>OX451206.1:39977879-41262045 GCA_949628255.1 Macrophya alboannulata | reverse complement strand
CGCAGGTAAAGTCTACACTAATTATAACTAACTCGGCGAAATCTGTTTGGAGAGAGTGTTTGTTTCATGGCAAACTGTCGTTGGATGTGATCACAAACTGCCCGGGTGGATGACCGATTCAATTAGAAGGGGTAGTCCAAAGTTGCGATGGCTATTTATAGTTTCGCGTGATCTCTTCATTATGGGCGTATATAAATATACTCACGTCAAGAGGAAACCCCAAAATCGGTACATTAGACTATAGTCATACATCCGACCACCGTAAACAGTGAATAATTAAGCAATTGATCCATTAATTGATTGGCTAAGTTCAATAGCAAACTTTAGAATGAATTTTGAATACGGACTGTCTCCAATTCATACGGAGACGCTACTTGTAAATTTGGAATCCTTGACTGTGGATATCAGCAGCTGGGATTCGACTTTTGTGACCCAAAATTTTAAGAGACCCTGCCGAGAACCGAAAACATTTTACAGGAACTTCATAAAAAAATAAAAGGAAATTTTTAATTAAAGAACTTGAAGAAAATTCTAACGAGTTTGTATCAAGAAATAAGCAATTCGAGACTCTACTTTCGCACTTTGTGACTAGAAGATCTTAATTTTCCGCCCTGGCCTCAGCCAATTAGTAAATTAAGTTCCACACACGGACTTTTGGAGAGTTTTTGGGCAGTGTAACAAAAAGTTTATCAGAGTTTGTTTATGTTTCGTTGTTTTTTTTTTTTTTTGTTTTTTTTTTTTTGGTCAGACCGTTTCCACAGTTAACCGCGAATCGAGTTCCAGCTGCTTGTTTGTTGATCTGATTGTAGAGGTTTGTTCCCCAAACAATTAGAGACGAAAAAAATATAAAACCCAAACAGCGGTGGATTTTTCCAGGTAATACGTCGACGTCGAATGTTGCCTAGTACGATATTCCAATTGTTGCTGTCCTCAAAGCTAGAAACAGTATCGGGCAGCTTTGGTGGATACAATTTTCACGTCTTTGCGAATTTTTTGTATAAGATGACGTCGTATCATCAATGCGTCAAAATAATATCACTGACCTCGTCTGAGGCCAAAGACTGTTAGAATTATCAACAACTTCGAGATCATTGATTATTTCTTTGACTAACGTTAATTTTTACTGACTGATTCCAGTTAAAAAATCTCGAAAAGATTTCGATTGGCATGACGTACATCTCTGAGAAACTGAATATGAATCATAAAATGGGAAAGGTATAATGCATCATAAAGTCATTTGGAATTCCGGCTGCGATCTCCATCTACCAGATGGATCACCTCGTATAACGAAATATTGAAAAGCTTTCAAAACCTCTAATAAACATTTTCAAACGACCTACTCCAATCTCTGAACGAAAATCGTGCAAGCTAACAACAAACGTCAGCGGTCCGCTGCCCAGATTATCTCCTGCACCGAGCTCACTTCGGCAACGTAAATTAAGTGTCACACGTAACGATAATGCATTGCAGCCATTCGTTTTTTTTTTGTTTTTTTTTTTAGTTTTTTTTTAATGTTTTCACAGCTCAACAGACCGACGCCATCCGTGCGTGTGAATTGGGTAATCCCTCGACGCACTAATGTGTTATATACCAATTTTCAGCAATGTGCATGAAATATCACAGAACTGAACGTACGTGATTCAAATTTGGAATTGGATGAGGGTACAGGTCAGCATATTTCAATGATAAAATTAATTTTTCATTAAAGAAATCCAATCGTCATAATCCTTGGTCTGCAGGATTTTATGTTGTTGCTATATTATAATCGATGCAATGAAAACATATCGGATAGGTCATTTTTCAAGCTCAAAATAAATAGTGTTCTATGAGTAAAAAATTTGATTCAGAGAAAAAGAAATATAATTCCAGCGAAAAGTTAAATTTTTCTTCTTGCAACGCAAAAACTACCGAATCAATTGATTCTAGAAATTGGCCAGATTTAAGTCGGAAAAAAATTTTATCGATTGATACTAAAATCATCAAAATCCGTTGATCAGTCTTCGAGATATCGTCAACTCGAATATTTGTAGTTCAAATTTTGTTTTTTGAATAACTCGAAAACTACTAGTCCGACCAAAACCAAAATCTCATCAGTTCTAAGTGCGAAGAAACCCCATCGTTTGAGCGAAGGAAGGATGAAATCTGTTTATTCGCTTCCGAGTTATCGTCGGACAAAAATTTGATCACAGATACAGACACCCTGCAGTAATCGATCTGCGGAAATAGTCGGGGGTGATTCTCTGGACGTCAAAACGTGGAGAAGATTTGAAGAAAATTCAATATTTCATTTTTTTTTTTTCAAACGGGAATCAGCTAGAAATTTTTCAAGGATAATTCCGTTCCTCCTCGATGACTTGTCGAAAAAATTATCCCTTTCAATCTATGACTGATTTTGAGTGAAACATTTACGATAATTCGTCGGTTGTCCATTCGATCCACATTTCGGACTGGCACGGTGCGTTGGTCGTCGTAAATTATATCAGCGGCAGCAAACCCTGGCCGATAACCATACCGAGGCTGCTCTGCTCAGTCCTGCAGCCCGGCATAACCGAAAGGGTTGGGATACGCACGTGGGTAACAGGGGAGATTCAGAGGGTCAGGATTGGGGCTGTATTTCACGTGGCGCAACTGTCTCTGTTGGCGGGTATTGCAACATAAAACACATACTGCCACTCGCCGCGCAGATCCAGGCTAGTGTTTCGCACCTCTCTCTCTCTCTCAGCTTCGCTCTCTCGTCTTTAACGACCGTGACGGGATGGAGTTTCCTGTACTCGAATCGGTGAAAAAAACAGGAAGAAAAAAAAAAAAAAAAAACTTGTCAGAATTTTAACGTCAGTTGAAAAGTTTGCATCAACTGAGACCAGAAAAGGCTTTTCCGCGTCAAGCAATCAAAAAAAAAATCACTCGCACACAAGTCAAGACCTCAGATCTCCATATCATTTTGTAAATGATTAAAAATTGGTGATACATAAGAGAAATGTAAGATATTGCACACTCGTAAATAAAGGAAAGTCAATGCAATTAGAGCGTTTGTATACAGTTGATGGTTTTAGATTCGGGAAGCAGATTGCCGTGATGCATAGGAAGTTAATCATTTGAACTTTGGAACAGAAATTAAGACAATAAGTCAAACACTTGACCATTAGGCTCAAAGTTAGAGCCGAGTATACTTGAAATTGACAGTGAAAATCAGAATGAAAAAATTTTTATGACAAAGGAGTCTGCTCAAAGTATTATCGAAAAATTACTGTAGAGATATCATCGAGATGATGCAGGATTGAAGTATATTTTAGAACATTGACAATTTCCGAAATTTGGGTCAAAATATTTATTATCATCTAGATTTGATAAGATTTTCAATTTTCCCGAAACGTTAATGATCCACAGAAATTATTCTGAAATGTAAAACAAGAAGTAATTTGACTTGAGAGTAATTTTCCGTCGAGAAAGCAATTCCGGATATAATATAAATCGGGGGAAAAAAATATTGTGTCCGACATGCCAATAAAAAGAATCGTAATAATGGCTTATTGGAAAACTTGGGAAAATGTAAATAAATGAAAATAAAATGATGTAACGTCAATTCGTGAACCGGTACAATAATCGGAGAAATACGAAAAGTATTATAAATTATCAGTACCCTTGCCCCACTCAGAGACTATCGAACAGAGTGAACTCCAGGGGCGATTAAACTGAAGGGACAAATAAACGGGTTTCAATATTCAACGGTGTGAGAAAATGGCTAGTGACCAATGTCACGTAATTCTTATTGCCAAATAATTCGCTTTGAATTCCACATCCCGGTCAAACTTGAAGATAAAACGAAGCAGCGGTGGCTGTGAAAGTGAGAATAATTAAGTTCTGACCAATCTAAGACCATATCGTAGACCTTTGACGATCCTCTGTTATCGGTGATCAACGGAAGAGACGAAATTACATCCGTCCTGAGTAAACAGCTCATCTGCCTAGTCTCGAGTAGCTAGATTTCCCCTTGTCTCTACTTGCCTGTCATCGACCCCTGAGTACCTACCTCCGATCCTCCAGTGCTTGTTGTAGTTTATCGTTTCACCCACTCCGCGGAAAGAGTTTCGCAATCACAACGGTTGTTATACACGAGATTCGAAACCTTGTTTCGATAAAGTTTCCTCATTTTTTTTTTCAGAGCTACTATTCATCGGGTAATTAATAACGAAGAGATGAAAATTGCGGGGTTGAATGTAACGACGTTATGATACAGTAAATTATCACATTACGAGATACTTGAGAAAAATCCATCATTCATTGAGTTATGGATGTTTCGAAGCGATCCTTTTCTCAGGCGTATATACCCAGTCATGGTACAAAATAGAACTTGTGTTGACTGCAAAAGCAAATATCACCGATTGAGCAGAATAAATTGTTTAAACATGAGCTGCATGCGCCCTTATTGCAAAAAATTGCATAGAAATGCAACATTTCGTGTCCAATACTTGAGAATATCATAAAACTGCTACTAGTCACGAAGAATGGTGCATCGCGAATGCAAACTCTGGCATAATTTTGAATTTCACAAGCGAGATTTTTGGAGATCAGTATAGTTATAAAGCTCAGATGTAGCCTTATTGGGCAATATTCGATCGAGTATTCTGATACCGATATTAAAATTCGAAGAGTAACGTTGATCAATAATTCATCACACGATGTACCCTTTTATGGTGTCGTTTTTGGTTTAAAAATTCACACCGTTGGTGTACTTATGCCGGGTAAAATGTATGTATGTACGTAGGTACCTCGAAAATGTCGTTTATAAGGGGATAAATGGAGTCCTAGCTATACTACGTAATCACGAAAGTTGAGCCCGTACCGGTTTAATGTACTTTTAAATAGTTTTCCACGCCATATTTCGCTTCAATTTCAAGTCGATGTTAGGAAAAAATTCTTTTTCAACTCTTCGAAAAAAGTACCGCGCCAACTTCTCGACATTTTTCTAGCTCCAACATACTCGGCTAGTAGCTAGCGATATTGAATCGCGAATGAATAAACTATGACGAGGAGTTTATTTGGCCAGGAATAATGTTCTCAGCAAACACGCCAATATGTTGGTAAATCAATACTGTACACCGAATCGACGCTTTTTGGTATACTTTAAAACGAATCAGTTTTTTTTATTTTCTTAGTTCATTTTTTGTCATTTTTCTAGTTTTTCGTTTGTTTTTCCCCAAGCAAATTCAAGGTTTCGATCAAGACGATAGTAATAGTCTTTTCAGGTCCATTAATATCATCAGAATTTAGTGTCACACACAGACTACCTTCGGACACTTGGCTTCAATTCACCGAGACCAAAAAGTCCTTTCTTTTATTCAATTCATAACTTCTCTTATTTGTATGAAAACTCAGAGAAAGTTTGTTGGTTCTTGTTATACGATGGTAAATGAAATAATCTAATGCTGTACGAGCCTCATTTGCTTGTCTCCGTGGCCTATTATGCTCGAAACAACGCGAAATATGTTAGGGTATTATTTGAACAAGAGTCCAGAGGAATACTAACGCATGACTTACACCGACCTCTCAACTCCTGGACCAAATTGCTTCTAAAAAATTTATTCGTTTTTAATTTTCAATT
Organism: Macrophya alboannulata; assembly: GCA_949628255.1. Lineage (NCBI taxonomy): Eukaryota > Metazoa > Arthropoda > Insecta > Hymenoptera > Tenthredinidae > Macrophya > Macrophya alboannulata. Next base: position 41,256,443 of record OX451206.1, on the reverse strand, counting down.
TTTTTCTTTTGCTTTTTGGTACAATTCAACTTCCACTATTCGTACTTTAGCAAAAAATAACCAACGATTCGGTAAAAAATAATTACTATTGATATCGAATGGTAAAACTACAGAAAAACTAATATTGGGCTTTCGTAGTCTTGCGAAAATGAGATGAAATAATCAGAAAACCATGATACCAGAAATATCAATTCGTCAATACGGTCGAGCTTGCGACAAGCCGACTTTTGAACCCTTCTTACGATCCCTTGTACGTATATAGTACAACCAGCTACTTGCACCAGGAGTCTGGACCACTTTAGGCCCGCAGTTCTCAGAGAACTCGGAGAGAGATAGTAAAGCATCAGGGAATGCGTATAGAGGAAGAGAAAGCTGAGAGGGGAAAAGCTCGGGAGAGCGAGAAAACGCGTACGTTGAGGAGGGCGCTTGCGCGATTGCCAACGGACACACCAGTCAGTCGGGTCTTCATCTCCGAACCGCGAACACCTCGAAAGATACCCGCGACTATATCGCTTCTAGATCCTCTTCGAAGACCCTCGCGAAATCCTGCCCTACAGCAACGCGGTTCCTGTAACGAGCCCCGATATCTCATTAGAAATCAAATTTCCGTCGCGCTAGGAAGGAGCGAATCGTTTTAAATAGCTACCGATAAATTTTGCCCAAGTTTCACGAGGAGATTTTTGTTTCAAATTTTTATATTTTTTACTGCCATTATATTTCATCGAGCTGAACTAATTCTCGATGTAAAAAAATCGAAACGAAGATCTTGTGAACAGGTTCGATTCGTCGGTACTGTGAAATCATTTCGGGGCAAAAAATCACCAGCCCTAATCGCAAACTTTTATACACCGACGAAAAGGTGTTCTCTAAAAGTGCGAGCTTTAATTTTGGTAAAAATGAGTCATCGAGTTTGAAATACTGGGATGAAAAAGTGGAAAAAAAATGCCTAATCACAATCGATCCGATTATCAAATTTGTATTTGAAACCAGAAAGCATTTCCCTCTGTTTTACGCGTAATTCCTATTATTGCGGTATTTGATTGACCCGAGAGAAACGAAAAGTCGATGAGATCGAGGGAATTTTTTTTATTTCATGTTTTCATTTTTCCGTGGGGAATAATCAAACTTTCCCGCGGGTTACTGTGTCCCGTTGCAGTTTAAAATAGAACAATTATAATCCAAAGCCCTCAGCCGGTTGTCCAATTGCGGTTGTCCAATTTCGTGTGTATAGTACTGAAATTTGTGGGTGAAAGCTTAACTCGTTACAGGTAATAAAAAAGAAAGAACAAAATATAACAAGAAAAAAGAAAAGAAAAGAAAAGAAAAACGAAAAAGAAAAAGATAAAAGAAAAAAAGCTACAAGTGCACGATGCAAGTTTTGAAGTACTACTGCACTCGCACGTGTTCTCGGTACGTGAAAGTGTGAGTTTGAAAGTTAATGACTGTGGTAATTACATCTGAAAACTGTACAAAACATAGTTGACGGTGGCTGCTTTTAGTAAGTCGTGAATTTAATGCGCTTTTTAAAAGTTTTAAGTTTTAATTACTCCTATCCAGGCCACTTGGTCCTTTTTAACCGACGTTACTCACGGTGAAATGTTTCAAATATATCCTAGTGTTCAGTGATATAATAACGAAACAATGAATCAAATTAGACAGTGGCTTAAGACTGGCTCTATATCCATCAGTTTCCGCGAATCTTTATCTGCAAGCTCGCGAATGATCTAGGGAACCGAAAACCCCTTTTTCTTTCTTTTCCCCGATTAAAATTAACCACCAAATTATCGCGAGACTGTCATCATTAAACTGTGATCAGCTTGCGACCAGGGTGGAGATTTTATGCTCACCATAATGGTATGAGGACAGTGACGATCAGAAGTTCCGGGCCCAGTGAGGTGGAGGATGAAGATGGTTGTGGGTGTGATGGTGCTGGGTCAGCTACTGACAAGGTTGTTGCTGGCAGCTCATGCTGGAGATCGGCTTGCTGCTGCCCGGAGGATATTGAGGGATGTTCCCCTCATTGATGGGTGAGTTAAGTTCCGCGAGTCTGTTCCAGAAACTGCTATAGCCATAAACACGAATTTTATATTTTGGTACCTACTCGAAGGATCTCGCCTCATTTCTCAAAATGCATTTTCGCCTTCTCATGGAACAAAATCTAACGGAGTTTTTGATCAGGAATCGAACCATCGATCCTTCGATACTGATGATCCACCTTATTTTCTTGATTTTAGTTTTTGACTCACATCACCGATGATTTTGGTCCAGAAATTCTGAGCAAGTTTTTTTTCTTCTTTCTTTTGCTATTCCGTAGCGATAAGATCTTGTATATGGCTGTCCTATAAATTCGTAACGTATTTCCTGACGACGTCGGAGTCGTTGGAGATAAATGCATAGTTGGCACTTGTATTAACGTAAATTTAACGCGAACCTTTGTATACGGGGGAGTTTATTTACTTATTTTTCTTTTTTTTTTATTTCGTGTGCAACACAATCTATGCCGTTCTTGAGCCAAGTGAGTAAACATCTCGGCTTCATTGCCTCTATATATACGTAGTACATATCTAGATATTTGAGTAAAATATTTTCGCTCGAAAAGTTTCGCATATATCGCGCACGAATAACTCCGCTATGGATATACCTATACGGAACGATGAATATTACGAGGAATAAAGCGAAGAATCAGGAACTTGAAAATTTTCCAGAAACGTAAAATTCCTGGCTCCGCGGCTTCACGACATAACAATTGAGCCGGTTTCGTAGCTTGTTATATATATGAAGGTGTATATGTATATACGTAGCCAAGCAGAGAACGTAATTCAGTATTCCGCGGAGTTACACGAGCTTAAGTCGCGTAAACATGAATTGGTTGATTACGAGTTTGGAACAAGCCTACGCGTCATACTTGGAGTATTTTGGCTTAAAGGATTTCAAAGGCGGAATCCTTTCTGCTTTAACCATCACGCCCTCTCTTACAGAGGGGTGAAAACTTCAAAATCCAGAGGCAACGAAGTTACGGGGAGGGGGGCCGAGGAGAAGACAACATTGCAAATATTGAACATATATATTTACATACTTTTAAACCACCAAATTTTTTTATTGAATTAACCTCAACTTATGCTGTATACAAATTATAAATATTTGCCTGAAATAATGGTAAACGTGGATATATATGGGGCATTCCACGTCAACTCGACCTGGTTTTTACCCTTGACCTCTCGGATTGGGCCCACGATTTTTTGTATGATTGTTCTCACTTTGAAAGGCACTCAGTTTTTTTTTCAGATTTTTTCAAATCGATTTGAATCTTCTACAATTTTTGAAATCGACCATATTGATCGACACAATTTAAAAATCTGAAAAAATTCTGAAAAATCGTGTGTCAGGTATCAAAATTTTTAAGCTTAGAGCCGGAGTGGGGAGATTTTTCCTTCTTACCGTTTTCAAGCTTTTTCCAACAAAAAAACCATAAAAAATTAGAAACTGGAGTTATTTTACTATGGATGGTCGCTGAAACATTTTCATATGTTACACCGGATTTTTTTAAATTTTTTCAGATTTTCCGCAAATTTTATTTTTTTTTATTTTTCCGAAAAAATCTCTTGGGAAAAATCTGGAAAAATTTTCAAGAATCCCGTGTAACATATGAAAATGTTTCAGCGACCATCCATAGTAAAATAACTCCCGCTTCTAATTTTTTTATTGTTTGATTTTCGGAAAAAGCTTGAAAACAATAAGAAGGAAAAATCTCCCCACTCCGGCTTTAAGCTTCAAAATTTTGATATCTGACACACGATTTTTCAGAATTTTTTCAGATTTTTAAAATGTGTCGATCAATATGGTCGTTTTCAAAAATTGTAGAAAATTCAAATCGATTTGAAAAAATCTGAAATAAAAACTGAGTGCCTTTCAAAGTGAGAACAATCATACAAAAAATCGCGGGCCCAATCCGAGAGGTCAAGGGTAAAAACCAGGTCGAGTTGACGTGGAATGCCCCATATGCATGTATTCAAAACAGGAAAGATAAACCCGTACGATTGGCTTATATTTTTTTTTTTTTATTATCCCCTGTATGTATGGATTATCAAACCGGAAATCTAGCTGTTGTATAATTCTGGCATTAGCATAGCGATACTGCATTTCGACAGGCTATCATTATCGTCAATTATGAAAATTTAAATTCAGCAGTAGAACATTGTCTGCTTCCGTCCTCCGCAGAATTCGGGGGAGTATTAGAATTTCTGTTAAGTTAAAAATTTATTAAAACGATCCTTTTATAGTTGAGAAAATATTTCTTGGCTTAATACATATATAAAAGATTTTCATTTACATTTTTCCCTAATAATTATTCCGATTTAATACTCACCGATGAATATATATAGCAGAGTGTATATAAGGTATATACACATATATTTAAATAAAATAACTATTCCTGTGACCAGAAAAGTTTCTGTTTCAAAAGTATCCCGCCTCATTAATAATTCCGAGAATAATACCCCGAAAGTTGGGTGGTCGGGTTATTTAGCAAATTTTATTTTACCTCTGAAAATCACTCGATACGTAGTTTACGTAGAAAAACAGATTATGATTTTTATTTAATTGGATTAAAGCCTAAAGTGAACTGGAACCGATTGTAGTACGAATCAAGAGAATCTTGTTAAAGGGCAATCGTCCTTATTTCTTGAATATCCTATAGTAGTCTTCCAAGTAGGTACAGACCGTTATCGAGGGACAATGGATGGTAGGAGTATAGGTATGGGATTTTTCTTAATAAAAATCGCCCTTTCTTAAAGCTCGGTTTGAATTCGTTTGACAAATTTACGACAATCCACGGCATTCAAAAGTCGAGCCGAGACTTTAGATTTCACCAACAATGCACGGTAAGCCGAAAAATCTCTATGGGATAATGATCGTTTCCACGGCAGGTTAACAATCAAAAAAAGAAGAAATAATAATAATAATGAATGAATATAACAAAATTTTTGGGGCAAATAAGTGCGGAAAAATCGTAAGCCGATGAAAATGTCTTCGCTTTGATAAAACGCGTCTGATGGTAAATTTTCATGTCCATAATCCGCGAGACGAATTATTTCTTCCCGTACCTATTCTGGTCTATATCGTTCTCGGGGCTAGCCTGATATCGAGTAATTTACGACCACGTAGTAATTTATCATACTATAAGGTAAGCCACTTTTAAACTTGCACAATTCATGTACGTACGTATGTATATATATGTACTATGAAAATATATACTTAATGCTTTCAGTTTGATGAACACTTTTAGTTTTAAAACTGTAGGAGGATCCGTTCGTTACAATTAGGGCTTCTTGTCGTCAACGATTACCGAAACGTAACCCAATTTGCTGAAGTTTTGCAGCAGTTACTGTATTTCATTGTCTGCAGGCATGGTGCAACCAAACCGTGATTAACGGTGTCCATTCAGGACAACCTTATACCAGAGAAGATTAACCGTTGATTCTCCATATAATTCAATACCAGGTTGTACCCGGACGATATACACCTGTCTATGCAGACTGAATACCCGGATTGAAGCGAAACACTATTCAGTTAGAACGTGCATTCACGAATTATACCGAGCCTTGCTTTTGAATAAAGCTCAAAACTTGATCACCGATTGATATCGCACGTTAAAATCGCCACAATTGCTATTAAAGTTTTACACCCTTGTGTATGAGCCCTTGAGTCCGAGTATCGAAGGTCTGTATGATGTGTGTGATATTTTATTGAGGATTGTCTAATCAGTGATAAAAATCTTCTCGATATGTCCGTCACGTATCGTAGTGAGCACAGGTCTACGGCCGTCTATTACCCAACGCTACGAGGGTCCATCTCTGGCTGAGATACGGGGTGGCTATGATTACGTATAGATTGGTATCGCACGCTGCAGGTACCATTGTCAGGATTTCTGTTATTATTATTGCTTCTATTGTTGAAGGTAATTTCTTATTATCTCAACGCTCGCGAGATACGTGTAAGTGGACGATGCTTTGTTCGTCGAGTAAAACGAAATTCGGCAATGAGTAAGCCACGAAAAAATTTTCCGCTATCCATATATCCATAAGGACACGGATAAGAGCCTATTCAATTAATCCTTTGTTCGGCTATTCGAATTTGATAACAATGAGCTGTCAATAACGTTTAGGAATTGTTCCTGTAACACGAGTGTGTTTCAATCTGTCATTTATTCAGCTGTTGGTGGAGAAGGAATGCGAAACGATTGATATCTCGACACAAGACATATCACAGCTCGGTTTAAAAATGGAGATAAAAATCACGTCTCTTATAAAGATAGTCAATAAAATTTCAAATTATTTCGAATATGTCTTCAAGGCGTATCATCGATTCAAAAAAATGAAAAAAAATAAAAATCATAAGTAAATGAAGATGAGATTGAACCATGGAGTATAGAAACAATGTGGGATCTAATTAAAGTGTAAGATAATGATCTGTAATTAGAATTAATAAATTAGAGATATGGTGGATAACGTTGTGTGTTGTCTTGCCATTAAATTATCACCTCAATTATTAATATATGGTATAATGTGATGGCGTAACGTTTGTATAGTTATTTATCGAAAATTATACCCTGTCACGAAAGCATTTGGCTTATTAATTCGCCCGCTAATTACAACGGTGCATATAAAAAAGATTTTTAATCTTTATCCCCGCACACATATTATACCTATATCTACCCCTATAATCACTTTCATTCTGCACCGTAAACTCCTCGCTTAATTACTATAAGAATTATATATGTATATGTGTATACATTTCTATGTTATACATACTAACCACCTATACATATAATACATACGATCTACCTGCCTTAACCCACTGAGCTCTTTCTCGCCATTCTACGCTCGAGTTACTTTTATATCCTGATTTACAAACTTGCGGTTCACCGTAACGATCTGCGGACGGATATGGGAATCCCTGAGACATAGAGCGAGGCTACAATTTGATTTGAGGGTCTCACCTAACGAAACGTATGCATAAATACACGCATAGATACGATGTGGACATAGTTGAAACGGTTCGATCGATAAAATACGATGAATTAATTTATGTTTGTTGGAATTCTTGACCCCTCACCGTGTGATAGGGTTGTGTTTATACGGTCCTGGGATAATATCTGCAGTGAAATTCTCCTCGAAACCATTTTATGTATAAATTTGCATGAATTTACCGCGCCTTTATTTGTTTCTACTTTTTTCGTTATTTACATTCACTTATCTCAACCATGTTTTAATGTGGATTGGTATGAAGTCAAAATAACCGCATGAGTGTTTGAAAATTCGAAAAATATATTTTCAAGCTTACCCGTGCAGTTATATATCCGGAGAGGAATACGAACCACAGAAAACTGTCAGGAAACTTAGGATTCCCATAAATCATTTCACCCCTATAATCCGCAACAGATGGCTTGCGCCTTTTATTTTGCAGCTTAATGAGGAATGGTAAATCTTACCCTTCGAAACGGATGGGCAAGCCTCGCCCTGAGGCTTGACGCAAAAGGGATTTTGGCATTAAGATTGAATATTGGTCAAGCAAAGTTTACCCAATTAGCATAGTTATAGCCATGAAATATTGATAAGCAGAATGCTCAACTGGATTCAAACCATCTCCAAACTCCTGATGAAAATTTCCAATCAAAAGATTGAAAGCTCATGTTTCGAAAAATAGTATTCAGGTCATTCCGAAAGGCTGGACGATTCTCGTCTCCCTAATCCTACAATGTGTTCCGTCAGTATTGATTCCAACGAGTATTACAGAAATCGAAAGCTATACATGTACGTGACAATTCACCAGTTTCGCCATAGCTAAAACCAGTATTGATCTAAGCTCCTTGACATCTCGCCTATTAAAATATTTTTTACACAGTGAATAGTCGCAAGTTCAAGAGTACCTGACCTTGCTCGGCGCTCCTATTCTATTGATACATTTGAAAGAAATTAACCTATGATCTTCACTAATTGGGTCATCCACTAGAAATAAAAAATCGTCTAGTGTAGAGGATAGAACAGAACCGCATGATTACAGGGTTGACGTGATACAAATGTCGCAACTCTTATACAAGAGCTATCGGTGAATGGACTCGCAATTTGTACTGACAGTGAAAGTGACAGTGTCTTACGATGCAACACTTTGTATAAAGAGTTGGGTGCCAAATCAACTTTTTTTTCTTCATTTGAATCTCAATATTATTCCAAAAATGGTAAATCTTTCAATTTTCAGTACCTATGAGTTGTAAAAGGTTCAGCTAACTTAGAAAATGAATGCAGAGATTAGGTCTATTTCACCATTTTCATTCATTTTCATAAGTTCTTCGCGTATTTTCAAAGTAATTAACTTCTTGCCAGGGACGATCATGTGAAATCAACGAAAAAATCGTTTTTTTTTTTTTTTTTTGTCTTTACAACTTTTTGGTTATCTATAAATTATTTATGTAACGAGACGTAACAAATAATTACCAAAATATATTTCCTTCGTTCGTCGATGGTCAGTTTTGCTCCACATCGAATCATCCCCGTTAATTTTCACCACCCGCGAAATTTTTTTATCGCGATTCAATGCGCGAGTGAATGAATTCAATAAGAGCGTAATAATGTATGCAAAATATTCCGTTCGAAAAAAAGAAAAATGAAGAAACATAAAACTGAAAAATTTTCCAACCAACCCTTACAGTCTCCCCTACTATTGAACGGGTGTACCTAATTCCTTTGTCAAACAACATGCATGGCAGCTGACTCTGAACCTCGTCTCTCTTATCGTATTGTCGAAAGAGTAGGTATATATTTCATGAAACAATGTACGTATGTATGTACATACCTGTATGTACATACATACGTGTGTACATACCTCTACATGTGAAAAAAGAATTTGTTCACGTGCTAGCTGTCGATCACATACCCAAAACAAACAAAAAAGGGTGGTTGTTCTTCGCATAAATTTTTGTGCGAAAATATTTAATTACGGGTCCCGGTCGACGAGACTCGGGTCAGGTAGGCGCGCGGTGGGTCAAAACAAGGCGAGTGTTGCAAAATTAACCGGGAAAAATCCAACAAACGGTCAGCAGCGCGTAAAACGAGATCCCACCAACCTTTGACCTTTGTTCACTCATCGTACCCTGAGCGACCCCTTTCCTCCTTCTGACCAGAGGTCGAGTGCTGCTTTGCATTCGGAGGACAAATTACGGTGAAGAAGTAATTGCCGGGTATATAATTGACGAAACTGGGTCATGAGACACGAGGGACTATATTGTTTCAATTATTTCCAATTTATTAACGGCGTTATACTTTGCGGTAGGTCAAGTCGCTGTAGTTACGCGATAGAAATGTACCTGAAGTAAATATCAAATTTCCATCAGCCATACCTATACCTATTGTACAGCTTTCATTTTTTCTTTCCCCCCAGAGACCTTCGCCTTTGATTTTATGAAGAATTTCGATAAGCAATCTAAGAAAGCTATACGGTATAAGGCTTACAAGAGAAACCACAGACGCAGAAATAAGTACATCAAATTTATGGGAAAGAACGTCGACGTTCATCCCGAAGTCTGGACTCAAATGGGTATCCCAAAGGAATCTACCTTATCGACCGTCATCATTAGGCACATAACCGCATTCGATTTGACTGATATATAACCGTTTACGGAGGCTTTTGCATCGGCGGCAGTTCGGTTGTGTGTATTGAGGTAAAGCTTAAGGATGCTTGGTTTACGAGGGAGAAAGTGAGTGTGTTGAGCCATAAAAGAAAAAAAACACGCATACAAGAAAAAAAAAAAAAAGAATAAACAAAGAGAACAAAAAAGCTCCTCGAATTTTCCCTCCACTTTAGAAACAAGGGTCTAATGTGTGTGAGCGGTGGCAGGGAAAAAGTGTGGAAAAGGGAGCTGCAAGCTCCGAGTTGTTGACTAGAGGCAACGTGGCTTTGTCGACATGGTTCAGCCTTAGTTGGTTCAATAAACACGCGCGGTCTAAACACTGGACGCAAAGGGTCGATCCCTGAACCCTATGGGATACGTTTCCAATCGGTGCATCTCACCATCCTAAACTGTGGCTTTTCCATTTAGAACTTTCTATAATCCTAATAGCAACGAAAATCCTGCATTTTCGAACTGCTAACTTATTATCTTATCTCATCAATTAATAGATACTAACAAATACTAAAAAACTAATCAGCCATTAATTGTCCGTTTTATGAAACTGTTGATGAAATGTCTGAAATCAATCCTCCGGTAACGACAAATTTATTAACTCGCCTGTCGACAATATGTTAAGTCATTTTAACGTTGCAATTTATATTTGACTTTAGAAGTAAAGCCTATATTTCTCATTCTGCCTGTTTTCCAAACGTAATTTAAACTTTCTTGCTATACAGCCCATTTTCACGCCACTTACGATACTCAATTCTGTACAGGGAGGGGGGGGGGGGGGGGGGCGGAAGTTACTCGTTTGAAGCCTCCTAAATTTTCTTCTCTCGCCTCTTATTTCAACCCACTTTACCTCTTTATCATCGCGCCACTATTACCACTATAATACTAAACCCTCGTAGAACCAAAATATTGCCTCATTTTATATTTAGCCTTTACTAAAGCCTCGCGGAGTCTGCAGGGTCAAACGGAGCGATTTACAACGGATACTTATTGCTACCCCAAGAAAACAATATGAAATCTTGTATGGTATAAACGTTATTGGACTTTTCCTTACCAGCATAAGAAGCCCTTCCTTATACTCAAAGATCAAATGTAACCCCCCGCACCGCGACGTCAACGTGAAATAATCAAGCCCTGTATCCCAAAGACTTTTATCGTCCGCTATGCGACGCGGGGTTTCTGGGTAAAAATCTTTATAGTCGTTCCGTTTCCGATATACGTGGGTACCACAAAATGTAGGAAAATTATAACGGAGTTTGGTATTCGAGGTTTGTCAGAAATTTCCGAGTGAAGAACAATAATTTTCAGTATTCAAATCATTCTCGATGTCACCTCGTGCTAGCTGTGCCACATTCGTATATATATGTATATCTACTTGTAAAAGTTGCCCGAAGTTACAAACAATTTAGTTGTACAGGACTCCGACAACACCTCGAGAAAGTTCAGACGGTAGTCTGTGTGACGTAACAGGACGTCTGGAGTACGAAGACTAGGTTACTCCCAACTTGGACACCCTTGGAGAAGTTGCTATCTCCCCAGTTGGTGTACTCAAAGCAGCGTAAAGTGTGGATGTCCCTTGCTAGGAATTAGCCTGTATATGACTACCCTTCAAGAAGTTAGTAGGGCGTGAGTTGATTCGTCTAAAAGCTTACGCTATCGCGATTTTGGCTTTCGCCGGACACTGATTCCTCTTTCTAAATCTTCGCGAAGTTCTTGGCTATCGAGTTATATCGTTTGGATATTTATTTCCTCGTCCGTTACTTTCGATAAAACTATTCCTGGCGCGTGTCAACGTTATAGAAACTCAGGTTACAAATTAGACTCGAAGAGTACCAAAGATGTACTTTTGAGCTGAAGCGTTGAGGTACAGGTGCGCCTTAAGCCGGTCGTCGGAATACTAATAAGATAAACGTGAAGGATCTAATAGTACGGAAATGACGATAGGAAATTGAAGAATCTCTGCACCAACGCTTTTCGATCGGGCAGAATCCAAGTCGACTGTAATGTAAATTATATATAGATTCTTGAGAAGCGGATTCCACGTTTTCAGTCGAACCTTTGTGGGGACTCTAATCCGAAAAAATTTTTTTAGATAAGAACATCAAAGCGCTGCGTAAGCCGCCACACGTGCCGTAGAACAATCTACATACCTACGCGATCGAGAATCTGACTGAAGAGAATTTAACCCAAAAGAGGAAGAAGAAAAAAAAACAAAAGAGAAAAAGAGTAACAAAAAAAGGATCAGGTTCAATCAACGAGACTCGAAGAAAAAGAACCCTCGGTCGGTCTTTTTTATACCATGAAACAGATGTAACGCAAAAAAGGCAGTGACTTCAGAGAGCTTTCCGAAGGCACTTCACCCTCGAGAAGATTCACCAGTTAACTGCACGGCTTCCTCGAGGTAATTTGCCGAAGCTAAGGGCACTGAATACGAGATGTAGCTATACGTATACACACGAACTGTATTCCCGTACCTATGGTTGTACGGTCTAATTGGCAACGGGCGATAAGGTACTTGGTGTGATATGCATATGAATGGAATATTCAGTTCGTAGCCCTGGTGGCCACCCAAAGATGTAAATGTAACGTTAAAGCCTATCACCTTTACGACTGTGAAATTAAACAAAGAGAGACCAACGACGATTACGTAACATTAAGGGTACGCTAGTGTGTATCCGTGTATTATTGTCACAATTAAATCAATATACTTAAACCCTCCACTACGGCAGGGGCGAAATTCGCACCCTTTATATACCCCGCGTTATACTATATCCAACAGATTTTCCACACTGAAATGATTCAGATAAATAGTTAGATAATTTGCTCAATCTACTATCGTATGTCTGTATATAGATGTAAACCCGCGTTTAAGGGAACCAGTACAGCTTGGTTTTGGAAATTCGAAGTACTCCAAAATGCATCTATTTATCAGCCAAAGTTTATTTCACATCAAAAAAAAAAAATTTCTTTGAAAACCTTTGTCGTAAGGTTTAGGGCACATCGTTGTTCCGATTAAGGTCGTCGAGGGCTCATTTCGTTCAGAAAAGAAATCCTCATCGTGTGAATGAGGGAATTTTTTTACAATTTCGTCTTGGCCAAGTTATTTTCAAATTAGTGGCCTAAATATTGGGAATTTTTGATAATTGACCGTAACTTTTCACACGAATTTTTTTTGCCGATCCCTACGTTTATAAGATGTAAAATTGCTGTCTGAAGAAAGCAAGACCTTGAGAGGTTGAATTGGACCAACGATGCGCCTGAAACCTCACGACAAAGTTTTTCAAAGAATTTTTTTTTATGTGAAATAAGCTTTGGTTGACAAATAAATGAATTTTGGAGTACTCCAAATTTCCCAAACCAAACTGTACCGCCCCCCTTAATCAGTATAGGCACACATTGCCTTTAAGCCCTGCATAATTTCTTGATCACAATCAAGAATTACACGGCAAACATTGTTTTTCACTTGCAATAAATAAACAAGTTGCGTGTTACGCTGATAGAATATCGTGATCGTCGCATAGGTAGCCTATAGGTACGTATAGTAATTAAATAGATTTTATATGCAAGATATCATACATTTCATTTTGAGATTAGAAAAAAAATTTCCACATCATTTTTACGTACAGCAGGAGATCATGCGGATAGTGAAAGTTAATGAAATCAATGTGTACATACCTGCCTACGCCCTGCACATCAACGCATTGATCGCAATCGTACTTGAATCATATGACATATCATCGTTTTATACGTGCAGCATATTGAGCTTAACTGCAGTGATGGAATATCGGAAATCGCATTAGTTTTATGGGGTTAAACAAACTCTGTTGTCACGCATATTTACAGGGACTTTGTTGCTGTTTTATTAGATCAGGCGCCCCGCAAAAGGCTATAGTTAATTCCATCAACATTTCGGTATGTGGTTTTCGCTCGTGGAGGTTGATGGGCTGCAATGAAAAACGAATTTACGACGTCGTGTTGACCGTTTGCAGTTTGATCCCCGAAACCGCTGCATAAGGGTATAGGAAAATGAAAAATGCCTCTACATGTATGCAGTTTATTACCTCAATATCGCAGACCCGTTATCTCGGTAAGCTCTGGATTTTTCTTTTTCTTTTTTTTTTGTTTTCGTTGCATAAGCGGGGCAGAAAATTAAAACTAGCTTTGCAGATGCGAGCTTGAACCATAACCGTGCTAACCGAGCATGTTTCAAAGTCCGGAAATGCCACACGGAGGAAACTCCGGACGCTTCTCAACCTTAGAGAGAGATGACGTGGCGGTGATGGTAACTTCGCGATATTATACCGGACAGCAAAAAATGGGTTTGGATGGAAGGAAAAGGGTAGACAGCGTTACTCCATTACGAAGATAACTGCGAGCTCCGAGCTGATTAGGAGTGGCTAGCGGTTCGCCCCGTGGTACTTGACTTTTTGTTCTCTTAAATTAAATCGGTCTAAAATCCGACTTGAATCGAACTTTGACTTGATAATCGCCAAAGCTTGATGTTTCTATAATTCTGGGCTGAGAATTCGCTCAACTTTTTGATCTTCTTCATCTTTTCTTTGCATTTCGCAAATTCTTGTGAAATGATAATCTTCAAGCTAATTGGTACCGAAACGTCTGTACCAATTTATCATCTGATCGAAATTCCTTTGATATTTGAAACGTAATTATAATGTTAGATAATTGGATCCTGTGACAAACTTCAGGTCCTAAATTATTCAATTAAAGAATGCCATGAACAGTTCAGAATCTTGTGTTGCTTTCGAAACCGCTGAATTAGATGTCCCAGAACCGTTGGTGCGAATTAGATTATTCGCAACACTTGGCTAAAGCTCGTGTAATGAATTTCTCGTACAGTGCATGCACTGTTCCCGAAGTATTCGAGGGAAACATGGTGAGGATCGGCTGCAATGGCCGACCCATCCCAGGAATGTTGGAATGCCATTGATCATTCGTCGATGTAAAGTTTGGGCATCCGGATACCGACGCCTTCCTTTTGGTGGGATTCAATTTCGCTAGTTTTAGTAACGCAAACTAGCTGATTAGTTATGGCTGCTAGTATTCACCTTCAACTTTGTAGTTATCCAGAGGAAAATGAATCTGCAGACTTTATTTGCAGGATTTTATCGCAAAATATTTTTACATCTGCAGGAATTTTCAGACTATTTCTTTTCAATTTTGTTGGACGACATGAGGAAATAGTATATTTTCCTGTTAGCCTTATAATAGACTCCGTAACAATCCAGAGTAGTTTGTAATGTGAAAACCGGATGATATTTCAGCGACTAACTTCTGGTTTGTTGGTATCAAAGCGAGAAGAAGAACCACCTCCACTTGTCACTTATTTTTTTTTTTTTTCTTTGTATCAAGTCTCGTTAAGAAGAACGATTTCTGTTCACAAAAGGTAGACAGTGAGAAGTTATACCTATTTCGAGCTACTTTAAAGATCAGTCGTTTTGTCTCGCTTCATCCACAAGTTCTCAGACTCATTCTTAACCTCTTCTTGCATCTCGCCTTGAGTGCAGCTCGTATCGTACCGAGCAAGGAAATTACAATGGTTATGCACTCACGATTCCCGAGAGTATTACGCTGGTTCTAAGTGCACTACAACTGTCAGGATGAAAGTAGATAAGGTTGAATGTCCTCCAGACAGTGCTAAAAGAAAACGTGAAAATTGACCGTTCTGTTTTCTTTTCTTTTCTTTCAGGCACAACGATCTTCCATGGAACATTCGGAAGTTCTTGAAAAATCAATTAAGAGACTTCAGGTTTGAAGATTTACGGGATGCACATCCCTGGGCCCGAAGCGCCTGGAGTCACACTGATCTTCGAAGACTGAAGGATGGGATGGTTGCTGCCCAGGTACGAAAAATTTATTCTAGATACTCCTTCCCTGGGAGTTTAATTACGACACAGATTGAGTTAGGGAGTTAATTCCTCTGAGGTCAATTCGAAAAAAAAAATAAAAAAATAAAAAAAGAAACTGTATTACGAGATTAAACACTTTTTCATCACCAAAAACCTGCGGGTAGCTTTATCTAGCAAGGCTATTAATATGGATGGTATATGTTGTCTGATACGTGTCATACCTTCGAAGATGGATGCTTCGGAAATTTCCACCATTTTCACAAAACGTGAAATACCTTTTTCGATGTTGGATTTTCGGGCGAGAAAATTTTTATAACCCACTTTCTATTCGTTGCGGTTATATATATGGATATTGATGATGACCGAGTAACTCCCCGGAGTTATACTTCAAGGGTAAAGAATTTCAACAAAGATTCGTAACTTTGGATTAAGTGCTTTAATATATATAAGACCTCCGGTCAAGACGTGAATAAAATTGGACTAATGAGAACAAGCAAGAGAAAGAGAAAATGAAAACGGAAAAAAAAAAAAACAGAAAAAAGTTAAACCCCTCTATCCGGTGAGCGGACGAAATTCTAATTATTCTTACCAACACACCTGAAATAACTCAACTCTTGAGAACAACTTTCGTACGGCTAAAAAATAATAATCAGCTAAAACTCGGACTGAAAAAAACCTGAGAAGACGTGTCGAGAGACAGTTTGTTAAACTGATTCTACCTTGAAATTTTAATATTATAACCTCCTGGAGGTAAAAAAAAAAACGAGAGGAAAAAAAATATATCGGAATTATCTCTCGATAATCTTTTCCTATGTATAGTGCGATGGACTGGTATAGCTATAAGGTATGTAGGTACGCCTGTCACCTTTAGATTGAAAATTTTTCCATGTATATGGAATTTATTCCCCAACGCGTTCCATTTCACGCATCAAAAATTGACCGCTGCCTTCCGTCACGGATATTCCTATCAATTTTTCTCTCACCCATCTATCGCACTGCCGGATAGTTTAATACCGTTTTCACTGATATTTAACCCTGAAAGTGATCATTTCCTTCGTGATATAGGTATACCTAAATCTTTATAATTTCACCGTTCAGAGTGGAAAAATAATTTTTACCTCTGCACACTGGCAACCGTAATGAAAGAACAAAGATAAAGTTCAATTCTTTTATCGACCAGTGCTTCCGTGTTTTTTTCTTTTTCTTTTTTTTGGGGGGCCTGGGGGGAAGACCGAAAATTTATCCATTGTTGCAAAGACGAAGTTCAATCGGTTTAAAGTGGGATATAGAGGAGTTTGTGGAAAGTTTTGATCCGGTGCAGTTTTTTGCAAACAGAAACTCGGCGATTCAGTAGAAGACTTTTCGTATCTTTGCAGCTAACTGGCAAGTCAAATTGGAAAGTAGTACACGAGGGAATGTGCGCTTTGCAAGTCAAGTTAACGACGTTAAAAGTGGAAACTCGATCTTTGGAAGTGACCTGATATTTCTCTCGTAGCCGGCTTATTTGTCGACTGTCACTTAATTCAATTCTAACTCTTGAATCTCAATGCACAAGATCCCGTTCTACTCATTCCCTGAAATTAGTTCGTATCAAGTTTGACCTCTGATTGTGAATTGTATAATTCACGATTAGATTCTCGCTAATACTCTTCAGTCCTGCCCTCTGAATTTCGGACTGTTTTTCCAAAGTCCAAAGATTCACCTTGAGCGAAAATTTTTTGCAATCATTTCGAAGGATAAAGTGGTATACGATAAAAAATTTACCACTTAGCCTGGTCTCATCTGTGTTATTACACCGCGAACCGCTACAGGGCATACCGATATAATTTATATCCCACACTTCACATGCTTCTGAGTATGGAAAGGCACATAAAGGAGATTAAGCCCGGAGATGAATGAACGAGTTGTATTGATTCCCGGAAAGATATTTTGGATTGTTAAATAAAAAAATACGGACGATGGGCCAGACCTAAAATTTCCCACCCAAACCTTTCAAGTTAAAAAAATTTTATTATCAATTTTTACTCTTTGGATAACTTTGAAACTACTACTTGACCGATCGAGCCCAAAATTCAGTTAGATTTGAGTTTTGGTATACCTTTTCGATCGCCGCAAGAATCGTTCAAATCGGTTAATTCGTTCCAAAGGTGTCGTACGACAAAAAAAGACATTTTTGTCGTGCAACATCTTTTAAACTAATCGTTCGATTTTGATGAATCTTGCGGCAATCGAAAGGGCTATCCAAGACTTAAATCTGATTAAGTTTTGAGACTAATCGCACGAACAGTTTAGGAGTTATGCGCTAAAAACATGAAAATTTTTTTTTTTTTAATTTTTATTTTTTGGATAACTTTGAAACTACTCGACCGATCGACTCCAAAATCTAATCAGATCTAAGTCTTGATAAACCCTTTCGATCGCCGCAAGAAGCATTCCAATCGCTCGATTCGTTCTCAAGATATCGTACGACAAACATTTGTCTACACACACACACACACACACATACGGACGTCCATCTAAAAATAGTCAGAATAGCTTCTTAGGACCCCAAAACGTCGGGATCTGGTGAAAACTCGATTTTCGAAAATCGGACCGAAACCAATAAGTTCCCTTTTTTTTGAAAATTTTCAATTTTCATAGCGGCAAGTTGAAAAGAGTCAAAATAAACCTGAAAATTTTCGCCCTCCCCCCCCTTTTCTGTGTTTCAATTAAACATACACCTTAGAAGAGCTGTTGATCTTCGGAGGATTGTACTCGGCTGTAAAGTTGTAACTCGTCCGTAGCTGACGGTGACATTTGAGAACATTAGTACCCCGAGGGCTAGAGTTCGTCGTTATAACGCAACAGCAACGGGTCGAAATTTTGGCCAGTTTTTCCCTAGGGCTCGAAGCTTTGACCGTACACCGCCGCCTATAATTCCACGTTTAACCATTCTCCACCTGAACCTCCGGAAGCTAAATTCCCAGTTGCCGCAGCAGGTTGTTCCGTAACCGAAACTCCCTAAATTTCAAGAGATATAGGAAAATTTGTACAAATTCTAAAAATTATTCAGACTCTTTCACAGGCACGTCAATCCCATTCCGTTCGACAATAGGAACTTAATTATTTAGTATTCAGTCAGAATTTCTTTCTGTAGATTGTGAAAATAATTAAACTTCACTTCACTTCTATAGACTCAATTTCCCACCCTTCAAGTGAGGCCAATAAATTCTATATCATCATCACCAGTAGTCGAACCTAGATCAGTCTAAAAACCGATAAAAACGTCGTATAATTTTTCCCAGCCATGGTCAAACACGTGCGATTATCCGAAAGGCGGTCTCTGGGATTTGCACTTCGTTAAGCGTTCTCCGTCTATCAAGTTGATTGCTCCCTTTTCTGACCCTCTCTATATAGCTCCCAGGCTGTGGTTAGTTAGAGTCTGTTTGTCCGGGGTAGTTTTTGTCGTTGAGTAGCTCGGTCTCACGGGACGAAACCCAGAGACTGTAGCTATTGGTAAAGTCCAGTGATCCCGGAGTCCGTGTGGTGTAAAAGTTTCAGTTACCTATCCCACTAATTTTTTTTTTTTTTTTTTCTTCTTTTTATATTGAAATTCGATTAAATATATCGATTTACAATCATACGTGCATCTTAAATCCCGATTATGTCTCAGGCAGTCACGAGTTTGCGCACTAGTGTATACCTCATACCTGTGAATCGTAACGTGTAATGAAATATAAAATCTTTACGAAAGAATGAGGTAAACCAAGAGGAAAAATCTCGAAGGCGACAGATGCACGAGCTTTGCTTGGCTAGGCTGGGCTGTGGGGCCTGCAGGCTTGAGAACAGACCAACTCAGCGAGGTGCCCGATTTGGTCGAGTCAATGAAGCGAAAGTTTCTGGACCGAATTGTCGATCTTTATCTTCCACTCAGTCAAGTCTGTTCGACGGATAAGAAATGTATGTGGAAAAATGTCCGTTCTGTTATACAGATATATCTGGTACGTGTATATGTATTGGGGTATGTCATTTTCGGGAAACTTTTTTTTTCAATTCACAAACAAGTTGTATACTTGCAGGAAGGTGAAATGAGAAGCCTGTTAAAATTTCAGAGCTTAATATTAATATTAAGAGGTGCCTCGTCGCGAATTTCTATTTTCCATTTAAATAACACGGGAAATGTTCTAGTGGCACACTTCAATTTTTATATCTCAAGTACTAATCTACTCAGAATGATTCTGCATAGCTACTTTTGTTCAAAATTGAACGCTCTACAAAAAAGGTCTCTTGGTATTTTTCGATAAATCTAACTATTTCCAAGTTGGTTTTTGGCTATCAATGGTAATTAACCAATAAGTAACTTGAAAATAGTTTGATTTATCGAAAAATACCAAGAGACCTTTTTTGTAGAGCGTTCAATTTCGAACAAAAGTAGCTATACAGAATCATTCTGATTAGATTAGTACTTGAGATATAAAAATTGAAGTGTGCCACTAGAACATTTTCCGTGTTATTTGAATGGGAAATAGAAATTCGCGATGAGGCACCTCTTAATATTAATATTAAGATCTCAAATTTTAACAGGCTTCTTATTTTACCCTCCTGCAAGTATACAACCTGTTTGTAAGTTGAAAAAAAATGTTGCCTCTAAATGACACACCCTAAATTATATACTATAGGTATATGTGGATAAAAATGTATATACCGTTTGTCGCTTATATACAAATATCACTGAACATATTCGGATCATTAGTTACGCTAAAGGTACGTCGAGGTGGGCGAGATGTGTCCTTTCTTTGCCATTATACACGCACGTCGAGCAATTTGTCAAATCAGTCGGTTGTTAGAAGCTACACCTCCCTAAGGAGAAATCTGATAGGTTCTTCCCGGAGATGTCATCTGTCACGTTGTATAATGGACCGCGGGACGAACGGCGAACCTTGAGAAATTGGAGTGCCAACGAAAATCATAGATATTCCATATTTTATCCGCGCGAAAATATCTCAAAGACGAAAAAGGACACACGATCTGTTTATTTATATTTAGATGAGAGGATATACGACCCAGCACTTCTTTGTCTCCTCAAATCCATTTTTTTCCCCATTTTGGATAATTCTTTTTTTTTTTTTACTTCTTGTTTTATCTTCTTTCGAATCAAGCTAAACGCGATTTCATTTCATCGGTACGAATCTCAATGTAAGATTCAACGGTTGATATCTCGTCTCGTTAATTCTTATCACATCACTGAGGGCGTTTTATTATTTTACGATTCGGCATCTCATCCGTATATTTTCATCATCATTTGTTCTTTATAACAGAATGGCTCGATGGAGCCATCTGCAAGCTATACGAGAAAAACAAAATACAGTAAACGAGATATAACGAAACGTATCACATGCACATCCGATTCCCATTTAACTGATACAATTTTCACAAAACACTGTAACTCCGGGTAAAAACGGTGAAATTATATAAATTCTCTTCGCTTCCAACCCAGCTTTAATAATTACTGCTCCGAAATCCTCCTATGATAAACTATCCAGCTAGGGACTCTTGGGTAAATACATACGTTACTCCGTATATACTCATATCTATGACATATACGTTGCTACCTTGCTGGGTTCGGGCTGGAAGTGCTTTGAGATACTAAACGCTGCTGGCATGGGGTGAGGTCGGCAAGGGAAAGGCTTAAGGAAATAGGCGAGGCGAGGGTAAAAGGTATAGATACGAAAATACGAAAAGCTGGGAACGCGGATCCATGATATATGTATGTAGTAGGTATATGTATGTACGTACATATGAAGTTATATAGGACGCAGAACCAATCCTAGAATGTACAACCCTTTATACGGTTTCAACCCTTGATACAATTCATCACTGTCTTAGCTAATTTAGACCCAACGAAGGATCTGGAGAGAATTGCCGCGAGTCCATTGATCTCGGGTCATCCTTTATGGCCAGGGAATTCACGAATTTACGACTATTTGACCAAATGAAGTTTATCAAAGGCCGCGGAGCCCCGAACTTCGAGGTAAAGTTACCACCGGATATATACTTGCTTTTGCCGAGGAATTGCTTGGAATTTACAACGTTTCGAAAATCTTCGAGAGAGCCAAGTTATATACGTATTTCATATGAAATTTCGTATTCAAACTGCAATTGCCTCCCGCATGACCCTGAGGCAATGATCAAAATTTCTAGCCTCAAATATAACGAAGCAACGATAAGGAATAATCCGAACTCAATTTCTACGGGGCTATATCAAAACGATGAGGCTGACTGCCACGACAACCATATTAAAATTCATTGGTCTGTTTAACGGTCTCTTGCTTCCTGAACACGTCTTGGATATAAATTAAATCAGCGGACTTGACATAAAAGTTTACCGTGCGTGCGCTTCTATACTCCATAATTTTCACCACCGACTTTATTCTGAACGTTGTCAGCTTTTATGAAAACCATGCGTTTTATTTGATTTGGGTTTTTTTTCTTCTGTCATTCCAGTTCTGGTCAGCATACGTCCCGTGCTCGTCCCAGTACCTCGACTCTGTACAACTGGCGTTGGAACAAATCGACTTGATACGACGCCTCGTAAACAAGCATCCGCAAAACATGGTGTTGGTTACGACTGCCGCAGGTAAATTTCTCCTTAATCACTATTTCACCCTAACCTCACATGTATAGAACTGCTTTATTGTATTTGGCTAATTGGAACACGTATCGAATTACGTTCAGATGTTTAACCGAAGGGAGATGTGATAATTATCATCGTATCGTTGGGGAGCTTAGAAGCTGGGGTGTAAGCTGAAATAAAATCAGTGCAGATTTTTTTTTGACGAAAAAATATTATGATTCGATTCAAATGAATTTTTTTTTCACCGTCAAATTTTTAAACGAATTGAAATTTTCGCATTATTTTTACCGAGTGGAAAGTTCAGAATTTCACCCGAACAGCTGCTGATGCATGGATCATATATTTCGCTTGATATAGACAAAGATTTACAGCCCATAGAGTGTTGCATGAATTTTGATAAGATTCAAGGTTTCGTATATAGCGACCACTGACCGCGTTTAATCATCGTGAAAACGCCTACGACTTCCAGTGCAGTCCGTGACATCATCTTCTCAAGCTCCTTGGGGACAGCGCATGCAAATGAAACCCCACGAACTTGGTGTCGACAGTGTACGGCCTGGGCAGGAATGCCCTTACGTGCTTTTCGCAGCCCTGTTTCTCTTCCAAGTACTGTCCAGTATTTTCGATTTGTTTTTTGGTTTTGTAGATAATTTTGCGCAAGTTTCTAACAATTACAAAGCGTTTCGTTGTCTCTGACGATACGTGCAGGCAATACCCTGCACAGTGGAGAGTAAAATAAATGAATTCAAAGAAAAAAGATTCCAAAAAAAGCACCTAATTCACCCTACGTAAATTCTAAACAACACTGGGTACAATAATGGTAGCAATTAAATAAGGTACCGCAAATTAGTAGCGGTATACGATTATCGCTGTGTACGTACGTACCAGCGCGGGTAGCATCGTTCTAAAGATTTCTTGTGTGGACCAGCAAAAGCCCGACAATAACTCACCACCTTCCTAGCTTTCGTGCACCAGGTGTACCAACATCTAGATGCTAGGGGTTAGTCACCGAGGTCTTATTTATTGGTTGCTTTTAGAGCTTTGTATTCAGGCGTTTGTTTTAGAGGAGAAAAAAAAAAAAAAAATTTGCTTAATTAATTAGCCGGATTGATATCGCTGTGTAAGAAATTCACACCCGTGAACACGCTGAGGATTAAATGGTAGACTAATTTTTCGATTTTATGTCATGTCCAAATGTATTACGGACATAGAAATAGAAGCTTTTTTCTTTCTTTTAACCATACAATTAATACAATCAAGGTGAAATTGAGTTTTCCGGAATCCCCGTGCTGTTTTCACACGCTAAATTTTCTTTTGTTATCTTTATATTCTTTGTTCTTTCTTGCCACCGCACGTGTTTCGCCCTATCGTACCTAACGAAAGAACTCCGAGCTTTCGACGAATACTAATTGGGCAAGGAGTGCGAAAGGCTTTCGTCGATATACAATCATCCGACTTGACCTGACTATCCCAGCCTTAGGCTGTGTTCTTGGCACTTGTATAAAAACCACCCTGCACTATCTGTAATGAGAAGGCAAACTTTCACGTCTAACGAAACAACAATGAGACATAAAACGTAAGGCATGATCTCGTTAAGTTCTTCGCATAAGCTCTTCGGCCCAAGTTTTCAGTTCGACTATAACGGAGAAACTTTACCTACCGGCTTTTATCGCGCCAATATATATGTGTATGTGTATATGTATGAAAACTTCGTTTTAATCGTGATGAAACAAAAAAGAATATTAAAATTGGGCCATGATAGCTCTGTAGTTAAATATTAAATACTTGACTCAAGTAAAACATAAGTTTTATAATTTATCAAACATTCTGCTTAAGGGGGTGCATGATATCAGGTCAGTCGTCTATTTTTGTAAAGCACTGAACACACTTTTTTCTTCTCAACGTTCATAGAGAAAAACAAAAAAAAAAATTCCTTGAAATGACAAATTTTCGCATCTAAAAATTCAATTCGTCGAAATTTCATTGGTTTATCCTGAAATTACATCGAGGTAGAATATTCCGCACGAATTCGCAGGAGTTTCGATTAACAATGTGACCTGTATTCTACGACAACCATATTTCTTAACTTCCCGCTATGAAAATCGAAAATTTTCAAAAAAACGGGAAGTTATTGGTTTTGGTCCGATTTTCGAAAATCAAGTTTTCATCAGATCTCGACGTTTTGGGGTCCTAGGAAGCTATTCTGAATATTTTTGGATGGACTACCGTATGCATATGTGTATGTGTGTAGACAAATTTTTGTCGTACGATATCTGTAGAACGAATCGACCGATTGGAATTGTTCTTGCGGCGATCGAAAGGGTTTATCAAGACTTAGATCTGATTAGATTTTGGAGTCGATCGATGGAGTAGTTTCAAAGTTATTCGAAGAATAAAAATTAGAAAAAAAATTTGTCACGCTTTTAGCGCATAACTCCTAAACTGTTTGTGCGATTAGTCTCAAAACTTCATCAGATTTAAGTCTTGGATAGCCCTTTCGATTGTCGCAAGATTCATCAAAATCGAACGATTAGTTTAAAAGATATTGCACGGCAAAAATTTCTTTTTTCGATAGACGTGAGTTGATTTCGAATCACTCAATGTCGAATCTGTCAAATTGTTTAAAAACTATTAAGCGAATTTCGCACACAAATATACAGACTTAACGATATCTTATAACATTAAACATAGCTCCCTAAAACCTAGAAACGTTGGCATTTGACAAAAACTAGATTTTTAAAAATCAGACGGAAAAAATTTTGTATACGGAAAACTGACTATGCTTATAATAACCTTCTTTAATGTATCATAAACACAATAATATTAATTTATTGTAACGTATTTAACACATAGCGGGAAGTTTTACGGTTGGCCCTCAGGTCGACCGGTTTCTAGATTTGTTTTTTCGGTGCAATCAGTCTATGTGTAACGCGGAGTCTATAAAACCGGAAATAATTATATCTCAAAGTACTAGCAATCAGTTATGAAAAAATTGAGTCAGCGGAATAGTTCGTAACCGCGTGCCAGTGAATTGAAAAAAAATTATCACTAAACTCCCTCAAAACTTTATCGAGAGAATGATAGATTTTTGTTTTTCCATCACATACTATATTCCGATCTTTTATTTGCAGTTAACAAACGCGTAAAGGTACCTTGTGCGTGAATGGTCAGCTCATGGATTAATTGGCTGCGATCATATTGAGCGTACGGTAAATAATGAAAAATCGAATGAACGGCAGAGAGTTTGGTGAATAAAGCTCGAGCCATAACCAATTAAAAATATATGTAACGTGCATCATTGCGGGTATATAAATTGAGCATCGTAATATGGTCGATAACGAAAACCGTAGCGTTTCGAATTTTTAACGAGACAATCAAATAAAGTTAAAATAAAAAACCATACACCACGGTTTACGCCTGTAAATTATTCCGCGGGATTATACCATACGAATCTGTCCGAACGATGGTTTAGTATTTCCTGGCAATTAATTATTGTCGGCTAAATTCTCGCTACGTTGAAGGCCGCAGAAGCAGCTGCCACGATTTGCTGTAAAGGGTTCTCGAAGTGGCCAATCATTGATTGCCGATCGGTAAATATACTGTTACAATTTGGCGTATAACGGCTGACCTCAACGAAACGTTGGACCGGAGCCAGTACAGCCGCCGGTTTTACAAATTGCTATAAAATTCACTGTAAAAAAAAAAAAAAAGAAAAAAAAATTTGTATGTATTCTGTCCGTTGCGTTGGGAAGAGTGAATTTGCGTGTCCACAAATTCTCAACGTGGCCATATGTGTACAATAACTATTGCAGGATTGTAAATAAAATTTAGTCCGTATGTTTCCGGGTTATACAAAGTCTACGAAAACTTTTTTCCTGATTTTTTTTTTTTCTTCTACGTCTTGGAGTAAGCTTAATAAAAAGCTTCTCCATGCTTATGCGGTAGGTACTCGAGCCCAGGTCGTTTACATATGGGTAATACTCACGGGAAAACTTCGACTACCGTATAGACGTAGCAAAGTATCGGCAACGAAATCTGCGCCTATACCCGAGTTTGTTTAAAGAATTTTTTTGTTGGTTCTTTTCGTTTTTTTTTTTTTTTTTCACCCTTTTTTCATGCAAAACGATGTGCACTTTACAAAAGCGATGCAAGCTTTGAATTTTAAAATAGATATCAGACAGAACTCGCGGGCTGGTTCAAGAACTCTTACGATGGAAGTAAGGTGGGCCCGAGTTGGTGGTCTGCCAAGAGAATGGATGGAATCTACGTTCAGCGAGTAAATAGAACAAATATTCCTTCAGGGAACGAATTTCGATGACGGAATATATGACTTCTATTACCTACGACGAAAAACTGTTTTCAAAAAGCTATACCCTATAACCTTTTACCACCAGTTCCTTTACCTATTGTCGACATTTCCTATATAGGCCTTTCTCGATTTCAGCTTTGAAAATCGTGATTCAAATTTTCGGTGCTATTTAAGGCTTGCGAAAAGACGCAGTACTTCGATTTGGCCGATATGAAAGGTGGTCAAAGAACGACAGGATCTAATAGGCCGCTAATACCGAGGTCGAATCTCTCTCCGAGCCTGGGAGTGATCGAAAAATCCAGCCGGTATAGAAAAGAGCTAAAAGCAAAGAGTGCGAAAAAAAAAATAAATAAAAAGGAAGTAAAAGAGAGCAGCGAAACTAAGGGGCAGACAAAATCCTGCACGTGGATTCAGGGGTAAAAAAGGAGAACATCGCTGCGCTCATTTGTCGACTGAACGGAAATCGAATCCATGGCTTTCACCTCTGCAGTCGGCAGCACGTGTCTTTTCCTCCTTCACCAACATTTTATTTGCTCTTTCTCATTGACCCTCTATTAGCACTAATGCCGATAGATATTGATATCGATTATTGAGAAAATTAAAGGTGTTCCGTGGTGTAGCGAGCAGAAACTCGCACCGATGTAACTCACCGGTCGTGACTGGCCATAAAAGTTTTGACCACAAACCACTTCCGGTGTGACGTCCAAATCTCTATTAGAGTCTGCCGCAGCCATTTTCATGCTATAGTTAATTACGATTTATCGAACTACACGGTAAAGAGTAACAATTCGGGCAATAAAAATTGCAATTTATTTTATTTCATCCGATTCGAGTGAACAAATTTTTAAACCCTTCGTTTCTCGTAATTGGACGGTGTATAAATCCAACGTTAACTAATCAGAAATGTGTTTTTTTTTTTTCATAACTGTTTGAATTTTGGCCAAAAAGTTCTGCACTTCCGAAGCTTGAAGATGTTTGGAAAGAAAAGGTCCTCAATTCGAGTTGATCATCGAGATCGTCTTTATCGAATTATGGCGTAAAATTTATGTCGATAAATCAACGGAACCATAAGTTCACGAAATTTTATTTTGATATTAATTAGCATAATTTGGTGAAGTGCTGTTGGCTCCAGTGTATCGAAAATGTGCTTTCCATCCAAAAATCGCTCTATTACCGGGTACCCAGTATTGACGTTCCAAAGCTGTCAAAGCTTTAAGCTAATGCATTTTAAATTGTTTCAAAAATCCGTGAAAAAGTGTATTCAAAGAGAAAACTGTTTCCAAAAAACGAGTCCAAAAGCTGACACTGTATAAACTTATTTATATGATATATATATATGAAAAATGCAAGAATCGATTTGAAAAATAGATATAATTATACTCCGCTTAAAAATTCATGAGGATATTTTGTGAAAATCCGATGATTCGAGTCGGGAAAAAAAAGTAAGAGAACGTGACTCGAGGATTTCCGAAGAGCTGAAGAGTCAGACAGGAACATCGCAAAAATATTATATAACCAATCCCGAAATAGGTTTGGTCGTATAACGAAAATCCAAAACAAACGTAGCACACACAAAACTGCCAAGATGTTATTTCATTAGCGATAAAAGCATTTCCTTCGCGAATATCGTCGTTCCATATTAGCATAGCGTAGCTGACCCAGAGTCGTTGACTTTCTGGCACAGTTACGTAAGATTGTCTCGTTTTATTGTCTTACGTGCGACCTCGCCATTCCTTTGTATTCCCAAAATGACGCGGAACAAGGCTTGGGAGTAGTAGAAAAGATGAGAAGTCTTTATAATACTGAAGAAGAAGAAAAAAGAATTTTTTGTTTTTGATAAAAAATGAGGAAAAAATCAGGAAACCGATTGACCTGTGGGCCAACCCTAAAACTTCCCGCTATGGGTCAAATACGTTACAATAAATTGATACTATTGGGTTTATAATACATTAAAGAAGGTTATAAGTATAGTTAGTTTTCCGTACACAAATTTTTTCCGTCTGATTTTCAAAAATCGAGTTTTTGTCAAATGTCAACATGTGTAGGTTTTAGGGAGACATTCTTAATAGTTTTCAAACAATTTTACAGATTCTAAATTGAGTGATTCAAAATCAACTCACGCCTATCAAAAAAAGAAATTTTTGTCGTGCAATATCTTTTAAACTATAATTGGTCGATTTTGATGAATCTTGCGGCAATCGAAGGGTCTATCCAAGACTTAAATCTGATTAAGTTTTGAGACTAATCGGACGAACAGTTTAGGAGTTATGCGTTAAAAACATGAATTTATTTTTTCTAATTTTTATTTTCCGAATAACTTTGAAACTACTCGACCGATCGACTCCAAAATCTGATCAGATCTAAGTCTTGATAAACCCTTTCGATCGCCGCAGAAACCATTCCAATCGGTCGATTCGTTCTAAAGATATCGCACGATAAAAATTTGTTCACACACACATACGGGCGTCCATCCAAAAATAGTCAGAATAGCTTTCTAGGACCCCAAAACGTCGAGATCTGATGAAAGCTCGATTTTCGAAAATCGAACCGAAACCAATAACCTCCCTTTTTTTTTTTTAAATTTTCGATTATCATACCGGGAAGTTAAAAAAGTATCATCTCCATCTCCAACAATTATCCAACTCTGCCTCGATTTTTAATGACCTGCAGAAGCAGGTTCTCGCAACTGTCTTTAAGGGCTGATCGCAGAGGGTTCTTCGGAAGCGAGTATAGGTGTGTTTCGTTCTTGTGAATGATGCTTCAGATTATTGCAATAACTGTACAGGTATATCGTGTACTCAATGTGCCCTTATTACATATCCAACTCGACAATTTATAAATAACAAATATCGTAACGAAGGTAAAAAAACTCCTTTTAACGATTTTTCAGGAATAGAAATCGCCCACAAGGAAGGTCGACTGGCCAGTTTAATCGGGGTCGAAGGTGGTCATGCCGTGGGAAACAGCCTGGCCGTTCTTAGGATGTTGTACGAGCTGGGTGCGCGATATCTTACCCTAACACACACCTGCAACACGCCTTGGTGAGTGCCTAATCCCACCATTCACGCGAGATAATTAAAACCACGGCCCACCCATAGAAACTACCTCCGTTCATTTATGTACGACTTATCTATAGGGTTAAATTGATATCGATTGGAAAAGCAGAACTGGCTGAACATCAACGCTAACCCTTTAACGAACACCTTCGCGATGTACCTTTTAACGAATAACCTAGCTAAAATAATGCTGAAATATCTACGTTATCTTGATTCATAAACGTAGCGTCATATACGGTTTTGTATTTTCTTTTATTTTCTATCACATCTGTTCGTTACCCTCGTATGCAGGGATTCGTTCTAGACATATCACAAACGATCTGCATTTAATCTCAGTATAATTTCTCCAACTTGCTCTCAGGATATCTCCGAAACCGTTTGATCTACGACGCCCCAGTTTATGAAAGTCATTTGTCTTATATCTCACCCCGGAATTACTCGCAAGCTTTGAATACAGGCTGTAAGTTTGACAAACAAAGAAAAAACAAAAAATCGTTTCACAAAACAGCTGAAAATTTTTAAAGTTGGTTCAAAAATGAGGACCTTTACTTTAGGTATACGAAAGCTCCTTGATGCGGGTATATGATTCTATTATACCGTCTGAAGAATTAGATTTTTCAATATTCGTGGATCGAGGGAATCCATTTGACGAGCTGGTGCAGTAAAAAAAATTTTAAATTACGGTAATGGAGGCGTATAAAATTTACAGCGATGCCTAAGGCTCGATAAACGAAAAGTTAACTGACGAGGCTATAACCCAGCTATTTCTTATTAATATATTAACACGGTTCTTTCCCCTTCAATGCAGACAAGAAAGCCAATAAGCAGACCTCAGGCTTATGGTTCAAAAAATAGTAGCCCTCCGTCCTTTATTTTGTTTCTGATAAGCTCTTTCGTAAAAAATTGAGTTTTTTCGAAAACGTATATCCTAACAGAGACCAGAGAAGCTTACAAAAGATATCGATATTTGTATTTTACGTTATTTGATATTTCGGTAACGCGGAGTACTGACTGAAAATCAAAAGTAGACCATCTCGACGAGGTCCTCCTAACGTTTAGATTGTAAAGATTGAATCAAAGGACTTTATTACTTTATTACAGAAGCCTGATTTACTACGACCATGCCCAGGTATATAATCTGCTATTAAATTTGCAGACAATGTTGTTGTTAATCCAGATTCTGGTGATACGGTTTAATGTCCATGCGGCTTACGAGAAATCATAATCAAAAATAATTAATTCCGGCAGGGACAAACCCGTTTGATGAATCATGCAAGCAAATTCTGATACTACTACAATCCCGTTGACAGCGGGATTTATCAAAAGATCCGTTGTGTCGTTATTATATGGAGATCAAAATTTCCTCGATGAAATCTGTCATTTCTCATGTAATCGAAGACCGTGGCTCAAGGACGCCTTCCTTCCTGCGACCGTAAGAAGATCAAAGTACATTCTGATATCACATACGAAATTTTCGAAATACCTACCCTTGTTCAACGAGGGCGGCGGATGCACAATATATAAATTCAAGAATATTTACTATGGAATACTGAGTCATGGTATGACTCATAAAAATCGATGAATAAAAAGAGTCAGTTACCAGCTGGTATTTTGAGATTGATTACAAGTTTTCATTTCACTTTGTTTCATTCAAAAACTGGCTTCAAATACAAAAGATTCGTATCAAAAAATTAAACTCGGAACTCGGTAGAGTCCTTAGACAGAGTATTCCCCGAAAGTCTGAATAGTCGGTTCTAAAACTCCGGATCGAAAAGCACGGGATAATTTTCAGATTCTTGGACTTTCAGGGTTTTTAACTTTCTGAGGTTTTAATTGTCGAAATTTCGATCTTTCCGAAATTTGGATATCCTGAACATTAACGTTTCCGAAAATTCGAAATCATCCTGAAAGAGTTTATCATTTTTACCGTTAGGAACTTTTAACCTGGCCCCCTAATTTCATCGAATATCATCAGTTTGCCTCGAAATTTCATCAATGTAGAATATTTCTTCCAAATTTGAAGAAGCTACGAGGAACTATGCGATATGTACCAACTATACGATAACCACGAACTGCACGAGAAGCGAACTCCATAAAATCCCCAAATAATTTTGAATTATGTCTCAAAATCCGTATAATCAAATATGAAAACACCGAGTCAGTAGAATATTTCTTCACAGCATATCTGCAGTGATTTGAAAAAAAATTATTTCCACGGTTTATCTACCCTCTGAAGTAATTTTATGCCCGGATATAACACGAAGTAAAGATAGGGCGAGGATCCTTGGTGAAAGCAAAAGAGGCTTTAGCTGGTATTAGGTAGGTACGCGTTGGGTATGCGCGTAGTTAAAGTCTACAAACATACTTCGCTTAACTTAGCCTACCCACATCGGAACGAGTTAACGGTGTAGAATTAATTAATTATTCCCCAAGACTTAGTCAAAAATAATTAACTCGTTAGTGACAAGATAATCGATTATCATCACGATTGTAAAATCAGCCCTTCTCGTCATTCCGCTAAACGCGTAACTTTTATTATAAAATAAAATGGAATCCCGAAAGCCGGAAATTGAAATGACAAAAAGTTAAAAGACGCGAACTGAGATAGGTGACTGGATTCAGGGTAATCCAAGGAGATGATCCCAAAATTCCCCAGATCCGGTCTTGTCTTTCGAGTTTCTCCTATCCGTTTTCATCGATTCGTGGTAAGCCGTTGTAACGGATCATTTCTGACGCGAGACGTGGTTGCTGCTCTAAGGCCGGGGATTCCCCCTCGACAAGAGCGAGCAATTGCTCTTTAAGAACCGGAATCGCAAGCTAAGCCCCCCCGCTCGCGGTGTACACCGACGTGCAAAGGAGAATATGTCTAGGGCCACCCCTGCCTGAAGGAATCGAGCAAATATACTACTCGAGCGAAAAAATGATTAGAGATGAACGATGATCGGATCGAAGAAAGAAAATTATTATCTCAGTTGGATTCGTTTGCCTAAATAACCGGTTCAAATATCGAAAAATCTCTTTTTCCACGACAAGCACAAAGCTGGAAGAGAGACAATTTCTATTTTCTTGTTTTCACCTTTTTTTCAAAGTTATTAAAAAATTATGCCCCAATCTCTGACAGGTACTCTAAAGGTTGATATGGCGGACCTTTACACAAAAATATAACTAAGGGTGTACTACCACCGCGAAGATCTCCAGAATTACGACAAATGATTAACCCCCTAAAAAAGCAGCGTTGTCATTAAAATCTTAGCGCTATTTCAATCGTAAATAAGGTTTTCCATTAGGTTCGTATGACTTGATCGGAACAAGGAGAGTCAGTCTTGGTGCTCGGAGGATTTTTGGGTCACTGATTTCGAAACGGAGGTTTAAAATTCCAAATTCCAAACATTTATGCAGCTAATATATCCTGAATATTTGAATAATGAAAATATTTAGATTGGATCCGTCATTCGTAATTTGGAATTTTAAACTTGAGATTCGGAATCAGCGACCCGGAAAAAAAATCCGAGCAAAAAGACAGAAGAATGTGAGCGATTTTGCGTGTTAATCAAATGGATAAGCTTATTGCCGATTAGGGGCATCACTTGGACTTTAACGACAGCGTGTTTTTGGGGGATAATTCGCTGGGGATTTCTTACAGGACGGTCGGAGTTCGAAAAGAAACGTCGATTTGTTTTTGCACACTCTATTATACGCGGATGATCAAACTTTTGATAACTTTTTTTTTACCTCGGGTAGATATAGCTTCGAGTTGGACTCAAGTTAACCGAAAAATTGTAGTTATGTGAAATACGTATAACTAAACATTCGAATCTCCGAGAGGAACGAGAAAAGAAGAAATATAAGCCTCCCAGTCTGGAATTACTCTGGAATAAATTCTGAGAGTGGATACTAAAGGCGCGGTTACGACTCTGAGCCAAACATTTTATCGGTAAAATGTTATAAAAAAATTAATAAACTGTGATGTATATGACGAGTTGGAAGCTTATATAATATCTTCAACTCTTTCTCTTTTTCTTTTTTTTTTTTTATCGCGATGTGAAAATTTTTTGGTCAAGTATTTATATTATAATCAAAGCTTGTTATACCCAGTAGATGAAATTTAAAAGGCTATACCTGAGGGTGTTGATTTTGGTGATTAGAAAAAATATGTAACCGCATATATACGATCCGCACAGTCATGAATAAATATAACTCTGTCATCTCTGAGCTGTAAAAAAAGTACTGTTTGAATTGCCATTGAATAATTCAGTAACGTAAACGTGGCAAAATATAAGATGACGGATTACGTGAAATATATATCTTGAAATGTGATAAAACTATATCTTGGGACTAAAGTATGTTCAGGATATTCGGTTTTCTCGACGACTTTAAGTCGTGTTTCAATATTGTTCTCAATCCCCGAGGAAACATTCAACGAATTCAAACATCGTTTTTTTATTTCCGTCGTGGAATGTCGGTAGGTATGTATGTGTACATACATACCTATATGTTACTATTTCATTTTACGTATAGAAAATGGAAAAACCGAAAATGGAATATATCGACTGTCGTAACAAACTTTGATAGACATTATGACGCCGGTATATATATCGAAGGTATTTCAATAGTTGACACATTCGATCTTCGAACTGTCGGAATTTTATTTGAATGTGTAAACTTATGTTGGGCACCAAATATTCACATTTTGTCTCATTTTTAATTTCTCGGGACGTTTCTCGACCGGGAAATTCAAACTTAAAGTAAAGTTATTATATTCCTTCGCAGCGTGGCACTCGGAATTATTTTGATCAAAATTTCAACGGTGCTACTAGATTATTTAGTACCTTATATACTGGCTGCTACGTTATGAAAACTTGAGTATAAATTTTCTCGACACTTCTATAACTTGTATACAAACAAAAAATCAAAAACATTTCATTACTGGACAAAAAAATTCTATGATCACTCGAAAATCTTCGAACAATTATCTCAAAATTATTTTCTATTTTCTCCGGAACTGGCACGGCTTGTGAATTCATAATAAAAATCGGCTAAAATTACTTCTGCAATAAAGAATGACTTCCAATTCTCATGAATATGTACGAACTGATTCCATTTGACGAAACTTGTACGTAGTTCATGTTTATATCAAAATGAATAACCATCGAGAGGAAAATTTATATTGATAAATTGACAAGAAAGTCTAGACTGCAGTTATTACTTGGAAAGAAATTCACAGAGGGGAAACAAAAAAAAAAAAAAAAAAAAGAAAAAAATTGACTACAACTATCGAATATCTGAATCTACTTTACGAAATTGGACGAGATCGGGTTTTACGAGTCGTTTTCAAGCATTCAACTATACTGCATATTATAATCGGAAAAGAATATTTCCAATATTAGAGATTTATTGAATTTATTGATTTTCGTAAAGTCTGAGGTATTCGATTCACGACAAACCTTCTATCTGTAAAATTGCCCCCCCTCCCCTCTGTCGCCAATATCGAAATAATAATTGAATAATGATGAAATTATCTGAAAATTGTCACTATAGAGTTATTGACATGTTGGTTCGGTAGGGCAGACTGCAGCACAGTGGACGAGCCTGGTCAAGTACCTCACGTCGGAGGACTGTCGAATTTTGGAAAGGTAAGTTGACAATATATATATACGTACCTATATCAAAATTTTCGAATGGGATAATTCATTCATCTTTATTTATCATCTTAACTCGGCAAGTTTGCAATTTCATTAAAAGTTTTCACTCCTTCTTGGCAACACGTGTGTAGAATTGGAGCAAACTAATTATAAAATATAGAAACTTAAGGAATTGTGATTCGACTTGGTGATACGTGTCTCTTCTCATCCCGAACAATCCTGACGAAATTTCTAATCCGCCTTTTTATGGACCGAAAACTCAACGATGATCATTTCTAGGGAAATTTTCACGCTGAATTGAGCAAACGGTCCGTCACTTGAAATTATACAGGGTGATTGGTTTTAATCGATCCAGACCGATATTTCCCAAACCAAGAGAGATATGAAAAAATATTTCGGACAAAAGTTGCAGGGTTCAGAGGGGGAAAGAAGTTGGCGGTGTCGGATTTTTTAGTACAGGCGCCGCTGAGGTCAGGGGAAGGTCAACTTTGTTTTTTTAAACGGAAACCCATGCTTTTCATTACGTAATTTTGTTCTAATTAAAGAATCAAAAAACTTTTGTACGAAACATTTTTCTGTGAGACATTAATTTTTTATGATATTCTGCTGAACAATTAGAGATTTTTGATTTTTTGAGAGCATTTCACCTCTGAACTATCAAGTTTAGAGAAAAATTGTAAGAGACAAAAAGTACCTAATTTCACGCAAAGATTCTTGGAGAATAATTGCACATTTTTTTTTCGACAGTTTTTGATGTTTTTCACGCAATTGAAGAAGCTGCGATAAGAAGTTATTGGAAAAAAAATCTGCAATTATTCTCCGAGAATCTTTGCATGAAATTACGCACTTTTTGTCTCTTGAAATTTTTCTCCGACCTTGATAGTTTAGAGGTGAAATGTTTTCAAAAGTTCAAAAATCTAGTTGTTCAGTTGAATATCATAAAATATTGGTGTCTGACAAAAAAATGTTTCATACAAAATTCGTTTGATTTTTCAAGTGGAACAGAATTACATTATGAAAAACATGGGTTTCCATTTGAAAAAAACAAAGTTGACCTTCTCCTGACCTCAGCAGCACCTCCGCAGGAAAATCCGATACCGCCAACTTCTTTTCCCCTCTCAACCCTGCAACTTTTGTCGAAACATTTTCTCATATCTCTCTTGGTTTGGGAAATATCGGTCTGGGTCGATTAAAACCAATCACCCTGTATATTGGAAAATTCGCAGGTTTATGGAACCCAAAAAAATGCCAATTCGGTCGTGTTCCTTATACGATCCGTTTTTGTTAACTGAACTTTTGTCTCTATGGCGAAACAACGTACTATTTATACGTCAATAGAGCTGAGAAGGGAAGAGAGGATTTATACAACAGCCTAATTCGTGAACCAATACGTACCAACGTACCTTGGCACCTTAACCCACGTACGAAAAAGCCGGAAATCCTCGTGCAAATACAAGCGGTGTTCGCTCTTCCGTAAGGCCCGCAATTCCCGACTCTGCAAATGATTCACAGCTTCCCTTTTCCCAACTCTGTCACGCGAGAGATGGCAAAAACACCATCGCCACCCCCCTCCTCAGCACTCATCCAAACCATACATACCACCATCGAGAGTTTCACGGATTTCGAGAGGATCCTACAACCCTTACTCAATTCTGCACCCAGCAACGACTACCCGATCCGATTCTCATTTGTTCGCTAATCAATGGTCAGCTGCAGCTTTTTGCTTGGTCATACTATCCCCGTTTTATCACTGGCATTATCTCCGATCCAGATAACTTCAATCATGATTTCCTCCGGGGGATATATACCAGACTTACGTCAGAATACCAAAACTCAAAAGTAAGGCATGAAATTCTTCAAAATTTCTATTGCGTTTTTTTTATTTTTTTTTTTTTTTGCTGGAATATCGGCGCTGCGAACTGTGATTTTGAATTCAGTGATTGGCTTTAAGCTGTGCGATTGTAGATGTATCTGAAATCGCGACGTGTTGCGTATAATGCAAATAGCGGTGAACCGTTATGAAAACCAAAATTCAGATCGTATTGCGAATCGGATAAACGAATCCGCCACCCTTTTCTGTCCGTGTGTCGATCGTAGCGGAAACTGAACGCGCCTTAACGTATCGAAAAACAGAATTTTTCGGTACGACGATAACGTCGATTTCAACCCCAGGTAGAAGATTTGAACAACGTCAAGGTATTTGTATGCTCGAGTTGGAAAAAAAAAAAAAAAAAGTTACGTGATAGGATTTCGTCTGCCCCAGGATGCGAATCCCTGATTTAACCGCACAAAAAAATTTAATACAAAAACTATACCAGTTTCTGCAGCCAGCTATCATGATATTGTGATTAGTGCCATGCCGCTATCGATTTCATCGATTTTTTTTCTCTCCTTTTTTCATCGCTTCAGGAATTTACACTAAAACTTGCCAAAAATTTCATCAATGATCAGGATGCAGGGGATACTAAATTTGACAAAAAATGTAAAGTAGGTCTACGCGATTGAAAGGAAATCAAAATATTTTCTTTGTCCTACCTGCACCGAGAGTATGCTGTAACGAGCGTGTAAACCGGGCGGAAAGTGACTCTTTTACGCTCTAGTGCGGTAAAGTGAGCTCTAGGGCGGAAAGTAGCACTTTATCGCACTACAGCGGAAAATAAAACTACTTTCCGCTCGTTTTTACGTACACTCCAAAGCAAACTTTCGGTCCAGTTATTGGACAACAAATATCGTGTGCATCACCGGCAAAAAGGTGATTCTAATCGCCTACTTATTTCCACCCTTGTTACACAATATACTAATGATGGTCTGTGGTACAATAAAGTTTGAAAATTATATATATGAATTCAATTATGCGTATAGGATCGTCCAACGAATAAACATACGCTTAACTAAAACAAGCTTGATGAACAAAAGCTGACCATTACACGGGGTTTTGATATTCATATTATAATGAGCTGATAAAAAATGTTTTGTGAAATTTATTACGATCAGCTTGTTGCAGTAGCTGCAGGAACGTACGGTACATGTATATATGTATGTGTAGATTATTTAATAACAGTTCTTTCCGCAATAATGCATCACGACAAGTTGTGGCCATCAACTACCCTTGTTACCGCGAATCGTTATTGTTATACGAACATTATTGGAAATACAATATTCATATCCCAACGACCACTTTTGTGTGTTGCTGAAATAAACCCGGTGGCATTGTTTACGACAAGTATTCGAAGTCCACGGAGTAATGACAACTGAAATTTCCGAGCTTCCCTGTTTCAATCGGGACTGAAAAATCAAAGTGGATCGAGGCCACCCTTTGATCAGCATGAATCTTCACGGTATACTAAATGACATACTTGAAATTAACAAAACGAAAATGAAAACACAAAAGTAATAATAGTAATAAAAATTCTGTACCTGTATGTATGTACCTGACAATCGCCGGAAGGAAGACAATATGAAAATGTTTCAATACGATCCCGTAACGCGTTTTATACATTTAAAAATTGAAAATAAATTTTTACAATCTGTTCGGCAATCTGTAGTATTTTTTTGTCTTCTCTTTCTCCTCTTTTCATGATAAACTAAAGGACAATACCGCCTTACACGTTGCTATAAATTATAACTTATAAATGACGCATCTAACTAACTAACACTACGATAGACAAATACCAAATAAAAATATAAAATTAGTATGCAATTCAATGGATTGATTTGAAAACATGTGTGATCGGTCCAATTGACCATCACTCGTGAAATTCAAAAGTGTGCCAATATTTGAATTTGTGATGCAGTGTTCTTCATGACTTACTGTAAAATTTCTATAATTTATTAACGTATTGGACACCAAATGTCGTATTTCTATGCAAATTTTTACGATAAGTATGTCTATAGCTCATATTTGAAAAATTTATTTTTAAAACTGAACTTCACACAAAACTGAACTTTGTTAACACTCACCCTGTAGGTATATTCGTTCTCGTTAGTGTTATCTGTTCAGAGACACAGGGATATCTACCCTATGACTTGAGGTCAGATGAACGACCGATAAAGAGGCTTATTACGTTGCACAACGATCTCAGGTAAACTGAGGCTGATTTTGTCATCAATGGATATAAGATTAGGGATAAGATCCGACTTTGAGACAAGAGATGATCCTTTAATCGGCGATTATTTATTATAATATATGTATAGAGTAGAAGCCAAACCTTAGAAAAAAAAGGAAAAATAATAATAATAATTCAAAGATTTTGTAGAATTGCATTTTATAATGTCACGATGGGACAATATTGTAGTTATGATATTCTGAATTCGCAAGATAAACCAGATATAAAATTTTAATCCAGTCACCTGCTGCAGCAGGATTAAGCTGAACGTATTTATAAAGAGAGTTTGAAAAATGTGGCCGGGACTTTTACAACGCCAGGGAAACACCTCGAGTGTGCGAATGTACCTTCGAGCTAAGAAATAAAACACGACCATTAACACCATACATGAAGCGTTGGAGAAAAGAATTAAGAGAGAAAGAGAGAGAGAGAGAGAGAGAAAAGAAATAAAAAATAAAAAACAACTTCCAGGCAAGAAACAAAAAAGGGGCAAAAATCTTTTTCACTTTAGAAATTGATCGTAGTAAGTCTTTTTTTCTCTTTTCATACGACGTATACGGTCGACAGCTCCTGCAGGCATTGTATATGACGTAAACAATAACAGTAGCTCCACCGCATTTGAATACATTCTGCACGGAAGATGCGCTCATCCTGCGATATATCGTCTTTTGTCTTTCTTTTCATAATGTGACGTATCTTGTCTCGCGATTCTTATCACGACTATTGTTATTTATTCAAGTTTTTAAAGCAGATATATTCACCTCGGTTTATTCGTATTTAATCCCGGGCTTAATTAGCTCCGTAGTGAACCTCATTATAATTTTTGTTTTTGAGTTCAATAGAAAACAAAAAAATAAAAGGAAAAGGAAAGTTCAAATTTCATACTTCGCAAAAGAGGTGGAGAAGTCGAGACAATTTGCGAGATAAAATTCGTATTTCTTTAACTAAAATGAAAAACAAAAATGGAAGAAAAAAAATACAAAAACGGCTATACTGCAGATCATTGAAAAAATTCTTTGCGAGAATTTCTTCCTAAACTCACAAAATTTGCTTATTTTCGAATCCGTTACGATTCACGGAATGAAATTCATCGCGTCGACATCACCAAAACCCAGAAATTGACGTGAATTGGAAACGAGTTTTGTAATTCTGTACAATGGGATATTCCGGACGTAATTCCTGTCACACCACATATCAGAGCTAGGGAAAATCGATAATGGGACAAAATTTGTAAGAGCTATACTCAGACATGGATCGAGTTTGAGAGAAGAATCAAGTGGAATGGACCATGATCCAAGAATCTTTCACAGCAAAGAGATATAAGAGTCTAACTGAGTTATATATCTTGAAGAGTGAATCAGTATCGTTGATTTAATGCAATTCCCCAAGTCTCAAAGGGTTAGAAACGCGATTATACGTTCAGTTTATCCTTTTCGGTTCTCAGGTGGTTTGCGAGGAAAAGGTACCGGCGAAACTGTACCTTAATCCATTGTGTTCACAGCGATATAGGTATATAAGTTACGGTAGTAAAAGTACGACAATCAATAAGTCGTTATATAGGATTCGAAGTGTTGCCTTAGCTCGTGGGCGTCGATAATCAAAGTTAAAGTAGGTGTATCGAAAGGTGGCAAAATTTGAACATGAAAAGAATCTCCATTAGGAAAAAAAGTTCGCAAGTCCTGCAGACGCCCGGCCACTCCAAAATTGCTTTCTCGGTCGTTCGCCCAATATTTAATAAACACCATTGCGCTTCGACGTCGCGTAACACGGCTACCCCATCAGACAATTGGCAGCTCACATGGCTGGTACAGCACAAAATGAAATACCCCAATAGGATAAAAATTCGAATCCACTGTGGTGGACCAACCTACTTCGGTAGACCCAAATAATCCTGAAAGTGAGAGGAAATCAATTCGCGTTTCACGCCCGCGCAAATTTTTCCCTCTGCCTTTTCCTACGCCCCAGCTATATACATATATATATTTCTATTATAGTTTTTTTCCTCAATGGGTATATATCCGATATTTTATACCTCCTATTAGGCTTTTTCCTGACCTGCTTTGGCTCCCCAGAAAATCGCAGTATGAATGGAATAATTTTACTGTACAAATACGTTGATGCAAATGTGAAAAGTTTAGACTGCAAAGTATAAAACCGCATGAGGTTTGCTGTATAGATCTTTTTCTACTGTAAAATAAACTGTGTTTTCTGTTCTTCTTTTTTTGTATCAAGTGTTAAACTGCCACTTTAATCGTTTCGTTTTGATTAAAGATTCGTTTACACATCAATTGAAAATTGAAAGCCTGTTCGTGAAGGCGAATTTCATAATTTAATGGATTTTAGGAGACTTAATCAGGTCTCGTTACAAAAAAGGAATCATAATTATTTCACTTTCTGCGATCGATGGTATTAATTTTCAAATTTTTCATCAGCTATCACCAGCTGTATAAATTATTTCCTCACACTGGTAGGAAATTTTTGTATGATTTTATGAAGCTTAAAATTTCTCGTGCGAGTAGACATGTCTGACGATGGGCCTGAAGAACAATGGTAGAGGTGCAGATAGTGCCACTTAAAAAATACAGGGTGAAATAGAGATTCGTGATTCTTTTATAATTCACGTACGTTTCACGTACGGCGGGAATTTAGACTTGAGGATTTAATCCATATACCCTGTGCTCTGAAAGTTGATTAAATTATAAGGTACTTACTGTATAGCAAACGTAATAACAATTTCAATTAAGGACACGAGTTGGTATATCTTGTCGGGTCGAAACTTTTCGACATTTTCTAGCTCGTGTGACAAAAGTTTGCCTCAAAGATCGCCAAGTTTGTAAAAACTCTGTGAAACGAACTTTCGCCCATGGCAAACGAATTTACCCAAAAACCATTGCGATTCCATCGGCTACTCGAAACTGGTGAAAACTCACCTATCCGTCTCGGGAAACGGGATTGAATTAGATAATTGAATGTCAGGAAGGTTCTGCGATCATTTATGGCTCGGCAGTAAGAGTATCATAAGCGTGAATAAATATCTCCTATGAAAATGTTCATCTTGAATGCCGGGATTGAATTTGAGGAAAAATTCAAAATTTGTAGACTCGCGAGAATCTTTCTATTTACAAATTAAAATATCTTTTCTAAGTATACAGGAAAGATATCCGATGTCCAGACACATACATACATACATATGTATTTCTTTTTTGAATTCGTGTTATGTCCGAAAGTTTTTTGGATACGCCCTCGTTTCAACCAATCCCTGAATTGTAGCTTCGGATGTTGACGGAAATGTGGAAAGTTTAAATACTTCCGAATCGTAGAACTAATGCTGTCCTTTTGAAAACGAATAAAATGTTTATACCCCCTGATGGCCTCCTTTCAGTAGAACTTTTCCTATAACGAATCACCGGAGCGAGTGCAAGCGTCGCCGATAAAACTTTTTCCACCCACCCCCCGTGTGTGTTCAGACGTAAATTTAAACGCGTGGTTAAACTTCTAACCTCAGAGCAGAGAGTCGAGCCTAAAGCTCGAGCAAAGTTCCTACCTTATAACTGCAAGTCGACATGTGTAACGCCGGATTGAGAACCTCTACGAAGATTTTCTATCAACTTTGAACCCAAGTGCTTCTCTATTCTCTTCTCGGTCCGCTTGAGGTACGGCTCAGTTTGAATAAAAGTACAGGAACATTGTCCCCTACAGTTTCGGTTCAGCAAACAATAGGGAACCTGGTTTCCTCAATGTAACTCCTCACTCGGCACATTATGGGTTTAATTGGTCCTAACATCGGCCACTCTGTGTCGGACGGTATTCCGCATGCAATTCAAAGTTCACTACGTCAAGCAGCTACCACATCTGGGTATTGTGTTGGCCTTTAAACGGCTTCCGAACTATACATATGACCGTCGTCGTATCTGATTCCATATTTCGACTCACTGATCATGCTGGAGGATGGAAATTCGATGCCCATTTGATCCCCATCTGAAGGATATTCTATTTAGTCTTGACTCGAATGTATATTCCGGCCAAGGATTCCGGGATCCGTATCCTAAGTGAAAAATCATCGTGTACGTATAAAGTTAAACCGTGAGCGGAGGCGGTTTTCGCGAATGTCCTTAG
This sequence comes from Macrophya alboannulata, assembly GCA_949628255.1. NCBI lineage: Eukaryota > Metazoa > Arthropoda > Insecta > Hymenoptera > Tenthredinidae > Macrophya > Macrophya alboannulata. The sequence goes on along the minus strand of OX451206.1, from coordinate 41,213,058 downwards.
AGAATGTCATCGTCCTTTGGACCTTTTGGGTAGAAACTTTTCGGCTAATTAGGTGGTGGATCCTCGAGGTAGTAGACTGAGAGGTGGAGGTTAGTTTCAAAGTAAAGTCATCCGTTCTCCAGGCTACAACTGAGGCCAGTGGCAGCAGCCAAGAGTTCCACTTATATCAATCAAAGTAAACTGTCCGGCTGGATGGTTCCGGTAGACGGGTGTATACCAGGACGAGGAAAGTTTAGCTGGTTGTTACCGCCACCCTAGCATCCCAGGGCGACGTCAAGGTGGTACGAAGTTACCTCCAGCTAAGTATACCAGGCCGTTCCAAAACTCGTCGAGAGGAAATGACGATGCGGAAGCAGACGGATGATGCAAAAAGCTTGACCCTGTAACAAGGATATCTCAATTCCCAGCTGATTGCCCTCAGAAATTAGACATGCAAATTTGGATGAGTAAAGCCGGAGTTTGGCCGGGGGAAAAACGCGAAATGGCGAGTCAAAAAGTGGCGACAAAATTTAACCGTCAAGTGAATGCAGTCTGCAACATAATATTACCTGCATTAAATTTTCTACTTTGTCACAGTACACGCTGAAGCGAGGAATTATAGTACATAGTAAAGTCGTAAACTATTGTTGTCAGACACAGAGAATGGCCCACCCTCTACGAGGAGGTAGACGGGCTCTTGACAACGTCGTCTAGGTATACATTGCAGGATGTAGATAAAGGGAGGATCGAGTTAAATGTCTCTGACGATCTGTAAGAGCATGTTTGCCAAAGCTTGCACTGCACTTCTGTTTGCAGCTCTCCAAGTTCGACTTTGAATAGCAGCTCTTCTTTGATCGCTTTAGAAATCTGAGAACATTTTTTACTCGGTATCTGGACGTATTTTTTATTTGCAGTACAAACAATCGGGTATAGCGCAAGTCCTGGCAAAGGTTGTGTCCATTTTTCGATGAGCTTGTACAAGAGTTATTGGCCTCTTCCCGAGCGCGTTACATTGATGATAACTTTCTACGAGATACCTACTTTCTTTGAAGTACAAGTTTGGAATCCAATTTAAAACTACATCGGCTATTCAATGGCCGAAGCTACTATTTTCACTCAATCGATTGAGTAAACTTTAAGGTGCATTTTCATGAGAAAATATACAGAAATGAATATAAAGAAATTTTTCGAACCAACGTTGCCACAGCAAAAATACGACTTCGTTTATTCCGAATCACATCCATGTAAGAAAAATTCTTAACTTGACTTTAAAGGCATTATGTTCTCTGCAGAAAGAACTAAGACTTGTTGGCGATGAAACTTAAAGCTCATTGTGTCATTTATAACGACCAGATCAGATCGACCACGGCGTACCGGATCAGTGAGCCAAGATTAATCAAAAGCCAGTTATTAGGAATTAGAAACTTAGCTGTCGCTGCCCCATCGAGAGTAACGGATAAACCAACACCGGAGGGAAAGGCCAATGAGATTATTTCCCGCGATGGTGTCAACGCAGTTAACTGATCCTCTCTACTCCTCCGCCTCGTCTTCTAAGCCAGCCAATGACCAAGTAACTAAAGTTAATCAAGATAATCTCACGACCTTTGAGACAACCTTCTGAGAATGACCTTATACCAAGTTTGACGGCGTATAACTAACTGTGCGAGTATATCTACCAAATACGTCTATTTCCGCTCATACGAGTGCAAAAACCAATCGACTTTTTTTTTATTTTCTGAACTCACATCGCAAAAATCTCTAGTATGATGTCGAGTAATTAAAAGGAGAGCCCTGTCATTGAAGTCTGAGTGATGCTTGACCGGAACAAGTAATCCGAAAGTTTGTTTCGGTACTCGAAGGATTTTTGGTTCGGATTCAGTGCCCAAAAAAAATGAAAAAGACTCGAGCACCAATACAAATTTTCGTGCTACTTGTTCCGGTCAAGTTATACGAACGTTAGTAACGCGATGTGAGGTTTTGCATGTTAATCAAATGGAAACCCTTATTATCGATTCAGGCAGCACTTAGACTTTAATGGCAGCGCTGGCTGGGCCTTCGAAGGGTTGATTATTTGGAGTAATTCTATAGAAATTTTTGAGGTAGGAGCTCCGAAACAAAAATGTCGATTTGTTTTGGCACACCTTGATAAGTATATAAGACGTGTAAGACAAGAATATGCATTGTTCGAGCCGGTGTTATTCGATGATTAATGAAGATGGATCGAGTCATTATTTCATTGTCAGCCACTGCTACGATTCAACAGAATGAAAGCTCCCTCATATTTCATATTTGCATGGAACCTTTGACGTCAGGCGGTCGATACCGACGCCGAGGATACATAGTTTTGTTAGACGTGATGAAAACGACTACGAAATCTCGCCTGATCAAGGGAAGACGTTATCCTGGGTATCCTGATATACACCCCTTTGCCACGCGGAGTTATGAATCCCCGGAAATCATCTAATCCCTTTAATACAAAGTCAGGCAATCTGTTTTCTGTGATCTCTCAGAAAATCGCGTCGAAACACTTGCTTCGAGTGCCAAAATCCTGAGCTTTTAGTTGCAGGATATTGAATAACGTATGAATATACAATAACCAGAGTAATCGCAGGACGAACGAATACTTTTTCATCGTTTGTTAAATGGTCTGATTAATTGGTCAGAGATTGAAGATTGGATAATTTCGGTGGGGCTTTTTTGGCGGTAGAAAACTGGCAGAGATCGAATATTAACGAGATCTGTCACCGACGTTTATGGATATCGTTCCATCGAGTTTAGCCATTAACGGACTGTTACCGGGAGAATATGGTGCGTAAAAATTACTCTCGGGGTAATAATCTGTGCTGAGCGCGAGCAAAGTTGTTTTCGAAGGCTTGTTAGTTACGGGAATAAATCTTGGCTTGGTTTGGTTTGGGAGGATCGCTTGCGTCCAAACGGACCATGCCCAACTAATAGCATTAGAAGGGTTCCGAGGACTTGTCACGTGAAAGCTCCTCACTCGTGTTGATTGTAAATGAAATCTAGGGCAAAAAACGTTGAACGAAATAAGCCGAAAAATTTGACGTACCACGTATAAATTTCTCCAATCATTTGATCATGTGGAATCCCTTTAATAAAGACTGAAAATAACCATGGTCCGATCAGAAATTTTCAGGACCTAAGCAATACCTGGAATTATTTAAAGATGAATCGCGTGAAATGAGTTTCATGATGATGTTTTTTCATTACCCGGGAATTATTTCATACCAAGAAATAAATGGTCGTATCACGGATGTGCGCAGGAAGTGTTTCATCCCGCTCGGTAAAGACAATGAGTAATAACCTTCGAGTTTGATTAAAAAGCCCGAATTATCGCAAGGAGCTTTGTGTTAATTAAACACCGGAGCAAACAGCGAGTAATATAATCGCTTAAATATCCGATCAACTTCCCGCGGGTTTCCGCGAAATGAAAGCTCCGCTCGTGGCTCATGGATACACGAAATTCAAGATTTCGCACACGCGTATACCTACAACATCTCGGGAAGTTTCACTATGGCAATTATTTTCTCGTATGAAGTAAACAATTTGGCTATTGGTATTGCGGTGTTATATTCACAGTTCAGTTTACTTTTGGTAAGTATCGGGCCACAGTCGACATTCCATAAGATTCAACCTCTGACCTCCGAGAGAAGTACGGATAGTCTGTACCTGCGGCAAGATGTAGTTTAGAATCAAGCAAAGCGACTCAGACAGAACTGGCAATAAGTGTCACTCAAGTAACATGGGTCTAACTTCAAGCTATACATACTAAGTCTTGTAGCCAACAGGAATGAGTTATGTTATATGGGACGTTGGATCCTGTAGGTCGTACATATTATGGGTTAATTCGTCGAAAATTTACTCCCGAAATTCTTGGACTGGAGAAATTGTGTTGAACTATGCACCCTCGAGCTCGTAGAATTTCTAATAATTTTTCGTTACGTTCGTTTAGAGTTTGGATATTTAAAATTCCGAGGCGTTGTATACTTTCTAGAATCACACACATCCGCTATTCTCGCTTGAATTATCTCATTAAATAACTTTGTATGAAATTTACATTACCGAATTAGGATCAAGTTCGCATGAACGCAGTTTAACGTACTTGTTTGCGAAAGATCGTGTGTGATGTATACCCACCCACACACGATTAATTAGCTCACGCAGTTTACGTTGAATAAATACCAATTAACCGTATACCTACCATACCGCAACGTTCCAATCTTATATTTACACCCAAGAAATTCTCAGGAGAATTATTTCGATATTTAAATTATCCCACAGGATATTAGTCGACGGATCTACCTACAACCATCCGTTATTAAGACATCGTGTACATACACCGCAGCTAATAGTTATTTTCTTCGTGTTGGCGTGGAGTATGACGCTTTTTCAGCCTCGTTTTATGCGGGCGTAAAGTCCGACTTTACGCCCACTATAATGACGAAAATAACGTTTCATTTTCTGAAGTTCAAGAATTGTTCGCAGGACTAATGGATACAAAAATACTGATAGTAAGTTGTCCCTTCTTCTGACGGAGATCTGATATTTCTGAACGATTAGAAACCGATATAGAATAGTTCCAATCATCCCACTCCTTGCGACAACTGCTTTTACTTTGATTGCATCTAACTATATGCAGGAGTGACTGGAGAATTCTGACATTTATTTGATTACAGTAGGGTACTTTGTTAGATTGGTGAACTGAGTCGCGATAAAATTGGGTCATTGTGAAAATTATTTTAGGACGCATATATGTATGTGTTACTTTATGGCAGGAATTGTACCTCGTGCATATATCGTAAAATTCAATTGAAAGTATTACGTTATTACAGTTGCTTATCGATACAGTGAGATATATATCTATCCAATACTGTAAATCTCTTTGTAATCGATTTACGATATGAAAATATTAAACACGTGCACAGATTTCTCGAGGTATTAGCGACCTGCGGAGGCAATATTCAACTTCGCAAAATTGAAACAGAACGTCGGAAGGTCTGGTGTAAACAGAATCACGAACAAACCATTTTTGTTTCTTTTTTTTTTTTCGCTTCTTTTAATCATCGCAGATTTTATTTCCTTTCAATAATCTTCTTAAATTTGGTCAGAAAGCTGATTGGTGCCTCTAGAAGTACTATAACCGATTCACACGAATTGTTGCCAAGATATTAATCATTTCTAAAAATGTGCTTTCCTATTCCCTTTTCAAAGCTCTCGATCATTTTTTCTGTATCAAATGTTGTTAGGGTCGGGTAACTCATTCGTAAGTTATTATTCCCACACTTTTGGTACACTAAAAATACGATTAAAACCATGACGTGTGCATCGGGTTGAAGTTTCGAAATTTGAAAGTCTCGAACGTTGAAGCTTTCCGGATTTTAATATTCTAAGCTTTAACGTTTCTGAAGATTCGAAATCGTCTGAAATGAATTCGTAATTTTGACAGTTCGGAACTTCAACCTGACCCCGATGCATCTTTTAATATATATTTATTCATGAAGTCGCAGACAAAACTGAGATGACAGTGCATCTAGACGATATTATTTTCAAAATTGCAGAGCGTCGTTCTGGAGATGAACAGGCTGGGGATGATGGTGGATCTATCCCACGTTTCAGTCCCGACGATGCTGGATGCCATGGATGCGTCAAGAGCCCCGGTAATATTTAGTCACAGCAGTGCCCACGCCCTTTGTAATTCTTCGCGAAATGTGCCTGACCATGCACTGCGTTTTCTCGTAAGTATTACTCTCCTACTAATAATCATTTCAGTTTACATCCCTGTCATCGGTAGCTTCCATCGATAGGAAGCTACTTACCAGGTAGAGTTTATCGAAAGGCCCAGCGTCGGGCCAGTACCGAATGCCAAGATCGTGCCAACGCTGGTAACCAGAACTGGGCCAGTATTGCGTAAAAACATTGGGCCAGTAGCGTTACTCGGCACTGAGCCAGCATCTCAGCTCATAGAGCTTACCCACTTCCGGTTTTTAACCGACGATATGTATTGCAAAAGAAGCCCAATACTGTCCCAACGACTTGCAACGACAGTGGGCTGCAGATGGTGGCCCAGTCGTGGTTCGTATTAATAGCGCTGGAAAATTTTACCCTGTTCGATGCTGGCCCAGCGCTCATCGTCGACGCTGGGCTGTTGAAGCTGTACCAGTGCTGGGTCGTATTACCAATTTCGTTAGACTCTACCTGGTAATTGGTCTATCAGTTTTTTTTTTCACACGTTTACAATCATCCCTTTTTCCTCAAGATTCAAATTCCAAGTGACTGATGACAAGGACCACCAAAATGTGACAGGGTAATAATTTCGCTCATATACCAATTCGTTTACAGGCTCGAAACGGGGGAATAGTGATGGTCTCATTTTACCCCCATTTCATAAGTTGCGGGGAAAAATCCACGCTCCAAGACGTTGCCGGTGAGTATAATAAGTCTCTGTGATCCATTTTTCAGTTTTATCCCGCATATAATACCAGCTGCGATATGCCAACATAGAGAGGCTGACGCGCTGAAATCGCAAGCAATGAGAATTTCGCGCCCATGGGATATACGTACCTTTGTCAATGAAATCTGTTTGCCAGAATCTTTTCTTTTTTTTTTTTTTCTTTTTTGTCCAGAAAACTTCAAATTTCATTTCTATCGGCAAAAGAACGATAAAACTGGGAACTTATTTCTGAAAAAAAAACAAAAAATGTTTGAAACGATTCACGTTCAGCGTCAAGCCAAAATATATTCAGATAAAAAAAGATATACATCTTTTAACGAAGTATGAGATGAATAATTTTTTGAAATTGTGTTACGAATGTATCTCACAAAAAAAAAAATGCTTTGCATGTCGTAGAATTCTTCATATATCTATGGTATCTGTATTCAATAAGCCTGACGCAGTCTGATCGATTAAAACAATTAAATTATCATAATTTCATTCCACCGCAACTAATCACCGCGTGTAATATTCCCCCTTAATTACCTAAATTGCAAATACCGTTGTATTCGAAAGATAATTTCGTTACTCTCGATCCATTTGACGGGATATATATCCAGCTATAATATAGTTATCACAAATTCAGGATATACTATATATTCCCAGAGCAGCTAGTTTAAATCAAATAGAAAATCGTTATTTTCTGTATATCATTTCGCAGCGATGCGATTTCAAACAACTCATTACCAATAATTATATAAACAAATCAAGATTTTTTTTGGTTCCAGCGCATATCAACCACATTCGAAAAGTGGCAGGAATAGATCATATTGGGATCGGAGCTGGCTATGATGGAATTAATTTGTAAGTAAACAGTAACGATATATTGACCTGTTGTTTAATGATAGAACTATTCGTTGCACTCACTCTAATTGGAAATTGAATTTACGTAAATTGGGAAACATCAAGTATCAGTATTTTCAACGTATGACTGCGATTATATTAAATCTACATATTGCAAATATTCGGATGAGGAGAATTTACGCTATCGGATATTTCCATCATTTGAGGGACCAGTGCAGCTTGGTTTGGGAAATTTGGAGTACTCTAAAATTTATTTATTTGTCAACCAAAGCTTATTTCACATCAAAAAAAAATTTTATTCGAAAAACTTTGTCGTAAGGTTTCAGGCACATCGTTGGTCCAATTCAACCTCTCAAGGTCTTGCTTTTTTCAGACAGCAATTCTACATCTTATGAACGGAGGGATCGGTAAAAAAAAATTCATGTGAAAAGTTACGGTCAATTATCAAAAACTTCCAATATTTAGGTCACTAATTTGCAAATAACTTGGCCAACACGAAATTGTAAAAAAATTCCCTCGTTCACATGATGAGAATTTTTTTTCTGAACAAAATGAGCCCTCAACGACCTTAATCGGAACAACGATGTGCCTAAAAACCTTACGACAAAGGTTTTCAAAGAAAATTTTTTTTTTTTTTTATGTGAAATAAACTTTGGCTGACAAATAAATGCATTTTGGAGTACTCCGAGTTTCCAAAACCAAGCTGTATTGGTTCCCTTAAACGAAATACTGTCGATATTTTTTTCGGTCGAATAATAGGTCTGCGAAGATGAGATTCTATCCTTCGGCTTCTTTGGGAACGAGATAAAAAATCTGGACGAATTTTGGGCGATTCAATTAAATTAGGAAAGTCTCATGATGATTCTTGATTCGTAAAATACACTAAAGTAGGAGGCCTGGAAATTGAAAAAGCAACGTGACAAAAATCACCAACTAAAAGTAATCGATTTTCTCATCGGTCGTTACCGGGGCTTGAAATTTTCGGATTTTCGTACAACCGCCAATTACTAGTGAAATCAAATAATTTGAATTCATCAAATGTCTTGTACATACAGGGGAGTTTGTCGGGACCCTATAACGTAGCCGGATAAACTTGAGGTTACCATTTCTTTGCTCTTCAGATCTGAAATATTTTAAATTCAGGATGGGTCACCCGATATACGTGACCCTCAGACGAATAGAGAGAAAGAAAAAGAGAAGAAAAGAGACAATGGATACGCGTGTATCTCAGACACCGAAGTGATTGGAAATCACAATCAGAATAAGAATCGAAAGCTGAAATTTTCTCTTTCAAACATTTTAAACTCCGAAATTTATTTCACTCGAAATTATTATCGAAGAATATTAAATATTACTTTCAATGATAAATTTTTACTTCGGAAGTTTCTGATCAAATTATTACACAAATTTGACCGGTCAATAGACAGTGAAAATTCATTTCCTACGTAAATATTTTCAAGAAAGTGAGTTGAAGACACTCTTTGAATAAAAAGGAAGCCGAGTTTTTTGTTCGAAAAAAAGGGGGAAAAAATTTGAATATAAAACCTTAATTGAATACACATTTTTCCCCGGTTATAGGTATTATATATAAGAGAGATTGTGCCTGCAAAAGCACATCTCAAGTTGTTAAAAACGTGTTTTGGGGAAGAGAGAAGAGCGTTTATTACACTCGAATGAAATTCGCGTTCCAGTCACGTTGCATTGAGAAATTTTTCCCTCAAAATACAAAAGGCCAAGGACTCACTTGAGTTGATTCAAGTCGAGGCTAGAACCGGCTGTCCTTACTGCAATCAGTCGCGACAAAATGGGAAAGGTAAATATAAAGAAAGAGTAAAAGGAAACAGAAGTTGGTTGAATCGTTGCTAGAATTTCCAACAACAAATAAACCCTTCAAAGAGACAAATTCTCGTGTAAAGGTGCTCCGTACTGTAGTTTCCACACCTTTTCATTTTTCCTCTTTCTTCTCTCTTTTTTTTTTGATACATTATTCGAACTCATTTTAATATTCCGAGCTCAGCCATGAAGGTGGGAAATATCTCGCGATATTACTCGCAAACGTACATACAGCAATGGAACTACTGCGATGTATATTTCACAAAAGTTATAAAATCGCTGACGATCAGAAAAATAAAAACTTCAATTTTATACGGATACAATTTCCGATGTTTAAAGACCTTTACACCTATAGTGTGTACAGCTTATACACCCACCAATGCCGGTACGAAAACATGCACTGGCTCTATAAAGATCTTCAACTTGCTTATATTGCATTTCCACAAGAGTCTGAGAGGAGCTGACTACGTACAAAGCGCGAAAAACCTAACATAGCGATACGTAAAGGAGCTATTTCGTTTGCATTTCGTTTACTCGTATCGCATAAACCTGCAGCAACAAGATAAAGACGATAAAAAAAATATACTATCGATTTTTTTTGATCGTCTATCGGTAGATTTAAGTATAATAATTGTTATGCATTTTTCAATGACTGCCATGTTTGATCAGAGTACGGATATTGAAATTCGAAGATTGTTCACACCTTGAAAGAAAACTCGTTTCGAGACTTTTCTCAACTTAGAAACTATAGGGGCTCAAAAAGCAATGAAATAAATCTCAATTAGTAATGAATTTTTCCTGTTCCTATTTTCGATTTTCTCAATTCTGTATTTTCTCCGTTGATAATATAAACTCCGTATCAATTCATGAAACACTTGTAGGTCTTTTCAAGACTTGTATACATGTATATAGATGTTATGAAGAATGAAAGTCTGAATCGGAACTGAATCCATAGGGAATAGCCGCAAAAACGTGAGGGTTTGTTTATTTATTTAACATAAAGAAGAATCCCATAAGCCTGGGGGAGAAAATAGAAGCCAGAATTTCAGATCTGGATATATGAAAAGAGGCCTCATACTTCTTTCCAGAAATAACTGAAACAGCTTTCACTGAAAATTGATACAAAAACGATTCAAACGCTTTTAAACACTTGAATCAACTCGATACTTTATAGCCCCTTTTGTTTCTGCATATTTATCCGAACGCAAACTTTTACACTTCGAAAAGCTTCTCTCTCGAAAAAAAAATGAAAATATGATAAAAAAAAATCCTCAATTAAACTCTCCCAAAATAATTCTTGTTTTTTCGATTAGACTTATAGATCAAAGACAATTTTTTAAGGTAAAATCCCGTTTTTGACCAAAATTGCCAAAAATGTTTTTGGCCAATAACTTTTTTCCCATTTTTTGACAGGCTCCGTTAGATGGGAAGACAGTTCAAGCAATATCTTCAACGTTTAAGGATTCCAAAATTTCAGCTGCATCTTCCTTTAAATAAGAAAAAATAAAAAAATTGACAACATAAATTTTAGGTGAGATTTGTCCCGTCGATTAGGTTTCGGCTATATCTTTGGCGGATAGACGCACGTATCTCTATTGACAAATAGAGAAGCAAAGCCGTTTACTCGGGTTAGTTTAAATTGCAAACAGTGCAGCGAGCAAATAAGGAGCGTCCGCACGGCGGCCGTTTGTCTGCCGCAAGCCTCGAGTACGTGTAACGCCGACCAGAATTGAGCTAATTAAGTAAAACGTGGTAGATACATAGGAATACCAGGATCAAGAACGAGGGGTGGAAAAAAAAAAATTTTCATTTCCCAAGCCACCGTCGAAGGCTTCGATGAACCACTTATTCATTATTCATGACTTAATTCCAATTGCAATTGTAGTTACGGCGAACTGTAAGATCTGCTTTAATAGACAAACATTCAACCTTCACTCTCCGACTTACTATTATTTCCCGTTTTCTTCTCTTTTTGTTTTTCTTCAGCCCCTAGGCAATTCATTGCAAAAAAAATTATCAAGATCGATCGCAACCGGTGCGTAAGCTATTTTTTACTAAATATTGAAAATCCTAGATCGTGCTGAATGATCTCGGAAATAGTGAGACGAAAAGATCTGAAATTTACACGACTTTCGCTATATCTCTCTAATTTGAATTTCGCATCTATAACGGCCGAAATTCAATTCTCAATTTGGGACCGGAATCTTTTCTTGTTTTTTCGTTTCAAATGAAAGATTATAGTTTTTCGAGTTCAAAATAGTAGTAGGTATAATATAGTAAGTTTATCAACCATAGAATTGCTTTTGTCGACTTTTGAAATCTATAGATTCAAATTCGCTGCTCGATCTCGAAAACCGCGGACCAAAAAAATCTGTAATTCACAAGATTTTACCGTCAGATGATGGGCATGAACAATTTTCACATCTCGTGCAAAAATTCAACTTTCTAATTTTTTTTTAATGCCAATTTCATATTCTTCACATACTTGACAGTAATTCCGGTAATTATATGGGTTTGTGGGGTGGCAAAAAGTATCGTGGAAAACCGTCTTTTCCGCCTCGTTTACGCTTCTTTACGGCTTAAAATAATCAGAAAACAATAATTTATAAAATTCCAAAATTTATTTATACCCACAATTTTTATCACACTTGAAATTCATCCTCTTAGGTTTCTGTTAAATTCTGTTATACCTATAGCTTCTGAGTTATCTCATCTACGATAAAGCGTCGCGTTTCCAATATGCAACAAGTTTTTCAAAGCTTATTTTCATAATGCCGGGAAAAACTTTCGCCGAAAAAAAGGTATGTAAAATTTAATCTCGCGGTAAGATTAGCTACTCAGGTTTTGAAATTTGAGTTTCGATAAAGTTTAAAGGTTCCGGGCACTATGTACGTTTTTATTACCGCTAGCATAATTCTAGATGAAATAGGGAAAGCTGCTAAGTTCAAGACTCTGAGAGACGATCCCGTAGCGGCCTGCGCCGCGCCGGACCGTATAGCGTTGTAAGGCGAAAGGAGAGAGAGGATGAAATAATTTACGTTGTCTCTGCTTTACGAATCTCATTTCCGGCAGTAAAGTCAGGCGTCTATTTCCCAGTTTTATAGACGACCTGCAGCAAGTAGTATGGGATATTAAATTCGAAAAGTGGTTTTGAACGTGGGAGTTGGTTGTTCCGCACGAGAAAAGAATTGCAAAAAAACAAAAAAAAAAAAAAGATGCCCTCTCTCTCTCTCCAATTAGAATTGCGGCAACGGGGGGAAACAACCTTCTCTTCTCATTCGTGATACTCCGCCAGGGAATTGCCACGTTTCTTGGCTCTAAATTACCAGTTGTTCCTTGTTTAATGTCTGGCATTAGTTCCGGTTGGGTATATCACGTTCCTCGGTCAGTAATGTCACGCGCGTAATTCAACACCCATGAATGATCCATCCCCAAGCCCCCAAACCTTTGTGGTAAAAGGAAACCACCAAATGCGGTAAATAGTATACAGCATAACTATCAAACTTCAATATTTTCATCATCAAATATCAGGCAGGGAAATTCAATAACTCAAAAAATCGTTCGCAAAATTTTTCCAAATCATTATAATTCTTTCTATAATCAATATTTTTGGACTTATATGAAGGCGTACAGCCTTCAGATCTCAGAATCTCGAATTTTGCCGCCAGGCAAAATACTGCATCAGGGGCATCGTTTGAAATGAACCCTCGGTCAGGGCGATCCCAACTCTGGTAGCATAGCAGATAGAAAATATTTTAAGAATTATCACAGAGGTGCAACTGATTTATTTGAATCGTGAGACTTTTTCTCAGAAAATTCCGCACAGATGTAAAATCGTGTTTACTGTGACAAAACAGGTCTAAATATTATCGATATCTTCGAAGACGCCACTTTTTTGGAAAAATGGAGATGGTGAAGCCTGACGGTTCTTATATCTAGGTATTATTTGACTTTAGTTACAGACTGTTGAGTCATTGATTACAGTGAGTTATGCAATTTAGAGTTTTTTTTTTTCCTTTTTCTTGTTTTTTTTTCCAAATCGAATCGTAACATTTCCCGAAGTTTGTTCTTCAACATCGGAACAGGGTCTGTAAAATTTATCTTTTGATGTTCAAAACGAGTATGAACACAATGAAATACACCTACATAGAGAAACAAAAGTAATTTCAATCCTTCGGTATAGTGGAAGTACGTGAAACACCCTCACCCTTTGATACAGTAAAGTGCTACAGTCTTTGATTAAAATTGCCGTCTCGTACAAAGCGATATGTTTAATTTATACCAAGTATTACAAAAAAAAAGTAAAATATATCGTACCTTCATTCCAAGAAAAAAATAAAAAATGAAAAAAATTACTCTGTTCTTGAATATGAACCTGATGTAAGGGGGTTTCGCGTTACTCTTTTCCTGAAGAAAATTGTGATTATTACTTTCGTTTCTCTTTGTGTGCTAAGAGTTCATACAATATGTCACTTTCCATGACGTATTTCTGTACATATACGTACCTATTAAATTTACAAAATTTGAAAGATTCATTAACAATGTGACCAGCCTCTGAAATTCTCATTCAATCCGCGGGGTACTTGAAATAAACAGCAAAACACACCAACCCTCGGCAAATTGGGCCAAAAACGAATTCTTTGAATATCGGTATACTTTTTCTAAGCTTTTCGAAGCTAAAAAAATTGCTTCCCACACAGGATTTGCATTCCACATTCTTGCCTGAACCTTAAAGAAATAATATTTCTTTGTGGATACGATTCGTAATGCTTGGTCACGAGCGAATATATTTTTTTGCCGAATTATATTTTACATGGAATTTGAAACGTAGTTTTTGTCACTTTTGCAACCCATGTATATGCGAGCAAGTGGTATTACTTCGCAAGGACTCCGAATATCGCAAGCTTTTCGTGCGAATATCAAAGAAACATATTTTTCTTATCACGAGTTCTCAACTCTGCAAATAAATTTGTAGAATTCCTCAGGTTGAATTCGCGACGAATTTCAAAACTTGAATTTGAGCTAATTAACAGCAAAGGCTTGGGTAATTCTATTTAGGCTGATTTCACCCCGAGGTCGTCGATTAAATATTACCTGAGATTGAGTTTACGTGTTTACCTGTGTGGCAGGGTTTTCGGAGTAAGTAGGAGCGACCTAGCTGTATTCTTTACATTTTCAGCAGCAAAGAAGAGCTAAGAGAAAAAATACAAATAATTCAACTCGTATATTAAGCTCCCGTGAATTTCTCGTCTTATTTTATTCAGAGAGACAGCCGAAAGAATTTTGGAATGAAAATTCAAGTGAAAAAAAAAATGGACCGGTGGGTAATAGAAAATAAAGCTCTATAATTCCTCTGTCCACATAATACGCGGGTAGGTAAGCTCCTTCAACATGGGCAAATGTAGTTTAAGTACGCGGAACTAAATAGATGATTTTAATTTTTGGGAAAAGAAAAAAAAAGAACAAAAAGAAAAGCACAATATCTGTAAGGACTATAATACGAGTTGTAAATCCGTAAGAATACGACAACGACTGGAGATACAACATGAACAAAGAAGTAATTGCATCGGGGGTATTTTTTTTTTCTGCGTAATGAGTCGAAGGAAGAAAGAAATCGAGCTTAAGGAACGATTCAACGTCGAGGCTTAAGCCTTTGATGAAATTTTGTGAAAAATAAAGTCAGACCTGGTTGCGGGTATACCAATAAATGATTCTGCGGTCTAACGCAATTTAATGTAAACTGCACGGCGTTTGGCAGAATTTAAACACTGCGAAAGCTCGCACGTTGCTTTAAAAGCCAATAAGCTTTTACGAGATATTTAAAATCAGATAATTACACGGGTTTTATACTTATACCTCACTTACTACGGTTTGCCTGCTCGACGTCGTGCGGAACTGCATGTGATAATAATAATTAGTAATTACCGTTAAATGCATATAGCCGCCGGCGCAGGTATGTAGCGCCAATTACAACTGTGCCTTAACGTTTCCCTAACGAGGGGGTTGCGTCGTAACGCGGTCTTAGGAACCTCGGGCGTAAATTCTCATTGAAAAGATATTTGAATCCATTATTTAAAAAAAAAATCTGAAAAGACCAGCATCATAGCAGTCGGATTACGTAGTACGTATACGAATGTTCAGTTCGAACTACTTTTTTCAAAAAAATCGCACGGCTTATCACTCACGCGATTTTTTTTTTTTTTTTTAGAAATAAGCTGCTAATTATAATAGCGAATTGCAATTAATTCTACAGCGAATTATGAAGTTATCGAACTGTACCGCGAATGAAATTTCAAACTGCTACAAGTTTGAGCACATTTTATTTCCAAACTGTAAAATATTTGGCAAAAAAAAAAAAAAAACTCGTCGCTTCGAGAAGAATCGCCAGAAAAATAAAATTTCACTAAAATCGCGAAAACTTTCTTCTTCAAAAATTCATTTTTCTATCACATTTACAAATCCGTAAACCAATTTTGGGACGAATTCGATACGCCGGTTCTGAAAATTCTTCTGGGTCTTTCTGCAGTGCGAAATTTTTTTTAAAATCGGTTGACTGGTTCGAAAGTTTATTCGATCGATGAATCTCGACGTAAGGATAATCAGACTGTCCCCTCCAGTTTTCTTTGAAGACGGAAACTCTTGATGTAAGAAAACGTTTTTTGCCCCATTTCAAACACGCAGGAAAGAAAAAAAAAAATCAAAGACTGAAAAGCTCGACGAAAACTGAATGCGAACTTTGTGATGCATATTTTTTCTGTTCAAAACTTGCGGTAAAATTTACGGAAATAGAATTCAGGCCTGTAATAAGTTTTGAACGAAGAAACACTCCCTCTTCACGGGGGTACCTTGTACACTCTACTCTTATTTTTTTTTTTTTTCTCTCGGAAAATAGTACCCAAAGATTAAATAACAACATTATATATTGTCATCGTATGTAAAAATATTCAGCTAAATTGAAGTCGCATACACAAAAGCGAAGTTGGGTTTAGTCGTTGAATAATGGAGATATAGTGATGACTCCGGATTACGGTTCAGTCGGTGAATTATCCACGTGAAATGAATCGAATTTTAAGACATTTCACCGGCATATAGCTCTCCGAGACAATAAACACAGCTATACAATTATATCCCGAGGTCTTTGAACGGCGGCAACACCGTTATAGTGGCATAGATTGCCTTGAATTGCCAATCAGCTAAACTGATTGTGAGAGAAACGCGATTTTCCTGGTAAACGTCTCGGGGATAAAACAGTAGGTATAGAGGATAGATACAGCTACGTATAGCCACAAGGAATTTAGGATTAGGAAATACGAAGCCGGTCGATATAAGCTGGCAAACAATCGGCGAGAGATGCGGAGTATAGATCGTACTTCAACTCATCTCATACCGGGAATACCGAATCTTCCGTGATTCCCGATTGAAGAAACTGCAAGGGCCTTTATAGCCCGAATAGATACGGGGTGTCAAGCCGTAAAAAAATTGGTAACAATAGCAGCGAAATAAATTGCGATAAAAAATTCTTTCGTAGATTTGATCAGACTTTTGACCCACGAGGATTTTAAACTTTTTTTTTTTTTTTTTTAGGTATAGCAGAGCCGTCAATTGATTATCTGTGGAATATGGTTATGGTGTCTGGTTTTCAATTACTTATGTTCATACGTCGCGTTGGTTCAAAGTTCTTATTGTAACACCGCAAAGAGCTTGAGAATGTCGAGTCCGTTGAAGAGACCCGATCGTTAAGGATCAATTAGTAGAGAGATGGAAAAGAAGAAGAAGAAGAAAAAATCAGAAAACCAGTTGACCTGTCGGCCAACCCTAAAACTTCCCGCTATGTGTCAAATACGTTGCAATAAATTGAAACTATTGTGAGTCTATCAAAAAAAAAAATTTTTGTCGTGCAATATCTTTTAAACTAATCGTTCGATTTTGATGAATCTTGCGTCAATCGAAACGGTTATCCAAGACTTAAATCTGATTAAGTTTTGAGACTCATCGCACGAACAGATTAGGAGTTATGCGCTAAAAACCTGAAATTTTTTTTTTTTTTTTTTTTTTTTTTCGAATAACTTTGGAACTACTCGACCGATCGACTCCAAAATCTAATCAGATCTAAGTCTCGATAAACCCTTTCGATCGTTACAAGAACTATTCCAATCGGTCAATTCGTTCTAAAGATATCGTACGACAAAAAATTAGTTACACACACACACACACTCACACACACATACGGACGTCCATCCAAAAATAGTCGGAATAGCTTCCTAGGACCTCAAAACGTCGACATCTGATGAAAACTCGGTTTTCGAAAATCGGACCGAAACCAGTAACTTCCCTTCTTTTATGAAAATTTTCAATTTTCATAGCGGGAAGTTAAAAAATTAGGAAACCGGTTGACCTGTGGGCCAACCCTAAAACTTCCCGCTATATGTTAAATATACGTTACAATAAATTGATACTCTTGTGTTTATAATACATTAAAGCAGGTTATAAGTATAGTTAGTTTTCCATATACAAATTTTTTTCCGTCTGATGTTAAATCAAAAATCGAGTTTTTTCAAATATCAACATTTCTAGGTTTCAGGGAGTTATATTCGATGTCAGAAGATATCGTTCAGTCTCAATTAAATTTAAGTCCTGGTATACCTTTTCGATCGCCGCAAGAATCATTCAAATCGGTTAACTCGTTCCAAAGGTATCGTACGACAAAAAAAGAAATTTTTGTCGTGCAATATCTTTTAAACTAGTCGTTTGATTTTGATGAATGTTGCTGCAATCGAAAGGGCTATCCAAGACTTAAACCTGATTAAGTTTTGAGACTAATCGCACGAACGGTTTAGGAGTTATGCGCTAAAAACCTGAAAATTTTTTTTTTTTTAATTTTAATTTTTCGAATAACTTTGGAACTACTCGACCGATCGACTCCAAAATCTAATCAGATCTAAGTCTCGATAAACCGTTTCGATCGCTACCAGAACTATTCCAATCGGTCAATTCGTTCTAAAGATATCGTACGACAAAAAATTAGTTACACACACACACACACACATACGGACGTCCATCCAAAAATAGTCGGAATAGCTTCCTAGGACCTCAAAACGTCGACATCTGATGAAAACACGGTTCTCGAAAATCGGACCGAAACCAATAACTTCCCTTCTTATATGAAAATTTTCAATTTTCATAGCGGGAAGTTAAAAAACAGGTACTACGTTTCGGGGAAGAGAGAGAAACGCGGCGAGTCGAATTATAGGAACAAAACGTGGTTGTATCTAGAGATCGGTCACTACAGTGGACAAACTTGAATATACATATATGTATAGGAATGGAAAATGTAGCCGCGCGGTTCCATCGCGAGAAGAGTAATGCAAACTTGGGTAAAATTCGATCAAAATGGCGTCGTATAAATACACAAACTTCTGACGAATGACTGCAGTTACCGCGATAAAATCAAGGTTAAGAAAAAAAAAAAAAGAATAAAAAAAGTACTTAAATCAGATAATCTTGAGAACGCTTCCTCCCCAATTTACAATATATCTATGTAGTTTATCGTCTCGATTCACGGGGCGAGTATACATCTTCAAACAAATGTTCAAATTCCATACGAATAAACGATAAAAGAAAAAATGCGAAATACGAGACCGGGGGATATAAATGCGGTTATCTATTTATGTACTATATTGTTGAATATCGTTCATGAAAGCGCGTTCATACAGATAAAAGTAGATTGGTATACCTTGCAGATCTCATTTGTTACGTATATGAACGTTGTACGAGTTTGAGGAATATTGAAAAATAAATACTTTACCGTCTGTAAAGTAAGAATCTTTTTTATTTTATTTTATTTTTTCTTTTACCTCCATTTTCTTATGGTTTATGTGCTTAAGGGTGGTTCGGGCAGGGTGCAGGAGGCCTGGCGTCAAATAGCAGAGATTCGCGCAGCGTGACGGTTTGTAATTTTGTAGAATATCGAGTTCTAAATGGAAAAAGGTTGTCACAAGCATTCTATTATTTTCCCATTTTCTCACTTTACCCTCCTCTCCCTTTTTTTTGTGTCTTTATCGTTTTCCTATATTTCCCGCTGTCCCACACTTCGCGCCAGGAAGTTATTGAATTGTCTGGCATAGCCTTGCGCGCTCTGCGTAACTCCTAACCATTTTCCTAACGTGAATGTAGCCGTTGGCAACCCCCCGCCCCAAAATAGTACAATAAAAAAATCCCCCTCCCCCCCCCCAAAAAAAAAAAAACACAAGCAATTGAAATAATCAATTAGTTATACCTACACCGTTCGAACTTACAGTTATACTCATTAAGTAGAGTCTGTCGATATTTGTAATATGGCCCAGTACTGGTACAGCCTCAACAGCCGAGAGTCGGCGTCAGGCGCTGGGCCAGCACTGGACAATGTAAAATCTGTCAGCGCTATTAATACGGCTCACTACTGAGCGTCGTCACACGTCGCTGGGAGAGTACTGGGCAATTCATACGCCGATATTGCTGCCATTGGCAACTGGACCTTTCGTCAAACTCTGCCTAGGATAATCTTCTTCAAAACGTGCTACATATCATTTCTCTCGATTTTGGTTAGATCGATATATCCACTTTGATATAATTAACATCCTCCGTGCTAAGGGGGCCTTAATGAATACCATGAAATACAACAGAATAATGCCGTCCCTATGCGAGATCCTTATTCAACAATACCGTCTGCTACTTAAGCACTTCTACGCCGAAACCAAAGGAAATCCATTAGGCACAGCTGGGATCCAAAAGCGGCGAAAAGTGGTCTTTGGTCCTTGCCCGGGTTTCTCGGTGTTTCACATTGTCCTTCTCTGTGTCGTATTACCGTTTTTTTTTTTTTTCTTTTCCTTTTTTCTCCTGTCCGGGATTGAACCACGGGTGAAATCGCATCTGGATAGATTTGATAAGTAATAAGAAACGAAAGTTAGGTGGGCTCCCTGCGGGGTTCCGAGCAATATCTTTCCTTAACTGCTAACAATCGTTGACCCAACAGATATAACCACCGCGAGTAGGTATAGAAATTTCCCGTCTCTCACAATCAGCTAGGAATACGAAGAGACGTAGCGGTCGTATCGCGGGATATCCTCCAGCTCGCAGGACATCATATCAAAGTTCGAAATTTTAACATCCTTTCGCCAAGGGAGCCCGTGGGCCGGACCGGCTCCCCAATATACCATTTCGATCTGAAAGGGTCACTACCAAGAACTTAGTTACGATTTTGAGAAGCCCCGACGTATTCTGAGATGAAAAAGTTAAACTTTATACTTCGAAAAGTTGCAATCTACACGCGTATAGTCGAGCCAAGACTCGTTAAAATATGTCCCTACGTTCGTTTTTTCATCGATCCTTTGGCAAGTATAAAATAAAACGTATAGTGATGGAACGAGTGATACAACCCATACGTCAGTTAACTTACTCAATGGAATATTGATAAGCTGTTAGTAGTTGGTCGAGTACTTACTCTGAGTAAATAAGGGAATAGATTAAGTAGAGTAATTCCTACTTTAAGGGGAACAGTACAGCTTGGTTTGAGAAATTTGGAGTACTCCAAAATTTATTTATTTGTCAACCAAAGCTTAATTTCACATCAAAAAATAATTTTCTTCGAAAAACTCTGTCGTAAGGTTTCAGGCACATCGTTGGTCCAATTCAACCTCTCAAGGTCTTGCTTTCTTCAGACAGCAATTCTACATCTTATGAACGTAGGGATCGGTATGAAAAAAATTCATGTGAAAAGTTACGGTCAATTATCAAAAATTTCCAATATTTAGGCCACTAATTTGCAAATAACTTGGCCAACACGAAATTCTAAAAAAATTCCCTCGTTCACATGATGAGGATTTCTTTTCTGAACAAAATGAGCCCTCAACGACCTCAATCGGAACGACGATGTGCCTAAAACCTTACGACGAAGGTTCTCGAAGAAAATTTTTTGTATTGATGTGAAATAAACTCTGGCTGACAAATAAATGCATTTTGGAGTACTCCGATTTTGCAAAATCAAGCTGTACTGGTTTCCTTAATAATTGGCTCCCTCCGCGACGAAAACTAATTGACTATGGCCAGCATAGAATTATTTCTTGATAAAATGTCCTGTCCGATTTCTCGCCCGGTCTGAAGGCGGTTTTATCATCAATTTTTTTTTTCCTGCATTTCACCAAACGAAACCCTAATTTTCTCTTCATCGGAGCGTAGTTTAAGGACGAAAGTCCTTTGATCAAGGGCGTAAAAATATCGCAAAGGAAACACAACAACGGGCGTTCCTCTTATCTGCGAGCCGCAGAATTGCCTCTCAAAGTGCTCTAAATCTTTTTACGAGAAAGCGTATACCTTTTTCAATGAACAAAGCCATGCTTTACCCAGCGTTGGACGCTCTTACCTGTAAACGAAAATTACGTCACTGTTTCACCCTTGTCCAAACGAAACGTCACTACGCTGCGAAAAAAAAAATGAAATAAAATAACATGAAAAAAAAGGAAAAGGAAAAAAGGGTTATCGCGTGTTATCGACCTCTTCCGACAACAACAACGACCCTCTCTTACCCCTATATCGTGTTTGGTCCCTGTGTGACATTTATGACGAAATGATTCCTCCCTTGAAAATGGAAGGCGACAGCGCCGAAGCACCAGGACATCGGAAATCGTTGCTAACGAGATTTAAGGAGGAACGTTATAGCCAGTGCCTCGTGCATTGTAGTGTGAAAATTTATCTTATTTCGGTATTTGAAAGAATAAAACGTTTCTGCAACGCTCTTTATCGCGCGCGAGTCTCGTGATCAGTTATGAATTTAGTGCTGAAAATAGCTGTTGTCGTAACTTGTTAGACGTTCTTACTTATACATTTGAAAGTATAATCATACTTCTGAGTAGGTATAGATATTTTATGAAGCCTTTGGCAAGAAAAGCGTTCTATTCGAGTCAGAGTTTGCCATTGTAAAAATACAAAGAACCACTTAGCGAACCCCTGGATAAAAATCCACCGAAGGGTCGCGGCTTACCACCGGGGAGTATACGCGTTCTACTGGTAGCTGTATATGGTTTGATGAAACCTCTTCTGAAAGAGAATTTCATAGGAGTTCCCTTCGACAACGAATTTCCCATTCTTACTAACCGCTGACCAATTAACGACTATACATTTTCCTTGAAATTACGTAAAAAGGTTTCTGTAAAACCGCTGAGAAACATTTTTTCAAACACGAAACGACAAAGGGCATCGGGGGATAAGCATGGTGAAATTGCCCCCCCCCGGGGAATATTTAATCGCTACTTTGGGGATATGTAGGTACCGATGAAATACTACGATCCTGAATATTTCAGATTTCTAACTCAACGCGTTTCCGAGAAAATCAAAAAATACTGAAAAATAGAACAAAAATTTTTTTACTCAGGAACGGCTCAATCGATTTTGATAAAATTTTAATATGTTATAGGAGTATGCGAAGGCTATCTCAGGACAATATAACAGCTATACAGGATTTCATTAGCTAGTGAAGAAAAAAAAAAAAAAAAAAATTCAAAAATCTTTTTTTTTTAATCGTGATATGATTTGAGCAAAATTATGAAATATTTTTTTTTTTCAGAGGCGCTATACCCTACTGTATAATACATAATTTTTTCAATTCATTCAAAGCGGTGTGTCATTAAAAAAAAAAAAAAAACATAAAAACTATTTTTTACTATAAATTTGAAAAAAATTATGTATTATACAGAGAGTATAAAGCTTCTGAAAAAGAATATTTCATAATTTTGCTCAAATCATATTATGATTAAAAGAAAAAAAAGATTTTTGAAAAAAAAAATTTTTTCCACTGGATAATGAAGTCCTGTATAGCTGTTATTTTGCCCTGAGATAGCCTTTATATACCCCTATAACGTACTAAAATTTTATCAAAATCGATTGAGCCGTTCCTGAGTAAAGAATGTTTTTCTATTTTTCAGTATATTTTGATTTTCTCGGAAACTCGTTGAGTTAGAAATCTGAAATTTTCAGGATCTTAGTATTTCATCAATACCTACATATTCCCAAAGTGGGGATTAAAAATTCACCATGCTTATCCCTCCACGCCCTTCACGCTTATTTAACATTTTTTCTCTTTTTCTTTTTTTTTTTTTTTTTTCAGCACTTCACAAAACTGGCTCAAAATTATTCATCGCTGACGATTCTACTCGAAATCTAATCATCAGCGACAAGCAGCTGCGGTCGGCACTGTCCAATACTAAGCACTTCACATATCTGCATACATGTTGTTCAAAACCGCTGATTAAAACCGACTGTGATTCGCGCTAAATTTGACTAACTATGTCGGAAATATGAGTCAGCTTTGATGAAGCTGCAACTGCAGATTCCAGTCTATGAGAGCCTTGATTAAACACGGTTGTAGCGTAGATTGAGCATACTGCAGAGATATGTGAAGAAAGCAGATCCTTTGACCATTCGTATACCATGCGGTAAACCGAAAAAATTGTTTCCACAAACTGAAAGAATATATTTTTATGTTTGTATATCGTTTTTGCTTAGTATATTTTTTTTTCACGTTTTTTTGTGTGTGGTTTCAGGACTCCCGTTGGTTTAGAGGACGTAAGCAAATACCCGGACCTTTTTGCGGAGCTGTTAGCGAGAGGCTGGTCGGAAAAGGATGTCCAAAAATTAGCCGGACTCAACCTCATACGAGTTTTCAAAGCCGTGGAACAGGTAATTTAGTTTTGTACAATTTAAAAAAAAAAAAAACTTTCATCATCATCCTCGAAAATATATTCTTCGACGATCACACGAGCTGGGGTCGGATCTCGGTTTTACACTTATTTCTATACCATCGAAGGAAAACAAGTTTAACACTTTTCCGTAGAACGAGACGTAGTACTATGTGTTTCGCAAAGATGGTATTGCTCCTGCGGGCCAAGTACCTACCACCGTACGTGTTGGAAAAATTATATCAATTTTAGCCAAAGTGCTTTTATTCCCGGACAGTCGATTTTCTTTTGCTACGAAACCGCGATCGAAGGGAAGTGATATACTTACTTACTGCGTCTGATATAAAGCATAAAATTTGTCCCTTTTATAGTACCGAAATGTGCACGTAAAAATATACTGCCTACCTCAGAGACTAAGTTTTTTATCCTTCGTCGATCGAATTGATCAAATTCCAAAAACTTGGCTAATCTAAGAAACGAGAAACATAAATAAAGAAGATCGGAGACGATTTTTTGTACAAGCTGATGTTACGGGTGAAGGTCTTGTATCTAATTATTTTGATGAAAACAAAAAAAAGCTAATATCCCAAAGTTGGGGAAAGGGTGGAAAAAAAAAAAAAAAATTGGTGGCTAATTCGCAGAATCTTGATCCCGTCATCCTTGGATAAAAACCGCCCCCAATCCGCTTGTGATTTTTCTTTTAAAAACATAGGCTCCCCGAGCCAGACTGATATCCGCTTTAATACAGAAGATAAATCATGTATCTGGGTTAGTATATTACGTGATTTTTGCTTTCGTTGGAGTTCTGCCAATCCCAGGCATATGGTTCTGGATCATCGTATTCCGCCATAACCCTCATCCGTAAACCAATGCGCGTACGGATAGCACTGCAACGTAGGTATGCGCCTCTGTAAATCTGTTCAAATTTTCATGCAAAGACGCTAAAGGTACATAAAATTTTCAATGTAAGCTAAACACTTAGAAGAGATGATGTGCGCATTTTTTTTTTTTTTTTTTCAAGGGGACTTTTTTTATCGTCTGCTATCGTTTGACTCAATTATTGAAAATTCCTTTTCGGACACACGTACAGTGATTTGAAAAAAAAAAAGAAAATTTTCCAAGGTGCAGAGGTATATTAGGGTGGTTCTTAATTTGTTTGTAAGTTGAAAAAAAAGTTGCTCCAAAATGACACACCCTAATGTATGTACATACCTACTTGGATATATTTTTACCCATGGGAATAATAAAATTCGAATATGACCAAATTAAGGACCACTCCAGTATATATTTAACGAATGAAGAATAAATTGAGAAAAAAAAGAAACAAAATATATAACTAAATATAATGTTTTCCGCGGATACTTTGCCGGGGAAAAAAAACTTTGTAGACAGTTCCAGTTGTTATAAAACTCATTTACCCCGACAGTTTCAGTCTGAAAAACTTTCTTTTTGTTATAAAGTCTCACTGGTAGGAGTACATCTGGACAGTAGCAGAACGAACAGTAGAATGACGTGCTGCACTGACTTTACCTCGTTGGTCGTTATTAATTAGAAGCCCTTCGGATAGCGGAGCATTTCGAGTGGAATAAACTGAGTACAGCAGACTCGAGAGGCGAAACTAATTGATGATTAATTCGTCCTCGCTTCATTAGAGGTAGAAAAATTGAAGTGACGAAATTTCGTATCGTATTTTGAAAATAGAAATTATTCGCCGCAGGATCTGCTGGACCTAAGATAAGGGTCCGCTGATATTTTTACACATTCCGTTGATAATGGCCCGTCTGATCATATGAGTCTTATTCCAATATCGCGGAATTGACGGTGAATTAAAAAAATGTGAAAAGAATGATAACGTTTATTAATGGTAATTTTTCTTCTTTTTTTTTTCTTCTTTAATTCACGAAAAAGTTAGCGAGAATTTTTCGTAGAAAATTTTACGTTAATTTCCGACTATCTCACGGTCGTTAGAGAGCGAGAGAGAGAGAGAGAAAGAGAGAGGCAGAGCAGACAGGGAGAGAAAAAGAGAGAGATAGGGTAAAAAGAGGAATGAGAGAAAGGTTAAAGTAAAAAGAAAAGAAAGGAAAGAAATTTAAACAAAGAATTGAGTGAGAAAAGTGAGACTAAACGTAGCAGCGAGTGCAGTACGTACGTCGTTAACCTCATTCCGAAATTTTTATACTTGGCGTTTTCAGATGCGGGAACAGAAAAAAAAAAAAAAAAAAAATTAGAAAAACGAAAAAAAAAGAAAAGGACGAATGAAAAATTAATACACGTGAACCTTCGAACGGAATTCTGGGGCGAAAAAAAAAAACAGAAAAAAAAAAAAACTCCGGGGAGATACTCGCCGTAGGGTACAATTCCGGATCGACTCCAGTACGCGTATATAGCGTATGTCCGCGACAAACAACGCGGAACGAACGGAGTAGATTTGTCAACATGACAGACACGGAATTATTAGAGAGTCCCGTTTGAGTCACACTGTATTCCCTCTAGCAGCAGGTAGCTCATTTCAAACTGTACCCAGAACACCGTTGCAGTGCAAATAGTTCGCGACGTAGTCCTGTCGTGTACGTTCAATATGCAGAACAAGGTTGAGGGTAGAGGTATGCTCGTTTAATTAAAAACTCTCGCCTGAAATCTCCCTGCGAAAATATATACCTATATATATTCAATTCGGTAACTATTTGGAATCCTGGGGGTCAAAACTATGCAGATAACTCAAAACAAATAGAAAACAAAAAAAAAACAAAAAAAGTACCAGCAACGATGCAAACTAATAATAATAATTATAATATTTGATACCCCCTTTCAAAGCTCAAGCTTCATTTGCCCACATCCGATTATAATTTTTAAGTGCACGAGGTTCAATAAATTATGTAGAGTCACGGTCAGAAATTTTCTTTGGAAATTCGGAGTACTCCAAAATGTATTTATTTGTCAGCCAAAGTTTATTTCACATCAAAAAAAAAAAAATTTCTTTGAAAAGCTTTGTCGTAAGGTTTTAGGCACATCGTTGTTCCGATTAAGGTCGTTGAGGGCTCATTTTGTTCAGAAAAGAAATTCTCGTCGTGTGAACGAGGGAATTTTTTTACAATTTCGTGTCGGCCAAGTTATTTGCAAATTAGTGGCCTAAATATTGGGGATTTTTGATAATTGACCGTAACTTTTCACATGAATTTTTTCTCACCGATCCCTACGTTCATAAGATGTAGAATTGCTGCCTGAAGAAAGCAAGACCTTGAGAGGTTGAATTGGACCAACGATGCTCCTGAAATATTACGACAAAGTTTTTCAAAGAAATTTTTTTTTGATTTGAAATAAACTTTGGTTGACAAATAAATAAATTTTGGAGTACTCCAAATTTCCCAAACCAAGCCGTACTGGTCCCCTTCATGAGTATTTCAGAAAATTGGAAGTTTTATAATAATTCAAAAATTTTTCCGAAAAAAAAAGAAAAATCAGAAATATATTTACACCAGAGTAGGTATGCCTAGTAATAATACGTATAAAGTGCGGATGGTTTTCTGCTTTCGTGACTTCGTGGCGTCCAGGATAAGAATAAAAAATGAAAGGTAGCTGCATAGCGTAGGTATACAGCAATAGTTTGGGGCTTCAATAAATCCTGATTTCAAAAGACGCGACCAGCTCGTGAGTATTTTTTCAAGTTCTCGTCGGGACAGCTTGACCGTATCACACGAGAATTAGACTTTACACGAGAAAGCTTCTAGAGCGTAATTGAATCGCAAAATGAAAGTTTCGCGATTCGAAAAGTTCTCCGAATTCCACGTTGGATTCCAGTACTGCTTTACGGAATTTAATATAATACGATACGATGGACAACTGTCGCAGATATTACAATCTCCCAGATCGTCCTAAATTTGTATCGAATTTTAGTTAAATTTATCTCACGATATCTAACATACAAGTAAAAAAAAAAAAGAAAAAAAAAACACACCCAGAATCGAAAGTAAAATATTCCACTCTTCATAACCAAGTCCGAGATTTTTCCCCAACGATACTATATAATAATTTGGCATGAAGGAATCCGGAGAATTAAATTATCTTGATTGTAATTGCTTAATGAATCGATTCGATTGGTTTTAACACAATTTCGAGAGCAAGACATTTTCTGGCCAATTTAAACGCGAGAGTTTTTAATGGGAATTGGTGACTGGTTGAATAAAATCTCCAAGACTTTGCTGAATAGGGGAAACAAAATTTATTCATGAACATTGACGAAGATAAAATCAATGAGAGCGACAGATCCATCATCTTCACGTAACACTTTTTTTTTATTTTTATTTTTTTTTATTTTTATACTATATTTCGCCAAGTTTTGTTACAGAATATTTATTCTCAGGGAAGATGAATTTATCGATCTACAAAAATAACCCATACACGATATATACCAGACATTTTGTATTTATCTCAACTTATTCACTCTCGTGTTTATTGAAATTAAAAATTTGACAATGAAAGGCAAAATGTTCATAAGCGTTAACGACATATCGTTGGCCCATTTCCAACGTGCAACTAATTTTGAAATAATTAAAAAATTCCAGACATCTGTTTAAAAAGCGATTTCACCTTTCCGTAGAATAATACTTCATCTCATTTTTTGTGCAGGTCAGAGATCGCATGGCTGGTGAGGGAATTGAACCCCTGGAGGAGGAAATACCTCGAGACGATGTTATAGGGAGATTATACTGTCGATATCCAATAATGCCGCCAACAATACCCTGAACAAATATTTAGCAGAAGTTTAATAGCTGGTTAAATGCGAGTAACTGATATCCGAAACGAAAGTTGGCTGGCAATAGAAACATGAAACTGCAATGTGCAGGGAAAATCGAAACGAAAATTAGTATCCGCATCTGCCTCCAGTCGTCTGACGATTACGGGACGGATCTCAGCTCCTGTTCAGGATGTTCAAAGTTTCTCTCACACCACAATAATTGATCTTCGGGAGTAGAGAAGTGGGTGCAGCGTGTATAATCGAGGTGTAAATAATTGTCATATATGAATTTGTGTGTGTGCTCAACTATCGAGTAAATTTGTTTCTGTTTTTATAAGCCGTGAAGTGACGAAGAATAATTCCGGTGATATACATATAATATCTAGACGGATGAGAATAAAATAAAAAGTTCCTTTTTGTATTTAATTTTACAGATTTTCAGTCGTTTGTAAATCGTTTAATTATATACATACTATATAGGTATATACGGTTAGTGAAATATAGGTTGAACGTTTATGATCAACACCCTGAAATATAAAACTGAAGATTTTCAATATAATAAACTTTCCAAGCTCTTATAAACGATAATTAAATAAATCACTACGATTTTCATTAACTACGAGGTTCGTTGTCGGACAAATCGCCTGATATATATGGGGCTTTTCATACTGGATCGATAACAAAAAAGCCCTTTTTTTCCCGCCGACTTTTTTCCTCAGATTCGAATGAAACTCGGTGGGCTCTCTTCCACAGAAACCTAAGGTCTAGACTCTCGAGTATTCTCAATTTTTTTTTTTACATTTCTTTTCTCACGATCTTTATTCTTTATCTTCAATTGAAAATTTCGATTTCTATACATCCGAACGCTGCGAGAGCTTGTAAACTTTTTTTACATCAGGTTTCACTTATCTTGATCAAAGTTTGATGCAATTTCAGTTCCATCGAGATCGAACCTTTTCGGAAATTAATACAACCTAATTATCGCTCGTCAAGAGAATTGTCAATAAAATTATGAACAGTAAAAAGTGCTAATTAAATGACAGAATCAGCGTCTTTCTTTAACACGATAAGCTTCTTAGTTCAATCGAATTCACAATCTCTGCAGTGAAGCTTTATTAAAGTTACACTGTATTGAAGAATTTTCCAATACCTTTTTTGTATAAAATATAAAAATCGTCTGAGCGATTAGAGAAAATTTTTTCTTTCAGGACAAGACTAGACTCACACCTTATAGTTCTACATGCAAAAATGTCGACCAAATTTGAAAGAAATTCGGAGATTGCGAGGGAAATAGGCTGGTCTGAAATCCTGCTTGAAATGCTCCATATAGCTATGAATTAATATTAATTATATAATAAATGAAACTGCAAAGTGAGCATGTTATAATAAATGGAAACTGTGTGATAAAAGTGTGTTTATATATTTAAATAACCGTTAATCAGAGCAGAAAAGAAGAAGAAAAAAAATCGAACAAAAACTAAAAAAAAAAGGCTATAAACTGTATAAAATCGTATAGGCGCATAAGAAGTCAACGGTTTGTGATTCAAACGAAATTTGAATCCTATCAATTTTTCATTTCGATATATTATATATAATATATATATACATAAATGATTGTACGATGAGCAATCCGAAGAAATGAATATTTATTTGAATCATTGTGAATATAATGAAGATTGAAGTTGAAATATATATAAGAAAAAAAAAAAAAAAATGAAAATTGTAAATCGATGACCAACATGTTTGTATAAATTCAGTTATTAATTACTGTCGTCATATTTTACCTGTTCATTTCTAACTAAGGTAACAATTATCGTTATTCGAACTGAACCAACTCCTATCTCTATAATACACCTAGTCAATTGGGTTGATTCGATCGTGTATAATCGGTATAGAAAAGAAGAAGAAGAAGAAGAAGAAGAAGAAGAAGAAGAAGACGAAAAGTAAGAATAAAGAGAATAGGAAAAAAAAAAATTTGAATATTGTACATAATTGGTACCTGACAATGAAGCAAGAAAATTAATGCATAATTCTGTACGGAGTAACTGGTGGGTTTTTCTTTATCACTATAAACATGAAGTAGGTAATATATAATGGGTCAAATTTAAACATTTCTGTGCCTCGGGGTAATACGACTTACCAGTTACCTCCGTGCTCAGGGATGAAGAATTAAACATTTTCATACGTGTCACACGAGGCATTACGACTTTAAAATCAATTAATTAACACAAGGCTATAATAATAATGAAGAAGTTGAAAGCAAGAACATGGTGGAACGGAAGATACGTGATATACTATAGTTGAAATTAAGGACTTTTTCATTATAAAAGAAAAAAAAAAATATAATCGCCTAATTCCCGCCAATTCGAAATTCCAATAGCACAATTTTTACTATAATTTTGAATGAAGTAATTCAGTTTTTGATATGCTTGATAAAAAAAAAAGAAAATTTTTTATCTACCTTATACCTACCACACCTACGTGTAACGCAAGCTTTACGACAGTTCAAAATTCGAGCTAGCATTTGTCTCGCGTTCTTAATAATTATTGCTGATAATAAAGCGTATAACGCATATATATATTCTGTAATTTCGAGGCCAATAATTACCGAACGCCTACGAATTTCTACGAAAATCTTACCTATATCAATAAGATATGGGTTCCGCGGTAATAACGCCTGCGAAAACAACCGGTTATATACACGGTGTTCATTTGAAAAGTTTCCATCTCAATATTTCGAGAACCGGAAAAGATTTTCGAACGCGGCTTGCGGAAGGTTATAAGGATATTGATGGGGAAAAGAACATGATGCAGTGTCATTTTCAGTAAGTGGAGGCGGAAGGTGAACTTTGTGGAAAACATTTGCAATCCACTCGATATATTGAAAAGAGTATAATATAGAAAATAGACTCTTAAAAGATTCAGATAATATTCGGAAGGAAAATCACACAATATATTTCGAATTACACAAAGAATGAATCAAAAAGAAATTATTATTATTATTATTGTCATTTGCAACGGCGTTACTAAATTTGAGAGAGAATTCATTTATAACCGCGCCTCTGGCGGTTTATTTTAAATATGATCAAAAATATTTATCACCAGGAAAATATAATTGTTGGGCGCCAGACGTTTCCTTTTTGTTTTTTTAAATGGAAACTTAAGTTTTTAATTATGTAATTTTGTTTTACCTCAAAAATCAAACGACTTTTGTATAAAACATTTTTTTCTGAGACACCAATTTTTTATGATATTCAGCTGAACAACTAGAAATTTTTGAACTCTTAGGCACATTTCACTTCTAAACTATCAAGTTTAGAAAAAAATTTCAAGAGGTAAGAAGTGCGTAATTTTATGGAAAGAATCTTGAAGAATATTCTTTTGGAACTTTTTTGACAATTTTTTATTATTTTTTTTTTGTTCACGCAATTAAAGAAACTGCAAGACAAAATTATAGGAAAAAATTCTGCAATAATTTTCCAAAATTCTTAGCATAAAACTACGCACTTTTTGTCTCCTACAATTTCTCTCCAAACTTGATAGATTAGAGGTGAAATTTCTTCAAAAGTTCAAAAATCTTTAGTTGGTCAGTTGAGTATCATAAAAAATTTTTGTTTCACAAAAAAATATTTCATGCAAAAGTCGTTTGATTCTTCAGGTAGAACAAAATTTTATAATGAAAATTATAGGTTTCCGTTTCAAAAAACAAAGTCGGCCCTCCCCCAGCCTTGACGCCTCCACCTACCGGAAATGATGCTACACCATGTTCTTTCCACCACAATACCTTTTAACCTCCCGCAAGCCGCGTTCGAAAATCTTTTCTGGTTCTCGAGATATTAGGGTGGAAACTTTTCAAATGAACACCCTGTATATCCAATTAAACACGGAGAAGTAATGAGTCGACGACGGGCCGTTTGCTTTCAACGATTTTCGACTAAAATTAATTAATTATCGCCTCTGAATTTATACGTATAAACATGTTTAAGATATATTGAAATTAATAATCTGTTCGCTCGGTTTCTAGTCATTTAAATTTTACAATAGTTATATATCTACATACATACATCCATACATACATATATTATATTATATTATATTATATTATATTATATTATATTATATTGTATTATATTATATTATAGGTTTATACGCAATATGCAGCGTGCATTATTACATACCTACAACCCTACTTTCATCGATCACAAAATCACATTATAATACACAATTATCATGTCAAATACAAAAGTTTTCTGATTTTTAACGCTTGAATTATTCAATAAAATTTCTTTCCCCTAATCTACCATTTTCTCACTTGGGTTTTACCCCAAAGGGAAGAAAATCGAAACACAGGTAAGTGTGATATTCCAAATTTTATTCGTATAACATAATTCTTCCTAGACACCCTGGTTTGCTAGCATATAATCAACAAAATTTGTCAAACTTATTTCAGAATTATATCAGGTTTAATGAATCTCAAAATAGCAATTGCATCGGGCATAGATAATTATATCTATTCCGGTTAAGACACAACATGAATTTTCAACGAATCGCATAGTATGTGCAAGAAATATTGGCAAATTTATTCCACCCCCTTGGCACACTGTTGAACTATGAAAATGGCTGTAGAAAAATTAATCAATTAACGTCTAATCAATTTCTCTTTCCGTTTTGGTTTGTTCTTTTTGTTTTTTTTTTCGTTTTGAATGAAGATTAATCTGGTGATGAGTCTTAACGACGTTTCAGGGACTCGAATGCAAGTAGCTGAACGTTAATTATGGAATAAAAAGTGAATATAAAAATTAGAAGAAAACAAAAAAAAAAAGAAACTTTTTCTTTGCAATTAAATAGCTAATTATGAAATGAATGGATGCAGTACGAAGCAGTTAAGGAACTTTTTATGAAAATCTTTGTGCATTATGAGAATGAATATACAGATATAGATATATACGTATATAGGTATTGTATATATATTATATAAAAGTATTTATTAGTTACCCTCAGTATTAGTATACTTAATTAAAATTTATTCACCCGGGCGACTTAATAAGGCAATTTTAATCACGGCTTTAGCCTTTATTATTCCACAACATCGTTCGTTTATTCTTATTGCGCGAGGGGTCCAATTTGGAACGTCTTAAAAGTTCGACTTTGAGAGTCGAGGCTGCAGAATGTTATTATTTCAAGTTTCCTGGACCTACACACTCTTGTTTAAGACTACTAATTAATGAAATCATGAATTCCTCTTATTCCCAGGCCGCCGATGCTACACAGCTAAATACTTCAATTATATAACAAGTTCGTTAAAAGTTTGTTTTTTCTCTCTAAAAACCGGCCTATTATTACAGTTGGGAACTTTCTTCATTTAACTAGTTCTGAACAACTGACAATGAGTAGGGTTAAAAATTTATGAGGATAAAAAAAAAACTCATTTCTTAACGTATAGGTGTAATGGATACAACAGGTTTCAATTTGTTAACCCCCTGTAGCCTGAACCGTTAAGACTAGTGATAAACGATCTAAATAACGGAGAGGCGTGCCCGGTGACACTGGCTTTACCAAATTTATAGATATATGGCAAAAGGAGGTCTTCTTTCGAGTAAATCTCTAGTCTAGTCTCGAAACCTAACATAAGTTAAACTAAGTCCAACATGCGGCAGGGCCCTGCAGGTTCCGGAGTTTGTCTTACTTGCCAAGTTTTTGGTATAAACTATCTGTTTCTACTGCCACTGCAGGAATCATCTGCGCTTTTTTAAGTTTCGGGTAATACCGTAGGTACTGAAGCTGTTTGTCTTCTAGGCGATATAAAAATTTTCTTCGAAACTATTCAGGTATGTATTTAGTCAAAATAAAACTTTTCGCATTTCTAATTTGTATATCCATCGTCTGACGAGGAATTAAGAAATTCATAAACTGAGAACGTAAACTGTTCAACGATTTACAAAGAATTTGAATAATTTATATTAAGAAGTTTGAAGAGTGAATAATTTCGCTCATTTGACCTACAGTAACGGCTACAGATCTTTTATAACGAAATAACAATGAACTATGAACTCAACATCTGACATCGAAGGTATTTGCGTCGAGACTGGCCAGAAGTTCTTTTGAAAATTCACGAAATATTGTAAGAGCGAAGCAGGATGCATTCATCGTCCCCGAGGGAGAGTCGGGCAACAGGAAATGCACCTTTTATTCTAAATATCCCCAGGGCGTCGTAGCTTTCAGAGAGCTTAGCCCCGGGTCACGTTGGCTTGTCTTCGGGAGACGTTTGCGAGAAATGAGTGATTGCACGTACCTACTCATGGGACGTAATAATCATGAAAGACAGGACGTAGCCATGTCGTATAAAAGCGATATCAGCGTAAAGCTTCTTTTTTAATGTCGACAACGTTTCTGTCTCAATGCCTTGTTGCTCCAATCAAACAAAAATCTGTCCAAATACAATTTTTAGACGAAAAATATGCACACGTATGTCATTTCCTTGTTTAAACTTTCAGACCAATCGCCGGAGCAAAAAACAGACAGTTCAGGCTTACAAAATTTAGAGAAGTTTTAATTTTTGGATTAGACAAGTATTTTCATGCCCTGAGTAATTCTCCGCGGCTATTTTCGAAAAATGGCGTCAAAAAGTGGATTTTCGGTGATATTCCATTTCCGGATGGTCCTACAGCCGATATTTTATTTTATTTCAGTTTAGTTTAGTTTATATGTCTTGCAGAATACGGAAGGGATGCTGTGTTTCATATTCTATTCAAAAAGTGAAATAGTTCCGTGAGACAATCTGTCTACGACACGGTAACACTTTTACTTTATCGTAGGAATATATTTCTCTCAAAAAGAAAGAGGAAGAAAAAAAAAAGAAAAGGACAATTTAGGTACAACGTACAAGGGCCCGTGAAACATCGAACACGGCCAAACTGAGCAGAGAAGAAGGCATAAGTATTGCCTAACTTTATGAAACTTTATCCATAAATTTACTTCCTAATATAAACGCGAGATAATATTAAAACCCGACCGGCTGCCGCTTATACTGTCGCGGCTATTCAAGTTCCAATTCTGGCCAGAGTTCTCCCTTTACATGCATCACCGTTTGGTTTCAACTAACTCAATCATTTTTTTTTTCCAAATTTTCGGGGGATATAAATATTCATCAAAATTTGCGTTAATTAAAGTTCATTAAATTTGTTGGTCAAAATAAAGACCGTCAGACTGTGATAATCGCGTGGATAGTGGACTAAATTCCGATGGTCAAAAGAACAGTGTGTATAGATTCGTATTTTTGGTTGCATCGAATTTCGGGTCAGGAAAACCGGTAACAATACAAATTTACATATTTTAACGTGAAATATGCTTTCATAACACCGACATAACGCGTTTTACGGAGATTGGGATATTACAACGATATTTTATCAATACCGTTTGTATACCGTGCTTGATAAACGTACAGGTAGTCATATACCTTTCTATACCTCAGCCAGCTGAACGCGCTGATGCAATGCAAAACTTTTTGGTGAACCAGGAAACTTTACTTATCTAGAGAAAACTATGAGCCAACGACATGCATTGTTGGTATTGTAACTAACTTTTGGTCATTCGATGTACCGTACTATTATTATTTTCCTGCAACCGCATTAATTATTTATCAAATTAATCCAGAATTATCTCCGGCTTGTTCACGATTATAATTACCAAAGCCGATACTATTTCCTCGGCTTTCTTTCAAAATCTCTACCATATGTATTATTTATTCGAAAAAGGCTTGACCCTGCCTGAGCTTTGAGCTCGTACAATTTCGAAAACGGATTTCAAAGAGGGGTAAATTTTTTTTTCAAATTACTGATACGCTTTGAAAAAAATTTCAGGCAGGATACAGGTCGGATCGTAATCAACACAGAAATACCAGTACTTGAAAAGAAATATTTCCAAAGTGCATATGGGGCATTTCATACCAACTCGAACTGGCCGTGACCCTCGACCTCTCAGATCTGATCCGCGATTTGTTGTATCATTCTTCTAACTCTAAATAGCAACTAGAATTTTTTTCAGATTTTTAAAAATAAATTTGAGCGCTTTGTGAATTTTTTAAGTTTCTTTTCCAACACCTCGATGGCCGTGATCGAAAAATCTGAAAAAATTCTCAAAAATTCTGTATCAGAAATGAAAATTTTTGACCCAATATTCAACATGTTTGGGATTTTGCTTTAACCTGTTTTTTACCTTCTTGAACGAAAAAAAGTGAAAAAAAATAGAAGCAGAGGTCAATTTACTGTGAACTGTTGCTTGAATTTTTTTATGCATACTACCGGATTTTTGAGAATTGTTCCAAGATTTTTCTGGAGCATATATTTAATATTGACTTCTGATTCTAATTTTTTCACTCATACTTCACTTAGTTCAAAAAGCTGAAAAACAGGTCGAAGCAAAAGCCCAGACATTTTGAATATTGGGTCAAAAATTTTCATCTCGGACACAGAATTTTTGAGAATCTTGAAAAACAAAACCTAAAAATTTCACGACGCGCTAAAATTTATTTAAAAAAATCTGAAAAAAATCTAGTTCCTATATTTAGAGTCAGAAGAATGATACAAAAAATCGCGGACCAGATCTGAGAGGTCGAGGGTCACGCCCAGATCGAGTTGGTATGAAATGCCCCATATATCTCCTCAGCAGGATTTTTCGATCCCGAAGCATGAGAGCTCCTGTAAACTTCCAGCATGTCTAGTCGTGTGAATCTCTACCTGATTTCCGTAAATTCATGATTCGCGTGTTTAATGTATATTAATCATCGCTGCAGTATCCTTAGTTAAATAAGCGATTGTTACAAACTTTGACGAGGCCTGGCTGCGTCGTAAAATGACTGTGACCTAATCGATGGTTATAATTTAACTCGCGTCTTGGATTAATCTTTAATAGGGTATAACCTCGTTCCAGGAGTCACTGACAGGCCTAGAAATAGACGTCAGGTTTATGGAAGTCAGGTTAATATGAACCAGGGTGTGAAGGGTTACTTTTAATGAGATACTATATAATTACGCAGATTCGCTCAGACTGACGATTATTAGGTATAGTTGCCAATAATTTACGGCTCCCTCTAAGGCGATTACTAGATCGAACTAGTTTCTCAAGAAAAATAAAAATACATCCCGTCAGGAATATGATCCATCCAATAATCCGCAATGAAAATTAACCGTCATGCAACATCTTCGAAAGGCGGATTATATCAGGCTGCACCGTAGGCAATTGTGACTCCAAATTTATATCCAAAAACATTGAAAGAGTAAACACGGAATTGCATTTTTCAAATGACTGGTAACTTGCAGATTTTATTCAAAGCTGTTTTCTGACCAAAGTTCAATCGTTGAAATCAACACAGACTCACTCGATGATTGAGTGAGATACTTCTGCATTGAGGTGGCGGTATTTCGAGACTTAATTCGTGAATTCGCTGTCTCAGGTGAAAGATTTCAGTCTGTATAATACGTAAAACTTGATTTCATAAAAACCGTGGGGTAAGGCGATAAAATATTTAACGATAGCTTGAGAGGATTGAAGATTTGGAAGTTTGGAAGTTTGTGAAAATCGCGGGGATTTCTTCCCTTCGAATTAGGCATCTAATTCGGGAATGTTTTTTAATTAAAATTCAAGTAATTGTTTCCGACAAAATAATCCGCTTACTTCCGAAATAATATCCGGAATCCCCTCTTTTCAAACTGAGCACCGTAGGCCAGTTTTGATTTGTTATATACCTACGGATTTTATTCGGTTAAAAAAAAAATGTCGAATGATTAAGCTTTCGACGCCAAGATCAGCTGTTCTTCTCATCTAAATAATTCCCTAATTCCGTTTGTTGGTAAATCAACGAAAGATGACGATTGCGATTTTGGGAATAATGGTAAAATGGTTTCAGCCAGATGTTGAATCCCAAGCGACTTCGTACTCCGTCATTCAATTCATGGGAAATCTCTGCTGCTCTGCAATTCCTTGATAATCCACCTCGAACTAATCATATAAGCACAACACGTAGATTTACATCTACGTGTAGACATTTCAGCTGCAGCTCCGAAACTCTATTTGAACCCTTTGAATGCAATGGCTTTATAGAGAAATTGCGTACCTAATCTTACGATATCGAAGGTAAGCGTACCGTGAATACGTTAATAGCTCAGACGCGAATCCTCATTTTAAACATGGACTGATTGAAGTCGGGTTGAAGTTTCGAATTTTTGAAAGTTCCGGAATTTTGAAGATGCGTCAAAGTTCGGAGTATCGAAATTTGAAAAGATCGGATCAATGCAGACGGCTATAAAAAGACTCGGAAAGTCCAAGAATTCGAAAGTTTGAGATAGTTTTTGAGATAGACTATGCAGACTTCCGGGGGAATACTTTTTCCATGAACTGTGAGTACCATATCATCATATTAAAATTCGACATTTTGACCGTTCAAAACCGACCCGAGCTCACTACGTATTCCGGATCTTGCACAACGGTCGTCAAAAACGATCCACAAGTATAAATGAAATTACGTTATACCCGGAAATGCTTACACTACAAGAGTACGAGACTTACGATAAGTTGAAGCACTGCGAGGTACGATGATAAAACACACGTGCACTCAACACAAAGTACCCTGCTTCTTAATCGGCTTAGTTTAATACGGGTTCAAACGTATAGCATTCGAGACTGGTGGAATACCACTCGAGTTATAGGGACCCAGCCGTTAAAATTGCTGTTTGAATACCATATCAGGCTCAACCCATTGAACGACTGAGGCTAGGCTCAGGACTCTTCGCTTCGGTTCGCTTCGGTTCGGTCTCCTCGTTAAAATCTCTCGACTCCTAGATTTTCACGGAATGATAATTTCCATGCGGTTGGATTTGTCAACGTGGGATAAAGCAGCTGATATATATACGCACGAAAATTCGCTGTTACTTCGTTGGGTTTCCTCTATACACCATTGCGAGAGAGGTAAAATTAGACGATGCGAACCAAACCCCGAGCTAAGAGAAATATAATAAACCCCCTCCAACTGCCTGCGGTTGTCTCACAGTTGTATTATCGCCAAGAATTACACCGCAACTTGGATTCTGGAAGCTGCCTAGTCGCCGGTGGTGCTAATATACGTTCTTTGTCTGCTCCTGGGCTTCCCGTCGTCATTTTAGTCCTGGAAATGGTCTAGGCCAGTGTTTATGCGAGCACCCTAGCTGCAGGATCGTAACACCTCGGTCGGAAAAGCCTGACGTGAAATTCGGCACTATATGCAGGATGAAGAAATGAAAAAAGCTTCGATAAAGAAGCCCTGTCGAAAATTTCTACTCCTAGAAGGATTTCTACGAATTTTTAGCGAAATTTGAAAATTTCATATCGATTTTCATCAAAAGTTGTAGATTATTTTCGTTGTTTCTCATGAAAATTCGTAAATTTTTTATGGTTTGTCGTAGAAAAAAAATTAGAGATCTTCGTGTAGTTGTTTCGTAAATTTTGTTGTTTTTCTGGATCAAACTAAAAAAAAAAAAAAGCTACAATTTCTCATGAAAAAACTACAAAAAGTTCAAATTCCTCAGAGATTTGTATAGAAACTCGTAGAATCGTTCCAATTTCCACGAAAATTCGTAAAAATTCGTAGAATTATTTTCATTTTTATTTAACATTCGGAAATGTCTGTCCCAAAAATTGGAGAACCTTTTGCCTCCAGAATTAGAATTTTTATTACACATAACGGTGCAGATTATATCCTAAATTATCTCAACCTGCGGATCTTATACAGCCAGAATTCTTCATTAGTAAGCTACACACGTTTCGCGTTTTGTTCTTCGTCAAAGAGAACTTTAACTTCGCAGAACTTTTGATGCTTCACTTACAACGATCGTAACAGCCAAACGATGATATTAGGTCGCAGTTTGGGTAACAAATTGGCAAAATTTTAGTGAGACAAAAAAAAAAAAAGGAATGAAGTATATCTTCGCGTTTAACATCACCGAAATAAATGGTGTCTATTTAGTGATGACGTACCGTCGCTTATTTACTATGAAATAGTTGACGCAAAGTTAACTGTTTAGTAAATCTTTGAGCGAAAGAACGTTAACCGAGAAAATAAACTCTGGGTGACGACAGTAATGGCCAATTGGTCTAGTAGCTCGACGCCAGAATCCCCCGAGAGTTTAAGATATAATAGGTCAATTCTGAGAATATCGGGTGTTGTCTTCGGTGACAATTTCATCTATTATAGATCCCTTGCCAGAGTTATGCGATCTAGTAGATCGATAATATCTCGAAAGTCAAAAGTTCCATATCGATTTGTCAATTTTCCACGAATTTCTGCAAAAGTGACCGATTTATATATGAAATAATTTTTATTCTGTATATTTTGTCCGAAAATATTTCCCCAACATTTTCAAACGAATTAGGTACCGAAGGATCGACGAAATTTTTGGCAAAAATTTCACCGATAACATTTCTGGCAAATTTATTCTGAAAATTTCTAATAACACTGACAAGGTGTTAGAATTTTTTTTAGAATTTTTCTTACACATTATTTCAGAGTTTTGCAGTCTTTTGCTAGATCGTGGAGAGGAGTGGAGAATTACAGGTTGTGTCTAGGATTAAGAATACTATTTGCATCAGTTTTTTCCCTTTTTTTTTTATTTTTTTTTTTTTTTCTTTCATCATGTATATATATATAATTTGTAAAGATGATAATATCCAACGCCCGATCTCATATCTTAATTTAAATTTGCAACAAGGATAAATCTCGTAACTGTCAACGTATATAGAATAGAATAATTATCGTTAGTTTTTAATAAAAAAATGTGAGAAATTTTTCTTTTTTTTTTTTCGTTCTTTTCTTTTCTCCTTTCAAATCTGAAAACAACAGTTACAATCTAGCTAACAATAAAATAATCGAATTATTATAAAATCTTAAAAACTATACATTATATATTTATATTCGTAAGATAAAACGAAAGAAATTTTCTCTCTTTTTTTTAAATTTTAATTATTGATCAAACACAATCGATACCTGCGATTCGGTTAGCTGAAGGATATGTCGTAATGTTATATAAAAAAAATAACTGTACAAGCTTTGACATATTGTCGTTTTTTTTTTTTTTTTTTCCGAAATTTTCATCTTGAAAGGCGACACATTCTAAGGCTGGACATCAAAGATCACTTTTATAATAATTTCGATTATTCGAAATCGATTCTTTAATATCAGGAGGTCGCGCTCTACGTACCAGATTCTATAGTCTTTGGTCGTTCAAAGAGACAAAAAGCTAACAAAAAAAAATGAAAAATAAAAAAACAGAAAAAAAACATACGATTTATTATTACGGATTGTAATCAGGCGCATAGGCGGTTTTCAGACTCTTAATTATTATTTTTTTCCTGTTTGAGGGCTCCGACATCTTCAAGCATCGCTTGTAACCCTTCGGGAATTTTTCCGGCATCCAGTTCCAAGCCCCACTGTTGATACTGGAACACAAATACGAGCTAGAACGTGGATCAAGCTGAGAACGATTTTGTTCGCACTACTTTTTGAATTTTCTCTCACAGCTGGGCGACGAAAATACCGATTTTCGATATTTCAAGAAA
The DNA here is from genome assembly GCA_949628255.1 of Macrophya alboannulata. Lineage (NCBI taxonomy): Eukaryota > Metazoa > Arthropoda > Insecta > Hymenoptera > Tenthredinidae > Macrophya > Macrophya alboannulata. Next base: position 41,170,907 of record OX451206.1, on the reverse strand, counting down.
CAAAAATCCCTCGCGAATTTTTAAGTCGCTAGCTTCATTTCGAAGGATTTACATTTTTTTTCTCAAGTCGAGAAACTTTTGCTCTTAAAACTCTCAAGGACGCGCCATTCATTCTTATCTGTTTAAATGACGGTAATTAAAATTGTTAACGAGCCCATGGAAAGAGACACTCTTACCAACAAAGGTAAGTCCTATATTTCAGACTTGAATTCACACTTGAGGAAGAAGGAGAAAAAGAATAATATCTAACTATCCTGTGAACGTTTTAGTAAAACGTTGCGTACATTCACCCTAAAACGTTCAACGGATTCATGGATTCAGGAGTCGGATTTTGAGAATGGATAAATATTTTTTTTTCCAAGAAAATAGAGAGAAAGAAGAAAATGTATGAAGAACTTGTCGCGTAATTTCCTTCGTTCCCGAGAATAAACAAAATTCTGAAAGAGGCATGTATTTTAGAAGCTTGGAAATGACCGGGTCGAACTTGACCTAAAACCTTGTGCTTTTCTGCCTCAAAGAAAAAGGCGGTCTCATTTTAATTTTCATTCTTATTAACGGAGCTGTAGTTTGAAAAAGACGTACGTACCGTGTCAAGTTCCTTGCGAAGTGCAAGCACGGCCTTCTCTCTGTCGGTGACCAATTCCTCCAGGTACTGGTACCTGAGCTTCTTCCTGGCGCGACATTCCCGCGCACTTTGTCGGCTACGTTCTGCAACACGCAACGTTGCGTTCGAATTAAAATCGGGAGCTCCGATGGCGACCCGTTTGCAGTAGCCTCGAGAACCTGGGTGCAAACAACGAGAAAGCGAATGGGATGGTTAGCGGGATCCATAGCCCATAGGTATACACATGACCCTCGAAAATTATACATCGCAAAGAGGAGGCGTTAATTGTAGGACTTAATCTTCACCACCATGTTAAACACTCAATCGATACATATAATAGCCACCTGTACACCTCGTCTCTCGACTCTCGAGGAAGATGATACACGAAGAAGGTGATGATCAAGGAAAGGATATATTATAAAAGTCAAAAACCAGCGCTATAAATCGAATCAATTTTTTCATTTTTAACTTCCTGCATACAGAAAATAAAAAATTTTCGAAGAAAAGGAAAGTTAATGGTTTAGATCCGATTTTCGAAAATCGAGTTTTCATCAGATCTCGACGTTTTGGGGTCCTAGGAAACTATTCTGACTATTTTTCGACGGACGTCCGTATGTATGTGTGTATGTGTGTACACAAATTTTTGTCGTACGATATCTTTATAACGAATCGGCCGATTGGAATGGTTTTTGCGGCGATCGAAAGGGTTTATCAAGACTTAGATCTGACTAGATTTTGGAGTCGATCGGTCTAGTAGTTTCAAAGTTATTCGAAAAATAAAAATTAAAAAAAAAAAATTTTTTTCATGTTTTCCAAATGGATTATGTTCATGATGTTCTAATACTTTCGATGATTCAATCAATAATATATTTTGAGATATTGAGAATTTCCATGTTACGAGATCTGTAAAGTTTGTGAATATTTCAAAAATAAAATTCCTATACCCAGATTTCCATGAGATCAAAAAAAAAAACAAAAAATAAAAAATTGAAAACTCATCATGACTCACTGAATATAGAGAAAAAAATTATCAACAGAATCGGAATTTAAAGTGGCTGAGTTGACATGGAATACCTCAAATACTAGGTCGACGATGCGGATGGTGAATGGGTGAGTTCCGAGGGTAGTAGAAACCGGAGGAAACTCCCCAGAGGTAATAGCGTATAGCATATCGGTTAGAGGCTGAGGAAAATTCCTCCCTATCGTTTCCTATCAGAGCCTGTCTATTTTTCAATCAAACAGGTACCTACTCTGCTGCAGTGTAAAGAAAAATCTAGACTTTATAGTTACATGTACCGTTATTTTTCATACACAAAAACTATATGGATCATATTATCGATTTTCTATAATATTCTTGAAAGCTTATATCGAGAATTAGGGTAAAATACCGGTGGCTCACATCGGTAGCATACCCCAGACCGTCTCTGAGGTTCTGTAATATACCAGCAGTGATGTTCTGTGGGGAATAATCAGAAGGCTGAAAATGATTGCTAATTTTTCCAAAGAATCGAGGATTTTTCATTACTTCAGTTTCGATATAGCGGAGGTAAAATTTCTATTAATTTTTATTTTTTTTTTTGAATTTTAAGGAATTCGAATAATTAAAAACAACGAGATATATATACATCGATTCATTTTTTTGTTTGTTTTTTTTTTTTTTTTTTCAAGAATTCATAAATTCTTATTCGTTATAAAATTTTTGGAGCGTTTGATCTGCGGAGCTTTGGAAATTTCGCGCGTAATTCGATGTGAATATGTGTATATAGGTATATGCAGACACGTGTAATCCACCGGCAAACAATTTTCAATTTCTTTCATGAATTTTACCAAAATTCGAATAAACGGTTCTCAATATTTTGAAATTCTTTACAAAGAGTAGCGCATATATACAAGCTCTGTCAGTATATAGTATATATGTATTTCGGAGGTAAAATATAGGGATGCATGAATAAAACTGAATTATGGTAAAACCCCTGTAGGTATAGTAGATACCTAAATCCATCTAAAGAACTCAAAGAAATAAATAAAATAAAAAGAAAAAAATTACTTGGTAAGAGAAATTGTGCAAGCTGGTTTGTCCGGCAACGTAAGAAGAAGTAAGTTCTGCGGTAGCAGCTCGTTTATCTCGCTATTCAATCCTGTCTGTTCAATTCCTTTGAGGAATTACGAGGTTACGGTATGATAAGTAAATTCTTCGTTTCAATTGGCTCAGGGATATATTTGAAACTGTGTATAATTTTTAACTGACGAAAAAATTATTATTCCAAACTGTAGATACTCTCTAACTTTTGTACCTTGGCGTGCCTAAAGTTTAAATCCAAAGTTGAAATTAAAGTTCAAAGTTTAAGTTGAAGTTGCGTTACGTTGCGTTGCGTTGCGTTACGTTTCTCGAAACAAAAGTAGGTAGGTAGGATATACGTATATATGTATATACCTATGAAGTATACCTCCGCTTGCAAAGCTGTAATAAATCTGGGAGGAGAGAACAAAAAAACAAAAAACAAAAAAAAAAAAAAAGTTTCCGCATGTATACCTACGCATTTTGGTCATTAGTAACGCGAGGCGAGGAGCAGCACCGACCCTCCTCCCTTCCAGTTTCAGGAATGGAGTATAAAGAGGAAAAGAACATTCCACCGTTAGCGCCAATTTCAACTCCCGAACAACCAACAAACCACCCCGCGTATATATATTATGTGTGAACATGCAGGGGAATGTGCTGTATCTAATTGCAGTACCATGTTGTATGATATACCATCAATAGATATCTTTAATAAGTGTGACTAATAGCTTGTCTCATTTTTCACCGGATATATTAATTAATTGTAAAATATCGCGGTTAAAAAACTGGTGAAAAATATATTTCTCATTATTTTCTACGAAAATTTCCGAACAACTCGACTGATAACCGAATATAGACACATATATAATTTTTTTTTTTCAAATATACCTAATCTCTTTAAAAAGTCACATAAACTCTGATTGTCTATGAAATTTATAACTTTTTAACAGAGATTGTGGATTTAATTTTCAGACGTTTTCATTTCATTCAAATTTCATTCAAATCTTCAAAAAACACAAAGAAGTAATTCTTTCGGATCTGAAAGTTGAATTTCAACATCCGCAAATCAAATTAGTTTAAAAAAATTCGATTATCGTTTGAAGGTACATAGAGAAAGAAATTAGAATTTTTTTTTTTTTCTTCTTTTTTCGAGGTATGCCAGAAATTAATTTGAAGTTGTCTCGTTTTGATCAGAGTACACGAAATGGAAACGTCGGATTTTGATTTTAATCAAACGGAATAAAATGGTGAAAAAAAAGTATCTTTCGTTGCGGTGAAATTGATCGACTTGCTAATCACACAATTCGTTTTTTTCAGGTTTATTTTTTCCTGTTTACTATTTAGCATTATCACATTTTGAAAAAATTTGGTCCTATAAGGTACAGCACCTCCCTCTACATAGATAAATGAAAATACCTATACCATCGTCGCCTATAATAATTATATGAACTTTTAAATAATAAGCAAGAATTTTATGCATCAGAAATAATAAATTTGAAGAAATACATGGTTGTCCACCATTGTCCTCAGTTCCATACCGTTATAATATCACGAATGAAGAAGACGACTTCGTTTGACTGGTTTTTCCCCCGGTTGAAAGATCCGGAGGATTCCAATCCGGTCATAAATATTCATCGATGGAATAAAATTTATTCAACGGAAATAGAAATGGAAGGAAAATTGTAAAATTGCAGATTTCAGGCCGCGAGTACGATTACAAATCGGTAGTAGCAGCATATTCCCCTCCCCTCTCCTTCCTCGACGACCGAGAAATTTCGTGTTCAGCCACGCGGTCACGCGCTTCAAAAGCTCCCTAACTCTTGTGACAAAATTGAGTCATTTAAAAGGCACGGTTAATCCTCCGTAAAAGGCAGTAATTAATACCGGAGTAAGTAAAAGAGTGTCGAAAATTAAGGCATCCCTTTGTTTAGTGGATTAGTATCGCTGCATGGACGCGATAACCAACAATTATTCCCCCATTTCTTTTTGGAATAAATATTCCAATTGTTCAAATATTCAGAACGCCTCATATATATACATATATATATTTTTACTCGATATTTGTTAATTCCTAACGAAATTTTATCGCCGTTATATGTAATCGGTATAACACGTGTAATTTTCCATCCGTGCACTTTCATCGTAATTTATTAAAGCACTCAATTGCAGCAAGTAGGTATCGCGGCCAATATATCGACCTATTAATATAGCCATGCACACTCTCGACGCAGTTATATGATATATATATTTATATATATGGGAAATTCCATGTGAACTTGACCTGAGTTTAGGCCGTGCCATTTTTAATTTCATTGGAACTTTTTTGGGTGATAGTATGACACTTAAAAACCTGAAAAAAAACATCCCCTCCCTTTTTTTTTAATCGATCCTTTTTTTGCCTGTGAGCCACAAAACCAATCTCAAAAACGCCCTAACCGATTTTGATGAAAGAAGTACGAAAACTTACGGCTTTCGAAATAAAAAATTGTCATCCAAACTTGAAAGTGGGTCGACATTTTTTTTTCTCCGTTTTTCATCGTATTTTCTATTTTTATGCATGATATTGTACCTACGTTGATACGAAGTAATTTTTAAAATTGTATTAAACTATCATTTCTAAAAATAGTATAAGGATCCGTAAAATAATATAAAAAATTCAATTTTGGAAATAATAGTTCAATACAACTTGAAAAATGTGTGTATTAACGTACGATATCGTGCATAAAAATAAAAAATGCAACGAAAAGCAGAGAAAAAAACGTCGGTCCACTTCAAAATTTGGATGGCAATTTTTTAGGGCCTATTTTTAGGGTCTTTTGTATTCTAAAAATTCTCGACTAACGGAATATCACGGATTTTACTTGGTATAGGTATATAACTTCCCTCGCGGTTGTCTTCCAGCATTTACGAGACGAACGACCTTCTTCTTATAGAAGAGAAGGGTCTCTCTCTCTCTCCTCTCGTGTCTTATATAGCGCATGCAAATTCGAGGTTAATTCTATGAGCGGAGTTTTTGACCTATGAAGCGGATGGATGGCGTAAGGGTGAACAAAGGAAAAGGTTGTGGAGACGAAGACGTAAATAATGAAGACGCCAGTAATAAGCTTGACATATTATAAAGTCTCAGAGGAAAATTACTCTTCTTACTTATTATACTTTAGAGTATAATATAGTATAGAGTAGGTACAGTAATTTTCCAGCTGTATTCAATGCGGATGTTACCCATAGGCTAAGATTCAACAAATTTGTTAGACGTATTACACTGATGAGTGGAATTTAGGGGTAGGTTCATATAATAACTGCACGTAAGGTATAAGCTGCTTTTCCCAATATAATTATTCTCAAGTTCTACTGCTTGAATTAAACGATTTAAATTTTTGATGAACAAAAAATTTTTTGTCAAGGGCGTATATCCACCTTGGAAGTAATTTTTTTTATTTTTTCAAAATTATTTGACACTCTTTCGTACTTCGTACTAGTGATTGCTTTCAAAAAATTATTTCGAAGGTATACATACATGTCCCTTGGGTGTTATTTCGTGTAATGAAGTGTGAAATTAAATTTTGAATAGTAAATGAAGCTTGAGACTTGAGGGAGTAGTTTTAATTCGTTTATGTACATCAATAATCGATTATGACTTGATTTCCAATATTTTTGACGATGCTATTGTTGTTGTTATTTTTTAAATTTAACAGGCTATCGACTATGAGAGGCTATTAACTTGAAGAGTACACTTGACTGCGAAGCCGGGATTAGCCCTCGTGGCAAAGTTTTTAAGTTTGAAACTTTACTGCAGATGCAGGATTATCGCAGAGATTTTCTCACGACAGAACCTGCTTTTGGGGATAATTGAATCATTCTACTTTATTTTTTGTTCTTTTGTTTTTCACTCTTTACCGAGTCAAAACTACATAGACCCAGAAAACGTTGATAAACGAAAATGAAAAAGAAAAAGGAAAGCGATTAATTTAGCTGCATTAAATAGAAGAAAATTTTTTGAAAACGTAAAAATACCCGAATTTTTTTCTCAATATTTATTCGAGGGAAACTTTTTTATTTTTTTTTTTTTTACGAGGAATAAAAAATGAGCCCTGCTCTTGTTTAGAAGTTACGCCTAATTTTATAAATGAAAAATTAGGGTGAAAAACTTTGTTCAAATTCATTTGGACCACCCCTCGTATATAATATATTTCACGGTAAAATTATCAACCCAACAGAACAACATTGTTTCTCTCTAATTACGTACAACTGCAATAGCATGAAAGGGAAGAGATAAATTTTAGCGTTATAGTTACTGACCGAGCTTGGCCTTCATATCCGCCTTGTCGGACGCCTTCCTGCCGGGCTTGCGTCCCCGCTTTCCGCCCTCTTTCCGATCACCTCGGGATCCGTCCTGGAAAAATACCCAATAAAACTTGTTGTTATAAAAAAAAATCACTAGTTTTTATAGCTATTATACTTATATCTAAAGTCTCATCACGTCCCACGCAATAACCAACAGCTGGGACTCTTACGTGGGAAGATTAAGGGACACTGCAGTCAAAGACAAGGGGCTCGAAAATGTGGAGGATTGGATGACACAAGATAATTCACGATGAAGAAATTGTGAAAGGCGGTGTAAATTAAGAATTTTTGCCAAAAATCCGGATCATGAAATTTTCGGATTCTTGGACCTTCGGAGTTTTGAGCTGTAGCTGCGTTACGATCTTTCCGAATTACATTATTCTGAACTTTGAAGTTACCGAAAATTCACAATCGTTTTAAATGAATTCATAATTTTGTGCGCTCGTAGCTTTTGAAATTCGGAACTTCAACCCAGCCCCCCAAAATTTAAAGTAACTAATCGAGAGGTGAGGCGTGCTTTGAGCAAATGTTGATAAGAAGAAAATTGAACTTGAAGCTACTGTTCGGGGTAAATATTTGAAAAAAAGATTTGGAAGACATCAGATTTTCTCGAAACGAAAACCGTACTGATGTTTACTCCACGGAAATCTCCACCTCAGACGATGAGAAGAGAAAAAATGGAATCAAAAGAATTTCGATATCGATGTAACAGTCCCGAAAATAATAAAAATCGAATTTCTCGAATATTTGGATTCCTTCACCTCAGAAAAAGGGGGGATGTTTTTTCATGTTTTCAAGTGTCATACTATCACCCAAAAAAGTTTCAATGAAATTAAAAATGGCACGGCCTAAACTCTGGTCAAGTTCACATGGAATTTCCCATATATATGCGTTTATGTATTCAAGGAATATGATTATAGCAAAGCTGAAATTTTTGCAACCTACGTAGGTAATATGGGAGATTTGTACACGAGAATTACCACGTGGGAAGCCTAACTTTCGTCCTACCTACTGTACCGAGATATACAAGCCAATTAGGACATCACTAATTAGTTCCCTACACTGTAGTACCGAGCAGACGTATAACCAACGTCGACAGCGGATTACTTTTCCTGCGTACGATATTATTCGTCCCATTAGCCGGTTGTCCATCTACTGCCAAATGTACTACAGCAGTATGTCAGACCCTATTAGTCAACGTCGTATATCATTTCAGGTGTTAGACGTCAGTCCTTATTCTTATTCTCATTAACACGGATGATTAAAACATAATAGTTGAAACTCGTTTCCTCAGGAGTTAACCACTTCAGTAGATAGATATTATTCACTCGATCGTACGATTTTTTCTTGAGAGAAATTTTGCCAAAGAATTTTCTCACTGCCGAACATAAAGGACCAGAAAGTGTTCTTGAAACACTCGAATCAAGTACATAAACCGAAAGTTTTAGAGATTATAGTGGCGTTAGATAATCAGGAAGAATTTTTGTTTTTTTTTCGCCGATTTCTAAAGTGAAATTCGGCAGTTTTCCTTTTCTTGTTCTTTATTTTCTTTTATTATCCTCGACCCAATATCCGCCGGGTTATTTTTGGTAAAAAAAAAAAAGATTTTAATTACTTTCGCCAATGCCCGCTGCTTATCAAAGTCAGAAAAGAGCCTCGCGAAAGGAACTATATATATAAAGCTATATATCCGGCATTTCCATCAGAACCCCGTCTTCGCATCAGCGTTTAAAAAGGATTTGAAAAAATAACTAAATGCGATGGATGGAATATATAAGTATATATATATATTTTTTTTTTCCGTTTTGTACGGAAAATTTCATCTTCTTTCTTGTCAAATATACCTACAGCAAATATTTTGAAATTTTACGCGAGAAAAAGTGGAAAGGGAATTACTTTTTTCTTTTTTTTTTTTCGTCAATCATCATGGTGCTTTTTGTTTTTCAAGAATTTTAATACTCTTCGAGCGTTTTCAATCTCAAATTGTATAGAAAAAAAAAAAAAAAAAAAAAATGAGAAACGAAATGAAAACGCTTATCATTTTGGAAAAAAAAACAGCAGAAGAAGAAACAGAACATTAAAATTACAAACAACAAAATAAGAAGAGAAGAAAAAAAAAAAAAAAAACTTAAACGCACGTCCGGAATTTTTTCATTTTAAAAAGTGATACCGCATCACGGATGCGGATAACGCTTTAGCTTTTAGTCGCATTAAAATTCATACGCTCGTATAAGGGATCGGTGTGAACGAGTGCAGGGTTTATGAGTCGTATATATATGGTCTAAGATTAAGTGTTTTTGGCAACGTAGATTGAAGATATAATCCGGGAAGATTGCGCGTCAAGGTTTCTCGCCTAGGGTGTAGTTAGATATGCATGTATGTCTATGCCCATGTCATAATGGTGACAAAGTACAAGTTTTCACGATCCCTTTAGTCGCTGTTTACCTCGGCTTCCACTCACTCAATCCTATCTGGTATTAAATCTTTTGAAAAATCTTTATATCTCATACATACTTTTTGACTTCCCGTTTCTTTGCGATTCTACTTATATTCGCTTCTTCTTTTTTTCTCATAGACAAAGAGGGTATAACAGATAAGCTGCGACATAAGTCTTCATATACGAGCCCCAAAATTGACCAAAAACCCTCCGAAAATCACACGTGATTTAAAAAAAAAAAAAAAACAAGAAAAATAGGTGAGAGAAAAAACCAAAGAAAAAAAAAACCTCACTATTTTTTAGGGTGAGAAGAAAAAAGTAAATAAAATAGAAAAGGAAAGAAAAAACGAAGAAAAAAAAAAGGAGAAAAAGGATGGATTGTAAGTTGGTGAACTCCGTATGATAATCTTCTGGCGACTGCTCGGTCGATAAAACAGTTTCGGCTTGACTGACTATGTAAGGATCCGTTCCACGCGTTAGACAGGATCCAGCGGCCACACCAAAGGCCGTGAAATATGCAAAGTCTCCCTAAATATTTCAAGAGGTATAAAAAATGTCTCCTCTTCCACTCTACGCAAACCCTCCAGTGCCCCATTTTCGTTTTACGGTTATCTATTAGTTTTCTGGTTCATGTTCAAGGTTTCCGAATATACCTATAGGAATAAATTTCTCCCTGCAGCTAAACAGCACTGACTAGAACATTGAAAAATTCATTGGCCCGCATACTCCCACCCCGGGGATCTATTTACCTGACACCCCCGTGGGTACTGATTGGCATCGTGAGAATTTAAAAAATAAATATAAAAACAATTTTTGATTTTTATTATTTCTTTTTTTTTCTTTTAATCCCTCGATATTTCGACAACCCCGTAAAAAAATTCTATCGTTCAATCAAATTGGGGTTTATTTGTTTATTTGTTTTTACAATTAATCCGAGAATTCGTCAAATATAATTTTCCTGACTCTCGAATAAACCCTTAATTTGCTAAATTCAATTTTCAACGAATATCTCGACATTTTTTGTACCTCTAGTATCCAAAAAAATATCAGGTTTTTAAAAAGACGAAATATATACGGTCCGTTCGAAATTACAGGATTTTATATTCAAACGATGGTCATGAAAAATGACCACAGAACATTTGCTTCTTTACAAAAAAAAAACAATCGACTTTTAATTTTTGATTATTTCCAGTAATTAGACGGGTTTCTGAAACGGTAAAAAAAAGTGGAAAAATAATTTTTTTTACCGGTATTTTTCGTCTTCTTAAATATATTTGTGTGCCTTCGTCGATTTCCACTGACTCGTTTTTTTTTCTTCTTTTGATTCATTTATTTATTTGAATGATTCCCATATTACTATGTATAGAAACGTGAATGATAAGTTTTTCATCAAATGCGTAACAGGGATAGAGAAATTTTCAACTTGTGAACAGAAAGCGGCGACTAACTTCTGGAAAATTTTCAATCTACCCGGGAGAAAGCGAATGGGAGGGGAGGGGGGGGGGGGGATACCTACGTTAACTTGAAGCTTAAGGCAATTAAAATAATCTCTTGTAATGGAATCATATCTCCCGCAGTCAGAGTAGGTACGGAAGAGGACAGAGATACGTATATACATAGATATATAAATCTGTATAGCTGCAGCGGTGAATTCAGAATCACAGATAGCACAAAAAGATAAATTAAAATACGATTATACGATGGGATGAAGTCAAGAAAGATGAACCTTCTGCAGTTGCAAAAGTTGGATCCCGCGATTTTTTTTAACCATTATAGATCGATGAAAAAAAAATTCTAAAATTGCATAATATGTGTAACATGTCGTTTTAAAAATGAATTAGAATTTTAAGAGGGTTTATACATTTTTCAAATAATTTTTTCTCTCAAATCTTTGGTACGTTTCAAAAAAAATATTCTTCTGACTCTAAAAATATTCTTTTCACAGCTGATTACCTGTATTCTTAGAAATATGATGTATTTAGAAATTATTTGAGACTCTATAGCCTTTGCCTTGCACAAATTGAATCGTTCATCAAAACTTTTTTAAATTCGAAGTAAATATTCTAAAATGATGTATAATTTCGGGACAAACAAATAATATATAAAAGGTCAGTATTCTATCGTCGTAAGAACGTAACACTCTTTTTTTTCTCATCGTTTGCATAAAAAAAGTTACTAAACATCAAAAATTTACATATCTAAAAAATTAAAGTCATCGAATAATATTCGTTTACCCCGTAGAATATTCCCTCCAAATTTGTAAAAGTTTCGATATGAACAATGTGATCCATATACCCTACGACAGCGACTTTATCTTCGTGGTGCGATAAATCTATGCAAGCCGAAGTCGAAAAAATCTCAAATAATTTTGAATTATATCTGAAAATGTATGTGAACGTTTGTGAAAAAACTGACCTCATAGAATATTTCTTTACAGTGTAACGATGATTTGAAAAATATTCACCCCATTCAGTTTCCGTAAAAATTACACAAAATCCCTCAGAAAAAGACAAAAATTTTAAGACTGAAGAAGTTGGGCCGGATTTTCATTTTTAGAAGTTACGAATCATAGAAACCCGCTGAGGAGCTCCATTTGCTCCAAATTTTCTTTTCTAATATTTTTCTTTGTTTTTTTTTTTTTTAATCAAGTATTTTTTTCCGAATCTCTGTTCAGGGATTTGAATTTGAATGTTCGCAACATACTATACTTATACGAAAATCCTAGACAACTTTATCCGGAAAAATCTGAAAAACTCGTCAAGTGCTAGTTCAACTAACATCACATAGAGAAGAAAAAACCTAAAAATAACGGGACACGTGAGGTTCCGAGCCTGGTCAAGTTGAGCTGAAATCCCCCATATAACCAGGACTGTCCCCTTATTGGGGGTGCGGACGAATTTTTTTGCAGCCCCCCTCAAAATCGTTCCCAAATATTTCGAAAAAATGCTTCAAAAATTTCAGCTTCCTATATCTGAACCCTAAGCCCTCCCCCAAACAGGATGAAAATTGCCATTTAAAATACACACGTTTTTGCAATGCTTTCAGTAAATATTTCATCACGAAGCTATTTATTTCCAAAAAGAAAAATCCGTGATTATGAGGTATATTCAGTGGTAGTAAAAAAAATCGTCCACACACTAAATAAGGCAGGACCATTCTGTAGCTTTGCTTCAATTAAATGCGCACTTGAAGCTCCAGCTAATTCAACTATATTTAATAATTGGTTAAAATACATATAATATCGAGATTGATTTAACTTGAACTTTGTCTCTCAGACGCCAGTCCGTAGGTATACCTAACTAAATATAAAGGCTTCAATAATGAAAATTAATAACACGACGAATTTCTTTGATACCGTTAAAATTGAATAGCCGTGAGAGAAGCGAGGGTGAATAAACGGGACTAATTAAAAAATATTCGTTTTATACTGAAAAGAGGCTCCGCTCTTTCCACTTGAATTATTTTCAAATTAACAATCAAAACATTATACTTTGTATAAACGTGTATATACCTATACGTTTTCTTACGTAATGTAATAATTGAATTTTCATTAGTCTGATATTTAACATAATTTACAAGACCAACCCCCCCTTTTTTATTATTAATAAAAGAACCGGGCATAGCGTCGGTTACACCCTCCGTCGACCAGTTACCGTCAACTTTTTTATCCGTAGATAATCTGCTCTCTTTATCGACGCTCCTCTTTATCGGAGCAGATCAGGGTGCTCTCATGTCGGCAAGACGGGAATCCAACACTAACCAACAGCTATGATTGTAGGTGCCAAAGGACACTGTATTCCGTAAGTGAAATTTCATTACTTTCGGGGTGATTGTAATAAATTAGTTTTATTTTTTCAACTCAAAGTTGGGAAATAAAGAGTAAATATCGACGAAAAGAGTATAATATTGAATAGAAGAAGTCGCGCGAACGGTTCCTTTATAGAAATTGCACTTTGAAATCGATGTTCAAATCGCTTGAAATCGTACGATATAATGAAATCGACGGTCTTGAATCGTTCGAAATTGTTTGAAATTGCAATCGTAATTTTTAAATCGCTTTTTGAATCGATGTGAGAATCGTTTGAATGAAATCGTACGATTCAATTGCAAAATCGCTCGTCAGTCGTCACCCGATATTCAACTTAATACTCCCTTGGTATATCGTAATATTTTTGTATACGTATAGCTTCGTTTTGCAGTAAGGGAAAAATCGCATTGATATAGACAATTTTTTGATGATTTCTCAAAATATTGATATGAAAGTTTGTGTCAAGTTGAGATCGCTATTGAATAGGAAGATTGGATTATTTGGAAAACCCAATTCTTCCAATATATTGATTTTTGTTACAGCCACAATCGATTTAGATGTAATTCACACAGTAATTTCCTTGCATAAAGTCAAAAATTTTTTTAGCCTGTACCCAAAATGGGCGGGCCCTTAGTTTAGAAGATACAAGCAAATAAATTGGAAAGACAATAAAAATCTTGACTAAACTTTTTTTACTTTTTACAAAAAATTTCACTGCAGTGTAAATTTGATCGAAATCGATTTTGGCTAATAGTGATTTTGCCCAATCGAGCGTTTGCTGAAAAGCAAACTTTTTAAAAATACTAAAACTTTGCGAATCTCGTTTTTTTTTTTTTTGTGTGAGCCCTTGTTATGAAGTTGAAGTTTGAAAAACGAATTAAATTCAGAAAATTTAAGGAAGCAATTAAAAATCGTGTACTCACGGACGTATGCGTCTATAGAAAAATGGCTAAAGTCCGCATTATGTGACTCGTATATAAATTATAACTGCATCTCGTAAAAAGGTATCATGGCTAAAAGCGGTTTTGTCCTGCATCTGCTAGGTATTCTAGTTTATTTCCAGTTCCCCGTAAAATGTTGACGCGACACTTGTGACACGGATAACGGATAAAGTCTGACTTTATATTGCTTTCGAAATGCATAGAGCAGAATACGAGATTCGTTGAGGTTTAAAATTCGAGTATAACGGTTATTTTGCGTATAAATTTGAAATTTTTTCAACCGATGTACCGATGCTCGAACCTTTTTTTTTCAGACACCACATAGATACGAACTTATGCGTCTTTTATTTTACAATTCAAAAACATTCCAATTCCAACGAATTTTTTGGCTACTTTTTACATCGAATCCAGTGTATAACAAATTGAACGGGATTTTGAAATTGAGCAAGAAAACTTGTACACATGATGTGCACGCTTATGCTACATGCAGCAACAAATTTGTTTCCCATGAGAATCAACGCTCTACCAACTACGTACGAACTGCTATGGCTATGAACTAGTACTATGCTGGTGGGTAATCCTGAGAGTGCTGCTTCCCGAATTGCTTTGGTGCCCAACATGTTTGAGCCACGATAAACTCGGGATATAGGATACGCGGTATGGTATATCACGATAGACACTGCCGGGACCCGGACGAGCGACAAAGTTTCAAACTGTTACTTCAAGCTCTAGGGATTGTAGGTATCACATGATTTGATAATTGTTCTTTACCTAGATCCGTACTGCAGCATAGCTGACAAATAGGAACGGAGACGATAAGCTGCTGCAGCCGATTCAGGTATAACAAGCGTGGGGCCGGATTGAAGTTGTGAAGTTTAACAGTCCTGAGCGGTAAAAATTCCGAATTTGTTTCTACTACCAACTCACAGTTTTTGAAAAGGGTATTTTTCCGAAAATCTGCATAGTCGATTTTGAAAAACTTCAAATCGAAAAACAACGGAGGTTCAAAATTCTGAAAGCAAAAGGCCCGAGAGGCTCAAGCTCTGGAACTTGGCAAACTTGGCAAACTTGGCTTCAATGGCAAACTTCACCCCCAGTGCGGGAGGGTTCAGGGTTGAGATAGAGAGCTGAAATTTTTAAGGAATTTCAGAAACAAGACCCTCGAAGGAAATATGGCTGCACAGAATCACAGCCAAACCCATTTCCGAATAAAATTTCTATCCACGAAGTACGGGAGGAAGTGCGTTCAAGATGAAGACATGAATTGAATTGAGAATCGTAAAATTTCCCGTTCAGTTTCATCGTTCAATCTCCCGGATTTTTTCGCAAAAGTACTGTCAACAGTAACGAACTGTACGAGGTTGTCTTCCGCCCTGATGAAACAAACTGCATAATATTCACTAAACTTCGGTAACAAACGGTTCGTCAAGGCGACTACTCCATACAGCGGAAGCCATTCAAGTCTTGTTCACAAACTAACCGCGAGAGCCTCAAAAAGACCTTGTGACCATATCTCGTATATAATATTTTCTATTCACGAAGAAACGAATAGAGTAGAAAGCACTTTGCAAGCGGTATTTTATACTGTGCTAGACGGGAAATGAGAAATTTTATTCTCTAACTGCAGTCTACAAGCATAGAAAAATTATACAGCTTCAAAAGACTAAAATCTGGTATATTCTTTAACGGAAAATTTACACCCTCATTATATTACAGCGGATATTTTTCACCTATGAATAAAAATTAAGTTCACTTTTGGTACAAAATATTGTGGATTTATGTACGTAAATTTTACTTATAGGAAGGAGTGCAGGGCAATAGGTGTGACCCTCCCGAAGGAAATACTAGTACTACAACGTTCCGAACGTTATTTTTCTCTTATTTAGAATTAACCCTTAGCTGTCACACTTCGGAAAAGTTACGTGCTTCTCACATCGGGTCAAATTGTCCCAACCGATTTTCAAACGGTTGCCGTGTGGAAACTATTCGTCCGATTGAGACCAAAAAAATATGGAACATACTTCGAACATTGTCAAATATGTAGCAACAGTTGTTATATAAGAATTCAAATAACAACATGTCCGAGAAAAATCTCCATCGTAGGGCAGGTAACGATAGATATGTGATTCCAGAGTTGGGCGCCGGATTAATTTTACCCAGGGTGACAACGAAGGGTTAAGAAAGATACAAAATGGATATAAAAAAATTCATAATTCACTCGTCGAATCTAATGTCTATTATTGCATATTATTGAATTGTATTACATTACAATTTTTTTTTTTTACATTTTTGAAGTGCAATGAACGAATAACGAGTCTATAAATTTCATAAATCGATTTTCATAATGAGGGGCAGAATGAAATTCAAAAAATTGGAAGATACCTAGATATGAACATCGATTCCAATAATTGATTGAATTTTATTCAGCTTATGAAAAAAAAAGTTCTCCCTCTCGCAGTGGAATATATCTAGTATATTTCTAAGCTTGGCTTGGAAATGCGTATCGTTTATTAACGTCTTGAAAAAAGAGCCTACTTCACCACAATACTGTGAATGGGTGATACTAAAATTACGTCGTTTCTTCCCGCAGGCACGTCCGACTCTGCAAACCTTTTCCAAGCTTGGTAAACCGCCGTTGTAACATACATACACACACACAAATTACGCACGTAGCCATACATACATATATCACACACATATAGCTATTTCAGCATGCGTAGCGTTTATTTTATATATATAGGTCACCGTCACGGGTCGGATGACAAGATTATTACTTAGGTAAGGTTTTAATGTCCCTAATTGCCAGTGAAATTTACTACGATGGTAAAGTCCGCTTTAATTTTCATTTTTCTAATTTTTATTCGTCTATTTTCTTCTACTAAATTTTGTGAAAATTTTGTCTACGTATCTCTCCCGTAAGAAATCAGAAAGAAAAGATAAAGAGATAGGGTTTCTTGTTTAGGTACAATATATTTTTGAAAATTTGTGATATCAACCGCAATTTTAAGTGGCGATTTTCAAGCGCAATATACCTAAACAGGACACCGTGTACAGTAACAGTTTCGTTAAAAGATCCGCAGGCCCGAGTTTATGGGCGTTAATTTAACACCGTGGAGTAAAATTAAGTCTGATTTAGACGAGTAAAATTAATTTCAAACGAAGGGAATTAACCAACTAACCAACTCTATATAGATTGCCCAGATATATGCTGTGTAATGGTCCTTATACTCTCGCTGCAATCTACTTTAAGCAAAAACAAAATCACTGTCCCAGCCCCGTTCACCTCAGCGTTATAATATCGTTCGTAAAATTTACACCCACGAGATATATAAGTTTGAATAAAATAAGCGACCAAATAAAAATAAAGACAAAATTAATTCATGGATTTTTTCAAAATTTTGAACACGATGTATAATTAGTAAATATTGATTGATAATTTTGTTTTAAAATATTCACATTCAAAATATCTTGTATCAATTGTAATAAATGAAAATGAAAAATGAAAATAAAAATCGTACGATTTCGATTAAAATTTCTCTTCTTTTTCTCTCTCTCTTTTGGTTTTCAAAAATATATCATCGCAATTCGCAGTTTTTTCGCGTAAAAATTCGCGTCAAAATCTGCCGATGTTGCAACTATTTCCCGCGCGTATAACCCTCATGCATGCAGCAGCAACAGCAGCAGCAGGAAGGGGAGGCTTAACGACTGATCTTTCGCTCCTCGCAACACAGTGCGCGGGCGCAGGCATGAGTAAGTATAAAAGAGTAGATATACCTAAAGTATAAAACGGTAGTTTATAGGCGTACCACCTATTATAGACAGCTACTGCTGCTGTAAACGCTCTACGATGCGTAGGTATAATGCAATATTATGTTAACGTTACCGTCGTATATCCTATATATAGGTATACTATACGCATTGGACGGTTTAAATTCATACGCAGCTAACGCGCACCTACGCTCCGGCACGGCATGGGCATATCCACGACACCGACGATTATCATAACAATAATAATATACGAAAAAGAAATAGAGAAGAAGCGCTATAAAATATATGTAGGAACTGGGCTCAAATACACGCGCATATATCGGCCCCGTAAAGTCACAGTGGTTGTTTAACGTAGGACTATACATATAGCTGTACAAAATGCATTGAACGTGGTATTTGTATACTGGCGGGAATAATTATAACAAAAATTTTAAACAGAACGAAAACGTTTAAAATTCAGTTTGAATTCTCATCGTTATTATAACTCAAATCGATATCTGCAACGCATCGAACCTGCACCGAGGTATATTACCTTTGAGAGAGAGAGAGAGATTACCAACGGCAAATTATCGATCGGTTATCGATAATATTTATTGATTACCGTAATTTTAATTGACGTTGTAAATTGCAGGTAAAATTATTCATCAGTCATGAAAATTTGTGCAAAAAAATAAAATAATAATAAGAAAGTAGAGGTAAAGATTTTCATGTTAAACGTTATCATTACTTATTCGATTTGAATTTACATTTGTTGTTTTATTTCGTAGAAATGAAAGAATGAAAAGATCTGTATACATAAAATGATGATAAAAATTTCTTTTTTTTTTTTTTTTTTTCTTTATCAAATTCCACTTAAATTCATCCAGCGTGTAAACTACAAAGGATTATTTTACCGGCGATAAAACGATTAAATAATTCATTTTAAATGAGGTCATGGACGGCGCGGGAATCGTAAACGTGAATCAACGAACGTGCATGCATGCATGCAGCAGTGCCTGCATAAAATAAAATGAGATAAAACAAAGAGATGAAGATAAAATAAAAAAAAATAAATAAAAATAAAAACAATGACATAAAGTATATAAGAAAATAACATTGCAACTACATCTTAGCGTTTGGATTAATTCATATTATAGTTCCGCGAGTATTGGACGATTATTATAATACACGTGTTTGTTTTATATACATTTAAATGAAATATATATTTCAAAAACATATGAGTTCCGGAAAGTGTAGGAATTACAGTTGTGTTTACAACGGGTTGGGTTCAATGCGCGATTGGAGCTGAATAAAACGTAAAAAAAAAAAATGAAACGATGTTAGAATGAAAAGAAAAAAAAAATGAAAAAACAAAAAAGAATTCTCTACTATGGAGGCAGGGTATTGACACCAGCGGGTTGAAATAGGGGCCGGGGCCGGTGCCCTCGAGATAGTATGCTGCTGCTGCTACTACTTACTAGCAATACCGCTACAGTAGCGTAATAATATGTTTGACAGTGGGACCCACCCCAGAGGGTACCGAAACCCGTACGTTCCGTATCACCGATAAACCGTATTCCCGTTATTATAACTTATAGCGATAAAGAGAAAAAATATAACAAAAAGCAAAGAACAAAAAAAAATATAAAAATAAAAAAAAAAATAATAAGACGAAAACTTACCAACTTGCTCCGCGTCGTCCGGGCCTCGTCAACTGCGCAGTTGAAGCGAAAGGCTAGAACGTGAACCGCTGCCGGAAGCCGGCAGTACGATGCGACCATAGCGCGCTCTGCCGCGTCGAATAATAGTACAAGTTGAAACTCGACTTACTACGTGTGTAGGTATGTTTCAAACGTACAATACACGCGTGCGTTGCGTTGCGTGCGACGCTACGTGTAAGCCGCGTACCTTGCCGTTGGTATACATGCGTATATTATTAAAGTCGATATAGATTTCTCCCGGTATTCGAAAACGTTGGTATATATAGGTGTTTATTTATTTTTCAATTATTATTTAAATAAAGAGTGTTTTATTCGTTTTGGGACTAAATATTTTGAGATTTTTTTAGAAAAAAGATTGCGCATTTTTATCTACAAATTTACGTACTTTTAAATCTCAATTATGCCAGTCAATTGATCTTAGTTAATTGTGAATCGAGGTATCGCGTTGCGCGAGCTTTGGCCACCGCAGTGATTGCATCGATGTATATCTACACATAGATACATTCGTACTTGTATGTATTAGTGGCGTAGAGTCTAACAATGATTACCAACTTATCTATGTATATCGCGTGGCTTATCGCAATTATCAATTACTTGCTCGGAAGTATAAAAATATTTATAAAAATATGTTCCGGAACGAAAAAAAAAGTTTGAGAGTCTGTTAATGTGTTGTTGTTATTGTTTTTTGTTTCGTTTTTTTTTTTTTTTTTTCTATTTTCAAAAAAATTCATGACATTTGAGAGAGAAAAAATATCGTCAACTGCCAAGATTTTTTTTCACAGAAAAATAAGTGCTCGAACTCTTTTATCTGACGTACTGTGTATCCGGAAATTTCAAATTCGTTAAAAACAGAATTAAAAATATTTTGTCAAATGTAGCACGAAATGCGGAGGAAAAAAAAAAATTGCAGAGCTCTTTACCGAGCCGAGTTTTACTATTATTATTTTTTTTTTCGTTCTACTATCTAAAAGAAGACCCTATTCGTATTATGAGTAGATCGTAAATGACCACGTGAATAAGAGCACGTGATCAGTAAAAGTTGATAAACAAAAAAAGGAAGATAGAATAAAATCGAATAATTGTCAATCCAGCGACAACTGTCGGGAAAAATGTGAATCTCGTAGTTTATGAAGCTGACAACAGGTGCTGTTATGCTGGATAGACGGATCCATGGAGGCCAGCTAAGAAAAAACATCACCCCCTCGGACGATATCCCCCTTTCCAGACGTCGCCCCGTAAAAGCCTGACGTCAAAAGTATAGAAACACGCCCTTTGTCTAATTGTTGTAAATACCAGACGACGTTGGGATTTGTGTATAATGACGAACAATTGAAGAGTGAAACTTTTCGTTGTACCACAAAATGGTGTCATTGATTATATCTGAGTAGTTTTATTTTATTTTTACTATTTTTCGCAAGTTTTTCCATTACGTTGACCTGCTGTCAGGCTGATATATTAAGATTAACTACTCACCAATTCATTCTCTACGATGCACATACGTTCCACTTCCATTTTACACCAGTCAACAACCAATTTCGAATATAAATAACGACGTTCTTACGATTATTAAAACTGTTGCTAATATTTTCAACCGAAGACACTGGACAGACAACGTGTGTATGTTTACAAACACCGCAAGGTCATACAGCTGGCCCTCAGTCTGAGTGGCTACGTTACGTCATGCAGCGCTGCTGGCGGTTGACAAGAATGCTTACTACCTTTATTCCGTGACGCACCGATCACGTGATTCATTTTAAGTAATCGAGCGTCGATAACAAACAATCTATCTATCTCGCTCTCTCCTTACAGCTTGTTCTTTCTATCCATCATTGATGAACGCAGTGACTGTCTGACATTAAATATTCATTAGCTTGAATTATGGTAAGTTGTAGGTGTTGATAGTCACTGCTCACAGTCTGCGGCGTCGGTAGGGTAGTAATCGATCGGTAAGCGCGCAGCTAGCAGTCGGTAATATCTACTGCCGGTCTGTGATCATGTTGGTAAGATTCTTCTTACCTAATTCAGCGCTTCGTTTGGTTGGAATATACAGAATTTAAGGTGTTTTTAGGTTTCGATAGATAGCTACTGCCATCACAACGGACTGCGCAAGAATTATATCCAACGGATTAATCGATTATTTGAATTCAAATAATTTTACAGCTTGTATACTTTGCGGGTTCTAAACGTAATATATATTTTTGAAAATGAAGAAAGGAATAGACTAGAAATCGGGAGAAGAATTTATTTATTTCAATGATGAATGTAAATTGAGCTGCAATTTGAAAAACGAAATATAGATATCATTGACCTGTGCTTTAAATTATTCATATCAATAAATTACGCCGATCCCATACGCCAGTAACTGATCTTTTTATTCAGTTAGTTATTTTTATTTTTTTCTCTCTCTCTCTTCTGTTTCTATTGGATTTGCAGTTCAAAGCTTTCAGTTGAAAATTCAAAGGTAATGCATGCATTCGATGCGTTATATGCATGAGATACGAATTTCCAGGCCAACGGACAAACTAATCAACATCAAAGCTGCACATATCTGTCATTGATATATCAACCGCAATGATACAGTAAAAATAATTTCTGTTATCCTACTATGACTGTACAGTCAAAAAAGAAAAATCGTTGACATGAATAAATATTCTAGTCGTAATTTTCACGCGATATAAATATCCCATAGGAACAGTTGAATAAACTATATTAAATCGTTGCGATATATTTACTATAAGTTTCCAATTAAAAATTCACGTCATTATTGCGAAATCTCATTCAACATATCGACCCCCTAGTGGAAAAACATCCTACCCAAGAATTCGCTTGGAAAAGATCCTACCCGAAAATAAACTTGGAAAAAATATCCTACCCGAAAATTTGCTCCAAAAACATCCTACCCGGGAATTCGCTTGGAAAAGATTCTACCCGAGAATAAGCTTGGAAAACATCCTACCCGAAAATTTGCTCCAAAAACATCCTACCCGAAAATTCGCTTGGAAAAGATTCTACCCGAGAATAAGCTCGGAAAACATCCTACCCGAAATCTTATGCTTCAAAAACATCCTACCTGAGAATAACTTTCAAAAACATCCTATTTCACGTTTTTAAATTTTTGAAGGGAAATTAGGTTGGTAACAGTGTCGCGCGAATAAGTTTGAAAAGTAAAACGATCTTCATTTTCATTTCTATACAGAAATATATTAAGTCGCAACGGAAATATTCCCAGAATCATATTATTCTCCTTACTGTCAGACATGAAGAAAAAAAAATGAACTGTTTTAAAAATATTAAAGATTCTGATTATTTGTCTATATATTAGGCATGAAACATTTCGTAAATTGTCTTTACGCAAGTCTCTTACAGAAAGTATCATCATATTTGGGAAATCAAATCAACGTCACGAGTCCCAGAGGTTACTTGCATCTATTGATAAGTTCTTTATGGGAATATTTCCGTTGCAACCTGATATATTTATGTATAGAAATGAAAATGAAGATCGTTTTACTTTTCAAACTTATTCGCGCAACACTATTACCAACCTAATTTTCCTTCGAAAATTTAAAAACGTGAGATAGGATGTTTTTGAAAGTTATTCTCGGGTAGGATGTTTTTGGAGCAAATTTTCTGGTAGGATGTTTTCCAAGCTTATTCTCGGGTAGGATCTTTTCCGAGCGAATTCTCGGGGACATTTTTGTCAAATGTCAACATTTCTATAGGCTTTAGGGAGTTATATTTAACCCTAGAACTGCAGACTGGGGTGGATATTCACCCCAGGCGAACTTTGAACTACGCTCCTGAGTTACTGAGTGACATTATCGACTCAGGACCTGCACCATAATTCAGTTCAAGGTTCTAGCAATAGGTTCAGGTCAGTAGCACAGTCAATTATTCGTTTAATGCGACGGAGTAAAGACATGAAGCTCGTGTGGGGTGGATATTGACCCCAGTCTGCAGTTCCCGTTCGCGTTTTGTACAGGTAAGTTGATTTCCTGTTTCTTGGTGAAGTGAATATATTCACGTATTATAACGTTATTTGATGGTATAAAGCGTTGGATATAACATTTTCGGCGATGATTTTCATATTTTACGTACCTACAGAATGGGAGCAGCGAAAAAAATTCATACGTATTTAATTTTTATGGCAGATAATGGCGAAAAAATATAACTTACGAAGCGTCAGTGCGCTCATCGAAACCTTGACGCGATCTGAGACCGTAAGAGAATCAGCGTTGGACATTGTTTCGGATGAGGAAGATAATCTCGAGGAAATAAGCGGATCGGAGTCGGAAGAAGATGCTGACAGTGAGGAATTTAGGCCATCGGAACTAGAAGAATCTGAACATTCAGATACAGATCAACCAGTTCCCGAAAAAAGGCAGAAACGTGGAAGGTCAATTACTCGTGGTGTGGACCGTCGGGATCGCGGTCAAAAGCCAAGTATCATCCGTGGCAAAGATGGGCACAGATGGTACACGACACCACGGGAACGTTCTCAGCAGCGGCGAAATCCTCCGACATCGTACTTGCCGAGTCCAGTTGCAGCGGCCAAAGAAGTCAGTACGCCTTTCGAAGCATGGAATTTGCTGTTTCCTGATTCTTTGTTGCAAAAGATTGTTCGCTATACAAACGAAGAAATTCGTCGATATAGAGATTCGTTGGAAATTGATGACACAGCAGATCGTACGTACTCCGAAATTAGTTTGATAGAATTGAAGGCTTACACAGGATTATTATACTTTTTGGGGCTACAAAAAACGAACCACACGAATATTGAAGATTTATGGAGTGCCGATTACGCCTCCATAAGATACCGAGGAACAATGTCTCAACGGCGATTTCTCTTTTTATCGAAAAACTTACGTTTCGATGACAAAAGTACGGGGCTTGAACGAAGAGAAGTTGATAAATTCGCTCCAATTCGTGAGGTCTGGGAACAATTTCTATCGAATTGTACAAAATATTACTCTCCAGCCTCATACTGTACGATAGATGAGCAACTAGTTTCTTTCCGCGGACGGTGTCCGTTCAAAGTATATAATGCCGCTAAGCCAGATGAATACGGAATCAAGATCGTCATGCTCAATGACGCACGAACCTTTTACATGTTCTCGGCAGAGCCATACACGGGAAAAGTAGTGACAGAGAATGGCGAGAGTGTCCCATCATACTATATTCGGAAATTATCAAAGCCGTTGCATGGAACCTCCCGAAATATTACATGCGACAATTGGTTCTCGTCAATACCAATCTTCGAGAAGATGCTTACAGAGTATTCGATGACCATGGTCGGAAAACTGCGGAAAAATAAACGCGAAATCCCTGATGATTTCAAATGCGCAGGAAGTGAGTCATCATCCAAATTTGCGTTTGATGGAAACGTGACTTTGGTAGCTCATACTCCAAAAAGAAATAAAATAGTCATCCTGCTTTCGACATTTCATCGTACTGCTACGACCAACCAGGGGACCCGAAAACCGGAGATTATAGATTTTTATAACACAACGAAAGGAGGTACAGACACTTTCGATCAAATGTGTCACGAGTACTCGACGCATCGAAAAACTCTCCGATGGCCTATGCGAATCTGGATGGCCATGCTTGACCAAGGAGGAATCAACGCAATGATCCTTCACAACTTCAACGCCAATCTTGTCGGTATGAACCGAAGAGAATTTATAAAATGCTTGGTCAATTCGCTGCTGGAGCCACACCTGCGAGCTAGATTACAAGTGCCTACTCTTCGCCGAGAATTAAGAAGCAATATTTTGATTCTTCTTGATGAAGAATTGCAGCCTGTGAAACAGGCACCAAAAAAACAGGCCCGATGCGGCCTTTGTCCTAGGGCGAAGGATCGCAAGGTGCAAATATATTGCAAGAGGTGCCAGCGACCGACCTGCGAAGATCACAGAATTGTCTATTGCACCGATTGTGGGTCCTATGAATAATTTTATTTGTAATAACTTACGTTTTGATCTTTACGAAAACGAATTTCTTTTTCTTTTCATATTGCGCATAGCATTAATCAAAATATATACTTGATAACCAATATTTCACGACTTTTTCATTGACACTTTCCGTATACCAGCTCCCCAAATTTTCTCATTTTCAGAGTCCTAAATAAATAGACTTTTTCAGCATAACATAATAATAATATTTTTTTTCTGGAAGTCTGATGTGTCCTCTTTACAACCGCGTTCGAATTTTCGGAATCGGTTGATTATAAAAAATGATATGAATTTTTGTTCGCAAAATGACGTTTTAGCCGTTTTTTAGCACTTTTAGGTATTCAAAACGATTTTTCACTAACTAAACTTCAATAAAATTGAATTTGGTCTTCACCATTCTCTTCCGTATGAAAAAACGAAGAATCTCATGTACTTTCGAGTCTCATTACTGCGTTCAGAACGATTTTACGAACAAGAAACGCGTGGGGTGATTATTCACCCCAGTCTGACGTTTAAAGGTGGAAAAAATAAGTCTGCAATTCTAGGATTAATGTCAGAAGATATCGTTCAGTCTGTATATTCGTGTGCGAAATTTTTAATAGTTTGTAAACAATTTAACAGATTCTACATCGAGTGATTCAAAATCAACTCACGTCTATCGAAAAAAAAAATTTTTGTCGTGCAATATCTTTCAAACTAATCATTCGATTTTGATGAATCTAGCGGCAATCGAAAGGGCTATTCAAGACTTAAATCTGGTCAAGTTTTGAGACTAATCGCACGAACAGTTTAGGAGTTATACGCTAGAAACATGAAATTTTTTTTTTTTAATTTCTATTCTTCGAATAACTTTGAAACTACTCGACCGATCGACTCCAAAATCTAAGCAGATCTAAGTCTTGATAAACCCTATCTATCGCCGTGAAAACCATTCCAATAGGTCGATTTGTTCTAAAGATATCGTACGACAAAAATTTGTTTACACACCGCACACACGCACACATACGGATGTCCATCCAAAAATAGTCAGAATAGCTTCCTAGGAACCCAAAACGTCGAGATCTGATGAATGCTCGATTTTTGAAAATCCGACCGAAACCTATAACTTCCCTTTTTTTTAAATTTTCAAATCTCATAGCGGAAAGTTAAAAAACAAATTTTTCAGAATAGTTTCGTGGAGGTATAGGGTTAGTAGGGTGAATACTGAATATGCCACTTTCAAATAATTAATGATTGAAATAGATGTCACTGGCATTTATTGATTTACGTATTAATTATTTGAAACTGGCATATTCCCCGATATGGCATATTAACCCCCACTCACCCTAAATGATGGACGATTCGTTGATTGGAAGACTATATAATCGGCTCATAACGTGATTAAATAAATCTTTTCTATAATCCGCGTAAAATTTTGATAAAATTGCTGTACAATTTCTTTTTTGTAACATTCAAATTTAGCACTTTTCAAAAGCGAAAATGAAATTTAATAAAGAACAGCACGCAGGGAGCGATATATTAGTTTTATTTACATATTTCGATGAAATTTTAATTACATTTTTTTTCATTTTAAAACACTTTCAAGAAGGTAAATCTATAAGGAAGCTACACAAATTGAACTACTTAAAGAAAGTAAAAATAAAAAATAGAGACTAATTGGTTCGATTTAATTTTCTCGAGTTTATTTTTTCAAGTGTTCTACTTTAAGCGCTCTATCAATTTAAAGCAACTTTACCCTACTTTCGTACAGATGAAGAAGATAAAAAAAAAAAAAAAAACTTCAAAACGACGTCTATTACGTGTTATGAGGTTTTCATCTTTTGAATTCACGATCGATAAATAAAAAAAGACGGCGGAAATTGACTTGGTTGATATTCGAAGGTCTTTTCACTGACTAAATTGAATGCTATAAAAGCTCTGAAATAATTTTAGAAAAAGTCTTCTTTCTACTTGTACGAGGAGATAAATTTATAAAAATCAAACGCAGTGAGTTACGAATTGGCCCAAAATACCTCAGGTATTTACTACAAGCATCGAAATTACATCAGCCGGACGTTTCAAACCGGCAATTCATTCGGAACTAATATCCACTTGGTCATGCAGTATTGGAATCAATTAGTTTAGTAAATAATTCCACTTGGTAGCTCAACTCTGTTTAAATCGGTTCATTTCCGACTGATACCATAGTCTCAGCTTTCACAGTTTCATCAGAACACGGATTTAAAAAAGCTGCTACACATTTACGTAGAATTATTCATCTGCGGAGTAAAATTAGCCATGGTCACTCGCAGCTGTATCACGATTTATTTTTTCACGGTATGAAGAAACGAATAGAGTAAAAAGCACTCTGCGAGTGACAATTACCGTTAAAAGACTAAAAGCTCTCATATTTAAAGGAAACCGTACATCCGGAAAGAAGATTTTTTTATTTTTTTATTTTTCTTTTTCCAGGGGTGAAAATTACATTTGCCATTAGTAAAAAATACTGTGCTATGAATTTTACCAGACGGTGAAGATAAATGTACTCAAAAGTTTTGTAAAAAGTTACTTGCTACTATAACTATATCAACTGTACCTGCTATCGATGTATTCGGAGTACAGTAAAAATTCAGTGGGTGGCTGCGGTAGGTATAATTTATCAGAAGCTCAACGAAAGTTGGGCTTTATGTGCCCAACTTTTGCTGTTATATATAGCACACAATCAATTTCATAAAATATTTTATTAAAAATTTCCCATTAATTCTTCTCGTGTAAGGTAATAATGCGTAACGTATGTTTTAATTAACGCTTCCGAAAATTAGCCACATTATTTTGTGTTTGTGGGAATATCAGTTTCAAATATAATTGAATATGCAATTGGTCCATCCTGTAGGTAGGTATATATTTTCAATAATATAACATTCGTTTTATATTGGAATAATATCTAGGCACTCGTTTAATTCATCGAAAAACGATATTCCGCCGAGTATAAGGTATATTTGTGTATGTATCAAGAGACTCGGTAGAGTCTCGCGCCAAGTATCATACATACAAATATACTTACTCGACTGCAATATCCGGTACTGCTTCAGGGCATCAAGTCACGTATTTAGAGTTGCACGTAGGTACTGCAGCCTGTCTAGAATACGACATTTATTCATTTAATTACTGTTCGAAGTAACAAGTTAACAACAATTGCCTTTCGATCGCTCCAACTCTTCATTAGAGATGGTTTACAAGCTGGTGATATTTCGTTACGATCGTGTCTCATTAATTCTTATTTTTCTATGATATAAAAAGCAGTTGTACAATCAAAATATGCAATTGTAGCTACATGTTGTACATTCACTTTCGGCGCAATCGAATTGTACTCTAAAGTTTTTTTTTTTATACACATCCCCGTGTTTGGAGTAGCGTAATTTAATAGAGTAAATTTAATTCAAGCCAAATATTTATTCCATCATAATGAAGTGGTCAAGAATTCGATTGTATATCCTATCAACAATATTGATGTAAAATAATGCGAAACCATGACCCGTGGTTGGGATTTATCACGACGCATTAATTCATCCAGAATAATGATGATTTTAAACGTATATTTGTATATGACTGGCACAAATGATATCTCATCTGTTACGAATTGTTCCGTGAGCATAATTGCGAGGAAAAAAGTCGGATAGCTTTTATATAAAAGACATTGCCAGAAATTGAAAAAGTTTATGTTACCTGTCCTCGACAGCCTCAAAGATGATCAAAAATATGAGAAAAGTATCACAGAGAGCCAAGCATGGATATAAAAAGCTGAGAGGAAAAAAAAACACAGAGATATTTAATTGCAAATTAAAACTTGTAGATAATATTTCTGTGACAGCGGATATAGGCGAGATTTCAAGTTCTTTACATTGATAAGACAGACAGTTTTTCTGCAAATAGAAATTTACTTCATTATTTACGACTTTACAAGTGCAGTCCATCGGAAACTGAACGGCTAATTAACTAGCTGCGAAGTATTGTGCAATATTTCGAATTCTTAACATTGATAACGATAAGACAGTTTTTTTTCAACTAAAAACTTACTTCATTACGATACTTTATTACTGCAGTCGATCGGTATAAACTGGATAGCTAATTAACTAGCTGCAAAGTGTTACGTAATAATCGCTTCGGAATATGGATTTACGAATAAATTAGAAAATTGTCGTGCAGAATCTATTGATTTTGTCTACTCATTCGAGGAACTCGAATGAATAAACAGCTCAAGTTTGTGACGATAATTAATGCGGAATTTCCCGCTCCTGGGAGCTTCTGATTTCAAACCTTGATGAATTTGTATGATAGTATAAGCTTCTCATCGTCAGTCCGATGTCTAATAATTTTTCATAAGTGAGAGGGTTAAGTTTATGAAAATTGAAAGTTCTCAGAACTGTAAGCACTATAATGGTCTGAATAAAATTATTTTTTTTTCAGTTTCTTTTGTCCAAGGTTTTCTTTTCTGTCAGATACTTTCGTTCTTATTGTTAAACCTAGTCTGTTCCAGCTGATCTATTTATTTTCCTAATTCTCTCTCACCTCCCTCGTTTAACTAATCGAAGTTCTAAAAGTTCGTCCAATTCCATTTAGTTCAATAACTGCTCTTTACGATATCAGCTCGTTATGTTTGATGAATCTGAAAAGATCCTGATCGAAAGCTCACGATAATAAAAACAAAAGTATTCCAAGGACACTCCTCAAAAAAATGTCTCGAGTTGTTGAGGTCTTGGAAATTCTGATTTCATAAACAATATAAACAATCATTTTTATCATGAGACTCGGTACACCAAATATTCACTTTGAAATATTTATTTTTTCAGAGTTTTTTAGGCAGGTCTGCCTGCCCACCTGACTCTCAATTTTTTACGAAAGACCCTTTTTTTCATTCGAATGAAAGATTATATTTTTCCGAGTTCAAGACAATAGTATTGAGTAAGTTTTTCAATATTCGAATACTTTTTACAGCTATTTTTGAAATTTATAAATTTGAATTCGCGGAAACCGCTACACAAAAAATCTGAAATTTATAGTATTTCAAATTGATATGATGGGCATGAAAAATTACCATGTGTCGTTCAATTTGAACGCAAGCTTCTACAAGAATAAAAATTTGAGTTTTAACTTTTAAATGTCAACCTAAATTCTGATCATACTTGGTAGTAATTCCGGTATTACATGAGCTTTTCGGACGGTGAAGAGTACCGTGAAATCTCGTTTCTTTCGCCTCGTTTAGAGCGAAAATAGCGCAACTCTTCTTCCACAAGAATGAAAAAAAGAGTGGAAATTCGTTCTTCAATAGTAAAATCTCAGTATTTTTTGGAGTGCAATTGAAAGTGGCACTATTTTCACTCCAAAAAATTTAATGAGGAATTTTCTTTTAAAACGTGTTTCGTTTCAAACTCAAATTCTACTTTTCCATTCCATTTGAAAAAATATTTTATATTAGATTGCATGAAATAATTATAGGTATGTAAGAAAACGGCTAAACTTGGAAAACTGATCTTCTCTCGACTTTCTCCTAATATCTTTCAAGAGTACGCCGTCGTACCTGTAAATTGAAATTCTTTTTCTTCTTGGAGCTCGCATTACGATCCATGAGAGATATTTATTTAGTAAATCCGTATCTTTATCATAAAAATGAAAAACAGAGGAAAAAGTTATTTCATAAATCAAACATATTTTCATTTAAATACCATCTCAAAAGTTCGATCCTCTACAAACGTTTCCTTTGAAATATTTATATTTGCATAAATTGGCTTTTAAGTCCATAAAAAATTGGTGGAAAGTTTACGAAACGTGTATAGATCAATGTCAGCTACTGTACCAAGAAATATTAGGTACAATTGCGGTGTCTCTGCTTCAGGATTAGTATGTTTTATTGTTAGTCAAATCAAGTCCGAGATATGAAATTTTTTGTCTTTTTTTTCTCTCTTTAACGTAATAACCGAATTTTACTGAGTGAGTAATAAAATCAACCCACTATCGAGGGACACGATTCCTAATTACTCGATCGAAAAACGAAAGTTTCACAAGTACACCGAATATTCTCATTGACGGATACTCGAATGGATTCTAATCAACTTTGATATGTCAAAAAATTAATACTACGTCTACCCAGAATTTTGATTACTAAAAAAAATTGATATGTATATTAGGGTGGTTAAAAAAAAGCGAATTTGCTGGAATCAGATGCTCATCCGTAATTTTATAAGTTTTCACAGAAAAAAAAAGGTTCTTGCGGAGGCTCCAGCCTATACGAGCAATTTTACAGTACTGCCTCATCGAAGATAAAATTCTGCCGAAATCGCAGTTTTCGGTGATTTTTAATTTCGAGGATTGAACTGCTCGCCGAGACTTTGCATCTTCCAAAATTTCAACCTCGATGAGGCAGTAGTAAATATTGTCTTACCGATCTCTCCTTTTGCAAAAAGTACTTTTTTTGGGAAAGAAACAAGTGTACTGGTGAGCAGTTTAATCCTCGAAATTCAAAATCACCGAAAATTGCTATTTCGGCAGAATTTTATCATCGATGAGGCAGTACTAAAATTGCTCGTATAATAGGCTGGAGCCTCCGCAAGAACTTTTTTTTCGTGAAAACGGATAGAACTATGGATGAGCCACTGATTCTAGCAAATTCTTGTTTTTTAGAACCACCCTAGAAATGTATATGTAAACCACCAGAGGATTAAGTTGTTTTTGAATCCTTCCGTACCGCAGTATTAAGGCGCAGTGCATCTGCTGCAGAAACTCCTCGTTTAATTACATTGCAGCGGACTTTAATTACGAGAAGATCTCTTGCTCTATACCATTTGAACAAAAACAACCGTTGAAAAAATTCATATACATTAGGGTAGTCCTTATTTATGGTGTTTTTGAAATTTCCTGTGGACAAGGTAGAAAAAGTTTGCAAATAAATTCAAAAAAAAAGTACCCAAAACTTGGAGTCTGTAGGTCAACTCAAAGTACTGCCTACAAGGCAGCGAATTTTCCCATTTGATTTACATGGAAATTCGGGCTCACTGCATTATTTTTTTTTCCTGCCTTCATAGTGCTTCGAAAAATCTGAAATTTGGTATACGTCTTTCCTATAGTCATAGGTATTCAACAAATAATTGGGCGATCTTTTGGAAAAAAAAACCTTTATCCCTGTAGGGAAGACGCATGCCAAATTTCACTGCCTTGTAGGCAGTACTTTGAGTTGACCTACAGAAGTACAGACTCCAAGTTTCGCGTATTTTTTTTTTGAATTTATTCGCAAACTTTTTCCACCTTATCCGCATGAAATTTCAAAGGACCACCCTAATGTACATACCTACCAGTTTAAGGAGTCATCCATAAATGATGTCTCGCAAATATTTAGCCTTTTTTACCCCCTCCCTGGCCCCTCTAACCGTGACATCATTTATGGATGACCTCTTACATCCATAAATTAAAACTACAGACAATTTTATAAATGGTTTTATAGATAGCAAATTTTATAGGTGGCAAATGCTCGCTTCGCTCGGGTGGCAACTTTCACACGAATCAGAATCGCCTTTTCGCCCGTGATGCACACGATATTTCTTCCCCAATACCTGGGCCGGAAGTTTGCTTTGGAGTGCATCTAAAAACGAGCGAAAAGTAGTTTCATTCTCCGCCCCAAGGCAGTGAAGTGCTCTAGTGCGGTTCTTTACCGCACTAGATCGCACTTTACCGCCCGAGGGTGGAAAAGTGCTACTTTCCGCACGGTTTACATGCACGTAATAGTATACTTTCGGCGCAGTGGGACAAAAAGTAGCTTTCGACTCTGGTCTTCTTATAATGTACTGTGATTAAATCATCAAACATCCCATCATTATACTCGCACAATAATTTCCTCCGCTTATACTATAATCAAATTTATTATTTTGTTCGATTGATTTTGCTGCAGGAACGTATATAGGTACGTGTGCATGGGCATACCTCCTGAATTTATGGATTTGAATATAAATCAATCTGTTCATTCTGATTGTATTCCATTTTTTATTAGTTCTATTTTTTTCTTCTTTTTGTTATTCTTCCCTGGTTTATTTTTCCGCCCTTTTGACAAGTGCGGTAAATATATACCCTAACCGAATAGGCACACACATGAGCAAGATATATTGCAGAGGAGCACGCGACCCCGACGTAACCGTTATGTACCATAACGTACGTCAGAGGCATTACTGCAGCAGCTTTCTGTATTTCGTAATTTCCTAAAAATTATACTTGCAATAAATAATTTTAAGCGTTGCTATTTTTTCTGTCCTTTCACGACGGCGCAACGCCCGGTTTCGTAAAAGCATCCCATACCTTATATACTATATACCAGAATATAATGCTAAACCGAGGGGAAGTCTCAGCAAAGTGTCAAGCTATTATAAGAAAAGAGTAAAGGAGTGCTTTCACTCGGTGGGGTAGAATGAAAATCCATTGTTGCAGTACCTATCATAAACTGGCGCGGATTTTTTTCACAGAAGACTAAGAGTCTGTCAAAAATGAAAAAAAAAATTATACATCGAAAAATAACGACAGAATTAGAAAAAAAAAAATAATAGCTCGTTAATTGGGAGTCTGATCTCATTATAAGACCGGGGATCGGTAACAGTGCAGGCAAAGCTTTTTTCGATAACGTGGAAAACTTAGAATGACAGATTTTATCCCTAAGGAAAGTACGTTGACAACAATGAATCACTGAGGGCAAAAAAAAAAACGTCGTGTCAATCTTTTAACAGGTAATTTAATCCCGCGGAATACCTTTGCGTAGTTTGAAAGTCTGCCAAGAATGCAGGCGACAATCTGTCTTGGAAACAGCTCGATCCGTGTGCCCTTACTCTTCCATTATGCTAGAATTTTTTCATCTCAAATAAACGGTTTGAAAATATACATTATTTTTAGCAAAAATATCGCCTGGCTCCCATATTTTTTTCGCCTACTGATAATACGACTGGTGAGCTGCACCGAAAGCTCCGAAGTCTAGACCTCTTGTTGCCCAGTCTCTCCCGAAAATTTCTAGCCCGCTGTCTGGGCGGTAGATTAAAATTGAACGGAGTTCGAATCCTCAACTCATACAAATATTTGGCATGAATTCGATAATTGCTTCGGCCTGAACTTTGTGAGGAATGAACCCTAAACCGAACTTGTTTAGAATAACGCACATACAGAGTTCTGTTCAGAAGATTAATATCGAAATTTTATCCAATTTCATAAATATCGAAAATCCGAGTGGGAATTATAACGTCGAAAACCCTGCTGCAGGGCTCTTTGTAAATATAGGTATTTGATGCAAAATTGATACCGTACAAACAAACGAGGGATGGTACGGTACGGTACATACATACACCAATGTTAACCTATGAAATTGATCAAATATTCTATCGGTCATGAGTGATTTTAATAAATACGAAATTGAAAATGACACTGGAACGATGATAGATCGAATATTTTAATGAATTTTGGTCATTTGTCGGGTCACGTCAAATTTTAATTCTAACTGACACCAATATTAACTGCTGCAGTGTTTCACTGTGAAATTAAAAGAGCAATTTATCATAAAATATTTCATGAAATTTATTGTGCTAACGGAATGCAAAAGTGCAGTATACGCATAAAGGCTTTTAGTAAATCGCACTGCAGCCACTAAATTTTACTATCCTTCTAATATGTCAATTTATTGCAGTACAGTTGACAATAGTAACATGAATAACTATTCACAATACTTTTGAGCACATCTTTCTTTCGGGCGATGGTTTCTACTATATTCGTTTCATCGTGTTTAATACACTGAGAATTGTCTATATACAATGATCTCCGTTAGACACATTATGGTGGAATTTGTATCAAATTTCCTATACAGATTAAGGAAACCAGTACAGCTTGGTTTGGAAAATTTGAATTGCCCCAAAATTTATTTATTTGTCGACGAAAACTCATTTCACATCAATAAAAATTTTCTTCGAAAAACTTTGTCGTAAGAGTTCAGGCACATCGTTGGTCCAATTCAACATCTCAAGGTCTTGCTTTCTTCAGACAGGAATTCTACATCTTATGAACGTAGGGATCGATAAAAAAAAATTCATGTAAAAAGTTACGGTCAATTATCAAAAATGTCCAATATTTAGGCCACTAATTTGCAAAGAACTTGGCCAACACGAAATTGTAAAAAAATTCCCTCGTCCACATGATGAGGATTTCTTTTCTGAACAAAATGAACCCTCAACGACCTTAATCGGAACAACGATGGGCCTAAAACCTTGCGACAAAGGTTTTCAAAGAAAATTTTTTCTTTTTGATGTGATATAAACTTTGGCTGACAAATAGATGCATTTTGGAGTACTCCGAATTTCCAGAATCAAGCTGTGCTGGTGAGTTTTATCAACTGGATGTATTTCGTACATACAACCGAAAGCTTTTACTCCGAAGAAGATAATTTGTTGTGCAGTAGTTTTTCATAAAACAAAACTGAAACTGCGGTAAAAACTTGAAAATTTAAAAGGATCATATAGTGTTTCTTAGAGTGTGCTATTGCCATACCTACTCGTGTAATTTTCCCACCCTGTACATTCTCCCTTAATTCTCATTTCGGATTACACCACACGGTGAAAATTGCTGTGTTAAATCTGGTTTAACACCGCAGTGTACTAGTCTGTATAGATTCGCTACGTTGGCGTGTTTGAGCGGTGTGAATAGCTGGTGTCGCTAACACTGCCATAATTAGCACCAGAGATTGTGTTACTATGACCACATGGAGAGCGAGGGTGCAGTTCCGAATTTTAAAAGTTCCAAACGGTATATGAAAATTCCGAATTTTTAACGATTCGCAGTTTTTAGAGAGGATATTTCTCCGAAAGTCTACCCAGTCGATTTGAAAAAGAGGTTCAAAATTACGAAGACTAAAGATTCGAAAGGTCTTCTTTCTTCTCAGATTTTCCTGGTAGTAATTTTCATTAATCAGAGTCAACTATCAAGCCCTCAAACTCCATACAGATTATTACTTATTCAATGAAAATGAATAAAATCATCAATTTCATCCGCTTAGGACAAAATATATTTCGTTGAAGGATTGTGAAGAGAAACAATAAACGTACCGTGCCCTGGCGCAGAAGAGGCCATCAGCTTTAAGACCTCTGAATCTTGGTTTCCGGCACGATGCATACCTACTTCAATTTTCAAAAAATCAAAGAATTTGTTCATCTAGGTGTAACGTCGGTTAAGAAATTCGAAGAACGTTTAAATATTCACTAGAAATCCTCCTGATTCGAACCTGATTCGTATGGCAAAGCCGTGATAAGTAAAGTTCGAAACGTTTAGAAATTTCCAGGAAACTCCGACGGAAGTTTTAGAGTTCTGGGCGACTATCCTATTCAGCAGATCTCGCTTGGGCTTCGAAGTTTATTTTGCGATGGAAAAGACAGGGAAAATACACGGTGTTAAAAAAAAAGTTAAAATTGGCTAACAAGACCCTAAAGGTTTCAGCCGTCAGGACTAAAGTCTAAAGCTTGAGTTTTTGCAGATACGGGAACACCTGTTGTTCCATTCACCCTCGTTAGGTTTATCCAGTTTTTAACTGTCTCGTACATCTGTCCTCATTCGTTGCACCCTCCGCTTCTTCTTCTTCTTCTTTCTCAAATACAGGAGAAAAATTTCATCACCGGAAGACTAAACATCAATGAAAACAGAATTGTTGTGTTTCCTGGTCATATGTATATTACGAGTGCAAATACATTTTCTACAATACTAGCGTCATATCATTCGCGCGCTCCGCGCGCGTTAAACCGGGATTCATAGGTCCACACAGTTTTTCTTATAATGGCGCCAATAAATGGGGCGAAATTTGTAAGGATTTTGTTTACTTATACATATATGGGGCATTCCAGCTATAAACTTGGCATATTTTCAAGTGCCACGTCTCCATGAGAACAACAATCGCTAAAAGAATTCTGATTTGATACTTGTTCCGCGGCAACATGTTTTGCCTTGCATATTTTACATAGCACATCCATCGGCCCAAGGTAATGTTCATCAATATTTTGCATTGAACTTACATCTGAAGACCACCTATCAGTTTTAGAAGTGTATATAACCTCTTTCTGTGTCCACGAAATTGTTGACATTTAACTGAATTTATTCTAACGTCGGGAATACTTTCCAACTGTAACGTCAATTTCTTTTCAGAACTCTCGCTAAGAATTATTTCTCTCGGTTTTCTATAAAAAGTCGGGCTCTGGCCATCGGTTTGGTCTAACTTGTCTACACTAAGCTCATTTGAATTATGCCGATGATTCTCGATAAAAACTATTTCTCTAGGTTTTCTGTAAACAGTCAAACTCTGACTATTATCTAAGTCTATCTGCTTATCACTCGTTTGTACTGAATTGAAATCATTCGAATTCTTCTGATAATTCCCATTTTCAATTCTCTTATTAGTATTACGTTGGATTCTGACCGGTGTCAAGTCATATTGATTACAAGCAATGTCCGTTATCTTCGGAATATTATCGACAAGCAATGACCATAAAGATTCGATTGAATTAAAAGTTGCAATACAGGCTGCCCCATTGCAAGCAACTCTGCCATCTTGACCTCTGGAATGAGAATCAAATGCCTAAAATTTGTCATGGAACCTGCCAACCGATACGGATATTCCGTTACATGTTACAATGCCGAAATCCGATTCATGGAACAGTGCCCAAAAATTACCGCACCGAATGTAAAACAATATTCCACAGAGAGGATAGATACTCTCGCTATTACCTCTGATACCGACAAGTAACAATCATGGTCGTCATTTTTGTGTACAACCCTACGCTTAGCTCTGCTATCAATGTACAATTGATTTCCATAATTTAACACCACATCAATAGTGTTTGACGTCCATGATGTAACCGGATTCAAAATTGCCATGGATATATTGATACTGCGGCGTTAGCCGTGCACTGCTTTCCTCTACTGAATTGTGGGAATCTAACGTCGCCTTGGTGAAATGAGCCATGTATTAATATTTGTCGAAAATCAGTCTGTACCGGGTGTAACAAAAAGTTTGGTCGCCACTTCACCGGGTGATTCTCCAGCTCGAGATCGGTGAAGATCTATCAAAACTTGTAGCCGCAAAACTGACCTTGACCTTCAAAATCAAGGTCAAAATTTTTACTATTTTGAAAAATCCTACTCATTCAGAGAATAAAAAGTCTTCGAGGAACCATAGGTCTAGATCGATTCCTTCCCATCAAAAAAGACTTTGGAAGATGAAAGAAATTCGGTGTAATTATAGCAACAGAAATTTCAATCGGTTATCGACCTCAAGACTTCGGTCTCGTCTTGAATTTCTTTTCATGATATTTTTAATTTTTTTGGAAATTTTTGCGATTTTTTTTTTTTTTTATTTAAAAAATTATTTTGAGTCCTTTCGCCTTTACTTGAATTTTCATAAATTTTTTTCGAAGTTTTTTGAAGTCTTAGGATTTTGAAAAACAAGATTTGAACTGTTCTGATTTCTTTTGAGATTTTTTTGCATTTACGTATCGCAGTTATTCTTTACTGGTTACGACGTTGATACCGCGATATCATAAGATCAAACCATCATGATCAATCGCTCTTAAACCTTGTTCACAAAACCTTAAAAAACTTCAAAAAACCTTCACAACAATCAAAGAAAATTCGAAAAAATTCAAAAGAACGTGGACGAACTCAAAAACGAAAAAATTGAAAAATTTCTAAAAAAAATCAAAAAATCTTACAAAAAAATTAAAAATATCATAAAAAGAAATTTAAGACGGGACCGAAGTCTTGTGGTCGGCAACCGATCGAAATTTCTGTTCTAATTACACCGAATTTCTTTTATCTTCCGAAGTCTTTTTTGATGGGAAGGAATCGATATAGACCTATTGTTCCTCGGAGACTTTTTATCCTCTGAATTAGTAGAATTTTTTAAGACAATGAAAATTTTGACCTTGATTTTGAAGATCAAGGTCAGTTTTGCGGTTACAAGTTTTGATAGATCTTCACCGATCTCGAGCTGGAGAATCACTCGGTGAAGTGGCGACTAAACTTTTTGTTACACCCGGTACACTGCTTTCATCGTAAGTTGTTTTATTTTCTTCTTCAAAAATGTGAACGATTTTGAATCCGTTACTGTGTTCTTCATGTTCTTGAGCATGTTTTTTTCTTGAATAACCTTTTCAGGTTTTTTAATGAATTACCTACCCATCTCAACGCACAATGAACTCTCCTATAAACTACGAATTTACATTCTTACTCCTCCTATAAACTATGAAATTACATATATAAACCATTTTCTAAATCATATACACGACCGAAACATCATCGATATTTCCGAAACTGAGAATGACAGATTATTACAAAACAAACGACACGATCACATATCTAAAAGTTAAAAATTCAAACCGCCAATCAGCAAACGAATAAAATACATGCGAGATTTCGATTTACATACGATATTTCGAGATTTCGAGATTCCTGGGTCATGTTTTTTTTAAGTTTGGATAACATTGGGTATGAGTATTGCAGGATTGGCTTCTATGCCAGAGTAAACAAAAATCTGCTGGATCAAAAATGTATCTGGATAAAATCGACGACTACTTGCTTTACTGTCTCGCAGCTGCATCAGAGTAAACTGTGATAAATGTCTGATAATTTTTTGGTAAAATTCCCGAGGCGATGCCTTTATACTTCTCTCGGTGTGAACGAAGCTTTGAAAGCTGTCAGCTCACTGTTAGACTGACGAGAATATATGAGCGCATTTTTTGAGTTAGAAAAAAAAGTATGAGCCCATCGGGACCCCGTTTTGTCACTGATTTTTTTTTCTGGAGATTCAAAAGCATAGATTTTTTTTTTTATAAGAAAAACTTTTTTTATGCACATTCTATGCGAGTTTGAAGAATAAATAAACCATCAAAAATATTATAGATTCCCATCGGTTTACCTCAGATTTGAATATTGCATTATTCGTTATTCGCGAAACCGTTATCATTCGAACAGAAGAAAAAAGGTGGGAGTAGAATAAAACTCTGCTAATTATTATTCCAACGAGATTCCTGCTGCAGCGAGTCTCCAATTTCCCGGAATTTTAATTGCCGAAAATTGCCGATTGATTTAACGTGATTTGCCTAATTAGAAAGTCGAACTGACAAACTTCTCCCATAGCTTTAAACCCGAAAATCTTCACGGTGATTTATTCTCATTGTTCAACAAGTTTAAACGGTACAGAATGCGAGCCTACTGAATTAATGTGCAGGTTGAACACCGGTACGTGTCTGGAACATGCCAGTTTGAAAAATGTGAGGGTAGAAAACGATTAAATTAATGAGTTACCTGTAAACTTGAAATGGTATTCTCTAATTAATTCAGGTACGGTTTCATTTTTTTTTTTTTCGTTAACGTTTTGCAGCATTCTTCCGCCTGACAGAATTTCAACAGATTTTGCTAATGCAGGCATAATGATAATCGTTCCAAATCACATGCTTGAGATTTCCTCCCAAACTGTTGGAATGGATATCTCTGAAATTTTCCAAAGTTGACTAAAAGGTTTAAATATTTCTCATTAAAATCAAGTCGTAATCTTTCCTTCCAACTTTGTCAGTAATATCAATTTCCAAGGTTGAACTCGCACTGGTTTATCCAAAATTTTCAACCTTCCTAGAAGAAAAAAAAAGTTCAACCCCTTACGACAGGAGTGTAGACGAAATAAGGAATTTTCGGCGCAGCGCTGCTCTAAAAAATTGCGACGAAGTACTGTCGTGGAAATGTTTTACGACCTTCGGCTTTGAACTTTTTAATTTTTTTAATTTCAAGTTATTTATGTGTTTTAATTAACCTCGTGGCGTTAGTCATGCGATTATAGGTCCAAAGGATTTTCAGCTGGACCATTTTGTGCATTTTGTGTCAAAACCCAAAGCTCCATTTCTTTCAGTGCGGGGTATGCTGCAGAAGTTAGAATTTTGTAATCGAAGCTTATCAGGGATCATGATGAGAAATCTCATGGACAAATTGGAGGGCTTACTTTGCGAGCCAGCTGCTACAGCAGTTTTGTAACTTTAAGGTATAGATCAGGAGATTTTGGACCGTGCAAATGGGAGACGTGTCTGCGGCCATTCAACGTGAATATATACGATTAATCGGTCATCAATCATGCTTAGAATCTACCTTGAAAATTGGAACACCACTGTAAAGGGTCCACCTGCCAGAATATGACGCTGGAAATATTTATACACTTTGGTACAGAACCCCAATCAATCTCGAAACCATAAATTCACGAGAATCGTTCAAATTTAAACCCAGAATGAATTTTGCTACATCCATAATTCAGAACCTCTCACGATCAGTACTTACGATTAATTACTGTGCAAACTTCACTCGCAATTTCATTTCTGAAAACATATTTAATCATTATTTTACAAAATTTCTTAGGATCGGAGCATCAGCTCATACGACATGGCATAAAGCGTCTTTCCCTTTCCCTTTGTCCCCAATCTGTTCTCAGTTCTGGCCAGATTTTAGCTAGTTTATAGAACATAAATACGTTGTTAATGGACCTTTTAATGACAATTAACGAATAACGTGACGCCGGAAACTTGTCTGAAATTTGAAGAAGTTATATCCTCATCTTTATTTTCATGGAAATTGTCAATAATTCTCGTCGTCTGCAGTATTTTGGCAAATTTATTTCGGAATTGAATAACAACGTGGATATACACACCCTCAGCTTATTATATTTGCACATAAATGCTATTTTAAACGTTCTTTGTGGATGGAAATTCCCGTTAAGATTCTTGGCTAGAACCAACCCGCCCAGATGTTTTCGGTATAATTTATATGAGAAATTTAAATTCTCAAAGTACTCAAGACAGCCCCATTTAGGCAGATTAAAAAAGATGAATCACAGAGAAACTTCAAACTCAGTGTACAGTCGCTCTGCTCAGATGTAATAAATCATAAATTTTATCACGAGTCAAATGGCCCTGGGGCAACAAGACGCGAACATGGCAACCGAGATTGTCACAGAAACTCAAACATCAAGACAATCGGTACAGAACCAGAATACATACGGAAGGTGGTGGCAATGTGGACAACCTACTCAAACTACCGTAAGCCTTCACCTTAATCCAAGTACATTCTGCAGTGACTTTCTAACTTTTCCATTTTTCACAACTTCACGTTTAGATGAAAATGATAGTTATCAAAATCGCCCTAAAAATGAAGATTTCCACGTTTTCAGGTCCAGAGAATCTGCACCATCAACGAGTTTGAGATGGATCTCTGATTTCATCCTTCCTTCGTTTAATCGATGCGGTTCTTCCTTACTCAGATCTCGTTGGATTTTGGATTTGATCAGTCAAGTAGTTTTTGAGTTATTCAAAGAACAAATATTTGGAGAAGAAAAAAATTTAACTGACAATATCTCGAGACCTAATCAACGTATTTAGACGATTTTGGTATCGATGGATAGGATTTGCTCCAACTTAAATCTGGTTAAATTTTGAAATCAATAAATCCA
Organism: Macrophya alboannulata; assembly: GCA_949628255.1. NCBI lineage: Eukaryota > Metazoa > Arthropoda > Insecta > Hymenoptera > Tenthredinidae > Macrophya > Macrophya alboannulata. Next base: position 41,127,780 of record OX451206.1, on the reverse strand, counting down.
GTGGTTTTCGTGCCAGACAAATAAAAAACTACCTTCTTACTCATAGAATACTATTTCACGAGCTTGAAAATTCTGAACAGGAAGTTCCAGGGCTAGTTCATCAAAGTCAGCCGACTTACTTGCCTGTTTCAAAAATTAATACTACCAAACTAATAATACTATCACTAATTGTTCCCGTTTCCATTCCAAACTCGCACTTTCTGGAGTACATTCACTGAATGAAAATCCTTATATCATAAATTCCTCCAGCTTCTTTACAACGTATGAAATTCCGATCTCTATGTGCAATTCCTAACAAATGAATGTTATTTCACCGTAAAGTTGCACAAGAGTTGGTTACTTTGAGATTTATTACAGGCTTTATACCGCGATGAACTGCGACCTACCGTAGACTGAGTAAACTTTGACTGAGCAAACTTTGACCACAAATAAAATCTCGAGGATATAGAATGAATGAATCGGAACAGGGCAGCCTGGAAAAGAGTCGAAACAATGTACCGACTCAGAGCTGAGTCTGGAGTCTCATACCATATTGTACCTATTTACCTTCAAAATTACTTCCAGACTAATAAATGACTAGCTCAAATTTTCTTATTCTGAGTAAAAACGCGCACTTATTCACCAGCTAAATATCTTTTTATATTTCAAGTAGGAAGGTATACAAAATAATGGAATTCATAATTGTGTCATTAAAATCCCCTGCAGCCATATGAAAAAATTCTTCAATGCCAACCGCATCGTAATCGAAATTCTTATCAGAAAATTATCGTCGTTGGATTGAAAATTAATCCTCTTCAGTTCTCGGTTAATAATTGGACTTTGGTTCCAGAATCATACAAATACAATTCTATACGCACATAGATTTACCTGGATAACACAATTAGCGACATTTCGTGTGATCGTCTATTCGCAATGTCAAATAACACAAGATTATTCCCAGTATCTATACTCCACGACGCATCACTAATGATTATACATAAAAGCTTTGGGGGAGTTTCTGCGTGGCTTTTGCAATCGCTTGTAGTTCTGTTGGGCGTAAATTCTACTTCATCCCTTGTTACCATGATGTATGAAACTGTATCAAACTATATTTCCCTATATACAGATTATAGACACACGAAGCTTCGCAGTATCTGTTATCAGTCCTATTCACTTGAATCGAGCATTGTTATGCTTCATCGAAAACCGCACTTCTCCTAGCAAACGGAAACAAGACACACATATGTCGGTTCCCATCGGTCAATGGATCAACTAACTCGATACTCTGAATCTGGATCGAATACGATATAACTATAGAATAATACGAAGCTTAGGTATACCCGCGCGCTCTCAAATTTTCGGCTCAATATACATATGCATGTGAATAGGATGTTATACAATGGAACCGGTAAAGTCCATTTTTTTGTTTTGTTTTTTCTTGTTTTTACGGATTTGCTTTAGTGCATATTACTGAAGATTTTTGTAGAAGAACGAAAGAACTGTGTCTTCGTTCTAAAATTGAACTACAAAAAAAAAAAACAGAAAACAAAGTTAGAATAACAAATTATAAAGCTCAATTTGATTAATGATCTCGGTTTTAATGTGTTTTTTCAAATAATCAAATCCCTGTATCTCACGAAGTTTTCGGAAGCAAATTTTCTTATATATGGCTAAAAAATTGCCTAATTTCTAGTCAAAATTTTGGGTCAAAATTTGAACAAAATCGAAACTGACGCGCATGACATAAAAACTGATGTTTCAGACTAATTATAACGTTTATTGTTAATTTGCAAACAGAAAAATATTTTGTACTATCTTTTGTTTTAAACTTTGTACTTTTCTCTATAGCTATTTTGTTTTCAACACTTTTGCGCTAAAATTACCGATTATTATGAGATAATTGAGATCGAAAATGTCATCTGTTTGTAAAATTGGAAAATTAAAAAAATTCATATCTTATGCCGCGGTTGAAAAATTTGGAAATCCTGAAACATGTGTTCGCTCATTTTGATGGTACTGTCGCACAAAATTTTTTCAAAAATATCCGACAAGTCAACCGTTTTAAAACGACGGAGTTCACGTATGAAATTTTCCATATAGCCTATTCTTATAATATGTAATAGACCAATGCACTTAATTGACGTCATGATTGCCATTCCGTAACTCCGTGAAGGAATTTTCATAGACCTGTCAGGAAAAAAAAAGTCTCTCATCTCCGCGCGTATGGTCAAAGTTGTATTGGACGAACTTAAGGTTGACCCTTTGCCTGCGCCATATACCACGTCACGGTAAAGTGTATTAGGTGATTTCTGAAAAATGTTGACAAATAAAAAAAAAAAGAAGACTTGAGTCGAATTTTTTTTTAAATCTTATCTATCGTGTCTCGGGCAGCGATGTGCTGGGATGAAAAGTCATCGATTCCATGAAGAGCGAAGGGGAAACCTGAAATCATTCTCTTTTTTCGACAATATCTTACTTTCAATTTTGTCATTTTTAGGCACTCATTTTATATACGAAGTATATCTCTAGAGTGCCTTGTGAATTTGCCTTCCTAAAGACGATTTTTGTCTGTCCGGACTGGTCGAAACTACTGCGCCAACCCAAATCTCTTGTCTTTTGGAGCATAACTCTTATTTCAATTAAGGATTATGCCCTTAGCAAAAAAAAAACTTATGATTTTCTATCTAGTCTGATCGATTACCTACAAAGATTCATCATTTTCTTTCAGGCTTCTTGTCCATCCGGATCGCCCGAGCCTACTGCACTGACCCAAACTCTAGTCTTTTGGAGCGTTACTCTAATTTCAGTTGGGGATTATGCCCCTGGCATGAAAACTTGGGATATGACATCTATTCTGATGGTTTACCTACAAACATGAATATCACTATTTTGTATCCTTATTTATGCTGTTTGAGTCGCTGCAGCAATGTTAGAGAAAAAGTTACTGAGAAAATAACTTTCTTGAAGGTAGGTAATAGCTTCTGATACGACATTTAGGAAAATTAATTATCATTGAAATTAGCCCCTGAAAAATTCTAGGTCCATGCTTTAATCTGCTTCCATATAATATTGCAATAAATTGCAATTACCTATTACTCAAATTATTCTACATTTTCAAAACTTAACGTTAATTCAGAATAGCGTTACACGCTGATACTTCCGTCACTCAACCTTTGGGGAACTATCAAAGTTCGCTGAGGAAAACTCGGAGAGCTTAAAGCTGTAGGTATACCCTTGAATGATATCATGAGAACAATTCTCGAGGAAGGGAATTAGCAGAGAGATAAGACATAGCCGTGGAAACAGAGATGAAATTTGGTGGGAGAAAGTGATACGAGAGAAAGTCTCAGGTATATATGGTACATATATAATACGAAATATGTTATACAGTAAAGTCTCGTAACCTCGCAATAAATGAGTCTATTTTCTATTTCATTTTTCATTATTATCATTCTTTGACCAGCTAAGACTTCTTGACTCAAGTTCACACGTACGTCCTGTATTTGTGATGGTAAAACTTTGCCTCGTGTCTTCTCATATGTGTTCTACACATCACCCCATCCTCTAAAGCTGTATGTACGTTAAAAGTTTTTCAACTCACAGATACTACAACAGAGGTGAAAAGTTCACGAAATTTGCTAACTCAAGGTGTGGGGGTGGGAGGGGGGGATCAACTTGAAACTAAGCCTTAAAGTTTTTGAAGTGATAATGCGACCCGATGACTTAACGACCGTTTTTATGTGCCTCGAATTCGAGGAAAGTGTTCAAATCTCACAATCAGCGGGTTTAATGGTAACGAACGGTTGGCAAATAATTAAACGTCGAGACTAATCTTCAATGTTTTCAAAGCCGACAGAATTTTAATTGCAAATTTTCATAACAGGCGTTGAGATCTTGAAGGACCTCGCTTCTTTTGTCCATTAAAGTATATTGTATTCTGTTAAATAATAGTGTCAATTACTTTGCCTGCAGCACTCTCACAGTTTGGACAGAGCAAATTTAACAATCAAATTTTAATTGACTTGTTGAATTTATTCAAAATCATTCGTCCGTCTGTTAAATAAGAAACAATGAACGTTCGTATGAATTTGAATAATTTTCATATTTTACAAAAGATCCGATATCGATGAAAGTATACAAGTATTTTGCATACTTTATACAGATTGGTTATACTTATAGATAAACGCGAAGACGACCGTATGATGCGCGAGATAAAGATCCCTGTCCAAAGTAAAACGAGATCGTAGAGTCGAAACGATGGGATGGAAGCGTACGTTCTGATAAGAATATCCTTCTGCTACCTCACATCGGATTAGGCAAAGGAAACGCTGGTTTGGCTCATATCGTCTTTTCGAAATTTCCAAAAAATATTCTAAAATTACGTCATTTTGGGACAAACTTGTCTTGTAGTGATAAAGTTCAGTCCAGGCCGAATTCGACTGCTAAGAATGATCACGTATGTATGAACGTTTAGACTCACGACATTAGCTAATTAGTTAAGGTACGAAGGGTGTTTCTGTGCCCAACATTGTATATAATTAGCTTATATACGTATTGGTATGTATAACCTTTGACTTGGGAGGGTTTTCTTCACGGTCGTATCGACAGCGAGCTATCGAACGAGCGTCAGTAACATGTAATTACAGTTTGAATTTCTATTAGAAAACTGACAAAGACCTTGCTTTGAGATTTGATAAACGAAACCCCAATTAACAGTGGAAGGTTCATTACGTGAGGAAAATCAAGAAGACAAAGTTGCAGAAAATGTTTAAAAATCGGAGTTCAAGTTTCAAATCGTAAATATTACATTACAGCAATATTTTTGTCTATTATTGTTCTTCTTAATGTTTCTAGGACGATGAAAAGTCTCCCTAACTCGCGTAGGGATGAAAATTAAAAAAAAAGATGAAAACAGGACTACTAACTGCATGGCAATAGAATAATTTCCTTTGTCTGAAATTTTTGCAAAACGCGGGACTTGATCCATCATTCGTTATACTCTAGCAATGTACTGTTCAAATTTGCGTCAATTTCGTTCAGTAGTTTATTAGCGAATCGAAGAATGAGAAATAGGTGGCTACGGTCGTCAAAGAAGTATTATTCGATGGCCTGTGTGCCAATGTGTAGTGGCTCCCAAGGGCTGTTGAGTAGATTCCGGCCTGTCCTTCCTTTACGCATTCCCTTTGCCATTTTCAACGATTTCTCGTGTATATTTGCGTCATGTTTGTCTTCCTTAAACATCAATTGAGTCGGCTTTAGTCTATCAATCGAGACTTTGATGTTTGCGTCTCGAATTCGAATGACGATTTTTTGGGTGAGCTTATGGATTTTCTCGATATGAGAATTGGAGGCTCAAAAGTAGCTGAGTCCGTAGATTTTGCGATCAGAATTATGCCTAATTGTACAGAAATATTGTCATTTTTCAGCCCATCGTTCGTCTTCGTGGCATTTTATGACAGCTTCGTAAACGATGATGTGACTCATCCATTTGTGACAGCTTGAATTCTTCATCGACCACAAGGGTCCTCTTCGTTAAGTTGTACAGGAATTTCGAAAACAGATTACTCTTCCCGGGACGAGGGTAATACGACCGCACTCGGAATTGACCAATGGTTAAACCAACGTGTGTAATTTATTTGCGTTATACAGGCTGATTTAAAGCAAGAAAATTGAGCAATTCCAAGTTCACTGTACGTCTACACAACGAGCAAAGCTGCAAATATATTCGAAAAACAATTCAATTTACTAAATTTCTTGTAATTTTAAAATTTGTTCTTGAAAATCCGTCGTTTTTTGAATTTTTTTATAACGAGAAAATTATAAGCATCAAAAATCTAACAGGAATCTAATTTTCTGCACGGACGGCCACCAAGTTCTACCCTTATATGCATTAGTTCATCAAATCTGAAAATGGAAACCGAAACAAAAACAGTAAAATTCACTTTCAACAGAGTAGAAGTTTCCCTGAAGAGTATTCATATTTTATTGCCACTTTTCGTGGATGTATTATATATGCGACCCGTTGTCCCAAACCGCTGTCACTTCGCATAGATCGATTTTTTTTCTCGTTATGTCTACCAAATGCCTACGTCTGACTAAATGTTTACCTTGGAAAAATCGGTATTTTTACGTGAATTCGTACCCGGAACGTTACCTACCCTATACCAATATGAATCATGACGTGCAGTAGTTCGCCTGATTTACTTCATTCGTAAAGGAATTGTGTAGATGGAATGTAGACTAGTAAGTTGGCCAAGGGTGGGGGGTGCGTCGCGTCGAGATCTTGAGGGACTCTGAAAAGGACGTAAGAAATATGCTCTGAGCGTGAGGGGAATTCTCATTTTTTTTCTCTTCTCTCTCGTTTCGTTCTGGTATAAGAAGCCGTGTTGTCTCCGCGGAAATCCCCTCCGGAGGAATTCACCACGCGTACTGGCCGAGGTATTGAATTTCAATTACAATCGCTCCGGGCTTTACATACACAGAAACGTGTCCTCTAATCGATGGTTTTTCGACGAAAATCATAAGTTTGTTAACATGAAAAACAGAAAAAAAATTCACGGTTCAAGCCGATAAAATAATAGATGGTTCATCCGTTTCTAAAGCGAACCCTTTTCGATTATAGCGGAAAAAGTGGATGTCGTGAGGTACAAGTCACGCCGCGGTGTCTTCATCGAAGGTCCTTAAAATTTTAGGAAGTATACCTATCCTTAATTTTCAATATCCACAAATAAGTTGACGAGTTGCTTATCCAAGACGAAATCCGGTGTATAGTAATCATAGAAATTAGTAATACTCATTTCGAATTGTCAATGCCTCGTTTTAAAGATGGATTTCTTTTAAATGAACCGGAAAATACTGGTTGATTCTTTAAACGTGTTTTGACTGACACAGGTGACCTGGAATAATAGAAATCTGACTGATTGCTGTTACTTTTGGTCCTAATACGAGTTGGGTAATGCAGAATGCGAGGGACCCTCATGGGACACATTTACGCCCCCAAGATTCTCTTGGGCTCGGCTGTCAGAGCCTTCCGTGACTTATCAAGCATGAGGCTGTGGCTGTGGGGTGGATAGCCCAAAATTGCACCGAAACGAGGAAATTTACTGTGACTGTTGATACCGCAAATAAGACGAATTAAGGTCACGATAGAATGGCTTATGTTCTTCTGGAACGTATAGCCCAAAATTAATTAATTAATCTAATTACCAAATAGTACTAACCGGGGTTGGGTTGAATTTGTGAATTTTAAAAAGTTCCGAACGGTTAAAATTCCCGAATTCATTTAAGACGATTTCCAATTTTCAGGAACATCAGAGTTCAGAATATTAAAATTCGGAAGGATCGGAATGCAGACAGCTCAAAACGCAGAAAGTCCGAAACTCCGAAAGTTCAAGAATCCGAAAATTTAGCGGAGAGGCACGGCCGTTCATGCGTGAATTTCTAGTTTCGGAGTTTTGGCATTTCGGATCTTTAACTTTCGGAATTTGAACCCTTCATGGTTTTCGATTTGAAGTTATTGCAATTGACTGTGCAGACTTTCGGAGAAATACCCTTTCTGAACACTGTTAGTCGCATTAATATTAAAAATCGCAATTCTTACCGTTCAGAATTTTTTAAATTCGGTAATTCAATGCACAGAATATATCTAAAACTTTCGTAAAAATTTTCATCTGGTTATTACTAGCTATAATGATACTTATTCATACTCGATGATTTCTGCAATCAAACCAGCGTTCGGTGATCCAACGAATTTATTGGCAAATTTTTCGAACGGTGTAAACTGAAACCGATCATTACTGTGAATATCAGGCAGTGAAAGGAAGTAATCATATATATGGTTAAAATATGGATATTAGTATACGTGAGCAATAATCATTGGCGAAGTTTTACTGTCGGAGACAAACACTCATGTGCAAAAGTCGAAACTAATTTTTCTGCAGTCGAGGATACTCATCACAATTCAAGTCAGTTCTTCCCGAACTCACATCTCGACCTTATCCCTTCCTGGCTCGATGTTACGACCCAAGCTGTGACGTCCAACACGTGCCTGATGGGCAAGGTAGTCCCAAAATCTATAGGCCACACATCAACTTCAACCTCAACCTCAACCTCAATCCACCTCAACCTCAAGCCTGCGTGTCCCTTCAGATTGAATGTGTGAACTACATGTATAGCAGCATATCAGCCTTCCTTTTATCTATCAAGAAAAATTAGATTATACCCATAATAACATTTTCCTCAACTATAACGAGACGCGGTCCTCCACAAAAAAGGTCCTCACACAGCATGGAAGACTAACTTGTTAAAAAATAAACCAATTTTTGTCTCCTTACGACCGCAGATCATGTCAAAGCATGGTCTGTTTCCGGCGAAGATATTAGGATGGGGTTCCGAGCTTTATCTCAACTTTAATTTTCATCATATTGAGTTAACATCGATTTTTGTTTATCGTCAAGGAATATACTTTTAGGGCACGATGGAAAAGCTTACCAGTATTCAACGTATACTACATATTCGGAAAAAAATTTCGGAGACGTTATTCCGAAGAATTTTGATCATATAGTCGACGCATTGTCAAATACGGAAAGGAAAATCATCAATCTGTAATATTAATCGACTTTTAAGTCGTCAAACAAACGATGAGGCATAAAGGTAAAGAAAAAACTGTGCGGTTAAACTACTCAAGAACCGAAAACAGGGGTTGTTCATTTTCCCAGTCATGCATTATTAACTGGTACCTTAATTAGGATGTACGTATCGCGCTTTGTTATAGATTAATGCGGCACTTGAGTTTTTTTTCTTTTTTTTTTTTCGTACTCGTCTTGATTACAGCCGGTAATTAGAAATACCCGAATCCTTCGGGGGTCCAATGAGTCACGATTTTGCACAAATCATCCCCAAATATATACTGATACTACTACTAAAATGAAGTACCTACTTATCCCAGAAAAAAAAAATTTTATTTCCGAGAAAAATTAGAGATATTGGTAGAAAATGTCCAAATGAATGAGGAGAAAATATACAATTGTATAATTGCTAAAAACCACTTTTCACTAATATTTAGAAAATATTCAATTGTATAATTGCTAAAAACCACTTTTCACTAATATTTATCTACCTGATTGTAATGGCATGAGGGTATTACCATGTGGATTGTTACGGAAATTATTTCTCTACAGTTAGCGCAAATGCCAGTTGTAGATAATTCAAGGGTCAATGTGACAATTTCACATGAACGATCCCTTTCTGCTCTTTGATTACGGAATATTGATGTTAAAGTTAAACTATGTGACATTGTACTGTTTAATCCCTTCCGAAAACAGCAGAGGCTGATTACAATTGTCAGATATAATTTCATCAATTCGTCAGATGATTCTTTTCAATTGTGAATCACCAATTTATTGAGCCAAAGAAAAATTCTTCCTGTCAGGCCGTCCACATCCGTATTTTAAAAAACCAATCTTCTGGCTGTGTTGCAAATGTACTTCCTGGTTAAATGGTGTCTTTCGCTATTCGAAAATTTGTAATTTTGTTTATTTTTCAAAGGAGCCATCTTTAGTGCAGTCTGAAACTCTGAATTTGTATACAAGGAAGCAAAGTGCAGAGCTTCTGGAGGCGGATAGGAATAGCTCGGTTCTTTCAATTAAGTGAACCGCAGTGTGCAGTAAGGAAAGTTGAAAAACTTCTACACCAGAAAGTATCCGTTCTCACACAACTGTCTATCGTAGTGGCAAAAACTTTCTCGTAGAATTTTTAATACAGCACGTTACAGTACCAGCAGAAATTATTTTCATAGGTATTAGCAATAAACTGATGGTATCTTCGCCTATCTATCGCGCTTGCGTATATAGATGCACTGTGTAACCTCCGCAATCCAACATTTGCCTTGTACCTTTCGCACTTGAGTCAAGTGAAGTCTCATCTCACTGTGTACACAGTCTGCAGTCACTGGGTGATATTGTCACCGCAGGGATCGGTGCTGATGTTGAATTCGCAGACACTTGAAGGGTACAAATATTATCCTCGTAGAAATATATATAGTATAAACGTGAGAGAAACGTGTAGGAGATATTTTCACAACCTTCTGTTCAGCGACGAGACGATCAAAGCTCGTCAAATTTACTCTGTAGGTACCTATAGATACGCTCTTGAGAATGTTTATATGCCTTACTGAATTTTCAGCAAAATATTACCCCGAAGTAAAACAACTGAGCAAGAAACATATCCGAGAGTTTTCTGTGTTTTTCTTTTGCTTTTCCTACGGTTGAACCGAGCTTTTCAGCGAACTATTTTACGCGTTGGATTTCTAATCTCAAGCTCCAACTTTGTTTGAACTAAGAGCGGCGTCCTTCGTATATGGCGCAATGCAGCGCGCCTGATGTAATCTTCAGAATTACTTTCACGTGCATTCTAGACGTACCAGAACGTGCTCTCGTTTCGTTTCCGTTGCATTTAGATGTAATAAAACTAATGTACCACAACTTATGAGCAATGCGTAAAATTATCGTCGTTTTGCATACGTAAAATAGATATTCATCAGTCACATTTATTACGCAAGAATAGAACTTTTCTAAACAGATGCAGAAAGTAGATTGCTTCCAATTTATACAGGAATAGAGGTAAATGGCATTTTGCAACTCAACGCTTGATAATAACAGTACTGGACCCTCCTCACTCCGGATCTAAGTATACGCCCGTAACTTTTAGTGGATATCCTGTCCCGTATAACGAGGCGAGTCTACCTGACAGTTCAAAATCGTGAATGAGGCTCTTATTAATGGCACTTCGAGTTAATTACAGTAAACTTTATGAGGGATAGGATACACTTTGCTGATTATCACTGTTCGTACAACATACTCTGCACAATCTATTTCTAGGGTTCACAATTAGGAAAGGTATTTCGTTTGATTTTCGCTGGACTAAAATGCGAATTGAATTGCAATCCTTATAAATTTTATTCTTGTTTATACATCGATTGTCAAAAATCCAGTATAAAACGGGTCTTAAAGTAGAGCAAGTACTTGTAGAACTTGTCCGGTTCTTTTCTCAAAAAAAAACACGGAGATACATATTATATTTTGGAATAATTTGCGAGCTAAAATATGAAGAGATTTCGCAAGAAAGTTGGTCATATGTGTGAAAGGCCTTGACCTGGTTAGGCTCTACTCAAACTACCGTCGTAAGGGTAACCTGTGGCCGTGAATACGGGACCCCTTCATGTCACACAGACTGTTATTACCGCCATCAAAATTGTGGGCTTCCTGTTCAGAACTTGCAAGACTTTCCACAGCCCTTCCGGCTATCACATCCTTGTCCCTTATGGAAACTTGACTAAGCCTCTCTTATATGTTACACAACGTATGCCAAGGATGCGAAGCTTGCAGAGGGTGTCCAGAAGTCGTTCCTAACGTACCTAGCGTTTGTGGTTGGTTCAGTATATCTGATGTACTTGGCGCGAGACTCTACCGAGTCTCTTGATCCCGTTCGACTCCTTCTGTACTGTTGCTTTGCTTAAACTCCTTTGCTAATTATGCACAAGAGCGTAGGTATGTGTCGTATACGATGTAATTTTATTTTATCCGTTGAAAACAAGCAGATTCAACTAGATATGTTTACGAAACAAATTTCCTAACTTATCTCTTTAAATAGATAAAATCTGTCCTCATGTGCTACCTTGTACTCGTCAAGCTTTGGGTAACGATGATCTCTATCATATCGTTATGGTGTGTCCTCAGGACCCTGCCAGAGCAACCGAGCCAAGGGTGGCTAGATGATGCCTCATCAACCTATAATATGGGAGCAGAGGGTTGCAGGGACTAAGCTCTCAAACAAGATTTTCGATAATCCTTTAATTGACGAAAGTAAAATGAAACTTTGACTGGTTTGATAGAACCGGGGGGGATTTCTTGAGGATTCTGTTCATCAGCATAACCAGTATCGACGAAAATTCCGCCTTTATAAGACAGTATAAGATTACGAAATCTATCGCGATTAAAGTCCTTCAAGAAATCATCAGCAAATAATCCTGTTCTTTGATTTCAAGCTGAAGTCAAATAATCAAAGGTCCTACACAGATATAGGAATTCGCGGAATTGCGGACAGGACAGAAAAAAATGTAGAATTCTGCACGACCAGTCGAATGTCGGTTCCTGCCGATCGATCTAGGCATTATCCTGACCCCTAGGGGATCTTTTAGCCTTTAACGAGAAAAAATACGGAGTTCCTGCGGCCGCTGCTGAGGTTGAAAATGTTCCAGAGACTGTATCTTGCAGTGCAGGCACTTTTTGACTGTTATATAAGAACTAGAACTTTAAACGCGATTTTCTCAAATCTACATTGTTCGTAGATTTACCACAGTATTCCGAGGGCTTTAAAGACATCGAATTGACTTCAATAACGTTGCCAAAGATGACCGAGATTCTTGATAATGTCTCGTCGAGCTCATTAAGTACGCGGTTTTCATTGTATGTACAATACGAGCAGTGGACTCATCTAGTCATCGAGGACCTGGATCCCAGAGGCTTCCACATGGCTGATCACCAGCAGATTTGGATCTAGACTATTGTTCACTCGCCATTCGAAATCTCAGTAAATTCATGCCACTTCAATTAAGCTCAAAGAAAAGGTTAGACGAAAAAACGGTACAGTTTCGTCGAAAGATTCTTTCTGAAAAAAAAATTTCCACCGTTATTCAGCATACTCCAGAATTCTAACGCGTTTACGAACTACAAAAAAAATTGATGCTTCACAAGGATCAAACTCCGACGATGATTGCCTTCGTCAACGATCAATAAAAATCCTGTGGGGTGATTTTAATCCTTTGGTTCTTCAATCTGGGAAGCATCAAGAGTAAACTTTCCTCCATGAAGAAGATGATCTTATGAACGACCTGAACCACGAAGACGTCTGGGTAAACAATATGCTTTCGCGCTTCCACGAACAGCGAAACTCTATCGATCACGTACCCTCGAGTAAATCTAAGTTACAGTTATTTTGACCGCTTATTACTTTCGTTCAAAATTTTAACCGGTGTCAGCAATAGTAACAAAGATTTTTTCTTCGAATTTTTCGAAGACGGCGTCTCTGAAGCGTTTGATTAGTACCAATGAACCGTGAAATTGGTAATTTTTCAGACTATATTTTATCTCTTTGTAAAACACATAAAAGTCTTACCAAATCTTACGCAGCACGTTACTTTTGTTATTCATTACAAGTGGATTTTAAAATTTCTCATTACGGGTCGCCAGCTTGAGATCCTGCCCTTTTTGGGCACAAGACTGACCAGCAAGATTCCCCCCTGATCGACACTATGGTCAAGCTAACCCTCATATAGTTACTATTCACGACACTATGGGGCTCAATAGTACTCGAAATGTGCCAATAATTGAACTGTACTGATCAGATAGTAGTAGTTATGCAATTCCAGATCTTACAATTGGAAACCGATAGTCACGATTGTCGGAGCCTGATAGTAACTGTTCGTTTCCTGTACTTGGTAATAAGTAGGTATCCGATGGTGATCATCACTGGATTTTGATCATGGTATGCAAATGCTGTAACTGTAGCAATAACCATCTACTGATCTGATTTCGCTTGGACGTACATACGTAGAGTTTTGAGCAGATATGGTTCCCCCCTGACCATATCCACTCTCGAATTCGTATCGTGGCTATGTTAATATAGGAAAATTATATCGACTCAGTGCTGTACATATAATAATACTGAGCCCTTGCCTGCATAGCAATACCTACGTAAATTGCCTAGTACAAAATTTCGATGTCCCTAGCACGTATATTGCGTATCGATGTGTCGCATATTGACACAGTCCTTTATCTGTCAGGACTGATCTAATATCTTGTCTAGCGATCCCTTCGGGGACAAATATACGACTCTTACTTATACCAGGCTTTTGGCTGATGTGGTTCTTTGGCTACTGTACTGTCATATATCTTCAATGTTCTTGCCTCTACCAATGAAATCTCCTCGTTTCTCTTCAAGGAATTCTGGGGCAGTCGAGTGGAGCGTAGTCGTGCTACTAGAATCTGCGGAATGGACTTGTCCGTGTCTGCAGAAACGCGTTTCGAGTATCAAAACCGCAACTGCCTAAAGTGAAGAACCTTCTTGTATATTGATCATAATGATAATGTACGATCTATACCCCACGGTGAACCATACTTTATCCTGATATGTTCAAAATGCCCGGGACATGATCAACTTATCATTATCATCATCATCATTATCGCTATCATTTTATTATTATTTATCCAAGGCTGTTCCAAGCAGATGGGTATACTTGCAGGGTTAAAGATGAATGAGATTTGAACAAGGGAGTTTTGATAAAGGCAAGATCTTACAACGTATGTATAAAAAATGCCAAATTATTACAAGTTCTATACCTGTTGGTCCTGTTTCCAAGAAACTGGTTGGAAAATGCTGATTACGAAAGAGAATCCGTTATAGATGAAAATTTTCCAAGAACGAAAAACAAATAATACTTCAGTTAGTAAGAGTGAAAAGATTTCGAAGCAATTTGATACATTTCGAAAGTATATCAGTTACCAATTTGCCACAATATCGTATAGGCCATCGGAAGTTTCAGTTGATTAGCTTTCCATATCAAGCAGATGGTTTATAGATATTCGATAATTTGACTTACTTAGTTAGAAATTACCAATTCTGAACTAGTTGACGCAGAAACGCCACTGTGACGCGGGGCTAAGTACCCACTTACGAACGATTAAGTTTACAATTTCATGATGCTATTAGTTCCCCGAAAATTATTCGCAAATAAACGCAACCCATATACCTACAAGAGTATAATGCAATAAATTGTATATTCCATGGCATTGCATGGTATGGATTCACGATTTGATTTAGGAACAGAGTTAACAGAGGCTTATTGAACCTGCATTTGGCATTTGCCGAGTATTGTTAGCAGGACAAAGGCAGAGATAAAATAACTCTAAATTTCAGCCGCAAAACCTGGCTTATGAATATTTATGTATTATATGAAGTATTAACTCACATCCTTTCGTGACTTTCGTTCATTTTTTTTTATCCCCTCTCTCTTCATTAGTAAAACAACAGATGAGATTTTTTTTACAGAGTAACTGTAATGGATTGAAAGCAGATATAAAAACGTGGATAGGGGAGGGTGGGGTAAAACCAGATTGTCCAAAGGGTGGCTTAAAATTGAAAATAACATGATGATTCGATACAGCAAATAAAATATATGGATGTTTATTCTATTCTAAAAAATTCACTTCATCGTATAGTGTTCAAGTGAAAATGTTACATCGATTAAAACAAGTACCCGGTCTTGCCCCACCCACGAAACGGGGCAAAAGTATGTGATTTACATTTTTCTTTGAAAAATGATAATCCTGTGAAAGATATTCTTGAAAATTAACAAGGCAGAAACTAATACTTACCAACCGTCAAAGTTTTTTGCTAATTTCTATCGAATATTTTTCCTTTTAGATGCTTCTGGCTACGCTATAGATCACCGGGTGTTACTCATTTCCTCAGAAATCTGGAGGAACCTAAGACCCCGGAACTGAATCTATATTATCTACCTATATATATCATAGGCGTAAAACGAAGACTATGATAATTTATCTTCTCAGTGTGGATGTGATTTGATTCTCAAGTACTTCATTTCAAGTAGAAAACATTCCAGTAAATCAATTACGAAGTTATTTGGATCGATGTATTCCACTAATCTGACATAAAAATGTACAAACTTTTGTTTCCCGATCTTCATTATATATCATATATGAGTATATACTTAGCATCAATTTAAGTTATTCGTTATCTCCGATGAACATTCCGTTCGAAGTATCGGAAACTTCACAAGTTTTAAAAATAAATTCGAAGTGAATTCGTGCATAAAATTTAATGAGAATGGTAAGTGAATCTTTCCAACAGCTTCAGCGGAGCTTTATCTTCTATCCGAGTTCGTTCATGCTTTATCTCCATGTCCTGGCCGGTCTAAAATCTGCATTAGGATTCTGACACCTCAGTTATCAGAGTTCTTCGAAGTACTACAAGTTCAGTAGTTTTTTCTTTTTTTTTGTACATGTTCGTGGTAATTCAGCACGACTCACGGTAGTTATATATTATCGCATGGTAATGCCTTGCACCAAAGTTTGCCGTCGTACTGGAATTGGCGTGGATAAATCATTGAGGCTCCTTGACGTGTCTTGCTTCCGAGAATCAGAGAATCAATGTGAATCTAATTTCATTTGATGATATTCACTCCCACTGTACCATCAAACAAAAAAACATAAAACAGCTACTTGGGCTGATAAAGTGCCGTTTTCCATGCTACCAGAGAACCGAGACTGACGTAATCAGATATCAGTTAAGAACAAAGCCAACTTCTGGATACTTGAAGTTATTTAAACCTGCAGATTCGACGATAATCACAAAGACGTGTCAACTTCACCCTCGAGCAACGTAAACGAATTATCGCGTGAAATCTCGTGGATCTTAGAAATGCGGAGATTTCAATTAACCACGGCATTCACATTTTGCGCTCGCCTCGCCTGGTTATACATAGCATAAAGCAGAATGAAGAAGTCCTCACGAGCCACAGATAAATTTCTATGCTCAGTTTTGTCGGGAGAAAAGTTCCTCGACAGCGAAAAAAACATCGCAGTCACGGAACTAACAAGAAGCCTGCGCGTTAGGTCATGAAAAATTGTAGTACCAGCTGTACTATTCTCCCACGCACACCTCACATACGTCAGTAACTATTTTTCTGAATTAGCATTAATTATATTAAGGGACTGGAGCGGTCTTGAATTTTTTGAAGATCGATTTTCCCATCAATCAAAAACGAGCCAAATTTAAGACGCAACGGGTGGTCTGGACCTCTTTTAGTAATTGAAAAAAATACATATTGATCCTTGGCAAAGTCGCAGCGGCGTTTCCCATCAATCGTGTCTTCGCGAATTGTTATTTTGCTCTACGGAATGGATGTTCGAATCTTTATGATCTCGATAAAAGTTTTGTGGGAGTATAATTTCCAAAATTTTTGGTTCTTTGGGCCAAGTTTCTATAGCTACCCAAGTCCGAGTTTCCCGATTCTAGCTCAGTTCCAAAATTTTTGCAGTAAGTTACTGAATGACGGTTATATTGAAACACTCAGCCACTGGTAAGAGATAAGAATTATCGATCCGAGGCGAAACGTCTACGTCGAGCCGCAAGGATTCGTTTTTAATTAGAACGAACGAGTGTGTATTGAACTGAATCTTTGTAATATTGGTTAATAATGAAATGCTGTTGATGTAGACTTCTTGTGCCAACAAGCAACTGAATAAACCCAATTAATTGCTACAGGCATTTTTATATTCGCGAACCAATTAAAAATTTCGTACCACTTGAACTGGAAGTGACATTATGTGCAAATAATCTAGCACTGAATGCCCCAGTCGATATTCGCAGCATCTCAGACCTTGATTTCCCAAATTTCAATTTTTCGAATGGACCCAAATCTCGGTTTCTGAAATTTTGCTATCCCTGAATATAGACTATACCCACAGTTTGGACGGGAGTTGTTGAGACGGTCTTTACCAGTACGGTTAAGCTCCTTAAAGGGTGCATCTATTGAACACACTTAGTTGGTAAAGCTGTGCCATTAATTCATCAATTAATTCATTGAAGCTGTGCAAGAATCTCCTGACTGTGAATACACTGATTCCAGGTTGTATAGCCTTGAACGGTATCTCTGAAGTCCACCAACAGAACTTGAGGCTCGGGCATAAGTCTTCGTTCGTATTTCGTATACAATGGAGATTAGGCTGGCCAGGAGGGAATTCGGCTGGGAAAGTGGGGATTGGAATGGGCAAGTGGAGGTTCATAAAAAGATTCGGATTATATCGTGCGGGTGTGATAAACCGACGCTTACACAAGTCGTTGAAAATTCATTTATTTCAATTTCCTACCCTTTCAGATGGGCCTAACAATATTTTACATATTAATTTCCAGCTTCTGAGGTCCCGATTATACAGTCTGTACAGGAATACGGAATCGACCTTCTCTATGTTAACCCTGAACCTCAACCCCGGCTGTTACTGGACGGAGAAATGAATAGAGTGAAAGGCTTTTTACGAGCAAATGAAAATTATGGATTTACCCCCAAAAACCGTGAAGATTACCGTTAAAAGATGGAAATCCGCTACTTATCTGTCCCCGTCATTCACAATCCATCACTTTTATCTAATTTGGCTATATTTTTACCAGTGATTCTTACCTATATCCCAATTTTCAGCAATTCCCAGTTGCCTAGCCTGATTTTTTTCCCTCAACACTTTCCCGACTTACCACATGATGAAATGGGATCCAGATTGGCGAGCTGAGGCTTAGAGATCCGAGAATTGATGAGATCGGAATTCTTATGGGTTCTAAGCCGATGAAATGTAAAATAAGAAACTCGTGAAAACTCGGCCGAACTGGCTGAGCTGATTGCATGTATTCCGATTTTTTACCCCTCCTGTGGGAGCCGTATGCTGGTTCATTTCGCACTTATTTCATTCCTGAAATAGAATACGAATAGGGAGGAGGGAGTGGAAGATAACGAAGCAATTGATTATTCAAATATCTGAGCGTTTATTGCTGAAGCACCGATACAATATTATATTTGTTTACTCATAGTAATGTACATAGAATCTTTAATTGTTTCTGAAAGAATCATCGCTGATCATTCGCTCCCTTAATTAACGAAGAAAACGACACATTCGCCTGAATATTTTTCATTCTTATTGCAAAAACCAATCAGCACACGTATAAAACGGTGGCAATAAATCTCGAATATTTTCTCGACTACGGGGCGACTTTAGTCTGACCCTGAGCTTTGATTGTGGAATTCATTGTGCACTTTGAAGGCAGACAGGCAGACTCTGGCGCCATTATTTTCTTACTCCGGGTTTATTTCACCCCTAAGACTAGTGGGGCGAGAAATCCATAAAAATCAAACCCACAAGGGATATCTAAAAAAAAAATGACTCGAACGAAAAACTTGTCAAATATGAATAAGTAAAACTTATTCAGATTGATATATTTGATATATTTATTCAAATTCTGGGACAAGTAATTTTGCAACTGAAACAAGAATTTTCACATCAGAGTTGGATAATACATATCAACACAAAAAATCAGGAAACCGGTTGACCTGTGAGCCAACTCTAAAACTTCCCGCTATGTGTTAAATACGTTACAACAAATTGATACTATTGTGTTTATAATCCATTGAGAAAGGTTATAAGGACAGTTAGTTTTCCGTATATAAATTTTTTCCCGTATGATTTTTAATCAAAAATCGAGTTTTTTCAAATGTCAACATTTCTAGGTTTTGGGGAGTTATATTTAATGTCAGAAAATATCGTTCAGTCTCAATTACATTCAAGTCCTGGTATACCTTTTCGATCGCCGCAAGAATCATTCAAATCGGTTAATTCGTTCCAAAGGTTTAATACGACAAAAAAACGAATTTTTGTCGTGCGATGTCTTTTAAACTGATAAAATCGTTAATTTAAAATCGTTCGATTGTGATGAATCTTGCGGCAATCGAAAGGGCTATCCAAGACTGAAATCTGATTGGGTTTTGAGACTCATCGCACGAACAGTTTAGGAGTTATCCGCTAAAAGCATCAAAAAATTTTATTTTCAATTTTCATTCTTCGACTAACTTTGAAACTACTCGACCGATCGACTCCATAATCTAATCAGATCCAACCCTTGATAAACCCTTTAGATCGCCGCAAGAACCATCCCAATCGGTCGATTCGTTCTAAAGATATCGTACGACAAAAATTTGTTCACACACACACACACGCACACACACACACGGACGTCCATCCAAATATGGTCAGAATAGCTTCCTAGGAACCTAAAACATCGAAATCTGATGAAAACTCGATTTTCGAAAAATCGGACCAAAACCAATAACCCCCTTTTTTTTTAGAATTTTCAATTTTCATAACGGGAAGTTAAAAATCCATACATAATAAATATACATGTGTACATAAATTGGAAGATCTGTAAGAGCCTGCAGATTACAATTACTTTTTTCCTAAGATTAATACAAACTAATAATATCAACAACGTCATCGATCCCCCATTAATCATAATGATAAGATGTCGATAAACACTCACATAAGTATAGCTTGTGTGTAACGTCTACAGAATGTCCAGAAAAAATTTTGCTAGTCACTAAATAGGTTATTGGTACCCGAAATTCTCCGCCCTCAAGATATTTCTCGTGGGTTGCAGGTTATATATGTATACACTATTCTGTAACGTAGAAAAAGTTCAATTTCAAAGTTTCTTCAACATCTCTCTGAAGGGTTTATGTATGGTAACTTGTGACGGTATGGTTAAAGTAATCAGGCCTTAAAAAAAATTCAGACAACTTTCGAGATCACCATTAACACGCAAATCATATTTCAAAATCAGTTCGCACTACTCTGGTCGTTTGATCGTGAATCAACGTTAATGAAAATCAACTTTTGATATTTCAAATATTTTTGGTCTTTATTTAGTAAAGTGATCGATCGATATCTAAGTCAAACTCCCAAGTATGATTCTACTCTATTTGTACCCTTTCGATGGTTTGTCTTTTATTTTTATTTTATTTTGTATTTCAACGGGTTCGGAAAGAAGAAATCAATTTCAACTGTCTCGAGGGATCGCTGCCTATCCTAATGAAATAGATCACAAGATACGGTATTTGTCGAGGAGGACTGTGACGCGTGGATATTTATGGGAGTGGAGAAGCAATTGATGCGTTCGAAAAATAATAGAAAACGGGAGACGCGTAAAAGGGGCTACACCCGGTTTCGTAAAGCTCACAATCAGCCCTATTTCGTTATTTATTTATAACTGTCAAAGTATATATAGCTAGCTACCAGAAAAATTTGGATTTATTCAAGTTCCTCCCGGTTATATGCAAGCACATGTATTTTGTGTTATAAATCCGAAAGCGCAGAAAAACAGTCAGAGTGCCCCTTCGAAAAATAAAAGGAACTGCGAAAATCTATCTTTCGTTGGAAGTAGGGTAAAATATAAAGAGATAGCTTGCAAGCTTTCGTATATTTCTACCAAAATATTATAGCTACACAAGAACAATGAATCATATCATACAGCATATTTCAATGCACACATTCGGCAGCAGAGCTTAGGTACTTTTTTTTAGGAAGGTAATTCATATCTTCAACAGCTTTAATATCCAGGCTAAGGTCGATTCGGTTATTCAATAAGCTGCGTTTATTCGATTTTCGGACTTGACAGTACGACAGCGTCGTTTAATGTCTTCAATTTTCACTTCCTCGTTTATAAGCTCTGTGTTTGTTGAAAAGCGCAATTGCAATAGTATACGTGAGAATTTAAAATCAAACTATTCTGATAACACGTAGGTACAAGGAGACATGCATTCAAAGACTTTTAATCAGATAATAGCGTTGAAGAACTTCGAAAAGCTCAGCAGTCGAGTAGAGCTTGCGATATTGTTAGTCACGTTTAAAGCGATTGAAGCGAGGCAGAAATTTCTAGAACTGCTTAGTTAGTTAGCATTTCGACAAAGGAAAACTAATAAAGTTCCAAGCTTTCATTTCCAGGAACAAAGCGAAGCTTTGCGAATAACTTGCACGGTTTTTAAAATTGTATCAGTGCAAAGAAAAATAAAATAAGGTAAAAGCTCAACACCCATAAGCCACGCACTAATTGCACGATCTCGTTCACTTTTATTTTGTACAGTAATGGCACCAAGCCAAATTACGAAATGATAAGTACCAAAATTTATCTATTCCAATTCCTTTTGAAGTAATTATAATTATTCTTTAACAAATGTTCACTTACCTTTGCGTAGGAAATATCCGGGGGGGTAACGCAGCAATTGATTATTGACTACTCCTTTATATCGTTACAAAAGAACTGGAACAAACAAATTGATGAAGTACTGCTGTTAATTAATTTGTGACATGAGACATCCGATAACGGTGCGAAAACTTCGCGATTAAATTCAACAAATTTTTATTCCGGATTGACAACGTTCAATGCACCTAACAAGCTGCATTTGAATAGAACAAAATTTACGAAAATTTGAAGTGAAAATTGATGTGTACTAACGGCTGTAGACTCTACATTATAATCGAGGAATCAATGACTTGGAGGTTTTTAATGAGATAAATTAATTACTGAAATATTTATTGAGCGAGATTTCAAATTTACAAATTGTGATAACGTAAATATCAAAGCAAGATTAAATTCACATGATATTCATGAAAAGTTTGTGACCATCAAAAGAAGAGGCTGACCAAATGTAATTATTTCTTTTGCATCCTCTACCCTTTCTTTGTTCACTTGCAGATGAAGATGTTCAATAATTGTAAAGCTCGTATACCGCCTTACCAAAAAATATTTTTACAAAGTTTTTTCAACTTTTATCAAAAAAAAAAAAAAAAAAAAACGAACAATGAGCTACAAATTACAGTTTTTTCTTGAATTATTTGCCACGGTAAGATTATTCCTGCTCAGATTTTTACGTCATTCAACAGAATATCACAAATATATTATATATACATATAATGTAAATAATGAATTATTGTTTACGATCACCCTGAGCTCACGAGTTTACGAAGCGTGGTCGTGACAAGGTGAAGATTATAATGAGAAATTTTCAAGTATCTGAAAACTTCGCTGATAACGATGTTTACAACACTTATAATTACATTGCTTAGATTTTTGTACGCTGCAAAGAACAAACTATATAGGTAATAGGTATATGCAGTTGATAATATAATCTTCACGTTATTCAGCGTGTGGTTGTATATTTGAGCAAATAAGCAGGTATATAGCTCGCTCACGTCGTTTAATATAACTTGCAGCAGCTGTACGTGATCACAATCCCGGATGAATCATACAGGATTACGTTGACATCCGATTTAGCGAATTTAAAATTTTTTTTCAAATTCCTAAATTATATTGAAAATTGTGATTCATATCTGCTCCGATTCTGATTGACAAAAAAACGAGAGAAAAAAAATAAAATTTGCCACATTTCACAAACAAATTATGATTGATGAACACTCGTAAATTTTGATGAAACAGCCCTATACTTGGGATCAACTTGTCAATAGACAGTTGATTTATTTGACGAAAATGAAAAAAATTTACGCGCCACTAAACTCACAACCCCCGAGCATAATGCAAGAGCGCGATATGACTGACCCTGCGATCGACAGAAAAAAGTGTCTTCATCTTTGTGACGAGATTCAAGATTTGTGTTAAAGGGATCAGTAGGTACAGCTTGGTTTGGGAAATTTGGAGTACTCCAAAATTCATTTATTTGTCAACCAAAGCTTATGTCACATAAAAAAATTTGTTTTTCCGAAAAACTTTGTCGTAAGGTTTCAGGCACGTCGTTGGTCCAATTCAACCTCTCGAGGTCTTGCTTTCTTCAGACAGCAATTCTACATCTTATGAACGTAGGGATCGGTAAAAAACATTCATGTGAAAAGTTACGGTCAATTATCTAAAATTTCCAATATTTAGGTCACTAATTTGCAAATAACTTGGCCAACACGGAATTGTAAAAAAATTCCATCGTTCACACGATGAGGATTTCTTTTCTAAACAAAACGAGCACTCAACGGCCTTAATCGGAACAACGATGTGCCTAAAACCTTACGACAAAGGTTTTCAAAGAAAAGTTTTTTTTTTTCTTATGTGAAATAAACTTTGGCTGACAAATAAATGCATTTCGGAGTACTCCGAATTTCCAAAACCAAGCTGTACCGGTTCCGTTAAACACTATATGATCGAAAACCGTTGAAAAGTACAAATTGTTAATCACACATTTTTATTATCAGGAGTAGTAGAATTTCAATGAAAATTTATTCATAACATTTACGTTCTCTTTACTCATAGCTTGTGATTCCTCTTTTGTACTGTTTCATGAACAATTAGGTACAGAACTGTAAGAGATACTCGATCACTCCCCTGCAGGTTTATAGGTGCCTGTCGTATGCAGTGAAACTTACAGGAGCTTGCCTGCAGACTTTATGAACAACCCTCTTGGAAAAGAGGTTACCCATGAAATTGTTTGCATCCTGCGAGCTCTCGCCGTTAGTAAATTGTGCCGTTTTCTTGAAATTGCATCTCAACTTATGCATGTATTTTCAGTAGCTAAATATTCATACATTATAGATATAAATATGTGTAGCTATATACAATATATTTAATTATAGATAGACCTGCATATAAGAAGTGCCGATTAATGGCTTTTGACTTAAAAAAAAACACACGCATACATACACAAGTTTCGATAAAGACTGGTAAAAAGTATATCGATGATCGTTTATGATAGAGGACCCTGTACTGAAAACTGTGACTTATGCCTAATGCGTGAAATACCGTGAAATCAACATCATCAGTTCATCCAGAGCTTAAAAAATTCAAAAGCTCTGACCTCGGATGAACAAAGTGAATGAATATATTCTACTATCGAATCAATTGTCCTTGGTTTTGGAATCTTACGGTGAAGATTGTGATAGTCCCACCCTGTCGTTCGCGGACTCTTTATAACTAGATACCCCCTGAATTCTCCATGGGGAGCATTAACATAGTTACGTGCAGAACAGAGACGCCCTTATTCCGTTAATAGCTGAAATTAAAGAGCGAGTGTCGCATGGGGAACTGTGCACTTATCCCGTAAGTCATTCACCGCAATTAACACATCCTAGGAATGGGATCAGATGCAGGTTTCATCCGGCGGTACGTGGGCCTCGGTAGTGTGGCACTTCGCCTTTCCATTAACAGCTTGAATGATCACTGATGTCTTTTTGGGGTCAATTAACGGTTCAGAATTATGATTTGGGGTTTGAGACTGGTTTCGGGTCTGGCTCTTCTGACGAGTACTTCTCAGGTGTAAGCCGTTCCCACCTTTGCTAGCCCTCGTTATACTTGGAGAACGTAGCATATCTTTGGCATGGTCCAGCGTGCATCTGCAACGAAAATTAATCTAGTTTCTTAAGGGAGTATCTACACCTCTAACGTTTCAAACAATTAGGTATTTTTCAATAAGCGGGTGCAAAGAATAACCGAGCGCATTTTTAATAATTTAATAAATTTTGTGGTAAACTTATCCGTTATATGACTTAGAATCCACGTTTTTTTTTTTTTGATATTCTGGGAGAAAAAATTAACGTCGAAACTTCAGATTGAAACTACATTCTGTCATTTTGTTACACTTTTTCAGGCAATTAGTGATATCGGTCACATTCAATCGAATTAGAATCTTTTTTTTCTTTCTCATTTTGTTTTACCACTGTTTTTTATGCACACGTACGTTCAGAATTCACCTGTGGAACGAAAACTTGTAAAGAAAACTTCTATTATCTGGTGTGCTTTGCGCCCAAACACCAGTTTCATGATATTAACAATAATTTTCGGTTCAAGAATTGTTAAGTGAAGAGATAATTGATCTCAGTCCGATCATACGAGTAGTTAGCATGCAGGTCCAACTTTTATCTAATCTTGTATCAAATCTTTAATAAAGCAGAAGCCTGAGGAGGTAATGGTTATTTTTACCGAGACAAGTCTTTGAAATCAAATTTTTAGATAGCTGGAGAATTTCGCCGAGGGAAAAGCTTCTCAATTTTCCAGGGCACGGTGAGTCATTTTCCGCTCTACACGATCAACGAAGGGACTAGCCTGATGAGATTAGACTAAGATATCCCAAACACGAATCTAATTTATCGCAGCAACGATCTTCGTCCTTTTTTAAACAACTTTTTCCTCCGGGATAGGTATATAATTTTTTTTTCTTTTTCTTTTTTTTTTCTTCGTCGTTGGGAGGCTTTTTCTGCCCAATCCAATCTCACATCGTGTGAGAAAACCCGAACCAACCCAAACCCGGACCTAACTACGGTCCTCTGTGGAATGTCAGCTGTGTATATGACGTCTCATTCGGTAAAGTACCTCGCTTATCTCGGCGATTTTCCATTGGTAAAAAAATCTAAATTTTCGTAAGACTTGAGGCAGACCTTAAGCTTCAGGACCATAAAACTTTACTCGAACTGTGAAACCGTGCGCATTTGTCTCGCGGAAGTATCAGCTGGAAAGAAACTCTTGCAATATCCGGTTAAATTACAAACAGGCCAAACCCACGCCGAACTTTTTTTAAGGGCTGACTAAAGAGGCGGCTCTTGTGTCAGCAGTAATTTTTCACGTTGCGTGATCTCCGGAAACGTAGCGTACTTAATGTGACATATTATTCAGTCTTCCCACGATAGTCGAAGGAAGAAAGGAAGGGTGGAAGGAAGATGTGAAAAATAGAATAGGCTGAAAGGAGTTTGAGAAAACGGTGAAAAATAAGGTAATATATTATACTATATTCGGCCAATAAAATTACTCGGCAATTTTTTTTTTTAGTCAATCTTGAGAGGAATATTATCAATTGAAATATTTTCCTTAGTATTAAAATTCCCCTGTAAAGAAGTTCGTTCAAGATTTACCGTCTGGAATTCGTAATACAAATCTGGGGGG
This sequence comes from Macrophya alboannulata, assembly GCA_949628255.1. Taxonomy (NCBI): domain Eukaryota; kingdom Metazoa; phylum Arthropoda; class Insecta; order Hymenoptera; family Tenthredinidae; genus Macrophya; species Macrophya alboannulata. Next base: position 41,101,254 of record OX451206.1, on the reverse strand, counting down.
AGAGAGTTTTTCAAGGTGTAATATATTATTTTACATATAGCCGACATGCCGAGATCAAAGAAATCAAAACTAATAGAAGTTTATGAAGGAACTCTGAATACCAATTGAATTCCGCAGTAAACAGCCTGGAGCGAGAAATATAGCCGAAAGATGAGCGTGGAAGAACCAAACGCTCACCTTTGCTAGAGATTTTTATTTCTTCTGTATTTGAAAACAAGGGCAACGTGAAAATTCTTTACCAACGAGATATTTGTTCCATTTTTTTTAAAGAAATCTTCACAATTTTTCTACCTCGTCAAATAAAACATCTACACGATTCAATTGCACCACTTTTGACAGTGTCAGTTGGGGTGATTCAGGTTGAGCGCACCAAATCGTGTGGGTAGACTCCTCGAGCCATTCTAAGGCTAAATTCCCTTTACCAAAAATTCGAGGGCCTAATAGTTCCTGAGCTACGAAATATCTTAGTTGACCAATCACAGAGCCTAGAGCTGGCCGAGTCAGGGCTGAGTCAAATGAATAAAATCAGCAGTTCCCGTAGGTCTCAGCCTGTAAAATTTTATTTTCGATTTTTGAAACTGACTCGGCCCTGTATTATTGATATTCCGTAGCTCGGAAACTATTGGACCCTCGAATCTTCGACAAATAGAATTTAGTCTTAGAATAATCGAGGAAACTACCCACAAAATTTGGTGTGCTGAACCTGAATCACTCTGTATAAATTTAGATATAAATCGAGTTTTGTTTCTACTTATTTTTCTTATGTTACAGTATTTTTGTACAATTCTAAGTGCAGTGGACAATCACACAAGTGAAAAAAGATGCTTGCGCTGCAGAGCTTTGGAAAAAAATAAGGCGATTAAAGCCTTTGTAATCGTGTCAGATTTATTAACTTAAGCGGTCCTCTGCTGCAGGATTATACCTGACCCATGAGACCCTAAAGTGGCCTAACTGAAGAGTGAACTTTTGACAATACAGCGCAAGCATGATTATAATGAGTATATTACAGTTCGAAGTTTCGAATTTTAAAAGTTCCGAACAGTCAAAATTACAAATTTATTTGACGTTTTTGTGAGACAATTCGATTTTCCGGGAACGTTAAAGGTCAGAATATCAAAATTTGGAAAGACCGGAATGTAGACAGCTCGAAACTCAGAAAGTTCAAAATTCCGAAAGTCCAAGATTTCGAAAATTTCAAGTTTCGGAATTTTGAACCTTCGCTGTTTTTCGATTTGAAGTCTTTTAAATCGACTATACGGACTTTCCGGAAAATATCCTTTGTAAAAACAATCATGAGGGGTTAATATAAACATTCGAAACTTTTGAAATTCGTTTTTTTTTTTTCTCTTATCGTAGAACTCGAATTCCTAAAGTGAATAAAATGGAATTTGAAAATTGTAACATAATTCGATCATTGTCGTGACTTACCTAACAGTGCGATTGTAATGAAGGCTACGAATCCTGACAAGTTGAGATCCTGTGGTACCCTCGCATCCGCAAATAGCTGTATCTCTCATACTGCTGTGGTCGTCTCTTGTGAAAGAGGGACTTCCCGGAGAACAGCACAGCGTCTCTTTGAAAGCACCCCGATATTTGGCGCTCATGACGTTGTAAAGGATCGGGTTCACCGTGGTGCTGAAGTAATAAAGACAACCTCCCAACGCGTAAAGCCATTCATTTATCTCTGCATAGTAAGCCGAGTTTCTTGCGTGTACGTATAGGAGACGTTGTGCATGAAAGGGCGCCCAGCAGATGAAGAACATCACAACGACCGCACCTTATCATCAGAAAATTCAATCATATTCATTATATACTCATCGTCAGAGTCTGGTTTCCGGAACAATAAATTTCATCGAATGATCGTGCCGATGTCAGAGAATAGCGAACGTGACTTTTATCACGATATATACGACATCCTCGCGAACGAGGTTTTAATACTGAACTCAAAATAATGAAAGAAGGATGAGCCGCTGCTCCAATTTCAGAAAACGAAGCTCCACTTTATGCACATACAGCTTCTTGATGCGCTCATCTTTGTTCTGGAAAATTTAAACAGTAAAAACAAAAAAGACTGTTCCCAAGCTCGAAAATTTGGAAGTAAAAAAATTGTTAAATGCTTTTACTTTGACTACATCTAACTCTGAGACTCGATGGCTCACAACTCCTAGCTGTTAATTGATTATGCATCATTCGATGAGGGAAGTAATTTATAATGAGACTGTTTGATCAAAGGAGAACTTCAACACATGACAGTCCTTCGAAAGTACCCCTATCCAAGGTGTGTGAACTGTCTTAATTAATTGACTAACCATAAGCAGTCAATGATGAATGAATGCGTGCAAACTCTCATGCCAAACTTTCCTCGAGGTTCAAACGATCATCGCCTTAACGCGGTGCCATTTATAACCGCGTTTCTGCGATTGCTAATGCTGTTTCATTATTCCAAACGCGACCCCTCGATTCTCGGTTCTAGTTTCTTGTTAAAACAGGGTGTTTCCCGAATGTCCTTACTCGGAGAAAATCAATATATCCCGTTTCAACTACAGCTGCTAATGAGCATGTACTTTACATGTCAAGCAGTATTTCCATTCTGTTTGAAGACTCTGATTCGACTGCTAACGACGTATCGCTTCATATTAAATTTACATTGGTTTTACATGCTGATGTTGCTGATTTTGCTTGGAATGAAAAATATTGCAAAAAAGTAAACACGATTTTACTACACGGTGGAACTGCAGCGGCTAATCAGCTTCTGGTCCAAAGCTTGTAAATTTTCATGACAACTTTCTGGAATCAAGATTGCACTTATGCTAACTTATTTAAGCTGCGATTCAAAACGTAGAATATTCCGTGTACAACATGCTAATAAAGGTAGTAGAATTTCGAAGCTGAAGTAATATACTTAAGTATGGAAAAAAACTATTGAAACGTATAACGATCGCGATTGCATATTCAGTAGGCATAAATTATAGGCGAAAAACTGAATATAAGGTGAAGCTGGAAAGTTTGAAATAATCGGATATCCATACTTTGGAAAGTATATTGGGGTTTGAGGCGTTCGAATCTTCGAAAACTCGAGTTAACAAAGCGAATAATTGGATATTCGTTTCAGTCGATCAGGTTACCCTCGCAGAATAAAGAAGCTCATTTTACACCAAGTATTAGAATCGGTATCGTATTCATCTACTAAAAACTCACTAAGCATCCTGATGATCGCTTTCCTCGATTGTGCCTGCCTAGTTTCTCCGTGGACAGATCCTTCGATGCTACGTCCAAGTGACGTGCTTCGTATTTGAAGCCCCATTCTGACGTATAAAACCAAAATTAGGAGCATGGGTATAAGGAAGAATATAACGCAGCTTAATTCGTAGAGTGGAAAAGGAGGCATGTTGTGCTGAAGCATGGCACAGATTGCTGAATCCTCCACGTGGAGTTTAGACCCTGTAAATGATCAGTCAATATGATTAATTAGTCATACGATATAGCTGCTAAAATTTTCAATTATAAATTAAATCCGTCTGGTCTCCAGGTCGCGGATAAAAGTTCCTCAGAGGCTTAAGGAAAATTAATTATCGGTTGGAAAATTGAAGCCTCTCTTTTTCTCTGCTGTCTTGGACCAAGCGCGTCATGATTCCCAAAAAACTCGACCAATTTGAGGGCGATTATTCTTTAATATATACAGGATTCTCACTTTCATATGTATACCTATATAGAATATGTATTTCGCTAACCCAAATGCAAATACTGAAGTTGGCCAATAAACTTTTTATAACGTTTCGAATAATCGCCATTTATCATACCTATGCGGTCTGACCGAAGGTATCCGTATAATTTATGTTCCCCTCGCGCCCTTCTCTAGGGTGCAATTTACCATTCTATATCAATTACTCGGTTCAATTATTCAATTCCGTAAAAAAACCTTTCACAACCTCGACTGCAAACTGAATAATGACATTAAATTTTTTGGGAACAAGTTTCCCCGGAAGTATGTGTGAAGCAATATTATAAAAGTGAATCAAAAAGACACTAAATCATGTCTAATTTGAAAAAAAAAGTGAAAAAGATTTATGGCTCAATATTTCACCGTTTCGAACGGTCGAAAAGTTGACCGATCCCAAAGGAATCATAATTTTGTCTTATTGCACAAATATATCGAAAGAATTCATGTGAATTTTTTCAGAATTTTTCGAGTTTTTCCAAATTACAACTTTTTTCTACGAACCTCCGTATCTCAAAAGTATAAGATCATACAAGAAAATTTATAGAACAAAAAAGTTGCAGTTTCGAATCAATTTTCTGAAAAAATTTTTTTGGGAATTTCTCAAATCCTAAAAATACCAATTTTTATCAAAAATACACAAAAATATTTTTTTTCAACCAATATCTCACTTTTGTTTTGCCTCAAAAATTTACAGAGAATACTCTCAAGTGTTTTTCACGAGTTAAAACTGAACAGTGATCGCAATCAGCGATCTATTAGCTAATAATAATCGATTGGTACTTTCGTCCTCGAATATTGGCTTCTAAATTCTAATTCGTATATCGAAGGGGTCAAGTAGCCACTCGATTTTTTTAATATCAGCAACATTCTGCCATCGAGGACTTTTCAATTCGGTGATAAACATTAATAGGAGAACCCGCGTGGGAGTTATCAGTATCGTAATCACGAAACCTGCAATATCCATTCATTTGTCAAGTGCATCTATATTGGAATAAAATCTGTTTAATTTTCAACCGCACAGCAAAATTCAAACCTATCTCCGATTTATTTGCGACTAAAGGCTGCTGAACAGTCTATACAAGGTCGGCGAGAACAGACAGTATTTAATTTATAAAAAACTTGATCAGTACTACTTGACGTTTAATACCTAGTGGGAATTCGACGTAGTAAACTGTGGTGTAGACGGCGAAAGGTAGCGCACAGACTAGAGCAACGACCCAAGCCGCCAGGATGAAACGAATCGGTCTTTTCAATCCACTCATCGCGTAGAGGTGTAGAGGATGACATATGGCCAGATATCTCTCCATGGAAAAGGCCACAATGGTCAGGACCGACACGTAGGATGACCTTAAAAGTTCTTTATCTGTAGTCAATCTGCTATTCGCTATCACCTGATGATAAATAACACAAAAAAAAGAGATCGCATGCAATTTCGTTTACGAAAAATGAAAGTAACTATTTGACGACTCTTTCAACTATGCTTACGTAGTAATCATCTTAAAAATTTGTGCAGTGTCAGAGATGTGCAGAAATTCAGATTGATTTTGTATAGATTTTTTTCTTCTTATTTTTTCGTTTCGTTAGTGTTAAATTCAAAAAAGGAAAGTCTTAGGCATCGAAGGATGTAGGATATCAACTGGAAAATTGTTCTGAACATCTCCTTTGCCTAGATTTTGACTTATAACAATCACCTTAGCAGTTTGATAAGGTGATGCGTTGATGGTCTCTCGGGCTTTAAGCTCTTGTATTACAAGCACCAAGCATTTAATGAACTCTTGTTACTAACTTCCAATTAAATTATGCAAATTCTATAGCGCTTTTGACGACGAGAGATTAACGCTACTAGCATTGCTTCTATCCCCGAATACATTCAATCAAAGATTTTTTTGTCAATTGATTGAAGTTGCTATCGTAATCATAATTTCACATCTCGGTGTACAACATCGATACGACTTATTAAAAAATGGGACAAAATTGTTCATTCTAATTGGAGCAACTCGATAAGAGTTCTGATAAGTTTTACTGTTACGGACTGAAACATGTAATTATCTAACTTCGTAGTCAGTTCACCAAATATATGTTGAAAATTGAAACAATACGAGAACAACCTTGTGACTTACATTTCCGAAACGAAGGCTCGAATCTTGCACAAGCCCAACCCGAATGGCCAAGGATACTGTTGCCAGAAGACACTTAATTCGTTGGGTAATCCTGAAACAAAAATAATTCAACAAATCATACCCAATTCGAAGTTTACTCCATTTTTCACAATCAGTTCCATCATGGCGCAGGGTTAGAATTTATCGGGCTATTTGCCAAAGACGTTGAGCCTTGACGAGTCGTAACGATAATGAGAAATGTAGAGAGTACGAAATAAATTAGCAATTCAAGTATATGGCGCATAATGCAGCAACAAAGGTTCGTGTCTTCAAGGATTTCATATTCATATGATCTCCCAACACGATGGCAACCCAAGTTCCCTCTGACTATATATCGCATATGTATGCCAATGACATACAATACCGTCAAAAAGTTCATGAACGCAAAAGAAGAGAACTTTTGAGCCTGCCTAAAAGCGGCTATGTCTTCGCAAAGATCGTATCAAAATTTGAAAACGAAAAAATTAAGCCTTTCAAAGCTGACAATGCAAGCTTTTTAATGGTCCTCTTCTTATTTTACATATTTTATGGCGAAAGATAAATATCAGCGTTTTTGAATTCACAAGCTTTCTAAAGCTACTGTATATACGTGCAAATCTTCCTTTGGGAATACTACCCTACTGCTTTATACCAGACGGTGGGACACTGTTTACAAGTCAGCCACAGAAGCTCAGCCGTGGGCGATACCTTCAACTGTTCCAGTTTCACCTTGTGACGTAACTATCCCTAAGGTTCAATAATTAACTGATATTCGGAGAGAATGGAAGGGAATACCCATACACATAGTATTGATGATGGAAAATTCGTCAGTCAGAACTGATAATTTGCGAATCTGAGTCTAAGTTCTGACTGCCATAATTGAATATCACAAAAGATCACAATCCAGATCAAGTTGAAGGAATCTAATTAGGTGTCCTACGGCTATGTGCCTGATTGACCTTGTTGAAATACTTCCAATCAACCCGAATTACTTACCATTCGCGATAATATTAGGGTGTATTATACAGAGTCTGGGGTAAGAATACTATCGAAAAACAAAAAAACTTTCCATTAACTCTTAAGCATCTGGTGTCTGGAGTCTGGTGTCTGGACTGGTGAATAATTATATTCTTGTGGAAATGCCAAAAGGAACGATACTTAGCGTGTCTTCGAGTAACGGTAACGGATGACAATTAATCTGTCTAACACATTGTAACTTCATATCGGATTTCTGTCAACTCAGGGTATGACGATAATTATATATCTGAATCTCGCCATAAACGCAATAACACCCGAGCGTCGAGCTGCACCAGAAGACGACGTATCACAATCTACCCGTTCCCCAGAGAAACTTTCAAATTACAGGGAAACTTAGTACTATAAGCATATGATCGGGTTGATGAATTTACGAACTCAGTTGCGTGCCGGGGGATAGTTACAAAAGATTTTCGCGACATTTTGCGCGAAACACGATGAGGTATTATATCTCGATTAAGGCTTCCTCGTGGTTTCAAATATTTTTACTGTCGATTACATCCGCCGATCGAACTTCATGAATTACTACGAAGATGAACGGAGTGAAAAAACGATTGAAGTTAGATGAAACCAAAGACAAGTTACCCCGAATATATGTGCAATCATACGTCTCTGATTATAAGCCCTCTGCTTCCAGGAGTCAGGCTCAAGATAGCGAGACCCACACCAAGCTCTTCACTAAATCTCAACGTGCAATCTATTCTCGTATATAACTCACCTAAACGCTGCCAGAAGTGGCCTAATTAATTGAGGGCTAACGAACTAAAGATACGGAGTGAGATTAGGAAACGGAAGAGTAGCTATCTTCAAGTCGACATCCTACCGAATTAATGTCTGTTCCAGAGGGTGAATTAAATCTCTTTTTATATTTTATTTCTTGAAAACTTTATACCTATATCGGTGCCACTTTAGATATATCGGTTCGATCATGTCACCGTCGTCATTTTAGGACTCTGAAAAAGAATCAACACTTAGCGAGGATGAATGGTCCCAACTGTAATATGAATTATGAGCACTCTCGATCACGGATCTCAAAATCTCACGATTTCGGTGAAAAAAACGGTTAAAGGATTTTTTGTTAGGCTTCAGGGTGTTTTATATTGGATTCAAATTGTGAATTCAGTAGTTTAAACCAGCTTGCTGAAAACGTAATGGAATTTTATTTGCATTTACATAGTTTAAATATTCACCATATGCCTGATGTGACCTAGAAATATCATGGTTCAAGCAAGAAGCCAATGCAACGGGTGTGGAGTATAATGTAGAGGCGCAGAGTTCGATCGTGACCCCGTTGCCATTATTCTGCAAGCTATTCTTTGTCGTACAGTGTAAAAGTCCATAAATCACGCAACCAGGAAGGATAACATTATATATTATATCTTGTGTCGAAAGTGGTGATGATTTATATTGTTCTGGTCAAAACTATCGATAAATGGTTTAGTCGAAGCTCAATGTTGAACAGAAATGCGAATTTATATGAAAGTCGTGTCATTTATCCTAATAATCGCGAATAACTCGAAAAATAAAGTCTGTAGAAAAATACATTTCGAACAAAAGTTTCTTCGTTCGAAAGGCCCGATCGATTGGCAATATTCTTTTTTTATTCAGGGGAGAGTTTGAAGGTCAAACCAAGGTCAACTTCAGTTTTTGTAATGGAAACCTATATATTTTTATTTTGCTGACTCGCGTTCTGCATAATAAAACAAGAAACTTTTGTTCGAAACGTATTTTTTTACAGACCTTATCTTACGAGATATTCGCGATTGTCATGTTAAATGAGGCACCCTTTATAGAACATTTCCATTTGCACAATATGTTGGCCGAGGTATTCTGAGATAAAACGAAAAATTTTTGTATATTTTGTAAATAGCCCGTTTCTCGTGAGCCCGTATATGCAAAGCACAAATATTGTATCTGTAGGTGGTATATAGGTATACTACCAAAACCTTCGCCCTTTTAGACATTTGAGAAAATTGAAAATTCAGGATGAACGAAACGAAGGGCTAAACTGTTACCGCCCACATAAAATTTGAATTTGCTATCCGAAAGGACGAAATTTCTTCAAAACTTTTTCATACGTTTCGTAATCCAGAGCTCAGATACTTTTCAGCCAATACTGATCATCGTCAGTTGAAAACAGACGGGCTCTCAATCGCTTACAATTTCCGGCATCTGGCTGCAGGCGAGGGGGAATTTTTGAAATAGCCATTCGACGAAACGGTATTCGTGAGTCTCATTTATGGCATTGCACTTAGACCAGACCTTCGTTACTGCCAATATCGCAATTTTTGGTTTATGAATGAATTGGGAATCACTTCAAACGCTTGAGTTCAACGGGATCAAGTTCACCCACTTCATCACCAAAGCCACTATCCCCAAGTGTATTCTTATGTTTCCGAACTCGGAAGACGGCTTACATTCGTGCTCTCAACTTGCAGCTTCGTACTTCCTGAAGGATTACCTTCGCGCGGAAGAGAACGGACTTTCAAGGATGAACCGGCTGGGTTTAACTATAAGTAAACTGTGCTGCTTGGAAGTGTTTTACAGTGTTTAACTAAGACCTAGAAGCAACCTTATATCGCCTCATCTATTCTTCTCACTTTCTTACTTCCACTGCCCATTTGAAAATAAATTTTCAACGCCAAGCTTCGAATTCCAAATCCGCTTAACGACGCTAAGCAAGACGTATTCAGATTCTTGTTCTTCTTATACACTTTTTTTTTTTTTTTTTCTACCCAAAAAGACTGCTCGAATTCAGACGACAAAATTTTTGAATATAAAACGCGCCATTCATCGTCCTCCAAAACCCATACCATAAATTGGATTTGAATTGCAGTTGGTCTTCTCGAATATCACAGAGTTCGTAACCGAGAAACCGTGAAATGGAGGTAATGGAGTGTCGGGTCTTGACGCTACCCTTGTTCTCGCTTGTGACTGGGACGTCCCTACCAATTTGAAGATGAATAAAGGACGGCGCTCAAATTTACCTTACGGTTCCATAATCTATGAATATTATCGGAAATTCGGTCACAGCAAAACAGAACGGCGGGGGCTGCGATTCGGGCAGATACCAGTTATGGATTTATCAATACCACAAAAGCCCCGCGGGTTAACCATACTGCTAGTGTAAACGCTGCAGAAACTGGCAATCGGCTCCGCAAAGATATTTCTAAAGAGAAGCATGTGGGCGCAAAACAATATACAAGAATCTAGAAGGGACGTCTTGACACTAATTCTCGACGGTCGTTTGAGCGCGAATATGTCTGACGACCGCCTAAGCGTTGACTATTACTACTACCGATCTTTGAAATCGGTTTCGGTCAACCATTCAGTGATCATTTGAAGCCGTTTTGTCCAACAGCTATTGGGGCTTGTGTGATTCGAATAGATGCCATGAGAGATAAGAATGGCCCATTAGAATCGCCGATTTAGTCAATGTTTGCTATAATTTTCTAGACCATGAAGAGGATCCGTTTCGTTTCTTCCGAAGCTTCTGATTGACTTTCGCCGGATGTTTCGATTTTGAAATTTTTCGTTCTTAGTTCTAACTGCTAGTTCGAACAATCTATATTTTTTCATACTTTCTGTCCTTATACTCAGGTGAAACTGTATAAAATAAAGGCCTGAAGATGATATCTGTGGATTAATTACGTCAGTCACGACAATCCCTGAAAATATGTCGAATTTTTACATCCTGAACATGTACGAGTTGCCCCTTGATGAGCAGCTGACACTAATATCATGGCTGTAAATTAGTATACGTTCTAAGTCATTTCTCAACCACGTTACTAGGGAACGATTAACTCCTGCAAATTAGGATAATAAATCATATCAAGTTAAGCAGCACTTTGCTAGTCTGGGTATTAGCACCGACTGGCCCATTGCATCCTCGAAACTCAATGTCCTCTACGTTCGTGAACGCTTCATGATTCCCCGCAAGCCAAAATTAATTAGATGAAACTCTACATCGTGTTCACAATTATTATTTCAAATGGCAAACTCACGTCGCGGAGTTCTCTACTAGGGAATTAATTTTCGTGTATATTTCCTCATCCTAATTAGTCAGAGAACTTTGAAATTTTTATCGCTAATTTACTTACGCTGGTATATAAGTTCGTTTGATCATACAACTTTTTTTTTTTTTTTTTTTTTCTTGTCAGAATAAAAAACCGAGCGGAAAACTGTTGGTGAAAAATTGAATTTACACTTTACGGGGGTTTTAATATCTCGGGCAGAAATTCATCTGGTGGAATACTGCACTTTCGAGTACTTAGTTACGTCTTTAATTACGTAAATGCGATGCACATAAACCTTCCTTTTTTTATACACTGCAAAGCTATGAAACTCGTCCAGCAAATTGCTAGGTCTGCTTCAGAATCTTGGCACAGCATATCTGTAGATCTTTTGGAATTTTCTAACTATTAGAAGAGTTATGAAGAGACTTTTGCCGCGGTATTTCCGATTTAGCAAGAACCTTTGAAACGAAGTATATCACTGCTTCTGAATTCTTGATAAACTTTGACCCACTTGACCCTTACAAGCCCCGGTGATTCCCAGAAGCAAAGGGGTAAGCCTTTGGCTTTATTATTCATGGCTACCAATTTCCTTGATACTATGTTATAGTATATTACGTAACGAGTGCGGGAAGCTGGTGATCCCATCGCGCAGCGCAGGGGGTCTTCAGGGTGATCACAATAACTCAACTTTTATAGTAGATTTTCATACCAGTAGTTCGAACAAATATATCTATATAATGGTTATGTCATGTATGTATGTATGTATGTACATACATACATACATACATAGGTACATGTCACGTTAACGGAAAACATCTAATACGCAACAAGGCGTAATTGGAGAGGCATCTGACCACCTCAGGCATATCAGGATATACCGAGGATAACCCAGACGCTGACCTCGTCTGGGCCGTGATCTGTTTATGTTCCGGTATGCCGTTGCTACACATGAATAGCAAAAGCTGAAGAGGTTAAGAAAGAGAAACAGAATGAGACAAAGGAGAGACAACAGGAGGCCAAAAGCCCTGAAAGATATGCGAAAGGCTTAAAGTTGCGAATGTAAGTGGAATGAATGGTGTTACACCTTCACAGCCTCAAGACTGTGGATGAAATTGATGGTTTGGACCGAAACTCATGATTACAACAAACCCCAAACTTATCAAAGTGGCTTTACAACATTTCTGAGCACTAGAGTTTCCCCGATAAACTTTATTATGGGTTAGTTTTACGTAGGAGTTATCTCATCTTATTTCTCCTTCTCTGGTCTCTTCTTTCGAAAGCTGGTAACCATTAATTCAAACTCGAGTTACTCTCAATTCGTAACAAATTGCATCTACCGTTAGTTCTTTCACAGAATGTTTGTCGTTATTCTCGAACGTCGTTCAACGAAAAAAAATTCAATTAGCAGTCAGCTCCGGGATTATTTTTTTATTTATAAAAAGATTCTTCGTCGCTATAGCTCCGAACCTCAGAAAAATTACAGGTCTCTATAAGTTCTCGATAAAGTGTGATGAAGAACAGCGTGAGCCTTTTGAAATGGTTCGCTATGTCATGTCAGTTCCATGCAAGGCAAGTCAATTTTAAGTGGAGCTCTACAGAAAGCAGGGGGATAGGAAAGCTTTTAGTGTGATGCTGAAACTAGCAGGTGTCCATGGAAAATTGAAATAGAGGGATCGAGAACCTGAGAATAATGTATTTTCTTTATATTTTTACAGCTCAACTTGGCATCCTGACAAACGATGGTGGAATTACGCTGCAGTTATACAGTTTCGCAATTGGTTAAGAAGGTTACCAACTTTTCTAAAATTGCAGAAAAATTGTCGAGCAGCGGATTATGGAGTTAAATAAACTTTTTAAATCGCCAATATAAATTCCAAGGCTGGAAAAAATTACCGACATCGTTATTGCAATTCTGGAATTAAAATGATAATTTCTTGTAATTATTCCTTCGGAAATATTAATCTATCTGCACATTAAACTTTCTTGCCCTCGAGACTACAACGAACTTATTAACTCTCGCATAAAAATCTGTGCAAATCGAGTCGTTTGACCTCAACAGTTCCTTTATGGTAATTTGATTATCAGAATATTCGAAAGATTTTTCTTACCCTGTTGAAAGCTCGGATATTTAAGTACGAGCAAAGATCTTTAAGTTAATTTACACGTCTTTGAGAGAACTGTGTCAGTTTATTACATAGAATAAGAATTTTAGCCAGCGAATTCCTTCCGCTATTTTATGGCCACGATGCCAATTTATAACGGCAGTTTTATTCCAAACACTTAAATGCAAATTCTCCACCCGAATCGTTACGCGTACAGATTCCGGAAATGCCTTTCTGAGGGCCTGACCTTACTGCGAAAAAGACTGTGCTTCGGGGAAAAAATATTAATTATGCAGAAACTTGATGAGCAAATTAATAAGGCAAAATCAAAACGAAGAAATTATACATCGATACCTTTCGATTGACATATGGAAATTTGAAAACTGTTCAGCAGAAAGATTTGGCAATAGTTGCATAGTTCGATTCTGCGATCTGGAGGAAGCTTTTATCACGTGGAAATAAATATCGTGGTACAGTAAATTGTCGTGGTACAGCACTTCATATCGGAGTTCAACTTTTAGTATTTTATTACTTCCGCTGGTACATTGTCCAGGGGTTGGACGTATTGCAGGTATGTATCACCTTGCAGCTAGATACGCTTTTACAGGTTTTGAAATAAACAATACTTGATAAATTGCTAGATACAAATTTGAATCTTTAAATCTACGTAGTACTTTCCATGTTTCCTGTCATTTTTTTCGGAGTCCTTCTCTTTCCTTTAGATAAAAAATTCATTCTATTAGGCTAGAGTGCAATACAATAGAGTGCCTAATTTTTTTGTAGAATATTGGGGGACTTGACATGGAAGGGAACCTCCAGCTAACACGGATAAACCTGGTAAAAACAAAGCCCTTTTCTCCAGCATTCAAGGCGGTCAGGTTTCACGGGATTCGAGTTTCTTACCGTTATCACTGGAGTTATTGCCAAAAAATTGGTAAGGGAAATGCAGCCTTTCCTTTACGGGCTCTTTTGCACTCGTATATCTTTTCTCTATAAGATTGACCATTTATTTACTACGAAAATTTGCATATGCTACCAACAAAATGTAAACCTAATAATAAGGAATTTTTACAAATAGTTATGTAAAGAAATCACGTGCTGCCAAGAATTAAAATCTAATGTTTGAGTCTCTTTATGCATTTAAAGTTCCAACAAATATTTGGAATTTTATATCATTCATAAAATATTTTGACGACAAAACTTCACTGGTTTAAATAACGCGCAAACGTAGGAGTACCTACTTGTTCCAATCTTTTCTTTTTTTATATACGGGGCATTGCATGCCAACTCGACCTGGCCGTGACCCTCGACCTCTCAGATCTGATCCGCGATTTTTTGTGTCATTTTTCTAACTCTAAATAGCAACTAGAATTTTTTTCAGATTTTTCAAAATAAATTTGAGTTCGTCGTGAATTTTTTAAGTTTCTTTCTTTAAACATCTCGATGGCCGTGATCGAAAAATCTGAAAATATTCTCAAAAATTCTGTGTCGGAAGTGAAAATTTTTGACCGAATATTCAAAATGTCTGGGCTTTTGCTTCAACCTGTTTTTTAAATTATTGAACGAAAAAAAAGTGAGAAAAAAATTGGAAGCAGAGGTCAATTTACTGTCGACTGTTGCTTGAATTTTTTTATCCGTACTACCGAATTTTTGAGAATTTTGCTCACATTTTTCTAGAGTGTATACATATATTTAAAATTGACTTTTGCTTCTAATTTTCTTCACTTATTTTCGTTCAAAAGGCTAAAAAACAGGTTGAAGCAAAAGCCCAGACATTTTGATTATTGGGTCAAAAAATTTCGTTTCGGACATAACATTTTTAAGAATTTTTCCGATTTTTCGATCACGGCCATCGAGGTGTTGAGCAAAAGAACCTAAAAAATTCACGACGCTCTCAAATTTATTTTGAAAAATCTGAAAAAATATCTTGTTGCTGTTTGGCGTCAGTAGAATGATACAAAAAATCGTGGACCAGATCTGAGAGGTCGAGGGTCACGTCCAGGTCGAGCTGGTATGGAATGCCCCATATATACATAAATGTAAATAGCATGTCCCAGCTGCAGAGAAGAAATTTTTCCACGACCACTGCCAAGGTGGTTGTAATAATAAAACGGCGTAGAGGTAAAATGGGCAGATGGCCCGTTTTTCTTTGCCAAATTTATGTTGAGCTCAATCTGCTGCAGTATTCGTGTGGAATTGTCCATGCAAAATGGTTGTATTATATTTGTATCAACATATTTGAATATTTATAATTAAAGAATACCCCGGGGTACGGTCTTGCATGAAATGAAAAACAAGATACGCCGTAGGTAAGTATATATAAAATTCATATGACAAACAAAGCTTGATTCAACAAGCTAATTAAACTTTATATTAATTAGATGCTGGATTCTTGTTATAATTGCAAAGTGGATCAATGCATGCGATTTTCATTTTTTTATTAAATTTAAAAAATTTCACCGTCCAAACAGACGCGTATACTCTAATACGAAGAAAAATGCAGCCGAAAAACTGAAGCTTACACTCACCGGCACATATAGCTTGATGAAATATTACTAAGCTGGGAAAGATGAACAAAACTGAAAAGAAGCTAGGTAATAATTTGATTTATCATCGAAGTATAACGCGGCGTGTGATATCGATTCTCAAATATCAACGTTTATTATATATAAGGCCAGATAATTGTACAGTTACGCAGCTATTCCCGGTTGAGTAACATCGAGATTAGTATCTTTTTTGCTACCTAGTTCAATCGAAGTATCGAAATACCATTAAAGCTGATAAATTATACGACTGCTTCGCTGTCGCCAAGGTCTCTGCTTACATCGTTAACTTTTTCGTTTCAACACGAGTGAAATAAATTTTATAGAGTTTTGGGTAGGGGATATGGCGGCAAGAAAAGGAAGGGGCTGGATGTGACCTTAATTCTGGTCCAGATAAGTCGCCAACTATCGGAGGCTTCGGCTTAGGAACGATAACGATAAATTGCTTTCGGATAAATGCCGGGATCAAAAATCAGTTAATATAGCTGTATCTAGGTATACACGCAGGGATCCTCTGTGGTTTACCACCAAACCTGTAACTAATAGGGTTGACAGTTTTACTAACCCTAACGACATAGCATGTGAAAATTTCTATATTATGAATGAAATTCGACTCAAAAATTATTAAATTTGAGTTACAAAAGTGACAAAGGCGGCAAATTTATTCAGTAAAAAAAGAAAAAAATCAGGTGACCGGTTGACCTGTGGGCCAACCCTGAAACTTCCCGCTATGTGTCAAATACGTTACAATAAATTGATACTATTGTGTTTATAATACATTAAAGGAGGTTATAAGTACAGTTAGTTTTCTGTATACAAATTTTTTCCGCTCTGATTTTCAAGAATCGAGTTTTTGTCAAATGTCAACATTTCTAGGCTTTAGGGGGTTATATTTAATGTCAGAAGATATCGTTCAGTCTTTAGGTTTATGTGCGAAATTTTTAATAGTTTTTAAACAATTTGACAGATTTTATATTGAGTGATTCGAAATCATCTCACATCTATCAAAAAAAAAAAAATTTTGTCGTGCAATATCTTTTGAACTAATCGTTCGATTTTGATGAATCTTGCAGCAATCGAATGGGCTATCCAAGACTTGAATCTGATTAAGTTTCGAGACTAATCGCACGAACAGTTTAGGAGTTGTGCGCTAAAAACATGAATTTTTTTTTTTTTTTAATTTTTATTTTTCGAATAACTTTGGAACTACTCGACCGATCGACTCCAAAATCTAATCAGATCTAAGTCTTGATAAACCCCTTCGATCGCCGCAAGAACCATTCCAATCGCTCGATTCGTTCTGAAGATATCATACGATAAAAATTTGTTTACAGACACACACACACCACATACTGACGTCCATCAAAATATAGTCAGAATAGCTTCCTAGGACCCAAAAACATCGAAATCTGATAGAAACTCGATTTTCGAAAATCGGACCGAAACCAATCATACCTCCCCCTTTTTTTTTTTTTTTGAAAATTTTCAATTCTCATAGCGGGAAGTTAAAAATGTACCTACCTTCATTCAAATAATGGGTGACGATGGTTTGTCGGAATATAATATAAGCTAATGCATTCAAACTGAACAAGTCTATCACACCCCGATTGAACAAGGTTCAAGTTTTCGAACTGGGGAAGCTTCGTTCTCGAAAATTTCTCGAATTGGTAAGTTTCGTAACTCCCCGAACGAATAGCACTTAGCTAGCACCGAGCCTTTTTCTGCGTTTTCCCAAATTTCATTAACAAAGAAAAGCCCCCGAAACTTTGCTTGTTGGAAGCAGGAACTGGCATATTTTTAAAAAGGAAATAAGGAGTCTTCGGTTAATTTATAAAAAGCTGACGGAGCTTCTTTTCAATTATCAACGGTCAAGTGTTTGCTTAAGGTCTACCGAGAGATAGCAGGGATTGTAACTTCCCTTCCGGTATTGAACACCTCGAATTGCATCATAATTCTCTATAAGTATAATGAAAATGTCCGCAAAAACCTCGGTGGCTTTTTAATTCGATTTTACGAACCAAATTTTAAACTCTAAATTCTGCAACTCTCTGTGTAACTCTTGTGAACTCTGTGCAAAACTTCTCAAGATATCATCAATTGACATTTTTTTCTTTTAACATTTTATTCTTTGAATATCTCAAAAGCTACTTGGCTGGAAAAGTAGAAAATCTAATCAGTTCTGAATTGGAAACGTGGAAATCTGGTGAAAACTCAACTCAACAGTTTCGAGGTGCAATTATAACAATGACTCCAAATTTTTTCAGAACGGGAAGTCAAAAATTACAATCTACCAATATAGGCTACAATAATTTAATCTTGCACTTCCCATAAGTGTGTTGTGTAATCAGCAGTTTGGAGGATTTATTAGCCACTTAGCTGCAGTTACTTCCTCGAAATTTCCAACGGCAGGTACTTAAGGTAAAAGAGTGAGAAATAGCAACGCTTACGATTCTACACTCCGTCCATTTCCCGTCGTAAATTGCCTCATTCTGAATTTCCTTCTCAGTGCCTTTTTCGATAGCATTCTCTTCCAGAGAACATCTTAGCCTCTGAATGGATTTTACATAGAAATTTCGTATTCAGAATTAAACGATCATATGGTAAAAGAATATCTTCAAGTTAGAACAGAAAATTCAATTAGTTAATCGTGCGAATAACTTTCACTTACGGAATTTAACATTGCCATAACTTTTCAGACGGTAAAACAATGAGGAAGTTCATTCCATTATTTGCACTTGGAACATGTCCAGCTGTACAGGGATCAGATAAAAAAAAAAAAATTCCTTGTTTTCAACGGGCGAAAAAAATCGAACTTTCCAACGGTTACAATATAGTCAACCCGAAAACTTAAAAAGAGTTAATAACTGAGTTTGGCATCTGTGGGTAATGTTATTCGATTTACTTTAACTTAAAAAGTTTGTTCTGTTTGTTCTAAAAACTTTTAGGTCCTCGTCGTGGGACATGAATTGAAACAGTAATGTCTGAAGCTCGCTTCTCAGCCGAGAAGGCTACAATTATGACTCGTCTGCTTTTTCTCTCAAAAAAAAAAAAAAAAAAAACTTTTAATCATCGTCTGACAATATCCTATCTCGTAAAACCACCAGTTTTTTTATCAGGCGTCGATATTCTTTCGAAGGATAATATTTTCAGAATCTGAAGCACGCGCAGTAATTTCTCGGATTCCATTAGCAAAACCGCGTATACTTAATGAACGAATCTAGAAACAACAATGCGTTGTTATATTTGCCAAAAATTTCACGACAATTAATCTTCCTTAATTCCCCCCTCGCCGTTCCATTTTTTTTTTTTTTTTATTTTTTTGCCCAACCATAACGTCCGCCAAGACAAATTGAGTGCTTAACGGAAACGCTCTACCAGGTTGCATGATTCTCAGGTTATAATGTTCTAGATTAGTATAATTTGTACAGCTTCAGGTGGCAGATAAGCTTCAACCGACCCTCACTGACCCTCGCAGGGCTTGGGACGATCGGGACGATCATTTTGTTAATAACGTTCTGGGACTATCAAGTGGCCCGACAATCATTCTAATAATTTTATAACTATGCAGTATACGTCTAAATACCCGGCACTTAAATACTTATACATCATTTTCTTCAGACCGTCAATTCACCTGAGACAATTAAGCAGCAATTTTGCCGTTCCAATAACGGGTATGTATTCAATTTGGTATTATAATCCAACTTGATGTGACAGTAATGTTAAAAGTCTGTAAGTCAAACTTTCTAGAGTGGTAAAATTTCGACAGTATTCTTTAAAACAGAACAGCGCCAATTATTCCAAGACTTTAACGACTCAACTTGACAAGGGATATTAAACGTATACATTTACATTTCGTTAGATAGATTAATCGTTAATCCACGACACGTATAATTGACGCTTATATTCGCATGTCTTATAGAACAGTAGACCACTAGGTCACTTATTTCTTACAAAAAAAGAAAAAAACACTTCCAGGGTTAACAGAGCACTCTCGAATTGATTCGCGAGTGATAAGCACGTGTAATTAGTACTGTTACACGTGATGGATGAGCACAAGCCTCTGATTAGGATGGAGCAAACTACAAAGCCACACATTTGAGCGGGGTTGATGATATCGATAATAACATGAGGATTGTAGCCAGCAGATAATCAGAGTGATGTAATATGCTGGTCAGTTATCATTGTGAGTCTACTGATTCATTAAACACGCTTCCAGGGCTTGCGATCAATTGGACGTTTAGAATATTTCAACAGCGTCAAGGAAACACAATTCTCGTTAAAAAATTAGTCACGAAAGCTGCGTGATCCTCGGGGCCTCGGGTCACGGATTAGGGTTGTTAATAGAAAGCTTTGAGTACCCGATGAACTTAAAGCCTGAATTTTCTGACCGACTAGAATCCAGAGTTAACAAGGGTGGCTATTTCCTTACGAGAATTAACCTAGTACCCGCATTAAATTATTCCACCGGTCTTCATCCCCTGTATTCGTTCCCTGGAGTTCACATGAAGCTTGTCTCGAGGCTGATAAGCTGTATTCCACGTTTCGTTACCTTAAATAATTGATTGGAAAAAGCCAGCCTGACTCAAGTGTACGATATTCTACTTCGAGAAATAACGAGGTTGAATAAAAGGGTCGTTGAAATAGGAAGGCCAGAGGGAAGAAATTGAATGACAAAAACAACAACGTTATATTTCACATGTGAGTAAGAGGCGAAGGGGTTGGCTTATGCAATCAAGAAAGAAAATAAGAAATATACGATACGGTATTACTTTCTTCACCAGCTATTCTTTCCACCTGACGTACGTCGCGTTTATACGTGCATTCACATTTACCGCAAAAGCTTAGAGAGTATTCTCCCAGCTTTCGCGTAATACTTCAATATATGGGATTTGATGAAGTACTGTCGACTTTTCTGCAGGGGATTATTTGAAGAATAGTTTCAATGAAAGGGATTATATTCTTTGTCCGATATACTTGTAACTGCAACAATGATAAAACGTTGGACGAATTAATTATCCTTACGGATTACTGCAGAGTACACACAGGAATTACTAGACCCGAAATTTTTCCGCTAGTCGCATTCGTTATCGTCGTGAATAGAAACGTCGATGTGCGATCCTGCGTGCATTTATGAACGAATGCGTTATACTCGTCGCAAATAACAGAATTTCAACTCTCGGTTGAGAGGCATTATAGTGGGCGGATTTAAAGGATAACTTGATATATGTATCTAGAGATAGGATGGTCCAAAAAGCTTGCAAAATCCTGCACTTCTAATTTGTCAAAGTTCTAAAAAACCGTATTTAAATTTTCAAATCTTAGCGAAAATTAGCCATTACTGAATATTATTTCAACAACTTTCTATGGGTAGAATTAAGTCATCGATATAGTTATATCGCGTCATCGACTTCTTGGAAATAATTGATTTATAATTATCGACGGGGGGGGGGGGGGGGGCCGCAGAATGACATGTTGACTTTGATCGATAGCCGAGAAAAAAGCAAAAACATTTTTTTTTTTCTTCTTTCTATTGAGTATATAGCTGTAATTTTGTAGCCCTCGAAAAAGAAGAAGAAAGAAAGAAAGAAGTTTACCTTCCGTGATTGATCTTCGTTGGCCATTAACGATGTATCTCAATTTGCAAAAGATGTTTAGTCAGTGATGCCACGGAGAGCTTATAGTCGAACATTCGTCGTAATCACACACGACAATGCCTATACATAGCAGAAGAAATATAACGCGAAATATATTTCACGTAAAAAAAATCCATTTGCAAAATGACGGTAAGTCTGAACCGCGCCAGCAAAAGGAAGTGGGAGCTAAATTGAATCTGAATTTGCAGATAAAGAAAATAAAGTATAGCACCTAATCAGATTCTGAAAATTTTTAAAGTAAAAAATCGTCGCTTTCCTCGGGCAAGTAATCGCATATAATGAAAAATCTCCTAGATTGGCACAGCGATCTTTCAATGGCGAGATATCTCATCCATCCATCACAGCTTTCACTGTAAGATTGAATTTACATATAGACACGCGTGGTCTTATATGTGGGAAATACTCGGGTTAAAAAGAGTTTGAATATAAACCGAGAATCGCAGTACGAGAACGGGTCGGAAAAATTGACACACAAATTCGCGGAATGCAATATCAGCTCTTATACAAAATTCCCAGCTAACAGCGGGCACTGAACGACAGTTTTAAGGTCAGATGAAAATAACACGAAACTGAGCAAATTGTATATCTTTTCGGATAATTTATACCCTCCGTGACCAAACAGTAATTCAATTACATTTATAAATCGTCTGATAAGTCTCACAAAAAAAAAAAAACATAAAAAAATGATCCATTCAACTTTTGACCATATAAGAAATTAAACCAAACAGAATGTGACCAAAAATCTCACTAAACTTAAAAAAAGCTTTCAGTCTTCAGTCAATACCGAATGTGAACACAAAGGTTGGAATTAATCCTTTCAGCTATCTCTTTCGTGTCTGACAATGAGTGAATTTATATCACTAATGGATCTGAAACAAATTATCAGATATTCAAAACGTCATGTCGTGAGGACGAAATTGTTCCAAATATGATATTTCACGAAGTGATAACAGTTGCCTATGCCTAAATTCCGCAGGATCGAAGATCTATTTAATAATTTTTCATGACCAAGGGATCGTGAGTTTGGGTGCTGGACGGGCCTTAGCTAAATCATTTATTAACGCCTATTTACGATGTCCTATTTTCATCATATCTGGGTATTCAGATGCTATAAAATAATTTAGAATCGAGTCCCGGCACGCAGTGAAGCGAAGAGGAAAAATACCCCAGCACGCATCCTTTGAAGGAAAGTAAAATGTTTTATGAAGCCACTTTTTCTTCTATAACTAAAAGGCCTTTGTCAGGCGTATCGTATATAACCACCCTCGAATTCGTCGAGATGACGTAAAGAAGAAAAAAAAAAATTCTGGAAGGTTTAAAAAGAAATGACTAACCTAATTCCCGGGCAATACAAAGAAAGAAATTACGATTACGAGGCTGTTAAAGTTAAACGGATATAAAGCCACCCGAGATCCCTAAAAATGGGACTACCCTCGCCTACTCGGTCGAAAAGTCACTCCAGACGGACCCCAGGGACCGAGAAAAGCAAACTCTAATTAAACGAGAGGCAAAAAATGATGTGAACGTTAATGTAAACCCTTTTATTCTCATTTATACAACAACAATTATCCACGAATGTCTCATGCAAATACAGCACAAATGACACGAACCGATCCAGTACTAAGAGTGATCCAATGCAGCTGGCACTTACCGAGTAACAAAAGGGTGAGATCAGAAACGGCGAGACTGAACAGATAGTAATTCGTTGCAGTTTGCATCACGGGATTTCTTATGATGACCAAACACGTAGCAACGTTTCCGAATACTCCAGTCACGAAAATTGCCACATAAACGAAGGTCACGGGAAGAACGATCGGTATTGGCAGATGCTTCGGTCCTAGCATAGCCTCGAGATATTCGGACTGTGTGAAGTTGTATTCTGACAAATTCCGCTCCGGGCTTGGCAGAAGGTTTACGACTGCCATATCAGAGGCTACTTTTATGATTGCCGATTTTCTAATCAGATATTTAACTGCTATCCAAACCGAACGTTTTCACTCAAGTTTCTTCTTCCATTCACTTCATCCTACAATCGGTAACTGAAAATTTGGTCGGAAGTTTCACAGCACCATCTCGACGCGATTTTTGTCGCCCAAGCCCAAGACTCTCGGCCTCGTAACCGATCCGATGCGATTTTAATCCAGTCCAAACACAATTTGGTTCCCATTTTTTTTCAGCAGCGGATTCATCTACACGATGCACTGCTGACGGTTAAAAAATCGGTTTTGAGCCGATTCCGCGGAGTTAATTTTTGCTAATTATTAAAAATTAATTAACGATAGTTCTCATTCCTATTTTTGTAATTAATGCAACAACCATTTATCATATAGACACCAAAATGAACAGCTGGTTAAAAACTTTTTTTCTAAAAATCAAATTTGTTGTTCTTGAATAAAAAACGCAAGAACAGGCCATGATATGCGATCAAAGTTTCTACTCTAATTCTTGGTTCACTGTTCCCTTCGTTTTCATAAAACTCTTCGATATTCCGTGCCAAAGGCATCCGGATTGAGTTAAGAGAAGGGTAAAATTTATCACTCGCAAAAAATTGAGGAAAAGTTAAGAACAATTTTATGACACTGCAGGAAATCGCGAACGGTGCTTCGACCAATTCCGTTCGACATTCCACACCGATATTCCAGCGTCTTTTTGCGGAACGCCCTTATTAGTTCGGTGTTATTTAATAAAGGTTTTACCCCCTATACCTATAACGTCAAACTACGAGCTCAACGGACCACGAGCTAGTGAGAGTCGCGGTGAGAGCCACTCCGCAAGTTACCCCGAGCACCGCGGCGCCGCACTGTCACGCGACGCATCCGTATCCTCAAATTCGCACACCCTTGGTATTACTTCTATTCGTTTGACGTCTAGGGGTTGTCTGGACCGTCAAGCGATTCGAATTAGGAGTCTCTCACATTTGCATACGTCAACGTTACAAGCGGCTCATACAATGATATTGAAGTTTTTTTTAATCCCATGTGGTGGCAAAAAGCTGGGGGTTGAAACTGCGAGAGAAGATAGTTTTGCTAAATGGACACCCCGATATTTCAACTGAAAAAGATGTCAGCTTGTAATTCCATCTATGTAGTCGCGACTATCCGGAAACTGACATTAATTTAAGTCGAAAAATTTGCTCAAATAATTTTTTTGTCGTCGCATGCGACTCGTTTTAGTTGAAACGTTGAATATTTCGGACTTACGATAATAACATAGTAATAACAATAACGATGGTGATGATCGTGTGGAGTCCACTCTCGCACCGGAAACGAGTTTCGAAAGAGTCGGAATAATCTATATAATAATCTCGTCCACCGGATTTTGGTTTAAAAAAGAAAGAAAAAAAAAGAAAAATTGGGTGGACTTCCGAGAGGGCAGTGAGATATGACGGAAAGAAATGACTCGACGACAAGCCAAATGAAATCCCGTAACATGAAACTCTGGTCCAGCGTGTATGTTCTCGTATCATCCCATGTCACGTAATAAATATGAATTATATCATCATTCTAAACGGACTTTTAACTTTCTGTAAGATCTTTGCGCTCGTATTACTTTGGCTGACTTTTACCAAGTAAACTAAAATAATGCGTTGTTAGATATAACAAGAAAAGTTAAAAAGTATTTTAAAATGTTCAATAGAGTTCATTGATAAGCCAACGATAATTATAGAATAAACTGTTAATAGCAAAAAACAAAATCTGGAAATCGGTTGACCTGTGGGCCAACCCTGAAACTTCCCGCTATGTGTTAAATACGTTACAATAAATTCATACTATTTGTATTTATTATACATTAAAGAAGGTTATAGGTTTGGTTAGTTTTTCGTCTACAAATTTTTTTCCGTCTGATTTTCAAAAATCGAGTTTTTGTCAAATGTCAATATTTATAGGTTTTAGGCAGTTATATTTAATGTCAGAAGATATCGTTCAGTCTGTAAGTTTAGGTGCGAAATTTTTAATAGTTTTTAAACAATTTGACAGATTCTACATTGAGTGATTCAAAATCAACTCACGTCTGTCATAAAAAGAAATTTTTGTCGTGCAATATCTTTTGAACTAATCGTTCGATTTTGACGAATCTTGCGGCAATCGAAAGGGCTATCCAAGACTTAGATCTGATAAAGTTTTGAGACTAATCACACGAACAGTTTTGGAGTTATGCGCTAATAACATAAACATTTTTTTTTTTTTAATTCTTATTCTTTGAATAACTTTCCAAAATCTAATCAGATCTAACTATTGATAAGCCCTTTCGACCGCCAAAAGAACAATCCAATCGGTCGATTCGTTCCAAAGATATCGTACAACAAAAATTTGTTTATACACACACACACATACGGACGTTCATCCAGAAATAGTCTGAACAGCTTCCTGGGACCCAAAAACGTCGAGATCTGATGAAAACTCGATTTTCGAAAATCGGACCAAAACCAATAACTTCCCTTTTTTTTCGAGAAATTTCAATTTTCATAGCGGGAAGTTAAAAACAAAGAAACGAAAAACTCAAATCGAGAATCAAAAATTGTCTCAAACACCGTGTAAAACTTGCTTTGTATTCATTGTCTGGTCAATAACATAACAGAATGAAACTTGTGCGAGGATCTCGCTGGAACGAATTTGCTTGAGCTTGGTGTTACAAGAAGACTGAGAAATTTTATTTTGGGTAAACAAAGTTAGTGAAAGTTCGACTCGTTTTTTTTATTTAGTCTGTTTCTACATCGCTGCTACCCAAAGAGCCGTATAACACATGTCTTTGCAATGTCGCTGCCCACGTCACCGGTCCAACTTTCATCCCTTACTTTTCTTTTCACTTTTCCTCCATCACACTGTAAATTTATACAAATTTATATCCAGTTTTCTTTTTATTCGACCTTCGGTAGACGACAGCTTGAATTTATACACAAGATTGCCTTATTTCATACGTGTCAATCTCGATAGTAAATATGAAAAAAAAAAATTTCGTCAAATACGTACGTTTTTACCAACCGCTGCCACAATCTTCGGCATTGACACGGTCCAAATGTCGATGAGGAAACTTTTTCCCATATATTTCTTGTAGTTAAATCTATTCTTTTAATCGATCACGTACGAGTTCGGGAACATTTTACCCTTCTTTTATACCCACTTCTAGTATAAGGGGAAAAACGCTCTTTGTCGAAAAATAAATCATGAAAAATGTCGTCAAGGAAGTTTTCTTACTTCCTATTCGTAGCAAACAACATTCTCATTTCAATTGTGTACCGATCAATTCTTTGTATACTTCTGAGGATGGTCGGCCACGATCTGACACCGAAACATTATCTAATAAATAATATTCTCCAATATACTTATAACTAAGACCATATAATAAAAAAAAAGAGGAAAATAGATGACCGATTCCTAATTGTGACAAGGCTCGTCAATCAGATTTGCACGGTGCTAACGATGAGAAGAGCCATGAAGATATTTGTCATACTTTTGGCCATAGCGGAGCACACCTTATCTGAAATGTTGGAATTAAGAACAGATTCTTGTTTGGTGAATTCTGCGGCTCATCGGAAGCTGTTTAGTTCTTCTCACTCTGCACAAGTAAGTTCATCGTTCCTGGTGTGGAACCAAAAAATTTTCAAATAATTGAAAATCGACTTTATCCACTCAATCTTTTTTCGTGTGTCTTCTAAAAACGAACCCAGTTGAATATGTCCAATAGGAAATCTTCTAAGAAATCGTCCAACAATTCCTCCAAATTTTATCCACTTTTATGTAATGCATATGATCCACCCCTTGCATTGTCGATGTCATCTGAATATCTCAAAAACGACTGGACCGATCAAACCCAAAATCTAATCAGTTCTAAGTTTGGAAAAGCCGCGTCGATTGAGACCAAGTTCATAAAAATCCGATCATTCGTTCTCCAGATATCGTCGGACAAAAAAACTGATCACATACACACACTCAGTCGTCCATCTGAAAATGGTTGGAGGTGATTCTTTTGACCTTAGAACGTGGAGATCTAATGAAAGCTCAACTTTTCATTTTCGGGGTGATTATACATAATAACTTCCCTTTCGCTGGGAGCATGAAGTTAATTAAACCTCTAATATTAGTCACGTTGGTATTATGTCGAAAATGAACAGCGAAAAGCAATCTATAGTGGATATCGGTTTTCAATAACGTTTGTCCCCACGTTTTCTCATCGGCTGTTTCATCGGCAATGTTCGAACCAATTAAAGCCGAGTAAAGTGTCGAGAAAATATGATTAATCTGCAGATTTTATCGAATCTAGATTTAATTCGTTTAAACCGACTGTCGAACCGTGTGAGAGACTTTAGTCGCCTGTCATTTCTGAAAGTTTCCTTTCTCCCAGTTTCTTTGACGATTACAGGAAGCAATTAGCAAAAGTAAACCCGCAAACTGAATAAAAATAATTTGTGATCCAAGATATAGATCTTGCATTAAAATCACATTATGTACTTTGAAAAGTTCTGCGATAAAACTATAACATTTTTCAAGACCTTTGAATTACTTTCATAAAATCTGTTCATATGTTCGCACTTTTGTTCAGATAACGAAAATTTCAAAACTATTTATAATATGTACGAGGAGATTTTTTCTTCGCATCTTTTCATGTCGCTAAATACTGATTATGAAAATTCTTGAGGCATTGCCGTCGGTTTTTCACAACCTTGATAAGGATGTTTCTTCAAGATTTATACTTTCTCGAATATCCCTCATCCGGTTTCATCATATATCCAATCGTCTTGAGAATTCGGTTAATCCTCAATAATTCACGTCACCAAAACCGTATTTCGTTATCCCCCACGAATATGGCGAATATACAGAAATGGTATATATGTATGTATGTATGTATGTATGTATGTACATATAATCGGTGAGAATCGTAAACCTATTAACATCCCGAATCTAATTACGCCAGTGACAAATACCTGGAGAGTTAATTAAAGAGTTGGATGTTGAGATAATTGAGAAAAACGCACCATTTATTCACAGTTATAGATATTTCGAAGTGATCTTTTTTTCAGGCGTGCTCCGTCCCGATACGAACTGGACCTCATCTTTACTGCAGAATCAAATATCATCGATTGATCGAAATGAATTGTTGAAATATGAGCTATATGCCCCTGTTGCAAAAAATTGCATAGAAATACAACCCTTGGTGTCAAATGCGTTAGGAATTTGTAGAACTGCTACTACTTTCATAGAAAAGTGTGCAACGATTCCAACAACTAGAACATTTTTGAATTTCATCTCCGGAATTTCGGAAGATCGTATTATAGCGCTCAGAAATTGGGTGCAGAATGAATATCGTATGATCGTTCAATTGGGCATTACATATACATATATTTCGAAACTAATCTATCGATAAAAAAAAAACCTTACAATTGAAACACATCGGTGCGGATCTTGTCGACGATAAGCAAAAGCAATAAGTACTTGCGGGATTTCAAATATCGGAAGGCAGTGATTCGATGCTGATCGAACGTGGCAGTTGTCGCTTGAATATGACTTTCATCTTCCCAGCATCTGAGTTCTGCGAGGCATCTTATTCCGGATTTAAGGTATATCCTAAACAAGGTCACAAATCATAGTGACAAGAAATTTCCGGATTGTATTTTGTATGTGATACAATTCGCTATCTTTATCACTGATTTTATTCAAGATTAAATTTTTGACTTCGTTTCGTTGTAAAAACGTTGAAAAAAAAATTGTGTAGTCTTACAAATTTCCCACAGCGCTGAACTCGATGAAACAATAATTAGCTTCATCTGATCGTAAGCAAAACCAGTATTTGCAGGGGTGCGTGTTGGCCGGAAGTACAACATGCTTATTTCCTCGTTGCGTGAACTGAGCCAGGTCAGAAGAACAATTTTCGGAATATTATCATTTGACAGAGGCAGTGTAGAGTTTTTTTTTCTAAGATACTTTTACTGATTATACCTCGCTCAGGCGAGATGGCAATTCTAGATCCTACCGTTCAGAACACTGAGATGGTTATTCGATATGTAGTACTTCACCGGGGTGAATTTTTCCTTATCATTTGATCCAGAAGACATTTTTCAATGGTAAATCTACGAAAAATGTACGCGTTGTAAATCTCAGGAAAAATTCCTGACTCTTTGAATTTCCTGTGAACAGAAATTTCTCTTTCGGAACCACATTCCGAATAGCTAACCTCGCATATTTTTCCCCCATCTCTTCCCTTAAGTTTCGACAATTGTTGAGCTTGAAATTCCGTGATAAAAAGACATGATGACGAAACCTGGTCGGGAGAGACAGACGTGGGAAAATAAGAGGTGAAAAAGGCGTGTGGCTGATGGTGTGCAAATTCAAACGAGAAAAAAAAAAAAAAAAAAAAATAGTATAGGTATGTGTGTAGGTCCGTTGAAATGAGAATACTGTGCGACAGCACGCAGTGAGAAAAGCAAACACAGCAGATGAAAAAAGAGGTTGATAAACTACGAAGATTTTCTGCAGGGGAATGAAAGAAAAAAAAGAAAAAAAAAACCCTGACAAAAAAGCGTACTGGGTCAGAATTAATTCGTTCGCGTGCTGACTGAAATAGCCCGAACAACATCGCTCGTAAATCGAAAATAAACATCGGCTATATGTTCCTGTGGAAAAAAATATTATTACATACTTCTGTTCTGACACAATTGAAGATGGCAAAAACCGTGCTGATGTTTTAATCAATTTTTAGTACGCTGTTCGAAGGGAAAAAGAAATAACTCAACGGCTCAATTTTTACCCACAAATTTACTCCAACGAAGTCTTCAAGTTTCTTTGACGTAGGAACTCAACACATCCTTCCTGACAAGGATGGGTCACTTTTTACGCCAAGGAAAATTATACGTAGGTACCTCCTATTTTAGAGATCGCTTATTGCGAAGTGGCGGCCACTCTTCGGCTCCGGCTATCACAGCCATGATCGTGACCATCAAGTAAACCGAATCCTCCATTAAGTAAATCTTCCTTTATAAACTTTTCTATAGCATTACAGATGTTCAACATTAACGACGAATTTTATAGACTACTCAAGGTTTTTTTTCAGAACGTGGGAAATGGCCCAAGTTGATCTATTTCGCGAACAGTTTAGCAAATACTACTTTCATTACTAAATATATAGCTCCTATATATTTAGTTGGTCTATTGATTAGGAAACGTTTAATAACACGGTTCGCGCTCCCTTGTTGTTTCCCAGAAATTCTTACCGTATAATTATTGTCAGCTCATTTAGATTCAGTTCCTTGATATTGGTAGACGAAAATGACAAAGTTTGAAGACGTCGTTTGGATTATGTAAAGCATTTTCGAATGTGGTTCTGATCAACGATGAGGAAGCTTGGCCCTACGAGCCGCAGAAGTCTTTGAATAAAGTCTTTGAAAGTGATGAAATTTCGAATGAACCGATATTCAAAATTCGTTAACCCGTTTCCGTAAGACGCGGTACGTTTTTCTTAGCAGGTCTTTGAATATTTGAATTTTTAACGTCACGTAGTTCGTTGATCTCACTGCAATATGTTCTGTAAACGATGGTAAAACTGGTATAATAAAATCACCATACCAACTTCCGCCTTTTTTTTTTTTTGTCGTCGAACTTTCTAATTCAGGTCAATAATAATAATAATAATAATTTTTCTAATCACTGGTACGATGTGACGAAATAATTTACTGACTCAGTTTTTTTCGCAGCTATCGCTTGCCTTTTGAAACATAATTTGAAATTATTTCAGATTCTACCGACTTCGCCTTGCACAGATTAATTTCCTGGAAGAAAAATACTCGTTGGTCGTTATAGGGTACCTACAGACGATCTTGTCTCTATAGATTATTAGTTTTCCCCGAAATGACATCGTTTTATAATATTCTCTCTAAATTTCAAAAAGTTTTGATCAACGATGGGACCTGTACACTGCGACAACCAATTTTTCTTCGGTAGACTCAGATCAATCTATCCAACGCGAAGTCCATAAAATTTCGAATAACTAATGTGAAAAATCTGAATCAATAGAATATTTCTTCAAAGCACATATACCAGTGATTTGACAGAAATTATTTCCAAGGTGTACATACATACCCCATTAATGGTATTCTGAATGGATGAATCAGAGTCTTTGATGTACGCTTCGACTGGTCTTTCATTCACGTAAAAATAAACGGCTTCGCCTCTTTGGTAGAAGGTTTGGTCGTCCATTATAGGCCGTTTTTTTAATGATCGTTTAAAATCTGCCGCTAATTTACCAGCAACAAGAGGTTTGTGTATTTGGTATTGTCGGATTAGAATCCGGCCATCTGACTGCGTCCAATTATCTCTCATTGAAGTTTTTGGACTGAAGATTAACAGAAGCATGCCAATCGTAAATATGAAAAGCAGAATCTATAGAATTATGTGAAAAATTGAATTCCTGATTTTTAAGAACAGAACAAATTTTGCAATTCATCTCACACCCTTTTACTTATCCATATTATGGTTCTTTTTATCGATAAGTAATAATTCTGGACTTCCGCTTCCAATTCAAATGTCTGAAATCCATCCTCTTCGGTTGGCACCAGGGAGCATATTTTGCACACATTTTTCTGCATTATTATACATTTTTTTTGGTTAATTTTAGCCGAAAGTAAGACATATAAGAAGATAGCGATATTCTTCTTTATTATTATGATCATGACTCACTATGTGAACAGGAAAATTCATACTATAATTTTATAAATTTCATTTTATCGATACGCCAAGGCTTATCTTCAATAACATATGATCAAAAACAGCTTTAGCTTCTTTTCAATGCAGAATAAAGTTGAGAATTCCTTGAAGAAAAGTTTGAACTATGAACATAATTTCGCGAAGAATATATATACGAGCTTTAAATATTTGATTTATAAAATATCTGCAGAGCTACCGTTGAGATCCAATCTCCGTTTTCACCCCGGGTTGCATAATTTTCAATTTTTAAATCGTATTAACCGAGTGAATTTTTTGAAAGTAAACTGACAACTTAGTCTTCGCATTATCCAGATAAGAGTCACTAAAATCCGCCACTATCACTTTCCGTTCAATTTTATGAAATTCGTTCAAGTCGTATCGTAAGTCAAGCAAGTTTACCCTCGTGAACTGCTTCGGCTATAGAGATACAGGGGTGAAGGTACACGTGTTATATTATATCTCCTAGTAAGCTTGGCATTTTCTTTTCATTTTCTACCGACTTATAAACTCTGTCTTAAGTCGACCTCAACGTGGGAGTTATAGATACCCCAACTTCATATTACCGTACAAAAGCTGCGATAATGTAGTGCGAAGCATGACGTATGCATACGTTTTTTCACGGCTGTCGCATTATACTCGGATTACCATTTTCTACAAGTACCCCGCGGCTGCGGAGTGTTGATTACGTCAGAAGGATGTAAAGTTTTGAAAGTTAGTTTCAAAAGCAATTAAGAAATAGTCGAGTGACGTCGATTATAAATATAGATTCCTGTTATCGACATTTACCGACCTCGTACCCGAGACACGAACAATTCTTCTGAAAGCTGATTCAACGATGAAATTTCCCGGGTCCAGAAGTTCCTCGGTGACACGAAGGATTCTGTGACCACCAGGTACTGAAAAACTTTCTCCAAAACGCTCGACAATGGGATCCTTCGACTTTTTTGAGGCACACAGTCTTCGGAATCATAGCTCCGGATGATCTTGGATATTATTTGACGCGCAGCTTCTTAACCCTCCGTAGTCACATTGGGGGTCGAATTGACCCAACGTCATTTTCAAATGACTGCCGTACAAAAAGTATCCGTCCGATTTTTTTCAAAAAATTATAGATCATACTTTGAACATTGTAGGATATGTAGCAACGGTCAATTTGGAAAGAATCAAATATTAACATGTCTAAAAAAATCGTAACGATGTGAATGTGCAAAAAATGTACTTTTTCGGTAAAATATTCATAACTCTTTCATTTCTCGATTTTTTTTTTCGAAAAATTTCAGGGTGATACTCACGAGATATATTTAGCCCCAAAGTTGAAGCTGGGTCAATTTGACCCATAGTGACTACGGAGGGTTAAGATTGTGGAACTTCCTGAATGACATAAAAGGATTCTCTGATCACCAGCGAAGCATCAAATTGCTTTGCAAATTGAATATAAACATGATTAGGTTCGGGAAAAGATCACAGACGAGATAATATGAGGTCTTGGTTTAAGAGCAGTCGAAAACTTGCTCGAATCATTGCCTAGACTGATTCTCAATGTGCTTTCGTGACACGTGATGACCTGAGTTTCTAGAAGATTCTTTACCGAAAGCGGTCTCTTTCTACTTAACCCATGCGACCATAGGTCTGCAAATTTCAATTTAATAATCGTCTGGACCCATGGTCGTCATCTTGAAAGCTCTTCGGTCTGGTCAACAAAAGTTTGTCGTTTAAAAAGAAGATAACACCACTTTGAGAACCAAAGAGCACGTTGCTCTCAGGGATTATCATGCGGTTTACAGTCCTCGATTCTACTTCCAGCAGAGGATCTGTCCACATTTAGCAGTACAAAAGAGAGCGGTATCAGCCAATTCCTCCACCAAAAGTTTTTCGAGCCACAGCTCAAAAGTCTTTGTGCCTGCGTCCCGGCTAGGGAATTGTGGATGTAACGAATTTTGGATAACACTAATTCCCTAACTTCAAAGCTTTGCTGTGATATTCTGACACCCCGGAGACATGGAGCAACAGCCAATTTCAAAATATGTCCTCATATCGATTCCATGGGGATCAGAGATACCTGGAGCTCTTGGCAAAGGAGGAGGAATGTCAGAGTCCGGTGCCCATTGGGATTATATCGCATGGAATTCGTCTTTCGAATCTGAATCTTTCAAACCATCTTTGATATTGGAATTTCGGTTCATCGCCTTCGAACTATTCATACATTTCAGCTGTGTCTATAATACTCGAAGCACATTACGTGTTACAAGTCGACTTCATTCGCATAGTAAAGATCAGCCTAATCCAATTTGTGAAACTTCTTCTTTGTGCTGATTTAAAACGATATTCCCTTCTGCAATGGCGTCATCTCTGTCGTTTCAGTAGATTGGTAGGGTGAATATCTTAAGTTGTATCCTCTGTAGGGGACCGAGTTCATCCCAGAATGATCGTTGTACCGGATTGATCAAAGGTTAGTCATTTGAAACTCGTCTTACATTACGTCTTGAACTACATATAGTGTTCACAAAAATTTATTAGCATTAAAAATGTGCTCTAGACGTCCAACTCTTACTCTGATCCAAAAGCTTGTTTTCACTTTTCTCGTCCGGGTAATTTCATAGTTTTTATCAACCACGACCCACCCACTTTGAGTTATCCTTTCCGGAAGAAATAATTATGCGAAAACGTAGGCCTTAACAGCCCATTCTGTGCCAAAGCATGCGAACATTTTTTTTTTTTCTTCCAACGCATTAGTTGTCCACGTGAGAGAAAACCTCTGGAGAGTCGTTCGCAATAGTAACACATATTCGCGCGTGGATACGAAAGGGTTGACCGTGAAAAGTGACAACTTCCTATACATTTTTTTCATTTTTTTTTCCGGAAATTAGATCCGTGTGGCACGTACGATATTACGAGGCATTGTATTTCGGTTCAATAGACCATTGAATGAACTAAAATCGAGGGAAATCAAGGGCGCCTGCAGACTCCGGTGTTCCCCTTTTTGAGTGTTTCTCATTAGACCTCTTGAGCCGCAGGCTAGAGTTATTTGTATTATTGTGAAACTTCTCAAATTGACATCCAAAGGCATTTTCAGTGTAATAATTTCAGCAGCTGTTTGTTTCAAAAAAAGGTTGACGTATCGGTTAAAAGGTCGATAAATGTCGGTGACAGGAATCTATCCATAAAATCGGCTTCACTCACTTGACTTTCAGATACGGAACTTTTAGCCAACTTCCTTTCAAAACCAGGCCAAAATCTTGAATTTGCCGATCAGAATTCAATGAACTTTCCCTGATCACGACTGAGTGGAAGCCGGCAACTGATCAACTGCACAATAAGATATCAACGGGTAATTAATTAAAGTATTTGTTGCAATTTTCCGGCCAGATTAAGAAAATGAATAGCGTTGAGTTTTTATTGAAGGAAAAATCAACGGATCCCTAAATTTACCCGACGATTCTTATACCTTCAAATTCTCTGCTATTAAACTAGATTGTAATCGTCGTTGAAATTGATGGACTGACATTAAACCCAAAGTGTGAATACAGAACGAGAGAAAATAGGTCGGACTGTAAACTAGAATCACTGGACAAGTCTAATCGAATCTTGCGAATAACTGAACTCAATTTCTGAACAAAAACTTTGAAAAAAGTTCAACGATGCTAGAACTGGAGCAATGAAAGGACATTCAATTTACACAACACAGTTTCCAGCACTCGTAGAATTTTTTTAAAAGCAGAAAACACGGTAGAGATGGCTATCGTTAAAAGAAATCTGCCTCAGCAGCGAATCAAAGAGAACTGACCCATCGTCAGGTCGGACAAAACTATCGTGAGCTAGTTGTGACTCCAATGACAAAATAGCTTATTGCATCGAAATGGATCGATAGACGTGAGAACATCTGGTATCTATTCGAAGTCTACAGAGAAGTTCAATTCCGTTTTCTATTCAGAGTCCACGAGGTATTTTCTGATAGAGGAGATCGTCCGAGTCGAATCAGTGAACTATGTGTCGACTCAGCAATCTGGCTTTATTTCCAGCAGGCACTCAAGCCGGACTTGATTATCGCCACGATCCCAAAATGATCAGCGTGATCTGCGTTGTTGAACACATTGCGACACGGCTTAGTTAACGCCTTCGTCCTTCGGACCATTCTGACTCATCGACTTTAGTTTCAAGCTGAAAATGTACAACCGGATCGAGGATATACTAAAAATTTTACAAATCAGAATCAAGGTCCACCTTTGGCAACTACACGTGATAAAATTCTCCAGCCAAGAATATTGCATGGGTTGAATGCCTACGTCAATAATGGAGTTCGTATTTACGGCTATCATCATTGCTCTGCAAGCACGGGTACCTTAAATACCCTATAAATCAGAAGGGATTACGGTGACATCCGGCGAATTGGGATCAGATTATCTTCGGCCATCATGAGACCCATTATTAGATTAGCATTCGGGAGACGCTATAAAATGCGACTAATCCTAAGTGGCCTCCAGAATTTGCTTGTCGATAATTATGATGAATTCTACGCATGAAGAAGTCATAGTTTCTCATCACTTCCTAGACATGTCTAATACTTGAACACGTGTTTTTCTCCTCGTGATCCTTGTCTATGCATTTATATCTGTAATGTTCACAAATCGGAAAGCCTTCGACGGATTTCATGCTCTGACCTTCTTCGTGGTTGAAGGTCTTCTGTCAAGTGTCGCATTTAACCGATTCCATTAATCTAATTTTCTTTTCTTGACAGATACGTATCAACGAGTATCAAAACCCGATCCAGGGAAGAGGTTTTACCGCAAGCTTTTAACGTGAGAACGTTAGGTTTTGTAGATATTGCCCAGAAAGATTCGAACATTAATGTACGTCGCGGTGGTATTCGATGCGAATGTTCTGTACGGTTTTGTCTTGACAAACAATAGTGTTGTTTATTCTTGCCGCAAATTTCGAATCTGTAATTAACCGTTATCCTCCTTCATATGGATTACTTCCCTAATTGGAATAATTCAAACGGAAGAGATTTAGTGAAATTCACAACTCTCTATCCAGGCGATTCTACATCATCTACATCTGTTTATTCCGTTGCAACAAACCCAGAACTTTTAATTAACCACTGGCAAATACTGTGCAAAACTGATGTTTAACTACTGATAATAATATTACTGAGATGATGAAGAGATGCGACGAGCCTTAAGCTGTGCTTTCAACACTTCAACAACTGATTAATAAAAAACAAATGTTGGCTTTGCAAATTCTATAAGTGAATCGCTCGCCGATTGATGTGAAGCTGAATTGCAACTTTATCTAAAATTCAATTATTGCTCAAAGGTGTTGAAAAGGTTGAAGAATCAGTTCAACATACTGGCGTGTTCATATGATATGAATTAGCAGGCGCTATAACCCAGGATTAATTATTCTCCGTGTAAAAGCTGAAGTTCATAATGTACAGTTTCCAGTTGTTGCAGCCAGTAGGCGGACTGCGATACCACCACTAATCAAGAGACTCGGTAGAGTCTCGCGCCAAGTACATTAAAAAGAATTTTTAACGCACGGCGCGAGACTCGACCCGAGTCTCTATACCCGCATGAGAGCTCTACAGCCTATACGGCGATTGTATTATCCTTATATTTTCTGACTCGAGTTACACACGAGATTCAAATATTTATCTCCGAATATGGCTTCAAATAGCTTTCATTTAAGCCCAATTTTTATGCAATCGGTGGACGGAGAGCTGAGATATAATATTCCGATTTACCGAAATGCTCAATTCGATCAAGAATTTTCGTCCTCTCCGTCTCCATCGTCGTCGTCGTCGCCATCCAGCAGTGTTGCCAGTACCGCTCGGAACGAAGTAGCCACGCCGTGGCGCGCGTATAACCCCCAAGTAGCCTATCAGGCGGGAAATTTTTAAATCAAGAGTCTCGCGCCAAGTACATTAAGAAGAATTTTTAACGCGCGGCGCGGGATTCGGTCGAGTCTCTATACCCGCATGAGAGCTCTACGGCCTATGTGGCGATTTTACACGGAGAAAAGATTATAGCGAAATTTCCCATGGATTTCCCATAGATGAATGAGGAAATTTGTACGTTTCAAACAGCGAGCGTCGTGGATCGAGTTTTAATTGAGTATAACTCGAAAACTATATACATCATACAAAAAAATGCGAAGAATAAAAAAGTTTCAGCCTGAAGTAAACTTCAAAGTGATGACATACAAAAAATATTGGGGGTTCCGTAAAGTTGAAAAAAAAATTATACTACAATTAGTGTTAAAAATTTCTCAATAACCACGTCTTTTGGGGTTAAAAGTTTCAGAGAATATTCTTCTATTTAATGCACTTGAGGCATATAAGGCCCACCTTATTTCAAATTGCTTTATATCATTTTTACTTAAAGATAATTATCTCATGAAGGTGGCAAGTGTTGCTTCTTATAATTTCAAACATACATTTCAATGAATAATATGTCTTTATGCCTCGTAATTTTGATTATAATATAAAAAAAATAATGCTTAACAAGGCCTGGGTTGTTTCTCAAGGCCTAAGCCTTTTTCATCTTTTCGGAAAACCATGAAACTATTATGAATAATTTTCTAATTAGATTTAAAGTGTAAGCACTCATCAATTTATACTTATATTAGGTATATCATTTGTACAAGAATGATATTTCCAAACAAGATTGACTTTGAAGAAGGAACAGGCTTTACTATGCGATGCACATAGGCCTTATTATCCGCACTTTTCTAATAATAATGTAATAAGAAGTATTAAGGATATAGTTTATACTGGATTGGTGTTAGCTGTGAATTTTCATTTTTTATGTTCCCTTTAATAACTAATACATTCACACTATTGTAAGTCCAGTATTTTTGAGATAGGCTTCATTATACTCTAGGCCTGATTACCCTTCGGTACCTTAGTGTAAGAAGCACGTGCATAAATTTTATTATGGAGCCAGTTTTAGCTTAGAAGATATGAATCTTTTACTGAATTTATTTCGAAAAAAAACAACAACAAAAACTT
The DNA here is from genome assembly GCA_949628255.1 of Macrophya alboannulata. Classification (NCBI taxonomy): domain Eukaryota; kingdom Metazoa; phylum Arthropoda; class Insecta; order Hymenoptera; family Tenthredinidae; genus Macrophya; species Macrophya alboannulata. The sequence continues at coordinate 41,062,345 of OX451206.1, read as the reverse complement.
TGTATCACAAGGACTTCGTATCGACTGATAAAATCTTTAAAAACCGTTAAATAAACAGAACTTTATAATCTGTACTTTCATTCCTTCAATTTCGCAGAGTGCTGAAAAAGTTGTATTTTTGGTTCGAAATGAATTCGGTAAAAAATTCATATCTCCTAGACGAAATCTAGCACCACGATAAAATTTATACCCATTCTTTTTACACTATAAAGGAATATTCTCTGAAATTTTGAGCAATAAAAAACGTATGGTTGTTGAGAAATTTTCAAAACTAATTTTATATATAATTATAATTTTCTTTCAACTTTCCGGAACCCCCATATTTTTTTGTCTGCCATCGCCTAGTCATCACTTCAAACTGAAACTTTTTTATATCTAACATTTTTTGTGAGATGTATAGTTTTCGAGTTATGCTAAATTGAAACACGGATATTGTCGATTTCCGCATATATCGGATCAGCTGCTAACGTCTGAACGTTTTTAATAAAAATCCATAAAAATTCATACGTACTCTTATCAAGTGCCACAAACCTTTTTTAAACCTTGAACCAATTTTTAGAGGATCAAAATGTATACAATTCATCATGAACAAGACTAAGTACGAATCGAGATGGTACAAAAAGTAATGAAATCCCCCCCCCCCAAAAGCACCTCTGGTGCAAAAACCGTTCGCCAAGTACATTAATGTGATACTTCCCACAAAAATAGTTTGCAGCCATTTAATCTACAAAAGTATTGAAACCAATGGACGTTACCAAGTACAAATAAATTTGCTCCCAATTAATTTCTGAATGTGATCCAGTCTTAGTTTTCGGTAGGAATTTACGATTCGATATATATAATGTGGGTAACACGTAATAAAATGCGACATACGAACTCACAAGAAAAGATCAATCAAAATTAAAATTAGGAAAAAACAAAGAAAAGAAAAAAAAAATTGGAGGTAGTGGTACTTGGCGGGCATTTTTGTGAAAATTAGAAGAAAATATAAATGCCCGCCAAGTACCACTACCTCCAAATTTTTTTTTCTTTTCTTTGTTTTTTCCTAATTTTAATTTTGATTGATCTTTTCTTGTGAGTTCGTATGTCGCATTTTATTACGTGTTACCCACATTATATATATCGAATCGTAAATTCCTACCGAAAACTAAGACTGGATCACATTCAGAAATTAATTGGGAGCAAATTTATTTGTACTTGGTAACGTCCATTGGTTTCAATACTTTTGTAGATTAAATGGCTGCAAACTATTTTTGTGGGAAGTATCATACATTGTTACCGCAAGCAGCACCAAGCGTTAAACATCAAACCCTGCCGGGTTACCGGGTCCCTTCAGTCTATTATGGAGGCAACGGACGTAGTATAATTACGTGCCGCAACCTGGTGACAGCGTTACTATCCCACACGTTAATTTGGGGACCCTGAAGATTAATCAAGTTAACTCCTCGACGAAGGGCGTATATCAATACAATTCCTATTGACTAAGTGTGCAGCCAGAGAAATGGATTCTGAAGTGCTGTATTGATGTAACTGAACATACAAGTGGTTTCAATTCCCTTCAATACAATAGGTGTAGCAATTCAAGCAACTCTCACACGTGCAAAATTGGGCTCACGATTCGTACAGCCCGGACGAGGAAATAACATGGTACTATACCGGAATCGATATGCTTTATCAGATTCGAAAAAATGTTTTTTAACTTCCCGTTTCTCTGATATCAGAGAAAAGAGGAAGTTATTGTATTCACCCCGAAAATGAAAAGTTGAGTTTTCACTAAATCTCGACGTTTTAAAGTCTAGAGAATCATCTCCGATCATTTTCAGATGGACGTCTGTGTGTGTGTATGTATGTATGTATGTATGTATGTGATTAATTTTTTTGGCCGACGATATCTCGAGAACGGATGGCCAGATTTTTATGAATTTGGTATCAATCGACGCGGATTCTCCGAACTTAGAACTGATTAGATTCTGGATTTGATCTGTCCAGTAGTTTTCCAGATATTCGAAGAACAAAATTTTGAAATAATTAATTCAATCCACGATATCTCGAGAAAGGATCGACGGATTCTAATAAAAATTGGAATCTCAAGGTCTTCTGGACCGTTGATCACGAATACAAGGACAGATTTTTTTAACCCTTCTCATCTGAAAATTGCCTACCAATAATTATTTTAGGAAATCGTCATACATCTGTTTTTTTGTTTCCTTGAAAAATTTGGACGGGAAGTTTTAGGTCTGGCCCATCGTGGTCAGCCGATTTACCTGCTTGTTTTTTTCTGTTTTCGCAACGAAATGAAGGTCCGATTTCTGTCTGGCAGTAAAACGACTGGTTTGATTTGACCCAACGAAGGAAAGAACTGAACATAAAAGACACCCAAATTCACGAAAACGTTGACTATAACGAGATACACGTAATTGGACGACCATGAAATTGTTTCTTCGATCACTTGGTTCCACGAGACACGATCACCATTATTCTCGGTGATTAAATGTAAGTCCGAAGTGGCCCCGGAGGACTTTATCCCGTAGTTCTACTTTTCAAATAGCCAAATTAATCCGGCAACGATTCCTTGAGACAAAAATAAAATAAAACAGAAAACGAAAAGAAGGAGATCTACCAGAAAGACGAGATAGTGGTGGAAAATCTTGAAATAGTTGATTGAATATTGATTTTCAAATCTATGTTAGCCATTTTTCATTACAGTCACCAAAATTCGATTAATCAATATATTATGGGCACAGTTTCCGTTCACATAGAACCTACACTACATATTTCCATAAAATTATGACGAGTTGAGTACCAGTACCGAGGAGGACTCTTTTTTCGTCCTGAATTAAGGGCGTCGGATCGTGTGACGGCTGACATGAATTTGACTGTTCTGTTTATCTTAAATCAAAAAATCAAATGGGATTTCAATCCGTAGACCTGTAACTATAGCCGGAGCTAGGATTAAGTGAAAATATTAAAAATTGAATTTTTGGCACGGTGTTGAAAATTAAGTTCCGATTTTTGTCTTATTTTTCTCGACTTTTGAGGCTTGATAAAAAGAAACTGTAACAGATATCACAATTACCCTAGTTCCGGCTATAGCCCCAAGTCTACAGATTACAATTCCATTAGATTTTTTAATTTCAGATGAATAAAATATCCGCAATCATGTCAGCCGTTAACCTGCTTTGTGTGACTTTCGAACGCTGTAAAGTCAATTCCAATCTATATTTTGGCTACAAAAAATTCTGGTGATTATATAAACGTTAATAAATATATTTTTGAAAAACCAACATGGTGTATTTTCATGATCCGTTGGAAAAAATTCATAAAAATTCAAATAAACAAAGCGAAAAAATACAGTCGTCGCACGGTACGACCCCCCTAAGGTTTAGCCGGGCTGGAGGTGATCGATACGAAAAATGAAACGTTGATTCAAACCACCCTATTTCACATACATATACGTATCGAAAGGGTTTCATGTGAAATTGTCATTCCAAAACCCTGATAATTGCTAATGAAAACGAGCGTGGTCTATCTCCCTTGAAGTAATTGAAATCAAGTAAATTAGAAAAAGTTTGACGAGCTAAAATAATCAAGAAAAAAAAACTAGTAAACCGAGAGGCGAAAATAAACGCGTTGGGTTTTTTATTCTTTATTTTGCGAATAGAATAACATATAAAAGTTCAACTAAAAAATTTAAACTGCCTCGATGATCTACTACGATAATAAGCCGATCACCTAGTAGTTCAAGTTCACTGAAGTTCAAGGACAGCTTAGAGCAGCGTTAGAACTCATATTATCTCATCTTTGACCTTTCGAAATTGAAAATTGTCTAGCGCCTACCATGCATTAGTCCGCATATATATTATCTCGGTTCTCCAGCGCTTTCGTCCCGAAGAAAGTGTCAATTTTACCGTATTATCTGACCCAGCCAAAGATTTGAATAAACACGAAAATTTTTGCGGGTATGATTAATTTTTTGTCATAAGGAGAATGTTTACTTTTCATTTGAAAGCCCCATGATACGAAAAATTGCGCACTTCGCACAAACTGATAAAATTTTATTTTCATTCTTCAACACATTCTCATCTTGACTTCGCTTCAATCAATCGGATATTTGAATATTCACTGATCACTAAACGCGATGAAAAAAAATGGAGTTTTTCTCAATCGACCAGAAAATTATTTGAATATATCGGATTCAAATTTGGCAGAATTTTATTTTGAATAAAAATGAATAAGTATCAAAAAATATAAAAAAAAAAATACATCCTTATCCGTCAGCCTAATGTGTGTAAAGAAATGTAATTATGGTAATCGAAATATTCGGCGAACGCCCCTAATTTTATCGCACAGTCGATTGCGGCTGCGGTGCTGATATATTAAAATTCCAACCGTTGATTCGTCGAACTAATTACGGTTGACAATAGGCTTGATTTTTTTTCCAATCGGAAACGGAAAATGACCGAGGGATGATAATTCGACCCAATTGTAATGCCCTGATCAAATCGATCGGCTCGGAACGTGAATCTTAATGCCGAATATGTATTCACCACATCATCGAGGGTAGTTTCCAGTTGAACTTTCCCTGTCAAAGTCCAAAGTAGTACAATGATAATTACAAAAGTATTACACGTTAATTGAATTCAATCTATTCGGCTTTTGGTAAGACCCGCTCATGAATATGGTAATGGGTCCAGCCACTCTGCAGTTGGATCCTCAAAAAATTACTTAATATTCCGGATTTTTTTTCTTTGAAAATCTATCAACGATAAAAATACAGATTTTAGTGATAAATCTATGTTAAACTTTGAAAATCACAGGTGTAACGGAAAAAGCAACAGAAAAAAGTGTAAAAAACGTTTCAAAACTTGTAGTCTTATATCTCATTCATATTTGATGGAAAAAAATTTAATTTCTCAACCAAAAATGATGCTTCTGTGTTTTACCTCCATCCCTCAAAACCCATGCAGTTATAATTCTGAAAAAAAAAACAGTGAACGTAAAAAAACTGACTTTACGATGGAAACATTTTATTCACACAATAAGCCTTAACTTTTTAATCATCACAGACACAGCTCAAATAATTGGTCCTTAAACATACAGGTAATAATCATTTTAAGTATTAAATTAGTAGAACGAAATTGTACCCAAAGTGTTTGATTCACTACGGTGTGATAACAGAACTTGATAATTATCTTAAAATTTCATTTCATTTATTCGTTTCTGCAGAAGATTTTTTCCTCTCTTTCTCACTTTGAGTAAATCATTTTTTTTGAAAGAGTGACGTGTGACAGATTAGAAAACCGAAGGATGATGTGCAGTATAATTGGCAATCTTTTATTTACAATTATTGATAATATTGGCAAATTACTAATAAATCGTAGGAATTAGATATTTGTTAATATCTTTGACCCTTCTCATTTCTTAATGTATAGAAAATTGATTAAAAGATACAAGATCATTATGACAGACGAACCCTCTGAATCTAATCAGAAGCTTGTCGTAGGTCCATTGTACAGGGGTAAAGTTTTTTTCTTTAGAAATTCTTGACAATCAATGATCAACGATTAATCAGTCACAAATTGCTGCTCGCAGTAGAGTCAGATGGCTCCAAAGGACGTCGGTCATTTCCGTTACTCTTATACGAGGATCGTTTATCGAGAAGAGGTTCATTGGCACCGCTTTGGTCATTCGGGAATCCACTCGGTCGAGGTGTCGCATTGCCAATCGCATCTTTATTCCCATTAGCTCGCCCAGGTGTGCGTAGAATTTCTTTCGCATGATTGATCGTGCATCTGGTACATATCAACATGCAAAAAATAGTTAAAAAAGACATGAAGAAGTAGAGATGCCGGCGTACCGATCATTGCCTAAAATCATCGCGTTCAAATGCTCAAACAAAGTCTTACCTGATGGAGCACGGATATCTAGGACTCCTAATTTGCATGAGTTGATTCCCATCGTCCCTTGAGTCACACTGACAAACCGTCGTCTCTCGTAAGCTGCTAGTTTCCACCAAAGGTCTCCCATTACTTTTCGATTGGCAACTGAGCATCTCCTTAAAAGCACTTCTGTATTTTGCACTCATCACGTTGTAGAGGATCGGGTTAACCGTTGCACTGAAGTAGTAGAGGCAACCGCTCAAAGTGAACAGCAATTCGTTTATGTCATAGTAGTAATCGGAGTCTCGGCCATAGACGTATAGCAGTCGTTGAGCGTGGAAGGGTGCCCAGCAAATGAAGAACATGATGACAACAGCACCTGTAAAACAGGGATTGAAAATCTTTGCGAAGCTGTATCGGTTCATCCCCTTGTCAATCTCCACTATCGCTCTCGACCGCAAAGTTTCTAATGTCCCTATCAGGTATATCGAGCCTTGGAGTAGCAGGATCAATCCTGTGCTAGACTTTGAACGGAATTCCCTCAGGCCGGCTGTTTAGACCTTTGCTAAACTCTCTCACTCTACATTTCCACCTTCATAGTTGCCCCGGGGGAAATCTTTGGTTTACGTAAACCGCGGGAGTATGAATGAACGATTTACCGGCAGAGATTTATACACGTCAATGTTAAATGTGTCTGCTTGTGGGAGTACATCTCAGGCGCGATAAACCTGCTACTCATCGATCGCAACCGCGTTTGTGAAAATTAATCTCAACTCCAGAGATTACCCTTCATCACAAAGATAGGCTGACCAATTTGACCCTGGTCAGCCTTCATAGTTATACCAAATTTAATCGGTAAGAAAATGATCTAGGAATAAATACCCGTGGTATAAAAATTATTAGCAGCCTCAATGAAATTTGTACATTTCTGGCAACAACTGATCGAATAGATCAAGATGAATCGAGATCTAAATGGAAACCTGATCCGAAATTATTACCACGATACACAGATTGTGTAATTTGGAGTCTAATTACATCGATAGGATAGTTAACTATTGCCAAAGAATATTGTTGTATAATCAGTTTGAATTAAAAAGTATTCTTACTCAGCATTTTGATGACCGATTTTCGTGACTGGATCTGTCGAGATTCTCCACGTGTGTTAGTCTCAGCCGTTAGCCCCAGGGCATTCTCGTTACTGCGACGTATCTGAAGGCCCATTCTAGTGTAGAGGATCAGAATCACTGCCATAGGCACTATAAAGAAGCCGATGGAGCTTAATTCGTAAAGGGGAAATTCCGGCACGAGAACCATCGCGCAAACGGCTGATTCTGGCAAAGGCTGTCCAGAACCTGAAGAAAATAATTATATAATTAATAAATATATGCGTAGGCTGAATTCAGAGCTTACTTAAATTTTTTGAGATCAAAAGGCGGATTGAAAGCTTAAAAAAAAAATTTTTTTTTTGTTGTCTGTCGTAAGGGAATTTTTTGTAAAATTAAGAACCGAGGAGTTTAAACCGAAACTTTAAATTTTCAGATCCATCAGTACAGGTATGTCTTTGGTATCTCAAAGATCGATGTGTTATCGCATCCCAGGGAGTATTTGGAAGAAAAAAAAGACCAATTTGATTAGATTTACGAGATCCGCCGGGAATACCGTGTCAAAAATTGTTATTAACGTCTCCTTCATAACGATCCTCTAGGATCCGTTAACGACGGTGGATCATAACCGATACGAACTTCACTTCGTTCAAGCTAGCGAATATTATAATAAACGGTGCTTTTTGCAAACCTAAAGGATACGCGAGGTAGTTGATATCCGTGTAGATGAAAAAGGGAATTGCACAGACGAGAGCCACCGACCAGGATCCCAGGATGAAACGAATCGGTCTCTTCAGCCCGCTCATCGCGTAGAGGTGTAAGGGATGACAAATCGCCAGGTATCTCTCCATCGAGAACGCGACGATTGTCAGTATGGAGACATAAGATGACCTGGTAAAAATTGCATAAATATTAGAAAAACGTTTTTAAAAATCGACATGTGCGCATCAATTCGTAATACCGAAATTAGTGAATGTTCGAAGCTTCATTCGAGAACTGAATTGCCATTTGGATCGAAGAATCCTTAGAATTGTAACGTATATGAAGAATTCTTTGTCAAGTGAGCCACCTATTTTCATCATGATCGCAAATTCATAAAAAAAAATTATTCCGACGATTAGCCTATATTCGAGAACTTTTTGGGAATTTTTTCAGATTTTTAGCACTGCTGGTAGCCTAGATATGAGAGAATGAGAGATGTGTGCAATTTTTCACTTTCTATTTTTACTTATTTCGCATGGAAAAAAAAAAATGATTAAAAATACATGAAAAACCTGTTTTTTTCCTCAGCTTTCCGATGGAAATATTTTCGAATTTTTTTAATTCAGAAATAGTGCTCAAAAACCAAAAAAACGTCGAAAAACCGAGTAAAAGGGTTTTTTCTAGATCTTCGGCCCGTTTTGATTTTGATGAAAAAATTCACAAATTATCCATCCGATTCCCCAAGTTTTCTGTGGAATTTGCGTTACGGGCCGGCCATTTATTCCTAGGATAATAAATTGAAAAAGCACTGTAAAGACGGTTTTCAGTCATATTTATATTTTACTCGTTTTTTCGATTTTTTTTTTGGTTCTTGAGCACTTTTTCTCAATTGAAAAAATTTGAGAATATTTCCATCGGAAGGCTGAGGCAAAGACAGGTTTTTCATGTATTTTGAATCATGTTTTCTTTCTATTGCGGAATAAATATCGAAAATGAAAAATTGCACACATCTCTCATATCTAGGCTACCAGCAGTGCTAAAAATCTGAAAAAATTCCCAAACAGTCCTCAAATATAGGCTAATCGTCGGAACAAGAATTTATATGGATTTGCGATCATGATGAAAATAGGTGGCTCACTTGACAAAGAATCCTTCATATCCGAATTAGCTTGAAAGAATTTTGAAATTCCTTGTACAGTATATTTGGACGACCGAGGTTTGAATTGATAGATATGATACGGATGGATACCAGACGTGTATTACAATCATGATAAGGTACATACAAATAATTCTAAAATCTCGCAGCTGGTTAGTTGAATATAAAAAAAGGCTGACTTGAATGTACGTCAGATGAGATGTGCTCGAGATTTAATTTCTACTCAAAGATATTCAATTCGGGTTAGGGAGGAAGAAATTAGAACGCGAACAGACTAAATACTGAATATCCGATTACCTTGCTACTTACATTTCTGAGACGTAAGCTCTAATTTTACAGTATCCCTCGCCAAGTACCCAAGGATATTGCTGCCAAAAGACACTCAGCTCGTTGGGTAAACCTGTAAACAAGAATATCTTCATTTCAAATAGCTGTATACTATTTATAAGGGGACTAGTACAATGGTTTGGGAAATTTGGAGTACTCCAAAATTTATTTATTTGTCAACCAAAGCTTATTTCACATCAAAAAAAAATGTTCTTCGAAAAACTTTGTCATAAGGTTTCAAGCACATCGCTGGTCCAATTCTACCTCTCAAGGTCTTGCTTTCTTCAGACAGCAATTCTACATCTTATGAACGTAGGGATCAATAAAAAAAAATTCATGTGAAAAGTTACGGTCAGTTATCAAAAATTTCCAATATTTAGGCTACTAATTTGCAAATAACTTGGCCAACACGAAATTGTAAAAAATTCCCTCGGTCACATGATGAGGATTTCTTTTCCGAACAAAATGAGCCCTCAACGACCTTAATCGGAACAACGATCTGCCTAAAACCTTACGACAAAGGTTTTCAAAGAAAATTTTTTTTTATTTTGATATGAAATAAACTTTACTTGAAAAATAAATGCATTTTGGAGTACTCTGAATTTACAAAACCAAGCTGCACTGGTTCCCTTAACTAGAGTTTAAAATTCCTACATTTTTTCAAAATTTAGGCATTCATTTCCGGTTTTCTTGGGAGACTGGGTTCAAATTCGGACATTTGAGATTTCCGAAACGGTCAAGAGAATTTTTTTTTAAGGGACACAACGCTCCATACTTGAAATTCAACTTTCGGAGTTTCAGCCTTTTGGATCTTTAGAGCTTTCGGAATTTTCAACCTTCGGTGTTTTTCGATTTAAAGGTTTATCAAATCGACAGTGCAGACTTTAGTACCCTTTCGAACAACTGTGAATCGGTGATATCAAAATCCGGAAATTGGACCGTTCGGAACTTTTAAAATTCCGAAATTGAACCCGGAACATTTATTGGCTTGAAAAGTTAACCAATTCCCGATTTTCTAAATCTCATCTTCATCTTAAATCGCCGTTAAAAAAATTTACACATTGAATTAAACAATGCTCCAAAGATTTACGTTAAATGAATAGGGCCATTTGACTAGATTACAGCTTGTCGCGATATTCAAAACGTAGAATGATTCATCGTTATACTTCATCAATCACCGGCACATCGTCTAAAGCGTGATAGCAAGCGTGATAAGGAGTTGATAGATTTGAGGACTATACTATCCCCTTTTCCTTTCTCAAGAGAAGAGAGTCCTGCCAATAGACTGCATTTATTGATCCTTAGGAAAAGGAGCCGTTTATATTTCGCAACGCTACGACTGGACTACATGGCTTTCTTCAGTATTTGGGTCGTTTAAAGAGATGAACCTACTTCGTTTCAATCAATATAACAAGTGATAATGTTACGAATATCCATACGAATTTTATGTGCAGACCCGAATCGCAATATTCGTCATCTTGTGTGAGACCAAAAATTATTTTATCGTAAAAAACAAATCGTTAAAAATGTGAAAAACTCCATTTCAAAAAATATTCGCATATACGCTGCAGTTTCAGAATACCTGATTTTTTTTTTAGTGCAAATTAATTCGAAATTATTATTAACGTATTTCGATTCAATTTTGAATATGATTCTCACTTCAATTTACCACAAATAGTCGCTCCAAATAATAAAATTGGCAACTTCGTAACGCCAATTATTCATAAAGATGAAAACAAAGTTAATCTTCCTGCAATATCAGCTCAGACTTCACTTTAATTCACTTCCAGGATAAATTTGAGGATAGGACCTTGTCTTATTCACATTAATCATTCATTATTCCAAGGATTCAACAACCTCAAGTAAATCTTACGCAAGTAATGCCCGATCGTTTTTGTGACAGAGGAAAATAATAGTACCCTCGTCCAGCCAAACAAAGATGATAAATCATAAGTTATACTAAACTTTGTGTTTTGCTAAGGACGATGAGGGCTTCAACCCTCAATTGAGCTAATTAATTACTTCCAACACTGAAAGATAGAGAACAAGGCTGTGGCATTGAATTGATCCGGATCATAATCGAGTTACTATCCGGAGGTCCGAGTCTTCGCGAATGTATAGGTAAATGCACAAAAATTCTGTCCTAACGAGCCTCACTTTAATTAGAAAAAATTACACGCATCGTTTTAATCAAGTTTACACTCGGGTACAGAAAAGCGCAAGCCATTACTTGAAAAATTGCTTTATGTGGTTAGATTTCAGATGAACTCTTTTAATATCAGAGTTAGTGGATTTTCTGTGGATGCCATATTACATAAAATCTTAAAAGTTAAGAATGGGATCCATTCAGGGCAATTGTAAAGATCAAGGCATTGTACATTGAGCCTTGGAGCGTAATTTCGAGTTCTCTAAAACGGGTGCTTCGTGAGGGTTGGCTAATTCGATTCCCTTGCAATACAAACCAGCCAGACAAGATCATCTAAGTCTTAGCGGTTCCATCCCAATTCTATCCCGAACGGATCACTGACTACTCCAAAACGATATCCCTTTCACCCCGATGAGCCCCAGGAGTTAGCTATCGTCGAATAAAATGATTCAATTCATTAATCACTTGGCGAGACTAAACGCAATTAAGCTGCTCTCACATCAAAGGAGTAAAAAAAAAAAAATGTGTCGAAAGCTTGGAAACGAAGAATTACGAGGAAAAATGTTGACGATAATTAATTACGTACTAGCTGGTAATTGTTCCTTGCTCGCTACGCTCGCTCGAAGACGTTATCATTGTACTCGCTCGCTACTCCCGCTCGAAGACTTCGTCATTGAAACTATAAAACGAAACCCCAGGACATCGTAGTCTACTATGTAGACGGCCCGGAGCACAAGAACTACAAAGTTTAACTCCGAGACATCGAAATCTACGACGTAAGCCGCCTTGAACACGAAGACTACGAACTGATCCTCGAAGAAATGGTTATCCGCCAAGTAGACAACCTGCAGAACGAAGATTCCGAAGCACGACTCCTGGACATCGTATTCTATAACAAAAACGACTAGAAGCGCGGAAACTACGAACCGAAACTCTTGGACGTCGTAATCTACGATGCAAGCCACCTGTAGCACGAAAACTACGAATCGTGAGTCCTGGGGTATCATCATCTGCTTCGTATAGTCCAGTCGAAATAGGATTTCACCTGGAAATAATTAGGGCGAGCGATTTTCTTTTTCAATCTTGGGGGGGGGGGGGGGGGGGAGGATGGTCAGTAGTGTAAATCTCGATATTCTGGAAAATCCCCCCATTGCGTTCGCCGCCATCATGATTTGAAGGGTTGGTCTTTTGTTTTTCGAATAACTCGCTTATTTTCAACTTAAGAGTGAAAATAATAGAAACCAAAGTTGTGGGAAATTCAATTCCCCACAAGTTTGGTCATTATCATTTTTACCCTAAGATTAATATTTACAGAGTTAGACTGCAAATAGGGGTAAAAAACTGTTAGTTTGCTTTATCTCGTTTATTATGAAGTTTATCGTAAAAATGGTAAGGAGCAATTAGGTAGGAAATTTCATTTTCTGTAACTTTGGTTATTACCATATTTACCCTAGGATCGATATTCGCAAAGTTAGAATTAAAATAGAGGTGGGATTTTTTTTTTTTTACTTATTTCGTTTATTATTAAGTTTATCATAAAAGTGGTAAGGGGCAATCAGGTAGGAAATTTTGTTTCCTGTAACTTTGGTTATTACCATATTTACCCTAGGATCGACATTCTCGAAGTTAGAAATAAAATTATAGGGGTGGGATTTTTTTTTTTTTTTTTTAATTATCCGTTCATTATTAAGTTTATCGTAAAAATAGTAGGCCATCAGGTAGGGAATTTTATTTCCTGTAACTTCGGTTATGACCGCTTTTACCTTAGGATCGATATCCTCAAAGTTAGAATTAAAATAGGGGTAGACAATTTTTTATTTTCAGTTATTTCGATTATTATTAAATTTATCGTAAAAATGGTAATCAATAATCAGGTTTAAAAGAACTAATCAGTTGTTCAAATCCACAGGTGGATTCTGAAATGCTTATATTCACGACGAAAGGACACAACCAGAGTTGGAGAAAATCAAATTACCTACCTGGTTGTCCATTATTATTTGTCTGACAAACTTAATAATAAACGAAATAACAAAATAAAAAAATGTCCACCCCTGAATTAAGTATACGTTTAAAAATATTGATCCTAGGGTGAAAATAGTAATAACCAAAGTTGCAGGAAATAAAATTCTCTACCTGATTGTCCCTGACCATTTTTAGGATAAATTCGATAATAAACGAGATAATGCAAAATAACAGTTTTTTACCCCTATTTGCAGTCTAACTCTGTAAATATCAATCTTAGGGTAAAAATGATAATGACCAAACCTGTGGGGAATTTGATTTCCCACAACTTCGGTCTATATCATTTTCACTCTTAAGTTGAAAATAAGCGAGTTATTCGGAAAACAAAAAACCAACCCCTTAAATCAAGATGGCTGCGAACGCAATGGGGGGATTTTCCCGAAAATCGAGATTTACACTACCAACAACCCCCCCTCCTAAAACTGAAAAAAGAAAATCGCTCCCCCTAATTACTTCCAGGTTGAGCGATTTTTAGACCTATCTCGACTGGACTAGTGGACGACCTGGGGCGCGAGAACTATAACGAACCGAAACTCCGAGAGATCATAATCTCGTATACTCATTTATACTCATACCCATTTCTGAAAACTTCTGATAATTTGTGACACCCTCACATCCTGACATCAAATTTTCGGACTTTGGTAATATCACACATTCAGCTCGCTGCACACTTTATTAGTTGGTATTATACTTTCGCGTATTTCGAAATCCTGAATTTTCGTATCAGCACATCACAACCCTCGTGACCCGACGACAGTTTTTCAGAGATAAACTAGAGGGTGATATTTTCCCCGAAGCGATAAAGCGGCGGAAGAAAATCTTGAAAACATTGGGAAAAACGAATAGCTTGAAAATTCTGCTGATAACAGTTGATCTGAAACTTAGACGCGATACGAAAGCTGCTTTTCTTTTTTCATTTGTCTTTCTTGCCCGTTTCTTATAAATTAGAATTTTGTATGAGCAAACGAAATCTTCTACAAATTTTTTAGCTGAGGATAAAAGTGAACTGAAAAAAAAAAAACTACTCAGAATATTATAGCAACCTACCTAAGAAAAGAAAAAAAAAACATATCTGACAGAACGAAAGAAGGAATGAAATTTCATTACGTTAAGTAAGAAGCTTTTACCATAAATACGCAAAGCTCAGTTTCTGAAAAGAAGGATGAAAAAGAAAAATTTAATTGTTCTCAGACATTTCAAGTTGTCTAATCCTATATTACTTTCTTCGAGCTTAGCTATGTACCACGTACGTATACGTACGTAAATACCGTACATCGAGAAATCCAATACTTTATACGATTTGAGATGAAAATTCGTTCTGCATGTAAATGCTGTTATACTAGCCGTTCGTTCTCGCTCTCCCTATTTTCGTCTATCTAATTCGCAATTCACGTTGGTATATACTTTTACTTTTACGGTTCGCAAACAACGATTCAACGTTACGGTCTACCGCGTGGTTTCGCTAAATAAAATAAGGGCGAAAGGGAAAAAAAATACGGGAGCAATTCGCCCGCAAACAAGCCAAACGTAAAATATTCGTCTACAGCTTCCGACTTTAAGTTTAAAGAAGATGGAACTCAGAAGAATCGCTTTTTACCCAAAAATCGAAAGTTATATCACGTCTTCATTCTCTTTACCTGGATTATAGGTATACGTCAAACCAGAAAATCCCCAAGTGCAGGTATCGCGAAAAATAATAGTAAATTCGAGAAATAAGAAGAAAGCAAACTCCATGATGATGTGTCACGGAAAGAGGATCGTATCAAGAAAAGGATATGAAGTCGAAATTCCAGTGTAAGAACGCCGATCGCGTACCTCTCTCGGTATATTAAAATTCTTCAATGTGATTGAACTCCGGATGTCGAGAGGGAAAAATTATTTTTCACAAGAATCTGAATTATTCAAATTTCATTTGTACGGTAGGTATATATGTACGTGCCTACGCAAAGTTCTCCGTTCCAAGTAGTTATCATCAATTTAACTCGCGCAACTCCTACATTTCTCATTTTATACTCACAGAACACTGTCACACGACACAGTGGTTCAAAATTTTAATACATCATGTCCGGAGGCTGAACGTGGATGAACAAATGACAAAATAAATGATATATTTTCGAAAATATCATTGAGACGGATCATTAGAACTTCCCTTAATATTATTTCCCTAGTTTTAATCATCGTTTATCGTTATTTACCGCAATCTTAATAAGGAGTGAACTTATACCGTTTCATCACTGTAATATCGTTAGAATTTTAATTTTTTCCCAGATAGGTATGTACCTACCTGTGTCGGTGAATTTAATTACTAAAAAGTAGATTTACATGAAGATAATTAGTGTGTTGGCGTCGGATAATACCTTCGCATATTAATACACAGTGAGAAGAGATGAGAGAAAGCGTGGTAACGCGTTGAATATCACCCTTCTACTACCATTAAAATTAACGCAGATGAATATTTATCGAGACATTTACCTACTCCAGGGTTATTTTCAGAATATACCATGGCTCCCAGCAACCTACCGACACTTACTTACGGTTTAATACATTCGGTTTTCAAGCTCGAGAACCCGCATGAGCTTTGATACACAATAAATGGATGTTTATCGGTATTATCTCTTGGAATGAACTTTCGTTGTCAGATGGTAATAGCGAGCGCGTGGTTAAATTATTTATACCCACTATAAAAATTGAAAACTATGAAATATAATATATTTGTAAACGAGAGCTCTTACATTCATACTCGTTATTGCTTGCAAGCTGCAGCGTTGGGACCCATCAAGGCATCTACACGACCGTTCGAACAATGATAATAAACGAGTGGGTGGGTTGTGTACTCCTCACAGTGGAAGTTCACTTTTTTGCATAATAATGAAAACGTTACGGATACCCGCCCTCGGCTAACTAAGAATAATAATGGAATAGGGTTGGTAAGTAAAGGGGAACACCGAGTTCAAATTCTGACAAATAAACATATATTCCAAACTTCGTATAACAAGGGTTGATAAAATTTCTTGCGATGCTTTCAATTAGCGATACAACTTGTTAATGAAACCGTTCAGATACGACGAATCCCAAATCGACCGAAATATATTGATTCGAAAAATTAAAATCCATCAAATCTGAATGTGAAAGTATGAATCATATACATCCCTTCAACGACTTACGGCCTATATTCAAAAATAAAATCAGGAATAGTCGGCAGGATATGTGACGTTAATCAGTAAGACTGGGTGAAGGTTGGGGATGGTTGCAGAGGGGTAACTTTCGCCAGAAATAACAAAAGTGACATTTTGACATGGGGTATTTCAAAAATAGCTGGGTTTTTGCGTCATAATGGACGTGTTTTGCATTCAGGAAGTTGACAACAGCTACCGGAGACGAAGGTTTCATTAAATTGTTATTTCAAAGACGACCTAAATTATGTCAAGTAAGAAAGATGGGGTTAAAAAAATTTTAAGTCTCCATTTTTTTGTTTGTTTTTTAGTCTTCTTGGAATTATTAACCACCCTTAATCCTCGTTACGAAATACACATATACCTACACGCCTACATATAATCCTAAAAAAAAGTGAGAATGAGACTCGCGATATCTGCAACAGAACTCGAATTTGTCTGGACTTTCCCGAGCTTATCCTCAATCTATAATTCATGTGCCTCCCTAAGGGGCGAGATGTTTAGGGTTCGCTAAATCTGTGATAAAGCTGGGTTGATCTTTGTATCAAAAGCCCTTGTCCGAAGTATGAGAAAACATGTCAAGTGGCCAATGCGGGCTCTGTCCGCTAAAAGTTGTCAACGGGAGCCACCATACTGGCTACGCTTGTCTAAATCAGATTATAACATCAGGCATTAATGCAAAGTACTCCACAGAGTGTACTTACTCTAAAACTACTTTACTTCATCCGAAAATTCGCTTGTAAGTAGTAGAGTAACTTTCCTAGCTGCTTAAAGTCCGGTTAAATTAAGGTTGATTATACCTTTTTTCGGATGAAGTAAAGCGAATTTTCGGATGAAGTAAAGTCTTCACGTATTTCCTCCATACGGTATCACAGCTTACGTGATAATTTTCAAAATTTTCTTTATCACCTACTGGGATAATAATCCAATAATGAGAATTCAATGAGGATCATTTTCACTCTGAATTGAATTTACTTTTTTCCTGAGTTGACAGAAGAATTCAAATCAGCTCGTTACCAAGCACCAAAAAAATTCGAGGCGAGAGGGTAAACTCCTTTAATGGCAACTGCGATCACCTGAAGAAACGACTACATACTTGTGTTGTTCATATTCTCAGAACAGGTTACACCGGCCACTGACCTTCGGAGAGACTCGAACGAGCCTTAGCCTTTAGAATCGCCAGTGCAAGTTCGTCCTTCGGTGGGTTTAACGCTCAAAAATGTCTAAAATTCTGTTCTTCTTGTTGAGCTTACCAATTTTACGAGGAATCGTCACTTCGGCTACAACTGAAAACTTGAACTACCACTGGAGCGATTCTCGGGTTGTTTTTCAAATCTGTATTGAAAATGACGAGTTGATTTTTGTCGGTGCTACGTTTAACGGACAGGATAGCTACGTCTTTTCGTGTGATGAATCACTCTTGAATTCCTCGGTAGCTGATCGGCTTACTGGCCGAGCCCTATGGCTGGAAGATTTGGGGTTAGAGAAGCTTAAATCTGGGTTTTTGAGGGCCCCCAGAGTCGGTGATGTATTCCTCGGAAGAAACAAGTTCAGAGACATAACGCCGGCACTGTTGAGAGGCATAAACATGAATCAACTATACCTGGATTATAGTGAAATAGAAGTTATTCGTGCAGAATCGTTTGTCAACGAATACCTGACGACTTTGCGTTTAAACGACAACCTCATCCGTCTCATTGAGCCTGGCGCCTTTTCGGGATTGGAGAAACTCACCTGGATGAGCCTTCTTCGAAATAGGATCAGGGATCTGTCCTTTGCTAACAGTCTTTCGGAAAATATGACTTTTTTAAACATCGAAGGCAACCTAGTGGCTCGTGTTCCTGTCGACAGTTTTACTCGGCTGGAAAACTTGGAATATTTAGGATTGGAACACAACGTAATCAGCGAACTGAGTTCCGGCGCTTTTAACGGGCTGAAATCTCTGGTAACCCTCACTCTGTACTTTAATCAAATAAAATCTCTGAAGAGTGGTGCGTTTGACGGTTTAATAAGCCTGACACGTCTGTATTTAAATAACAATGAAATTACCACAGTGGAGCTTGAGAGCTTTAAGGGACTGGATAAACTTGCACAGCTGGATTTGTCTTACAATCGTTTGGTCAACATAGAATACGGAACCTTCAAATATTTGTCTGGCCTTAAGGAGTTGAAGTACAACAACAATAACTTGACAACAATCGACGAAGACACTTTTGGAGATTTGAGACAGTTGCAGAAGCTGGAATTAATCTCTAACGGAATGAAGGATTTAAAAGTCGGAGCTTTTGAGTATACGAACAAATTGGAAGTGCTCATTCTCATGGATAATCATCTTAGTGATATAGAAATCGGTACGTTTTCTGGCCTCGAAAATATGACCGAAATCAATTTAAACATAAACCAATTGACTGATCTGAAACCTGGAATCTTTGAGGGGTTGTCAAAGCTGCAAACCCTGAAGTTGGACTACAATAATATCCGGTACCTCAGAAACGGGATCTTTTCAAATTTGAAACAGCTGAAGTACTTGACTCTGACAAACAACAAAATCTCCGACATGGATGTGGGAGTATTTACGAACGTACCACGCTACGAATTACAACTAAAATCCAACGAACTTACAAGAATAGTTCCCGGCTGGTTCAACATACCAAATCTGACGCACTTGGTCCTCGAGGACAATAACATCACCGATATTTCCCTGTCGGACCTGGCTGGACTCCCAGGACTAAAATATTTATGGTTTAAAGGGCTACACCAGGATCCGACTAAAGTTTAAAACTCATTAGCGAAATAAACTGGCTCAAAACTGTACTAAAATACACTCGCTACTTGACTAAAAACTAATGTAATCAATCAGTGTACTTTAATCAACAGAATAATAATAAAAACGACAATTCACGTTCTCGCATCAAACATCTCAAATTTTCCATAAACTTTTCCTTGACCAAAATTTACCCAAATATTTGAGCACCACTGCGATTAAGTCTACGTTTAGGCCCAAGCTTGAATGGAATGTATATATTCTATTGAGATCCAAACTAGCAAAAGCATCGCGTGGGTTCCAGAAATCAAGTTCTTGATTAAGTTGTTAGCTTGAAGTCGAGCTATCTCTATCGTGATTCATGACAACGCTGATACATCTTGTTAGCAAATACTTAGTCTAATAAATCGCCCTTCCATGAGACGTCCGGAATTTGATCAAACTATAATTACCATATTCATAGAAATTATTCACGAGCAACTGCGAACTACGTACCCTAACTCATAGCCCATACGTACAGCAGTGATACTTGACCATCGCCTTACGACTCTCTGTCCGAACGTTAGACCCATTTTTCCAACTTGACTTGAGTCCCTCATATTAATGGCTAAACTATATGGACAAGTTTCTAGCTGGAATGGCAATTAGTTTCCGGGTCTAAACCGCAATTTGACCGTAGTTTGTACTTACATTACAAATAGTTTCTTCATTAATGGACGTACTTTTTCCAGGTCAGTTGAGACCCTAATATAATAATGGCTAATCTGCCAACAAGTTTTAGTTCAAACGGCAATTAATTTCCGGGTTTAGCTCGTGCACGGTGTTGGGATCTTTGATAAAACCGGTGAATTTTTCGAGGAAAGTTATGTTTTCATTGTACGTCGATATTTTGCTATGTATAGGACCACATTGCGTTCACTTATTCGTCGTACAACTATAAAACGTAAATCAGAGTGGACATTGTTCATGATAGCTGCTGAGTGGCTCGGACTAACACGTGAAGAGTTTACGTAACAAAACGAATGCTTTGCTGACTCACTACTGAGGGGATTACGAATATGAATTACGAATGATATCGTTTGCCGCGGGGCTCAATAGCAACGCGTTTCCATAACCTTGTCAGTATTACCAAACGTGACCAATGAAATTTTATGGAAACAGAAATTGCCCACTAATTATGATCAACGGATTCGGAATTTTTCTGTTTATTTTTTATTTTTTGGTTTTTTTTTAACAGGTTATTACTCGAATACTTTTGCAGAGAGGAATGGGGCATTCCACGCCAACCCGACCAGTGTTAGGCCCCGACCATCTCAAAATCATTCCAGGTTTTTTTCTAACATTCTACTCAGTGAAAAACGGGTTCAGATTTTTTTTTAGATTTTTTCACTAAGCCGTTTATTTTTTATACATTTTTGAAGTTGATTGAGAAGGCGCATTTTTGAAAATCTGAAAAAGTTCCCCAAAAATCCAGTGGATGACATAGAACAGATCCCTACTATAAAAAATGTGGAAAATTTATTATTTTTTTTGTTAACTCAATTCGGAATTTTGAAAATTTTTTAAACTGAAATTGACCGTGTCTCAGACATAAATCTGGGTAAAATCGTATGAGATAAGTCGCATGAGTGGGATCGTATTTACCCAAATTTATCTCTGTGACATGGTCAATTTCAGTATTTAAAATCTCAAACTTCCGAAATGAAAGAAGAAAAAAAAAAAATTAGAAGAAACATTCTTACCACATTTTTGAAAATGGGGGGCTGTTCTATGTCATCCACTGGATTTTTTGAGAAATTTTTCACATTTTCAAAAATGAGCTTTCTCATTTTACATACTCTTGTTGAGAAAAATTGCGTAGAAATACATCTGGTATCCAATACGTCATAGAATCATAGGATTGCTACTATACACGAAGAATAATGCATCACAAATCCAACCACTGGCATATTTTCGAATTTTTACGATCCAGATTTTGGGAGATCGTACATATGGTAACAGGGTTCAGAAATGACGTTCAGTACTAAATATTGTCCTATATCTTATTTTTGTGCGTTTTGTTCTTATGAACGATCCTTCAGTACAATAAGGGCAAATATCGTCAATGTGCCCAGCTTATTCATCATCCAACTCCTCGATCACGGGTTTAGCCTTTCTTGTGCTTTCCACCCAGTAACATGGTAGTGATAACAGATGATTGTGCCACTCGGAATTATGAGGAAGATTTTATCTGGTCATTGCCCCGTATTAAATAAAATTGCAATTAAAAATGACACGCGAATGTAACTTCTCGACTGCACTCGATTCGGCTTTTTAACAGTTCAACGTTACCAGTTTATCGAGATCGCGGAAAGAGATAAGAGCCATAAAAGGCAACCGCCTGTTTCTTCGTGCCCGTTATTGCCACCGTAGGCTTGGTCGTTTCGCTTAATATGGGAAAGACTTGAATTGCCTGTTATAGCAATTTACCGAAGTGGTAGACTTCGCATCTATCCAAGAGAGACGAATCGTTGGATTGAATCGCGGATTGAATCTATTCGTTACACATAAATTTGAATGTGAAAAGTCTAGTCAACTTTTCATTGAAAAAAAAAATTAAAAGAAAAAATGAATGGAGCTTATCCCGTAGATTGACGAGAAATTTTCTGGATTATAATGGAAAGTTGAACAGTCGGCGTTGGACTGTTTTGTAAATTTCAGGGATTATAATACACATGCGAACCTGAAATGGAACAATTGGAAACGGTTTAAAACTTTTAATCATCCAGGAATGAGAGCACAGCTATGAGGATCAGGTACGTCTTCCTGCAATACTCACATGAATTCGCGCTATTCATGGTCTGAATGCTAGCTGCGTGCTGCAAAGCGAACCGATGGACTACGGATTATTTTTTGCAACAGTGTTAAGCCGTGTCGAGTAGCAAATGCAGGTATAATAATTTTTTTTTTCATCGAAAACATTTTCATAAGAATCTATAAAATATTTGCGAAAAGCGTGGATGGCTATAGCTGCGTTTATTTGTTTGTTAATCGTGCCTTTCTCACGAGAATAGTCAGCTGCGAAAACGGAACTAAGGTCAGCTTTAATAGCCCTACTCCCATCTATTATTCCCTACACAACCTTCCACGAAATAGTACTAATTAGCCTAAACGAGGAGGCAAAGTGGCAATAAAAATACAATTTGTGAAATGTTGAGGCCACTATGGAAACTTCAGAGCAATGAAACGTAAATTGGTACTGAGTATCATATGAAAGTGCATGAACTTCACCATTCGTGGTTCTATTTCAATTGAAGGGCTTTTTTTGTCCTTAAGAACAATGGAGAATATTAAAATGATGTTGCCGTGATGAGGTATGAAATTTTTTGCAAACTGTGCGAAGCTAATTTGATATTTTCAAATAAATTGGCAATTTTTCGAATAAAGAAATTGTGGAATTTATTTCTGGGTAGATTTATTCGTTAAAAGAAGACAGGTTTTGAAAAAGCTTTCAACTCGTTATAGGACTAAAAATCTTAATTGCGACCCCACCTACTGCGGGTTTTTTCGGATTTTACAGTCTTAAACGAAAGCGTTCGAGACTTCTCTTCGAGTATTTGCCTTTTTCAGAGACGCAAAGAAGACAAAAGCACGTGAAACCTAAATCCCAGAAAGCTAAACGGCTCACTGGAAATCGAACAAACAACAGTTCGCAAGCTCTCAGGCACACATCAATTAGTTTAAAGCCCTGCGAAGGCTTTCAAATGACGCAAATTAAATCTGTGACGTGGAATGAACAAACAAAGACTACCGAGACTGTGAGATATCTATCACGCTGACACGCTGCAGGTAGGTACAAAGCAGGTAAATTTCAAAGCCCTTATCTCACTCAAGATGTAATACAGATAAGCGCGAAAAGTGATGCTGTTCTCGACTGGATCTCAGCATTTAATTGTATTCAAAAATTTATTCGTATCTCCTGATGTTCATTACTGTAAATGCAGCTTTAATATCGCCTGAACTCGAAGAGGTGTTACTGGATCAATTAATTCAGAAATTTGACCAGATTCAAGTTGGAGAAAATCCTATCGAGTGAGATCAGAATCATCGAAATCCGTTGATCCATTCTCTAGATATAATCAATTACAATTTTTTTCTTCAAAAATTTGCTTTTTGAATAACTCGAAAACTACTGCACCGATGAAATCGAAAATCTGATCAGCTGTAAGTTAGGAAAAACCGGATCTATTGATACAACGATGGACTAAATCCATTCAATCATTTTCGAGATATCGTCGGACGAAATATTGACCACACAGTCACACCCAGATTCCGAGGTATTTTCGTACGGTAAAGATAATTCGAGTATTGAATGTTGATTTGCACGAAACTATAAAGTAACCCAAAATTTTTGATTCACAAATAAAAATTGTGGAATTTCTTTTTTTATTGGCTTACATTCATCGTCGAAAATTATACCGGTTTTTATTATGCTTGCAGTTGAAAAAGAATGAATTTATTAATTTCGCAAAAAACTTTCAAGATCCAAAATAGTTCAGTCTATTTTCAAGCTGTTGATTACAACTAACCATAAGCACCATACACGTAATGTTTGCTCACACGGAGTAGCCTATAGATCATATTTCCAAGTGATTTTTCAACCAGTACGTTCTAGCTGTCGTCTCTCGTATTTTTCACTTGTCAAAGTGTTTTCATCGAAGCATGCCCTGGATTTTCTCACTTTCTTATATAATAAGCGCGTAGATAAATATGACTCATTTTGCAGAACGGTGTTAAAGTGAAAAATAATTTTCAGACTATCTTCGAATACCAGAAGAAGAACAGCGATTTTTGGATCGAAGTTATCACTATGAAGTAACATTTGAAAAACAGACACGCGGAGAAAAATACCAGATTGGACTTTGCTATTTCAGAGTCAACAGCGTATTTATATTCATGTGCTAAATTTTGCATTGAAATATAGTTTTCTAGATCGGATGTGATTTTTTATGAAAATTATTACACTCACCCAATACAAGTAATATGAGATCAGATATGGCCAAACTGATGAGATAGTAATTAGTTGCCGTTTGCATAGTGGGCTTTCTCATTATCACCAAACACGTAGCCACATTTCCGAGCACACCGGTGATAAAAATTGTCACATAAGCAACAGTGAGAGGCACAACAACTATCAATGGCAAGTGTTTTACGCCAAAATGTGCTTCGAGAAGTTCCTGTGCCGTGAAGTTCTCGTATTGCGAATAGTTTTGTAAATCTATGACCAACATTATGGCAGCTTATGTTGATCCTTTATTTTTTTAAACAGATCCGTGAAAGGGAGATGCAGGGATCGACAGAAGACTGCGAGAAACCGATCCTCGATCTTCTTTATACTTTTTCAAGTGCTGGTTGTCTGGTGTTCAGTTCTTAACCAAATATATTTCTGCTTCGGGATTTTCACGAGAAAAACGTGCTAAGAAGTTTCGAAGTTCAGATTTACACGGTACGACGTTTAGAGGGTGACAAATGGCTATGAAATATGAAATTGTAAGAGTTCAAAACGCCCAGATCTTGTGGGTCCTGTTCTCAGACTCCAGATCCAGCTGGGCGAGATCTGGTATAAATATGTTGCCGAAGATTTTAAACGCTAAAATTAGATCACAAAACTAACACAATACATTGTACTTGGTGAAATGAGGATCATTATTCACCAGGATTTATAAGAACAATTTCTCATCGTTTAATGGTCCAGAAAAGTCGAATCGTACGTGCAACCCTTTATTACTTTATCTCTTTACCGAAGTTACGATTGTTACTGATCTTATTATTATTTTTGAGTCTCTTAATGCTTCGTCAAGCTCATGTTGACATCGTATTATCGTATATCCATCCTTTACACTGTAATCCTATTTAGTATACACAGACGGTACATAATGGCGTGAAATTGAGGTGAAATTCTATTCACGGTATTCGGAGTGTTCGACAAATCAATATTCCCAAATTTCCACGCTGATTTGAAGAAGATGCGACAGTTAATTACACCCGCATTATCTCACCGATAAAAATTCACTCAATTATACTAAAGAAAGAAAAAATTTCACTCCTCTCGTCACAGTTTTATAAGAATATATAACAACTGGAGTTAAACCGCGTTGAAAAATTTCGCGATTTGATTAACCGCGACTAGTTACGATCTAGTGAACATAGCCGTTAACTAACTGTTACGATCTCTGAGATTCATCCCGCGATACAGTATACGTACATCTCATTCAATTTATCCACCTACGTGGACCCGTTATCACTGGTATCTCACTAACGTCTCCCACGCGGGTCGCGAAAGTTCAGACGTGTACACGTATAACTCGCAATAGTTTCTCGTAGTCAAGACTTTGGGAGCGGCAAATTAGCGGACGAATATACCTACAATTGTCTGTATTTCTGGCCCGAGTATGTTTACCTTTATCTATCTCTATCTTCATCTATGTAATATCTGTACATATGGGGAATTCCACGTGAACAATTGACCTGAGTTTGGCCGCGCCGTTTTTAATTTCATTGAAACTTTTTTGGACGATAGTATGATACTTGAAAACATGAAAAAATATCCCCCCTTTTTTTTTTCTTAATCGACCCTTTTTTGCATTCTTTTTATTTACAACGAAAAACAGAGAAAAAAACGTCGGCCCACTTCACAATCTGGATGACAATTTTTTATTTTGAAAGCCGAAAATTTTCGAATTTTTTTCATCAAAATCGGTTAGGGCGTTTTTGAGATAGCTTTTGTGGCTCATACGCAAAAACGGGTTGATTAAAAAAAAGGGGGGGATATTTTTTTATGTTTTCAAGTGTCATACTATCGCCCAAAAAAGTTTCAATGGTATTAGAAATGGCCCGGCCAAACGCTGGTCACTTTCACGTGGAATCAATATTTTTGCAACGTAGTTGTATCAATTGCTGAAACTTTCTTAACGATAAAAGGCTTTGCCAAATTCAATCAACGTTACCTACGGTGTACGTAGGGAAGACGCCGACCACCCTTATATTTTATGGCTCGCAGATTTTACCGTTTTCAAAGAAAAAAAGGCTATACGTCTACGGTTCTGCGATAAAAAAGGAGCCTCTCCGACGTCTGCAACCGACACCACTTTTCCACAAAATTTTTCAAAACGATTCACTTTCACTACGTCACTTGTCAGTCATATGTCAACCCCTTTTTTTCTTTCCTTGCTGCTTTTAAGTTTAAATTGGATACTTGAAAAACATCATTTGAAAGATCGGTTTTCAGAAAAGTCTTAAATATTGTGAACTTTTAAATACGTAACACAGAGGGTCTTGAAAATCTCAAAAAGCTTCTTTGAGCTTGTTTTGAATGGAATAAAAAGTACCTCAAGATTGGAGACAATTGGGGATGGTGAGACCCGCAACCTGCAAGTCAATATTTATCAGAATCACTCAAGTAGCTTATATGAGACTGAATATTAGCCTGAGATACAATTGAAAAGCAATGGGAAAACGCCATTGAAATTACCATGTGTACAATTTGGCGCCCACCTACTCTTATTAAATTATATAGATAGTACTTTGAATTTTAAAAATACAAATATCCCACAATTCTCTGAATTAATATTAAAGAATGTAGAAACCGGATAACCTTCAACGTAAATCGAAGCCGACTAAAATAACTAACCTATAGTACCCTAAGTGCCTATCATCAATTCTACGGTAAGCAATTTCATTTGAAGCGGAAATTTGCATATTTGGAAAACACGTCGTATAGCTTCTGTTCAGGGAGAGTGAAACTTTAGAAACTAATTTCAGTTGAAACTATGTAAGGGAATACGGGCCTGCTAAGGAGAGAAAAACAGTTTAAATAGTTCCAAAAGGATATTTCGTGCTACGTTATACCATGGGCTTTATTTTTGCATTATTTCTGTAACTATATTCGACGAAAATGAAAGCATTTTTGTTCACAATGCTTGAATGGATTTGTAAAAATATCATTAAAAATATTATTGATATGGAAAGAAAATCTATTTTCATTGGACGAAGTCAGAGTCTAGATAATTTCATTAATTAATTTTTTTTTTTGTATTTAATCGACTTCTGGAGAACCCCGTTGTACCACACTTTCCTCGCTGTAAGGATAAACGTCCTTTAACTAGAATTAAACGCCTATATATCTCCGTGAAAGTTCGTTTACGTGAAACATCGTTAAATCGATAAAGAAAAAATAGCAAATCGCGATTAATAGTCTAAGTACAAAGTCTCGGCTAGACATGGATTACAGTTGGATTAGGTGATACAACTTTTCTGGCAAATCGTCATTCTGATATACTTACGAACTGGCAACTGTTCAAGTTTTTTAACAATAGTTCGGTAATCCTGAATCTAACAATAGCCATGCTTTTTTCTCTCGCTATAATAGTAAAGACCGTGATCCTATTCGAAAAAACTGAGTTCGTTACTCCGAGTGTAAACTGGCTGCAGTGACAAATCTAAGAATTAATAGTAAAAGAAAAAGTGATCAGTGACTAATAGCAAAGGAACACGGTGTCTTAATTTGAACTGGATTAAATTGGGTGGGTTGAATCAAGGGAACAGCTTGATAAATCATTGCGAATCTGGAACACTGCAGTCCGCGCTATTTCCTCTTGAATCTTGCTTCTCCACTGCAGAAATTAGTCTGCGGTTCTACTACGACAATCCTAGGAAAATAATTACTCAAAATACGAATCAATAATTTTGCTATAATAATTGTGCAGGCTTTTGGCACACCTGGTGACGCGGATCGGTAACATTCCTAAAAATTTTACAGGTACACTGTTTCGAAGTCATAAATGCGTATGTAGTATACAGCAGATTTCTCTGAACTGTATTCAAAGACTTCTCTTCAGAGATCCGACACTTTAGCACATCTGGAATCCGTATAAACAAAGTTGAGACGGCTTCCGGTCATTTAAAAAATCTTCTCTTCTCTATTTTTTTGAAAACAAACATTTTTACACACGAAACTGGATCAATCTTCTTCTGTGGTCACGTACGTCTACGTGAGTTTCAGTGACGAGAAATTTCGCAGGAATTTATCTCGGTTTATGGAATGAGCTTATAACTAGGAAAATTTTGTCCTGCAGGTATCGAAAAAGTGGAATATTGAAGCAAAGGACTCCTCGTCATTTCACCTCATTTGACAAGAACTTTCGCTCGATATTTCCGAACGATGAGAAAAAACTTCGTACGATGAAAAAATTGAAATTTTTAACAAAACTGCATTGTGCATAAATGATCTAATGGACAAATACGAGACTACCGTTCTGTGAGCTTCACCAACAGGCACCTGTTACTTGTATTATACTCACAATGTCTCAGGGGGGTCGTAACCGAAATTCGAACCCATCCTAAGTAAACATTCTGGAAACCTGTTAGCTTTGCGTCTAAGAAGTTTGGGGTAAAGGATTATTTTTGATTGAAAAAGAGCCACATGGATGCGGCAATTGTTCACAAACATTTTTTTACGCGAAGAGACGTCTTTGTCCGACCTGAAAATAAAAGCA
Organism: Macrophya alboannulata; assembly: GCA_949628255.1. Classification (NCBI taxonomy): domain Eukaryota; kingdom Metazoa; phylum Arthropoda; class Insecta; order Hymenoptera; family Tenthredinidae; genus Macrophya; species Macrophya alboannulata. The sequence goes on along the minus strand of OX451206.1, from coordinate 41,033,540 downwards.
GGGTTGCTCATTTTGAGACAAAACTTCATTCGCCTCAGATTAGCCGGATCAGGATCTTTATCTTATTCCAGGATATTCGCTCAGAATCTAATCGATCAGGACGCGAAAGGTATTTAATTGCCGTTTCCAGAATGACCCTAATCGAAGAATCGACTGAAAAAAGAGCGTTAGATGGTGGGTAACGACGTCTTTCATATCACTGGCTCAGTACAATGCGATGCGATTTCATTCGGAACAATTCTTGACAGAAAATCAATCTAATCATCGGCCAGAAGAAGTCTCTGTGAATGAATCACAGTTGATATACGAAAATTAAATTCTGATTCAACTGAGGCAATAGCATAAAAAGACTGCCTGCTTTGATTGATTTTCAAACACTTCGGGTCAAGAAATAGCGTTTACATTAATTTTCCCGAAAGTCACCTACAAGGATATTCTTTTTTGAAGAGGTACAAACACTCATAAGTTTTCAGAGATCCCATTTTCTGCTTGAATATTCCAGTAGCCTAATCTTCTTAGAATATTTTAAGCCCTTTGCGAATAAAAAATTCTAAGAATTGTGGAAGCTGGATCAGTGTAGGCCGCCAGCTCGGCACAGCTTTTATACCTTCTGTAAACTTCAGTCCCTACAGTCCCAGTCCTGTATTCCCAGTACAGGCCGATATGCTGAAGACACGTTCCTCGCATGGCGGGAGCTTATAACGAATTATCTGACAACAAAGACGTTCCGGATATTGCATGGCAATTTTTATCGTAATCTTCAAAGCCTTTCTTGAAACGTCTGGGACTGAAGTCTACTCATTTCTTCATAATCATACTAACTCGATCGTTTCTTTTTGAAATAAGACCAAAATGAAGTCGAAATGTTCATTTTGTAACCAAGTTATAATTTCTGTAGCAAAAATGTTTGATTTTTTATCTTTCCTGTGTCAATCGTATGGGAAATAGAAATACCGTTTGAAAGAGTATTTGTCAGAGAAGATATCATGTATAATACATTAAAATCTATTATCAGGAGTGTGAGAAATGAGAAAACGTGTCCATTACTAATGTGTATGATTCAGGAGCTCTGCAAAGCACGTTCATAAACGTGCGTCAATCTTTGAAAAATTGTTATTTCCAGACACGTTCTATGTGAATATACACGATCTTACATCAGATCATAAATTAATCTTTATCAGTTGTTCACGGTTGTTACGAAAGTCCAGATTAATCCGATCGCAGCTATTCTATGCTTCAGAAATAAAAGGAGCTACGTGCAATTTGAAAATTCTCAGCAAAATAATATAATTCACCTAAACGAAGCGTTTCTTTCTTTTTTTTCCGCTAAAAAGCAAAATTTTGCTGATAAGACCAGACTCAGCTCAATCCCTGCAAACTTATGACATCCCAATTCCGCCCACACTATAATCACGTGTCCATTTGATACTTGCGTCACTTGTCGCACGTAAGTAAATAGACAACATCGAAAAGACGTTACGGGAAAAAAAAGTAAATAAATAAAAAAAGCAGAAGTTAACATATGTTTGTTCGCCCATCGTATATCAGTCTTATCAAGCTGGCTTATTTAGCTATATGTATTTTTAAAACCAGCGCAAATGAACGTTTGAAAATACGACGCGACGTACAGTCGGGCAATTAAGTTCTTGTAGGGTCGAAATTTCGGCTCCAACGTTTCAGCGTCTACGCTGTTGAGCATGCCCATCGCTCCGCATACCCCGCACCCTGAGCCCATCGGTCGGTCGGTCGGCTATCATTTATCACATATATTTGGAGGTATTTCTTACTTTACTTTGAGCAGGTATTCTGCCCAATTTGCCTTCACGCCTACCGGCTCGTCAAATATCGTCCGCAAATATACATCTAAGATATTGTCACCTGATTTCAAACTTCTTCATTTTAGTGAGAAAGAGTTAAAATTGAACTCGATTCTGATATTATACAGTATATCCTCATGCAATCAGTTTAAAAAAATTTCATCTAAGGATATGATGACCAACCGAATGAAAGTCGCATTTCAGATTCAGCAGCAGTTTACTAAATTTCTGATTACAGCAAATTCTTAATTTCTTGTAGTTATTATTCTACGTAAGCTTTCCGGTAAATGTATATCCACGATGAATGAAACTATTGAAAATTAAGTTACAGGGAGAAGAATCAAGGTAACATACTCAGTTGGCCGTTTATGAATTTAGATAAAATTTGATATTTTCATTAAAGAAAAAACAAATCCAAAATCAGAACTCAATAGTAAATAATGAGAAAAAACAAACCGAACAACAGCAAAATAATATAGATGCATTCAATGAAAAACTGAATAATACAAAAAATAATAAGGAAACATGAAATTTATATCTATTACAAATATGAACAACTAATGAAGTATAATAATATAATAACAACAAAATATTAATGAACTATAAATAAATTATGATAGAGATAATTTGTTACATACATAAATATAATAATATGAAAACTGACAGATTTATGAAAATATAATGATCTATTAAATATATAATTCGACAGCCATATAAATACTAAAGACGGGTAGATCACAAGACATTATATTTATATTCCAAGAACAATTGATCACTGTTTAAGAATATTTGAATATACTACGTGGTTAAAATTATATAAGTAAAAAAATACAATGAAATATCTATTTTAATGAAATCTACAAAACTATCGAAATAATTAAAGATCTTTCATATTCCATTATATAATAAATACATTTATGTAGCCATAAGCGAAATATTATTTTGTCCTACTTTAATAAACTATAATATACATATTTATAACGCGATATATAAATTACATTAACTACTATTCAATATTTTGTTATCTCGCCGTTACTGGCTATTACTCTTTGCATTCGCTGAGGCATTGAGGCAACTAATCTTTGGCAAATTCTCGGCTGATTACGGAGATTTTCCCAAATTTGCATCACATTTGTTTTTTCTCGTTATCTACTATTGAGTTCTGATTTTGGATTTGTTTGTTATTTAATGAAAACATGAAATTTTATCTAAATTCATAAACGGCCAACCGAGTATGTTACCTATGATTCTTCTCCCTGTAACTTAATTTTCATTATTTTCATTCATCGTAGATATACATGTACCGGAAAGCTTACATAGAATAATGACTACAAGAAATGAAGAATTTGCTGTAATCAGAAATTCAGTAGACTGCTGCTGAATCTGAAATGCGACTTTCATTCGGTTGGTCATCATATCCTTAGATGAAATTTTTCTAAACTGATTGCACGAGGATATTCTGTATAATATTAAAATCGAGTTCAATTTTAACTCTTTCTCACTAAGATGAAGAAGTTTGAAATCAGGTGACAATGTCTTAGATGTATATTTGTGGACGATATTTGACGAGCCGGTAGGCGTGAAGGCAAATCAGGCAGACTACCTGCTCAAAATAAAGTAAGAAATACTTTCCAAATATATGTGATGAATGATAGCCAACCGACCGACCGTAACGCATCGATGGGCTCAGGGTGCGGGGTATGCGGAGCGAGGGGCATGCTCAACAGCGTAGACGCTGAAACGTTGGAGCCGAAATTTCGACCCTACAAGAACTTAATTGCCCGACTGTACGTGCAGGTAAGAAATTTTTTTCTGGGTAGCAACAATTTTCCGTGTACAGTGTGTTTGAATTAGACCATATAAAAGGCGGAATAATATTTTCCCATCGACTGCAGTTTTATACGGAAAAATATTTGACACAGAAGTTAAACGATTATTATATTTTTGTACACCGTAGGTAATAATATATCTCTGTGATAATTAATTAGAATATCATTAGTACGTTATCATGTGATCCTTTGTCAAATTTGTCTTGATCTTAGCGGTAATATCTGCAAATAAAAGACGCATGTTTCCGATTAAGAAAAGTGATAGTTCACCTTGATACCTCGCACAATATACACACAGCAAAAACAATCCATTTTATCTTTTGTACGTACAAAAAATTTTTCGCCTAGTAATGACTAAATTCACACACGGCGTACATATTTACGTACGTATTCATAGGGGGCCTAAGAATACCCAATTTGAACGTTTGCCATTCAAAATTAGTATTTTTTTTTTCAAAAAGATTTCTTGAATTCCTCAAATTGTCAGAATGAGCATGCTCGGAGCGTTCCAAAATACCGATGACACTTACTTTCAGAAGTTTTTGAATCCAGGTGATATTCTCTCAAAAAATTACCACAATTAAACGGTCCAATTTACTTAGCAGTACCTTATACTCTCTCCTGATGTCACGTCGTTAACATCTGAAATAACCCCAATACCTAATGAAAGGGGAGAACCCTTTCAATCTACACTTATCAGTTAATATTTCTGCCAGAGGTTTGAGGTGACATAATCAAGCCCAAATTTTACAGGAAAGCTTGTTCAACCAATCTGCAGAATTTTTCACCAATATTAATATCATTCCTAATTCTTTCCGAAGAGTGTTCAAGCCTCGGTAGAGACCCAGAAGAATTCGAGTATGAAACCTTAATGATTTTTATTTATCGCTCAGACAACTATCTTTAAAAAATTTTGTGATTTACGCAATTAAAAGTTACTTTGCTCAGAGATAGAAATTTAATTACTTGTAGCTTAAAAACAACATCGAGACAACACCAAGAAAATATTTTCAGAGATGATATACCAAAGATGATATAATTCACTTGAAAAATTCGAGTCCGAACGTTAATTTAAATTTCGAAAACGTCCATTCTTCGCTAAAGATCACTACCGATTATTTTTTCTTGCTCTAAAATTCGTTCAATGAAATCATTGCAGTTCTTGAAGCGAATCAACAAGTTCTAAAACATGTTGGTTTAACGAGAAATCGTCTTGTGATTTACTCTCTTTTCATTTCGAGCTAAGCTTAGTTCATCGGTCAAATTAAGACTAGAGATTGAAACGTACAGCGAGCAAACAATTCGTGGCCCAACGGCTGTGATTCTGCCAGCTAATCATAGGTACAAAGCACTCTGAAAACATGGTTATCATCTTATACACACCTATCACACTGTACACGCTGAATACGCGCGAAATATCCGCTGGCGTTGTTAGTACACATACTTTGGAGAGGTTTGCAATGTGTAATCGTGAGGATAACAAGATTTTGAATCCTTCCATCATCCATGCCTCAACTTCATTACTCCAACGACAATTTACGGTGATAATAATATCCTGAAATCTAATAATGATTCTGTTTTTTTTTTTTTTTTTGTACTACCGAATCCCGTTGTTAGAAAAATGTGGTGATCTTGCCGTTCTTTAACTCCTATGTTATACAATTTTCGAAAATTTCATACCGTTCGTAGCAGCAAGAGATTTCCACTTGACGTTACTAAATACCAGGAGAGATTTATGTTCTGACATTTTGATATCTTTATAACTCCTCTCACATTCTTCTAAGCATAACATTCTCGAGTTTCTCCCCTTGTTCTATAACTTTGTTACATACACCTCGAAGTATCTATATTAAAGAAGGATCGAAAATAGACCAAGGATAAAGTTTTCTATATGATACTTTTATACGAAGTCAGAGCTTTAAACTTACAACATCAAAATATGAAATATTTCGTCCATTAACCATTTTTAGCTTTCAAAAATGGTCCCGTGTAATAGGGTCGTTCCTACGTTGGCTTGACCGAGAACTGACAATCCTGAGACCTGTTTACCCAGTGGATTCCAGGTTAATCCTGAGCTTTTCAAGTTTGATAAATCGTTCAGTTTCTTTTACCTGCAGGCCGGCCAGATTCATGACAGGATTTTAAAACCATCTTGAAATGATATTTGGTCATGAAGTTTCTGATCTTCTCATGTTTCTTTAGAAACAGGTATACGGGAAATCGAGCCTTCCATTTGGTCGACGTTATCAATAACAGTCTTGAACGACAATTGATGGATTTTAATTAGAATACTCCCAAATCCTTTGACAATGAAGATCTGAAACTCGGGAGAAGTCCTGCAGGTATTTACTCAACATCTATAGTTGGAAATCGATGATCAATCGCTCAGGATAGAACCGAAATCACAGTATTTGAATATTCATCGCTAGAGTTTCAAAATCACAGCATGTAGATGCATGGTAAAAGGAATTTTTTTTTACTACAGATCAACAACAAGAAAAATCGTTAACGACTTCCGGTCCATCCAACAACAAAACTTTATTCATCGGACTTAATTTTTGCTTTTTATTTTATTCATTTTTCTGAATCAACAAAATGTGTTCTATCGACCGAATGAAAAGGATGTAATAAATAGTTTTCCATTTCACAAATATGTTTGTCCCCTTTCTACTTCTGACAATCAGTAAAAGAGAAAATAAGGTTCAAGTCTGTTGATTGAGATTCACCAGACCAATCCACGTTACTAAAGAAGACAAGAGACACATTTGTACAGGGTTAGCCAAGAAAAAAACTGTGTCAATTCTGGTGAACTTTTCTTGGTCGGAAACTGGAAGAATGTGGCTTTCCTTTCCCGTTTCGAGATCGAAGCAATATCAGCCCGTTCGAGAGAAACTAGTATGTTTAAAAAATGAGTATTCCGAAAGTTACTACCAAAATGTTAATACCGTAATTATCTCATACTTTTCGCAGCTTGAATTTTGCGGTGCAGGATGAGCTTTGGTTTTTTTCTCCAATTTTTGAATGGATTAAATTTTTTGTATACAAGATTCATGAAAGTTTCGAGCAGACCCTCTCATTTCATTCTTTTACCTTCGAAACATACAAGCTGTAAATTTGGGTGTGTTATGTCAACATCTATAACTGATCCTTAGATAAGTTTGACGATATGCTAGACAAAAACGTTGCCTTCTAATCCTATCAATAAATAAAATCGAATTAGATACATCGCGCTGTTCTGAGGTACGATAGCAGAATATTATTAGAACGTTTTTGGAAGCTAAGGACCAGGGTCCATCATAAAAGTTAAGAAGAAAGGGTACTATCGGGAAAAAATCTGAAACGAATTGCGACGTCTAGGGTCGATCGGGGCCTGGATAACTAAATCTGTGCCAACCGTATCACTTGATGCTCTGACTAGGCACCTCGTTATTAATGGCAATGTGGATGATGATATAGCTCCGTCTGTTGACCTCAGGATCAACAGTAGGCCCGCGGTCATTCTGAGGATTTCGATGACACGCGACTCTACTTCTATGCTACTTGCGTGACGTGGCGCGTAGATTATTCCGCTCGGTCTACGATCCATTTTTCCGTTTTTACTTGATCTTTTTAATAAATCGCTGTCCGTTTCTGCCTGTAAAAACGTGTACTTGATCGACCAATCCATAAGATTTCCCGCCTATCCCCAAGGCTTCGGGGTTATCGTACAATTTCACTCTTATGTGCATTCTCGAAGAGTCTGGAACGGATCGTGTACCTATATACGAGACGATAAAATCTCTCGCAGACAAGGCGTCATTAGACCTTCATCAATCAGCTCAAATAATAAAATCTGCAGCAATCAATCTGCAGATCTGAAAGTCATCGTAGATAACCTGCGTCCGGCGATGGATCACAGAAACGGCATATATACCATCGCAATCTTATCCGAGAGTTATAACACACCTGAACTTGATTCTCTAGATCATAATTAATAATTACCTCAATGCTCGTTAGAGAGAAAAAAAGCTGTATCTGGATCCCGCACGATGCCTTCAATCAGTTACGAAGATTGGTGGTTTTTATTATTTGAATAGAATCGATTTTCAGTCACCCCCGAAGATTTGATTGGAGACTGCCTGATCTGTGCAATACTCCATTAAAACTTGGCTGATAGACGGGTTAACAGCAAACTGTACCAGCTGACGCTCCTCACGTGCTGTGCATCCTGCAACCCTTAATAAGGCTCGTCGGTAGACGCACGGATCAGCCCAACTTCAGCTACTGTAATCTAGAAGTCTTCTACTGAGAGATAAAACTATCAGCTGCCATTTGTGGGATAAACAGACTCTCCATAAGCTTCTATAGCAAAGGCCAGTCTTCGTCTGACCAATTGATTTCTGATAGAGACCCCGCTAACGGTGGCCACCAATCCGCATCTGGAGGGGTGATTATTTCATCCCTCACCCGAGGATCCCTACTTTAATCTGTTATTGACTGACGTCCCAGCCGAACTGAACCTAAGCAAACTATACGTGCCCTTAATTTGTGCATTAGAGTTGTTCTTGATCCTTAGCGTTTGAAACACGTCAGCTTTTCATTGAAAAGACTTAAGAAGCTCGTTATCCTGATTCTGATGGATATTATATGGGATAACGAATCAAAAGCCGTAAATAATCATAAACAGAACTCCACGAACTTAACCGAAAATCGGTTGATGGTTACCATCCATGTATACATACGTCTCTTCGAACCACCCACTTCCACGTCTGCGGAAATTGAAGTCTCAAAAATGTATATTCTGATAATCCATGTACCTATAACGTATGTGATGAATTTTGTAATGAAAATTTTGATCGTCTTCGCCCACACATAGCCTCTGGTAAAATTTCTTGTGCTTGCCAAGAAGTCCGCAGTTCTTCACGTAGGACGAAGCCATATTGATAATCGGAATAACAATTTTTTTTATTTCTTTTTTCAATGTATTAAGTCCTGATGTGAAGTCAGGTTTAATAATGAATATAAAAACTTACAAGCTTTGAATTACAAATTATAGTGAAACTGGAGTAGTAAATTCTACCAATTTTCGAAGGATTAGTGAAATTATCACGTAAGTATATTCAAGATGAATCGCAGAAGTGGAATGAAGCTCCAGCGAAATGTCTGGGCGAGCAACCAGTTGGCTACTTGAGTAGAAAATTGACGATATCGAATTTATAGACAGACGATCATACTTCGATTTTATATCACAGCAAAGATAAGAACATGTGTAGCTTAAGTTTTCCGTTATTACCTTGTCTCATTCTATCTCAATTGAATGAAATGTCGTACAACCTGGAGTGTAATCAAATATCAATAATTTTATCTTTTATCAATGTCAATACGAGACAAACCCGGACGTAGGTACAGTAGAGAAAAGAATTCCCCCGCATTTCCATCACATTTTTATTCTCAATTTCTATTATTCTCCTTATCCATTGTCCACCACAAATCGACTGTTCAACCCCCGCCACCTTGGCAGACAAACAGTCAATATTTTTTGCTTCCTTCGATTTCTCCCCTTTGTTCATCACCAACACGTTCTTCGCCTCGCGATATCAGCTCAACATTTTCATCTCGAGAATATGATTTCCTTCTAGTGTGGAATACCACTCCTGCATACGTAGGTACTGCAGCATTGCGTAATGCATAAGAAATATACAATTTTTATTTGAAAAAAACGTCAGTTCAGTACAGCGTTTCTTACTACACTATTATAGACGTAATAAAAGTCTCCGGTGCATGAGTAGTAAAAATTGATACTAAAGTTTTCACGATCCGTAAACGCTCATTTTCAGAATATGCCTGACGTTCAGAGCTTGTGTAATGGAATTATCTGTATCCACTAAAGGAGAAGCAGCTTCATTCGAGTATCTGAATACGTGTATCGAGCGCCAAGATAATTCACATTGAATTTATTGTACGAAATCTAGCTTTACAGAAAAAATTGTTTTCGATTGATGAAATCTGGCAGACTTCTTCGCCAATGAAGGTGTTACTCTCTTTCTCACGGGGATCTGATTCACAGCTGGAAATTTAAGTAAAAGGTAGAAGCGAAGATGTCACTCGTCGGTATTGAGCTAGAGATTGGTCTGTATGTAGATCTCGTTGTATCGTTCAATCAGTCTTGATATTTTCAATTGGTATCTAATAAATTTGTATCTTAAAATAGAAAAATCGAATAAGAAATTGAGCGATGGAATATTCTGAGAATTTACGGATTAAATTTTAGATCAAATTATACAATAAAACCCCCGATGGTATATGCTGTGGGAAATTCATTTCACAATAATCGAACACTGACCAGCTAGAGCGTAAGCAATATCAATTTTCTATAAATAAAACGCCCTAGTTCGGTATCAAGGAATCTGAAACATGCATGCTGATCAAATATTGATAAAATTTTTTCAATGTTGGATCCTAGCGGCGCGGAATTTCTCAAAACTCAAAATGTAACCCTCTACGAGGGTTGCTAAACTTGACAGTAATCTGATCAAAAAACGATTCACAATCGTAAATTTCGACATCAAATCATTTTGCAATTGTCAAATTTCTCGTATAATTTTTTCGCAGAAACACACATTTTATCGTAAAATTGAAGAGTAACACTATTTGAAAAGTATGCAAATTGGCGTGGAACTTACACGCTTATACGCACGTAGACTTTCGAGTTCTCTTCTCGGAACTTCCCTTACCAACTTTCTCTAAGAAGCCTACTACTTTAATTGGAACACGAGCTATTTACCACTCAGTTTAATTACACAGGGCAGGTTTAATGTATTTAATTGAACAACTTATACGATATATTTCGAGCAGTATTTGTATAAAACTTGGTATACGGAATATTAATCAAATGACTACTCAAATAACAACTTCGTCTCAAAAAGTTGACAAAATCAGTTTTAACACCACGTTTTCCTTCATTGAATAACAATTTTATGTGCTAGGCTTAGTAAAGACGGAAAATATGAGGATGGGGTGAAAAGCAATCTGTTTACCTATATCCACCATGGGTATCCTAACTCCACTTCGAGCCGTTTAATCAAAATCCGAAACTGGGTGAACCTGACTGGGTTGGAACCCCCATGTTCACCTCATCTTCATCTCAATCCCTCTGAATGTAAAAGCTCCGGAATAATCTTGGTATTTCCGCATCTCATTTCCTCGGTGAAAGGCAACAAAAAAAGCTAAGAAATCGTGAGAATAAAATCTTAGCTATCAAACAGCAGGCATTACACTTGAAGCCAATATATTGATTAAGAAAGTTACGATCATTTAGCTATGTATAACATGGTTTCATTGATTTGTTTATTTCGAAGTTGAGGATCTCATAAAAGCATTCAGTAAGTTAACTGCACCGTAAATTTCTGGCAAAGTAATGAATAAATTGACAGAGTATGTGTTGTTACAATTTTTCCATACGGTGGTTACTTTGCGTCACTCTTTCTCGTTATATACCGTATACCGTTAAAACGGGAAGATTTAATAGCTGAATAGTCATGAATAGCTGAAAACGGGCAAACCTACAGGATAATTACAGAGCTAGACCGAACGAACCAGTAGAGGCTGAACGGAATTGATTTATGCAGTAAAAACGTATTGCAAATGACACTGGAGCCACTAAAGCCTGACAGACATCTCTCTCGAACGATGTAGATTATAGATACGTATACCTACATATCCATATCTCCTGATTTTGCCTATTATGCCCCAGTCCTCCGTACACACATGCAGACTTTGACCACTCGGACGTTGTACCGATTCAACAGATTGCTTCAGACTGACCCCCAGAATAAGCCCCCGCGCTGATTTCTTGTACATCGGATTAATGTATGGCCTCCGAGACGAGATAATTTCGTCGATAAATTTAGCCTGAACACAGGGACACGGTTTTAACAGGGTTAAATTTTTTTTATCAAGGTTTGAATAAAGCTGTAGGGTGGTGCAGCTTACGGCTCGACAATAAAGTTCATTATGAATAAATGAAAATGCACAAGATAAGCTACGAGATACGATACAAAAATAAATAGAAACTAGAAACTAGGCAATGCACAATTTTCTGCAAACGACGTATTCCTTATTACCGCATCCCTGTTTTTTATACGATCTTGAGAGCTTTCCAACGACTTCTTTCTTATTGTTATAGATCAGTTACGTCACGGTGAAAATGAATGTGATAAATTTACCTACCTATACTCACAAATTGATCGATGATACGTCAGACTTAATAAGAATCTCTGTTCATCGCCATAAACTGATGATTATGCGAGCATCATGAGGGATGGCATATTCATTAATCAACTTCGCACGGGATCTTTAGGGGATTGATGATCGAAAAAACTTTTGGAAACTATCCTCAATCTCTAATTTTCTCGTATATGGATATACATAACACTATTGATCTGGAGATACAAAAGCGTGTAACATGTAAAGTCCACCTTGGAATAAAAATTACGCACATATACAAGCGACCATCTGTTTTGGTAAAGAATCAGATTCCCCGTTGACGGAGATGAGGTCGTACGTAAGCCGTTTGTTTACTTGACTATTCGCATGGGAAATCTTGGTCCACTTATAAACCACCAAGAGGCGAACCAATGTCTTTTATTTATCCAAGACAGTGCAACTGTATATTGAAATTCTCACGGGACCAACGGCCTTCCGGGCGTATAATATTTACTTGTGCATGTAACGCACTGCTTCGGACTATAACATCTCTCCTGTCCATATCTTCCGAGGAGCCGGGTACATACATTGAATTTGGAATGGTATTTGCACTCGAAATTATGTTTTGCCGCGGTTTCAAGATACTTGTTCGCTTATATTTTCTTTATTTTATTCAAAAATGTCGTTTCCCTAATAAATATCGGAATAGTTTCGTGATATGATCGGGTGAACGAACACTACCTGCAGTACACATTAATATTTCGTACCTTATACGGATAGGGCTGCCAAGCCCCTGACCGCCGATCACGATCCAGTACGAATTATGGGGGTGTTTTAGTGTGGCCGCGTGTTCGATTGACCAGATTGACGAAAAACTGTCAGTATATGATCTGAGACAGTGATAATGGGACTTTATAATAACAGCTGAGGTTTATTAGTAAACCGTTATCTAAAGTCAGCTGTATCCAATTAACAATTGCACACGCGAGTGCGTGGACTGAAAATCCATTACGAAAATAATAACCGATCGTAGATATATCATCTGACGGTTTAATTTGATTTGCTTAGATTAAGAAGAGGATTTATGTTGCCGGTTAGCTGTGCAGAGTTTCTGCGGTTGTGTAAGCACCCCGGACAGTAGAAAATATGACAAAATATCACAAAAATATTATAATTGTTATTTGAACGTATATCAGTGTATTCATAAAGTTTTTATAGTGTTACAAATTTATATGATATTTGAGTGTTCATATTTTTAAAAGATGTTCATGAAAGGTGTCACTGTGAAAATAAAATTGTCATCTTGTAACGTTATAAAAATGTCTTATGATTGATGATTTTAAATGATTCAAAATATCACAATTATAATATTTTCCCATTAGTGCAAGCAATATAAAGAGGCAAACTTTTGGCAACGTAAAAGCGTTAATTTACGTCGCGGTATGTTTTGTGTAATATGATGTGTATTGATAACAGTAGCGAGATAGGTATCTACAATCTACGAATTCCGTCGATTTAGATCCCTTTTTTCATTCATTTTCGTTATGTTATAAGTATTACGAAAAGGGGGAAAAAAAAAAACAGTACAGAGATTTGAGGTATAACAAATGTGACTTTTCCAAAAAATCATATTAGTTTTTTTTAATGTCACAGAAACAATACAGGAATCTTACAAAACGTAAAACTTCACAATTTATCGTGATTCTTCTGTGAGGTTCTCGTGTATGAGACATATGTAGTACGTTTACCTATGCATCCGATTACCGTTCAAGTAAATTTGGTGATAAATGAATCATCTGATGTATCAGCAAATGGAAAGATCCAGTTAACATCAGTAGATAACGTACTGTAGTCTGCAGATAACACAGCTACCAGCAATTATTATGCTAAGAAAATTAATTTTTTTCATAATCGCGCTAACGATATCATCTCAAACAATACCGACTAGAAATTTCAAATTTTCTCTTTACTTGTGATGAATGCATTAAAAAGCGTCTAATTTTATACAAACTTTATTGTATAAGTAACTTGAGTTGACTTAACATTGAGTTAAATTTTTGCATTAAATTTTCACGTTCAAATATCTACATAATATCAGTTAGATGAATGATTATCATGTAATATTCTTCTTAAGTCGACCTATCCCGGGACACTTACCAAAGCGATCCATACATACCTGTAATAAAATCACTATTATGTATGTACTTTTATACCACATTTTCGAATCTAGCAAATTTGGCAGGTATTGCGCCGAACAATATGGAAAAATTTTATTGCAGCATTAACTTAAATACCGTGCGAATTATTTATTCGTCATTGGGATCGGTCAATTAAACTTCGTTAATTGATTAATGACAGGGTACGGTAGGTGCAGGGATTAGAGCTCGGACTGCTATACAGGAGTCCTGGGTTCGAATCCCAGCCCAGGCACCACTGACATTTTTCAAAAAATTGTCATGTGCTTCACACCGTTACTCTGGTGGGTTCGGATTACCACCTTAAAAACAGTAGGTCCAGTCAGGGTGCTACGAGGTACTACTTTCACCCAGGTCCGTGGTCAAATGGAACGGGATGAGTAAAGGGTGGGGCTCATGCACCTCGACTATAGGGAAAATGAATGCAACGAGGAGCACGGTGCAAGGAGCCCATGCGGCTTCGTTACGAGGCCCTCAGAGCATACTTCACCGGTGCTGACAATCGAGGAAGTTTGAGGTTGGCAGGGCTCCTAGCCTGGCGGGGGGCCCGACCTGACCTCACCTCCTGCAATCTAAGCCGCCCGCGAGGGATGTGAAACAATCTTCCGTGAGGAACGAGCACACGATAAAGTCAACACAAATGAATGTGTATTTTTTCTTGTTTTTATTTTTTTAATCTTTCAATAGGGACGATCTTTGGAGCTCCATGACAGATACATATAATGTTCAACAAATAGATCTATAATCCTGAGTAATACGATTATTAATAACATATGTCTTGGATGTATAGGTATATAAAATATATAGTCTGGTCTGATTCGGAAAAATCTTATCTTTTACCCTAAAATATGAATTAATATTGATATCAAGAATGAGATCTGATATTAAAAATACATACATCTAATGGTTTGTAATAAAATAATAATTTACTATACAACTCAAACCCACGTAATTGATATAGGCATTATTTTGTACAAACTACAAGGTGAACTCCATATCAAACCATAAATTCATCGCAGTTCACATTTTTCTTTAAATCGTTAAGTTTGAAGGTTTTAGTGGTAAAATTCGCGAGTACCTAGTGCAGAGGATGTCTGGTTTGGTATAGAACTCCCCAAATAAGTATAACAAAGAAATATGTGTCTACTAATCATCAAGTATAATGACAGTGCTAAATATTTCATCATCAATCCGAATCTGAAGCTTCTGAACTTGTATCGCTCTCTGTTTCCGTAGTGTCATGATTCTGCGGGCGTCTATTTGTATTTATAAATAAATCCTCGTCTTCATCGTTGTCAACGAGTTGAGTATCTTTGTCAAACTCTTGGGGCCAACAGTTTCTTGCTCGGTAAAATTTAATATGTTCCTGAAAATAACAATTGCTTGATCAGGAAGATAAAAATATTATTCATATTCATCGGTGCATGATTAGAGTTGAAGCGATGCAAGTTTTTAGACAAACATTGACTATTTTTAACACCCAGTATTACCTTGGTCAGTATTTTCACTATCTCTGCCTTGACTTTATCTCCTTCAGCAATTGGCTCGACTAGAATATAGTCCCCTCTTTTGATCCATATATTTTTTCTGTACTTGGTAGGCATTGAAACCAAGTAGTTATCACCGACGGAATTGCTCACTTCGTGAAGATTGTTACCTTTCGACGCAACCAGCCGAACGATAGACTGTGATTCTGTTGGAACATTCAAGTCCTCCTTAATCTCCTTCACAACGTGTTTCCGTTTAGTTGCTTTAGACATCTTTAATTCTAGACATAGGAATTCACATATGAAGTGGACAATATTTGATTTTCAGATTCTACAAGATAGATCAACCCAGGAAAATTTAATATGGA
The DNA here is from genome assembly GCA_949628255.1 of Macrophya alboannulata. Taxonomy (NCBI): domain Eukaryota; kingdom Metazoa; phylum Arthropoda; class Insecta; order Hymenoptera; family Tenthredinidae; genus Macrophya; species Macrophya alboannulata. Next base: position 41,017,660 of record OX451206.1, on the reverse strand, counting down.
TCCAAACATCTCCAAAAGAATTGACAGTGAAACCAATAATGCAGTTTTCCAGAAATTGAATAGTTAAAATTATGACCTATCACACCTTATCTTATCGATGTTGAAATTTATTGTGTACTGAGTTTCAGTCAAAAAACATTGCCAGTAGTTTAAGTTCAATTATAACTTTTATTTTTAATTTAATACATTTGTACATAGAACGAAGCACATTCAATGTGTTTCAAAGAAACAAAATATAAATCACATGTTACATCAAAGTCTGTATACCGTGAGCGCCAGGTGAAACGGGTCAGTGAAACGACGATGGCGCTAGCTTACTTGAGATTTAAAGGGAGAGCCAATACACTAAGAATATCCCTAGTTCCATATTTAATGGCGTTTAACGTCTACGCTTCGAAAGGCCTAGGGATATTTTCGCGATGGAAGCTAGTTCCCCTTATAAATTTCAAGAATGCTAGTTCCATCGTCGTTTCACCGACCCGTTTCACCTGGCGCTCACGGTATAACAAAACATTTATATCAAAATATGTGTTGTAAAATGTATGTACATGAGTTACATGGCAAACAAGTTACAAGTCTATACATATGAAATACAATTTAATTTTTAATAGAATCGTCTCTATTAATTATATCAATCTTTGTCGAGGGATTTTTCTCGCTATCTGAACATCGTCCGGGATGGACAGAGCCTCTAGATTTCAAAAGAGCCTGATGTACATTTAAACTCTCTCCTACTGGTACCCCATAACCATTTAGCAAACCATGAGGATTAGATGGTGTTTTACAATCATGAGTTGACTCCTTTCGCAATACAGTATCTACTTCTACAGAAGTAAAGAAAGCTACTGACATGGGTAGATCTTTTAGACCTAATTTAAATGCACAAAATGATCTAGTGAACAAGTTTGTCATATGCATAGCCAAGGCAGCATTATATTTATACTTTGAAGGAACCAAATACCTAATTTCGTCGTGAAACGAGAGACAAAAACGAGTCTTTTCTTTCATTAACCATCTCATACAGACAAGCATTAAATGCAAAAAATCAACGGCTCCTCCTTGAACAACCCAATTAACTCTGGTTGGCAAATATTTATCATCCATTCCATTTTCAGGTTCTAAAGCACGACTAAGTCTACCATTTAAAAACGGTGTCACTGGCTTTGGACTACCAGCAATTTCTTCCAAACGATTGAACATCGCTGATTCCGTACCGCCAACCCATTGACTGTTCCCAAACATTTCTTGAACTGTTTTTCCATAGACTTTTGCTATTCTAAGAGCTGTATAACTAGAATAAGGTATATCGTCAAGTTCCGATGATATGTATTCAGGTTTGAGACGAAAAACTCTCTTTCCTTTTGTCATGACAAACATTTTCTGAGACTTTGAAATTGCTTGTGATTCTGGCATCGATGGATTGAACTGCTTCAGCAAACCGCTGGCGAATTTTTGACCCGCTCCATATATTCTTGCATAATTTATTATCTTTGCATGATCTCTGGATATACCAACTGCCTTTGCTGTCACGCTGTGCATGTCTGTTTCGTTTGATTTAGTGCCGATCAAAGTCATCCAACCAAAAGGTGTCGCTCCGTGTATCTGGGCTCTGTGGGCATCGCCAAGAACAGACGATATCCAAAGCTCTTGTGAATCGACGTCAGCACCGACTATACTATACCCAGGTGGAGCTTGTATCATGGCACGTAACTCAGAGCCAACCCGTTCATTATGAGCATTTGAAGCAGTCATCCAAGTCGACTCAACTGCTCTGCGAGTTAAAGTACCAGAAACAACAACTTGGGGTAAAATTGCTCCATATTGCATGTAACTTGGATCGTGATCAATAGACGAGGGATGTTGCTTTAATTTCTTTGGTATACTTGGCATATCCTTTTTATTAAGCCAAATGACGGTCTGCGAAAATATTCTGCTTCTATTGTTGCGCCAATAAGATAACATTCTTGCTATTTTCAAAACTTTCTGTGCACTCGAATCAGGACCGGTCAAAACGTTCTCAGAAAATTTATTAAGGAAGTCTTTAGCCAATGGATTCCCAACGTTATGTGAATTACCATCTTTATGCGGTAGTTTGAAGAACCAGCAACAACCGTCAATGTCTACATTGCACCAAACTCCAGTACCTTTGTAAATATGTTCTACTGGATTTACTTTTTTCTTATGCCTCCAAAATTCAGTTTTACCTAAGTCATCTTGTACATCGGCTCTAAGGGTTTGCATCAAATAATCCGTATCACCATCTCGACTGCTGTCATTCGCCAACGGACACTGAGACAACAATTCTTTCATTGGTAATTTTGTCTCAATATCTGGATCGTTGTTATAAGGTACTAAGAAACCCCAGCCATGTTCTTTTATGTAATGTAACGGATAATTTTCCCAAGATAATCTCAATAATTTTGGAGTTATTTGCATTGTTGTGCTTATGTTTTGTGGACGGGGAGTCCAATCTGCTTCGCTTTTTTTGGGGCATAATTTTCTATACCAAGCAGGGTATCCTGGTTTGTGAGACATCTTAACAGGCAAACGATATTTAGTGTCAATAATATATGAAAATTTTTCATCCAATGGATCTGGCTCGTCTTCTCCATCAGTCAGATACTTTTCAATATCGGATAATTCTCTTCTTTCAGTAGATTTAATTTCTTCTATTTCTCTCAATCTGGCCTTGGTCAATGATGCTTTCATTTTTATTCTCTGTGTACTCCAGTCTTGATCCCACATCCATAGATCTCGTTTATACTCATCGTTATGCAACAATTTACATGCTTCGTCAGCTTTCTTTGCCAATATAAATTTACTCTCATTATCCAGATCGCCGTAAGTCAATTCAGATTCTTCCAAATATCGTTCCCAGTTAGAATTAACAGGTAAATACGCAGTGCCCAATTCCAACATTCCAGCAAGCGTTACCGGGTGAGGAAACCTCTCTTGAAACATAGGAAAAAGGTTTTGCAGTACTCTGTGAGTGGCCACAACGTCCGAAGCGCAATACATTATCAATTCCTGAAACGATTCTCTTATCTCAGCCAGTGTTCCCTCGACAAAAACGTTCCTCATTTTCTTATCCAATTTGTTACCGCAGTACAATTTATGCACCTCTGACAAACTGTTCAAAGAACTACAACGTCTCCATTGTTCGTCGTCCGTGTTTGGCTTATCAGTTTTTAATATAGCTCTCTGATAGCTGGTCACTCCGCTAACGCAAACATGCATTGACATAGTATCGACGAATCTTGTACCAGTACAATTTAGCCAGTATTGTTCCTTGATCCTGGCTCTATCGTAGGAAACATTATGACCCACAATAATCTTAGGTCTTTTTTGTACATCGTTCAATTTACCCCCGTATTCTTTCCCGCAACTTTCTATTGGTATTAACTGATCTGTTGTAAATCTCTGACTACCTGCTGGCATACTACTACCGTCTATTAAGGACTTTGATACCCAGCTGTACCAAGCCTTGTCACTTACGGCGGTAGCCATTGTAGGTAGAGGCCCAGACTTTACGCAAACTTCAACGTCAAAGACTATCCCAGTTTCTAGCGGATAATCCACTCTTTCTGATCCTGCATCTGTGTATCTTGTCCATCCTTCGCGAAATATCCATTCTTTAGGCATTTCTGGTATTTCCTTTACTATATTGTTTATAATGGATAAGTAGGGATCTAGCTGCGCTTTTCCAATGTTGTAGAAATGTTCTTCTAAATTTTTACCCTCCAAAGGGGGTAGTTTCATTGTAACATCTTCTAAGCGTGTACACTCTTCTGTTTTCATTCCAAAACTGTCCAGATCGTGTTTTAGTATCTTTAGTTCTTCGTCAGATGGACGATGAGTTTTGTCGTTTTTGAATAACTGTTCGTATAAACCTTTTGATATCATTTGCATGTTTAACTCGTTGACTCGTGTTGATGAATTTTTTGAATTATTAGACTCATTACTCGGGTTTTGAACATCGTTGGTATCGGTTTTTGAGGTTAAAGATGTTTGGTTAGGATTTAAGTCGTTTGATCTTTTAAATTTTATTATCTTTTGTGAAAATTGTTTCCCCGAAAATTTGGAATTAGCCGCGGAATTATGCTGAGCATAACTACGTCTGATACAAGTATTAAATATCTGAATTTTCGTCTTCATTTCGCGAGAAATAGTTTATTATACTTTTCAAAACACGAACACGTGACAAGTATGGATTGTGCAATTGAAGGGCGCATCAGAATTTACCAACAAGTGTAAATAAATATGATCATTAAAAGTTTACTCTTACCTGCAGCATTCGTCCGATAGTAATACTTAATTATATTATTTTATAGGATTTGAGGAAGCCCAAAAAGTTCGACAAATTAAATAGAAACGTTACGAAAACAGTTCGTTACAGCTGCTTTACGGAGACGCCATTGCATTCGTCAGTTCTTACCGCTTATCAATTATTAAACGCGTATCTATATTTTTTTTATTTTAATTTACCGATCCTACTCATTATCAGACCACAGACGGCGGCTATAATTTGAAACATTATTGCTAATTGTGTTGCAAACATATTACGCTCAATAGCTATGTATCTTTATCCAATTAACCTACGTAATAACATAAGTTTAAATAGCGTCCGATAAAGTTGAGTTTAAAATCCTCCCCACTGAAAATTCAATATTTCATTGCGCAGTCGTACGTTTTCCACGCATCGTGATCATCGCGTTTTATATTTCATAAATCTCAATTACAAATAACTCCATAATGTTTTTCGGGATGTATACATACATCTGCATCTTCTTGTTATTCTTATTATTACTTATAACATTGATAAGTATTCATACTATTCTTCAGTCAACGTAATTATGTAATTTAAAACAGTGTTTAAATGCTCGCTGGAATGAGCGGCCTTGAATATCCCGCCCTCCAGTGTCCACAAGTCCCATAATGCACTGGTCCGCGTGTAACAGCGACCATCTTTGCGGCGTCTGCCAGTTTATTGTGTTCATCATGGCGTCAACGGGTTAGTAATGAATTATGTAGTAATAAAACAATTTAACGAATTAATTTAACTCAATAAATTAAGAAGAGATATTTTCAAAACAATAAACATGTAAATTTTTAGTTAAAAATCGCGCCGCGATGCCTATCAAAACCACTATAATTATGTATACACATATTTTCGTGCTGTCAGTTTTGACATTTACCAACACACATTTCGCAGACTATCCTTTTTTTGAATTCAATCATTATACACAGAATCCAGTAATGAACGATTTATTAATGAAATTTTTTCAAACAGAATCTATAATCTGCGATACTCTCGATCTTAGTGGACAAGGTTTAAAAAAATTGAGCAGATGTCCGTCCGATGCTGACATCAGTACGTTAATTGTTGACGATAATGAACTGCAAAGATTGGATAATCTTGACTCGTACAATAAAATAACAAAGGTAATGTCTGCTGATTTTTCGTTATAAATACGAGGCGAATTACAAACTGAAATATAACTGGAAAAGATGCGTTCCTTAAACTCTTGAATATGACGGCTTTTTTCTAAAAAAAAATATAAACAACTTCTAGCTATCAATAGTCAGGAACCAACTGCTCCGTATGTACGGAGTATCCAAACTCCATAATCTGGTCACTTTGAATCTTGCCAATAACGGAATTTTAACTATAGAAGGCATCAAAGATATGACAAATTTGCAAACTCTGTGTCTTGCCGGCAATAACATAAAGGTAATACTCTACCAACATTCTCTCACAATTAGTTTACCACCATCGATGTTAGTGCATCGTCGCATTTAATTGTTATAAATTGGTTCTTCCAGTCCGTCGAACATTTGCACACAAATACGAAATTGGAGCATTTGGATTTATCTGAGAACAGTATAAGTCATTTATCAGATATTTCTTATCTACGTTGTTTGAAGGTAATTTTAATTTTCCTCATTAAAACTTTATCATGCACTTTTTTATCTCACCTTTTTTCACATATTATCTAACATAAGACCTAGAGAAAAGTTTGACGATGTGTATAGTTAACATGGTGAATGTTTTGTTATTTAAAATCATCCGGAGAATGATTTTTTTTTTTTTTTTTTTGTTTCGATGATTTTCTTAAGCACATGGTAAATACATAAAAATTTAACAAAAATGGTTTCAGGAATTATTTTTGCACAATAATCGTATAGTGACGTTGCGACAGTGCGAACGATACTTACCTGGTTGTTTAGAAACTTTGACATTGGCTAACAATAATATAACTGACTTGAATGAAATGTCTCACTTGGCTAATTTAACAAATTTGGTCAATTTTTCTATCGCTAACAACCCGTGTGTCAGTATAACAGGTAATAGTATGTATCCTTTTAACACATTATAAATTCATACAAAATTCGAGAATGCAGTTATATATGTATTTTTTTTTTTTTTTGAATAGAAACAACAAACGTAAATATCAGCTCTGGCAGCCATCGATTAAATGAATACAATAATAAATATTATTCAACTTCTCAATTCAATAAATCGAGCCAAAATAATTCCAATCTTAATAATTGGTAATTAGTAATAAAATAATTCTTAGACAAATTATTAAAAAATCATTTGAGATTCAATTGATAAAATATTTATCCTTTTTTTCAATTGATTTTTGCAATAAAAACTAACACAACGCTTATGTGAATAAAATTTTTTTTGGTATATTTACGTCCGTTCGTTAGATAGGGTAGGACTATTTAGCCAAAAATGGTAGGATAGATGTAGGTACTTATATCGAAACTTTTATATTAGTATTATTTGATCCATTAATTATCAGCACCAAAGTTATGTATAATACATCTCAGGAGCAAACGCATCAAATTTCAGGTTGTATATTTAACGATAAAAATCGAAACAATTACAATGTGTAGATAGATTCATATTATTAAATTTAAAAGCCCTGTTTTTTATTAACAATTTTATAAATACGTAGTGAGGGTATACATTTCATTTGACAATTTGCATTCAAATCGCTAAGAAATTTATTTACCATTCATTTAGTACATCACTAGTCTATTCTTCTTAATCAATAGTTTATAGTGGATTCGACTATCGTCCATTCGTTATCAATTGGTGTATGAGCCTAAAGTCAATCGACGGCTATGCTGTAGATCCGATTGAAAGGTAAGTTGCATAATTACCAACTATAAACCAGAACTTTATATTATTAGGTTCGAAAAGTTTATCGGAATAGTCTCTTTAATCACATTATACAATATAAAAATGTATTATCTTTACATTCGCATGGAGTAAAAGTAAAAGCACCCCAGGATTTATGTTAAAAATAATACAACCAAAGCTCCAGATTTTTATTTAACGCTGAAAAACTATAATTACATGCTTTATATCACAAACAAATAATCCTGTATGATGCGTTAGCTTGAAATTAAACACACCCAAGTTGTATAGTAATACAAATTTCTTTACAAATGTTTTCCACTCAGCCTGAAAGCGGAGTGGCTTTATTCACAGGGGCGAGGCAGGCAGTTCCGCGTTGGTGAGCATACGTTGCTAGCACATTACCTTGCCTCAGTTTGTCCTCTATCGGGTGAGTCTCTTGAAAATGAATCAGACAGAAAACTTAGATTGATTCTAAGCAAGGCACAGCACCACCAGCAACAGTTGAACCAACAAAGCGATACGGGGAGTGTTCACAGCTTGAGTAGCGTTGGAATGAGTCCATCACCGGCGGCTAGACGAAGATTAAGTACAAACAGAACCAGCTCTCCAAGAAGACCTAGTGAGTTTAAATATACTTCTATCATAAAGAAAGGATATTATCTATTCATTAGAAATCCGGTAATCTCAAGGCAACAACACATTTTTTTAATTATCAAATTATTTTCCAAGCTGTGGAGGATATTCGGTTGGAAATTCAGACATTGTTATAGTTTGAGTTTTACACTATGGTAGGTTTAACATTATTTTTATTTTCATTCGTAGCGCCAAATCATCGTAAACACACACATACACAAATATACAAACGCTAATACTCGTGTATATTCAATATGTATTCGCGGTAGCTAAATATAGTTAGAGTTATTATTCCGATCATCTATTGAGACAGAGAAAAGTCGTTTAAAAAACTATCTAATCTTCATGCACACTTATTACACGTATATTATTATTATTTTTTTCTCCAGTGGCACCCATGTTGTCATATTATGAGGAAAAGAACATACAGTCACCAAAATTTTATGATGCAAAATTTTGTGCCTGCTATTCACCTTGCAAAGGTACACAGATATATAAAAGTCGAGAGAATATTAGTAAGCTGTATAGTGTAGTCTAACTTGAGCAAATGCTTATTATCAGCTTAATACTCGTTAAATTACTTATAAAAAAAAAAAATTGTTTTTTAATGTATGCACGAAAGTGCATGGCCATAACGAATAACAAATACCGAAAATGAAAACTCTTATTTCAGGGCAGATAAATTCTAGATTTTTCTCTGCTTGTTGAAATTTGAAAAAAATCTCTTTCCGATAGCTTGCATTTTGTTTCTCAAATAGTTAATTCTTCTCGCATATTTATGATCATCTTTTTATAATATTGAATTATTTTTTTTTCAAGCTTTAAAAAACCAAAATAGCTGAAATTAAAGTTTTTGAATCGTTAGAAAAAAAAAAAAAATTTTTATAAACCAGCGGAGTAGAAAACATTCATTACATGTATCATTTGCACGCATCGGCTAGCTAAGCTAGCGTAAAAGTCTTCCAAGCACTGTAATAGGTATTTAATTAAAATATAGTTGCTTTCAAAGCTGAAATAGATTCACTTTTAATAGGTTCGTCACGAAATTCAATGAGAATAAGATCACCTGATAGAATATTACCCAGCTGTCATCCCGATTCAATGGTAGCGTCTTGCCACGCTACTAATATGGCGTCAAGTAGTTGTCACCCGCTTTTAGGAGGAGAAGATATGTTGATGACTCAGAGTTTAGATCCTAACATGCTTAGCAATAGTCTGAGCCATAAATTATCACACAATGATGGAATACCCCTGCAAGATGTGGAAGGTGAATAACTTATAATTTTCAATGCACGATTACAGTAATTTGAAGTGGAAAATACTAGCTTTTTGTTTAAATTAGTGATAAAATGCTTTCTCCATTTTGACAATGTCTTAACAATATGCATTGAATACTTGCAGAAACCTCGAGTCCGTTGCAAGCAGCAACGAAATTGGTACCTGTACCCGAATCGCTAATGAGTCCAGACTTTAGACCTCCGTCAGGTCTCTCTCGTATTTTGCCAAAAACACCAACGAGCAAATTAAATTCCCCAATTCAAACAACTATACCGTCAAAATCTTGTACGGACAACACGGGTAAAACGGTGTCAATTATCAGCACACCTAATCCGATAGTAAAAACAAATCTAAGCGCTTTAAAGTCCAACGCATTGGTGAAAAGTAACTCTGCGACGAACTGCAATATAAGTACAGGAAAATCAAACATTTCAAAACCAATTGTTACCAATGCTAATGGCAAATGTCCACACAGTGTTAAAATCAATAATTACGTTCAAAGTAAAACGTTACCTGTTAAAAGGAATATTAAGAGCTCACCAAATTTGGGTAGAAATATCAATAGGCCCAAAAGTTCTAATGAAAGAGGTAGACCCAACTTGGGCAGGCGAGTTAAAGATGGAGATGGCGATAATAATATTACAATGAGTAGCGACGAGGACAGCGAAGTTTGTCAAGCCAAGTTGGACGGCATTAGGCACAGAGCTAATCAACGACGTCAAGAGGATACAAATAAGGGTATTAATGGGATTTAATCAATGTTTTATTTATGAAATTTTAATAAGCAAATACATATCTGTTTGATAAATATTTGTACAACTAAGCTAGCTTTTTTTTAACTGAATGCAATTCTATTTCAGAAGACCAAACAGAGAAAGCGGCTATTTGTATACAAAGATTATGGCGGGGCTACCATACCCGAAATTTAAACAAAAGGGCGACTAATATATTGAAGAGTATCGAAATGATGAGAACAAATAAATACATTCAGTAAGTTTGGGAATTTGAGGCTCTATATTAGTATTGTTTGTATTTTTACCTATTTTTCTCAACCTTGATTATAATGTTGTCAAATTTGCTAATAGAAAATTGTCAACTGATATGGAGGCTACTAGAACGGCATTAGAAAGCGAGCATAAGTTGCAGTTGTTACAAATGCAGGCGATAAATGCACTCTGGAAAAAAGTTGTCAGTCTTCAGCCTGTTGTCGGCGGAGATGGTGAAGGAACTTCGCACGCTAATAACGACGTAGTTAACAATCTTGCCCAAACGTGTACATTGCTACATACACAGGTATGTTGTAAACGGGCGAATCAAATTTACGAAAAAAAAAACAAAAATTCTGTGATCTAAAGAAAATTAATACTATTTTTTTTTTTTTACACAGGTGCAACAGCTGCAAGATTCTATGTCCGAAATAAAACGCTGCATGTCTAACATGCAACAAAAACCAATTCAATTTGATAACGGTGTGGGAACGCAGACTGAAATATCAGCCGTTCACACGCCTGCGGGTGAAGCTAATACATTTCCATATGCGAGGGCAAACAGACCCCAATCTTTGCCAATTCATCAGACTATACATGAAGGAAATGAAAATAAAAGCTTCGCCTCAAACTTGGTGGATAGTGTATTGAAAAAGGTTTCACAATCAACGGATACAACTGACGATGAGATAAACACTGATATATTAAATTCAAATGAAAATCCAGAATTTTTTAACTCAAATGAAAATCCTGACGTGTTTAAAAGCTGTGAAGAAATTATGGAAACCGAGTATAAAGACATTGAGGAAAAGGTTGAGATAGAATACAAGGATGTTATTGAAGAGGCAGCTATCGATGGTGAAGTTTGCGAAGAAACTTTATGTAAAGAATTGCACAGTTTAATTAAAACTGAAAGCAGAAGAGAAAGCGATGCTAATAGCGAAAAGGATAAAGATTCCGAAGAGCAAGGCGGCTTAGATTGTCAAGAAGAATAATTTTCGGTTGATACATCATGGTCTGCATTATTTATATAATTAAATTATCACAATATTAAAACTTTTATGAGGATATTTTAATAACAACTATAAATGGTACAAAAATTTTTTTTTCAATATAATTCGTGCCAATTATACATACCGAAAAATCATAGCACAAGAATACTAAAATACAGTCATAAAATGCTTTTTAGCTGACGTAAAGTTTTAACAACAATTTTGGTATTTTCGCGTGCCCATGGAGCATCAATATTGTTGAAAAAAAGGAAATATTAGTTTCAACAAACGAATTGCTTACGCAAAAATGCTCACTTGTATATACTATACAGATTCCTACTCATATAAACCAAAAATAACTTCACCAAAAACCAAAAAAAAAAAAAAATTTTAATTAAATAGCTTGATATTAATTATTAACATAAGATGTATGCCAAAAGAATTCGTTTACACGATTTGAAGTCGAGGCAAGAATCTCTCACAGTTGAAAACCTGATAAGATGTTTCAAACGTTTATTTTAATTTTAGTAGCGTAAAAGCTCTCTTCTTAATTATTCATTACGTTGGACATTTTTAAAGATCAATTTAGGTAGATTCAGAGGTAATTTTAATATTAGTGAAAAAAAAAAAACGATACTAAAGTTAACTGCATGTCTTTGGTACTAGTCTCGATATTTCAAGTGCAAAATTGTTCAAATGAAAAAAAAAAAAAAACAATTTAAATCTAGTACCAAATCATGATAAACTATAAAGAGCTAAGTAATTATAAGGCAGGAGATATTTCTGGCGTTTTTTGAAGTTTGCCAGAAGTTTCTTAATAACTATTTATTCTATTGCCCAGTTATCCTTCGATCTAGTCAATATTTTAGCTTTTAAACTATCTGCTAGCTATTATTAGTCCTATTAGAATTGTTATATAGCTAATGTTTGTTGTGATAAAGGCTGCGATTTGAATCAAGTACCTAGTGTTGGGTATATTAGTGAGCTAAGCAATGCTGCGGTTACTATTTAGTATTTTTATTATTACATTATATGGTCAAACTACTTGACTAATTCTTATCTCATTTTGCATATTATAGGTATGTACGATTTGATAAACCTCAAAGAAATTCAATAGCTAAGTCAGTCTCTGGCTGTAAATGAGAATTCTAATATGGCAAAATTCATAACGATATTAAACACAGAGTTGCTTGATCTGAATAGCAACCAAAATGTTGAATCTTAGCTTGATAAGTACTTGTTCTACATTTATGTATTAGATATAGCATAACATAATCCCTGCGTAGTTAGCAATTTGACGGTAGTTAGGGATGAGGCGGTATGTTAAATCGTAATATTTTTCTCTCAAAGATCGTACTAGATATTATACAGTCAATATCTCGAGAACTAAGCAAGATAGTGAAAATGTAGTTTTTTTCTGTAGATTATGAATCTGCACTAGAAATTAGAGGTTCCGAATCAAAAAACAAAACTTACCTCACAAAAACCCCATAGTACACTATGAAAATTCAAAACGCATAGCATTATCAAATGTCCCCCTCGGAACGATACAACTTTTGTTTGAAACATTTTTCACTATTTTGCTTAGTTCTCGAGATATTGGCTTGGGAAAATCAGAATGGGCCACCGTATATATTGGTAGTTCTACGGTGATCGTATAGGTATTTAACTATTTATATATAATATAATGAAATATATTATTAAAAACGCGCAGTTATGAACTAACGATAAGTCACGAAAATGTTTTGTGTTATTTTGTTGATAAAATTTGCACGCCTTCATTGATATAATATACATATATCTATATTTACCATGTAATTTAAGTATAAAATGAACTGATAAAAAAAAAAAACAAAAAAAAACCTCTGAAGATATATATGAACCACTTTACAACTGAAATTTCGTAAATTAAATGAAACTATATAGTGATTAAGTCCATGCAAACTGCCATATTGGATAAAGTGATTTTTTAAATAATAAGTACATACATGATAGATTCGATTCACACTATTACAAACTAATTCACGCATTAAATTATTTCATTAGACACAAAATCTGGAAAATTATTACAAATAAATACAATAATGCTTGTTTAAAGTAAAAAATGAAGTATTCGCTACAAGACTGTCTCTGAATGATGCATAAATGCTTTGCTTTTTATCTAACACGTTTCTTCCTAGTTCTCTTTTTACCTGTTTCTCTTTTTTATTTTATCCTCAAACACCCGATTTACCGAAAACTTAAATTTTGAATTCGATTTTACAATGAAATGCCATAGAATGTACATGTACCTGTCTATTTTACATTGGAAAACACATCACTACAAATTTCATTAACTGATTTTATCATATTTAAGAATATTAATTGCTAATACGCGATTAGACACAACAGGCATGTTGATCGTAAAATGCATGCTCAAATTAACTATGTTATTTTAACTGCGTGTATCTCTACCGCAAATCATATAAAATAAATTGTATCTAACAGAAAACTGTTGTAGAATATCATTCTGAATTTATTGTTGAATTCAGCTGTAGCATTAGATAATTTAAGTTATTTTTTTTTTTTTTCAATTTTTTGTAATTATAAAAATTTAAACTCCAAATAATATAGTTAATATCGAAATACTGTTGCGAATGCAACGCTTAGTAACAAAAATGAAAAAAAAAAAAAAAACTGTTCCTAAGCAGTTATTGTAGGGTTGATTAAATGATTATAATAGACAAACGCATTGAGAATATAAATAATTTTTATTAAGTCATCTCAAATAACTCGCAATATTTAAAAGTCTGTATGAATTAGATAATAGTAATTAGACACTCGCGATTTGCATCAATGATAAAAAATAATTTATCCGTTATACGTAGATATTTTTAAAAACTAGTCGTTTATAGATCCACTTGAATAAAATACTGAGTAATAATTAATTAAATATTTACCTATATCCAATTTATACAGGCTTTCAGATATCCATAAAATGGTTACATACATGTGTGTGTATAATATTTATATATATATATGTATATATGTTTATGTGTGTGTATATGTATATATATATACCTATACATATATATCTATAAGTATATAAAATAACTGCACGTTTACAAGCGAATAAATATACATAATATAATCACTTTATGTCTTAAACTTTTCACATTCATCGTTTTCCCGATGATTAAACCGAAATTCGTTTTTTTTTTTTTTTGCTCTAAAATTTTATACAAGATTGAATATTATGGAAATAATTAACAAAATTACAATTATATGTATAATTCCGGCCAATTGTTTTTTTTTTTTTCTTCTTGCCTCGTTATTGCGTGATAGTCGAATTTCTTTCCTCAATGTTATCGCAGTAAAGATAAAATATTTGTCTAAAAAAGGAAAAAATAAAAATAAATAATGTATCGTAGTCACTATCTTAGACATTCATGTAGTATATATTTAATTTATGAATTTAAAAATATTAAAACTATGCGCCGCTGATGACGAGGAAACTTTGTTTGAGTTGAAATAATTTAAACGAGTTTAATTTAAAATATCCAAAAACAAATAATTCATCTTTCCTTGACAAGCCTCAGAGATTATATTCTCAGTTGAATAGCCACCCATTAATCAAAAATCAGACAAATTACCATTTTTATCCGGGTTCATAAAAATGTTAGTCATACATACATTCAAAGTAAAATCAACATCATTCTTCCGGTATTTATACTTATCTCCCAAAGTATATTTTCAAATTGTATAACAGAACAGTACAGGATCTGATTTCAATTTATTCTTATCACCAATATCATCTATTAGATTTCGTTGCCAAATTTTTTCATTTATCAACAAATTGATCGCATCGGGTGTGTAATTAATGGTCAGTTCTCATCAGATATTTCAATCGACAAATAGAATATTTTCTTAGAATCCTAAAGTAATCACAGAATATATTTTTTCAATTTGAAAAGTTTCCAAGCCACCATGTCTAGCAAATGGATATAAAATCGTGACTCAAATATTTATAGTTTATACGTTATACAGACTGTATAACCATTTAGAAAAATCAGCTTTCATAAACAAACTAACAATTCATGTTTCATTATCTATTTAAACATTTTTAGGCATATCTCTTTTTCGTAAACCAAATACGATTCTTTAATCTTGTTCAGTTTGTCCATTCCTTGTATAATCTCCTTGTTATTGGGTATCTTTTCCAATGCTCTTTTCATGTCCGATAAAGCAAGCTGATATTCATTCAATCCCATGTGCGCTAATCCTCTTCTGTACAAAGCTTTGCCATTGTTTCTATCCAAGGCAAGAACCTGAAGAGATATTACAAGTTGAAATAAATAAATATTAGATCATTTATATTTCACATGTAATTTTATCAACGATATTAGTTATCCCCTATGTTAAATCACCTTGTTGCAAATTTTCAACGCTTCTCTGCATCGATCTTGTTTCAATTTGACTACCGCCAAATTCAACAGAATGACCACTCTCAGTTCTGTGAATTCAATTTCACCAGACTTCTCAATTTGGAGATCCGACTTCATCATCCAATCAATGTATCTTAATGCCTTTTCATACTTTACTTCCGCATTCAAATAATCTTTCTTTGAGAAATGGTGATTGCCAGAAACTTTTATTTTAGTTATAACATTCTCGATGTAGGAATTCTGCAAGTGATAACACGCATTCATTCAAGTATAGTAATAAAAATTACTCTTAATCTAATTATTCAAATTTCTGTGCTCATGTTTACAAAAAGAATAACATTTCCAAGATCCCAAGCTGTGACACCATCTATCACATTGAAAATTTAATTTTCTCTCTACCAAATCTTACATCAGCTTCGCCAGTGATCAATTCATGATCCCAATCTTCTGGCCAAGGAGGATACACGTCTTCTGTACCATCATTTTCTACCAAGCCCCAGGATTCGCCCTTTTTTAATTCACCGCAATTGATTATACGAATTTTCTAAAAGTAAATTTTTGAACAATTTTTTTTGCCGGCGTAATAAATTTTAATTTGTTTCTTGTCACATGTAAATTTGCTGTTCACCTCCTGTGGAACATCTTTTACAGTTTCAACTGCATTTATATGCAACACAGCACCCATCCCTTTGATTACTTTTCCAAATACAACGTTTGATCCATCTAAATGAGGGCATGGTACAGAGGTAATAACAAATTGAGAGCTATTCGAATTTTTAAGACCTTCGTTGACCATCACCAGACGTCCAGCTTCAATATTTTGGTGTTCGAAGCTCTCGTCTTCGAAATGTGTTCCGTAAATACTCTCACCCCCTGATCCATCGAAATTAACAATATCACCACCCTGAATCATGCACTGTGGCACAACTGTAAGAAAGGTAGAGAAATTATTTTGTCAATCATATTCACAGTATAATACGTATGTACCTTTGTGAATTAGGGAGCCTTTGTAATGGAGAGGTTTTCCATTCAAACCAATGCCTTTTTCTCCGGTGCATAAAGCTCGGAAGTTTTCGGCTGTTTTTGGTACTGAATGTTTGAATAATTCAAGTACGATGCGTCCCACTATGAGAAAAAAATTTTAAATTCGAAAAAATAAAAGTAAATAAATACAAGGATGTAAGTTCAAGCGTAGATAACCTAAAAAAAATTTTATATACGCATATGTATGTATGTATGTACTTATGTATGTACCTTTTTTATTGGAAATTGTAATGTCCATAAAAACGATTGGGTTTTTTTGATACCCATCGTCCTTGTCCTCGAGAGGACGCTTCATTTTTTGGAAAAAAAGATTTACTTATCCTAATCGCTAAAAAACTTGTCAATTTTAATATCTAAATTTTCACATCAGTGTTCATTATACCATAGACACACGGTATTTGTCAATTTTACCGACGGTGAATGTCTGTAAGTGCTGATTTTATCGACCTAAAACGTGGTCTTCAATTTAATATTTTCGAAATTAAAAAACGAGGTATTTCTTTTTTTGAATAAAGATTTTACTCCGATTTCTTTATTTAAATTAAAAAATTAATTTCATCAACCCCGAAAATTGATTAGAAAAAAAACAGGTCCCACCGAGATTTGAACTCGGATCGCTGGATTCAGAGTCCAGAGTGCTAACCATTACACCATGGAACCGTTGGATCCACGCTGTATAAAGTGATTTAATAACGACAACAATCATCACGTATGTTGTTCATAACCTGTAAACTAAGTATTCCTCGAACTGTCAACATTGACAAGTGTTGACAAGAGTGATACGAAACAGCAGTTAACATCAATTATTATTTAACAATTAAAAGGTACTAGGCATAACGATCAATGTTGTTGTCGACATTGACGATCGGCAGGGTTGATTTTTTTCTTAAAAACGTTCTACACGTTTACATAACCGCATAATAAATCGCAAATTTTGTTATTTTTATCAGTGGATTAAGCCTTCTTTTATGATATTTTCAGGTAAAAAGTGAAGAGTTTTGTAAAGATGAGACGAAAAGCGGGTGTGGGTGCGATCCACAAGCAAAAACTTGAGCAAGAAAAATACAAAGATAAAGGTACAGAAATTCAGGAAAATCAATTCGAACAGATGTCCAAACAATTGGATGTATTCAGAGTGAATCTTGAAGAGTTTGCTTCTAAGCATAAAAACGAAATAAAAAAGAACGCCCAATTCAGAAGACAGTTTACAGAGATGTGCGCTTCTATAGGCGTCGATCCTCTAGCATCTGGTAAAGGGTTCTGGTCTGTACTCGGTATTGGTGATTTTTATTATGAAATTGCTGTTCAAATTGTCGAAGTATGTTTAGCAACAAATTATAAAAATGGAGGTTTAATATCGCTTGATGAACTGCGCCAAAGATTGGTACAAGCAAGAGGAAGACGAAAGGAACACCAGGATATTTCTAACGACGATTTATTGGCTGCTGCTAAAAAGTTGAGAATATTTGGGAACGGATTTTCCATTGTTCCCATAGGCAGCGGGAAATACTTGGTTCAATCAATACCGGGCGAACTTAGCATGGATCATACTGCAGTCCTTCAGCAAGCTTCGATGTCAGGAAATGCTCATGTCTCCAGGTCATCTTTAGAGAGAGAATTACGGTGGGAAGGAGACAGGTCACAAAAAGCTTTGGATCATATGGTCAAGGAAGGACTGGCGTGGTTAGATAATCAAGGAGAAAACGAGCCTCTTTACTGGTTCCCAAGTTTGTTCAACGCTTGTATTCAATCCTCGGCGTAATTTTTTAAATTTTATCTAACTCATTTTACGTTTTTTCCAGTTCTTTTGTTCATATTGATAAGGATCGCGTATGAAATGCTTAAAATTGTTGTATATTATCTTGAATAAATTCCGCCTACAATAAAAAGATTTTTTCTTTAATGTAAATAAATAGGAAGTTAAATGATCCTTGTTTTTTCATGAACGGATCAAAATATTAACTCAATATCGTCTAAGAATGAGTTATAATGCTTTTTAATAAATACTCGAATTTATATTGAAAATAAATTAGATATTTCATCGTTACATTATTTACATGTATCAATAAGCACACTGAATTCTTTGGAAATACTAGACTAAATGAACGTCGTCACCTCAGCGTATCTCCCTGGTCATATCTGAAATCATAAATTATTTTTATGAATAATTAATTTCTTGGTTTCGAATCAATTGTCTGATTGAGTTAGATCATCAATGAGATATGGTCATTCTATTTAATGTTGTACTAATTATAAATTAAATTTTTCCGAATTTTGTTACTCTGGTACACTTTACTCTCTCTAAAAAGATTTCTTGTGAAACAGCTCTCTTTTCGTACACTGGACAGTTTCTCAATGCCATAAATGGTTTAAGTTATGATTAATGATTACCATTGTCCAATCAGTTCGTGGAACAAAATATTGTGTATTAAATTACGTGTCTTATTCATCCTGATAAGCTCTGCAATGCAGAATATCCACTAATAAATTGTATTCATGATTATTTACTGACACACAAAATTTTTAGGACATTTTCAAGAACTGTTTCTTTAAAAATCTTCATTTCAGGAATGAGGAATTATTGAAATATATATTTTCATTATTTTAACATTCAATGTTAGAATTTTGGTAGGTGACTCTCTCCTCAACAAAGTATAGTAAAACTTATACCTGTGAATTATTTTTTCTCTAAATTGTGCAAGTTGATGTCTAGAAGCAAGGAGTTCCTTGTTCAATTCATCATTCTCTTTCCGAAGAGCAATCAGTTTGTGCCGGAGTTCTTTGAGTCGTTTTTGAAAGCCTACAGTGAGTCGTTTCGCCTCGTCTTTCCATCTGAAATTTCGATTTCATCACATTAGTATAATAACAACTTTTCTTCAGGTATCTAAAGTCTCTTTTATCTCTTTGGCATACTTATTGCTCAGTTTTTGATGGGTCTCAACATGTTGAGTCAATTCTCTGGTCTTTTTATCACACTTCTCTTGTAACATCTTCATTTTCTCCACAAGTTCCGTTTTGCAGCGATATTCAGTATCGCTAACCCTGGAAAGGTAACATTATTCAAGTTAAATTGTGTCGGTATGGAAAGTTTTGGTTCAGTGTTCAAAGGAAAGTATTTCTATCCATTTTTTTTTTTTTTTTGGAAATAATAATATCTGCTTAGAATGTCAATACTCTATTTAGAACGGTAACCCTAACTTGTAGTGAAAGGACCCCGCATCTGTCCTTATGTAAAAGCGATTCCAGTCAAATCCCATCAAACTGGAGTATGTTGAGTTTCAAACCATTCTGATTCAAAAGTCTCCATTGGCCAAAACCCCTAAAGTTAACGTTTCCAAGATATTCAAGTATAAAGTTGGAATAACTTGGTTAATAACCATGAATAACTTTTTTGTAGAGCGTTCAATTTCGAACAAAATTAGCTATGTGGAATCTTTTCGAGTGGATCAGTTCTTAAGATAATAAAAAGTCGAAAAGTACCTCCAGAAAATTTTTCATCCATTTCAAATGGAACATAAAAAATAGAGATGTGTGACCTCTAAATATTAATATTAAGAGCTGAGTTTTCTTGAGGCTCGTTATTTGGTCATAAAAAACAAGCTTTTGAGAGTAACTTTTGAAGAAAAAAAATAGTCGGTTTAATTGGCCAACTTTATACTTAAATATCCTGGAAACTCTTAACTTCAGGGAGTTTGGTCCATGAAGACTTTAATCAGCGTGATTCTAAATGCAACATACTCCAGTTTCGTGGAATGTGACTGAAACCGATTTTACATGAGGATGGATGCAGGGTCTTTTCTAATCTAATGAACATACAATTTTTCCACTCCAGATTTCTTCTTCAATTCCAATTCGAGAATATTTATTTGACTGGCTAATAAATCTGCATGTGCAGCAGTCTGCTCCATAGAATTAGCCGCAGCTCTAACATCCTCTTGTAACTCTCTTATTCTATTTTCCAAAAATCTTCTTTCCTGATCTTTTCTCTTAGTTTCTCGATCGAAATTTCCTTGCAATAATCTCAGTTCAGAAGTGACGCTCTCCCTTTCGTCAATCGCTCGAGCCAATCTTCTTTCTAAATTTGCATATCTATCAACAGCCTCAGTTGTTCTCTCGTCAGCTTCTCTTACTCTCTCCTCTATTTCCCTAGAGTTTTGTTTTTGCATTCGTTTAAGTTGGTCATTTGTAATAATCAATTTTTCCTCTAATTCCATGACGTGTTCTTCAAGCTGCTGTATCTTCAGCACGTATTTTTTCCTGCAAGAATCTTCGCACGATTGTAGCTTGAATTCCGTATCTTGAAGTTGCTGTTGTAGCGTAAGAAACTTCGAGTTTGAATGATGGATAAAATCGTCCGATCCGTGTCTCACTTTGTCAAGTTCTTCCTCCACCAATCTACACTCTCTTTGTGCTCTGTCCAACAGCGTAGACTTCTGTTGAAGTTCTATCTTGAGTTCCTTCATGTCAATTATATATTTCTTAATATTTCTCTCGTACGATTCCTTGGCTTTAGAGATCTCGTTATTCAATGATATTTTATATTCTTCAATAATTTTTGCCACCTTATTCTCTAGCGATAATCTGTCCTCGATGGCGCGGGCTTCTCTTTGTAAAGCAAGTTCCTTTTCATGTACAGCAGATTCGACCAATTCTATAGCCTCAGAAACCTTGCTTTTTGTTTCGCTGTCCTTGGCGATAATGGTCGCTATAAAATGTTGAGCCTCTCTCAATTTTTCCTCCGATTGAAATTTCGATTTATTAACCTTCTCAAGCTCTATTTTAGACTGTTTTAATTCTGTATTTAAAATTTCCAATCGTTTTTGAGCAGCTAAATCTTTGTCTTTAGCATCTTTTTCTAATTCTGTAAACTTCTTTAAAAGCTCATCTTTCTCTTTAGTTAGAACATTGATTTTCTCTTTACTCGACTCCCAGAGTGTTTGTTGTTTGATAAAATTTTCCCTAGCTTGAACGAGTTTTAATTCTAAAGCCTTAATAGCATCTGAGTAAGTTTCTTTAACGCCGTTCATCTGTTCCTCATAAAATTTAGTCCCCTTTCCATCCCTGTGAAAACCTTTTAATTCTTCCTCCAACATGTCTATGGCTTTAAGAGCCATTTGCCATAATTGAAATACCGATTCTTTCTCCATCTGCATAATTGTTATGCGTTTTTGAAAGTTTAATATCATGTCTTTAGCATTTGCAGACTCTCCTCCGAGGTCGTCTGTTTCAGTTTTTAAAAACGCATCTCTCGCTGTTTTAGCTATCGTTTTATTTTCGTCCTGAATATTATCGAGTTCCGAACGAAGAGCAGCTTGTTCGACCTTAAAAAAGGAACATTTTAAAATACGTAAATTGAGTTATTTGGTTGAATATTTCGAGTGAATAATAACAAGAGATTGTTGATCAAACTTACTTTGCAATTCTGCAATTCCTGTTTCAAATTTTCTACAATTATAACGTATTCCTTCATAATTGTATTCCCTTCCTTTGCGCTGTGGGAAAAATAATATACGTATAAGCAGAGAAATAAAATAGAAACGTGGTATATGGTGAAACATAACCTAAAACTCACGTGCGTTCCGAGGGTATTTCGTGATCGAATTCCATTCTTATTTTTTTGAATAAAAGCGACATACATAAAATTTTCGTATAATTTAATGACAATTTTCTTTTCAATTATGAATTCATATTCAAAACGTTCTAGATATAAAACATTTATGATATGTATAAGAATTTTGACGGATAGAAAACAAACAACCGTACGACCAATCAACTGTCACCTTTTGTTTACGTTTCTGTTTCCAACAAGTTACGCATAATCGCACTGTGGCGTTGCTGTTGTGTAGATGGAGACTCTGATTCGTTCGTTAAATTCAAAAACTCTGTTCTAATTTATTACTGAAACAATTTGTACACGAAAAAGGCGTCTTTGAGTTACCTGTAAGTTTGCTAATGTTGGCTAACACTTGCCTGGCCACGCGCACCGTGATAGAAAATTAAAATTATTACGCGGAATTAAGTATTTCTCTGAAATTGTCGTTCAATTAGATATTTTGTATATTGGTGAAAAACACTGTCAGTGTATACATTGAAACATTAGATTTGGTGCGAATTCAAAGGTTAATGACCTTGTTCAATTTTACAATGGGATAAAAAGACACGTAGGGCGGGTAGAAATTATGAGGAGATTATAAAATTTGGCAATGGCGATATGAATGATGCAGTTCCTTCTACATTCTCAATCATAATTACATTATCAATATCAAGCGCGTATTGTGTTGAGTCAGTGCAAATAATATAGAGTTTCGGAACGAAAGGTTATACCTACAGACTGAACTGAAGACACGCCGAAAATAATAATGAATTGTTCGAATTTACGATATCGAAAGTGCAGTATAACAGAGACAGCGACCAGAAGAAGCTTTTGCATATTTCAATGATGTCACCTGAATTGTGGCGATAATATATTAACATAAATAATTCCGCCCCAGCCGTGTTCGAAATATCTAAGATCGTCCGTGATGACATTAACTAATTCATTATAAATTATAATCCCGATTGTTGTTCCTGAAATTCACGATGTCGGTATGTATACCTATATACTTTTTATATACGAATGAATGATAACTGAATACTTTATCTCGCACTTATGTGGGACATTTTCATAACCGCCTCACGAACCCGGATAAGGTTATAGTTCGAGCAATAACCAGAATATCCCATATACAAATTTATTTCAGTTGACCCGTTGGTTTTTCCTAGATAATTCTTAGCTGGATCATTGCCCATTGATAGTTGTATAGGATGTTGCAGGTATAATACATTGCCGCAATGTTGCGATATTATTCTACCGTTAGATTACAGTCGAATTGATCATGTCCCTCGAGACGTTTACGAGACATAAATTTGGATTACTGCGAGTGATCTTATTGTAACATATTGTCAAAAGTTGGAAGTTGGAGCTGTTATTGCAATTTTGAACATCGCAATTGTGGATAACTTTCTAATATAATAAAATTAAAAAATCGGCCAATGTAATATTCCAGAAAATTTTCAATTGAGAATTTTAGAGATTTTTTCGCCTACGAATATGTAGTTTATAGGTTTTTTAGAGAAATAATATTAAAAATGTTTAATTTGAGAGGGATATACATATAGTATACGTATTTTGCATACGTGCAGATCATGAATTGCGCCCAAAGCTCATGATAAAATAAGTTTCTTGAGAGATATCTGGAGTCAAGTAGAATATGAAAATATATAGATATAGATGCTGTTATAAATTTATTTGAGTGGACAAAACCGCGAGACTCTAAATGTCCAATGGATAAAATAAAAAGAAGACTAAAATAACGGTAAGGTGTTCTTTTGTTCTGCACGAATGACATCATATTTTCGATTATTCTTATTATCTGTTTTCATAATGAGCTTAGCATATTGGTTATTCTATATTTAAGTATCGCAATCATTGCTGTGCATCTAAATTCTGATGTTTGTTTACTAAAATAAAATTGCATGGCAGTCACATTGAATATTCGCACAACGTATTAACGTATAGTATACAGGATAATATTAGAGGATGATTCACTGCCATTGCCACTTTACTTCATATCGCATGAGTATTACATATTATTATATAATAACATGATAGTAACAATCATTCATACGTATTATATAATATTTGATAAAATATTTATTAGTATTTTGCAAAGGTTGGTTGCTGGTACAAAGTCAACAATAATAATTAGGGAATATTCCCAGCAAATAGATCGAGCTGCATTTATATCCCACGTATATGTTTCTGTATCAGCATTTCTCGTAAAATTGCAGCATCACTGATCATGTGGAGAAAAATATGTTTCTGTATAATATTACAATAACGTGAATATTTTAATTCGTAGAATTAGAATATAATGTTTACCATTCTTTCAGGTACTGATTGAATTTACTATTTTGTCGTATTTTTTCGAAGTAGGTAGATAACTAGTCCTGTTTTTTTTTAGTTTTACTTTTAGTAGACAGAATGAGCAGTCCTAATTTGGGACTGTACTCAACAGGCACTCAGGTATCAGGGTAAAAATTATCGACATTTATTTTAATTTTGTTTCATTATTATGATGGATTTCTTTTTCTTTTATCTACTGGGCTTGATCATAACTTTTTAATCTCGATATATTCATCCGATATAAAACGAAGAAACAAGATGAACTTACCCGGTATACGTTATTTGAAACCACAATGGCTTGTGGTCACTAAATATACTTTCATATACTTAGGTATATTTATTTGTAAATTTGTATCTACAATCATTAGTAAAACAATAATCTGTCGATGTACCATTATTATTCTTTGCATAACGTATTCTTCAAAAATGACAAATTTCAAATTCCTACTTTTCATAAAGTTTATTGTTCATCGCTCATAGGGGCGCAATCTTCAACCGCGAATTGAGATTTACGCTTCAAAAAACAACAGTTTTGGCTCAGCGCAGTGTGCAGGGCTCCGGCAATCCGGGCGAGCAAAAAATTTGAAAAATGATGAATCTTTGTAGGAAACACCGTGAGAATAGATAGAATATCATACATTTCTTTTTGCTAGGGGAGTAATCCTCAACCGAAATGAAAGTTACGTCTCAAAAGACAAGGATTTTGAGCTGGCGCAGTAATATCGACCAGAATTTGGCGACGGACAGAAAATAGTCGAAGTTAGATGTGATATATATTTTTGGATACATCGAAGTGGGAACTTTTTTTTTTATTTTTTTTTTTCAAAGACTTTTACATCACATATCAAAATTTGAAACAAATATATGGGGCTGTCCACGTCAGGACGCCACGGCTCCAGACCTCAAAGTTTTTGATTTCATTTTTGATTTCATATGTTGTTACTCTATGTCTGGAGAAGCTGTCAAATTTTTTTTTGAATTTTTTCAGTCAACCCTTTCGGAGCTATGAATTTTTTCATCCTTAAAAAAAGGACCTTTTTTAAAATTCTGAAAAAATTCACAAAAATTCTGTTACTAATGTAGAACAACCTCCCACTTTCAGAAACGTGGGCAGAATTTTTGTTATATTTTTTTTTTCATTTTTCAAAAATTTTATTTCATAAGATGCTTCATAAATGACTTTCATAAAATCACCTACTCACCTCCTTACCAACATAACACAATATAAGATCAAGAACTCCAAAAAATCTGAGTGGGGTAAATTTGAAAGATTTTTGGTAGGATAAAATTCATTGGTGAAGCATTTTTTCGAATAAAGTTTTAGAAAAATTGAAAAAAAAAATGTAAGAAAAATTCTGCCCACGTTTGTGGAAGTGGGAGGTTGTTCTATATTATCGACAGAATTTTTGTGAATTTTTTCAGAATTTTAAAAAAGGTCCTTTCTTTAAGGATGAAAAAATTCGTAGCTCCGAAAGGGTTGATTGAAAAAATTCAAAAAAAATTTGACAGATTCTCCAGACATAGAGTAACAACATATGAAATCAAAAATGAAATCAAAAACTTTGAGGTCTGGAGCCGTGTCGTCCTGACGTGGACAGCCCCATATACTTATCACATGAGGCGAGTGCCAGAAAATGTTCAAATTGGCTTATTAGTTAGAATATTCGTAGTAAATAGCCAATAATTCGATGTCACGTAATTTGAAAAGCTGAATTTTATATTCAAACGAAATTTTATTCAACGGGAAATAATATCTATGTTCACAAAACAGTGAATCGATTTTTAGTCAGGTGTTGAAGGTTCATGACAAGCAGACAAGCTTAAATAATGAAAATTTTCATGAATATTTATCCGGATTCTGAGAAACACTTCATCAGGGTATCAGATCGTGCTTAAACTCAAAACACTCCGCAGATATATGTACTACTGGAATAATTCACGAAAACACTTCAGGCATGCGTTTAACCGTCAACACATAATGTATTTGGGTATACATGAATCGATATGTTAATGTGCTTAACCCACTTTATTTATTCCTCAAATAATTCTACACAAAAAATATTTTTCTTGCTCCTACTCAGAAAAAAAAAAAAAAAAAAAAAAAAAAAACGAAAATAATAATTTGACTAGGGGTTTGGAAAAGGAAAAGAGTGAAGATCTGATTGCATTTGCGTTTTACTATATAAGCATCATATTTATTTATACAATTATATATCTGGTGAATGATAATTATTAGTTACGACCACATTTTCTGATTAATTAAAAAAAAAAAAAAAAAGATACACATACGTATATATTTAGAAGTGAAATTTCATACAGATTATTGCATACATTAACAATTCTGTTTGCACGGTACTTTCCCGTTTAACTATATAAGGTATATCTAATCTCACGCCCCTTTTTCGACGCATCGAAATAGAATATGTTTGTGTTGATATATAAGTATAATATATATACCGCTACAGTATACACATATACCTATATGTATAGTAGTAATTGTTTTAATGTTGAATTTATAGAAACTTTCAAATTTAGAAAAAGAATAATCTCTGCTTCATATATCCGTATAACAGAAATACGCGTGGGGTGGTACTAATTGGATTACCTAACTCTCACCGCGGTCCAAATCTCCAACAACATAGGTATAAGATAAAACTTTCACGTTGCCCTCAGGCTTGAAATTGATCCTACAATATTCGAAATGTGATCGTATCATTTAATAAGTTTTATCCTGCCACTAGCACTGGATCTTGATTATTTGAACTTGCATTAATAACAATAAAATGTTATTTGAAATTCAGATTTATATCTGGATCAAGTCATTTGCCCCGTAACCGTAATCGAAAATATTTTTATGTATTTTGTTTCCATTGCAAAAATGAAACCATCGCAATTATGCCTAACCATTGCAAATTGGGTTAGCTGATTTCAGATATTACCTACTGCAGAAGTTAGTAAGAATTAAATTCCATCTAACCGCGGTTATGAACCTTTTCATACCTTTTCCAGGCCTTTCTATTCGCAATAACAAAAATCTGTATAAAATGAGTCAAAAACAGTTCTAGAAATATTTTTATTGACATTTTTGGATTATACAGATGAGTGCAGCATGCGAGTACGTATATCGTAGTATTTGAACAGATTGCTTTTAATCTTTACTCTTTGTGCTCTAGCTATGATGAATATAGAGATAAACAAGCGATTGTCATAAATATTGCTAGCAAAATACAGTAGTATAAAAATTAATCTTGCGTTCTGAAGGAAATTTCGAAATTCGATAACTCAAGGCATACATATTCCAGGTTCCTGTATATCGGCAGGTAATAAACAGTTTTTTTTTCTATTGTTCAGAAACCAATTTACCGAGTGCCTTGATTGAACTGTTCAAAAAATGCAGCTGTAGGTTTATTTTTGTAGACTACGTGGTTTAGGTAATCTTGATGCGATTTCTGCTGCTCGGCTAGTTGCAGATTTTGTTCAGCTACTTGCTTGCTGATTTGTCTGTGAAATGAAATTTTTTTTTTATTGTATTGATGTAGATATTTCTTCAGTCATTATCACACCGTATAATTTACAAGTCAGCGTCACAGCTCTGTTATCAATTAACAAGAACACTCGATTTTTTTTCTACATTTTGTAAAAACTTTTTCTTTTCTTTTTAAACACTGATCATTTCCTCGTAATAATTTCAACGATTGGTTACCTCTTCTTGCGCTCCAGTTCTCTTTCAAATGCTACTGCAGCGTGAGCGTTCCCGGTCATTTGTCTGTCCCATTCAACGTCCCTGGATTTTTCTTCCTGCTTCATTTTCTGCCAGTGTAAAAAATTAGAATACTGATTTTAATCAACTATCCGACGAGATAAATTTCGATGAAAATATATATCCCTGAAGTTGACTGTTCGTAAACTTCGCCAGAAATTAATTATATTTTATGTGTACAAGCAGCAACGACGTAGGTAGGCAGGTTCTGCAATGCAACGACATTCTAAATCAGGGATATACGCGAGCACCGTGCATTTTGATACTTGAACGACTGCGTGATCAGCGTCAGCGACTATGACCTAGCTTATTCGTTATAATATGAGAGTAACGTATTATAACGTTGAAGAATAGAATGCAGAAAGTAAAATGACTCGTAATAGCGTTAAGGACTTACGTATATACCTACAAGAACGATCAGGAATGTCCCTGGTTAAAGACAAATCGTCATTTTTGCTGAACCTTGCACTCCTCACCGGGTGTAATAAACTATTTTCCAAGTTTGAATAATGTACAGCAAAATTATAATATTAACTCACGATAATCTCTTTGATCTGAATCGCTTGAACGTCCCTGAAAGCTTTGAGTTCAGCGGCGGACATGCCCTTGTATCGGCTAGCAAGTGGTTTATCTGGCCCCCTGTTGCTCGCGGCTTGTTCCGGTGCTTCGGTCAAAAAATCACCGGTCACGTGATTATAGATTTCCGCTTTCTTGTCCTCTTCGTCCCGGATCGCAGCGCACCTTCTGCGATACTCCTGTTCCTCAGCCTGCGCCAATTAAATCGTTAAATCTTTACGGCAGGTATATAATTTATCCACGATTTATTACATGATCATGTACTTAGTCACCTCCAGGTACCTACGCGGGGGAACGGATTATAGCCACGGTTTTACACGGATTCAAGGATTCTCATTTTTATTCAGGCATGTTCGAAGCGGGGTTTCTATGTGGTTAATAATTACACCAATTTTAACTGTAGTTTGGCATTGAAATTTTATAGGAGTAGTCCGGCAACGTAAGTGCCTCGTGACCCTGTAAAATCTGTGTCAATGCCGGGCAAATATATCAGCTACACAGGAGAAGTTTTTTTCTTCTCTCTAACGGATGCAGAATGCAGATTGTTTCTTCTTTCTTCTCCTTATCTTCATGAAATTTGAAAATCTGATTAACTATTCATTTCGCAGATGTAATACGAATTCAGTGTTTGTTTGTATCGTATGATTCTACGCAGTACCATGAGATAGCTTATAGGGGTCTGTTAACTTGATGTCGACACTTCTCTAATCTAGCACGTACGTGACATTCGTTAAATTAAAAGTCAGTGTATATCTAATGACTGAAACTAGCGATGAGTCGACTTTCAACATCCATCGTCAACAGGAAGTCGGAAATGCATGCCTGTATCGGATAGAAATAGATCGTCGGACCGCGAACGGTCATTTGTTGCGCTTCACGCATATATTCGTCATCGTTTATTTTAGCAAGTATATAATATACAAAAGCAGTGCAATTGCATTAAAAAAAACCTCACGCGCTGGACAATATAGTCCGGACGATATTTTTCGCAGAAAAATCCAAACCTATATCGAATACAATTTTCCACGGTAATCACCTTCGAGCCTCAGATCAAAATTTTGGAAATTAGGAACCGGCTGATCTGCGGCTAACAGGTCATCGATAATATCGCGCGACCTCTGACCTCGAACTTTGTATATCTTACAGCAATGCGCATTATTTTCGAAGTATTTCATTATACGGGTTATCAAATGGTCCGTGAACTTTGCTACTGCAACTTACCAAAGCTTGATTGAATCTGGCGGTTGTTTCGTTAAGTTTTCGCCGACAATCTTGTTCCATACGTTCTAGGGTTACGGCTCTTCTGTCTCTGGCTACCACAGCGTTTTGATAAGCTTCCTCCGCGTCTTTAAGCTCTTTCTCCGCCATACGTCGCTCTTGGGTTTGCTGTTCGAGCCACGACTGCATCTGTTCCTTTAAAATCTTGGCTCTTTCTTCCGCGTTTTGATCCTCACCCTCAAATCTGTAGTATAAAAAATAGATATAATTCAAATTTAGAGATCTAATTGAGGCAATATTATATTTTCTTGATTAGCAAGTTTTTCATTGGCCTGCAAGCTGCGAACATCAATAAAAAGAAGTTTCAAATTTCTAACTGCAGTCTCTTGGCTTGAAGAAGTACTTCAAGCGATATCTACGCATACAAAGTACACTCACTTTTGCGCTGAAGCAAGACCTAGGCGAGGATCTTCGTCCCTCATCCGTGCCGGCATTGATTTCTTTAAAATGTCAGGATCGTATAGGTCAAAGTCTCTGCGATCTTCTGGGCGTTGGTAAACCGTGCGGAAGGTATTGATCTCTTTGTTAATCTTTCGTTTTTCCTTAAAAATCGAAGAAAAAAAGGTTGCATAAAAAAGACGTATTTTCAGGTCCTCCGATATTCAGGAACCAATTTCGAGTTCAAAACATCCTAAAAAATAGAATATCCAAAATCCTGAATCTTAGCTAAAAATGGCATGAGCCTATAAGATCATGGCAAGCTATTCTGCGACAGCTTCATATATAATAGATTAACAAAAACGCGAGAGAGGAAGACCTTATCTCTTTCATTATCACACTCGCTCTTGGCCCGTACCGCGTCAATCTCTTCTATCAATCTCTAGTCGCACTATTTCAGCATGACCGAGTTTGTCGTCATAGGTATAAACCACATAGAAGCGTCGTCATGCGGTTTGAAAATGAATAACGCGGTGATCTTGGATAAGGAACTTCCGGTGTGACGACATGCGTATGTGTAGGAATGTGTGAATAACGTATAATGTGGATAAAATAAAATTTTACGGTCACAGTTATATATTCAAATAGAGAAATCTGAACGAACGACAGCTGCGATAAGCCGATCTCATGCAAATCGAAGCTACTTTACTTTTCAATAAATTTTCTGTTTCTGTTGCTCCGCTCTGATCAGATTTTATCGTGGGATGTATTAGGCGCCCAACTCTAAATCTATTACTTCACCCTAATTTCTCGATAAAACGTTACCTCTTCTTCCCGTTTTTCCAACATCATAGCCAATTGGCTGCTCCTAATTAGCTGCTCGTCCATCCGGCATTCTCTCGCCTTTTCGAGTTGAACTTGCTGTTTTTTTTCCTCCACTTGCTTATCCAGGAATTCCTTGTCTATCTAAAATTGAGAAGAAAAAAAGAACTGGAAATAATTTATTTAAGGAACACTGCGCACAGATCTTATTAGCATTCTGTAAATATCGTTAGAACTTTACTCCGAAAACATGCGGTAGACTCTTGACAGATTTTACGATTAGGCACATATGCTAGGGACCAGATTATCTCAAAAACCAATTTATTTTTACTTCAAAATTCGGTTATTTTATATTACAATTAATTTCGTCAAGTTTGAAGATAAAAACAATTCATTTTTACCACTAAATAATGTTGTTTTTCATTCAAAAAATATATGTCGTGTATAGGTATGATGCGTACGAGACGAGAATTTTTTTTTTTTGTCCTTTACCATTATTGATGCTATGAATAGTTCCTTATTACCGCGACGAACTTTTAATAGGAATGATCGACATCGTCTGGAGTTGATTATAATATTCTTACTAGACGTTCACAGGTCTAGGTATATATAATTTGAATTAATTTCGATCAGATCGTAATAAGTATTAGGGTGTCTGTTATTTCTCAAATTGAATTTTTTCACTTCGGTATGGTCCAAATCATTAGTTTAAAGTCTAAAAACAATTATAGATCGAGAAAATTTTTTTTTTCAAGTGCCATTAAGCCCTGCCTAAATGACGATACTTTTTCTATTTAATTAACATAGGATTTTGTGCACTCTTTAGACTTTAATTTTTTTTTTCGCTTACTATATTCATTACCTCATTTGAATATTGTTAATTCCACTACTGTTCCGATTAATTTAGACGGACAAATTCTTAAATTGGTGTTGAAAATTTTTTGATAAGTTTAAAAGCGGTCAAAATTTATTTTCACCGTATGTTTCAATAATTTTCGAATATTTTCGAATTTATTGACTTTCCAATGTTTTTTATCTATTTGAAGGTTGTATATATGTTTTTATACGCTCCCTTTAGTGTTTAATATAAATTTTGAATAGAAAAAAAATTTTCATCTCAATTTAGAAATTGTATCCCAGAAAAATCTGTTAGTCCAACAGATTTTGGAGAATTTCGACCACTTCAAAACCTATGAAAAAAAATTTTTTTCACCAATGTGAAGATTTGTCCATCTAAATAGGTTGAAACAGTCGTAGAATCAACAATATTTAATGAGGTAATAAATATAGTAAGCGACAAGAAAATTAAAGTCTAAAAAATGCAAAAATCCCATGTCAATCAAATGGAAAAAGTATCGTCATTCAGGCAGCACTTAATGGCACTTCAAATTTTTTTCTTTTCTTCCATAATTGTTTTTAGACTATAAACTAATGATTTGGGCCATACCCAAGTGAAAAAAGTCAATTTGGGAAATAACGGAAGACTTAATAAGTATATAGTCAGTTCCATGTGTCATATAAATTTTTTTTCTCACTCTCATAATAATTCCGATAAGCATAATAATTTTGAAAAAATATTATGGATAAAATGATGACGTATTGTCATATAGAGAAGTAAAAATTCTTCGATTTCAAATTAAACTTCGTATAATAATTTCGTCGATAGTTGTTGCTTAGTCAATTAGTTGGTTACTTCACTGCAGCTTCCGGTGTGAAATAATATGTTCAGACAGTCGACTTCCTGGGTTCATGTAACGTCGTGTCTATTTCCACACTCACATGTTATCAATCAAGACAATTAACGCGCGTTAATCTTCAGTCGTGGTCAGGAATATACCACATTTGCAATTCTGGAGAATTTTTTCCATGCAATTATACTTCGAGTGACGCATAAACGTATCACCGTTCAGGATTTACACAAGAAAAAAGTTTCAATAAATCCAAGAAAATGACGTTCATTTTGGATTTAGAACCTCGCTAGTCATAACTTCCTTAACTTTGCCCATCGTCAGTATAAATTCCCAATGGTGAACGGAGTTTTCTTTTTATTTTTTTCCCTTCTAAACTCAATTTCCATATTTTACAAAAAAGTTTTTACTTATTTTTTATATATTTATCTCCGTATTTCCTTCCCTCAGTTGACGAAAAGTTTTAGAAAAAATCGTTCTTACCTCCAAACTTCACTTTTCAAATCCAATACCTTGGCATTGGTATTCGTGCTGGGGAAAACGTGCTGCGAGATCTTTATCAGAAATTTAAAGTGCCTTTCGCATCGGACAAAGTCGTCTATACGGTAATCGGTTTTACACGTTAGTGCAGGGTATGGCGTTTCAAGGTCGACGAGAGTTTTCTTCTCTAGAATTGTAAAAATTGGCGAATCGCTAACTATTTACTACTCCACTAACTGAAGTAACGACGCCCGCTCACGCGACGCCTTATGTATAAAATATCTATAGTATGCAGTTGATGACGCGCGCTTGCGGTGCTGCAGATTCGAACCCCGCGCAATACTGTGCTCTCTGCATCACTTCAGTTTTCAGAATTTTTCAAAAAAACTTTTCCAAGTGAGTTATTCTCAAAATAGAATCCTGTATCTGGGGTTTGAAACGATGCTGTGCAAATCTGATAATGATGATACACGTTTCGTGACCATGGTAATATTCCAGCGGAAATTGACTGGATTGCAATTAACCAAAGAGTACTTCGTTGTATATAGAAAATTGCGTGTATCATTTGACCGCGATTCCTTTCAACCGCAGTGTCCTTTTAAGCAACTCAAAAAAAAAAAAAAAAAAATGAAGAAGAATCATCGAGTGTCGTTATACAATACTTGGTGTAATTCATGCAGTACACATTGATTTCAAAATAAGGAGGGAAGTTCTGTACGCAATATGTCGTTCAATCATTCGCTTATCGAAAAATGATTCCTTCAGATTCTCTGAATATTGCGATATATGGCAATACCGAAGAATAATCTCATATTTCAAATTGATATATCTCAAGTCGAAAATCGTGATCTAATATATAATTTTGAAGTATAATCGCAGCAGTCAACAAAGTGAAAGATTCAAGAAGAATCTGCAATCGCTAAAATTACATTAAGCTATTTTATTGATCTTCAGAGTACTCATGGTCGAGCCTCTACTTCACCCCAGATTTTCCTTCAAGTTTCTCGAAGCTCTTGGAGCCTTTAGGATAAATCATTCACGTGCACTTGAATTTCTGAAAGCTTTGGCTATCTCCAAGCGAAGGATTCGGTCGATACACATACCTACGTTTACACATCTCTTTATGCAGCGAATTTATAATAC
Source organism: Macrophya alboannulata (assembly GCA_949628255.1). Taxonomy (NCBI): domain Eukaryota; kingdom Metazoa; phylum Arthropoda; class Insecta; order Hymenoptera; family Tenthredinidae; genus Macrophya; species Macrophya alboannulata. The sequence continues at coordinate 40,983,080 of OX451206.1, read as the reverse complement.
GATCTGTTTAAAAAGAAAAATGGTTAACTGTTTGATAAAGAAAATTAAGTGCAAAGAATCGAATAGAACGGAAAAATCTAATAAAATATATCAATATCGATTTGAGCTTGAAATTAAATTTCAATACATGAAGTAATCTATAAAAATAAACGAGCCTATCGAAGGCAAGACTCGCGTTTATCGATTTATTAATTTTTTAAACTAACACGAGTGTGAGAAAATTTTCAATCCGCTTGACGACCAGCGAACACTTTTTGAAACTTAGAATTAAAATTTTATATCCTGTGATCCGATTTCCGAGTGTCATTTATAATAATTGAGTGACACTGCCGATGCAGTTGGGTATTTATCACGTTTTGTCGTCACCTATAATATCACAACCCAATATTCGAATCCTCGCGTTTGATTCCATGTTCGATATAATCACAAGTTCGTCAGTCTTTGATTAACGGTTTAAAAAAACGAGTCCAAACAACAGGCTTCATTACAAAATCATTAGATCAAGGCATACCGCATACAGTATGTCTTAGAGCTGTGGGCGATCAATCGATTAAGACATGACAATTGAGGAGTCCGTACCCAGTTCCGGCATAATTAAGCTTGAGAAATATTACGGCGAAGATATTTAGACAACTTATATATACAGGTGAGCTTGATTGGGTTCTCCATCTTCGTTTGCTTTCTAGTTTCTAGTTTCCAGATCGTTCCATTATATACGTAGATCGTATATAGTATAAGGAATACAAGGAACGTATTACCAGCTTGGATTATAGTCTCGATTAGATCAGCTATCCTGAGGTTTGGCTGCAGGTAAGACGAGCCACATATACCTACTTACCCCAATGCGCCTAGACCGAGGGTTGAATATGCGGGGCTTCCTTGCCTCTTCAATTTGTCGTTTTCGCTCGATGTTAGCAGCGAGTTTAAGGTCCTGGGCTGTGGCTAGTTGAAACTTGAGCATATTTCAATGAGTTTATTAATGAAAAAAAGAATTTATAAATAGAAACCAGCTATCAAATTATGCGAATAATTATCACACGCGACTGATACACGTAAAGCAGATGTGTCTCGCTGTCAGTGAAATATCGGAAGTTGTATGGTGCAACCGGTAATTTTCCTTTGTTTGGCAATGGGATAACGGTTGTCATGGAAAGTTTTGGCCGACACCCCAACACGGGTTGGCGAGGCAACCCTCCACTTCACCGTTACCGGGATTCATAGACTTAAAGTAGTATATCTATTTCGTTTTTAAATTTTTCGAAAAATTTTACGTTTCATTGATTCGTTTGGTCCAGAATTGGAAACCCATTTTATCGACTATCAAGCTATAGTTCGTTTTTTTATTTTCTATTTTCTCAGACTTATTTCCTATTTTCTGGATTATCACGTTTTTAGATAATTGAGAAAAACACACACCCGTTCATACAGCTACGGATGTTCCAAAGCTATCTTTTATTCGGGCATAACCCGCCACGATAACAACTGGACCTTGTGTTGACTCTAAAAGCAAATAGCATCGATTGAGCGAAATAAACTATTCAGATATCAGCCGTATGCTCCTATATTATGTGAAAATTTGCATAGAAATATAACATTTTGCGTGCAATACGTTAGAAAATCATAGAACTGCTATACTGGTCACGAAAAATAGTGCACCACGAATCCAACAACTGGCGTATCTTTGAATTTTACGAGTTATACAGAGTTCCATATATTTTTATTCGGTTATTATAGTCCAATGTAGTGTTAATCGAATGCCCTTATACGAATATCGCATCGAAAGACCAATTTCAGAGTGAATAATTCTTGGTACCCGATCGTAGTTGTGTCTCATCGTTCTTGTAAATCGCATCCTTAGGATTAATGTTGTAAGGGCATATGAATAGTTTAATTATTTTTTTAAATAGATTCTGTGAAAACAGCTGTGATAAAAAAAAAATCGTTTTTTTGTTCTAAATATTTTACTACCCTCGTTCCCATTCGCTATACTACCTACTGTGCCGTATAGCAACTCGTTTAAGCTGACAAAAATAGTAAAAGCAACGAATAGAGCCTGCGGTTATTAGGTCAACTTAAACGTGTGCGTCACACGTATTACCCATATAAACCCATATGTATAACGTATAACGTGCTAGCTGCATATAGCCAGCAGGTTGTACGGCAGGTTCAGTGCTTTGTTGTTTCCTCGAACGGGCGCCAATAGCGAGAGTGGTTTAGCCTAATCTCGTTAATGCAGTGTCATTTTTATGTTTGTTCAGTTATTTTTCTTTCTTTTTTTTTCTTTTGCTAACGTTTTGTCAAATATATAGATATATAACTAAAAATATTAATACCTTATATACGCGTATAATAAGCGTGACTGAAAAGACTGTTAACTACTACTACGTCTCAAATTGCCACATTGCCGATTTGGTAACAACAGTATAATTACATGTACGATAACGGTATAATTATCGTCCGAATAGGTAGAGTCGGTTTGCAAAATAATATAATATGGATTTCTCATTTGTTCACATCGTATACAAATATAATAATTTTTACCACTCCAATTATTCATCCTTATATTCAAGGACAAAATAAATGAAATTACCTCATAATAATCGTATACCTATACCGTTATACAGTATGCTTATTCTAGTTGCATATTTCTATTCCTTAACGAAATTATTATCTGACCAGTTTTATTCGAGTGTATAATTATTACAAAGAATTCTGAAAGTGAATTTTTTAAACTAAACCGTTGCATGGTTATAAAGTTGATTCTCCGCGTAATGCATAAATATTCAAACGAATTATCTGCACGATCTGATATTATATATACTATTTCTAAAATTTTAAAGTTTCGAGTTTTTCAAAATAATCTAAATTCGTTTATCTATCCTTAGATAGGTTAAAATCCAAATAGTTGTCGAGAGAGCGAGCGACTGACTCGCACTATTCCCGCAAGGTGCATTAAGCGCGTGCGCTAACCCGTGACGTCATAGGTGCCAAGAGTCTGGCGGGAGGGACAATTGCGGCCAGACTGGCAGTCTCGGTAAGACGCTCATAGTGGCTGCACGGACTTTGACGTATTTCTCGATAAATCGAGAAACACATATATACATATATACACACACGCGAAAGAGATAACGAGAGAAAGAGAAAGAAAGCAAGAGAAAGAAAGAAAAAAAGAAAGAGAGAGAAAAAATAAACAAATCGGAGTGAAACAAAAGAAGACGAAGATAAATAAAGAACATAGACAAAACAAAACAGAAAAAAAAAAACGCGAATTTTGTAATTTTCTTTTGTTTTTATTATTATTATTATTATTAATATTATTATTATTCAAAGATAAGAATAATTTTTATTGGATTTCTATAAAAATTATCATCGAGTGCTTCGTACCATAACCTATATTTGTGTAATTAAAAATTGAAATTTTCTAAATAACGAAACAAAATTTAAAGGGAAAGTGCGATACGTCTAGCATTGATCGATATATACACACACAGTTACACGTATATATACACATATATATTAAATATACAGAGTGTTAAAGAGATAATAAATTGAACGATTTATTTTCTCAGTTCGGGATAATCATTCGATAGATAAATACGAGATACTGTATTGCTACATATTTAAAACAAATAAAATAAAATAAAAAAAAAACAAACAAAAAACAAAAGAAGTGGATAAAAAGAGGAAGAGGTGATATACGACGTGTATAGGCTTCTGTACAATTGTGAACGGAATCCAAATAAGTTTACATATTATAGCGATTCGCGTTCTAAGAAGATATACAATTTTGTTATCCTCTTTCGTCGATTCAATTGAGAGCTCTGAAAACCGTGTCAAGTTGATTTAATCTATATATTATACTTTATTACACTCGTTTTAAACGTTGTGTTGTTTAAAGTAAAAATTTTAATTAAAATTAAATAATTCTATAATAAATCTCGCGTACTACTGCAAGCACCTAGTGCAGGTACATATTGTTTATTGATAACAACTGAGTGTTACTGTATTGTGCTGATTGATAAATTAACAATAAATATATAACCTGTTCGCGACACATCGAGTTATTCGTAAATTTGCAATAAAATAAAACAACAAAATCAACAAAGGAAATAAAAAAAAGAAGAAGAGAAGAAGAAAGTGATAATAATCGTGTAAATTGAAGTGTCTTAGATATTTTTAAACCGTTTTTTACATATATCCGCGCGTATAAATAAACAGAAATTTCAATCATTCGGAGTTGTATTTTTCCGCGAAGCTATAATTTCGCGTCTGGCCAGATTGTTTATACAAAATTTGCTGACTATAATTCTATCCAAAGATTTTCCATCTTATATCTTATATACATATAGTATATAGATACTTGACGCTGTTTCGTAATTGTTATTGAAATTAGGATTATTTTGTTTTGCCTGAAATAATAATAATAATAATACAATAAGTGTTTTTGGTGATAGTAGAAAAATTATTTATCTATTGTTTTTTTATTTATTTTTTTTTTTTATTTCTTTTCATCAAAAATATCACTTCTCGTAATTTATAATACTATGAGAGGATGAGCTGTTCGGTGAAAATATCAAGCGCTAAAAATTGGGGAGGTTCGCAGCGCAGGATCAACTCCCTAACCGAGGAATCATTTCCTCTAGGATCGGCCCCCGGGGCACCGAGGACTCCACCTCGACCGGTGAAATCCATCGCTGCAAAGAAGGGCGAAGATACGACAAAACTTTTGAAATATATCGACGATAATGTGATCGGCAAAAGCAGCACATTCTTCGGTCCGTTCGGACGTAGAAAAGGTCAGTGTTTCGCGTTAATTTTTTTATCAACTAAAAAATAACAAAAGAAAAATTCTCTTTCAATTTTTTCTTATCATTTTCTTCACGAAAAAGAATCGCGTATTGCTCGTAATTTTGTATATCGAAGATATGCGATAAATGACATTGAAGATCGTGAAGATTTAAAAGAAAAAAAATATGTTACAGAAACTACGCGTGACTTTTGCAAAAAAAAAAAAACTCCGAAATAGTTTGACGAGAGAGGGACCGCCTCTGGCCCACTTCAGAGAATAAAAATATAAAAATGTTGAAAAAAAAAATGCGGTTTGATAATTTGCCAACTGATTTGTGTAGATTGGTAAGAGTAGAAAGACCGCGGAATCCTTTTTTTTTTTTTTTTTTTTTTTTTTAGCTGAGATTTAAACCGCGGATAAAATAATATGCAATGTTATCAGCAAGAATTAAAAAAAAAAAAAAAAAATTCCCTCTACGTCTGGCTTGCAGAGATTTCGCGTATCACTTTTACTTTATACTAAGGTACATAAATCTGACTTTACTGCACGCTGCAGTGATTCTAGGTAATCGCGTGCTCTTACTTTCCCGCACAATATCTAGACTACATGAATAAATAATGCTCTACATTATAGTGACCACCGCGGACGTGACACAGATGATTTTCTGTATTTTGCGCAAAGGTTTGACGAGGAAGTAATTGTACCCGCGGTTTTAATTCTGATTAAAAAATATATATATAGAAAAATAAAAGAATTCTTCTCTTTCCACATTACGATAATTAAATGAGGATAAATATCGAGTTTTCTAGCTAGAATTTGTCTCGATCATTTCTCTCTCGTTATAATCTTATTATCCTTATAACAAACTAGGCTTTCATCATCCCGCATGTATATAGTATATATTACAGATTAAAGTGGATAAAATTAACTCCGCGAGTATAAATCGGTGAAGATTTTTCTCCAAAGTGTTTTCTTTTCTTTCCTTTTTTTTTATTTTTTGTTTTTTTTTTCGCTTTCTCGTCCCTCCGCGTACTGTACATAGCAGGAAATATGTATTATTCATACGAAGAAACGCGTTATTGCCCTAACTCTAGATCGTCGTAAAACCTAGTAGGTACATACATATCGAGATTACCGTGTCCGTTATCGGCAGTTGATTTAAGTAAACAAGCCTATACGTCGGTTTATCTAATGCGATTATTTCCGTATACATATGTACGTACGTACAGTTTGAAAATTATCGAGTGAGATCTATCGTCTGGAATTTTTTGTATCACATATTATTAGGTGATTGATTCTAAAACCAAAAGGAGGATAATGCTGCAAGTTTGATAGAATAAATTAATAAAAGAATTTACAAAGTTATTTGTCTATTTTGAACTCTTATATAGATGCGTAATTATCGTGCTCGGTAGACTCATAATCCTTAGAGGCGTGAAAGCATATATTCAAGCGTGAAAAGCATATATTCATATTCGCGGATGAACTGGGAAATTAAATTTTATGTTTTTTTTCTTCTCTTTTTCCCCAAATTCGGTAATTTATTTGCGATGTATACACCCGAATGCCCTTTGACTGTGCAAAATTTTCAGCCTTTTGAACAGATATGTATATTAAATGTAATACATAAATATAATACACAGCTATTATAGTCTAGAGGCGACGCGGCGCAGCTGGTTTTCACTTTTTGTTTTTTTTTATTTCTTTGATGAAAACGTTCGTTTTCGCGTTTACTCGGTAAACAGAGTTGCTCCGTTATTATGTTACATATAGGTGTATATATACATATTAGTAGGTATATACACGCAGAGAAATATTCATTATACATAATTAAAAGTAAACGTGTAAGTATATCTAGGTATATGTATATATATGTTCACTATAAATTATATAATCCGATTCTTTCTTTTCATCGTTATAATTGACATCGTTTTTAACAAACGCGTGATTACAACAAGAAAAAGTTAATAATAAATCTCTATTTAACTTTCGTTGAAAATTAATTGAGTCAAAATAACGGGGAAAAAAAAAAACTTGCTCGCGAATTATTATATACCAAATAATTATGAAATTATACCTGGGGGTGGAAAAAAAGGATACGCGATTTATACTGTCACCTATATAAGATCCGCAGTTACTTGCAGGGTGTCTGACGGCTATTATAATAAAGGTGTGGAGGTCGCGTATATTTGAAACGATAATCACATTCGTCAAAGTCACTTTGTTTTCGCTCGTTCCTTGTTTTGCGTAATTACTGCTCATCGGACAATAGTTACTATATACATATATATAGTACATATATATATATATATACATATATATACGATGACTATAATATGTAGATATGTGCAGTAGTAGGTATATTGGTGGTTTGAGAACTCCCGCGTGCATTACAGCCATGAGCCGCGTGTCGATTCCTATTGTATGTAATAATATCGTATATAGATGCATGCCTATCCCGCTGCACCTATGACACATGCATGTATGTATACATATATACATATCCCAAGCGATTTTCTATCCGCTATTATAGATTATATATGTATATAGAAACGCGGAAAATTCCACGGAAATATTATACATGCACAATTCACGATAATGTACTATAGTATATAGGGTTTAAAAACCGAGACATTTAACATGTATATCCATATGTATAACATACTTACTCGCGTACATAGATATATAATACATATACATATTGTATATAAATATAGATATATATTAGGGTGTCCCATTTTGACCAACTATTTTTTTTTTTGTTTTTTTTTTCGATTCTGAATCTCACAGTGCGAAAGTTTGTTAGTTTTTCACATTTGACTAGCCCTCCCCAAATTTTCAGATGAATTCAAAATTTTTCTACAGATCGTTCACGAATTTTGAAAATTACAAAAACGGTCGAACATTCGAATTAATTATTTATTTATTTTTTTTTTTTTTTTTTTCTCGTGGCGGTAATAATTGTTTTGACATTGAAAAATCATGACATCCCGAAAATTTCTGCTCGAATATATAAATTTTCAAAGGTCGCTCAAGAATTTTATACATATATGTATAGGTATAATTATAGTACTACTCCAAAACATTCAAATTACTCGAGAGAAATTTAAAAATTTATATTTTGGACTGAAATTTTCAGGACGTAATTTTTTGTTTTGTGTAAAAACTAATTGCCGCAACGATAAAGAAAAACCTTGTAAATAAAAGAAATCAAAATAATACGATTTTTGACCATTCTTAGAATTTTTAAAATTCGTGAACGACCCCTAAAATTTTTTTCAATTGATCTAGAATTTCGGGAGGTCTCCTCGAATGCAAAAAACTAACAAACTTTCATACGGGACTCAAAATCAAATAATAGTCGGTCAAAATTGGTCACCCTATAAATTATACCTATATGTATATATGTATATATAAAATTAATTATTTAATCGATTAAAATTTTGATATCAATCATTTTCCATATATATATGGAAATGCAGGCATTTGAGATCGATAAAGATCGTTATATGTATCCTGATTAATGCGGCTGTATAATGTACATGAGCATATAGCCGGTATGTATAGTTAAATTGTATTTATTCAGATATTGATGTATTACATATCATGTCTACATACATGCATACATACATACTTACCGCGTATGTTACATTTGTATAGAATATACATATATATATTTATCGTGGATTGTCGCAGATCGAGTATAAATGTATATAATTGAATATATATGGGGTAGTCCATGCCGTTTCGACCAACCCATGACCCCGACCCCCTCGGATTTTGAAATAAATTTTTTATATGATTTGCCGGTCTTCAAAATGCAACGTCAATCTTTTTCAGATTTTTATTATTTTTGGTTATTTTTTTAAAAATTTCCAAAGTCAACAAAAGAACGCCATGTTTTAAAAATCTGAAAAAATTCAATAAAATTCTACGAAATAAGATAATTTTTTCCATATTAATTTTATAGTGGTGTTCTCGAAGGGACACCCGGGGCAGGACTAAGCCAAGGAAAAAAGTCCAAGTCGGACCGTCTTATTTTTTGCAGACGTCAATTTTTGTGCCCAAAATAGTACCGCATAGTTGAAAATAAATTCCTTTTTTTTTTACGTTCATTCAGAAAAAAAAAATTTTTTTTAAGTGAAAAAAAAATAGAAAAACAAAAAAAAAAAAAATTAATTTGATTTTCAACTATGCGGTATTATTTTAGGCACAAAAATTGACGTCTGAAAAAAAAAATACAGCATCCGACTTGGACTTTTTCCCTTGGCTTAGTCCCGTCCCGGGTGTCCCCTCGAGAACACCACTAGAAAATTAATATGGAAAAAATTATCTTATTTCGTAGAATTTTATTGAATTTTTTCAGATTTTTAAAACATGGCATTTTTTTTTTGACTTTGGAAATTTTTAAACAAATAACCAAAAATAATAAAAATCTGAGAAAAATTGACGTTGCATTTTGAAGACCGGCAAATCGTATAAAAAATTTATTCCAAAATCGGAGGGAGTCGGGGTCATGGGTTGGTCGAAACGGCATGGACTACCCCATATATGGGCAAATCCAGAAAACTTTTAACCCTTAGCGAATCGTGGTAAAATTAAGAATATTTCTGAAGATAACATTACTACGCACTTGTAATTTTTTGTGCTAGTTTTGCATAGTATTAGGAAGGTATTTGCATAATTAGATCTACTAGAATATATATAGTTAAATTGCAGCATACTTTGAAAGAGAAGAAAACGTCGAAATCGTATGCGACCATCACGCAAATTCTTCAGCTCTTAACGATATCCCCCGTGCGCCCCTCCAGTTTTGATTTTAATTTAACGTGTTTCGGATTCTCCTCCGTACACGAGAACATCACCCACTTTCCCTGACATGTGCTCCTTTCATCAAAAAAGTTGTGTAGCTACAAAAATGCGACCATGTATTTCAGAAAATTTTTTGTTTTCGCAAAGTTAGTCATTTTACACGTGCGCCCCTTGATGTATCGATAAATGAGCAATACTGATACATTCTCAATTACAAGATGGATTTTTCACGAGACGTCCCATAACTGTGCCACCAATATTTTTCATGCAGTATCAATTGGAAGATTATTATCAGAAACGAAAACTCTGTATGAAACTCAGTTTTTACAACGGCACAAGAGAAATTCTTCTTCGTTTTATATTTTCATGATTGTGAATTACTGTTTGCCATGTGTATCAACGGAAAAAAAGGGCGCGTCTCAAATATACGTATGTATCAACTGTAATTTCATTAACAATATTGTTAGATCTCAACCAACGTAATACGAAAGTATTCTACTAACATTTACGGCATCTTATTCTGATTTTGATGAACAATTCATGTGGTATAGTTCATTTTCTGCAAGTTGCATTGAATATAGTATAATAATTTATATACGTATAGAGGGCATTCCTTGGCAACGACAAAAAAAAAATCAAATCTACCCAGATCTAATTGGGATGAGATGCACCGTACAGAATTGGTGTATGTCAATATATAGGGCGTTTCTTGCCAATGACAAAAAAAAAATGAAAATATGCCCGTATCGAATTGGAATGAAATGCACTGTATAAACTTCTTGTTTGACAATATATAGTGCGTTCAATATTATGTATGGTATTGTATGAAATGACGATTATATTATCCATACCAATTCATGTTTGAAAAGGCCTTCTCTTGAAGAAAGCAAAATGCTAATAGTAACAGAAAAATGAATTTTTTTTTTGAAATTTTATACCTTTCTTAATTTTTCGTTTATTATTGTTATATTAAATGTATATGATATATAAGATTACTATAAGATTATCCTTACAAAGTCACGTTCAATATGAAATAAATGCATTTCACGTGAAACTCGTTTTTCCAATGTTAATACCACAACTATTACGCCCCCACCTGAAAATAGTTAACGGACGTGAACTATTCGTCTCAAAAGTCATTTGAAAGCCTACACCAAACCTGGAGTGTGTGCTCGCAAAATGACGGAAAATTTTTTTTTTTCGCAAAAGTTAAAAGTTTTCTGGATCTGCCCATATACCTATAAGATTATATGCACTTATCTAAACCGTTTGAACGAAGATTATACTTAGCACAATGTAATCTCGTATTATACAGTATCGAGTCAATGCATTCAGATTTATCCATATACACACATTTATATATATATACGATCGGATTTTATACCGGATATATATCCAGAAAAAAAAAAAAAAAAAAAAAATCATTTAATTTTGACGTCATGCAAGCACTCGTTTATAACCTTGCATATCTACGAGTCTACCATGTAGGTAGGTATATGTAATTTATGTTACCTGATTCAACATCGAGACAGTACCTACGATAGAATGGAAACTGTTACGTTGCAGTTTTCCATTATCATTATTGTTCGGATGGAAGAATACGATGAATTTTTTTTTCATTGGGATTAACCGTATCGCCGACTAATTGACCGCGCGTACCGAATCATCGATATTATATATACTGCAAAGTATATAATGTTCACAGTTACAATATCCATATTTTATCATTGCATAATATAATAATTAACCGTTTATTGTTACATACATACGATACATATTGAATATACTCGATAATAAATTTCTGATTGAGAAATATAATTGGCTAACTAATTCGAAAATTTTATTCACATGTAAAAGAGCATCTTCTTAATTCGAATGAACGAAGAAATTAACCCGCGATCTTATTGCCACCGGCTATATAGTAGCTTATAGCGAGTGAAAACAAAAATTTGCTAATAAAAGTTGCGTTAAATATATATATAGGTATTATATATTCGCAACACGTACCTGAATTTAAATGAATGAAATCTATTTGTTACATCTTATTCGTGGGCATACTATCACTCGATCGTGCATACCTATTGTATGTATCTATACGTAATACTTATTTGGCTTGACCAATACGGGTACTAGCGATGAGTTACCTGTTTGCTTCGCTCTTTCCCGTTCTCCGTCTTTTTCTGTCTCTATATCTATTTCTCTCTCTCTCTCTCTCTCTCTCTCTCATGAGGAGAACGACGTTAAACACTAAACAGACTAAATGGATGTGTATACATACGTATCGTACATACATGTATGTATATATACCCCGAGCGGAATTAATCAACACTCCGAAACACGTACGAGTACCTAAGTGTCGATCTCACTTTATAACATATGCTAAATGCCTGATGTTTGACATGCTGGTTGTGTATCTTGGTGCTGCAGATGCGGTTTTGACTCTCGACATATCTTATTCGACTGGATACGTATATTGAAAACAAAATCTCTTTAAAAAGATCGGAATTTTTCTAATGGAAAACATTTTGGCATCGTCGATCGAAGATCACCGCAGTAGGTACGTTGATTTTCAAAATTTTTCTGATCGATCGTTGACATATAGAGCGAATTCTAAAGCGACACATAATTCTCCACTAAGCGTTTTTATTGAACCGTGATTTACTCGATTCGCCTTTTGTCGTTGCTCGAAAAAAATATCCGCAAGCTCGAATTGGCGGGAATCGCGATACTGTTACCGCCGATTCGATATAACGCCGGGCTGAGTACTGAATGGGTATACATACTCGAGATTGATATCTATCTGGTTTATAAGTATCTATACGGCTCTGGCAAACTTCAGAGCGCGGAAATGTACTCAGGAAGCTAATTGCGAATTCCGAGTACCTGCAGCCGCGCTGCTGCCGCAGATATAGCTATAGCCGACTGTAACATACCTACTAGCATGCAAGATATAGATTCGCGAGAGAGTTAGCCTCATGCAGCTTTCCTTCCGCTACAATAACTATGCAAATTTATATTTATAAGAACAACGACAATGATAATGATGATAATAATAATCGCGTTTTCATCCGCATTTGTAGTTCCGATGCACTGCGGGTTTTGATTTTATCATTCACCACATATATTAGGGTATTCAATTTCATTGATGGGAGGGAAAAATTTATAAGGAAATTACAACTTTCAAAGTAGATTGTTCATCCTTTTTGAAACGTATAGACGGGGGTGGAAGTTCCAAATTTAAAAATTTTCGAACGGTAAAAATCGATTCAAAGTTTTCAGAAAGGGTATATTTCCTCGAAAGTCTGCAAATTTTGGAGTTTCAAATTTTGTTATATTCTGAAATTTAACGATTTTAGGAATTCTAAACCATCCCAAACGAATTCGTAATTTTTTAAGTTCGGAACTTCAACGAATGTTATTCAAAAAGTGTTTTTCCTGTTCAACCTGCAACCGCAATTATACTCGTCTGTAAAATCAACTTGTGATTAACTAAACTTTCTGCTGTGTACAGATGCAGTCGCCAATTGTCTGCAGACTAGATTAATTGAGGAATCCTTTCTCGTGCTACTATACAGTTCAGACGAAACATATTCTACACACATATTGCTCAATCACTAATTAAACATCCTCGATCAATTCCACCAAAGAGTTAATTTCATTGTCTCAAAATAGCTGTCCTGTACAGACGATGAATATATAACGATTGGTCCTTTCATATATTCAATAAATTGTTTTTCAAAACCCGACGTCTCTATAATATCATCATCTGGATACAAGTTTCATAATGTAACATAAATGTGTATATATTTTTTTCTTTTATTGTACTTAGCGCGAGACTCTACCGAGTCTCTTGATCGCGTGCAGAGCCACCTGCAGCTCGTCGATTTTTTTTCGAGTATTTAAAATGGCGTGGGAATAGGCGATATTGAGTCAAGATTGCGAAGACTATCGATACAAGTGAAACCGTCAAGTTTACACTGAGAGTTTAAAACAGTTTTGTATATGTAAAATTTCTCAAACTGCATATTATATGTATATATCTATATATATATATATATATATATATATATATATATATATAGATACGTATAAAACCTAACTGTTATATGCATAATATATAAGTATAACTTGAAACGAGCCAAGCCAAGCCAACCCGCAAGCCGGACAGTGAATCTCACCGAACTAGAAATCTCTCGGCATATCGTAAATAACCACATGACGTCATACCTTGTTTACGTGGAGGTGGAGGTGGACGTGGACGTGAAGGTGTAGGCGTGTGTGCAAGCTTTCGCGTGTGTTGTGTGTTGTTCGTGACCTCCACGATTTACCACGTGCTTACGGAATGGCCAGAGAACTTATATACACGTATATAGGTATACATATACGGTTTGTAATGACCACTCTGTATAAGAACGGTCGTCTTCCTCGTCCAGGTGCTTATCTTTATTTTCACTTTGCGATATCCGAAATGAAAAAAAAATTTTTTCAAAGAGTTTGATGAAAAATTTGAAAAACGGAATCACGTTGAACTTTCGAGAGTTTGTATAGATTTTTTATTTTATTTTATAATTAATTTACAATTACAGTAGGAGAATATTATTTATTTTATATTATACCTGTAGACGTACATGTTTCATGAAAATTTAACCCCTGCCACGGCCTTTACTATGATACTCGTTTATTTCGAGTCACACAGCTGTGTACCTCCGATATGGAAGTACCTACTGCGGTATGTAGGTACCTACTCTACGCTTCATTAAGTTTCACCGCGTCTAACGAGTATACGATAACGCGTATGCCCAAAGTCGATAACTGTTACCTTATTATGCCACCGCTGTCACCGTACAGCTATTTATACATTTTTACGACACGAACGGTGCGGTGGTTCAATGATCAATGACAAAATTTGGTAGCTCATATTTATATATATATACAAACATGTATATATATATGTATGTACATCAAATCTCTCATAGGTTTCTGAAAATTAAGTTGATTGCTTCGTTCTTATTATTATTATTATTATTTTTTTATTCCATTTATTCATTAGAACGAAATGAATTATCTAATTTTGTTTTGTTCATAGAAAACTATACAAAATTGATCATTCCTCTGATTTTTTTTTTTTTTTTTTTTCAAATTTAAGTGTGGAAACTGAAATCGTCTGAAAATTTTCTGAATGTTTGTTCGTAATGTTCATGAAGGATTCTACAATTTTGAGGATATTTTCGGAACAGTTTAAAAAAAATAAATAAATAATTAGAGTTTATTGAACTTTTCACAGACTATTTTCAGAGTCTCAGTCTCGTTTTTGATAATATTTATCCAAAAAAAGAATAAAAATAAATTTTTTTGGTAGTATATAATCAATGAAATATATTATAATGAATCCTTCTTACTTAGGTATATCGGAAAATTTTCATCTATATTCTCGTTTTTTGTGACAATAATTATCGAAGAATTTTCATACCCCCTCCTAATTAATCTTCTTTCGTATACAAAGTTGAAACGTAGTTAAAAAATCTCTTGTTTACAGGTTTACTCGCGTCAAAGCGAATATTTGACCAAGATTTATTCCGGTCAAACACTTGACTCTATTTCGTTCAACTATATACTAGTATAACTATACATATATATATGTATACTGTCGTTCAACACGTAATAGCGTATCTAATTGTTAAAATACTGACGAAAGCGGAAGTAAATTCTCTCCGCTTTTTTTTTTTTTTTTTTTGCTCGGCAATTCTAAGACCAAGGGAAAAAAAATTCAAAAATTGGGTCAATCGTTGGTCGAATTGGGATTTAACTAAATGCTTTTTGTAAAAAACGATTTGTATAATAGATATAATTGGTCCAGATGAGCGAAAAATTCTCAAAAATTGTCGAGGAGTAATGAAATGACGGTACTAAATTGCATGAGGTAAAGTATAAAGGATGACAGGATGGTATAGCTTGTCGATCGAGAGAAATTGACTTTATAAACTGAGTTCAAGTAATTTCGTATATATATATATATATAAGTAAGTTCAATGACTTTCTGCAGAACTTGTTTTTTCGAAATATAAATTTGTGCGACACGTTGCAAAAGAAACTGAAAAAAAAACAAAGAAAAAAATGTAAAAATCAATAAATAAATATAATATAATATATAGGTATACGTATATGTATATACTTCGGAATTTGTTGACCGACCTAATATTGACCTGCAGGCGACATGACACTTTTGTTACCAATAAGTATGCGTATACGTATGTAGATGTACAGTCGGGCAATAAAGTTCTTGGAGGGTCGAAATTCAGGCTCAAACGTTTCAGTGTCTACGCTGTTGAGCAGCCCCCTCGCTTCGCATACCCCGTTCTCTGAGAACGCGAAACGGGCAGACTACCTACTCAAAGTAAAGTTTGAAATACTTCCTAAATATACAGGGTGTCCCAGAACTAAATGTCGAAAATGAAAGGTGGCCTAGAGGAGGTCGAACTGAGTAAATTTTCCCGAAGAACATGGGGTCTGCGAAGTCGCGTTCGCGAGATATCACAGGTTAAAAAAAAAAAGTATCGCTTTGCGCCGCCGCGACGCGGCGCAAAGCGATACTTTTTTTTTTTAACCTGTGATATCTCGCGAACGCGACTTCGCAGACCCCATGTTCTTCGGGAAAATTTACTCAGTTCGACCTCCTCTAGGCCACCTTTCATTTTCGACATTTAGTTCTGGGACACCCCGTATATAATAAATAACGCATCGATGGGCCTGCTCAACAGCGTAGACACTAAAACACCTGAGCCTAAATTTCGACCCTACAAGAACTTTATTGCCTGACTGTACATACATCGTATATACTCTCGCAATTCTGATGTACAACGTTCGACACGTGTATTAAATATATAACCAATAAATTGGCTCCGTTTGCCAAACTCGAAAATAACACACGTTTATTGAGTGATATGTATTATTAAAATTGGTCGAATGCTATTTGGCGAAGAGATGAAAATAAATATTTGACATTTGATCCAGATATAGGACCCGGGGTGGCTGTGGTGTCACCGAGCCACTTGATATGATCTCCTCTTATACTCTATACCGAATTTAAATCCCAGTCGTTAAACTCTTCGCATATTCATGGTGACCGTGTATGGTCATCCACTTTGACAAATTGAACTTTCAAATATTATATACGTAACGAGAAATAACAGTCGCCATATGCCATGCCACCTGTTCATTTCGAGATTATTTAGAACTTTATAACCGCGCGTTGTATATATACGGTAAATTAAATTGTCTACACAGGAAACTCATTGCTTTCTCTCCAGGTGTGAAATATCGGCTGATCATTAGCCGAGGGCTCCGCTCGGTATGTAACCAGTTTCAAAGATTTAATACCTCGTACCTCGACGATGAAGATCAAGATATACATTAGGGTGGTTCTTATTTTGGGTGTTTTTGAAATTTAATACAGACGCCCCCGAGAGTCGTTCGAAATATATTTTCAAAAATGTCTGTAAAGTTTGAGCTCTTAATATTAACATTAACACGTGCCTCAAAGCGACCAAAGTTTTGAATGCAAAATACATGTATTTTTGTGCATCGATTGTATGAAAATTGTTATCTCACGAGATAATTGATCAAAAATTGTGAAACTTGGCTTAGTTGTTGTCAACAACAAGAGGTACAAAAATGTATTTTAATATTATTTTTTTTTTTTCTTTTCGAAAATGAATTTCCGACTTGTCGCGAAAAGGAGAAAAGAAAAATAAAAAATTTCATGTTCATAATTCGAAAATTTATTTGCGAAAAAAATATAATAAAAATACCTTTTGGTTGGCAACAATTGAGCCAAGTTTCACAATTTTTAAGCAATTATCTTGTGAGATAACAATTTTTATACAATCCATGCACAAAAATACATGTATTTTGCATTTAAAACTTTGGTCGCTTGGAGGTACGTGGTAATATTAATATTAAGGGCTCAAACTTTACAGGCATTTTTTTAAATACATTTGGAAGGATTCTTGAAGGCGTCTGTATTAAATTTCATAAATACCCAAAATAAGGACCACCCTAAATTATACATGCAGGTATATTTCGACCTATATTCTACTCCCGCGATTATTTTTTGATTGATTAACAGTAATTACACATCTGCTTTACACCGATGACTGATCTATCAATCGGTGCAACGAAGTCCCAAAGTTTTTTTTTTTTTTGTTTCAAGATTAAGCTGTCGAATCATTTTTATTTATTTTTTTGTTATCTAATCGCTTGACAATGCATCTTGGCATAATCATGGTTCTGTTAGTATGATCTTCGCGTCATTCGACACTCGCAAACCTTCTGTTCGAAGATAATACCTTATACCGCGTATATAAAACGATAAACACGCTGGACGATAAAGATGAATTGTGAACTTTGTAACCCATTAAATAACGAATTCCTTGGCCGTGGGAGACAAGGCTAGTGGCAAAAGTTGGCGTCAACATCAGGTATGAGGCAGGGTTTAAATATTTGCGAAAAATTTGAGGATTCTGTTGTATGATTTAATACATCGCGTCAAATCTGATATTTCGTTTTTCTTTTCTTTCATGATTTTGAAGATTTTTGGGACAATTACCCACCCTCCCTTAATTGACGATCGTTGATAGCAATTGTTAGCCAAAATTGCGATTTTGCGATCTACAAGTCGATTGCAGATGAAAGCGTTTTGGGCTGTTGCTTCTGAAATATTTTTTTCCTTCTACATTGTCAAAAGTCTTCGCGAAGGACATAAAATTTTTGAATAAAATTCTTCGCTGTAAGGAATTCGAAGGGTGGAATTCCTCGCGTTTGCAGGAATTATACACGGGAATGTATACCTACACCGAGAAAAAAAATCGTTTGGATTAAACGAAATTCAGTTGGGTGAAACGAAAACGGCGATCGCGGGCGGCGAAGTAAACGTCTTTTTAACTGAACAAAATTATTTAATCGAACCAAATTTGCAAAAATACTTGCAACAAGTAAATATTCATTTCAACCAATCAGTAAAATGCTCTTCCAATCACATATTTAGTTGAGTACAGTATAAATATGTTTGACTGAATAGCTATTCTGGTATTTTGGAATGGATATATGATCAAGTCAACTGAATGCCAGATAGACGCAACTGCGTATTATTAATATAGTTTTTAGAAATTCACTAAATATTCAATTGGGGCAATGGTGCATTCTTTTAAGAAAAAATCTTTCGTTATAGCATGATTATTTATCAAACTTACGGACGACAAAAATTTTTTTTTATTATAAACCCATTCGATTCATCGATACCACACCTATATGCCGTGATAGCAATGCTGATAAATTAAGATTAACCGCATATAAATTGAAAACGCATTTCCTAATTCGCTAGCCGGGATTCGATCCGGGGACGCTTGTATTACGAGTCGCACGCTCTAACCACTACGCTATTCCATCGCATAAGATTTTGTATAACTTTTTCTTATTTGTCTTCAGAGCTACCTCTATAAGTAATCATATCTGCTACTTCTTATTACTTCTTACGCGATACTTGGACATCTAATTAACAAATGCAAGTTGGACATTTTTAATAATCGTAAATGTAATGCTTGAGAAAAACTTCTAACGTTTAAGCAAATCTGCCGTTTGCGTTGAATAGTAATTTAGTTTCTTGTAACAGAGAAATCTGGACCGGTTAACATGTTTTGTTCAGTGAACGAAATTTGAGTAGCAACTATAAATTTTTTTGCAGAAAATACAGCAGATGAGTTAATTAACTAATTCTAAAAAGTAACTTATTGTTAGTTGTTTGAACTGAATTGGTTTCATTGCTTTGATGCGAACTTACTTTAGTCCTCTTAAGAAATGCAATTCACCTCAACTAAATATATTGTTATGGTGACCCTGTGTATTGAAAAGAAGTGGTGGTTCAACAAATCGAATCGATAATTTGTTTGACTGAATGTAGAATAGTTGAGAAAGACTATTCAGTTGCCTCAACCAGCTCAGTCAACTGGCTGCACCATCCACATAACTGAACATTTTATTGTTACAAACTGACTATTTTATCCATGAAAAAGTGCATTTATTTGATGCCATCATATGAAACTTTCAATATTCGTGTGTTGGCTGAACTGTATCGTGGATTGACTTAACTATTTTCGATTCAAGTAATTTAAATATGTAGTTAATAAAATTGATCAGTTCAAACAAACAATTCGATTGATTCAAGTAAACTGAAATATTTAGGACAACTAATTATTGTTTCAACGAAATGTAACGGCATTAAAACAACTAAATTGGCCCCGACTAAATATATTTGGTTAATCCAAACGATTTTTTTTCTCGGTGTATATACATTCTCGACGAGCCTGCAGACTCATGATACCTACTCCGTCTCCTATTTGTTACACATACCCATAACTGACATTGAAACGTAATATATCTTCAGCGATAAGAAGCACCGATTATAAAACAACACCATCTCGAATCTGCATTAGGAATTCATAACAATAACACCATTTAACGTTATTCAATCCCAACCCTGGCGCCTGGACCATATGAGACGTGACTAATAGCAGTTCTATGATTTTCTAACGCTGGCATTCAGTGGACGAAAAATTTTGTATTTCTTTGCAATTTTTTTGCGAGAAGGGTATATTTAGCTGATATTATTAAACAATTTTGCACGATTCGGTGCAGATATTTGCGTTTGCAGTCAACGCAATTAGGTCCGGCCCGAATCGGATCCGATTCCTGACTCAGCAGTATTGAGATAATTTACCGACGTGTACAAAATTGTGACGTATGAAGATTTTTCGTAGACTGTATAATACCGCAGTAGGTATATAGCGAATAAGTTTGTAAATTAAAGTGAAACCGCGAATGCTTTGTACGAATATAAGGATACTATTTCTTGGTACACTGTACCGCACGACGAGTAATTCGCGTTGATTAAGCCATTCAATAAAACTCGCTGTAAATAGCGTCGAGTTTTAAATTGTTGAAATGACCATGACGCCGCCGAGCTGTGAAACGTGGGTTGTCATGCTGCAGCAACTACCAGCACTGGGTCGACGAGACTAGACGCGTTAGTATATTTTTCTCAATTTCTTGGTCTCGGCGAGTATACGCGATAAGCTCTGGCAGCCAACACGCGATCAGACCGTGTATTATTTTGTACGCTATGTGTGCACTGTAATACTCACTCTGAGCCGTGGCTTCGTTACTTGACTCACCTCCGCAAATAGACCTTTGGCGTCTCGGTGTGTGTATTTCTTTTTTTTTTTTTTTTTTTTTTTTTTATTGATAAACGATTAAGGATTTTCACTCGTCAAGCTCGCACATCGACACGACAGCCTTGAAAAACGTTTCTTATCCGTTTGACGATAATCGTCGACCATGTATGTACGTACCTACCAGCGATCGATTACGATGTTCCCGATATGGAAAATTCATCGTAAAAAAAAATTGACAACAATAACATCTGTTTACTTACTAAAATGATGAAGAATAACGATCCATTCCATGACTGCTGCAGATAGAGCTTAAATTGGATTATTGGCTATCTCTGAGTCTCAAAACACTTACACGTGTCTCTCCAAGGACGATCCAGGTCGATGATATTCAATCGATAAACTTCTTACTTCATTAAAAGGCCAAAAAATTCCTCCGCTTATTATCCGCGGCCATTGTAGGTTAATACACGTGTAGGTATTCCTATTCTTTGATACTGTTGTTACGTGTAAATGATATCGTATAGCTACCTGGTACGGAGATCTTTAGTCAATGCTTAGAACCAAAGTATATACGAAGATATGTGGTAAAGGATTTTTTAGATCGAACATCAACGCACATTTAGTAATTTTTTTTTTCAACTTCCCGCTATGAAAGTTAAAAATTAAAAAAAAAAGGAAGTTATTGGTTTCGGTCCGATTTTCGAAAATCAAGTTTTCATCAGATCTCGACGTTTTGGGGTCCCAGGAAGCTATTCTGACTATTTTTGGTTGGACGTCCGTATGTGTGTGTATGTAAACAAATTTTTGTCGTACGATATCTTCAGAACGAATCGACTGATTGGAATGGCTCTTGCGGCGATCGAAAGGGTTTATCAAGACTTAGATCTGATTAGATTTTGGAGTCGATCGGTCAAGTAGTTTCAAAGTTATTCGAAAAATAAGAATTGAAAATAAAAAATTTTTCATGTTTTTAGCGCATAACTCCTAAACTATTCTTGCGATTAGTCTCAAAACTCAATCATATTTAAGTCTTGGATAGCCCTTTCGATTGCCGTAAGATTCATCAGAATCAAACGATTAGTTTAAAAGATGTTGCGCGACAAAAATTTCTTTTTTTGTCGTACGATACCTTCGGAACGAATTAACCGATTTGAACGATTCTTGCGGCGATAAAAAAGGTATACCAAGACAAATCTAACTGAATTTTGGAATCGATCGGTCAAGTAGTAGTTTCAAAGTTATTCAAAGAATAAAAATTGGAAATAACATTTATTTTAACTTGAAAGGTTTGGGCGGGAAGTTTTAGGTCTAGCCCATCGTGGTCAGCCGCATTTTCCTTTCTTTAACTTCCCGCTATGAAAATTGAAAATTTTCATAAAAGAAGAGAAGTTACTGGTTTCGGTCCGATTTTCGAAAACCGAGTTTTCATCAGATGTCGACGTTTTGAGGTCCTAGGAAGCTATTCCGACTATTTTTGGATGGACGTCCGTGTGTGTGTGTGTGTGTGTGTGTGTGTGTGTGTAACTAATTTTTTGTCGTACGATATCTTTAGAATTGACCGATTGGAATAGTTCTTGTAGCAATCGAAAGGGTTTATCGAGACTTAGATCTGATTAGATTTTGGAGTCGATCGGTCGAGTAGTTCCAAAGTTATTCGAAAAATAAAAATTAACAAAAAAAAAATTTTCAGGTTTTTAGCGCATAACTCCTAAACCGTTCGTGCGATTAGTCTCAAAACTTAATCAGGTTTAAGTCTTGGATAGCCCTTTCGATTGCAGCAACATTCATCCAAATCGAACGACTAGTTTCAAAGATATTGCACGACAAAAATTTCTTTTTTTGTCGTACGATACCTTTGGAACGAGTTAACCGATTTGAATGATTCTTGCGGCGATCGAAAAGGTATACCAGGACTTAAATTTAATTGAGACTGAACGATATCTTCTGACATCGAATATAACTCCCTGAAACCTAGAAATGTTGATATTTGAAAAAACTCGATTTTTGATTAAACATCAGACGGAAAAAAATTTGTATATGGAAAACTAACTATACTTATAACCTGCTTTGATGTATTATAAACACAATAGTATCAATTTATTGTAACGTATATTTAACATATAGCGGGAAGTTTTAGGGTTGGCCCACAGGTCAACCGGTTTCCTGATTTTTTTATATATGGCTGATATATCGGTATATATCCGGTTATGAAGAGAAAACTGGTTAAAACCACTATCTGATTAGCTATTGTTCCCGGGTTTACAATCAGGCAATCTAATCTCACTTATGTACGCACTACAACTTAACTGCTGTCAATATCAGCTGCAATATCCAAGGACGATCGTTTTACGGCTCAGGTGTCTTTAAAGCTTGGAATAAGTCGGGTCAAGGTTGATTTTTATATATTTCAGTAGAAACTATATATACTTATAACCGTGAACTTGAAATATCAAATTGATAATGATTATCGATCGTATCCTGTATCTGTTATGGAATTTTTTGCGAATTTTTGCATTTTTATTTTCTCATTAATCTATTTTTTCTTCAATCTCATATCTTATCGGTGATATTGTGCGTTATTAATAAAATATTATTCCCTATAATTACAATATCAAAACACGTATATATACATCGGGGTGGTTAAAAAAAATAAACATTCGTTCCTTTTTTTTAAAGCTCTTGCATGAGAATGTATTGAGAATTTTTTTTTTCAAATTTTGAAACACACGTTTTCATAGGAAATTAAATTCTCTACAAAAAATCACTGATGTCTTTTCTTCGTAAATTGAACAGATGAAAAGTTATAAAGCGTTAAACACTGTAAGTAAATATAAAAACTCAATGTGTACATCGTTATTCACCATATGAATGTTCAAGGCTTTATAACTTTTAATTTGTTGAATTTACGGAGAAAACGTATCAGAGCTTTTTTGTAGAGAATTTAATTTCCTATGGAATCATGTATTTTGAAATTCGAAAAGAAAAATTTCTCATCACTTTTATTCGAGAAAAACGAAAAACAAACAAAAATTTCACGTGGTTATATGAATGGGAAAATAGATTGTCAATCAGCTCTTATAGTAGAATTCGAGATATCGAGCTACTATTTTGGGAGGATTTTTTTTACACCTGAAACTAATTTTTGAGACTATAAGAATTTTTTTTGTTTTTATTTTACTTTTTTAAGAATTACCTTAATATACATATGTATACAGAGATCTTTCTTATACAGGGTCGTATATAAAAACTGATCAATGGCAGTTATTTTGACGGAGATGTAATTCAACGGAGAGTTGATGTTGGTTATGAATGTTTTGGAGAATTTGAACTGACGTGTTAAATTCCAATTCGATTATTCACCTGTATATTATTAATTGTCAAACTTTATATATCATCTCTTTTCCTGTTTTACATCGAAAACCTTTTATATATGTATACAAATTTACGTATTATAGCGGATAAATCCGTTTTTTCCTTTTCTCGTTCACAGTATAAGCTAGAATTCCCCTCGTTTTAATAAAGCTACTTGTCATTGAAAAAGAAAAAAAAAAAAAAAAAAATCCAGGAAAACCCGGAGTCTGGTTATAATTGAGTCAATTAATTTTTA
Organism: Macrophya alboannulata; assembly: GCA_949628255.1. Classification (NCBI taxonomy): domain Eukaryota; kingdom Metazoa; phylum Arthropoda; class Insecta; order Hymenoptera; family Tenthredinidae; genus Macrophya; species Macrophya alboannulata. The sequence continues at coordinate 40,958,647 of OX451206.1, read as the reverse complement.
ACCATAATGACACGCGATCGAGATACAACAAAATTATCTTCAAGACATAGATATTTTATTTTCCTGTTGCGAAAGTTTTTTTTTTTTTTTCTTCATAATTTATCGCCGAAATGGGTTTTAACCGGCGTTTTAAACAGTTTTACTCATTTTCTGGTAAAAAGTTGGAAGAATGGTATTTACCAGGCCCCATTTATATGTCTATGTATACTATACACACATAAACTAGTCTCGGAGAAATTAATAGAGGTACATTAAAAGGTACTCTTGGCACTTTCACTGCGATTTATTCACGCATAGCATTTAGTTTTTAAATATAGGTACAAGTCGCCTTATACAGCTGCGTAGTACAAACAAACAAATTTGATCTCATACGAATACTGGTGAAGCACACCGCACATGCGGATGAGGCAAATATTGAAGAGTAATTTATATAACCTAAAAAAAAAAAAAAAAATAAAGACCACAAATGAAATTGACGAAAAATATTTGCTTTCAAGATTGATGAGGTTGAAATAATAATATTTGCACAACTAAAACCGTGGCGCTTATCATTTCGCGGATAACTGTTGTAAATAATTCTACGAATTTTTACGAATCATTTTTTGTGGAAATTGGAACAATCCTACGAGTTTCTGAGGATTTTTCAAAGAATTTGAATAACTTTTTGTCGTTTTTTTTTTTTTTTTTTTAGATAGACAACAAAATTTTCGAAATAACTATACGAAGATCTGCAATTGTTTTTATTATTTTTTTATTTCTTATGATAAACCATGAAAGATTTAAAAATTTTCATGAAAACAACGGAAATTTACAACTTTGAATGAAAAACTGTATTAAATGTTCAAATTTCGGTAATAAAAATTCGTAGAAATTCTTAGGAGTAGAAATTTTCATCGGGGTATTTATATTCCTGTATATTTGATTTTGTTAATATACACTGCAGGCTTATATATATGGGTGATGTTTGTTTTCTCAAACACGTCTTACACGAACTTGATCGACCGAATTGTTATTCTCGTTAAATATTTAGCCATATCACAAAGGTTTGACGTATTCAGATTTAGGTAATCGCCTCCAGAGTTTCAGTTCTGCAATTCTTACTCGGTAAACACATACTACGTATATCGCTGGCTTATACCAATCGTCGTCGTTTGGATTTAGTACCAAACTTGAGAACAAAGTAAGTATTCTCGAGTTTGGGAACTTCGGAATTTATGCCATTGTCATGCAAAATTGGTATACCGTAGAAAAAAAAAAAAAAAAGAACAAAGACAAAGTTTGCACCGAAATTTTTGCTCATAGTTTAGTTAATCGGGGCCGAGTCGGAGTTCCGTATTTCAAAAGTTTTGTACAAACAAAATTACGAATTCATTCGAGACGATTTCGACCATTCGAAAACGTTGAAGCTGAACTTTATTACTGATATTAAAATTTAAAAAAAATCTCAAAGCTCAGGAAGTCCAAGAGTTCGAAAATTTTATCAGAGAGGAACCAATTAGCTCCATGCGTGAATTTCAAGTTTCGGTCTTCCAGACCTAATTCAGCCTCTGGAATTTTGGAGCTTCGATGTCTATGCAGACTCCGGGGAAATGACTCTATCCAAAATTCGGAATTTTGCCCATTCTTCAATTGCAGTCAAAGATCTACGAAATACAAGAGTCTCGTTACTTTTTTGTTCTTATAAATTAACTAAAATTTAGTCTTTCTCAAATCGATACAGCGGCTGCTTGTGCCCGGATATTAAAAGACGTAGAAATTGATAGTCTTCTCTCAATCCGAGTGTTTAGTGTTGTTGAATCTAACTGCAGCATCGTGTATAGGCTGCAGTAGCATGGAGCTCGGATATGTGTAATCAGAAACCGCATATGAACTTGAAAATCTATCCCGCAGTAAGTTATGTAATCTCGTTATCTCATTCTGCAACGCTGCAGCATCTATACATACAGACGTTCGTCGCATCCGGGGGTAACGAAAGCGATGAAAAAATAAATAAATAAATAAATAAATAAAAATTCTTAGCTATCTGAGCTATGCCAGTCATTCAGTAATTCAGTCATTCAGCCAGTCAGCATAACTAACCAACCAACTAACTAGCTCGGTCGTCAACAAACACGAAAACAACAACGATAACAATAATGATAATCATATAGTATCAAATTGACGTTCGACCGTTTTTGCCACGCCTTCGTGAATACCAAATGCGCATAATAATTATATACTATATGAAGTTTCGAGTTATGAGACGAAGATGTTAATTAGAAAAGCAGTTATATCTGGTTGTCCAGCGCTTTGTTCTATTACATATCATTCGAACATGATGAAACTAAACGATATTCTATTCGATTCTAACAAAGATCTATCGGTCGGCTTTGATTTGTTGACTTTACATTCGCCAACTGCAGCAGCACTAGCTCCTCGAAAGATTTAATAAAATTATCGGGACCGGGTTGGAGTTACGAATTTTCATTAGAGTTTTAAGAAAAGGTATGTCCCTCAAAGTCTCCATAGTTTGATGTTGAGAGGACCGAATCGAAGAACACCGAAGGTTCAAAATTTCGAAGGCCAAAGATCCGAAAGGCCGAAAATCCGAAACTTGAAATTCACGGCACGAAACGTTGTGCCTCTTTATTAAATTTCAGGATTTTTGAACTTTCGAGGTTTTAGACCGTCTGCAGTTCGAACTTTCCGAATTTTAATATTCTGAACTTGAACGTTTTCGAAAATTCGACATCGGTTCAAATGAATCCGTAATCTCTACCGTTCGGAACTTTTGAAATTCGTAACTAATTCAACCCAGCAGCTCTGAAATTATCGCTGAACCTGGGAATGAGGGGACTTTGAACCATGAAATAATATGTCGTTTTATTATCAACTTCGGAAGTGGGTATACTTTTCGTATAGGATTTCCGTGACGATATCATTATCGTCAAATCCATTGTACATTACGACTTATGACGTAACCGCGGTATGCAGTCTACATCGAGGTCACTGGGATGATGGATGTGGCCAGGATGCTCGCTTCAAACCATCCACACATACAGATATACAACAATGATGATAAATATTTTCTATACGAAACCGGAACTCTATACGACAAATATTTTACTTGGAATCTATACAATCGGCAAGAAAAACACACAGCGTCTTCGATGGTCTGGACCAAATATCGTTGCCTCTTAAGCGGAGAACTTTTACGATCAGCTTTCACGTCGTAGAACTCGGTATGACGTCATAATCGGATTTGATAGATTCATTGGACAAAAAAAAGCCTCGTTCGATATCGTACGATAGTGTATAGTATATATCAAAAGACTGATGTCAGCGTGAAAGTAAAGCCTTGTTCTTTAATGATAGGTATACCTTATATTTACTATTTTTTTTTCTTAGGTACATTACTCCTCAGTCATCATTGCGATAGGTCAGCTTCGGCTGTAAGGTATATGATCCGTACAGAAAAGCAATTCCAAATTATAAATAATTTGTCAATAAATATGTTACTTAAATTTCTTAAGAATTTTTCACATGAGGATCTATACATTAATTAATTTTTTTATTTTCTATTTTGATAATTAATCAGGTGAACTCCCGATGAGATCACGAGTGAAAGAATTAGTTGATGCCTTTTAGGCTTTGGCTACAAGATGAATTTCTCTGAAACTTTCATTTAGATATATACCTTAAGTTATTTAAATATTTGACAGCTAAAGTCCAATTATCCGTGTCGTATCGATAATGCAATTAAGAATTTTTTCTTATTTTTTAAATTTTTTATACAGATAACTCTTTACAAATCGTGGTAATAATTATAGGCACGGATACCCCTTTCTATATTACGATAATAATTATATATTCAATCTAGCTAAACAATCTTAAGAAATCTTCTTGCTCAACGAGATTCGATCTACGATGCGCGAAATTTTTTGCTTTGGGTCTAATCTCCAGATATTTAAATACAAGATAATCGTGTTTCAGGTTATGTATAAATAAAATAGTTTATTCGATTTATAATCGACGGTCCTGCAAGCACCTCGAGACTATGATGTGATTTCAAAGTGGACTGTGCATGTGCGGGTACCTGTCTTGTTTAAGAAAATTAATACGACCTCTGCAAATTTATAGAATAGTATAATAATAATAATAAAATCAAGAGGTGATCAACAAAGACGATAATTGACATTAATTACCTCCAATTCACGGTTCAGATAATATACTGCCGAATTTTATTATGAGAATAAAAAAGTCCGTAGTAGGTATATATGTTATGTACACTCAACGAATTTAAAACTGTCGCACCTAAAATAGGCAACCGAAGTTACGCCACGTTTTAAGTTGGCAATGCCCATCTCGAGGGCCGCCACGATGCAAGGTGGCGAGTGAGTATAACGGGGCATTGCCAACTTGAAACGTTGCGTAACTTTGGTTGCCTATTTTAGGTGCGACAGTTTCAGATTCGTTTAGTGTATGTAGATGAATTTTCTCTGTTTCTCCGGATAATCGATGCAACGAGACACTGTACGCGTGTCCTTCAAAATTGGATCCAGTTTGATAATATTTGTTTTTGTAAACGACGGTCAATATTGATTTAAGATTATTATAACAATTAGCAATAGAACTTATTGACAATATATGTATACCAATACATGAATGGGAAAATTTCCTAAAAACCGGTCGCTTATGCTAATACTTGCCCGATCGGTATATATACATATTACCGATGTCTGTCGTAGGTATATGTATAGGTATGTATTTATGTACCTAATTTCCATTCGTTTACGACTTGTTTACCGAAAGTAAGATCGAGCCAAACACACGTTATACCATACTAAAGCAAGAAAAACAAGAAGATTAAAAATTCAAGTTTCTCTATTCCTTCGTTCCCGGTCTCGCATTATAATTCTCCCTGTTTCCGGTCCACGCACGTGTAATTGCATATAATATTATGCCGCGGTAGGTATCTTCACCCATCGAAAGCATGGTAACTCTTTTTTTTTCTTTCTTCTGCTGCTGCTGCTGTATCTTTACCCTATCGTATAAATATATACACGCTGCGATTTAAACCGATCTTGACATTCCTCGACGATTTAAAAATCTTTTTATTTTTGTCAATCTGTTTGCTGTTTTTTTTTTTTTTTTTTTTTGGTTCTTTATCATAATTAACGCGACTTTTATCTACCAAATCTGCGGTTGGACTATAGTTGATTTAAAAAAAAAAAAGAAGCAAGTCGATTCATCTTTCGTAAATGTCTGTACGGAATTATGGTTAAACTTTAGCTGTTTATAAGTGAAAAATAACAAAATTTATATCATTGAATGATAAAATTCTTTACAATTAATTAACAAATTAGTTTTTTTTTTTTTTTTTTTATATATGGTTCATTCCGAAATTAGCTAGTATAATATATGACACGCATATACCCTATATATGGTATATATAAAAAAAAAAACAAAAAAAATCATGACTCATTAATCACGGAAGATAAAACGAAAGTATGATAAAAATGTGAATGATAATAGCTTTGAGAGAAAAAGAAAAGTACAGCTTATAAACGCATATACACATAATATCTGCCGCAGCGATTATATCGTCTAATTAAATATGGCGAAGCGTGTAATTGCTGCACAGTCACGTGATCATTATTACGCGTGTGCGTAGTTATAAGAGACAGATATTATATTTTGCTGATTATTATCATCCAAAATATTGTTATTATTTTTGCCAATTTTTTTTTTTTTACTTTTTTTTCTTCATCATTTGCTCTCTCTCTCTCTTTTTTTTTCATCATTATTATAATACTGAACCTAAGCCCTGCAGGCGTTGAGCTGGTGCCAGCGTGTCTGGGACACGCGGTTTAAGATCGACTTGCGGTTCTTGGTTTAGAAAGTGACAAGGACCGTCGCCATTTGGCACTGGCCTAGCTGCCAATATCTAGCTACGATATGGTAGGTATACGCTTGTCAATTCGTATATAGTTATAAGTTAAGGTCGGAGTAGAAACTGCGATTGGTTACGCGTTGTCGGAATTGTTGCGTGTAGGTATACGTAGGTATGTAGTTCAATCGCACATCGAGCTTCACACGCTTTTACACACATACGTACCTTATATGCGTATACATACCTTTATCTCGTATCTACGTATTATTACATATACAGATATTTATTTATGTGTACATGTATATGTAGAAACGATTCGCGAATATATTAACATAGAAACTTTTCGCATAATCGTTCCCCCTCGGTCGTCGTATATTGCCGCGTTGAGTTATATTTATGGCGAGCACTGCAGCACGGTGACTAGGTGACAGAGCTATGGAACTATATACCTACCAACGTGTCCGCGATATGCAAATCCGCCAGCAACCAACCGCATTCGTTGTAATTATATGTTAATCAGAGAATCGCTCGACTCGTTGTATGTACATAGCGACAAACGTACGTATACGGCATATTTTCGCTATGTTACGAAATTCAACCGATCACCGCGGTGTATGATCGGGTTTACTGACTCTCTGATGCCAGAAATAATCATACGCAATAAGTATTTTGTATACATGAGGTGTTCCACCCCGTTTCGAACGGTCTAAAAGTTAACCGGTCCCCCAAAAAAAAAGAAATCATAATTTTGTCTTATTACACAAATATATCGAAAGAATTTATGTGAATTTTTTCAGAAATTTTTTGAATCGCATTTTTTGAGTTTTTCCAAATTCCAACTTTCTTCTACGAACCTCCGTATATCTCGAAAGTATATAAGATCGTACAAGAAAATTTATAAAACAAAAAAAGTTGCAGTTTTGAATCAGCTTTCTGGAAAAAAAATTTTTGTGAATTTCTCGAATCCCAAAAATACCAATTTTTATCAAAAATATACAAAAATATTTTTTTTCAACCAATATGACACTGTCGATTTGCCTCAAAAATTTACAGAAAATACTCTCAAGTGTTTACAGCAACCATATATTTTTTTGAGATGGTCGGCGGAATCGTTTGGAAGCTATGCTTTATTAATTCTTTTATTCTTGATATTTTTCGAAAAAAAATAGAATTTGATTTTTAGTAAAACAGTTCTCTGCGATTTTTTTTCTTTTTTAATGAGTTATCTGGAACGGGAGAATCTGTGATAAAAATTATCGTCTTAAAAAACAATTCTAATAACGTCAGGGAAGATATCCGGGTTTTGATTACATCGTATTTTATTCGATATACGTATACTATATGTATAGATAAAATAACAATATATTCGATCAAGATCGAATGAAGAAACATCGAAAACAAAATTATATTTATCGTTTCTATGTAGTATACATATAATTGTAACACGCCGCGGATTAATATTTCTTAATCAGTGAAATAAAGGACCGTTTTTTTAATTTTATTTTCCATTTTTTTATTGTCATTTTTATTCGTAACGTTTTCCCAGAATATCTATAGCTATACATCGTATATAATCGTTGATTGGTTTCAATTATCTTTCACGTTCCTTCAATTCTATTTCTGTTCGTTTTTTTTTTTTTTTTTATTTTTTCTTTGTTATTTCCTTTATTTTTACACATTCGTCGTTGTTTGTCATGGTTACTAGGTATATTTGTCTCTATTTGGACTGTGGTACATACATACAGAGAAGTTATCTTGAAAGTTATCACTCAGTCATTGCCAACTCGGTACTCCCCAAGTTTTTCGACTGTTTTTCGCAGGCTTGCATTCCTATAAACCTCGGCTTCAACTGCATCTATCTATAAAACAATCGTTTTCCCTAAAATGAGGATGGCAAGCCTGCGAAAAACAGTCAAAAATTCGGGGAGCGCCGAGTTGGCAATGACCGAGTGATAACTTTCAAGATAACTTCTCTGTATGTATACGACGTACATCGATGGGTCACTGAAATAGGCACGAAAACCTTGACTGCAGCTTCTATATGGTGAATAAAAATTTAATATTTTCTCACACAAATGTTTAAACAAGAAAAGAAAGAACCCCCCCCCCCCAAAAAAAAATAAAATAAAAAATAACTTGTTTTTTTTCTACTTCTTTCAATTTTATTTCAACTATATAAAAAAAGTAGTGCATTGATATGTTGAAAAATGTTATTTTTCAGTACAATTTTCGACGAGTTTGATATGATTTCTAGAATTAACCGTATATATATATATATATTTAACGTATGTACGCGTATATTTTTTTATCGAGTTTATTGATTATGACTTTTAGTACATTCGCGGGTATAAATATATTCTTTCTCTTGGTTCTCTGAACCGCGGTAAAAATTTCAATGATCTCGAATATCCCAAAGAGTTTTTTTTTCGTGTAGACTGGGTCGGTCATACCTATATGTACAGGCGAAAAAAATCACCTAAAAATCAATTCCTTCTTATAAGAATCTCGTCGAGCTGGCTAGCGAAACTATAAAACGTAAAAAAAAAAAAAAATAAATCAATAACAAAAAAATGACTAACTCTAAGTTATGACATCATTCGGCCTTATGTATATATAGGTATATGTATAGCAGCAACAGTTTGATGTGCTAAGTCCCGAGGCTCGAACAAACACGGCATTATCTTTTACGTTCGTGCAAATGTTTGGTCTAACATATGTAGCTGTAATGTAGTTATATATAATATTATGAGTTAACAACAAGTAAATAATAAAAAAAAAAAGAAAAAAAAAATTTGTTGCCGTATTCGCATCGTAAACTTACGTATATACATATATATCTATTTTATCGCGTTATTATATCTATCTTCCGTCGACATGTTAGGTATATGTATAGCTATGAGTAGTTCTAAGCTCAAGTTTAAAATTACCGCGTCTATTCATTCATTCATTCTTTTTATTTATGTTTTCTTTTTTTTTTGTTTAGCAACATAGCGAATTTATAGAAAAAACAAATAACAAAATAAAAAAAATATATGGGGGATTCCATGCCAACATTACCAGGCTTTAACCCTGAACATTTGTTAATTTGGTTGAAAACTTTTTTAGGTGCAGGCAATAGCACCTCTAGATTACCTCTAGTTTTTTCGTTTTTTGATTTTTTCATGCAACGTCTTTGAGTTTGAAATATTCCAACCTTATTATATCATGTATGTCGTTCCATCTTTTTCGAAATCCTCAAAAATTTCATTTTCTATTTCGATCATTTCAAGGATTTTTCTACGATGGAACCATTATTTAAACATTTTTTTTTTCCCCCCATTTGTTTGAGCGCTTCGAACATTTTTGATCAACGAAATTTGTCCAAATCATGTTAAAGGCTGGAATTAATTTTTGTCATACTTTTTATCGCGTTTCCAAAAAATAAAAAATAGTGAAAATATTTATTTCACCTTTTACATGATTTGAACACCTTTTTATTATGGAGTCGATATGAAGGAATTTTGTTGTTCTTTTTCTTCTTCAAACTTTCAAAATGTTTGAACGTCAATTTCCGTTGGTCAAAAATTTTCAAAAAGCTCAAAAATATAAAAAATAAAAAATAAAAAAATAGACAATAAATTGGTTCCATCGTGGGAAAAATTCCTAAAATAATCGAAATGAAAAAAAAATTAAATTCTCAGCAAAATTTTTGAGAACTTAAAAAAAAAGTTGGAATATTCCCAACTCAATAAGACGTATTGCACAGAGAACAAAAAAAAATATATGGGGTTAATTTAGAGGTGCCATATAACTGAGAATGTATCGAAAGAAATTAAAGATGGTCAGGTCAAAACCCGCTGATAAATTTTTTTCTCATTTTTATTTCATTTTTTTATTTTTTTTATTTCAAGTAAAGAAACAACCAAATGAAATCATGAAATGCTTGAAAGTTCGCGTCGAAGGACCCATATGTATCATACCCGAAGTATAGCGAGGTGTGAATTCGGAGTATATGCTGCGTAGGTATACATATACCTGGTTAATTATATAACAGTAGGAAGTTGGAGTAAAGTAGGTGTATATAAGTGAAGGTAAATCGATTCTGTGTATATAAACTAAGTAAGGTGTTTAAAACCACCTGAAACCTGCAGCAGTGAGTCTACCGAGTCTTCTTTAATAATACAAAGAGGAGGGAAGCCATTTCAAGCGATGCCTCAAACCGAAAGAGGAGACTCGTTACAGGGCCGGGGCAGTAGAAACCAGACGCTCTTCTCCTGCGTTTGTCGATCTTGTTTTTTTTTTTTTTTTTCGCTTTTTTCTTCAATTTTTTTTTTGTCTCCCTCTTCTTTGTTCTATACCATAGCCCTTCGCTCCTCGGCTTCGAAAACTCGTTTATTTCAAGGGCGAAATTATTAACGATCCTTAATAACGAGACAGATGAGAAGATATGTTAAAGCGATGTCCCACGTCGGTAGGTATAACCTACTACGTCGCATATTCGGTTTAAGTCTGACCCGGCGCGGTGCAGAGAGCTTCCGCGAATCTAGACCTTGTCCCAATTTCCTAAACTATTTTCATCCCTGAATATCTCTCTCTCTCGGGCGTCTCTTAACTTAACATCTGCGCAAAATTGTTAGCCGTGACCTAATCGGACACACTTTTGTCTCCCCTCGTGGTGTACATACATGCGACGTACGGTGACAGTAAGACCGCCGGCTATCCTGGCTCCGAGGGCTATACTTCGCTCTTATTATACTTGTGCGAAAATATACGTATATATATATATATATATATATATACCAGATACATATTTACTTACATATATACATATATATATACGTATATTCGCACTTGTCGTCCGTGACCCAAAAATGTCAGTTACTTTTCGTCGACCAATGCAGTCACGTGCCATTATTATATATCGTATATATATATATATATATATAGGTATATGCGTACGTGTGTATATGTATGTACGATCACCGCATGTATCCAAGTATCATTAACAATTCACGCACCGATATATTGTGTGCTATTGAACGAGCCCTCGATATATATTCTCTTAGGATACCATTTGCAAAAGAAAAAAAAAAAAAAAAGGTTTACGCAACTGCAAACTGTGGTCCCTCATTGTTGGATCGAGAACGAGAACGAGAACTAGACAGACAATTAAGTTGCAGCGGGACAGAGGAGCTGATTCAAACCTATTTCCGGCGATTAGCCAACGGAAGTCGACGCGAACACGCGACCATTCGAACAATCGCATCGTGATGTATGAAATTTAGTAACATTTGACGGGTCTATTGCAACGAGTATAATGGATATGCAAGAATTATTATGGTGAACCAGAAACTGGCGGTTGACGTTCCGAATTTTTTTTTTTATTTTTGTAAGTTCCGGACGGTAAAAATTAACCATTTTAATAACGAGATTCACAGTTTTTGGAAAAGGTATATAATTCCACGATAGTTTTCATAGTCGATTTCAAAAACTACAAAGCAAAAGATCCGAGAGGCCGAAACTACGAAACTTGAAATTTCTGCATGGAGCATATTCGTACGTCCTGTATTAAATTTTTGGATTCTTGGACTTCGGAGTCTTGAGCTATCTGCATTTCCAGCATTTCGAATTTCAATATTCTGAACGTCCAACGTTTTTTGAAAATTTGAAATCATAATTTTGATTATTCCAAACTTTAAAAATTCGGGACTTGGACCATCACTTGACGATTATCAGGGGTTTTTTCTTTTTTATTCATCACAGAATATTTCCTTACCTCATCGGATTGTACGATAAAAAAATCTTCAAGAGTGAATATGCACTGTCAATAATATTTACGATGATTTTGTCTCAACCTGATTTCGCTGCTCCAAAATTGAAAAAGGCTCAGCTGGATTTCCGAACAGTTTGAGGAATGGAAATTTTCCGATTTTCTTCCGAATATACCAAACGGAAATTTTCGAAACGAAAAATAACCTACCTCGCGAATTTTTTCAGACCCAAATATACGTAAAAAAACCGATTCTAATAATTTGGACAATATTATCGTATAAATTTCGTTCTCTTATAGCCAGAGTAACAAAAAAATTTCAACTCGTAGAAATTTCATTTCTATAAGTAAGCTCGAAACGGGAAGTTGACTCGCGCCTGCAGAGATGAGGCTGCAGCTAGGCTTCTCCTATTTTAGTGGATCGTTAACCTTTTTTTCTGCTTCGTTATTCTCACGCGCAATACGCGTCTGCGGCGTTTTTTCCTTTTTTTTCTCTCTTTTCCTGTTTGTTTTCACTGGAGAAGCACGTTTACGCGTCCTAGATACAATCGAAGCCGCAGGTTGAAAAGCTAATCTAAAAACACCGAATCTATAACGCAGTATATACCTATTATACCTATAACCTATTTTATATTTCTCAAAAAGAAAAAAAAAAGAAGTAAAACCAGTCTAATGTTTTCTTTATTATTTATTTTACAGGTAAGCAGTTTTGGAAGTTTTCTCAACCGTGCAGATTGAATCGTAAGTTATATACCGATATTTATGGTATATCCGATTTTAGTTTCGATATTAGGTACATATTCGTTGTACAATATTATAATTAATCATCTCGCGTACAAAGCTCCAGAAATATAATATAATTGGCTGATCGCAGCGTTATTCGGGGATAGAGCGAATTAATATAGCTCTAAATTCTCTAAGCTGGGACATTAAAACTGAATAATTAACGACAGATCGTAATTCACTAATTTAAATCATCTCACATCGCTGCGTAGTGCTCGTTAGAATTAACATTTTACACTGCAGGGGATGATTATTTCCCGGGTTATAATTATTAAACCCCGAAGAAATTTCTTTTTTCACGTTTAAAATTAAACTCCAGGTTTTTTTTTTTTTTTTTTTTTTCTTGAGGGTTAGCACTTTTCCGCAGCGCAGATTATACGCGTTTTTGCAATCGTTGTAAGAATATAAAAACACAAAAATTGGTGGTTTTTTTTCACCAAAATCGCAAAATAATTTTCATTGTGAGAATAGAGTTTCTAAATTCAATAAAAAAAAAAAAAAACTGCTTGACTATCTTGAAAATTGAATCCAAAAATTCCGTGACGCAATTAGGAGGATTTCGATTGTGTTTCAAATATCGAGGTTACAAAAATAGCGCCTTCCGTGACAAATTTTAAGTCCTTACTTTAAACTTGTCCAATTATTTTCTTGTGGATATAATTGCAAGATAAATTGACGTGGATTTTTGAGAATAAGTTCTTGCTTTTTCGTAGTACGAATTATTTTCCAGTATATTATATTAGTAAACTGGTCTGTATAGACCGCGCCCGTTAAAGTATCATTTCGTTGATTTTTTTTATTTCTCAAAACTTGTCTTACCGCGCTGTAAACCAACGGGTTAAACACATACGTTACATCTTGTAAGCATTAGTGGCGTAGGAAACATCGAAAGAATAGAAAAAAATAAAAAAACTATCCTGAAATAGATGAAAGAAGACTTGACGAGGTCTACATCATCTTTCTCGGAACTAACAATAGTTATAAGAAAATGCTACTTGGCATCTTCGTAGCTTGTTGTCTTCGCCTTTTTCCGCTTCTAAATACACGCACACAAACACACGCGTACATATAGGCACATAAATATGTGTCTAATTAAACCAAGACACAATAAAAAGATTATATTTATGATACGATCTGCAGTAGAATGTTTTTCCATGAAGTTGTGATACAGGGTACTAATCATTGTCCATCGTAGTTGTGGTAAATTATATAGACCTTATATACGAGAGCTGACGTACATACGTCTACGAAGGCACAGTCAATCATCAATCATTGATTGAGCAACTTTGCGCGCTAATTTCATTCCGAGAAATCCGGGCGGCAAGCAGTCTGTTACATACTTAGATCACATACGTATATACATATATGTGTATTATATACGTATAACGTATACGTCATTTCTTAGAATCTTTGATGAGGACTCTCCGCACAGAACGTTGCCAAATGACGAGAAGAGCGGACTAGAAACTCGTCAATTTTCCACGTGGTTCAATATCTTATTTAGGCCAACAATCACTGAGCGATATATACATACGCGTATATACCCGGTATTAAAAAAAAAGAGAAAAGAAAAAGGTCAACGAAACCACTACGCTCTGTATATCTATCTACAACCATCTTTCAGACAGAATTTTTTAAGTAATAATTGAACGATCGAATATAAGCAAGACATCATCTTCTTCTTCTTTCTATAGAATTTTTTTTTTCTATCTACGTAGTGGAGTATGAAATATAAAAATCTTGGAAGCTTATTAATTTAATCGAAGCTTTTTCTGTTATTGTCTTCATGGGTTACGGTCTTATAAATGCGGAGTAGCATTACGGCGAGTTGATCTGATTAGGCGATTAAAATTAGCTCGTCATTTACATCGAACTTTTGTTTTTGCTTTTTTTTTACTTCGAAGTCCGCCATCTTTGAACACTAATTGGTTTTTTACGGGTCATTATTCCGACAACATGTGACTTGAGACAAGTGTGTCGAGAGCTTGACAAACCGAAGGATTTGTAGCGAAACTCATACGCTGACCGCTGATTCTTGAAATTTGTAAAGATTATTGCCCAAACTTTGACTTGGCGATATATCAACTATGCTTATTTTATTTTTGGTTTCCCAAAATTTCGAGACAGGAAAATCTCACCGACAAAATAATCCTCATCATCTTTTGGCTCCTGTGCAGCTGCGGCAGATTTAACTGTATTTTAAAATTACTCACATATCCCCACGTCTGACATTCAACGGACGTTACTACTGGGTACATACCTACCTACTCGTCACACCGCCCGGACCAGACACTCTGGAGTCTAGACGAGTATGGTCATGATCACTGATCATGATATATATACCTATGTATGCGCAGCTTTAGCGCCCAACACTTAAGCGTTATCAAAATATTGACTTAAATCAATGAATTTTTATTATAAATCTGGATATGGTTATGAAAATATTGCGATGAGAGATGAGCTTCACAATTTTATTTCATTTTTTTTCCTTCATAATTTTGACAAAAAAAAAAAAAAAAAAATGAAAAATGATTAAAAAATCATGAATTTGTCTAACTCTTTGCGAATTTTATTTGTATATTTGATTAATTCTGATTTTTTTTTTTTTTCGAAGGTAAAAATAAATTTTGAACTGCGTGGTAAGCAAGAATTTTAACTTTTTTTTTTTACGAAATATAAATTTTTTAAGAAAATAGTCAAAAAAGAAGTAAGAAGAGAATGAAGAAGAAGTGGGATTGATGAGCCGTATCTAATAGGGTGCCCACCAATTTTGTTTAAATTTCAATGGCAACAGGAGAGTAGTGGCTGGTGTAGAGCTACGTTTGTATAATAAGAAGTAAAAAGAAAGGAGTAAAAAAAGAAAAGTAAGGAAAAAAAAAAAAAAAGAATAAGGGCGAGACCAGATTATAAAAACCTGGAGCATCTGGCCTACTGCCAACTCATTGTCCCGTATCAAAGATCTGTTTGGAGAATTACTCAGCACCGCTGCAGGTTGTGGCGTGAGTTCACGTTTAATTTCAGTATATACCTACCTACCTACTTTTTTTTTCTATTAATTTTTTTTTATTCCTTCGGGCGGGTGTATAGGACAAAGTAATTTCAAAGAAATTCTTCCGCGATTAAGTAATTCCGCGTTTTCATTAAGCTTCAGGGCAAAAAAAAAAAAAAGAACAAGAAACGCGGCTCGATTTGTTATAACGGTGTGAAATTTCATATTCGCACACTTGAATTGACTATTGACCATTTTCTGAGATAATTATAGCGAATTACATTGATTAGGAGATTGGAAAAAAATTGTCACGAAACGTTTAGGGTTTAGGTATATATATTTATATATTATACCGTGTCCACAAAGTTTTTCTTTACAACTTTCACTCGCTTTTCATTTAATGATCGTAACGAAATTACTTTTGAGTATATATATAGTATATATGGATATAAAATACCTACTCGCCAAAATGAAAAAAAAAAAACAAAAAAAAAAAAATCGCGACGGTATATTTTAAGGCAATAATAAACGTGGCGCGACCGAGCGGATTATAGACCGCGGTGTAAAAGTCGTTTACAAAAACAAAAAAAAAAAAAAAATTACACACACGTGCGTAAATTTTTTAAGTGATATTCGCACGCGCCGATTAACCTGGCTTCTCCTACACGCCAAAATACACCGAGTGATTAATGTGTTTGTTGCCATATATACTTTTCACACGTGAAATAGACGCGGGTCTTCGAGGTCAACGATCCCCCGCGGGTCTTGCGCGACTGACCCGAAAGCTTTCATCGTATAGTCATTATTATTATCGATACACGAGTTACATGATATATCGATACTCCGAGAATTCATTTTTTGATCTTTTAATTAAAATAATTGTATAGTCAAACTTCCAATTGACCAGATCGTCATTTTATTTCGAAAGCTCGAAAAGAAGAAAAAAAAAAAAGAAAAGAAATCAATAAAAGGCCAAAACATTTGCACAAACGGCGAAGTATATACGTCACAGCTGATACACGTCCCCCGTGTTCCTCTCTTATTTTTCGTCTTTTTCTGTCCACTGTACTATCAGGCTTTCATGATGTTTTTTTTATTTTAGTCTTATTCGTTGAGCGGAGAAAGTGCAGCCGTCGTAATATATAAGTCCGATCGCGGTGACACCGTTTAAAATAATTTTTTTTTTTTTTTTTTTTTTACGATTTGTAAAGAAATTGCAGAAATTTATTATTATACAGGAGAACTTTGGATAACAGATTTTCTCTTTTTTTTTTTTTTCTCTATTCGTAATGTTCGGGCCTATAATACGCGATCTATACAGAGAATACATATATTTTATACGATCTATAGAGATTTGCAAGGCGATATTATTATAGTTGAAAATAAATTGCAAAGTATGTACATACATGATAATCGATATACAACTAAAACGGACAACCGCCGTCCGGATCGAGTATAACGTGAGATAACGGACGACAATAATCTTTCAAAACTTGTCCTTGGCCGCTTTTATACGAAGCTCGAAGCGATATAGAGAACAATCATACGATGATGGAATTTTGTATAAAGAATTATTCAAATTAATGACACTTTTTTAATTAATCCCATTTTTTTTTTTTTTTTTGATTGAACTTTTATCTGATCGACTGTGTAATCGATAATACGATCGGATAAATTAATAATAAAAATAATAATAACAATAATGTACACATTGCATCAAAAGTGGGAATAACGGGTTTCATTCTTTCCTCACTTTTCATTTCTACTCCTCGTTATTATACCTGTCTGACATTTAACGGTCAATTTAAAAAGAAACTGACGTATAGGTACACCTATAAAGTACATACCTGTATCTAGCGTCAATTACTCCGTAATTTTTATACCATAGCTCTTGTTGAACCGTGTTAAAAAATGGAGTGAGAATAAGAAAAAATTAATAATAATAATGAAAGAAATATATTGACCTTATAGGTACATATATGAACGGCTCAACAGCAAACTGTGACGTCGTGAAAGTGTCCGGCTATTTTTGTTATTTTTGTTATTTTTTATTGTTTTTTTTTTTCCTTTTTCTTTGATCGAGAAACTTATTAACTATACAACTTCACCGTGGGATAATTTTTTGATATTTTTTTATTGACGAGTATTCAATTCTGTAAAATTAGTACATAGCGATATCGATTTTTGAGAAACAAATGGCAACGCTTAATTGCAAAAAAAAGAAAAAAAAAAAATTCTGTCATGTTGCAAAAATTGTAGATGATATAGTTTTCCCAACAAATAAAAAGCTATATGTATAACGGTAGAACGAAATCGATCGATTTCAATAAATTTTACATCATTTTTAATCGCTTTGAAATGGAAAAAATTAATATCCAAACATTTTTGTTTGTAATTTTTTTGTAACTTACACCAACGGCCGTAATTGTTGTGTGTGATGAATTAATATTCAATTAGCGATCATCGTCTGATAAAATTGATTAAAAATTTATTGATTTGAACATTTTGCTTTGTTGAAATTTTTTTTTTTTTTTTTGTTGATTCTTCTGTCTTCTCCTTTTTATACAATTTTTGGAATGTATACGTGGAGTTTGATTGATATGCGTGTGGTGATCGATCGAGTTATACCTTCGAGAGCTATAATTATGAAAATTAATAAGGAAATTAATCCGGTCAATTTATATGTGATGATTTTAAGAGGAGGTGTTTTCTGCCTGTGGACAAGTAGGCTAGAGTGTTATTGATGAAGCAGTTAACCTATTTGACGAGAATAGCCGCACGAGTTATATACCACGAGCCGAGTGAAATTGACCGCATCGCATCACATCGCGTACGTCGTGTAACGTAGAAGTCCTTTGTTTAATATTTCCTTCATCGTTCCGTCATCCTCTTCTCTTCTCTTCTTTGCTTTGCTCTTCTATTCCCTTCTCTTCTCTTCTCTTCTTGGCTGTTTAATTATTCACGGACCTGCGTACAGTGCTAAAGTATGGTTGAAAATTATTCACACCGCGTCTCTAGTACACCTTATACCCGTTATACGCGGTATTCGCTAATTATTATCGGGTTATACAAAAGCTCTTTCACTTTCACCAAAGATAATCATCTATTCACGTTTACATAGGTATATGTACGAAAACAGCTGAAGTAACTACGATATAAGTATACATCGTGTCTCAGACGTGAAAAAAAAAAAAATTAAATATAACAATATACTGCAAGCTTTTGAAATTTCGAAGAAGATTGTCACGGCTTAAAATATTCATTGGCATATCCGCACGTGCAGGTTGAAAAATTTCTTTTACGTTTTTTTTTTTTGTCTTTTTTGCTCAAGTACGTGATTAGTCCGAACTGACCTTAATATACTCTTTGAAAATTTCTTTTTCAAAACTAATTATACAAAATTTACAGTTATATATAGTAAAACCTGATACTTCAGGCATGAAGATCGGGATCTTTTCAGAATTCATAATTGCAAATAATAATTTATTCGCGATTTAGTTAATTACGATAAAGAAGAGAAAAAAAAAACATTACCTGGAATTACAAAATCCGCATAATTAATCGGTAAAGAATATATTACCCAATATTTGATTTTTCGAAGGTCAAATATACATTATACATTCAATCCATCTAGCGCGAATTAACGCAAATAATTTTTATCTTCTCCATCAGGTATATTATTATATATAGCCTTCGGATATCTTTTGTGCTATACAGGTTTTAAAATTTACGGACCATTGATTCAATAGGGAAACACACGCATTTCGAGGAACAAATTAAACGGAGGGTTTCACTTGAATTATTATCCACCTGTTCAGTAAACGTAATTCGTTTATTTTATCTTGATATAAAAGCTTGGACTTTTTGGCCGATCGTCTCATCAGCAATAAACGTCCTAAATGAAATCTACGAATATATCTTGTCTCGAATTAGCTGTCATGTCAAATGTCACTGCTGACCATTCGAAAGTTTAAAATTAGAACTGGGCACGTGAAATAGTCCGCGGGTCAATGACCTCAAGAATTTTAAAAGCTGTGCTTGCACGCCGAAAGCATAAGATATATATCGCATTTACTCCGAATCGTTATAGTTCTTCGTTTTAGAATATGCATAGGAAAGCTTTGCGAGATGTTTAAGTGACTACATCAACACGTTGTCGTAAAAGCACACTGTGAAACAAGCTTTTACTAGCCATTCCATGACCAGGGTGATAGTTACGTGTATAATCAATAAGATTTCTGTAAACGAATTATTCCCCTTCTTTTGATATAAGCCATGTCTGCAGCTGATGTTGGGCGGCGAATTGCACGCGAATAATTTTTACTTTGCGGTCATTACTGTAAAACAAGCTTTTACTAGCCATTCCACGACCAGGGTGATAGTTATGTGTATCAATACGATTTTTGTAAACGAAATATTTTCTTTCTTTTATTATAAACCATATCTGTAGTATGTTGGGCGGCGAATTGTACCCAAATAATTTTGACTTCATGGTCTTTACTGTAAAACAAGTTTTAACTAGCCATCCCACTACGAGGGTGATAGTTATGTGTATCAATACGATTTTTGTAAAAGAATTATTTCCTTCTTTTGATATATATATATGAACCATATTTGAAGCTGATGTTGGGCGGCGAATTGTACCCAAATAATTTTGACTTCGCGGTCATTGGTAGTAGCTTCGATAATCATCAAATAGATTGTAAAAATCTCGGTGAAACACAACAATTTAGGGTCATATTTGTTACATGGTAATAAACTGCCAATATCCGATCGAACGGTTTGTAAGTCTTTTTTTCTTCTTCAATATTAATTGAATACAATTTAACAATACCTTCTTTGATCATATCGTTCTGGATAAGGTTTTGAATTTTAGGAGAAATACTGTTATGACTCAGAGCTGTGATCGTCATACGTGTTTTACTGTAAAATTTTAGTATCGTTTTAGTGCCAGTATTATAGCTCTGAATAATACAGATCGCATAATACATTTATCGTCATGTTCATAAAATTTTTAATAATTTTACTTAACGTTGAAACGATCGAGTATAAAATTGCACATGTGTGTAGGTATTTAACGCACAGGAGGTAGGTATCTAATTTTGGGTGCTAAATTCTCGTTGAAAAGATCTAAAAAGTCTCTCACCTGGTCACATTATCGGATCCTAAGCCTGCGCACAGAGAAGTCGATTGTATTCCAGAATGAGGAAAAATAAAATAATAATTGCCTTCGGTATATTTCGAACGGACCACGGTCGGCCTACACGCGCTTAAAATTACGAAACCGTTTGTCAAGGCTCATATAAAGAACCACGAGCTGTAATTATCTCAGCCGTAGGGATATAGCCGCGGGTACGCGTGTAATTTGAATCGCGAATTAATTATGTTTGCAAATCTGTGTTGTGTATACCGTGTACAACGCGAAGTACGTACGTCCCGCAAGCCAAATTATTAAACGGGGTCAGCCATGGTCGGAGATAATATTCAAAACGCGACTCCAAGCATAGAAGAACTCGGTGATTTTCTAGTATATCTATTTACAGGTTTTTCAAAAATCGCTAAAGAAACGAATAGAATAGAAGAAAAAAAAACAAAAAAAAAAACTTGACGTGTAAAATTGGAATTGACGGCAATTTTAACGCGGAACTCATTAGACGCTGGATAGAATTTAATCCCAGATTTGAAAGGTGCGAAATACTCGTGACCCACTTCGTACTAGCTAACGTATATACATATATACCTAGTTGATTATTATTACAGCATCTAGATTTTCATTCATTCGCAAATCGTGCCGAACTAAGCGCGGCAATGACTAAGTTAATATCAAACGACAATGGTGAACGTGGGCAAGCGCGAAGGCTGCTGAGATATCTTCTAGCGCGTTGAGTGCGATTGGAAAGAGAGAGAGAAAAAAATAAAATAAAAAAAAAAAATTTGTGGGATCGGTGAACGGCGAATAAAATTACGATATGATTAATGGAGCGAGTCAAGTGTGACGTCTGATTGTGAATAAGATATTCGATAATTCATGTCTATAAGCAAAATGTTGAAAACGTTGCGAAATCTTAATCCGCAAAGTGCTTATTACGAGGCAGAGGTACTTCTTCTCGGTACATACATACATGCGAATACATATACATATAATACATTATATACAGGGTGGGCCGGAAAAAACCGGACCGATTCAAAACGTCGATAAAATCCGAACGCGTCGACCGATTCTCAAAAATTCCTTGCTGAGATACACGCTTTTAAAAAGCGGGTTTTGAAAAAGTCGCTGGGAGGATGAAAAAAAATTAATATTAAAGAAGGTTCAACTTAA
The DNA here is from genome assembly GCA_949628255.1 of Macrophya alboannulata. Lineage (NCBI taxonomy): Eukaryota > Metazoa > Arthropoda > Insecta > Hymenoptera > Tenthredinidae > Macrophya > Macrophya alboannulata. The sequence goes on along the minus strand of OX451206.1, from coordinate 40,936,932 downwards.
TTTCCATCTAAAATTATGATTCAGAGACTCATTTATTTTGGTTCAATAATGACAAGAGAATTCACAACAATGTGTGTTTTTCTCGAATTCTTCTTATTTTTTATATTTCAAAATTTTCTAATAATTCGCAATAATGATGATGCCCCGGAAACAGAATTGTAATTTCAACGCGCATGTTCCGACGCTAATATTACAAAAATCGTTACACGTCATGTGACTAGAATCTAGGAAAATTGCTAAAATGTCATAACAAACTTCGAATCACAATTTAAGATAGAAATTAAGTTGAAAATTCTTCAATATTAATTTTTTTCATCCTCCCAGCGACTTTTTCAAAATCTGTTTTTCAAAAGCGTGTATCTCAGCAAGGAATAAAGATTTTTGAGATTTTCAAACGCGAAACGAAAAGTTCATTTTTATAGTTTCGAGCAAAATAAAGTTTCCAAAAATCGGTCGATTTTATTCACATTTCAAATCGGTCCGGTTTTTTTTGGCCCACCCTGTATATTTACCTACATTCGCGTCAAATGGTAGATATCAATTTTTGGCTCCTGGCAATCCGTGATTCCTCGTTATAAAACTGCCTGACGATATTCGAATAGAGAGTTACTATTTCGGTAAGACGCCTGAGTCTCACGTGGCAACCTATCCATCTCTAATATGCATTAATTTTAGTTTATTACACGGATTCGACCACTTAACTTTATGCTGTACACTCGCCCCCTCCTTAGACCTCGGATTATATATATATTCGCATCATGATCGACCTTGGATCCCCGAATATTTTTGGCTGATGTGAGTAATAACGTTGTCTACCAGGTAGATGGAATTTTTTTTTCAGAATAATAGAATACACGAATGATAAATGCGGTTAACAATCAGAGTTGCACTTGTCAACATATATTCATTTACCTTTAATAATTATTTGTTCACTAATGATTATATCATAACGGACCCCGTTACATATTATGCATGTCACTGCAGTGTTACCTAGTTTGTTCTCTGTTTTCTCTCGAGCAAAGTGAAGCACTTGAACTATACAATCTTAGCCTATATATTTAAAGGTAATTCCAGTTAACCCTGAGGGGCGTCATCTTCGAGACTTAAAATTATGTATAGCTGCAGTAATGCACCAGTTATTATCCCGTTTCAAGGAAGTCTTTCAATCGCTCAAGGGTAGGGTATACCTGTACGTATATATATATATATAATTCGTAAATAATGTTCGTGATTATTTTCCTCGAAATTGCTCGACAAAAAACCGCATCTTGGCGGTTTGCAGCCGCCTCGTCGCCAATTTCCGGTTAAAAACTCTTAATAATCCATAAAGGTCCGTTCAAATAAATCCAGAATAATATCAGCTACTGATATATAAATTTCGAAAATATATAAGGACCATCTCTCAAGAACGTCCTTTCAGTTAATTGAACAAAAAAAATTAAAATTCAAGCGATTCACTATCTTCTTCATAATCTTGAGTACATTTACTTAGATGCATCTGTCTCTCCGATCGTTTGTCTCCAGAGGAGATATTTTTAAGCTGGACTTTTCTCGAATTTGCAAAACCTCTTTCTCTCCGTTTTTCATTTTTTTTTTCACTCGCTCCTCTGTAACGATCAATAATCCCTTAAAGATCAGCTCGGATTTCTTTACATGCATTATTCAAGCCAGATAACACGTCTTGGAAGTAACACTATATCCGCAGATGAAGCGTCACGTTTTTCGGTGACGTCGGAGTCTGCAATGAAGCGTGACGTGAGCCTTGAAATACGTCGCTGAAGTGACGTTACGCTTCCGATTACGTCATAAACATGACGTTTTCACTTCGGTATACCAAAAGACATCACGATTTCATTATACATCGCACCATCAGGCTGAAATTATTTTAGGCAAAATTTACTCACTTTCAAGGATACCAGTTCATGATTTGTGAGAATCGTACTCTGCATTACGATGCAAAATATCACGTTTACAAGTTTTATTTTAAGCCCGAACTGTACCACTTTCTTCCCGTCGAACGGTGCAAGACGAAGTTACCTTAGGATTGAGAAATAGTTTCACGATTTCAAGCTGAAAGTTCTGAAAGAAGAATCTCAGGTCTTTGAAAATCTCTTCTGAATCCATAAATCTTTCGCCTGAGAAGTGTCTTTCTTACTTTTGAGACAGCAGAGAGATAATCGAGTGGTTCCAGTCGAGGATTGGACTTCGCGTGACTTTTGTGATAGTATAAACTTTTCTTTTGTCAGTCTCTATAGCTTACGAGAATTGGAGAATACTTCGAAGCGATTAATCGACAATTAATTGCCTAATTTTTCTAGCGGAAATCTGCTAGAATCTCGAAACCTTGTTGAACGGCTGTTATTTTTGAAGCCTCCAAATATACGTTTATGTAGGTACGTAACGCGATGAGTAAAAATATAATTCCTTGTCAGCTGACCTCAAGATTTAAATCCTCATTGGGCCACTGAGTAACGGATGATACGCGTTTTATTGTGGCTATAAAAATTTCAATATATTACGTCATTAATTTTTGTCAATTTTAAGCCACTGTGTTAGTCACCGCAGTACGATAAACTCGCCACTGCATATTGTATAATAAGCACGTAAAGTATATTTCTAGAACAGAGTACCCATACAGCGACGACGTGATTGATTCGCTTGGCTGAATATCCGCGACAGCGAAACTGTCGGCAAATTACTTAACGCGGAAATTTTATTTCTAAATTTTGATTCCGTTTCTATAATAACGGTCACAAATGATAAAATTTTGAGGCTTTGCCTCGAATAATTGGCAACAATCTTTTCCAATTCTTATAAATTTCGTACGATTTGCTAATTTTTGATCATAAAAAACGCGAGGATGAATATCAGACGGTAGAATATGCTTCTGGAAATATTTACCCGCTGAATTAGGCCGACTAAAACGTCAGTTTTTACTTATATACTCTAATAAAGCGATTGATCAACCCCAAGAAGTTGCTTGCTTCACAATCCACAAACCAGCCGACGATTACGAACGGCCCTTCCGTCAAGAACCATTATGGTTCTCTGCAGAGTGTGGGAACTGAAAATCAACCGTATAAATTGGTCAGCGGAAGTTTGTATCACTGCTGGTAGGATCTCCGTTGTGATCGCCAGACACGGTCAATCGAATGAAGAGTACTTTTGACCGAGCATAAAGAACCGAAAATCAAGGGTCTTTGAAGCGGTCGCTAATAATTGCGGCGATATTTTGCTCGCTAATGTTGTATCAACTGTCATCATTCCTCTCAAAGAGGAAGGAAAGGAAAAGGATTTGCATGAAGAAAATCTAGTGTGACAACGTTCAAATTTTTGTTTTGTTAACTTCCCGTTTCTCTGATATCAAAGAAAAGAGGAAGTTATTGTATTCACCCCGAAAATGAAAAGTTGAGTTTTCACTAGATCTCGACGTTTTGAAGTCTAGAGAATCATCTCCGATCATTTTCAGATGGACGTCTGTGTTTGTGTATGTATGTATGTGATCAATTTTTTTGGCCGACGATATCTCGAGAACGATTGGTCAGATTTTGATCAACTTGGTCTCAATCGACGCGCCTCTTCGGAACTTAGAACTGATTAGATTTTGGTTTCGATCGGTTTAGTGGTTTTCGAATTATTTGAAAAACAAAATTCTGAAAAATAAAATAAAAATCATGATATCTTGAGGATGGATGAATGGATTCGAATGAAAACTGGTACCACAAGGTTGTTTGGGGCGCTGATCACGAATCTGAAGTCAGATTTGCAAAATTTATGATGGCGATTTTTTTAAGCTCAAATTAGCGTGAGAACGGGAAGTTGAAGGGCTGGCACATGGGCAGCCTAAAACCGCTTGTTTTTTCTTTGTTTCGTTACGATCATAGTTGCTCTCATAGAATTATCTGCAGACGTTGAAGCCTTCATAACGACTGGATTATGTTAGAGACTTTCATTCGTTTTGCGGTATTTTCAAATTGGTAAATTTTGCGACATTTTAAAACAAGGATACGCGTGCTGAAGAGGTTTGATATCCTGTACCTATAACGAATACAAAGCTGAGAAAATCTCTTCCTCGTTAAGTACAGTTGATTCAAATACTCGTGCGGACAAACAGATCTACGGGTACTTGAGTGGCACTATAATGATCGTCTGGTATGAACAATTTCCTGTAGCCAAGGATGCACTTGGTATGTGATAGGAGAGAGGCGGGGGGTTGGTGGTGGACTCGGGAAGTCAGTCAGGTCACGGGGTTCCCAACTTTGTTAAAAATAATTGCATCATTTTATACCGGAACGGATTGATTTAGCGATCTTTATCGGGTGGGAAAAGACATTGAGAACCACTGACACGTGATAGGTAATCATCCAATTCCGCTAATCAGGTCATTCACAGATAGTTAGTCAGTCATGTGACTAACAACCATGTGCTTCTTTACTCACGTGTCTTCGGTTCGCATACCAACGTATGCACTACGTTCGACCTGCGTTCAGTCAATGAATTACATCAAGGACTGGGATCCTGTAATTGAGAAATTAACGCACTCTGGGATTGAGTTTGAAGTGAACGAGTGCAGCATGTAACACGCGAATTTTTAGTCAGGAATCATGGCGCAGAGCATCGCATAGGTATGGCCCAAAACCTTGAATTCGGTGTATCAATGAGACATTACATACCTAATTTTCAATCGACTAAAGTCGTGGTCCTGACAATGCCGAATGATATGGTTTTGGATTTTTTTTAGTCTTATTATTAAACGTGACTTACGAAACATGAAAGTTGGAACGACCGTTAAGAGGAATTGTCGAGCACAATGATCGCGCTGTAGATAGTGCTGCTTTTTTTTTGTCTTAATCACATAGACTACCAATGGCGGTTTTTTTTCCATTCCAGAACGTCGTACAACGATTCCGCGTTTTTAAATACCGTTCAATAATTTCCATAGTACAACGAGAGAAGGGAAAGTGCTAAGTGTTTTGACCCATGACCTCAGAGCGATCCAACCGTAACCGCAACCGCAACCCCGCAGCTTGTTGTTTTCTCTCTAGACGATATCTCTTCTTTATCAATCCCTGCATGCGTGCAAATCGTGAATTTGTATATACAGCCTGAAGATAATAGAGCGCCAATCTTTAACTTATCATTCCCAGACGCTCTTCCAGTTCTTTGTACTTCATTGGTTATTATACCGTTGCCTTTGTCGCACGCAAGATCTTTTCCAAGAATATGGAGAATGGACAAGATTTTCCTCGTTGCTAAAGCTTTCCTACATCAAGAGACTCGGTAGAGTCTCGCGCCTAGTTATATAAAAAAAAAAAAAAAAAAAATTTTTTTTATATGCCCTGCGCGAGACTCGACCGAGTCTATATACCCGAACGAGAGCTGAACTGCCTATACGGCAATTTATGATCGTTAATTTCTTCCGCCTCGCTATATATACGGAATTGTAATATTTATCGCAGGTTGTGGCCAAGAAAAGCTTTCATTTGAGCCCTTTCACAATGAAATCGATGAACGGAGAGCTGAGATATGATTATTTAACGTTTTAGAATACCCGTTTTCATCACGAATTTTTGTTCACCTTCTTCAGTCAGATCGCTTGGCACTAAATCTATGCGTATAAACAGTATAGAGTGGCTTTCGCTAGGCTATGTAGAGACCTACCAAGTACGGGCGTCAGTTGTTTGATGGCGCATCGGTTGGCACTAGCGTTGATTGAAGATATTCTATTCGCTAGCATGCTGCCGATTTCAAACGTACGATCAAAAATTAATTGCAAATAAAAATTAAAAAACTTTTGAAGTGAAACTTCATATCGCGCGGTAGACGTAAAATGAAACTCGGATGTAACGAAAATGCGACAGGAGAACTTATTTATGAATATATGTATATATTATATATGGCGTTCCTTGCCAATGACAAGAAAAAATTGTAAATATACCCAGATCGAATTGTGATGAAATGCATTGTATAATATTGTTGTTTATCAATATATAGGGCATTCCTCGCCAATGACAAATAAAAAATTGTTAATATACCCAGATCGAATTGGAATGGAATGCCCCGAATATAAAAAAAAAATTTTGAATAAAATTTGGAGTACGTGGTACTAGGCGGGCCTTTTGTAGACAAGTAGGAGGAAACGGCAATTGAACCATGTCAATAATCCTAATATAGTGATAGAAAATATTGGCCCGCCTAGTACCACGTACTCCAAATTTTATTCAAAATTTTTTTTTTAATTATTTCTGTTTGAACCAATGCAGGCGTCAATTGCCTAGCGTTATATTTATGGTTCTACGTGGCAAGATAAGAAGGCTGTCAATACCATGTTATGGAAAACCTAATTGCCAATTCGGAAAAAGTCAACGTGATGTAGGTATAGATACTAGGCAGTAGCATTTGATTTCGGATCTTTTTTTTTACGAGGAAGGAATTTTTGTGTAAAATATTGTATGATGTTTGTTTGGCATGGGAATGTATTTTTTGTGGGTTGTAAATTTCTTTGCCAGTAGTTAACAGGTGGTAAAACGAAGACGTCCGTTAAGCTGGCAAGGCCACTACAGCACAACGAATTGCGACTAATTTATTAATTTGTCGCTTATTAATCGCTATTTAATTGCCAAAAAAAAAAAAATTTCGCTCTTCCCGTTTTCGAAAAAATCGCGGCAGTTCCAGCTTAACATTAGGCTGGCCAGGCCATATACAAAAAATCGGAATAATGCAGCGCGAGACGAAAATTAGCGCCGCAAGATTTATTCGCTTATTAATCGCTGTCGATTGGGACCCCAAAAACTTTTCCAACATCATCCCCTAACCAAATGTTTCACCCCCAGGGATGGAATCGCAATGGATCTTTCAAACATGGAAAATTTCGAAATGTAATCGACCTGGAAATTATTCGCTAATTAATCGCAACCGACTGGGACCAATAAACTTGTTTCCGAAGTCATCACCTATCCGGATATTCCACCCCTTCGGCCCAAAACGCAACTCGCCATGAGGATACTTTACATTTCCAAATTTCCGTGCTCTAGGAATTAATCGCTAATTAATCGCAACCGACTGGGACCAATAAACTTTTTTCCGAAGTCATCCCCTATCCGGATATTCCACCCCCTCGGCCCAAACCGCAACTCGCCATGAGGATACTTTAAATTTCCAAGTTTTCGCGCTCTAGAAATTATTCGCTAATTAATCGCAACCGACTGGGACCAATGAATTTTTTTTTCAGATCATTCCCCATCCGGATATTCCACCTCCTCGGTCCAAAACGCAACACGCCATAAGGATACTTTACATTTCCAAGTTTTCGTGCTCTAGGAATTAATCGCTAATTAATCGCAACCGACTGGGACCAATAAACTTTTTTCCGAAGTCATCCCCTATCCGGATATTCCACCCCCTCGGCCCAAACCGCAACTCGCCATGAGGATACTTTAAATTTCCAAATTTCCGTGCTCTAGGAATTATTCGCTAATTAATTGCAACCGACTGGGACCAATAAATTTTTTTTTCAGATCATCCCCCATCCGGATATTCCACCTCCTCGGTCCAAAACGCAACACGCCATAAGGATACTTTACATTTCCAAGTTTTCGTGCTCTAGGAATTAATCGCTAATTAATCGCAACCGACTGGGACCAATAAACTTTTTTTCAGATCATCCCCCATCCGGATATTCTACCCCCTCGGCCCAAAACGCAACACGCCATGAGGATACTTTAAATTTCCAAGTTTTCGCGCTCTAGGGATTATTCGCTAATTAATATTCGCTAATTAACCGACTGGGACCAATACATTTTTTTTTCAGATCATCCTTCATCCGAATATTCTACCCCCTGAGGCCCAAACGCGACCCGGAACGAGGATAGTCCAAATTTCCAAGTTTTCGTACTCTAGGAATTATTCGCTAATTGATCGCAACCGACTGGGACCAATAAATTTTTTTTCAGATCATCCCCCATCCGGATATTCCACCTCCTCGGTCCAAAACGCAACACGCCATGAGGATACTTTGAATTTCCAATTTTTCGTGCTCTAGGAATTATTCGCTAATTAATCGCAACCGTCTGGGACCAATAAACTTTTTTTCAGATCATCCCCCATCCGGATATTCTACCTCCTCGGTTCAAAACGCAACACGCTAGAAGGATACTTTGAATTTTCAAGGTTTCGTGCTCTAGGAATTATTCGCTAATTAATTGCTGCCGTTTGCGACCATTCTGTTCTTCTCGGAGCTACCTCTCCTTGCCGGATCTTTCCCGCCTGGTCTATTCGATAATTAATGATCATCGGCTCTGAGAAATTCTTAGTGGGTTTTGTAAGATAATGAAACATTTCAATAGGCAATGAATTTCACAGGTACGAAGATCAGCTGCTAGTTATCCATATGAGTGAAAAAAAAAACTTCGGTAAACTCAAAGTATGTTTTTATTGAAATGTTCAATTCAGATTTTTATTCGACTTTGCGTAAAATATTAATGCGGGGTTTACTACTGTCCTTTCTCTTCTTTTTATTTCGGTCTTCTGGTTGTCGTCGTACTCTTCCCATGTGCCGTTACTTCGTAAGCAAAAGGCAGTATAGTGGCTCATTCCAAGTCTGTCGATCGAACTCTGTCTAGTACCTGGTGGAACTATCTCATTGATAATACCGACAAGATTGTACACTTGATGAGAAGCTAAAGGACTCGGAAATTGTTTCGGAAAATCCTCTAGTCTCATCACTCTATTTTCATCATCCGATGAAACTTCAAAAATGACTATCGTTCCTAGAATGATTCAGTAAAAAATTGGTACCAGTAGCAAACATTATCTGAGCAATTTCACAATAAAAAATTATGTTACCGATCGCCGAAATATTAGTCGACACAGACCCGGTACACTCAGGTACATTACATCTTCTCGGTAGTTTGAGAATCTCCGAAATATCCAGTATCTCACATACAGCTGTTCTATCAATGATCGGTAGATCACGGACACTTGATTGCGGATCACATCCCTTGTCGCACACTACCAGTTCGGTAAAGCTGGGCGAATTTTCAAAAAGTTTTCGCGCCAGCGTTGGAATCCCGGTGCTACAATTAACGATAAATGTTCCACAATCTCCTGGTTCCAAAGGGAACAACTTGCATAGCAGTTTAGCCCGGTTTTGGTAAGAAGAAGCTCTTAAACTATTGTCCAAAACATCGAAGACCATATCAAAGAGTTCGCTTTGAGTTCGTTCTTCTACAACCTGAAATAAGTGCTTTAATAATACAGTGTCAATAGACGTGCAGCATAGGCGTGTTTGAAATACTGTGCGAAACGGTTATATAATACTACACACATCAACTAACGATGAAATGGAGGCTGATGGTAATCGAACTCTAGACATGAAACAAAATAGTATACAGCAGACTTCTGTACAGTAGGAACTTTATAGTTGTAATCAAATTATTATCAATTTCCTGTTATGTTGCTATTATTATCATTATTATCATTAATATACTATCAAGGGATATATTTGATATTAAAGATTATACTTGTAATGACAATATTTTGATTCGAACGCCTCTAAGTATTTTAGAACAGAGTTCAAATCAACTATGCGTAGTTCTACCACAGACAAAATTTTACTGTCATAATTGTTGTATTTTCATGAAAAAAAATGTAATTTGTAATTGAAATTTTATGTAGGGCCCTACCATGTTCCGTAACTCAGATCTGTCGCAAAGAGCTGCTAACATTACTTGATAGATACTATCGAAGGCACAAGTATATGTCACATAAACCTTTTTGCCATCTACAGTTAGTGCGTGTAGGGACCCATGGCTACCATTTTTCATTATTAGTAGTTTTTTATTCTTCTCGAACGTTAATTTTTCTTTAATTTTATGTTTCTCCTCTCCCAAGTATTTTGAGGCCTTTCGTTTTGTATTCTTAGCTGGAATTTTATTTTTAAGAGTCAGGCCACGCCAATTTTCTTCATCGCGAGTCGCAAGAATCAACGGGACACTTCGTGTTGAGTGACATGCCAAACAAACTCGCTTCTGTCCGTACCCCTCTTCTGAGTCGTGCAATGCAATCGAGCACAATTCGAGCGCATGTACAGATGTCTGACATATTGTGCATTTATGTGCTCCAGTCGGTTTATCATTATTTCGACACGCAGGACATTGTATCTGCGTGGGGCGTGCGTCAGGTACTTTAGTAGATATCGCGGAGTTTTCTTCGATTACCTCGCAGTTTTCATTTGCGATTTCAATGGAATCCCTGCCCGATAAGACTTGTACGCCCGCAGACGAAACTATGTCATCAGGGTTCGGTGTAGTTGCAATAAAATTATCTGCACACTGCTCATAATCTGTAGTAGCCAAATCTTGATTATCGATCATTCTTGCCCCTATCAATTTTCTCCGTCCCTTCATATAGTTTATATGTAAATCCAAGAACCTGTCAACTCTGATAGGCAAAGTTTCATTTTTTAGCAGGTGCGTTTTTATTTTATTAAATTCGCCTTCAACGGGAGCACTAGAAGCTGGAATCCGTCCGTAGCCAAATTTTTCTTGAACTACACACGACCAAAGAGGAAAATTCCCGATATCCTTCATCAATTTATTTGCCAGTGAGGGAAAATAATGTGCGTTTTCCCTGTCACCAACTTGGCTCTCCGTGACTAGACTCACACGTCGTCGAATGTTCGCCCCCCATTTTTTCCATTCAGACATATCTGTATTGCTCTCATCTTCATTTTCATCTGCGTTTTCAGTACGAACTCTGAATTCATTTGAATCAGAATCTAGTTCGTCGTTTTCATGAATTTTTACCTATGTAGTAGAAGAAAATAAATGTAAGATAATGATGATTTTACTGGAAAATATTTCGATATGAAAATAATTGATGTGATAGAGCAGCACTGTGTACTCTATAGGCAGATATTATAGAATACATTCTTAAACTTACATTTTCCTCCGATATCAGTTGTTTAACAAACATTTTAGCATTTTCGCTATTGCATCGCGTCCCATCCGGTAATAATCCCTCTGTCTCGGACACACTTACAAAAAGAATCGATTCAAAAACCTTTTCTGCGTCTCTTAAAGATCGGCACAATATAAGTTGTCCGATTGCTGCACGGTAAAAAATCTTGATCCTTTGTGCAAGGGGTTTTAAAAAGTCTGCGTAAATTTTCATAAAATGGGCTACGTCAATTCTAACATAGCATGGTGGTGGAACGTTTGAACTATAACAGGCATCCGCATATTCATTAATCGTAGTGTAAGAGGTGAAAGCTCTGATAGTAGCGTTTAAAAGAGCTCTAGATGAATCAACGATAACTTCATCTGGCCGTGGCGCCCCAGACCGCACCCATTCCATGAGCCAAAATTGTATTGAATTTGTATTGTGACGTTCACTTAGCATGTGCGAAATAGAGAATTGTTCTTCTTCTATGTTCATCACAATTTGGTACAAAAAAATTGGCCCTGCATCGCTATTTTGTGGTTTAGAAATTTTCTTTACGATGCTTCCTGTTGCATCAATACACAAAGAAGTTTTGTTTTTGGATGCATATCTACGAAAAATATCAATTTGATAATTTATCCAATAATGGACGTAGAATGGATCTAGTCCAATATTATGAATTATGTTCGCTCCGGTCGTTCCCTTCTGTAAATGTACAGCTTTGACCGGATCACGGTCCATATACTGTTTGCTCAAAAATTCAGATTTAGCAACTCTAAGTACAGGTGACGAATACAAATTTGGGGGCTCGCATTCGTCTGCCTGCATCATTTCGTTGGCTTTATTTCCACGATACACATGTACGGACTGGGTGGAAATTTCTTTGCCTACAGCAGCTCGTTTCGCAAATCGTAGCCACCGTTTACCACATTTTCCTGCACCTTTTACAGAAGTAACAATCAGGGAAATATCACTACTGTCGATATCTTCGTCTTTTATGATTATCCTTGAAGTTCCGCCACATTTGCAGGAAGCTATATATTTAAAGCAATTCTTTATTACGATTTACACTTGCATGTACAAATTTAGGTTGGGCACAGCGGACTCCATTAAGGAAACCAGTACAGTTTGGTTTGGGAAATTTGGAGTACTCCAAAATCCATTTATTTGTCAACCAAAGTTTATTTCACATCAAATAAGATTTTTCTTCGCAAAAGTTTGTCGTAAGGTTTCAGGGACATCGTTGGTCAAATTCAATCTCTCAAGGTCTTGCTCTCTTCAGAAAGCAATTCTACATCTTATGAACGTGAGGATTGGTGAAAAAAAATTCGTGCGAAAAGTTACGGTCAATTATCAAAAATTTCCAAAATTCAGGCCACTAATTTGCAAATAACTTGTCCAACACGAAATTAAAAAAAAAATCCCTCGTTCACACGATGAGGATTTCTTTTCTGAACAAAATGGACCCTCAACGACCCTAATCGGAACAACGATGTGCCTAAAACCTTACGACACAGGTTTTCAAAGAAGAATTGTTTTTTTTTGATGTGAAACAAACTTTGGCTGACATGTAAATGCATTTTGGAGTGCTCCGAATTTCCAAGAATCAAGCTGTAATGGTCTCCTTAAGGGACAAACAAAACAGTACGGTTCCAAAAAGATGTGTTGAGTGTTCATTAACTGGAAAACAAATTTATTCCACTGATCTATGTGTGACATTAGGGTGGCCCTTATTTTGGGAATTTTCGAAATTTGATACGGCCGTCCCCCAGAATCCTTTCAACTATACTTTAATAAAAAATATCTGTAGAATTTGAGCCCTTAATAATAATATCAACACGTCCCCCAAACCAACCAAAGTTTGAAATGCAAAAATATATATGCATTTTTGTGCATGAATATATGAAAATTGTTGTCTCGCGTGATAATTGATCAAAATTTCTGGAATTTGGCTCAGTTGTTTCTGACAACAAGAGGTACAGAAAGTTATTTTGAATATTTTTTTTTCGAATATGTTTAGATTTATGAACTTTACTTTATTTTTTTATTTTTTTCTTTGTCACAACAAGTGGAAGATTTATTTTCCAATAAATAATATAATGAAAATACCTTTTTCTACCTCTTGTTGTTGGAAATATCTACACCAAGTTTCAGATTTTTTTATCAACTATTACGTGAGATAATCGATGCACGAAAATATATGTATTTTTCTGTTTGAAACTTTGGTCGCTTTGGGGGACGTGTTAATATTAATATTAATCTATTTAATATTAATATATTTGGAAGGATTCTGGGGGGCGGCCGTATCAAATTTCGAAAATACCCAAAACTAGGCCACCCTAGTGACAACCCTAGTGGCCAACCTAGAACACAGTGTGACATTCTACACGGTGTGTTCAGGAAATTCGACGGGGACGTGCGCCGATTTTTGCTAAAGTTCGGTGCGATATTTATTTCTTTTTTACATCATAAAACATACCATTTATGTATCCTGATTTCAGGTCATTTGAAATATAATGGTTCTGGAAATTATATCCGCATGCAATAGGCGTTTGCTTGACAATTTCGTCCATTATGATATCTTCCCAAACGCCTGCTACCAATACCGTAGTTAATCTATAAGATTTATTGGCTCGTCTATACTTCTTAGTCTCGGTCAATGCGTGGAAGCTCTCTCTGGATATTTTGAGAGTGTATGTGCGTGAGACCCCCCCCATCTGTTCATCTGAAGACATGTCATTTTGCGAGAACATTTGGCTTTCATTGCTAGGAACACCGTCAGTGTTAATACTGGCATTATTCGTGTATCCAGAATTATCGATGGACTTATTGAAACTAATCTTCTCGCGCAACTTGTATTTATTATTGCACACCATGGAATGTAAAGAACTTCCACTTATCTTGTTATCTAATTCATCTGCAATTTCTTGCCAAACTTTATCACTTTTTGATACAATTTTTCCATGTGGTAATAGGATATCATGCGAATGTGATATTACTCGGTCTATTACCAAATCTTTATTTACTTGACTTGGCCGTCCACGGCCACGTGTAGATTGCATATTCTTAATTTTAAATTTCACTGTATGTATTTCTCACTAGATGTTTACCGAACGACATCAGCCGCACGAATGCCGTCACTGATTGTTAAAAACTGTCGACTGAGTGAAGCGGAGAACGATTCCAAATTTAATGCAACATTGTTGCAACAAGCTTGCTTCGAGCGCGTATACAGTCCTACCTCGTTATAAGAGAGTGTTAGGGCGGTTAGGGGAATAGAATTCCAAGAAATTCGTCGTCGAAGCGTTCCCCCACTACTGCCCAAAGAGCTCGGGAATTGCACATGTGTCAGTGTGTCGGTGATCATTCACCAACTGCTGGTTCTAAGTGTACCTCATGTACACAGGCAGAGTGGGGGAAGCTATAAAGCTAGCTCAAGCGGAACGAAGGGGAAATTCTCTTATAGCGAGGACTCTTATAACGAGGTAGGACTGTACATCGAACTCGCTGTCAGATTAGTCTGGTTCACAAGTCCCTTTTTTTGGATTTTGAGTTAAGACTCTCCGAAAATTATGATCGAGGTGTCATTCGATTCGTCATTGCATCTAGACAAATTTAGTTTAGAACCGACCCCCGGAAATGAGAATTTCAAAAGTTATAAACAATTATGTCAACAAAAAGAGGGTGGTTGAGTTTTTTGCAAATATCTCGAAAACTATTTGAGATATTTGGAATTTGATTTTTTGATTCGGTTGGTTTTGGATTGGTTGCTTGGTGGATTTTTTGGTTGAAATTTGGTTCTAGACGGTTGCGATTAATTAGCGATTAATTCCTAGAGCACGAAAACTTGGAAATGTAAAGTATCCTTATGGCGTGTTGCGTTTTGGGCCGAGGGGGTGGAATATCCGGATGGGGGATGATGTAAAAAAAAATTCATTGGTCCCAGTCGGTTGCGATTAATTAGCGAATAATTCCTAGAGCGCGAAAACTTGGAAATGTAAAGTATCCTTATGGCGTGTTGCGTTTTGGGCCGAGGGGGTGGAATATCCGGATGGGGAATGATCTGAAAAAAAAATTCATTGGTCCCAGTCGGTTGCGATTAATTAGCGAATAATTTCCAGGTCGATTACATTTCGAAATTTTCCATGTTTGAAAGATCCATTGGGATCCATCCCTGGGGGTGAAACATTTGGTTAGGGGATGATGTTGGAAAAGTTTTTGGGGTCCCAACCGACAGCGATTAATAAGCGAATAAATCTTGCGGCGCTAATTTTCGTCTCGCGCTGCATTATTCCGATTTTTTGTATATGGCCTGGCCAGCTTAATGTTAAGCTGGAACTGCTGCGATTTTTTCGAAAACGGGAAGAGCGAAATTTTTTTTTTTTTTGGCAATTAAATAGCGATTAATAAGCGACAAATTAATAAATTAGTCGCAATTCGTTGTGCTGTAGTGGCCTTGCCAGCTTAACGGACGTAAAACGAAGACTTGGTCAACTCGGTATATACCTACAGTTCCTTAATAATATGACGTCAGATTTAAAAGGGAACGAGTATCCACAGGCGAGAAAGTTTTTTTGTTTTTTTTTTTTCTTCTTTCGTTTCCTCTCTCTTTTCCAAAGATGGATCACACATCTGTTCTCTTCACGGTTTATAATCTCACGTATATCCTTGAAGTATGGAATCCCCGACGTGTAGGACTATAGGCACTTACCGAGTTTCCTTTTCTTTTTTTTTTTCTTATAACTTTTTGTTTATATTGTTCGTTTTGTTACGATGCCTGTGACGGTATTATATGATCGTATAGCCACGCCAGACTTACCGTCGCCTCTTATCGTCCAGCTACCATGCTACGCCATTTTACGTTCACACAAAGCTGCATCACATTCGTATACGTATATAATAATATATAACACTACTGTACAAAGTTCCGATCGACCAGCTAACGGTATACTCTTACCAGGCATGATGATTGTTGTTTTTTAGTTTTCTTTATTTCTTTCAGCAGCACAGCGGTGCTGGTGAACACGTGATCGTGATTCTGAGTTATCGGGCTCACGATGCCAGATAGTTCTCTGAACGTTGGTCATAGTTCACAATTACAATTTCATATCAAAACACACACATACACACACACACGTTTATAAATATTGTTAATTTTTTATTTTACGGTTGAACTGCGATATTGACAACAGACATGATTTCATTACATACATACATACATACATACATACATATATATTAATATGGTGTATTAATTTCATGTTTACTTCATAACTCCATCCGTATATAATCCATTTATTTGTTCATATGCTAAAAATACTACATATCCACCAACATAAATTCGGAACTGTGGCTGTTTCGTTTTATTTCTGCTTTATAACAGTTCGCTTAACACGAGCTTGTATATAACCTACTCCGAGCGGATCCGGCTAGAGAATTTTAAGCATTCCATGCTTACCTATCGGACGGATCCATTATGCATGCGGAATTTTGGAGGTTAGTTTGTTGAAAGAGTTTTTAGCAAACTCCTGATCGTATAGCTCTAACAAAAGGGACGAAAATTTCTGTTGTTCATAGTTTCGTAGATATATAACAGTAACAGCTTACGTAACCTATTTTGAGGTAAAACAGTCGCTCTTGATAGATTATTACGTCAGTTGAGAAAAGTTTGCTATCAAGAGACTCGGTAGAGTCTCGCGCCAAGTACATTAAAAAGAATTTTTAACGCACGGCGCGAGACTCGACCCGAGTCTCTATACCCGCATGAGAGCTCTACAGCCTATACGGCGATTGTATTATCCTTATATTTTCTGACTCGAGTTACACACGAGATTCAAATATTTATCTCAGAATATGGCTTCAAATAGCTTTCATTTGAGCCCAATTTTTATGCAATCGGTGGACGGAGAGCTGAGATATAATATTCCGATTTACCGAAATGCTCAATTCGATCAAGAATTTTCGTCCTCTCCGTCTCCATCGTCGTCGTCGTCGCCATCCAGCAGTGTTGCCAGTACCGCTCGGAACGAAGTAGCCAAGCCGTGGCGCGCGTATAACCCCGAAGTAGCCTGTCAGGCGGGAAATTTTCAAATCAAGAGTCTCGCGCCAAGAACATTAAGAAGAATTTTTAACGCGCGGCGCGGGAAGTTCGGTCGAGTCTCTATACCCGCATGAGAGCTCTACGGCCTATGTAGCGATTTTACACGGAGAAAAGATTATAGCGAAATTTCCCATGGATTTCCCATAGATGAATGAGGAAATTTGTACGTTTCCAACAGCGAGCGTCGTGGATCGAGTTTTAATTGAGTATAACTCGAAAACTATACATCATACAAAAAAATGCGGAGTATAAAAAAGTTTCAGCCTGAAGTAAACTTCAAAGTGATGACATACAAAAAATATTGGCGGTTCCGTAAAGTTGAAAAAAAAAAAATTATACTACAATTAGTGTTAAAAATTTCTCAATAACCACGTCTTTTGGGGTTAAAAGTTTCAGAGAATATTCTTCTATTTAAAGCACTTGAGGAATATAAGGCCCACCTTATTTCAAATTGCTTTATATCATTTTTACTTAAAGATAATTATCTCATGAAGGTGGCAAGTGTTGCTTCTTATAATTTCAAACATACATTTCAATGAATAATATGTCTTTATGCCTCGTAATTTTGACTAAAATATAAAAAAAATAATGCTTAACAAGGCCTGGGTTGTTTCTCAAGGCCTAAGCCTTTTTCATCTTTTCGGAAAACCATGAAACCATTATAAATAATTTTCTAATTAGATTTAAAGTGTAAGCACTCATCAATTTATACTTATATTAGGTATATCATTTGTACAAGAATGATATTTTCAAACAAGATTGACTTTGAAGAAGGAACAGGCTTTACTATGCGATGCACATAGGCCTTATTATTCGCACTTTTCAATATTGCTAATGTAATAAGAAGTATTAAGGATATAGTTTATACTGGATTGGTGTTAGCTGTGAATTTTCATTTTTTATGTTCCCTTTAAAAACTAATACATTCACACTATTGTAGGTCCAGTATTTTTGAGATAGGCTTCATTATACTCTAGGCCTGATTACCCTTCGGTACCTTAGTGTAAAAAGTACGTGCATAAATTTTATTATGGAGCCAGATTTAGCTTAGAAGATATGAATCTTTTACTGAATTTATTTCGAAAAAAAACCAACAACAAAAACTTTGTATCACAAGGACTTCGTATCGACTGATAAAATCTTTAAAAACCGTTAAATAAACAGAACTTTATAATCTGTACTTTCATTCCTTCAATTTCGCAGAGTGCTGAAAAAGTTGTATTTTTGGTTCGAAATGAATTCGGTAAAAAATTCATATCTCCTAGACGAAATCTAGCACCACGATAAAATTTATACCCATTCTTTTTACACTATAAAGGAATATTCTCTGAAATTTTGAGCATTAAAAAACGTGAAAAACGTATGGTTGTTGAGAAATTTTCAAAACTAATTTTATAATAATTTTCTTTCAACTTTCCGGAACCCCCATATTTTTTTGTATGTCATCGCCTAGTCATCACTTCAAACTGAAACTTTTTTATACCTAACATTGTTTGTGAGATGTATAGTTTTCGAGTTATGCTAAATTGAAACACGGATATTGTCGATTTCCGCATATATCGGATCAGCTGCTAACGTCTGAACGTTTTTTAATAAAAATCCACAAAAATTCATACGTACTCTTATCAAGTGCCACAAACCTTTTTTAAAGCTTGAACCAATTTTTAGAGGGTCGAAATTTATACAATTCATCATGAACAAGACTAAGTACGAATCGAGATGGTACAAAAAGTAATGAAATCCCCCCTCCCCCAAAAGCACCTCTGGTGCAAAAACCGTTCGCCAAGTACATTAATGTGATACTTTCCACAAAAATAGTTTGCAGCCATTTAATCTACAAAAGTATTGAAATCAATGGACGTTACCAAGTACAAATAAATTTGCTCCCAATTGATTTCTGAATGTGATCCAGTCTTAGTTTTCGGTAGGAATTTACGTTTCGATATATATACTGTGGGTAACACGTAATAACATGCGACATACGAACTCACAAGAAAAGATCAATTCAAATCAAAATTAGGAAAAAACAAAGAAAAGAAAAAAAAATTTGGAGGTTGTGGTACTTGGCGGGCATTTTTGTAAAAATTAGAAGAAAATATAAATGCCCGCCAAGTACCACAACCTCCAAATTTTTTTTTCTTTTCTTTGTTTTTTCCTAATTTTGATTTGAATTGATCTTTTCTTGTGAGTTCGTATGTCGCATGTTATTACGTGTTACCCACAGTATATATATCGAAACGTAAATTCCTACCGAAAACTAAGACTGGATCACATTCAGAAATCAATTGGGAGCAAATTTATTTGTACTTGGTAACGTCCATTGATTTCAATACTTTTGTAGATTAAATGGCTGCAAACTATTTTTGTGGAAATTATACTTATTATAATGGGAGTTGTCGTCTCGACAGAAACCCAATGTCTTCTGTATCGCGATAAATCATTGTCACGATATACTCAAACCATTTAATATTTTTTTAATATAACGGTTTTATCAATTATTTTTGACTCGTGGTCAACCCGGCGATGCAATTTACAGTTAATTAGAAAGTTTCTTTTATACCTATTTTTATACTAAAAAGGAATAGCTGTATCAAATGCTATATCCACTAATTATCGCACGATGCTCCTATATGCTGCAACGATCGAAATAAGCTCCGATTAGATAGTTAGGAAATGTTTATCTGCATTTGATATATTCTCGATCGTCGACAATCATGGAAATAAGAGGTTTCGCTTATAAGACAGATTACAGTCGCGGTTAGGTTAGAATCAGAATGGCTGTTATTTCGGGTTTTAGTTTTGGTATAATACGTAGATCGTGTTAAAAATAGTGGGTTGTGCAGTTTGTGAGAACAATATTCGAAAAACGAAAAGCATACGTATAATAGTATCAAGTATCTCACATTTCATTAGCACATCAGCTGTTTCCGGTTCTCGCGGCCATCTTGGACCTAAACGTGGTGGCTTTGCCAGTTCATTATGATCGTAAGCTCCTTCCTGGTTGGGCTTATTATTTCTATGTTGACAATGAAACGGTATACATATATAAGGTGTACACCTATGTATAGGTACAATATTATATCTTTGTGCTAAATCTGTATACAACACGTTACCAGACCCTTCTCGATTAGAAACCATTCCGACGATAACTGTACCTGTATAAGTGCCCATGCAGTATGCCTATAATACATCGATTTTTAATCCCGTGCTGAGAAAGCCGTAGAGTAAATTCTCCCCAGCTGTTGATAAACTTTATTAACTCTATGAAAGGCGAGTTATGAGTTATGAGTTATGAGTTGTCGAATCGAAGTGTGTATAGTATAACCACAAGGGAACCTCGTGGTTCTTGGTTCTTGATTCTTGCCATGGCTATGACTACGACTACGGCGTCTTCGTCGCGGCGTCGTGACGCCTGCAGGATTTTTAGATTTCACTGGCTCCACTGCAGTCCGGGCAAAGAGCTTAAACGTCTTCTGAATTATATGAACGTCCCGGAATGTGTTTTGCCCCCCCGAGACATTTGTTACGGATGATTTCGTTTGGCTATCATTTGTAGCTCTGCTGACGTCAAAAGTGACAGTGAATAATTATTCAATGTCTTGATGGGTTTTTCGGCGAGGGGTGTATGTATGTATAACGGCGACGCTTACGCAGCTAAATCGAGGCACTATATATTATACCTATATATGAATATATAAAGCGAAAGGCATATATATAGTATATCAATGCCAAGAGCATTAACACCGACGCAAGGAAACAACGGAGGCATTTTTTTACTGTTTTTTTTTTTTTATACACGAATACGTACTTAGAAAGGAAAAATGAGAAAAAAATTTGACTACCGTGTCAAATACCGAAGACGACATATCGTTGATTCTTCGATATCAGATTCAGCCATACGCTATATGAAAGTTTCGTAAGTTTTCGATACGAATATAATAATAAAGATCGATACAACTTACTACGTGTGCTTATATACATAGTATATAAATATACTAGGTACTTATATACCTACTGTATTCATAAATAATTATATAACCGAGGGAAAGCTGTTGCGAGTGATCAGGAAAGTTGTGAAAACTTGGTATAACAGTATACTACTGCAGTGCATATGTATTGAATGTTGACGACGATAATTTTCATCGTGTTTACCCACAGTCTTAAATTACTCTTATCGTCGTATCATTGTCAACAGATATATTATTAGCATCGTTCGAAGCGTTGAAGAAAACAACAAATTTACATCCTGTCTATAAGTCCATATCTTTCTGGATCCATCCGAAAAAAAAACAAGGCAGAATGAGCAGTCCTAAGGGACTGTACTCAACAGGCACTCACGATTTATCAGTATCATAAGTATCAAGTTAATAGAGGATAAAAAATAGCGATATTTATTTTTTCACGTAAACTATCATAATAGATGTCATATCCTAAGATTTATTTCCAGGGGCATAATCCCCAACTGAAATGAAAGTAACGCTCCAAAAGACTAGAGTTTTGGGTCGGCGCATTAGGCTCGGGCAGTCCGGACGGACAAAAAACCCTGAAAAATGATGAATCTTTGTAGGTAAACCATCGTAACAGATGTGATATCCTAAGTTTTCTTGCCAGGGGCATAATCCCGAATTGAAATTAGAGTAACGCTCCAAAAGACTAGAGTTTCGGGTCAGTGCAGTAGGCTCGGGCAGTCCGGACGGACAAGAAGCGTGAAAAAAATGATGAATTTTTGTAGGTAAACGATCAGACTAGATAGAAAATCATGAGTTTTTTTGCTAAGGGCATATTTCTCAATTGAAATGAGAGTTATGCTCCAAAAGACAAGAGATTTGGGCTGGTGCAGTAGTGTCGACCAGTCCGGACGGACAAAAATCGTCTTTAGGAAGGCAAATTCATAAGGTACTCTAGAGATATCCTTCGTATATGAAATGAGTGCCTAAAAATGCAATTCCTGTTCCTCTTTATATACCTATACCGTTTGGAACCTGCTGCAGTGCCAAGAGCAGACTATGCTACTGCAACAGAAATTTCGAGATACTAAATCGTGCAAAAACTGTTGTTCATTTGTTGAACCACGGAGAATTTCGTACGTTCAATAAAGAACCAGTATACACCCCAGTTTACCGCAGGGTAAAGTAAACAAGTTGACTTATTTATTTAATCAGTTAAGTGGTGAATTAATTTC
This sequence comes from Macrophya alboannulata, assembly GCA_949628255.1. Taxonomy (NCBI): domain Eukaryota; kingdom Metazoa; phylum Arthropoda; class Insecta; order Hymenoptera; family Tenthredinidae; genus Macrophya; species Macrophya alboannulata. Next base: position 40,914,709 of record OX451206.1, on the reverse strand, counting down.
TCGTTGAATACGTATTAGACAGCTTGAGTGAGGAGACAGAAAGAGAGATAGAGAGAGAGAGAGAGAATGAGAAAAAGGTATAAAATTGGCCAACGATAGAAACTAAACGTCTAGAATTAGTGACGAAACCTTGCCAATTCTCGCCTCTGCAGGGTGAACAACGAGGTGAACAAGGTATATGTACATACGTATACATACATACTGCATCTGTACCGCGCTATATAATCTGGAGGACTTTGAAACTTCGAGGAATTAAACCAAGTAGCTAAAACTTGCAACTGGTGACTAGACGAATGCATTTTGGTTCGCTAAGAACCCTAAATCCACCACCGATCCTGGTTAGCTTAGGATTATCGTATGTTTCCACGGTTGGATTTGTGCCAGCCGTTCCATCGCGTGTCAAAGAAGGCATTGAGAGATCGTATACCTATATATATATGTATATGAGGAAAATTTTTATTCTACACCTGAAAATGGAATCCTACTGCAGGATTAGACTGTGCAAAACTAAAAAAAAAAAAAGGAATAAAAAATGAAGAACAGAACAAACGATAAATTTTATACGAAACAAAAGACACAGTGCTGACGCGCCTGCAATCACCGGAAACTTCTTATCTCGTACCCGAGCTCGTACACACTGCATCGCTGCACTCACCACAACTTCAGCAGGTTTTCACTTTCCCACGGTTTACTATATGTATACGTATATACCCCTAATCTATCGAGAAACTGCAGAACAATGTAGTGGAAATAATTTTGCTGATTTTACATCCGTGGGGATAAAATGAAATGACAAAATAAAAACGTATAGTTTCATCTCGGATGTAGCAATACGGCATCAACTTATCATCGTCATTATCATTATTCAAGGATTAGTTTTAGTAACGCGGATTTACAACTTTATTGTGACACGGCAGTAGCAGCTGGGTTGATACCCCCCCTCCCTCAAAAAAAAAAATATATATATAGCCAGAGGCGTCGAATAAATCGAATCTAATAAGAAAAAATATTGAATGAATAATAACCAATATTAGAAGTTTAGAAAACAATTTTGGATCCTCGTGTCGAGCTAAAATTCGGAAGGAACTTGCTCACGCAGACTTATCTTGTACATACGCGTCGTCGAGTCTTCGATTCATCATCAACACGCGTCATCATTATCCAGAATTCTTTTATTTCGATCTGAGAGACCGAACAAAACGAGCTTTAGAGGAAAACAAAAAACTCTGCTTTATTTTATATTTCAGTTTTAAACAAAAGATAGAGCACGCTGTAATTATACGCAAAGCCTCTTCAAGCCTCAGTTTCGAACGTTGATCACGTTTTTTTTGTTCCTTTTTTAATTTCAAAAGATTTTTCTTCCCTCACTCCGTAGTCGTTGCATACGGAAAACTCTCTGCGTTTCTTTTTTTTTTTTTTTTTTTACATAAATTTTTTTTTTTTTTTTTTTCATCAGTCTTAAACAAACCTCGTTATCTATTTCGTGTACCTAATTACGTAATTGCTGCAGGTTTAAAAATAATTGTTAAAATTATATCCACCATATACAACGTGGAATAGCACATATTATATAGTCTGACAATGATCCGCAGCTACATAGATATTTCTAAGTCTGTTTCGAAATCGTTTTAATTCCATAAATCTTGGATAAAATAAAAAAAGGGTCTATTTTATTTATAACCGGGTTTTGGAAAATCTATGAATTTAATTTCTGGCTCCGGTTCAGTGTATATAGGTATATATATATACATATATTACGTGTCTCAGTTTAGCGAAACGCAAATTGTGACCGGTCTAATAAATAACTTAAACCAACCGACCCGACGGTTATACAGATGCATTTAACTGTGAATACTGCAGCATTACATACATACATACATACGTTTCCGTGTGTGGAATGATGCAACGCAGCTTGACGAGTAAAAAGCTTACGCAACTACGATCGGCGCGGCGTGCTGCAGGCGTGCTTTAACCGCGAGCTGCTGGGAACGATTAGAAAAAAAAAAAAAACACACACACACATACGAAAATAAAAGGCAAACGTTGCACCGGCTAATTCGATAGCCAAAAATACATATTGAATTTATATACCTATGTAGCCGTCTATTGATATCTGTTTTAAATCCCCCCCGGCAGGCTCGCGAGTCTGCTGCAGACTTCGATGCTATATACGTATAATATATAGCATCGTTATGTACACATGTGTAACAGTTCGTATATCGCCGTATGGAAGATAAGAGAGAACAAAAATAATAGTAATAATGATAATAATAATCATATAGCGATATAAAAAAAAAAAAAAAAAAAAAAAAAATTAACAATGTTTACTCCCATTTGCAACGTCGCGCCGTTCTGTCTAGTTGGTTATACATTATACACGCGCGCGGCGCGGTTATGTAAGTAATATTTTTTCTATAGTATAAAGTTGTTGGGCCAAGTTATATACTATACGTAGGTATGCATATATATATATATACGTGCAAACATACATACATGCAAAACATACGACGATTATATTGTACATACGTACCTGTACTAGCTTTGAAATGAACGGCATATATACCTATACGAGCATGACGTTTTATATCATTGGTAAAAGATAGAAAATACGATAGTAATCGATATTCCGGTTTTGCCGCCGTAATTTGACTAATTTTTTTTATTGTTTTTCTTTTATCCAATCAGGATATGGTTTAGTCTTATGTCGATTGTACCTGTATTTTATATACTTATATAGGTATATGGTATGACGATCATTATATGAGTGAATTCACAAATTCCCGGTGTGGTTTTGTATCTAAAAATTTTCGACAATTTTTTTTCCATTATCAATGGTTGTGTAATGAGGCACAAGCCACGTCAATATAATTTTTTTTTTTAGTGAAATTTCATGCAATTTTTAATATTTCACGTTTTTAACGTTTTTTGAGATAATATAGTCTCACAGAAAAAAGTACATTTTCCGCTCTTTTCATTGAAAAAATATTTTCATGTACCGCGCGGATAATCGGAAGTTTGAAAGACATATGATTGAACCTTCTTCCGCAATTCCAAATTCAATTTTTTTTTTTTTTTGCTTCGTTCATCAACTTGAAATGTTCTCTTTGACGTGTGAAATTTGCAGATTAGGCAATCTGCGAAATTTGAAAACGTGAAATATCGAAAATTGCATGAAATTTCACTAGAAAAAACAAAATTCTATTGAGTCGGGGCTCGTGCCTCATTTCCACGGATATCGACCATTGATTGATTGAAAAAAATAGTCAAAAATTTTGAGGTATAAAACCAAACCGGGAATTTGTGAATTCACTCATATACAGTTGTCCTAGTTGCAGTCATAAGAGCATTCTGTATACATAAGTATATAAATATGTTATCAATTAATTATCTATAAAATTGTATATATATATTTTTCTTTCTTAACAGTATATAAAATTTTATCCATTGATATTGTATAATTACGAACTTTTTGCCTCTGATCGATCTTCGAGGTCAGGATTTGATTTTTTTGGTTTTCTTTATTTTCTTTTTCTATATCTTCGGTCCATATCACGTTCGATAATTAATTACATTTACGCGAGATGGGAGTTCAAGCTGCAGTCCATGAAAAGAGTATTATACGTATATATAATACCTAAGTAAATACAGATATACATACGTATATTCAAACGTAAAGAATATATACCAACGATGTGCATATATAGCTGACACTTTCTTATCGTATGTATATTCTGCACTTATTAATTTTCATGAATACACACGCGTACATAAATATCGGTGCCAGGGGGCAAGGTACACCCGTATATATCGATGAAATATGTAAATGTTTATTCCTCGAGTATATAAGCTGCACACAAGTATTAACGTTATACCGATATATATATACGTCGGAATGAAAGAAAAAAAAAAAAATACAAAAAAAAAAAAAAGTTGCGACTGCAATAAATTTTTATTCGCATTCTACATATCGATACAACGATTGGTAAAACTTACGTATATGTATGTACACGATATGCCAGGATATGTATAGTTTGATTAATAAATTTAAAATACTATATTTATTATTATATTTTTCGGAAAAAATTATATAATAATCAAAGATTATATTTTCAGTCAAATTATATTTACCGTGTTCGCGGTCGCAACTTTTTAACGCCCGAGGAAAAAAAAGAAAACAAATTCGTAAAGATAACACGATATATATACTTAAATATTATATATTCGCGTGCTAAGGTGTGTATGTAACATACGTTGCGTGCAATAAGTGCCGTTTGTAGCCTTGACATTGTACCGTCGTGCGTCGACGTACGTTCTCGGTGGCATTACGTAATTCGCAATTATGGGATGGGGGCTGGGGGATTGTGCCACGTGCTCAACCGGATCGCATATACGGTAAGTCTAGAATCGGAATGTCAGCCGCAGTTTGTCACGTGTTTAATTCAGACACGTAGAAAATTGGCAAATGTATAGTATAAAGTATATTATGTGTATAAGTATATTAGGTATTCACACACATACCTACTTACTTACACACATCTACCTATTGCAGATGGACGACGCGATAGTCACGACTGAATTTTTCACAACCAATAAATATATACATATATACATATACATATATACCTATATATTTATGTATTTATATATGGTCGTTTGGTTAATTATTATGCACAATATAATCGTTCGGTGATGGCTGGCTCGCGTTGGAATAATTATTATTATATACTACGAAGTTGCGGTGCAGACATTACGTGCATATTTCATACTCAGGATATAGATATACCTATACGTATATATGTTATACGTTATAGCACATTACATACGAGCGGGCGTTACACGGATGAGAGAAACAAAATGATATGACAGTTTGAATTTATTATACAACTAGACAAGTTGGCGCGCGAATATAAGAACGAATTAATAATGATTAATTATTGGAGTTTCTGTACGCAGGTTAACACAATATCATCTCGTAAACTATCCTAGTCGAATTGTATATCTAGGTATAAATTTGTTACAATTTTTTTTTTTTTTTTTGCTTATTTTTGTTCTTGGGTATAATTTGAATTTTAAATAAAACGATTAAACATTCGCGAAGACGCGAATTACGTATACATATATTCCTATTCAAATACTTAAATGAAAGATCAGTATGTTACTACATATTATTATCTTGTTTTTATTCACGTTAATATATATACCTATATACAAGCTCGATTATGTATATGCTAATTATTACGATACGTTTTCCCGTGACAACAAATTGAAAACAAGGAGAAAATAATCTTTAATTTTTGTTTATTTATTCATTTTTTTTTTTTTTTGTTCATTAGAATCTTCAGTCACACGATTAACGTGCCAATTGACTGTCGATAATTCATTTCATTTTATTCATTTTTTTTTCTTCCGTATCATTTGATGAATTTTCATTAGCCATATCCATCGTGTCAGGTATAGGTTAAATTTAATTTTAAAACAGAGAAAAAGAGAGGGAGAGAAAAAAATCGTATAATTTATAATGAAAAAAAAATTTTTTTTAAGTATATTCAAATGGAGAAAAAAACAGTATGTTACATTACGAAACAAGTGCGCAAAGTAGGTGACTCTCGCACTTGTTTCGTATATCATTTTTTCTTTTCCAAAGAAGATGTGAGAAAAGCTCGATTTTGCACACGGCGCGAAGAGTGGATCTTTTGCGCAGGTATCTAAACCCGTGCGTAAAATCGAACTTTGCACGCGCTGTTTGATACATATATTGTATATTATGTATATCATAGTGGCTCCCGGATTTCGTGACATGATTCGAATCTCCGCGTATACAGATATATAAACTCTTCTCGACAAACTAATATACATAATATATTTGGTTATTCGGACAAAGAGGAACTATTTTTGCTTTCTGCTTCATGGAAGTGATCCCCCGAGGTAGGTATACATACGTATATATGTATATATCACGTATTATACGTCTACGTAGTTGTGTTTGCCGTCCGCGTATTTGGGTCGCACCACATTCCGACTACAGGGCATTTCAAGAGACGCTTGACCTGCCAGCAATGCTTCTGGGTCACGTGTCTTTGGATTTAGGTCTCTCGGGGTACTCGCTCGGTGACAAGTATGAACTCTCGGAGACTATCGCTCGCCAATACGTTTTTAATAGGTTCGTGTAACAGCTCGAACTTTAGTTCGAACCGATCGATTATAACTGCCCTGTAGTGGGTATATTTTTTATATGTATACGCGTTAATTATACCAAATGAAAAAAGAAACTAGATGAATTAGAGTTTTCATTTTTCATTTCTAGATAATTTTTAGACTCCGAGGTACGTACGTATGTATATATGTACGATAAAAATTATAGTTTCATTCTTTGTTCTTCGAAACAAAACAAAAAAAAAAAACAAAAAACTTTCCTTTCTATAAATTGCAGCTCTACTCGCGTTGCAATTTTTTTTTTTGTTCTTTTCTTTTCAACTCTAGTGAAGCATTGCGAATTTTTGGCTACCTGCCATTATGTAGAGGTACACACTTTAGGAACGAGACCAAACTCTAATTACTTTCCGTAGCAAATCCTTCCATTGCTTCTAGCCTCTTCCCTCTCTCGCGTAGAAACAAATTATTCAAAACGATGCGCAATTCGTATACATATACATACATGTAGGCGGGTTCTGAATGGGATGAAAGTTTGATCAGTTTCTCATCTGGTATCTGATATGATATATATGAGAGAAAAATTATCGTTATAATTTTGGAAATTCGGAGTACTCCAAAATGTATTTATTTGTCAGCCAAAGTTCATTTCACATAAAAAAAAAATAAATTTCTTTGAAAACCTTTGTCGTAAGATTGTAGGCACATCGTTGTTTCGATTAAGGTCGTTGAGGGCTCATTTTATTCAGAAAAGAAATCCTCATCACATGATCGATGGATTTTTTTTCACAATTTCGTGTTGGCCAAGTTATTTGCAAATTAGTGGCCTAAATATTGGAAATTTTGGATAATTGACCGTAACTTTTCGCACAAATTTTTTTTTACCGATTCCTACGTTCATAAGATGTAGAATTGCTGTCTGAAGGAAGCAATACCTTGAGAGGTTGAATTGGACCAACGATGTGCCTGAAACCTTACGACAAAGTTTCTCGAAGAAAATTTTTTTTCGATGTGAAATGAGCTTTGGCTGACAAATAAATAAATTTTAAAGTACTCCAAATTTCCCAAACCAAGCTGTACTGGTCCCCTTGATAGACAAATTGATATCTTAGGGGAAAAATTAATAACAATAGTTGGAACAAATTTGCGATAATAATTTATTTATACAAATAAATGAGAATTGCGGGGGGTATGTAAATAAAAAACGTTAACCGATATAGGTATATACGAGCTTCGCTACATATGCGGACACAAACCTGCGATTCTTGTCGTATAATGGGGCTGGCCGGTTGCTGCCGCCCTGCAGGGGGTAGTGAACTCCGAACTGGGTCGTGAGTTCGATCAGTACCACCTAACCTGACCTATCTACAAGTGACTCGGCACGAGAGTGTCTCACTCGCGATTTACGGATACCTAACTACGATCTAAGTTGAATTAGTGATCCATCTCTGCGCAGGAAAAAGATATACGTACACGAGTAACATATTAGAAGAAAGAAAAAAAAAAAAAACAACCAAAAAGGTGAATTCTCTTCATGCCTGAGGATAGTGGAATGCTCAGATCGTCACGTGACCTGACCTGATCTCCTCTGCAGCCGTCATCGTCGCCGTACATCTCCGGAGAAGAAGTACTGTTAATCGTTCGACAGACGTGCGTCATCCTGTATTACGTACGATTACTATAAAGGACATTGAATCAACAGAAAGAGAAAAAGGAAAAGAAAGAATGAAGAACAAAAAAAAAAATTATCATGCTTCTATTTCTTTTATTTTTTTTCCCTTGAAGATTCATTTTTTTTTTGCATTTTTAGAACCCGAAATTTAAAAAAAAATTTTGTTGTTTTTTTTGTTCTATTATTTTAAAAGACTCACCGAAATTAGTATAAGCGGATAAGACTGGCAAGACTTGCACCCTCGAGTCTGTTAATCGGATTACCGCGAAGCCTGATAAAAAAGAAAATGACTAAATTAGAAGAAAAAAAAAAAAAAAAACAACTAACGTGGAGTGAAAATGAAACGATCTTTGTATATGTATAGGTACTTACTCGTAGAGTAATCTTACCTAATCTCCTTTAATTTGGCATAGTTTTTACTTATCGTAACCTAACGATTTTTTGGGCTGTGTCGAGTTTAGGATAAGGTTCCTTTAATACAAGGGCCAAGATACACACTGCGATGTATATTTTACTGCAGCGCGATCCGCAGTCTGAAATGTTTCTTTTTTCTTTTTGTTTGTTTAATTAAAATTTATGCAGTCTGCACTGCTACAGAAACCACGAAGTAGGTAGTTAGGTAGGTAGTCAGGTACCCAACTAAGTACCCACTCGAGGATAACTCTTGACTTATTAAAATGTCTACAATTTCAAGCATGCGGAAAATGAAATCGACCTAGGTATATACCTACCTGCCGCCTATACAACCCTTGAATTATCTCGAGAGCCACACTACTCTCGTGGTGTAAAATCGTTTATGATATAATGGAAACGCGTTAAACAGCTGAGACGTGTGTTATAAAAATATCCCAAAGACGAATGAAAAAAATCTTATAATTCAGATAAGTTTCAAGAATCGACAAAACGTATTCATATACGTCGAAATAATTATATAGTTCGTAAAGTACAAAGCTCTGTATCTTCCAGCTACAGAACGGCTAATTTCACAGAAACTTTACTTCTGTGTAGTTCAACACGTTTTTTTTTTTTTTTTTTTTTTTGTAAAAAGGAAGAAAATTTTCTTTCAAAGTTCTCTGAAGGGGGGTTCAAAATTCTGCAGGAAACGGATGCTTAGGCGAACCTTTTACTCATACCTCTATACGTCAGACCGTAGATATATATTCGTAAGAGAAAGGCCAGTGGCGTTTTAAGTTCTCTTCATTTTTGGTTAAATTCTGTTGTTCAAGAGTTTCAATTTACCCAATTTTAGCAATATTCTTTTGTGCGAGTAGCCAACTCCGTTGTAATCTATTCTCAAGCTCGGCAGTTTCTTCTGTGTAAAACTATACACGGGAGAAAAAAAAAGAAAAAAAAAGTTCATTCAATTTTTTGGAATTCTGTTCAAGGTATTATCTAATTTGAAACGAGGCACGATGATGGAGCAATGCGCATCTTTACCGTAAAGTCATTTTTATTTACACAATAACGATAAGCATGTATGTGTATGTATATGCCTATAGTTGTTTGTCTCGTAACACAAATATCTAAAATACGTGTTTACTGCAAAGCAGCAGCTTATATATTACGCGTCAACAAATTTTTAAGATTATTTCAAGCTTTTGATAAAGAAGTCTACGGATAATAATAGACAAGGTTTACACAGCTGACCATAGAGAGCATGAGTTTTATATACGGTATTAGGAAAATTACTGATTTTATTTTTTATCGCGACTATATGGATATAGGAAAGATATTTTTATCGATTAAACCCGACAATCTTATCTGTATTATTACCGATCTTTTTATCTTCCATCCGCGTGTAATATCTTAAAGAACGCCCATGTATATTACGCGATAAGTAAATAAATAAATAAAACGTGACAAGTTTGCATAGATAGGCATGTGTCTATGTACAGTTGGCCAATAAAGTTCGCATAGGTTTGAAATTTAGGCTCAAGCGTTTCAGTCTCTACGCTGTTGAACAGGCCCATCGCCTCGTATACCCCGCTCCTTGAGAAGGCAAACGCGGCAGACTATCTGCTCGAAGTAAAGTAAGAAACACTTCCGAAATGTATATAATAAATAATAGCCGACCTACCGGCCGTAACGCATCGATCATGGGCCTGCTCAACAGCGTAGACACCGAAACGCTCGAGTCTAAATTTCGACCCTATGCGAACTTTATTGTCCAACTGTACATCTACCGATAAATCTAAAAGTTGAAGATTTATAAATGCGGTTTTCTCTTTATACAAGCGAGTCTTGAGGTTGCTGAAATCGTTTGCGTTACGTAAGTTAATAAAAATCCAATGGATGTCCAAAAAAATCCCCGAAAAAAAAAATGTGTTGACCGTTACATATCCTCTACGGTCCAAATCTAATATTTACAGAAAAAAAGGAAAAAATACGAGATTTTACTGTGAAATTAAATTCAATCCGATTATATTTCGGGACAGTTTCGACAAGCTGGGTTTGGGGTAAAAGGTTGAACGTGCTGCTTTAATATTTGCCCAATTATTGAATTACTTAATTAGTTATACTGCGAAGGGACATTACGAAAGAGGTATATCCATATGCTGCCTCGGTTTTATTGATCAAAAAGAAAATTTATATATATCCCGAGTTGGTATATAAAATAACGGTCAAAAATAACGACCTGCAGTCTGTGCAGACGACTAACGTTGACTTTCCTGTTTTTGCAATAAGGTCAGTTTAATTAAATACCAACGTCGCGGTTTGACCTTAGCCTCTATAACGGTCGTGCCAATTTCACGAACTTTGGATTATTAATCACGGGCAATAATAGCCTAGCTTAGCTTGAGATTGACGACTGCAGATTAATGGATTATGTATATATATAAAACGACAAAAAATTTCTTCATTAAAACGTATACAAGATCGAAAGAAAAGATTTTCTTTCGCAGAATAGTTGTACCTATACAATAATTCGTTTCGATGAAAGGCTTTGAGACCCTTGAACGAAAGTATAAAGTTTATTAAACACGGCTAAACAGGTCTTTAGACATTTATTTTATACCCTGATCGAACTAATCTGGCCATTTGCCAATACGATCTAACAATAAGCCAACGAACGTGGAACACACGATGCTTGAATAAACTGCCTCGTTGCGCGGATTCTCAAGAACCAGCTAACCCGCTATGGTTATATATACGAAGTTTCATTTACGCTGTCGATGCAACTTTTTTTTCTTTTTCTTCTTCAATGTACTACTCACGAATCGTTCGCTAATTCTAAACTCCCCACAAAACGAAGAAGAAAAAAAAAGACACAGAAAAAATAAATCAAATTTTTTCCGAACTGCGGACACGTCGATCCGATTCCAATTTTCAATTCGGACATTCATATTCAATTTTTGTATATTTTGATAGTATCTTTTTTTTTTTATTATTTTTTTGCACATTTTTTTGGCGATACAAAAATTCTCTTTCTATAACTTTACCTATACCCGATCCATTTTTTTTTTTTTTTTTTTTTTACGGCCGATTCTCCAAGGCCAAGAAATTACAGGCCGTACTACAGATCGACCTTCGCGAAATTAGTCAAGATTGACGAACTCGCCGTTTGTATAGCAAACGTATAATAAATTCGCAGTATGTATCTGGAATAAAAAATTTTTTTACTGCCGCATATATATCCGATAAAATTACGAGTGCCTCAATTTTCGCCTGATTGGAAGTCCGTCTTGAGTACATACCTGTATTCATGTCTATATGCATACATACATACATACATATACATATAAATTGGCGAATCGCGAATATATACTATATATCGGACACGTTGGCTGTGCTCTGTTCAGTAATTGAAAGAAAACACACTTTGTGATTAAATTTCCGAGAGTTAGAGAGAGGGAGCTGAAGCCTCCAAGGCACTTGATTCAACTAGGTGAGTTGAGTAACGAACTATATAGCAGCCGAGCAAGAGGTACATACCTACTTGCTATTTTCAAGAGAGTAGGTATAGGAGGGTACTTCGTTAAAGTCTGTAATTCAAATAGTATCTACGTTCGTAAGATGGCTGAACTCCTGCATCTGGAACTTAAATAGTTTAAAAAATTTGCCCTGAAAAAAACAAAAAATTGAACGATTATGCGATTTAATTAAAGGGTTATACATACGTTTAGACGGCCGAAAAAGTAGGTGAAATTCGGGATTTTTTATCTCGAGAACTAATTATTCAATTCAAACTGGGTTTCGTTTATTTGAAAGGGTGTACGTTTAGGTACGTCCACAAATTTTTTTATCTTCATTGAACTACTAGGAGCGCCGTTGTCGTGGCTGGCGTCAAAAGTGATTTTCGCTGCAACGGCGCGCAAATACCAAGTTTCCGAGAACTGGATTGATCTCAAACAAAAAAAACTAATGGATTCTCAAAATATAATATATAACGCAAAACTTGTTGCAGGATTTTTTTTTATTTGAATTTTCTTCACAAAATGGCGACTGTCTGAACTTCTCGCTCGAAATTTCGTAAAAAAAATTTGACCTTTCTAGTTCAATAAAAAAAAAAAGTAGTGGTTCGAAAAAAACAAAATCCTACGACAACTTTTTGATAACGTATGCAAAAAGATTGTGTCCAAATTTGAAGAAGATCGGTCAAACCGTTTTCGAGATATCTTGGTACATGACTACGAAAATGTAGTTTCAAGATAATCGCGTTCAAAGTTTGGCAAAGAATTGCAGCGCTCGGCCTTCAAACTTTAATAAAATGAAAATAAAAAAAATCGATTTTCAAAAAATTCTAAACGTATGTAATCCCTCAACCTGCCACTTAGATTTTTCTAAAGCTGATCTCGAATCCCTGAAAATAATCATGAACCAAATTTTTTTGACTTTGGAAAGAATAAATACCGATTAAGTTTTAAGGAGAGAATTAAACGCTGTATAAGGTGTATAAGAGATAAAGCTGCACCTAGTATACCGAGCTAGGTGAGTAATTGGATTCCTTGCGTTAACGGAAAACCTAGATTTAGTGTCGACTTGCCAAGATAACTGGGCTAATAAAGTTAAGGAATCGGTTCTTTAGTGATTTTCAATTTATTGCGAACGTTTAACGAATACGCGATTAGACGAATTACCGCGAACACCCCCAGCTTATTATCGTCGAATCTGAGTTTTTTAATTACAATGATTAAATTACTGTACTTTACCATATAACTGGGATTGAAATAACCTCAATGTTGTCAATACCGAACTACTATCTCAGACTATACAACGTGATAAATAATTAAAATGAGTAATCCGTGGGGCAGAAAATGCGAATGACAATAATTCTATGAATTTTTATGCGATGTATATATTATCCAGTCATGCGACGCGACGTCGAGGTCAAGCAGCGATTCAAACTTCCCTGAACGTTATAATCCAGGTCAAATGTTAAATCCATAATCAGAGCACTCCGCGATTCTCTAAAATCTGTTGAAATCATTGTTAAAATAAAATTCAGTAATTATGCAATATAGATATAACGACATAATTAGGGTGCAACAGTCTGATAAAAAATTTTGAAGATCTGTTAGAGAAATTATCCTAATTTTTTTTTTTTTTTTTTTTTAACCACATACCTACTCGCTGTACAAAACCAGCAGCTAACTTCCGGTGCAGTAGGTACTATTTCCACTTGCGTGTTGGTTCCTCGCGTGCATTGACCCTATACGCCTAGGGCCTAAAATGTGCGTGTCCCATATATCAGAGACCCTTTAATTACTCAGGGAGTTATATAACGTACCTACATGCAACTTGAGTATTCCTATTTTTTTTGTAAGTTTTTTTTATTTTTTTTTTCAATCTCCAGCTGTGAGACTTTTTACGATCTGTAGAAAAGCAACGCGTAAGTTGGGTACGGAATCTGTCGACGATCGGTCGTGATTAATATGTATAACACTTTGTTAATGATTTTGAAATGTTTTTTTTTTTTTTTTTTTTTCTCTCTTTCTTTATTTTGTTTTCACTTTTATGGAAATTCAGTTTGAAATTAATTTGCATGCTTGATCATCGGGGGGAAAACGATCATTGTAGAAAATTCAGTGAGCGATCGCATTTATACGTGGGAAATCAAAGTATTATTAATATTTGTTGTTACGCAAACAGTATACGTTATATAGGGTATGGCTTGTGGCTTCATATATTGTCTGCCCTAAACGAATGAAAGCTAATAATTCATGTACCAATTTGTCCCACTCGATTCAACTCGCGATATTACTAATGCCTACCTACGTATAGTCCATTTACGTATATACGTGTACCTCTGCAGGTATAATAACCGCGTTTACATTTATATATTTCGCAAGGCAGCACCTGCGGGATATTATATTGCATACCAATTGCAGCGTGTGTATACCTATAATATGTATATATATATATATATATATATATATATATATATATATATATATATATATATATATATATATATATATGACCATATTTGCAAAGAGCTTAGAAATTATTAACAAAAACTATTTTTTTTTTCACCAATCGACTCAAAATCACTTGGGAATTATTTGAAATGAAAATCTGGACGTTTTCTCGGATACATTTTTCTTTTTTACCTGTTTCACTTTTATATAATCATCGTTTATCGAATTTATAATACCTATACAACTGGCCTTATACGAAAATGGCAAAGTTTTGTTCATTATCTATACGCGTCTACCTACACAACTCACGCCTTCGTGTATTGATAAATATATTTATTAATGTAGAAAACCTACTTACTGTATAGAATTCTTTCCATATATTGTATCTACTTATAACGTGACCCCGTTCGTTCAACCCGGCGCAGTTTTATTCAATTATATTCGCAACGCCGGAATATTGTGTAGACATTTATATTACATTAATTTGCATATTATATACGTATATATGTATATATACATAATATATTTATGAATACTAATTGATTGCCCATGGACAAAATTCTCATTCACTGTATGAATTTAAAGCTCCTATGTTCACAAAGATCCACCAGAAATAAGTAAAAAAACAAAAATTGTTTGAACCCAATTCGTCATTTTCAATTTCGTTGTACGAGAAAAATCATAAAAAAAAAAGAAGAAGAAAAAAAATAAACTGTTTTTAAAAAATCGCCCAGAAACAGAATACATACTGAAAGCATACACAAGCGAGTCAACCATTGCTTGGTGAAGTCTATTTGGAGCTGAGAACATCGACAAACCCTGAACGTTTCACGCTCTGACGGAAGTCCCGGTGCAAGGCACCAGACTTCCGGTCGCCCCAGCTATTCGTGGATTATATACCAACCATAAGGGACAGATTTGTTTGCGATGCTGTTGCTGCAGGTGAAAATAATAAGTGAACGTTTCTTACCGCAGATCTTTGAAGACTTTTATACCATTTTATTCATTTTCGTCTTTTTTCTTCTTCTTTGTAAAATTGTGCGAAGATTAAATTTTTTTTAGAAACTATTCTCACCTCTTCAGCAGCGACTACAATGAGGTTTTTATTCGGAGAAGTTTAAGCCTTTTTGAGCATGGTTTTATTTTTTCTCTCTGCTTTCGTGACTCGGAACTGTTTCGCTTGGTGATCAATCGACCCTCGTTATGTAATACGAAATGCAAAATTTTGCGATTTATTATCTCCGCGAGATTAGAGGCGCTTCCTTTTTCACATATATGGACTTAGTTTCACACGTGCGATGATATGCTAGCGTATCTTGGGTCTAGCGGCTAGCCAAAGTCTCTTTCTTTCTGCTCCTAAGGAATCGAAGGAATAAGATAATAAAATAAATCTAGTTGAAGCTAAGTTTCAAACGTATGGTACCTACATGGAAGCTCACCGTTGCGCAAGATCGGTGACATTTCTCGACACATTTTAAAGCCACATATATGTATATATACATATACCTATATACATGCGTGGAAATGTACAAAAAAGAAGGAAAAAAAATAAGATAGTGATGTAATTTCCGAGGTCTGCTGTAAATACGCCTTCAGAATTTAGTTCTAAACTCGACATCAACAAAGTTAACGGGTTAAAAATATATATATACACATATATTTATACGAAAAATAGCCACGGGAACCTCGATGATCAGCTCTTAGAATTTTATATGAATAAATCTTATCACTTCCAAGGTCTTGAAGCTACTAGGCATAGTTCCAACGAGGAAACCAGCTTTGAATCACTCGAAACATCTCGACATTAAAAACAAAATAAAACATATACCTTTCGAATGTTCAGGTCCAATTTAATTGGCTTTATATAAACGATACGGAAGAAAATGTATTTCTTCTGAAAAATATTGGTTCCGATTTCGACTCATCGTCATCGTGGTGGGTACAAGTATATCGAAATACCGGAAATAACGCCTCTTAAAACATACACGTGGTTTTATTTCTTGAACAGAAGTGCCTAATGTCCTCCATCTCGCAATTGGGTTAACGACGTAAGCGATAAGGTTGCATAATGCCCCGTACGTAGCTTGCAAATATCCATTGAAATCCATCCTCCTCTAATCTCTGCAGTTGGCTTAATCTATTTCCTTAAACGTTAAGACACTTAAAGATACGAGAACGCATATATGTATGTATGTATGTATATGCTTATACATTATTATATTATATCTAGCTATGGGTCGATTACCACGTTCATAGAGAAAATATTGAGAAAAAAAAACCCGTTCCCCTTCTCATTAAGCATAGATATTATGCTGCACTTTATAACCGACTTAATACTCCATCGGATATAATCCACGGTTTAACACTAATGCCCTATAATGTGACTATAATACTGAAGACATATCCCGGGTAGAGTTTAACGAAATGCCCAGCGTCGGACCAGTACCGTTGCCGACGCTGGTGATAGCGGTATAACAGTCGTTCGTATCAGTGCCGGATCAATACTGCCGGTGAATATTAGGAATTATGAGATCGTGCCGATGCTGGTAACCAGAACTGGGCCAGTAGCGTGGCTCGGTACTGAGCCAGTATCTCAAATTTTCCTCAAAAATATATGTATACCGAAAGCCAAGCACGAGAAGGTCGTAATATCTCACAGGGCTTACCCCCTGACAGTTTTTAGACCTTGAAATATATTGCGAGAGAAGCCAAGCGACTTGTGACAACACTGGGTTGCGGATGCTGAACCAGTAATGGGCCGTATTGATAGCCCGGGTAGATTTCATATTGTTCAATGCTGGCCCAGCGCTCAACGTCGACGCTCGACTGTTGAGGTTGTACATTATTCTTCTTCCTGATCAATTTTATCAATTTTATCTTAAATACTGGATTAGCTCATGTCATCGATTATTGTTCTGACCAATTTTCACCGAGAAATAAATTGTGGAAAAAGACTTTTTAAGACTTTTGAAAATTATAATTTGTATTCCCTTCAAATTTTTGAAAAAAAAAAAAAATAAAAAATGAATAAATAAAAATAAAAACTTTATCAATAGAACGTTTCTTGAAAACTTATCAATGATCTGATACAAAAAAAGAACAAAAATTTGACGATTTTCTAAGTTTATATTATACCCCCTGAAGATCCTATCGACGAGCATTGCTCCTATATCTGATCATAAAAACAAGGAAACTAGAATTAATATTTAACCCGATAATGTATTATCGCTGTTTCATGATCTATATAACTATGGTGGATTCCTGTACTAACCACAAGTGACAATGGCGTTCGAAAATATGTATGGGTACCATTTTCAACGATTTCCCTTTTTTGTCTTATTATTCATTCGTTATTATTACTATTTTTTTTTTTTTTGTATCCTAAAAGGAGAGTATTCTTTATAATATGTGCATTGAGAAACTCCGCCGTCATTTTATGGCCAGATAGTGTAGGTTTGGGGGGTATTGAATTGCTCGGAGAAGAGGCAGCGGTAAGAGTAGCTGTACCAAGATTGAGGAAACAAAAGGTATTGGAGAAAAAGAAGAAAGAACGAAAAAAGAACAAAAAAAAATAAAAATCCGCAGAAAGATTAAAAACAATAGGCGATTATCCCCTCGGGGATGAGAACCGCTGTTCTAACCAGTTGCAATTCTACTTCTGCCTTTGCTTCTTGCTTGGCCATTATATCCAACGGATCCGTGGCCTCTTCACTCTCGTATTTCCATTGCTGGCGTGTATTGCGTTCGTCTTTTTAACTCTCCCGGTACATTATGTAAGGAGGAGTAGTCACTCGACCGCGTTAATAATTTATCAAAAAGAACGTTGAATTTTCGAAAATAAGGCTAGTGTTTTTTTTTTTTTCTTTCTTTTTTTTTTTTTTTTCTTACCCTCTCCGGGGTCTTATCAACGTCCCTCTTTGTTTCCGGTTTCAATTGAATACGTATATATACCGTATAACGCGTGAATTTATTCGTATATACATTCGAACCCGAAAAAAAAAAAAAAAAAAAAAAAAAAAAACAGTTTTACCAGAATCGAGTGAAGAATTAGAAAAAAAAAATTCGACAATATCCAGAGATTAAAAATTATCGAGAATTAATCTTCAATCGAAAGTCGTTACACGTCCATACCGCTTTTTAAATTCGATAATTTTTAATCAAGTTACTTATCCGGTTTTCCCTTTTTTTTTTTTACGAATACCTTCGGACACCTGTGAAGAAACCATCGGTGATTACATGAATGTGAATGAGACGCAGTTTTTTTTTTTTTTTTTTTCTTAACTTCGTGTACTTTAAACTGGTTTCATTGATGCAATTAATTATCTCGTTCGTTTACGAATGACGCAAAGGATACCGCAAAGGTTTAAATAAATTGAACCCTAGGCCGGTTAACTTATAGCACCAGATATATAAAATAGCCTGCATTATATTATACCTAGGGTAATTGTCGGGTCAGTCGCGATAGCGCTTGCAATCAGATTCTATATCGTTTAGTACATTTAAGGATATTTATTATTATACAGATATTATATAGAGTCGTCGAAGTTCCGAACAAACGCAGACTTGTACACGCTTTTATATAGGCAATCGGGATCTGTCTGGTTATCGGCAGTTTTATATTGCCATTATAAATTACCTTGGTGACAGTTATTGATGATAGAGAATTTGCTGATAGCGCATTAAAACCGCGCTGTATATATGAATTGCAACGTTTTAAATTATACATTTTAGTTATTGTTGAAGCTCAACTGTATCAAGCGACCATAAGGATCTCGAACGATCGATGAATGCGCGATATTGGAAAACACAAAAAAAAAAATAAAAATTCTAGTCTTCTATAGCAGATTGACAATTGAAAATTTTTTTTTCAACAAAATAGAGTTCATTGCATTGCTGAACGGTCTTCTTATCGCGGTTCGAAAACGTATTTATATATTAGGTATTTTAATGTTAGATTTCTCAAAATACGTCTGGCATTGACCGATAAGGTCCCCTATAGATTGCGTTCGACATGTGACTCGACGTCATCTCGAGATATGATCACGTGTGCGAGATTCATATATCGGGATGTAATTAAAAATCTTTCCTTTTTATATTTTTTTCTTACAAGTCGTTGTGTATAGTTTTTAATTGAATGAAAAATTTATTCATATATCATTTTTTAATTGTCGTTTTTTTTCTTCTTCAATTTCAGTTGTTTACTGCGACTACACAGCATCTGGAAGATCTTTGCAGTTCTTGGAGGAGTATATTTCCAAGGAAGTACTTCCCTGTCTTGGAGATACCCGGGCTTCAACGTCTATCTGCAGTCTTCAGTCATCTTTGTTCAGGTGATTTTAAAACATGAATTTATATGAAATAATAATAATACTAATTTTTTTCTCACTCATACATATACTCGCGTTACAGGTATATAACGTATACGATACAATTGCATCGAGTACGAAAGCAGTAAAAATTGAAATTGCAAATGTTACGACTGTTAATATATACAATATATCGAAATACCGGGAACAGTGTAACTTTATTTATATCGAAACATATGTTCGTCATCTGGACACTGTCAGATACAAATGCAAAATAAAAAAAAATGTAATGAAATAAAATAAAATACGAATGTAGTATCAAGTTATAAACAAGAACTTATAAAATTCAAACAGACTGAAATTAACGTAGGTATATGTACAGTCGGGCAATAAAGTTCTCATAGGGTCGAAATTTAGGCTCAAGCGTTTCGGTGTCTACGCTGTTGAGCAGGCCCATGATCGATGCGTTACGGCCGGTAGGTCGGCTATTATTTATTATATACATTTCGGAAGTGTTTCTTACTTTACTTCGAGCAGATAGTCTGCCGCGTTTGCCTTCTCAAGGAGCGGAGTATGCGGGGCGATAGGCCTGCTCAACAGCGTAGACACTGAAACGCTTGAGCCTAAATTTCGACCCTCTGTGAACTTTATTGCCCAACTGTACATACATATAGGTAATATACATTATAGGTGCCAAAGTATTTGTACATACATGCTGAAACAGTAAATTTTTTTCGTTCTTATTATCGAACCTCGGCAATGTAGTATTACACATTCAAATTTCGTAAAGAGTTATTTATCGATTTCATAGTTTTCTAGCTGTTTTTTTTTTTTTCTTTTTTTTTCCAAACATATCACGCAAACAACGAATTTTTCTCAATTTTTATTATTTTTCATTTATTTTTTTTTTCTCATTTATTAGGTAACAAATAATTACTGTCAATTACATCGTACTAAATGTATCCACCACAGCGTAAAATGAATTTGTCTATTATATTCGCTTTACCAAATGCCAATTGCTGCTGTGCAGGTATACAGATATATGGGTAATTGATTGTCGATGTATATTATTATTACCTATATTTATTTTGTTATTTCACAAAAGCTATAAAATCTTTTCTCGGTACCATACAGCTACGTCGTGTTTGATATATTATGTAGATATGTGATATAAAAGGCGTTAGAAAAAAAAATAAAAAATAAAAAAATAAATATTAAAACAAAAAAGATTGTCGCAATTTGTGTCACGGTGTACAACCTTGTTTGATGTCGATGTTGGCGGCTATGAGAATTAACAGGAAAGATGTTGACCTTGGGATGTAAAAAAGACCGGCAGCCCTGAACCTAGGCTCAAGTTTCTTGACCTTAATATTAATTTTTTATTTCTTTTTTCTTCAATAAAAAAAAAAAAATTTAATCCTTTGTCCTTCGAGGAGCTTTACAGATCCATAAAAACGCTACGTGGAATTAATATACGCTCATTTGGTGACGATCAGATCCGCAGACCGAGAAATACGAATGAAAGTTATTTTCAATTTTTTTCTTTTTTTTTTTTTTCTTTTTTTTTCGCGACCTTTGACTGACTCAGTGTTTATAGTTGGAACTCCGTTGGCGCCAGAAAAATATTTTCTATTTATAAAAAAAAAAAAAAAAAAAAAAATCCCGTCTCATTCGATTCCGTGATTACAAAAATGAAATATGTCTTTATTTTTCACGCTTCATACCAGCAACTCTCGCTATGAAAATCGTCCCCACGTGCGAGTTTAAATTTGCGTCACTGTAATATATAAATAAAAAATATAAAAATTCGACATTTCTTTCATCTTTCGTCAAACTATATAATAATCATCATACATTTTTTTTTTAACTTCAAAAACAGCTTTTATTAAAAAATTTTGCATTATTTTATCAACTATAACGTGTCATCGGTCTTTACTTCGTGTAATACGTATGTAGACATACTGCAGGTCAGTGCCTAAACCTTCAATCATATCGATTCGTTTGATCAGGAAGTAATTTTCCTGCGCGAGTGCTGCAGGGTATACATAAAAAGAAGAAGAAAAAAGCAAAAAAAATTATTTCCTTCAGGTCTGTAATTTGAACGTGTAAATTCTCACTCGTTATACGTTATATACTGTCACTTTATTATTTTTATTTTATTTTATTTTTTTTTTTTTCACAGAACCAATACCAGGTATTATACTAACGTATCGTAAAGGGATAAAAATGATCAGTAACCTAGACGTAGTACGTATCTCCAACAGCGCGACGTTATTTATTCCCAACGTCGCGATTATGAGCAAGTTTTTCCTCCAATACTGCGAATATATGTCACTTCTGGTTGAATAACTATCGCGAACGGTCTTTTCGGAGTATGGATACGATTTTTTATTTTTTTATTTTTTTCCCCTCTCATTCCATGCCCCACTTCCTGATTCTTTTAATGCACGCACATGCAAAAATAACTTGACAAAAATTGTCATACCTTTCATCGAAATCAAAGCTATACGTATACAGAAACGGTGTGATTTATTCCTTCGTCTGGTAAAAGTTTTCAATTTCAGTTCTATACCCACGCGGAATGTTACCTGCAGGAAAAAGGTAGAAAACGTAGAGAAATTTTTTGTAAATTGATACTATAGAATATATTTTGTGCGGTAAATTTGAAACTTTTATTCTGAACAAACTGAAATATATAAGAAAATCTGTGACGGTCATTTATCCGTGAGGTATATTTCCGTCGGATGTGGTTCTGCTGCAGGGATGAAGTATGTACCAGATCAGCTGTAATCTAGGTATATGACCTGGATGAGGAATTCGTACTGGATCATCATGCCAACTTTACTATTTCTTATAGCCCACGGGAAAAATCTGACGACAGAGCCGCCACTTTGTCTTTTGCGATTGAGCTTGGCAACCTTATCCAACCTGTATATACCCGATGGAGTTGGAGTTCGCCACGAATGCCTTCCGCGTGGTTATGAATATTAAACGATAGATAGCATCGCGCTATTTTCCCCTGGCGGGGTCCCCGCGGGGCCAAAGGGCCACAAGGCCACGGGGCCTTCTGACTGTCGACGAATATAGGGCGTGTGTGTGTCCCAGGAGTTGGTTTGGGTTTATGGCGCCGGAGGGTGGGTGGCTCAACTCTCTCTCTCTCTCTTTCTCTCTCTCGGAGATCAATATCCCTCATTTCTATACCACCGCGTGCAGGCGCAGCCGTATACCGCCAGACAAAGAAGAGCCTCAAAAATCGTGGAGACGTAAAGTTGTGGGAAAATGCGCATATTATAGGTGTACCAAAAATACGACCCTTGTCTGACACTGATCATACGAAAATCTGTTATTATAATCAAAATTACGAAACAATTTTCCGTACCTGTTTCACATTTTCTTTTTCGTTCGTTATGTCAGAACGTCGAAATCAAGAAAGAAAAAAACGTGAAATCAAAACCCTTTTCTGATCATTTTTATCCTGAAGAATGGCCTGATTCCGTCCTGGAAGTCCTTGATATGTCATGGAATAACGAATCACTTTGCTTATCCTTACCTTGGAGAATAAGTTCTACCGATCGATTAGCTTCTTCCTGATTGAAAGGCGCGCGATACTCCACCCAGATATAACTCTGCAATCGATTGCAGATCCATTGATAACATCAAAGTGAAGGACCTTTCTCTGAATTTCCACGATTCGTGTCTTAAAAAATTTTTGTTCTTCAATTTTTTAAATTTTTTCATCGTTTTAGGAACCTCGTTCCTTATAATTTCATCGCTCCGCGGCATATGTTCGCTTTTTAAATCCGTTATATATTTTTCCAACGTTAACGCTGAATTTTTAATACACGAGTAACGAAGTTTCGCTGCAGTTCTTTTCGTCCTTTAGGTATACCTGTGCGGTGACAGTATCAGAGAGGGCTGTGGTATAAGTACATACATACATCTGCCTTTGTATGCATATACAACGGCGATATAAGTCTCTGTGATAAAAAGGAGATGATATCACGAAAAATTTTTAAAGGAGATAAAGTTAAAAGAAGAATCTTTTTGTTCGCAGACACGAAGCCCGGGATATAGTGAGGCATGCTGTCGGAGCTAGCGAACAGGACGCTGTCCTTTTCACGGGTCATGGCACCGCCGGTGCCCTGCGCGCTTTGCTCCGCCACCTGGACCTCAACAAACCCACCGTTGTCTTCGTGGGCCCTTTTGAGCACCACGCCAACCTGCGTCCTTGGAGGGAGCATGGAGTTAAGGTACTACTCTCCTCTCACGAAGTCATAATTCCCGTCCTGAATGCACCGGTTTCATCCTTTGTCTAGCTTAACCGTATAAGCGATTCGAAAACGAAAAATATGGGAAATTTGACGTGTTTGAATCCTCCTAGATTTTCTCACAGTCGCAAACTTCAGACTCGTAATTTATCGAAATTATTCAGCAACAATATGTGGAAAAACAACTGCAGTTAGATCTGTGAGATCCGCTGTAGTTTATCGGTATAAGCAAACAAGTTCATGAAAGTTATCGCGCGGGTTCACGACTTGTTAATTTTTGTGCTCGGTGACCGACATAAATTTGATTACTCGGATAGAATATACGGCCACACTCGTTCGATCATCGCGAACGTATAGTGCGTTGCCCTCACAGCTGTTGGTCGATGAAAATTGGCCAGTATTCGCGGAACTATTACGATACGTAATGCGGGCCAGGCTTGATTTCTCCTCTCCTCTTCTTTTTTTTTTTTTTTTTCAAACTATAATGATTATGACACACGAGTTACGGACTTTCACATGCAGTAATAGTTCATCGAAGCGTTTCCAATTGTCATTGGGTATTGATAACGCAGCTGACAAAGCGATACCAATTAACAGGATTAATTAAACCGGCTGTAGGCATTGCCCCAGTTTCTGGATAAATCATCGCAAGAGAAAACTCGTAAAAATTTGATTCGCGGTTTTCGTTTTTCATTTGTTATTTTTTTTTTTTTTTCAACGATAAACTCTGCAGTTGGATTTCGAGGCTGGATTTTATATCGCCGTGATGAAAGCGTCTGGCAATTTTTTTTGCAATCAACGAAACGGCTACTATACTTTATCGTTAATATATCGCCGTAATATTTTATTACCGATTTCCCACATCCTATCATATATTCTCTATCGAATTATCTGCGTCTCACTGACATTGGAAACGTTTTTTTTTTTTCTTTTTTTTTGTGTGTTTTTTATTCACGAAACGATCAGTAAACATCAATTCGTACAATGTCCTTGGCGCAAACCACCCGCGCACAACCTTAGTCCAATTCGTTATGGAAATTCTGTTTACGTGTAAGTCGACGGTTTATCGTATGCAGTCGCGATGACGTGGTGCATGTATCAGATGATCGCGGTATTATTTTATTTTTTTTATTTTTTTCTTTCCTGACCTCTAACGTCCCCGCGATCGTATAGAAACGGAAGAAAAAGAGTTGCGGTTTACCGGCAATAATTCAATGAACATATTTCTTGACATTTCGTTTCAGATAACAAGAATCGCCGAGACTAAGGAAGGCTTTCTAGATCTGAATGACCTGGACCGTCAATTGGCCAAGGAAAGAGTAACCGGAGCTCAACTCGTCGGATGCTTCAGTGCAGCAAGCTGCATCACCGGTGTACTAGCCGATGACGTAGCTACGACGCTTCTACTTCATCAGTATGGAGCGCTTAGTGTATGGGACTACACATCGGCAGGTTGGTACATATCTTCTGCACGTATCAGATTAAAATTTGCAATATTCCATTCGCAAATGACTCAAAAAACTATCGACTGTAATAAATCGTTTTCTCTTTCGATACGGCATCGAATAACTCACGATCTGATCTGAAACTTGAGGAAAGGATTCTAATCAAGTTTACCGTTTGATACAGTCTCTCGTGAAACTGCAATAAATTTTTGCCTGCGGAAGAAAATTGTATCAAATTTCGTGAAAAGAAACTCTCCAGTCAAAATAATCTCAATTAAAATCTCTCACAGCTCCCTACGTGCAAATGGATATGAATCCGCATCTTCCCGGTGTGGGCGAAACCGCGGTACACAAAGATGCGATGATATTTGCCGGTCATAAATTTATCGGTGGTGCACAAACTCCGGGAGTTCTTGTCACAAAAAAGGCTCTTCTAAGGATCGAATCGAGTATCGAAGACATGAGGGATTCTCATCGGTATTTACAAGACCCTGAACTACGCGAGGAAAGTGGAACTGCTGCCGTCGTAGAGACCATTAGATGCGGACTTGCCATACAATTGAAGGAAAATGTAACACCGCAAGCGATCATGGCTCGACAGGACAAAATCACGAAGTGAGTATATCTTTTTTACATCATATATTTTATCAAGTCTATAATATTTTTGTGAAGCAATGAACGTGGGACTTTAATCGTAGATTTGGAAAGCGAGTTTCTCATGATGATAAGGCGAAGGTGGGTAGAGAATATGGGGCAACGAATAAATTAATATTGAGTAGGACGATGGTAAATCCAGATCTTAGCCGTGCAAATAAACGTATTGAAAACAATATTTCAGCTCCTACCATACACCGCGGGTATAATAAGGTACTTCGAACTGGTTTTTGTAGTTTTGGATTCCGGCCAATCTGGTTATACTTTAAGCCCGATGCTTTTTGAAACCATATCACCCGTTCGTCATCGCGTATATAGATTCGAAAAATCTCTGCGTTATTCGAGTCGAGTGATTCGTAAATAGAAACCGAAAAAAAAAATTTTGTTAATAATGTTGTAAACGACGAAAGACGAGGGACTTCCGATCCGATTGCGTATAGAATTTTTCTAACTCGGTAACGAGACCTAAATAGACTTTGAATCGTCTCAGGTGTCACCGCGGTTCAGTTCCATACGTTACTAACGTTAGATCTAACGTGACACAAAAAAGGTACAAAGACTTCGACCTCTTCTTCTCGACATGGACCATACTTCGGAGAAATCCATGAATAAAAATTGTAGTCATGCCAAGAATGGGAGATATCGCGTAGGCGAGCGTCAGGGCGGCTCTTTACCTGGTCTCGACGTCATGCAGAAAAAAAAAATAATGGAAAAATTATAGTATACACCTAATGCGGTGAGGATGAAAATGTACAGGACACGCGGCAAGTTTCTCGTCTGTGGGCGGTATTTAAATAAAGAATTTTAACGGATTAGTTTTCGGAACGTTCCAAGAATTTTTTATATGTGGCAACTACGAGAAAAATTCCACATACCTAAACTCGATATAACTTGTTTCAAATAAATATCGGAATAGTTTGCTAACAAGATGATATTCCATCATTTTTATTTCCTTTTTTTCTTTTTTGCAGACAAGTTTTAGCCCACGTGCGTACAATACCAGAGCTTATACTTCTCGGCAGCAGTTCGCACAACGTTAAACGATTGTCAATATTTTCATTCATGGTCCGTCATCCACGAGGCACGTTTCTTCATCATAATTTCGTTTGCGCTGTACTTAACGACGTTTTCGGAGTCCAGGCAAGAGGAGGCTGTGCCTGCACTGGACACTACGCTCACGAACTAATGGGAATTGACGAAAAACTTGCCAAAGATTACGAGGCCATACTACAGCAGAAGTAAGTGCCCAGTGTTCTATGAGCAATAAGTAAACTCTTCAATTCTCTCTATAATTCGATCTTATTTTTCTTTCTTCCTTCATTTCAGTATCTGCGAAGAAGAAACCGGCATGGAAATGCTCCGGCCCGGATTCGCACGTCTCTCATTTCCCTTCTTCATGTCAGAAACTGAGGTGGCCTTCGTACTCGAAGCGTTGAAGATGGTAGCAACCGAAGGATGGAAGCTTCTGCCCCAATACGTCCTGAATCCAGACACCGGAGAGTGGCGTCATCACACAAACAGCGTATTCAAAGACCGCAAATGGTTGGGTTCGATCAGATACACAGATGGAAAGATGATAACTTCTGAAAGGCGGGTTTCCGGGCCTGGAGTGTTCCCTCAGAGTTACAGCGACTGCCTTCAAACGGCCAGGAACATATTCAACAGAGCACGAAAAATGGCGCAAA
Source organism: Macrophya alboannulata (assembly GCA_949628255.1). Lineage (NCBI taxonomy): Eukaryota > Metazoa > Arthropoda > Insecta > Hymenoptera > Tenthredinidae > Macrophya > Macrophya alboannulata. The sequence continues at coordinate 40,887,170 of OX451206.1, read as the reverse complement.
GATACCCGCTGCAGATCGATCAAAGCGTCGTATTCACAGAGCAAACTAAACTCTTGCGATGGTTCATACTGCCCAACGAAGCCCAGGACCTTTTGCTTGGTAATTCCCAGAATGTGAAACAGGACGTGCCCTTTAATCCCGTGACTTACAGGCTGAGATATAGCCTCTTCGATGTACCCAACAACACTCTACTACTGACAAACGGAATTCGTAGATTGAACAGCGACATTCCGAGGACCGGTAACTCTCCAATAACACCAAATTCTCCGAGGCATCACAGTCTCCCAGTACTGACGAGAACGATACCGCAAAATTCTGATACAAAGAAGTATTCCTTCGGTCAAACGATGCCGGCTCATTTAAGATCAACGGTATCCCCTCCGTTGATGGCACAACTCTCCTTGCCAGAATACGCAACAAATTTTGGTGGACAAAGATCTCCGTCGACTTGTCCGAGTTCACCGATGCCTGTCAGGTTTGCGGTTGGTGAGGCTGTCACACCGACGATATTAGGAACTCCTGTAGTCGCACAGCTGATTGCTGGCGATCAGAATACACCGGGACGAGCGCGGTGCAATTCTTTAGGTAGTTCCGGATCGTCACCGCCGATACTTAGCCCGCAGACAATGGCCAGTTTGGGAATAAACACATCGAGACACAGACATTGTAGTTGCAGTAGTCAGACGGACCTGAATTCTTTGGAGTTTGAGAATGGGAGTCCTACGCACTCTTTAACGCACGTTAACTCTCTGAGCAATTCTGACATGAGAGTTGGAAGGTCGTCACCGGTCTCAAATCTGTCACAAAGTTCGGAAGATCTTCACGCGTATTTGAAAGAAGTTACAAAGGAATTGGCCACCGAAATAAAGTCAGAAATTCGCGAAGTTATATCGCAAGTTGATGACGTTCTGTCGGAAACTAATACAACGGAAAATACACCGCAACATCATTCGCGGCATCATAGTATTAATCATTGTGAAGATAAGCATGATTCTTTCTCGGCAAGCGATATCGCCGAATATCTTATGGAATTTTCTAAAGAAATGGCTAGCGAGGTGAAGTCCGAGATAAGATGTATGGTAAACGCGGTTGACGGTCTTCACAGGTTTTCGCCCGACACTTCATCTTCGGATAAGTCATCCAACGGATGTGGTTCGCCTGAAAGAGTCTTGCCTAAGGCTGGGGCTGTGGGAAAATTAAACGAACTTTCACAGGAAAGTAAAATGTCAAGTGAGTGTTCATCGGACGAGACTGTTATCTACGTAATAAAACAGGAAACCGGCGGTAAAACTGACGACGAAGATCACAGCGGTACGGAAATAGATATAAAAACATTACCGAAGATCTATTCGACTATTAATTCGGTCAGTTCTCAAGACAGCGGTATAAATTTGTCTTTTCATGAAAACGACAAATCCGCCGAGTCTGAACTTCGCAGAAGCAGCAGTGCCGAATCAAATTCTAACGGATGTAGGAGACTGAGGATCAACGGTAAGAATAACAAGCAAAAACGAGTCAACGATCTTTCGGAGGACGAAGAAATGGTCTCTGAATGCTCCGGTCTTGAGGAAGAGGTGAGAGTTGACAGCAAACCCTCGGAGGATGTATTGCTCCAGTGGCTATGTCCCCCAAAAAACATCTGGAAACCATCGGTAGAAGCTATGCAAGAATTTGACATGATCAGAGACGGAGATAAAGTTATGGTCTGTTTATCCGGAGGCAAGGATTCTCTATCCCTACTTCACACACTTCATCAGTACCGATTTTACGTCAGATCTAAGGGTGTAAATTTTGAGATAGGGGCTGCTACGGTCGACAGTAAAACCTACGATCCTCTCCAGCTGATGTCGTACCTAAAAACACTAGACGTCCCTTACTATTACGAGGAACAATCGACTGCGGAGGATGAGGTCGGTCGATCGGCGTGCAGTTTTTGCAGCAGGACCAAGAGAAACCGTTTGTACACTGTGGCCAAGGAACATTCTTACAATGTTTTGGCGTTGGGACAGCACCTCGATGATCTTACGGAAGGATTTCTTATGTCTGTATTTCACAATGGGAAACTTCGCACCATGAAAGCTCATTACTATATAAGAGAACGCGACCTCAGGGTAATACGTCCATTTGTTTACGTTCGAGAGAAGGCTTTGAGGCAGTTCGCTGAATGCAAGAAGTTACCCGTGGTACAGGAAACGTGCGAAACTTGCGAAGATGCTCCAAAGGTAGGTCTAGATCCAGAATTTGAAGACCTTGAACGCTGTCTATGTTTTTTCTATTTTCTATCCTCGTCCAAATTTAACGAATGGTTTGTTATTTCTTTGTTGCAGAAACTGGAGCGTAATAAGCAGCTAATAGCTCAACAAGAACAAGTTTATCCGCGATTATACTGGTCACTGAGATCAGCTCTGCAGCCATTGATCGTAGCTCGAGGTTTTACCGAAGAAACAAATCAACAAAAAAGGCATCGACGTCCGAGGACAAACTCTTTCACAGCATCAGCTAGCAGCACATCTCAGCCATTAAACGACAGTGAAACGGAAGAAGAGCCGGTCGTCTAGAAATAATAATGCAGAATAAGAAAACGACGTATTGTTATTTGAGCGAAATCTATACAATATGCGGTAGGCTCAAGAAAAATTTTGATCCAATTGAACCGCAGTAGTAAGATATAGAGCTGAAGGCTCATTTCATCGTCATTAAAACTAGATGTTATCTTGACCCATGATGACGCGAGGAGAAGAGTATCATTGGGAAGACGGAAATGTCAATATTTATAACGGGGTGAATAAATCCATTATAATTGTTCTACAGTAAAAGAAAAAGGGGTATTTTCAATTAATTAGATACTATATGTATATGGAATACATAATCATTATAACAATTACCATTATTTTTGTCGTCCCAATTTTACTCTTGCCTTTAAAAACGAAAGAAACATAAAAGAAAAAAAAACTTGTGTCCTTTTAAATGGATATTGGCAATTATTATATTACCTGCCAAGATTGGTATTATACAATTAGAAATTTGTAAGATTCAAACGTATGCGTATTTTACGTTGATGACTAGACATAATAATAAATAATAGTAACAATGACGATAACAATAACAATAATAACAACAATAATAATAATAATAATAATCTTATTAATGATAAGCTTGAAGGTAGGATCAGTATATTGCCATAGAAAAAAAAGCCATGATTTTATTGGTGATATTGATTTGAGATGGATCCGAAATTTAATGGATATAAATTTGAACGAGTGAAACGGGACTAAAAATTCACATGAATTGATCAATTGCAGTGGATAAGAGTTAAATATATATATAAATGAACGTGACTAAATTGTATACATGATGTACATTATTATTATTATTATTATTATTATCATTATTGTTATTATTATCAATATTATTATTGCTATTATTGACAGAATGATCGCGTTCAATTAATGAGACAATTACTATTGAAATTAAAGGACAATACATTAACAAACAGAAAAACTAACTGAAAACCAATTGAATTTATCTACTGGACCCATGGAGTCGAGAGAACGGCAATTTTTTTTATTTGTTATTGGTAATTTAATTTTTTTGTATTTTCCTATTGTCCATTTTTTGTGTTTCTTTTTTGTTAAATAATTGATTTTTAACAAATTTCAACAACATGCCTAGGCGATTACGTGATACTTGTATTATATTTATGGCTATTTAAATAGCGAACGTTCAGAGCGAGCAATATAACCATCGAATATATATATATATATATACTATATAAAATTGACAAATAAAAATTCGAATACTTGAGGTAAATTTTTCATTACGTATTATAATATCAAGCGACCTCGAGTGTTTCATTATAAATAATAAGTCGTTTGAACATTCCTCTGTTGAAAGAGGAGATAACCAGAAGAGGAAAAAAAAAAAAAAAAGTCGTTTGAAAAATTGTTGAGTCGTTGAAATTGTGATTTTTATTCTTTATTTTCTAATTATTAATTTTTTTTGTTTGTTTTGTATCAATTATTGTGCTCTTTTTATACTATTTTCGAAGTAGCACTTAATTTGCCGTGAGTCTACGCGTATTCTAAAATTAAGGCTTTACCCATTGCCTTTGGAAATTTAAATTATTACATGATGTATATACATTTATATACATATTCAAATATGTATAGGTACGTTTTATACTTTATAAATTATCGAGTAAAACTATTTAAGTTGAAAAAAAAAAAAACCAAAAAAAAAAAAAAAATTAAAAAAAAAGCAAACTTTTCAAATTCTTATTGAAAAATTGACCTGCTTAAGGCCGAAGAAAAATTAAAACATAAATGAATAGATGAATAAATAAATACATTGAAAAAATAAATAAATCGGAAGGTATCGTGCTTAACTTAATATTGAGTACAGCCTTCGTGTCGGGACCTTCGTAAAATTGAAATTTTTTCAGTAAAACAAAAAATACAAAAATAAAATTGTAAAAAAAAAAAAGGGAAAAAAACCCAAATGAAACAAACGAATATTAAAATAAAATAACAAACGTCACTGGGAGAGAGCTTTCAAACTTTTTACTTAATATATTAGAGAGCAGGATTTTTGTTGAGACAGGACCAATTCAAAGCATATTAGGATATTTCAATTTGAACGTCAGAAATGTATGGAAGAAAAAAAAAAAAAAAAGAAAATCATAAAAGACGATTTGAGAAATATCGTGAATATATCTTTTTAAATAACGTTTGGCGTTAAGATATGATATATGAATCTAATTATACACACATACACACACACGCATACATACATACATACATACATACATACGTGCAGCGATTGTGTGACTTTGAACATTTTAAAATGTAAAAAACGTGATTAAAATTAGTTGTTATATTACAGCTGCTTTTTCATATAAATATACATCTAGGTAAACGTATATGCATACATATAATATACACTATATAATAATAATATTAGCGTTCATTTATTATAACGAATAATTGTTTATGCTTAAGGTAATTATTTATTGTGGATTTTGTATACGTCATTTTCCTATATACATACATACATACATATATACTAATACATATATACATAACATATATACAAATACCTATATATACAGCTTGCTAATAATTTTAGCCTGGTAAGAAGAGATCAATATTTTTTGCGGTCAAGAAATATCGTCTTTCTTCCGAAAGGCTATTCAATACAATGGCAAATCTTTAACTCACACACATACTGCGTAATTTATAGCAATATACCATATAAGTTCAATGACTTGTTAACGTTATAAAACAAAGGAAAAAAAAAACAAAAATTTCACGAATTTAGAACAGTATATATATAATATATATACCTATATACACGAATGTATAGATTTTTACAAATTTTATTTAAATACAAGATATATTATTATTATTATTACTATTATTATTATGATAATATATGTGTTCGATGAATATCTAAATTCGTGAACGAATCATACATATATTTATCAGAAATATCAGTTACCTATCCACACTTTACCCTATCTACCCTTTGCATATTATATTATAGAATATATCCCCCCCCCCCTGCTCCCCTTTGTAACCCTTTAATTAAATAGAGCGCGTATACATACATAGATGTGTAATGTATACAATAATAATATTATATCCATTAAATAGTATATTTAGTAATAATTGTTATACCCGAATTATGGCATACTATAAATAATAGTTGAAGATATCTATACCTATATAAGATTATTCTATAACCCGATCGTCATTTTAATGAAAGCTATACTCGGGGCTGGCTGTACATACATACATACGTCTATATCGATAATTAAGCTAATAATTAGATTGCATAAAATTAATTCACGACCGTATAATTATCGAAAAGAAACTGAGGAAGTCAAAAAAAAAATAGGTGAGACGCGTATATAAATATGTAATAATATAATATTACTTGCGAATTTTATAATCGTGGAAATTTGAAGCCAGCCAACTGAGGCTGACAGTCATTATAGTAATTAAATATTTTATGTATACTATTGAGTTATTACGCGCGGCAGCCATATATACATATATTGCATGCAGAGAAATGACAAACAAATCGAAAGTTTTATTGCAATAAAAATGATCAAAAAAATGAAAATAAAAATCAGATTGTTAGATCGATTGCTTTCTTCTTTATACGTTACGTAAGTATACAGGGTGTATCAGGTTGAGGGCACCGAATGATGTGGGTAGATTCCTTGACTCATTCTAAGACTAAATTCCCTTTACCAAAAATTCGAGGGCCTAATAGTTTCCGAGTTATACAATATCTTAGTTGACCAATCACAGGGCTTGGAGCTGGCCTAGTTAGGGCCGTATCAAAAAAATAAAATAGGTAGTGCCCATGGGTGTGAGCCCGTAAAATTTTATTTTCCTTTTTCGAAGGTGACATCGACTCATCTTCGGGAAATGTCCATCCCAAGCGGACCTGGACGCAGATAAGGAAGACGTATGCTTTACAAGGACATTTCCCGAAGATGATGTCGACGCCTTCTTCGAAATAGGAAAATAAAATTTTACGGGATCAGACCCACGGGCACTACCTATTTTATTCTTTTGACACGGCCCTGACTCGGTCAGCTCCAGGCCCTGTGATTGGTCAACTAAGATATTCTGTAACTCGAAAACTATTAGGCCCTCGGATTTTTGGTAAAGGGAATTTAGTCTTAGAATGTCTCGCGGAATCTACTCACACAATTCGGTGCGCTCAACCTGATACACCCTGTATAATGAACGATTTGTGAAAAAAAAAAGATAAAAAAAAAAAACAATTCAAAAAACAAAGTCTTTCATCTCAATTAATATTATTTATTTAATTCTTTAAATTATCTCGCATATGATCGTTGATAATAATTGCATAAATGATATAATTAATTGTTGTCGCGTTTATATATATATAGTGTGTCAAATTTTTTTCATCGAATAAGCTTATTTATAAATTTTTTTCTATACAATAATAGGTATATACATATACCTATATATATATATATATATATATATATATATATATATATATATATATATATATATATATATATATATATATATATATATATATATATATATATATATATATATATATATATATATATATATATATATATATATATATATATATATATATATATATATATATATATATATATATATATATATATATATATATATATATATATATATATATATATATATATATATATATATATATATATATATATATATATATATATATATATATATAAATTCGAAGAACGTGTTTAATTGACGTATTATATAATTAATCAATATGCCTAAACATATTGTAATTATAGGTATATAGACGGTATGATAATGTATGAAAAAACGATAAAAACTTTGATATATCAACTCATTCCACACTCATATTTGTAGATATTAATAAAATTGACAAGCGACTATATTATAGGGCTTCGAAATGAATATAATTATTGACATTTTTTTCACATTTACTATCAAAGTTTTTTCGTTTTTTCATTTTTACTTTGTCATTTTTTCTTTTCTGTTTTTCTTTTATTTCTGTAACGAGCGAGTATCACTATTTGGTGAAACGCGACACTTGAGAAACTGTTTGTCATTTAACGTTATATATTAGAAAAAAAAAAAAAAATAACAAAAACCTTATAAATAGATACATATTCTCGACCGTGCACCTGCGGTGGGGATATAAATTAAAATATTATAATATAAAGCATTGATTGCGATTGTTCATTAAGAGACGGTTACGTTTTCTATTAATCTTTTTAAGTGTCGAATGAATTATATAATTATCATATATAAAAACAGATATTATCTACAAATTTTATGATAGATATTATATTTTCAGAGAGTTACGAAGTATATTGTTACTGTAAAGATATGTATAAGTTTATTTATCGCTAATAAAAACGACTGTATAAAATTAAAAGAACACATTTTCATTCACTGAAAAAAAAAAAAATCACTACCTTAATTCTTAAAAACTTAAAACCCTTAAAAACTTGATCAATCAATCAAATCTATTGAAATCAAAAGATATATAGAAATTAAAGAACATTGCATTCGGAAGTCCCATCTCTTTAGTCTCAATTTTGAGCAGACAATGAAGACAATGAAGCAGCGTACATGACGGCCACCCTAAAATATAAACCGCAAAAAAACATATCGTCGACAATGAACTGCACGAGCGGGTCGATTCGATCGATTCAGCGGAACGAATCGGCACGCTAATAAAACCTGAACAATCTAGATGCGGGAGTATTCGACCACTTTATTTCTCAGAATAATCAAAATTGCAGGTATAAGATCGATGACTGAAATTTCAAATCGTTTGTGATAGTAGAACACAACAGCAGATTTAATTTGTATAAAAAAAAATTCTGACTTGATGATATATCTTGTTATTCATGGATTATCTCCGTATACCAGTTCCCGCAGCGATACAATATTACTCGTGTAGTTGAAGTTTATACTGATTCAAAATTTCTGACTGTTTCTCAAAAATAAGCATATCCCACTAGAGTGTTTCAAAAAAATCGACTATTTTTTTTTTTTCTCGAAAAACATTGAAAAATCGACAGAGTATCCCTAGACAAAGACCCTGTTAAAAGATAAGCCCTTAATATTAATATTTAAAGGTGGCACTTCGCGATTTTCTATTTCCCATATAAATAACATAGGAAAAAATTGTGTTCAACTTTGGAATTTTATAACTTGACAATGAATCGCTAAATAAGATTGCTGAAGACATGCTCTTTGAGGAAATTAAACGCTCTTTAAAAAAGGTCTGAATAAAGATTTTCGTAAGTCGAGCCGTTTCGAAGATATCAAACCTCAAAGTTGGACCTATTCAAAATTTTGGGATTATTTATTTTTAATCGTGACAAAATTAATCTATATTACTTAAACAGTATTTAAGTATATATCTTAAAATATATTACTTGAATAGTATTTAAGTAATATAGATTAATTTTGTCACGTTTAAAAATAAATAATCCCAAAATTTTGAATAGGTCCAACTTTGAGGCTTGATATCTTCGAAACGGCTTGACTTACGAAAATCTTTATTCAGACCTTTTTCATAGAGCGTTTAATTTCCTGAGACAGCATGTCTTCATCAATCTTATTTAGCGATTCATCGTCAAGTTTCAAAATTCTAAAGTTGAACACAATTTTTTCCTACGTTATTTAAATGGGAAATAGAAAATCGCGAAGCGCCACCTTTAAATATTGATATTAAGGGCTCATATTTTAACAGGGTCTTTGTCTAGGGATACTCTGTCGATTTTTCAATGTTCTTTGTGAAAAAAAAAATAGTCGATTTTTTTGAAACACTAATATCCCACGTAATTAATTGATCGAGTTTATTTATTGAAGGTTTTAACCCGATTAACTGCGCTATATATTTCCTTAAATTAATAACTAAGATAACTTCCAGATATAATTTTGGTCATGTAAACATTTGACAGAGTTTCCTCGACAAAAAAAAAAAAACGTCGATTATGAATATTTCATTTTCGAGCTATGACTAGTTGGCGTGACATACGAAAATAATTTGAAAATAAAGAAGTAGCGATGCAGAGAGATCCGTCAGTATCGCGTGATACTCGCAAAATTTTTGTACATAATTTAATTAAAAAATTTGTGTGAAAATAGTTTCACAATTAACTGAAACGCGTGTGTAATTCTGCTGAACATGGCCTGTCTAAATATTTCTGCAGAACCGATGTGAGCTATCAGAAAATAGACGGTATAGTTTATAGCATGGACGAAGTCATAGACCCCGAGTACAATTGGGTACGACGCACGTGTTTCAATGCGTTCAATATATTTCTCACGATGTTCCATCGAATTGTTTATGACAATTCAGTCGCTATGCAGCCGGATAATCCTCGTGAGTTGGTTTGTTAAATATATTTTTACTCACTAAGTGCTCGTTTGATTCAATAAAGAAATTTGCAATTTGAAATTTTTTTTACAAATTTTAACACGGGGTATGAAAATAAAAATTCTGGATCTCTTATTAAAGTCTTATTTTCTTTTCTTCTTTTTTTTTACACACATCGTGATATTATATCTACAGTTATGTCATTTTGAGAGACTGCAGTTATAATGTAGTTAATTGATTACGAAACTTTGTTGCAGAAGTCTTATCCTACCCAATGATCTTGGTCGTGCTGGATCTCTTGGTGTACTTGAGCTTGAGTGTGTGATTATACCGCGGAAGAATTTACCTGCTGCAGCTGTATACCCAAGTCTTCGCCGTATTACTGTTGCATCAAACCGCAAACCTTTATTTAAAACTTGTACTTAAAAAAAAGAAAAAAAAATTATGAAAAAACTAAGGAATCAAGCCAAGGTAATTAGATTTCAGATTTTGTTGGTTCTGCAGCAATCCTTTTGACTTATTTGTTCGTTTTATTTAATTTGCTAATACATTTAGGTGGTATTTTAGAACATCAGGTAATCATTTCTCGCCGCTGTTCCGTCAGTACTGTCTTCTGAATCCGTCGTGGGCATCCAGCGGTTGATAACCCTTTTTGTATCCTCCGTACCCTCCAGAATAACCACCGCGATGACCAGAACCGCCGCCAACATACGCATCATCATAAGTGATGCTCTTCTCGGGGTATATTAGATCAGTGTCGTGATAGCCTCTTCGATTTGGAAAATATCTGTTATTCAAAACAAATTTTTCTTCCATAAAAGTCGGGGTTAATAAATTCGGTCGCAGTTTGTGCGCGAGGAAATTAGCCTGAAACGTTATTTTACGCCGCGCTCTGATGCTGAAATTAATTCGTAATTTGCTATGAAAGTTGCGCGAGGTTTTCCTAGAGCCCTGCAACACTTATACCGGGCACGGAGTTTTAATGTTATAAAACTAGATTTTACGCTACGCTCTCGTAACAGTTTCCGCTATGTCTTTTTACCGGAGTTCCTGTCTTGAATGCAGAGAGCCCGCATGCTTTCGATCAAACTATTGTCTTGCGTGTACGTGCAGTGTATCCCGAAGTGAAATGAAAAAACATTTCGAAGGCGATGTGTGTGACCTAATATTCTCCGGTTATTACATATCGCGAAATTCGAGCAATTAATCAGACCAATTACAGAATACTGCTATCCTTATAAATATCCAGAAAACTATTAATTAAAACGTATAAAAGAGTTGAATGAATTCGAGTAAGTGTTTCAAGACGATTAGGAGCGTGTAACGAGCTTTGTGATTTCGCTTGTCTTGAAACGGTTAATTGAAAGTGACTGCAGGCAATAAAGAATGACGGTTTAATTTTCATTTCACGCCCACCACGCCGTATACAAAGCTTCGACACAAAAATTTGATCAACGTATCTTTAGATTCGGATTTTATAATTGACATTGGCATAAATAATTTTACCGTAATCGTTTATGTAAATGTTAATCACGTCTAGTTTTGTGAAATCTAATGTATATATGTGCATAATAAACGAATCTCTGAACATGTTTAATAACATCTGACAAAAGAAGAATAAGAAAGAAAAAAAACCTCGGCCCTTAAACCGCATTATACAGCCGAATTTACAAGCAGAACGAATGTCCCGTCAGACCGTATGACAGGGCCAAAATTTCCGGCCAACTCACGGACCTCGTGATTGTAGGGTGACTGACCGCTGACCACGTCAAAGTCCTCACCGATTTGGATTGAAGCGTGCGGAAAAGGTACCCTTTTTTTGTTGTATAAGTATATAAACGTTACTGGATCGAATGTACAGCAGTCACAAAGTCTGATGTACACCAAACGTTTCAATTTCATTAAAATAGTTTCACAACGCGCTCCAGTTTTGAAAAATTACATCTTTCAGTTTTACAGTTTCAAATTTTCTTTATTTATTTGTATAGAAAAAAAATTGATGGTCTTGGAACTCTTATGCTCGGTTTCCCTCATTCCGAGAAATAAATGCTGTGCGAAGATATACCTTTCGAAATATACTAATCACTGTGATTGTCAGTGTCATAAAAATACAACAGCTTGACAATTACCCAAATCTTCTAAGACCCCCGTAGGGCTCCTCGTAGTCAATGTACCTGGGTGGTGGGGCGTCGAGGTAGTCCCTCGAGTAGAGTGGTCCAGATACCAAAGGAGCTGCTGGATAATAGGCTTGACTGTGGTAGGGTTGTTCCCTACGGTAGTAACCCTCGTTACCATTTCTGTCGTAGACTCTGCCAGCCCCATCTTGCAAGTAGTTTCGCCTGTCATTGTGATATCGATTATCGTTGTAGCCCCCGGAATGACCCCGACGATTGTCGAATCTGTATACGAAATTTGAAGGTAGATCAAACGCATCTTCAAAGAGTTCCAGAGTCCTCTTTGTGGATTCAAGTGGCTCTGATTTTAGCTTCTTTTTACACGAGTTGAAGCTGCACAGGTACCTAAAAGGGACGGTGTTTCACTCACCCTGCACTGTTGTCGTAGAGTCCTTGATTGCCTCTGTTTCTTCCGTTGAAAGCTGCGTCGTATCTACCATCGCGGAAGGCGTCTTCACCCTTTTGCCCGTAAGCACCGCCTCGGTTATCGAAGCCTCTGTGACCTCGTTCATCGTCACTATCCTCGTAAAAGCTCGCTTTGTTCCCCGATTCATCCTTGTGATAATTATTGGTGAATCCACTCTTGTGAAAGCCTTTCTTTTGCTGCCCACTACCGTGCTGTTGGAATTCATTGTTCCCCTGATTGAACGACTGAGCCTGTCCCAGACTCTGTCTTCCGACATCGTAGCCCTTCTGCAGTCTGTCTTGATCGTTGTAGTGTCCGGCGTCCTGTGACTGACCATGGGATCCCCTTTCATCCTTGTCGAATCCTTGGTTCCCGGATTTGCTTACTCTTCCATTATCCAGGGCTACGTATTCGGCACCGCTCTTCCTCTGAGTTACATCGCTCAGGGATATACCGGACTCTTCTCCAACGCCGAAACTTGGTGGGACGAAAGAGGATGCAGCGGAATGAATGACCAGTAAAAGCAAGAACTTTTTGAATAAAGTTGCTTGCATTGTTGATCCGTGTTTGCCCACTACCATCAGCTGCTTTCGATCGCGCGGTCCTACTATAACGTTCTCGTTTAATTATTCCTTTAACCCAGGTGGAAAAGTTCATAAGCTATCCTCCGCGTCGAACAACGGGGCTAAGCGCTCTATTCAGAAACCAACTACAGTTGGAGGAGCCGTGCTCAGTCTCTTATAGGTGGTTAGCGTCCTTGCAAAGGCGACAGAACGAAACGCATCCTGGAAGGAAACTAGAAATTGGTAGCCAATCAGCACGCGTGACCTTCGGGTATCGTTGAACCGTAACTAATCCAGGTCTTTAAGTTTTTAGGTAAATCAATGGAATCTTCCAACACATGTGCAGAATCATCATCATTCCGGTAATCTGTACACGATCACTAGTTATACCTAGGTATGTACATACAAAGAGCAGTGAAGATACAGAAAGGCGACGAGGACCTGCCCTCACCATCGTGTTATGTTCCGACAGTGAACGAACAGAATAGGTGTGTCTAATTCCACGCTATAGAGTTGAGGAAAAAGGGTACGGGGCCGCATAGTCTAATCCTATGTTCAGCGCTAGATTGTCCGTGAATTGAGAAACGATTCACGTGAGTGAATCTATACTATAGACTGCCGTCGATTCTTTAGAAATTGTTAAGATCCCTGCTTCCTTTGGTTATTATTGAAACTATTTTTAAGACTATCAGTTGGGTAGTTTAATGTTACTCATAGCCAGACTATAAGGTCGATCATCTATACACCGAGGAGTTAATAACTCAATTAATTAGTAGCTGTGCGCTGTGTATATTATAAAAATGTAAAATATGTAATTATTAATGACACACGTGATATAGAAGTCCGATTACACGTGAAACTGGTTGAATGAAATAATCATGTATTAAAATTGTTGATGTAATGAACATACATTATTATAGCGAACTGTCGTATCCTTCATTAGATTTCCTATAAGATCACGAACAATCAATCGTTGCATTAGTCACTCTCCTTTGCTTGCTTGGAATTAAAATCATGAAAATGGCATTCGCATTAATTAGCAGCCCGATCTCCCCTGATATCATAGCACTCGTCTTTCTGTTACACTTGAATGCACTTAAATCAACATCCGAAAAACTCTGTGGGATAAAATATAGTCTATATTATAAGAACTTAAGAACTTGTATAGCAGAAAGGAAATGCAGAGAGACTCCATGAAATGTGATGCATATGTATACATAAGAAATAATAAGAAAATGATTACAAATGATTACAAATTGTACATAACGTTGACAATGAGAAATGTTGTATTGATGCTGCAGCAATAAATTCCCAGATATACCTATAAATAATGACTTCGTTATTTTCCATTTTCCCCTTCTTGCGACTCTTTATTTCAGATGTTAAATAAGGTCAATGAATTTTAATAAGTTTAAGAAAGTACGGTCGATTAGGACTGGGAAAATTTCGAAAATCCAAAATAACTCAAGCTTATACAGACTCGCATAGAGACATACATTCCTACAACTAGATGCATGCATGCATTGGGATTGGGTGAGTTTGGAAACGCGTTCGAGCGGGACTGGGTTAGTTTGGAAAAGAGCTCAAGTGGAACTGGGTGAGTTTGGAAACGCGCTCGAGCGGGACTGGGTGAGTTTGGAAAAGAGCTCAAGTGGGGCTGGGTAAGTTTGGAAACGCGCTCGGTTGGGACTGGGTGAGTTAGAAAAGTGCGGTCGATTGGGACCGGGGAAAATTTGTAGAAAGCAACTTGTAATTATTTCTTAAAAATGAATAATGTACATACATATTGCATTTGATCGAGTCTCTTTATTTGCTTCTTGAGATACAAGTCATCTTAATATACACGAATCATTTATCAGGATATGATAACGATATTAGCATTTTACCCGTGCCCTAGGGCAACAGATGGATATTACCATACTTGGTCCTGTATCTCAAGGCAAATTTGTTTTTCATTCGATAATATGGGGGGTTGCGAAGTGAGTCCTATCCACTTAGTGCCACGAATAGGACTCACCACCCATCGACCCCCTTCTCAAAAATTTTACATCCCATCATGATGGTCGTCGTGTCCAGAGTTTATATCTATACTGCGTTCAACGAGAGAACGGTACGCTTCCGAAACCAAATGCGTCCAGTTCGGTCAGATCCCACCCAACGCGCCGCCCACTTAACCCTCTCCACGCAGACGAACGAGCTCGGCAGCTAGCCAGATCAGGCTACGATACTGAGTAGCATGCGTCACCACCCCCACCCGCCCGACTGGCCGCTCAAAGCTGCGCGGAGCTGTACCGTTCTCTCGTTGAACGCAGTATAGACACAACACTGTCGAAATCCGTTCGACTGTGAATCGACGAATTGTATGAGTTTTGTGATGTGGTCCCGCCGTGACACCGCAATCTTATAGGATTTGTTGTTCAATTTTACATGCGAGAAAAGTTTGCTAAGTCTACTGCATGGCACATCGGTACGCATAGATAGAGCAGTAGTCGGTGCAATAAGTGAAGAAAGTCCACCATACCATTGAGTAAAGGCAATGTCGGTAATATACCGACGGTAACATAGACTACAGTGATTTGAAAGTACAGAGTAGGGAGGGTAGAGTGACCTATGACAGAAATTTGAAATTAAAATCGATACACAATGAATACTGGATCCGTAGAGAGAAGATTTTTCATGACCAGAAAATCATGAATAATTTATCCCCTTCACAGCAAAATATTAATTATGCATGTACCGGAATTTTTTTTACTCTATTTTTGCTAGCCTTTTACATGATGCGTTAGACGCTATAATCAATTATAATTTTACTAAAGGATGAAGGATTTTCAGGCGAAGGGATTTAATTTGCGTTTCATTTATTTATTAATAATTGTTGCTTGCCACGTCTCAAATTAATTTACATCATATAAGGTATGTTATTTATTAATTCTTATGTACATTCAACATCGCTTGACAACACCATAGGAAAAATGCTTTAGACACATTCCGAAATTTGTTGAAAAAGTGTTATTTGTTTTTTTTTTTTTCTTCTTTTTCTCTTTTTTTCCCATTTTATCTTTACAATAATCAAGTCACATGAAGATATTTTAGCTTAACCAACTCAACTTAGCTAAGTGAAAATAAAATAACTGTGTGAATTGTAAGCTACTATAAGTATAGTGGGACGGTACCTGCAAGGATAGCAGGTAGTAGACAAATAAAATCTGTTAAAAAAAAACTATTAAAAAAAAAAAAAATAATAAAAAATAAAAATAAAAAAAGAACCAATGTAAGAAGAAAATTATATAACAATTATTTTTTTTCGGTCATCGAAGTATGTAAGCACTACTGCAGAACTGTTAATTAAAATTACATAGATGCATATTAATTTCGTAATTTTTTTTTTTGTTTTTTTTTCTTCTACTCGTTTTTTTTTTTTTTACAAAGTAAAGAGTTTTTAAAACTCTTGCGATAATAAAAACAGAAATATTAATTTTTCTAATTAATTATAAGTATAGACTTTTAATTTAGTCAGATCTCTAAATAATAAATAAGTTTAATAAATAGTAGTACAGCACTTATATAATTGCAACAAAATATATAAAAGAGAAAATAAAAAAAAAAAATAAAAATAAAAATAAAAAATTGACGCTTAGAAAACTTTCCAACGAGGACACACACGTATTCAAGAATTTTGATTTCACTATGAATTTCATTCTTGTTTTTTTTTTCCTTTTTAACTTTAAATTTTACACGTATACAATAACCAAAATATGCGACTTTGGAATATCATTAAAAACATTTTAAACCCATTTATTTATTTATTTTTTTTTATAGTTCTGATCTCTCAATAAGAAGAATTACTATCCGTGCGAAATTTGTGAGGAATATACAAAGACTCTTTACTCTTGTTCTCTCTTTCTATACCTGATTAAGTCATATCTTTGCCTGCCAGTTGAATAATTTTCTAATTATTATTCGACCTGAATTTAAACAATTTTCAACGATATTCTGACAATTGTCGCTAGACATATATAGGTACAGATGGTACAGCTCAAAATTCTTCAAATTTGGCAAAAATCTTATCCGACAATATAGCTTGAATGCTGCAATGTTGTTATGATGAGCTACTTGGTGCATCAACAATTATTTTGCGGATAAAATTTCAAACCATATTATGTATTATATTTAATACGAACATTTAGGAAGATAGCGTTATTAATAATTATTTTCTCAAATTTTAACATTTTCTATAAAAATCTGCATTTGCGTGTATTTATTGCTTAATCTTTGCCCTCCTTGAGTAGCATTTCTATTTATAACTCTGTTTGTTATACGTTTCGCTCAATTGTACAATTTAATATTATTATCATTATTATAGATGGATCATAAATAGCATTTTGAATAACGTATAGCAAACGGAGCAGCATTCCTCGATAAGGACATATAATATAGGTCTTTCAATAAAATTTCAATTATACTATTAGCGTATATATATCTTTAAATTACGGTTAAAAATTTTTGGCAAACGGCGGTTTTTTTTTTACCATAATTACAAAGAAAAAATGTGTTTTTCGTTTTTTATTTTTTTTTTTTCCATTTCATTATTGTAACGTTTCAATGGTTTTATAATTATTACGCGTTCAAAAAATGAATAGTTTAACTGTCGTGGCAAAAAAGCTTCGACGTGCCATTCATGAATAATAGTATATTTGAAACAGTCTTTAAAATAGCAAATCTATGTAGTTATAAATAACATTTTGACTTGTGATTATAAACGATGAGAATAAATAATGATCTTGGGTCAATTATTATTATTATTATATATACTCAAATGTATATTTAACGCTCTTAAATAATCGTTGCAATTTTGCAATGATCAAATGGAATGCAATGATCTTTTCAGTCGTATCTGTTTTTCGGAATAAACGAAATATAATAATATATGAATTGTAGAAGAAAGTTATTTGTTATATAAATAATAGCGCGTATGTAAGATATTTTTTTGTTTGTTTGTTCTTTTTTCATTTTCGTAATGATCAGCTCCGTTGATTAAACAAAAGACGTTATAGCGTTCTTTATATCTTTTCCTAATTCTCAAAATTTCACGTAATTTCAAATATTTTGATATGTTCGTGTTCAAAAACAGGTTTTGGACATTGTTTTGCTCGACTTTAACGTGACAGGTATATTTATTATACACATATACATACAGCCCGTGTGTATCGTGCGTGCATGTATTTTATTCATCGCCTAATAATTATTTTGGACACTCCCACCTGCTGCGGGATATACGTCCATATATATATATATAAGTATTTTGTCTCGTTATAATCAAAATTTCTTTTACCTATTATAATAAATCTGTATTCAATAGTTATTATTAAATAATATTTCAACACACGCACTTTTAGCTGGCTGGATGTTAAATATATTCGTCAATATTAATTGTTAATTTTTTTTGTTCTGTTTGTTCGTTTTTTTTTATGTTTTATTATTTATTTTTTTTTCTTATAATTATTTTACTCACTTTATTTTCTTTACTTTTATTTATTTATTTATTTATTTTTTTTTTTGCGTTGGCACATTTTTCATTTTCGATAATTCATATAATATGTATTATATATATATCTATACAACATAAAACGCAACGATTTATGCATTTATTATATTAGCTGTCGAAAGCAGGGCGGAACAAAAGCGGAATATTTAAAATTCGCTGCACGATATCCCTATTTTATTATGTAATACTATATGTATACGTCGATTCAATCGAAAAAAAAAAAAAGATATATAATATTTACAGTGTTTCTCATTATTTTTCACACCGTCTTGAGCAAGTGCGTTCCTCGAATCACTATATATCTATATAATGGTTCAATTTTACAGGCAGGGTATTATCCAAAGGTATTTTCAAGGTATATAATACTATAATACCGTTCGTACACACACATATACCTATACATGATACATATATGTATGCTGTTTTTTTTTTCACCTCAATAGAGATCAGTTAATAATAATACTCGTCGTCGTCATCGTCGTCGAGGAGGAAACGGATAGGAAGGAAGCAGACGATTCTTCCAACATAATTTCTGATACCGACAAGAAAGTCAATCGGAGGGGAGTTATAATTAGGATTAGATTCATTGTTGGGAAAGATATTTCGACATACATCATATGTATCGTTATCATTTTTTTAGACCGTTTTGAATCGAGTTAGACAAAGTCTAATTTTCATAATATATAACAGTATGAGAGTTAGGCTGGTCTGTAAGAGACGTGTTATTCGATATTTTTGGTTCAAGAAATTTCAATTTAAATCTCTTCTATCTACTTGACTGTTTCGTCGTTTTAATAATATCTTGAAAATCCTTAAAGTTTCTATCGCATATTAAACGTCTACTACTGTATAATGTATAGTGGAATGTTGTCGGCCGGTTTAGGCCTGCGGTTTAATACTCCGGACAGAATTTATAATAGAAGACGTCCGTGTGTCTTATATTGGTCCGTTTAACATCTCGATAATATATGTTGCTAATAATTTATAATCGTCACAGATTTCCAATGTCTCTATATGAAGTCCATTGATTATCGTACATTATCATACTCTTTATATAATCCCATTTTCATACTAGACAAGAAAACCCTGCGACGTGGCCGACATTTGAGCCCTCAGGGCGGTGACACTATTCATGATTTTCTTTTGATGACCGACTAACGTTATTCCAAGGGCAGTAAGTTCTTGAACGGTGACACGGGCCGCAGCTTCTAGCGTCGTTACACCAGCTCTTTCAAAACTCTCTGCGTATCTTGACATTTTTATCGACGCTAACCAATCGGCGACTGAAGTCAACTGCGTAAGATCCACTGCATCTGGTGCCAGTGGATTTGTACCCCTGTGAAATATTTCGTAATAATGTTAATTCTTATTGTAATTCTTCTTGTTAATTCTTCTGTATATTCTATACAGGCATTATAATGAAATGTCGGAGAAAATATTTCATATACAGATTGATAATCAATGAAACGAATTATTCAAACTGCAAAATTTTTTCTCCGCCTTCACAGTATAGCCGATATATATATTTTTTTTTTTTGGGGGGTCTATGTACGTAATCTATTAGGGGGTCTAATTATCTGAGTAAAATTGGGTTCGGGTCATTTGACAATTACGTTTTATTTCTTTTATTAAATTAGTACCCGAGTTAGATCAGAAGTTTTTATCGCACGAGTAATAAATTTGTTTTGATTATCAATTTTCATTCAATATTCTGCTCCGTTTATATAATTCAAGTTTCTCTGTTTTGAAAACTCCAGAAGTTTTTTTTT
Organism: Macrophya alboannulata; assembly: GCA_949628255.1. NCBI lineage: Eukaryota > Metazoa > Arthropoda > Insecta > Hymenoptera > Tenthredinidae > Macrophya > Macrophya alboannulata. Next base: position 40,866,807 of record OX451206.1, on the reverse strand, counting down.
TTTTTTTTTTCTCACCCCTTACTTATCATAGCTAAGAAGCTACGTACCTGTACATTTCTGTAATTCTCTGATATGAATTTTTAGTAGAAAATTTGATATCATAAAACGTAAACGCCATAATAAAATACGAAACTTATAATGGAGAAAAAAAAAACCATGACAAAGCACATCAGGGTAATTGTATTTACAATAGGTATATTATATATATCTGCACATAAAGTGGGTGCAGATTTTTTGGGATTTTCTTTTTTCTTTTTCAAACTTTACACAAATAATTTATTATTCTCTTAGTTGCGGGTTCAAGATGAAATACTATGATAGCTATAATTATAGGGGATGGTTTCAGACATTCTTTTTAAAGTCAACAGTAATTGTTGAAGCTTTTTTTTTTCTTAACGAAAATTTATATACACTATACGGATTCGTTCAGTGCTCGTGATACACACATTATTATCTATATTGTTATAATAATATGTACTTTTTATATGTGTATACGGAGGTGGGTGATAAAATGGGTAGTGATACTATAACAATAATTGGGTGTAAAAAAAAAAAAATATATGTATGAAACTTACGCCGTACGTGGTATATATGTACATATAATATAATACGATGAATTTATTAAACAAATAATATATTATAAAGTATAAATATAATTATATAAAGGTAAGTATTATGATCATAAATCTAAGGATGATTATTATATACAAATGCATATAGGTATATAGGTATATGTATGTATATTATATACAGTGCATGATGAAGCAAGCAGTGCAATACGAACTAAAAACAAAGGCAAGCGTTTTATACTTTTTTTTTTTCTTTACAGTTTATTTTCATTTTTTTTATATCTCTCTTATCTACGTGACAAGTCAATTTTCCTCGTACAAAAACGAAGACAAAAAACGCACTCCCAAATACTTTTTCCTTGCAATTACAATTTTTTCAAGATAGGATGAATTTCGACTAGTTTTTTATTGCTCAAAATTAAATGAAAACAAAGAAAAAGAGACGAGCAAAAAAAAAAAAAAAAAACTAGTCAATAAATAATTCAGTTTTTTTTTTTTTTTTTAAATTCAAAATTACAATATAAAGCATGAAACAATAATCGAGGATTTGCGTTTTATTGTATTCCTTTAAGCCCGATTGTCATTTGTTTTATTTTACCTTTTCCTTATATGCACAGTCGATGCGGGCGGTGGTGGGGGTGGAGCACCCCGTTCCCTGATTCTGACAATTGTTAGCAATTGTTAGTGCAATGGAGGCCACCGTGTGGTGATTTACTACCAGTGATTGTATTATTTTTCTTTCTCTTTTTTTTTTTTCTTTTTATTTTCGTGTCAATATATAATGTGTGTATTGGTAATATCATTTATTGTTCAAAGGTGTACCGAATCAAAAAAAAAATAGACCTATAATGTATAATCAGAACTCGAAATCATCGTAAACCAAACACGATACGTTATATTAATTTTAAAGAAATGTAGAAAAAAAAAAAACAAGAACAACTACACCGTGACAATTATAAATTATTTCTAATCCGGTACAACTTTGGACAATATTTTCATTGCATATTATGTCTGTCTATGTGTGTGTGTGTGTGTGTGTGTGTGTGTGTGTGTATGTGTGATATGACTGGTTTTTTTTATGCGGTCATCAAGGTATATGGTGTGGAACATATTGATAAGGGTATAACCGAAGGGTTTACTTGTGATATATGAAAGAATATGAATTTTTTCTTTTTTTTTATTATTATTTATTTTTTTGTTAAATATAGCCCGCATTTATTTTTGTTCGGTAAATTTTATCCGCGCGTTGTATTAATATGAATCAACGACATTTTGTATACATATACCTTTAATAGGAATAATTATACATTTCCGCCCCTTATTCCGTTTTTTTTTCTTTTTTTTTTTTTTTTTATACAAAATTTACAGTATCGATAATTTATATACCTATAACGTTCAATCAATTGTATTAAGCCATTTGTTTACGCACCTGCCGCGGCAATGTGTTGATAATAATTATTACCTTTTTTTTCTTTTCATTATTTTTTTGTTTGTTGTTTTCATTTTTTTATTTTTTATTTTCGTTCTTTAATTTCGTTTTGTTTTTTTTTTTTTCTTGAGCAAACTTATAAATCCCACCTGAATTTGCTAATCTATATCATAACTGCATACGTCTTTTGTATCCCGGGTAGCTGTATAATATAATTTCGGACGCTATTATATTATATACGGAAAGTATCGATTCAGATTTTCCTCGTATGGTGAGTCTTGATAACACAGATTGCCTTGTAATATTTTTTTTTTTTTTTTTTTTAACTTCCTGCTTCAGCAAGAGAGAAGTTGTTGTTTTTTCAAGTTAATACTAAACCTCGCGATGAGGACTACAGTCTCTACAGATTTGTAGATAATGATGATGATAATAATATTAATAATAAAATGATAATATTAATAATAATAATAATAATAATAATAATAATATGATATTAATAATAATAATGATAATAATAATGATAATGATAATATTCGTAAATGGCAATATATGTATAATATCTTATGATTAAATATTACTTCATATTTCTTTGACCTATTATAATTTCATTTCAAGTATAAAAATACTAATCTAGCGACACGTCTTTGAATATTTATTATTTCGTATTTATTAATAATTTATTTATTCATTTATTATTTTTGTTTTCTCTGTAATTTTAATATCAATAAATAATTATCATTAAATATTATATTAAATTTTCTGAAAGACTAATTATCCTGTCTAATACCTATATACTATGTATGAATGTATATAGGCTATTTCTATTCGTTGGTAAAATCGTCCTCTATTACGATTTTGTTTCTTTTTATCATTAAATTTACCATTTATCTAAATCTACAATTTTTCCAATATATTCTATGTAATCATATACCTATTGTATATCATAATATGTATATATCTGTCTCTAAAATCGACGTGTCTATTTCATTTCTCTACTTCTCACGATTATTATATTAATAATATTAATAATAATAAATATCATTAAAAACACGGCAGTGTGATATATAGTTTATCGATAAAGTGCAACATGATATAAAAGATTAATCGCATCTTTAAACAAATTCTAATCTATATTGTCATTTATAATATGTATCTTTTTTTTCTATCTTTCTTTTTTTTTTCATTTTAAATCTTAGAGTCATTATAATAATCGTAAATTTTATTTATTTATTTATTTTTATTTTTTGATTAATTAACTATCGTAATATAATTATATAATATTTATATTTACAGCGATTTGTTTTTATTACGTTATTTTATCTTCTCTTAATCCCCTTTCTTCGTTATTGTTTCTTTTCGTTTCTTTTCTCTGTTTTTTTATTTTTATTTATTTTTTTTATTTTGTATATATGTATGTATATATATTTGCTATTTTCGATTTCATAGTATTGTCTAACGTGATGAAAAAAAAAAAAATTTATTCCTTAAAGAGTATCAGTCCATGTTGTGATAATATTGATATCATAAATTGTGCTATTGTATTTTTTATTTATTTATTTATTTTTTTATTTCGATTTTTTTTTTATAATTCATGTGCGGAAGGAATCTGAAGAAGTTTAATATTATGTATGTATGTACCAGTTGTATGACAAACGCGGTTGCGCGTTTATCTATATTATTATAATTATGTAGAATGTATATATATGTATATCACACTTTTCCTATAGCATAAAAAAAAAAAAAAAACTCTGTACGATTTAATAATCCCCGTTACTGCTCGGTGAAACCAGATGTATATCCATTTATCCCTATAATACGTAAAATAAACCGCTGCAGATTTTATTATAAAATGAAAAACGACACGTATAATTATTATTATTATCGTTTCGTATATATCTATCTATGTATACGATATAGACACACAATATACGAACACCGAACTAAACATCGAAAATCTAATATACGACACAAAGAGTTCTTTTTGAATAATAAAATTATTATCAAATACAAATGAAATATACTTAAACACGATTTTTATCATTTTACCAACAAGTATAATTTGAAAGGAAGAAATTCGTCCCCGTTACTCTACCAATTAACGTGTATCTTGGGGTTGAAATTAACGGATAAGAGATTTTTCGATTTATTATCAAACGAGAGCGACGAATCTATTAGCGATGGTAATTTCCTAAAAATTATATCCAAAATATTTTGCGTTTATGTGAAAATTTTTTTTGGCAATTTTTAAGATCTTCTTTGAACGAGGGATGGATGGGTGATGATGGATTATTAACCAAAATGGGTGAACGGGACCCAGTTAGGATAAGTTAAGGGTGGTTGTTGGGGCAGAGCGTGTGTTGCGGCGTGTGTATGGAAGTGTAGGGTTCTGCCGGCTCCTGGTGGCATTACTGGAACGGCTAGCGGTGGTTGGCCTTGGCCCTGACCTTGGCCTTGGCCTTGACCTTGGCTATGGCTCTGACCTTGGCCTTGTCGGCCCAAAACGTCTACGAACGGACCCGCAGGGCCCCCCTGATTGCCGTGGCCAGTGACATAGTACGGATTGTGTGCTGGCGGCCGCACGCTGTTGTACCAAAGACACCAACCAAAACCACATAGAATTAGCCCAAAGGAAAAATCAAAAGAATATATAGAGAATAAGAAAAAAATAAAAATAAAATAAAATAAAATAAATAGAAAAGATTTACAATTGACTCTATATGTGTGAAAAAAAAAAAAACCTGACATAGATATTTACAACTGACGTGTCAGTCAATAATCTAGATCATTACTACTTTTTCTTTCTTGTTTTTATTTTTTTAAATCGAAAAAAGTATTATGAAAATTTGAATTTTTGTTTGTTATTTACTCATATGACAATACGTATTCAATAAATGTGATTATTCGTCGTCGTCTAGTCTCTTCTGTTATTAGAATTTGCAGTATTATTATCTATAGGTATTATAAGTATATGATTTTTTTTTTTCTTTGTATTTGAGTGATAACAATTCATCATCAGACAGATTCAACAAATGTAAATCAAACACATGTAAGAGTGTTAAGTATAAAGCGTAAAGCGAAGCTTTCAAAGCCTAAATTGTATCTTATCATATCATCTGTGTATTGTTGAAATAACGAATCTATTAGATAAATTGAATAATAAATAAATAAAAACGAAAAATATAAAAATTAAAAAAAATCTAAGAACAGCGTAGACTTTAGTCCATAAATTAATTTCTCTCGGTTTCAGAGGTGTCACATAAATTAAGGAATTCGGTTTTTTTTCTGTTTTTTTTTCTTCAAAACCATTGATAAATTTAAAAAATAGAAAAATTTTTAATATAATCGAAAAAATATTACAAAATAAGAAAAACGGTAGCAAAAAAAAAAATGAATTAAAGAAAATTTAAAGAAAAAAGAAGCGAAATCAACTGAGTCGAAGAAAATAAGATTGTAAAAAATTTGATAGAAAAAGAAAAAAAAAAAAAAAACTTACAAAATCATAAAAATGATCAAGTAAATTGATTTAAGAAAAAAAAAAAAACAAAAAAGAAGTGATAACAATAATAATGATAGCGATCATTTATCGCAGTAAACAACACACATTGGATAATAATAGTGTGATGTACGGTGTTCGGTGCCTTATATTCATGACGTTGGGCACAATAATATATATATAATATATATATTATAGATGTATGTAACATATTCATATCCACCAATTTCCAGTAATGCCAATCAGGTGTTGTCAAATTCGATCGACACTTAAGATATATTAATAAACTGACGACGACAACATCGAAGCACAATTATATAATAGCAAAAATAGAGCAGAGCGTGAGTTCGTTTTTTGTTTTTCTTTTTTCTGTTTTTTTTTTTTTGAAAAAATGTTTCGAGACAAATTAATTTATGGATACGAAATAACTCACGGGCATGCGGCATGATGTATGTTAAAATGATCAGCGATTATATATGTTAAGCTTTTTCAATTAGTCACAATAATAATAATAATAATAATAATAGTAATAAAAATAATAATAATAATAATAATAATAATAATAATAATGATAAAAATAACAATAATATATAGTAACATAGTAGTAGTGGTAATATCAACAACGATAATAATAATGATAATAATAATAATAATAATAATAATAATAATAATAATAATAATAATAATAAAAACAATGCCGGAGCACGTGACACTCTGACAAATAATTATTTAGCATCGATATAATATTATAATATATGTGTATATAATGTATAATGTCTAGATGGTTCCGTCTCGGAAGTAATAATAATTATATCGCAAAGAGAAAGAATTTGTTGAATAAATGAAACGTATTGAAAAAAAAAAAAAAAAAAAGAAGAGCTTTATCGGGATATTTTTCTGTCAATTATACTGCCAATTATAGGTATATACAAATTTTTTCGTTCCGTTTATCAGATTTTTTTTTCGTGTTTATCGTCTGACTGTAAAAATTCTGTAAATTTCAAACTTTTGTTTTTCTTTTTCGAAGATTATTCGGTGAATTTGAATTTATTTTTGAAAGTAATTGATAAAAAATTATCGTAAGCGATTGAGAAATTCACCGAACACTGCTGTTTTTTACTTGGGAGGATGTAATCTTTTTTTTTTTTTCTTTTTATTTCAAACGAAAAAGACAAGAAATAATAAGATTTTCAGACACGAATTGAAAATCGGATTTTTTGTCGGTAAGAAACAATTAACGTTCAAGGTAAACGGAATTTGTATGTAAAAGTCTTGTTAATTTCCGATTTTTTATTCTTTGCACCGGTTCTGAAAACCTGTTTTTTCGTCTACCAAAGAAAACCCGAAAACGTTAAGATTCGTCGAAATTAGTAAGAAAACCAACACTTTTCATATAAAAGGTGATGCAAGTTAAAAATCAAAAAGACATGATCGATTATTATGTGTCATAAATTTTACATAAATTTTTTTTTTTTTCTAATTTATTTATAAAATAAAATTTCACCACCTTGCGGTTCAAAAAATCCTTCCTCCGCGTGTACCGTATGTATAGTATACATATGTATGTGTGAATAAAGAAATAAACCAATAAATTGTATGTTACGTGTATGCGAAAAGTATAAAGAAAAATAAGAAAAATAAAAATAAAAATGAAAATAAAATAAAATTTAAATAAAAAATGATTCTTACCTGTTCTGGGCAATTTTTCGGAGCGTGTCCGGGCTCCGTATTAATTTGTCAAGGGTCTGTGTGAGATTAGCGAAGGTTGGCCGGTGGGTGCGCTCTTTTTGCCAGCAGTCTAACATCAGTTGATAAATTGCTTCGGGACAATCCATAGGAGCTGGTAGTCTGTATCCCTTTTCGATCGACTTAATCACGTCCTGATTAGACCAATTCCAGTAAGGGCGTTCACCGTACGACATCACCTCCCAGCAAACGATACCCATACTCCATACGTCCGAGGCGCTAGTGAATTTTCTAAACGCAATTGCTTCGGGGGCTGTCCATCGGACCGGAATTTTACCACCCTAATAAAAAAAAATAAAGAGGAACAAAAAAATATATAATATATAATATCTCATTTTTACAAAAGTAAAAAAATGAACAGGGACTCACATTGAAGAAAAAAAAGAATAAAATAATAAATAGAAACCAAAATAACAAAAAAAATATTCGAAAAAAAATGTTACCCCTGTCTATTTTTTTTTTTTTTTTTTTTTTTTAATACCGAGATCTGACTTACCCTTGTTGTGTAAGCGCCTTCAGTAGCGCTCTCGATCTCACGACTTAGTCCAAAATCGGCAATTTTGCAAACAAGGGCGGCGTTAACGAGCACGTTTCTTGCAGCAAGATCTCGATGTACGTAATTCATCTCTGCCAGATACTGCATACCGCTTGCAATACCTCGGAGCATACCGACGAGTTGTAGGACTTGAAACTTGCCGTCGTTTGCCCTTAGGAATGTATCAAGACTACCGTTCTCCATGAACTCGGTTATTATCATCACTGGATTACTCTTAGTCACTACACCCTGGAGGAATATCACATTCGGGTGTTCGAACTGACCCATTATCGATGCTTCGGTAAGAAAATCGTTTCGCGCTTTGTCAGCTGATCCTGGCTTCAGCGTTTTTATAGCAACGTCTATCTCCGAACGACCGTCAGGTGGTAGTTTCAATTTTCCTCGACACACGTCGCCGAATTCTCCGCCACCTTGTCATCCAATAATTGATTAATTTCATTCGAAAATCAAAACTGAATAAAAATTATGACAAAAGATTAACAAAAACCAGATCGAGATCACCTTTTTTTATGGTATTATAATTTTCTTTTGATTTGGTTAATTTTGAATAAAAATAAATTTACTTTAAAAAGAAGAAAAGAAAAGTTGAGAAAAATGTCAATTTTTAGTAAAATAAATAATTCAAGATATATAATATTTATGTAGGGGGGGAGGTATCTATATATCTCGTAGAAAGAAAAACCATGTTTCTATAAATTCTAGAGACGTTCGGGGAATAGGAAATTGTGTTCTATTATAGATATAGTTGATATAACTTACCAATAATTGCCTCAATGGTGATATATCCGGCGTCAATTTCGCGCGCGAACTCCCTCACGGCTTGATTAGGGTCCTCGTAGGTGTGAGGATCCACGTAGCTTCGAGCCCCTCCGCCACCGCCGGTACCACCGCCAGTAGCCGTTGCAACTCCCACTGCAGGCGTGAACAGCGGCGTGGTCACTGTAACGTCACGAAAACAGAGTTCATTATATTAACAAATGGGCCGGTGCAAAATTTTGACGGAATTTCGATCGCGTGATATAAATTTTTTTTTTTTTTTTTAATCAATACCGATGTTTAATTAAAAAATAATTCGGCAATGAATGGAGAGAAAAAAGAAATTGAATTTCAAAACAAAGACGGAAAAAAAAATTCATGACTAGCATTAAAACAGGAATAGAAAAAACCGAAAGAAAATAATAATAATAATAATAATAATAGTAATAATAATAATAATTGATCGAGTTAATTTGTTGTAGATGAATGAAAGATTTTTTTTTTACCGTTCTTTTTTTTGTTTGTTTTTTTTTTTTTTTAATTTAAATTAACAACAACAGCCAAAAGCGTAACAAGCACCTCGAATTATTGAATTTTGATACTTGGATTTTAATTGATACTTCATACAATATATAATTAAATGTTGAAATTCCAATAGAAAAAAAAAAAAAAAAATGCAGAAAACAGAAAGTTTGCTTCCAAGCCAAAAAAAAAATAAAAATAGTTAAATTACTGTCAGCCAGTTAATTTATACCGCATGCAAAAATATAATTTATAGCATCGTAACATAATTATAACCGTCGACAATTTTTTTTTTTTTTTTTTATATCGTATAGCACGTTAATATTTTGCCCCTTTTTTTTAATATTATTATCATTATACATACATACATATACATAATAGGTATAAATAATTAATTAATATGTTAATTATCTCATAGCATATCAACAAGTTAATTTAAAAAAAAAATAGAAAAAAAAATTTTCATTTTTCCCTGACATACATACATACATGTATAGGTATACATATATAATATATATATACACGAATCCGCACACGTAAATAAATACTGTATTAATATACATATAATTTATTGTGCGAATTGTAGATTTTTTTTTTCGTCTTTTTTTTCTCCTTTTCTATGATTCAATCGTATATCTATACATATACGACTCACATCAGAGGATTTTATACATTTATACGGCGTATTCCAGCCCAACTCGACCACACTTCAAACTCGACCCTTTCGGGTTTGAGTAAAAGCTTTTTTCTTGTTTCACTCCTACCCTGAATCGGAATTTGAATTTTTCTGAGAATGTTACCGGGACTTCGTTACGGAGCTCTCAAGACCGAAATTTTGGGGATTTTTGAAATTCAAGGGATTTCAATGGATGTTGTCGTGGAATTAGAGAGTCGTATCAACAAAAATGAGGAGGTCATTGGATTCGTTTTCATTCCAACTTTACGAGAAAAGAATATTTTAGAATATTGCCATAAAAATTCGGCAACCGGAAATCTGTACGAAAGACAAATACTGATATTTTGATCATTTGGTCACTCTCGATTATTTATTTTTTTTTTTTTTTCTAAAATTCTGTGAACAGAAACGAAAATTTTAAGCGCTTGGGAAAATTGGCAACACTAATGGTTCATAAGTTACGATTTTTTTTACAATTTTGTTGCAAACGTTATAAAATCATCGAGAATCGTCGAGCGACGAGTGTCATCGCTGCATATTTTTTTGGGTAGAACTTTTTGAATGAGGAGTCAATTGATCGAATATGGGGATACACAAAATTTTTTGTGCCCAAAAAAGGGCTTTGAATTTTCAGTTTTTCGTAGAGAATTTTCGAAAAATAAAGAAGAACGATCGCGAGTGATAAAATGATCGAAAAATCAGTTTTTCGCTCTCATATTGATTTCCGACCGCCGAAACGTCACGTCACTTCAAAATTCCGAACAAAAAATTATATCGGAAAGTCGGAATATAGACGAATCCAATGACGTTACTTTCCAATTCCGAGATAACGTCCATCAAAAATTCTCGGATTTCAAAAATCGACAATATTTGGTTTTCAGCTCTGTAATGGATACCCGGAAAATTTTCAAAAGAATTCACAGTTTCCGATTTGGGGTAGGAGTAAAGCAAGAAGAATTACTTCGACTCAAATCTGAAGGGGTCATCAGGTGTGGAGGGTAGTCGAGTTGAGCTCGAATACCTCATATATATTGTATATATTTTCCTTTTATACCCATGTACAGCACGGATTTGCATCAAATTTTTTTTCTGTTTTTTTTCTGTAGTTTTTTTTTTTTTTTTTAACAATTACAAAAAATGCAAATCGCAAAATGATCACCGAACTGCACATGAGAAAAATTTCCATCTCTAATGTGAAATAGAGTTGAATACACGTATGCATAAGAAAAAAAAAGTATGAAGTTCTTCTTTTCTTTTCTTTATTTTTTTATTATTTTTTTTTTTTACGGGAATTAGGCATGCTCGCTAACAACTAATAAGATATAGAAGTCTACAAATAAGGCTATAGATACCAATTGATTGTGATTGCAGTCTATATAAGTTTTAAAAATAGAAAATTGTATAGTAAAAAAATACTATATTATATATTTATAATATTTTGATACGAATTGAATAATGATCATTTGAATAATTAAAGGATCGAGTAGAGATTAGATTGAACTTAGTTTATTTTATTTTTATTTTTATTTTTATTTTATTTTTTTTGGTTTCAATTGCCGAATTCAAAATTTTGACTAAACTTACGCGAAGACTTGCTCTTGTTGGTGTGGGTTGTCACAATCGGTGAACTGTCCATTTTGCAGTGCACTGTGAACAACACAACAACCAACAAAAATTGACAAACAGAAAACAACAAAAAATGTGGAAAAAAAAAATTAATGAATAATAATAATAATCATAACAACAAAACCAATCAACCAACCAACCAAAAAAACAACGATAGAAATCCAGTAAGAAACATTGCATCTTTCAACTATATATAGGTATATACTATATACATACATAGTATACAGAAAAAAATCGCTGATTGAGATCGAATCGAATTGAGTTTATCGTTTTAGAACGATGGTTAATCTGATTATGGTTACGGAACAAGTAACATTATAAATCCTTTCCGAAAACTGATCCCCCAAAAAAGAAAACATGAAAAAATAAACGTTCTGAAAGACTTAAGAGAGAGTAGAGAGAAAGAAATAAAAGGCGAGAAACATGCACATATAAACATGTATAAATTTGAATATATATATACACATATAACAAACATTCAAGTGCAAAAAAAAAAAAAAAAAAAGACACCAGTTGATGCAGGGGTTGCAATAGAAACTTTCGATATTTCATAACAAAAAAAACAAAATTTAGTTAGGTGGTAGAGACTTACTGTAGGTCACAACTAGTCCTGGTGATTGTGTTTTGTTTCAGGGTTTTTTCAGGGTTTCAGAGCAGGTTCAAGTATTAGGGGGACACATGAAAAGAAAGAATCGAAGAATCTGGTTAGAAAACGGTATGGCCAAATTGGTGAATTTTGATGATCGATTAAAGAGAATAAAACAAAAAATTAAAAAATACAGGAACAAAAAACAAAAACAAAAAAAAAAACAAAAAATACAAAGCAAATAAATAAATAAAAAGCATAAAACGAGTATTACGTAAACAGTTACAAGTATATATGTATACATAGGTATATATACTATATATATATATATATATATATATATATATATATATATATATATATATATATATATCTAAAAACGAATTGTTAAATCCTAATGAGAAAATTTTGTTCTGGGGTGAAATAATTCTTAGATAAAATTCTTATCAAACAACAATACAATGCTTCTTTATACTTGTATAGAATAAAAAAAAGGGTATTGTAAAGTGTGAGTGGGGGCGGGGGGGTGGGGGTGATGGGGGTCAAGTACATAACAACGGGGGTAGTTTCAAATATTAGTCACAAGACACAGGACGCAGTGGAACAGCTATGAAAGTAAGGGTAATAATAATAATAATAATAATAGTGATAATATATAAATTTATTATATATTATATATATCTATATGTATATTTTAAAAAGATTTGTAAAATCTCGTTAAAATTGACGTACCTTCACCGTTCCTGTACTCAAGGGTGTCACAGTCACTGGGTTGCTTTTTGTTACACTCGTCCGAGGCTCTGCTGCAGCAAAATTGCATTGTATTAATTTATTGTATACATATATTGAATAAATAAAAATTGACGAATATTTCATATTTTATATAAAAAATAATAATAATAATAATTTTAATTTTATGTATTATAATCTTTCGAAATGATATATACCGTATTTAGCGGGCTAAATTCGTTTGGTAAAGAGATAGATATATAGGTTACAGGTTTATATATATATATACATATATATATACATATATATATATATATATATATATATATATATATATATATATATATATATATATATATATATATATATATATATATATATATATATATATATATATATATATATATATATATATACATATATACATACATACATACATACATACATACATACATACATACATACATACATACATACATACATACATACATACATACATACATACATACATACATACATACATACATACATACATACATACATACATACATACATACATACATACATACATACATACATACATACATACATACATACATACATACATACATACATACATACATACATACATACATACATACATACATACATACATACATACATACATACATACATACATACATACATACATACATACATACATACATACATACATACATACATACATACATACATACATACATACATACATACATACATACATACATACATACATACATACATACATACATACATACATACATACATACATACATACATACATACATACATACATACATACATACATACATACATACATACATACATACATACATATATATATATATATATATATATATATATATATATATATATATATATATATATATATATATATATATATATATAAAGGGTAAAGTTTTGTATTGTACGATCCATGAGCTAAGATCAATTAAGTATTTCCTGTGAAAACGCGATAAGAAAAGTGTGTGGCCGAGACTTAGTATTACTCAACAGACTGACTTTAACCAGACTTAATGTCTATTGTTTTAAGCATAGGGCTCGACTCGCTAGCTCCCGCTTCCTTATATCTATACTCTGTGTCGGTATGAGTTTTCGGTTCCAAGTCTTAACTTAGAAAATCCCTTCCCATTAATTACTGAGACTTTACCAAGGGGGATGAACAACTCGGAAACTCGCATTTTCTTTGCATTAGTAATACCCCGAACTAAATTTCAACTAAAAGTATAACGCAAGGTATACATTATACGTAATACACGCGTATACGTAGATAAAACGGAAATAAGTAATATAGGAAACAATAATTTCCGCGGTATAAAATTTGATAAAATTCTTATTAAATTTTTTTTTTTTTTTTTTAATTCGGGAAAAATTGAAATCATTTTAATTATTATTATTATGTTTTGTGTGACAGAATTTGATTGATGATTACCTTCGCAAAAATAACACTGTCATAATGATGATGATCACCAGTAGTACGACAACGGCGACAATCGCACCAGCGATTATCCTAACTTGCATGTTATCATCGTCGCCAACGTAATCTGTGAAAACAATTAAAATTGCCAGGACACGAAGTGTGAGAATACGACTTGATTGTTAACACATTTGATAAACGGTAGTAAAAGCGCTAAAACTATTTAAAAAGGGGATAAAAAACAAAAGAAATCGGATTATAATTAAACAAAAGAATGGGAAAATTTCTGGAGAAATATTTTCACAAAAAAATAAAAAATAAAAAAAATAATAAAATCTTGTATAATTTTTCCAGATTTTTGAGATTCCCTTTTCTTTTTCCAGGTCGCTGAACGCCCTTTATAATAAACAATGAAAATCAGAAGACGAGTTTACGAACGCTTGCTTTTCAGCCATCAGCATCGTCGAGGCAGGTAAGCCACACAACTGACTCTGTTATTCAGAATGTGAAGAGAAATCGAAGTGCTTTTTTTTTCTCGTTAAAAATATATATATTTTTTTTTTCTTCCAATACAGAAAGAAAAAGACCACCGGTATAGATAATTGTTACGCGTATTATGGTTCAGAGAACAACAGTAAGTTACAGTCACCTGCAGATTGGTATATATAGTTACTGCAGAATCGGTGTACTTTGATACGTAAGCGTAGCCTGCGGGTTAAAGAGAAAAAAAAAAAACGAAAAGAGAATAAAAGACTAAAAAGGAAAAAAAAAATTAAAATGATTGGCTCGATATATAATTGCAGGCTACGGCTACATATATACGTATACTCGATAGGTGGATTGAAACTTCGTTCAATTGTAGTTGAACCGATCAACGAAGCGAAACGCGAGCAAATATCTTTGAAAATTTTTTTAATTAAACTCGAACAGCTCCGCTGCATTGACCTATACACGACATTTTGCAACAATAATTGTTATACTTTATACGCGTATGAAAATCTGATGAGATTTTTTGATTAAATTGAAGAAATTTGTTTAGATATTTTGTTCTTCTTTATACCTAAGACTGAAAAAGAAGAGAAAAAGAATAAAAAAAACAAATGGAAATAAAACGAAAAAAAAAGTGATGGGAAAAAGGAGGGTTTATTTGAATTTTGAAATTGAACTTACCAAGTCCCATTGCGTGGGGTGTTTTCTTGAATACGACCGGAGTATATTCGCCCCAGCCTCTGGTAGTTTTGGCTCTAACCTGAATCGCGTAATCCGTAGTTGGTTTTAATCCTTTGAAAGTTGCCGACAGATCAGAAGTTTGCACTACGGTAGCATTGGTGGCGTCGTCAAAACGCGGATAACATCGTACTGCGGAAACCCATTAATCAAACGTTACGTAAATATACGTAAATACACAGACACACACATTCGTAGTTATAAATATATATATACATATACCTATAATAACGCAACAAAATAAACTGAATCGAAATTTACGGTACACAATATCCTCCAACCAGGTATGTAACAAGTTTACGACTCTCATACTTTTCGTTATAGACATACTAGCGTACCTATACATCCACGTAATTGTGTTCTATTTTATCTAACTTTGAAGAGCGTGAGAGGGGAGTCACAATCGTCGATCTAGTTACCGATTTCTTTCTTTTTTTTTTTTTTGTTTTTGTTTTTTTTTTCAAAGCTATTCCTCGTCAGCAACGGCAAATAAATATATTGTCTGTATAAATTCTGAGTATTTTAACATTTCGAGGTTTCAGTTTGACATCAGTCACGCTCGACAGTGTAACCTTCTGCTTTACTGCTCCCTTTTTTTTATTTTTTTTTTCTCCCTCTCTCTTTCAGTTTGTCTCACGATAGAAATACAGAAATTTATTGGCTGAGAAACGTTCGGAGTTAACTGTATAAGACGTACTTAAATATCCGAACAAAGTAAATTCTGGGTCGATCGGAGAGAACGCGCGCCGCGGCGGTACCGGGCGGAGCGTAAAATCGATCAGGGTATCGTTTCTAATCAAAGATTTTAATTACCAATAAATTGAGTGGGTATAGGTATATGTACATAGCTACTTCAAAAAAAAAAAAAACACACACACACACACACACACCGTTGCCCGTTTATCTGTGCCCCACCGTAAAATTAAATTCAAATAAACCGCAAGTTTCCTGCCCTAACAATTGCGTCCTCTTCTTCTAATAATAATAATTATAATAATAATAATACCTACTACAAAATTAATCGAAATTTCTTGATTAATTTTTATGAAAGTAAAGTAACTAAAAGAAAGAAAGAAAGAGAGAGAGAAGAGAAGTGGATATTAGAATACTGAAAAAAAAAATTGATATGTATTCCTCACCTTCGTATCGTTCGACCAAATCGCTGTCGCCACCGATTTCGGTGACCGGTGCGTCCCAGCTGATACTCAACTCGCTACTTTTGACGCTAGTAATCCTGACGTTGCTTACGAGACTTGGAACGCTAGCCTCAGTCGTGACGGTTATATCGACGTATTCCGGGGCTCCTGCCAATGGTGAAACACCGTTCTCGGCGAATACTTGAAACCGGTAAGTAGTCACGGCGTTCAATCCAGTAATCGTAACTTTGGTGTCATTGAATATCTCCTGTAAACCGTATGATCATTCGTGGATTATAAAAACCGTCATTTTATTGTTAACCCGTAATAATCACCGTGGGTCCAGGTGACCCGGATTTTTTTTCAATCTAATATTAGGAGTAGTAAACAAATAATGATACAATTGACGGGGAGGCTTCACAAGTCGAAGAAGACGACTGTGTGAATGATCACCTTTCATTGTATTGAATTCTTTTCAATCATCGAGTTCAACCTTCGAAATGAATATACTTTTTTAAAGACACCGTGCCAAACTATTTTTTTTTATGAAAGTACTATAAGTCAAGAGTATCGTGCTAAATTTTTGCGAAAAAATATTGAAAATTGAAAAAGTTATGAATTTTTAAGTAGAAAAACGTGTTTTTCTGGACACTCTTTTTGTTCAGGAATTTTTCTTTAGTACTTGAAAAACCAAAAATTCACAGTTTCATCGACGAGAGGAAATATTTCAATGTTCAAGTTATGTCTCGGAATTCTTATACTGAAATATAACGCGTCGTCTTGCTTCAGTAATCGCTCAAAGTTGGCTCGGGTCAATTTGACCCGGTCTGCAGACTATTACGATAGTCTACGGAGGTGTGATTATTACGGGTTAATATTCGATCTGTAATAATAAGAAGAAGAAAACCGCAACATTCAAACTTTTTTGGAAAAATAAAAAAAAAAACCGTTAAAAAAATGAAAAATAATTGTTATCGAGTTTTTGAGATCAGAGATTTTCGTAACGGCAGCTAACACAGCTTGTATTATATTGTATAAGTATATACGTATAGGTACATATACGATTTGAATACTTTGAGCAAGTTTTTCCACTTTTACGATAAGTACTTGAAAGTTTCCGATACTCACAGTGTTTGGAATGTACTTGACCCCGTTGCTGCAGGCGTCACAAACCACTCTGTAAGTTGTGTCGGACCTTCCACCCTGTAAGTGGGGTGAGTTCCACGAGAGGATTACCGTAGATTGATCCACGAAATTGACTGTCAGATTTTGGGGAGCTGAGGGGGGCTCTGTCAAATAAGGATAAACGAAAATTATCAAACAACAGATTTCGTACTCCCATCTTCCATATAACTTATGTACACATATGTATGTATGTATACAATGTACACACATATGTCAGCTTAATTCAATCGTAAGCCCCGCAAAGATTGATCTCCAAAATCTTACCCTAAAATCTTTGTTCCTATTTTTTTTTTCTGCTTTTGGTTTTGTAGTAAAGTATACAGACGTATATACGTATATGATATACAGTCAAAGATCGGTAAATTATATATTCTGAAAGAGGAAGCCAGAATAAGGGTAAAAAAGTTTTCAGTGGAAGCTCGTCGGCCAAAATTTAAGATCAAAAGAAATCCTTTATACTTTGCTACTAGCTTCCTTTCAGCGTATCTATCACCAGCTGTGGAAGGTTTCGTTTATAAGAAGAAAGACCGATAGGAGGACTGATAGCTCGATGTCACAAGCCGCATATTGTAAAGAAAAGTAAGAAAACTACTTGACAAACAAAAAAAATCAAAAAAAAAAAAAACGAAAAAAAAAAACTGATGAAATATTGTCGAAAATTTTCATAATAATATACTTACGAGTGCATGGCATGTTCTTGGGATCTTTGCCAGCCCTGTAGTACCCGGCATCACATCGACACTCGGTGAATCCATAATCTGGAGCTTTGCTATGAGTTGGACATGACTCGCATGTCTGAGCCCCAGCCTCGAATTTGAATTTCCCAATTGGGCATACGATGCATTGTTGTTTCTCACTGTCTGCTTGATAGCCAGGTTTGCAATGGCATCCACCGGTTGGTAGATACCATTTCCCATCACCTTTGCACAGGTAAGTTGGCTGGTCGATTTTCACAGCGTTAACAACACACGTACCAACTGTCTGCTCAATCTGACTAACTTCTCTTCCGGTTGGCGTGGCCGGGAAATGAGCAAAGTTGACACTCACTTCCGGGCAACTAATGTAGTAGACCTTAATCGCGAGTATTGAGATGCAGGCGCCCTGATCTCGGAACGCGAAGTATACACCCTTTTTCGTAACCGGAATTGACTTAACTTCGGTGTTTATTATCTCTTGTGTGTTCGTATTGAATCTACCTTCTCCGGCGGCGATTCGGCCTGACATTTGAACAAAAATTAACAGTAAAATTAAATCTGAAATAGTTCGAAGGTTGAGATTTTTTGGTACTTACCGATTAACTTGTAGCTGTCCGGTTCCCATGGCGGAGGTTCTTTGGTAGCCGCGTCAAACTCGTAGTATAAAAGACTGAAAGTTTCCTTACAGCTAAGGGCATTTCCGGGAAAAAGTGAACAGTCTCTAATGGTGAATTTAACTTCGATGTACATCCGGTTAGCCGGGCCCCTTTCTATGAACGGTGTCCATAGCCAGTTGTTGACGTTGTTGTACGCTACGTCACATACGACGTAGCTTCTCCAATTTATTCCCTTTTCGAAATTCGTAAACGACTCTTCAACCCACTGTAACAAGAAACGAGGAACGTTAAAATACCCACACGCCCATCTCACCAGGGTATACACACATTGAGTGACACATGGTCAATAAATAAGAACTGACTGACACTCAGGACTCGAAAAGCTCACAGACTTCGCTTACAATTAGACGCAGTGGGAATTAAATTTAGATATATGTATACCCATATACTCATTATGCGTATAGTTTTCGCCTTTTCCAACTCCTACAAATAATTGATGGGGAAAGAAACAAAAAAATTAAAAAAAAAAAAAAAAAAAAAAAAAAAAAAAAAACAACGTTGATAGAAAAAATTTCTAAATAGTCGAGATTTTTTCGTCCGGATTTCTCGGTAGATACGTCTAGAAACACGGCTAAGTGCGAGGGTGCTGCACCTAGGTAGGTATGCTTGAATTTTTAGGTAAATCAGAGCGCGTTAATGACAGGTGATTAGGAGCCCGCGTAAGCATCCCGTTCCATCTCATCCCATCCCATCCCATCCCGCGCAAGAGAGAGAGAGAGAGAAGAAAAAATTTACGTATATATAAAGCGTCGGGCGTTACTTTTTCGTAGTAAAAATTGGGGCGTAAAAAACAGTAAGAAAAAAAAATAAAGAATATATATGTATTTAGGTATATATGTATTTTTTTTTTTTTTTAACAGCGGGTATAATAAAATTCGCTGCAATAAAGTTAAATTAGTTTTTTTCCCTCGCTGCAGGCAGATTCGACGTCAAAGTAGGTATAAGCCACCTTTTATTGTGATCCGAAATAACTCGGTCTTAAATTTACGCCCTTCTCCCCTTGACCCCCTCCTCGCCACCCCCTACCAAAAAATACGTTAGCGGAATCTAAAATATTTCTCTCCCAAAAAAGGAGAAAAAAAAAGAAAAAAACTTAGAAGGAAGAAGGGGGAAAAAAAGTGGATTCCGTTTTCTTCCCTTTCACCCAAAAGCCTCGAGGCATTACACCGTACGCGGCGGTAGACCGCTAATATACACACACATAGGTATATAATACCTATGTCGACATGTGATAAAAATATATATATGTATGTACATAGCATATAGGTATATAGATAAATATATAGTCGTGGTGCCGAGGGAATAAAAAGAATAACGTAATTTTTTTTTTCTTCTTTTTTTTCCACCCCCCGCTCCGTTGTAACGCGCCTTGGCAAGGGTGGTGTGTCTGTTTTAGGAAATAAATAAGTTTCGCGGTGGTTAAATTTGCGAGAATGAATGGCGTCGTTGGTTGGTATGTATAAGGGAACGTGGATGAGAATGTTGATCTTTTCGATGAACTTTGAACGTTGTATATGGTGGTCTTCTGTATCGTTCTCGCATAATGTTATACAGACCGCGAGTTTAGGTCCAAATTTTGATATTATACCGACTAACAGTTTTTGCCCGAAAGTCTGCACAGCCTAATTCAAAAACTTCAGATCGAAAGACATCAAAGGTTCAAAATTCCGAGAGCTAAAGGATCCGGAAAGGCTAATCTCGAAGACTTGAAATTCGGGTATGAAGCTCCGTAAGCCCCGCCGTTAAATTTTCGAATTCTTTGACTTCCGGAGTTTTGGAGATTCCTAGTTTTTAGTTGACTGTATTCCGATCTTTCCGAATTTTAATAGATTCTGAACATCGACGATTCTGAAGATTCTAAACCGTCTCAAAATAAATTCGTAATTTTGACCGTTCGAATGTTTCAAAATTCGGAACATCAACCCGCGGCCTTGTGCAGCTATTATACGGATATAGAAAAACATACACCCTGAAATTTTATTTTTAATCTTATTTCGATCGAAAATTATTTCGCGGTAGACTGAGTCAATTTCCTCCTCCCCAGACACTGTAAATGCAAATTTCACACCGCAAAATGCAGCAGCTGGCGTGTTTCCCGCGTTAGTATAAAGAGCGTCGCGTCGCGTCGCGTCGACGGGAACGAGCTGCGAGACACTAACCCGAAACGATAATATAACATAACAATATCTGCATAGATATACATAACCATAGAGGGTATCTATACCCACCATACGTATAACAGATACCAAAAATGCAGAAACGATTTACACTCTTTGGTCGAGCTTTTGCACAGTCAGCCCGCAGTGAATGCAATATCCATGACACGCAACGGTGGAGGTACGTTGGTATCTGTACGTTACGTTAATCCCACTGCATGCAGGCAATGTGGCATGGCATGGCATGGCATGGATTGCACTAGGAGCAGTCGGACGCAATATTTCCTGTTTTCGCCAGCCAGCCAGCCAGCCAGCCAGCGGCAGCAGCAGCAATAATAGATACGGACTGCTGTTAGAAATAAAGCTAATAAAGGTTCTTCCTCCCTCGTATACCTACCACTACTACGTTCGTGCGACTCGCCACTTTCTCCATGGACTTATATACCACCGTAGGTGGAAGGAGAGAGCACGGGATGAAGCTAGTAGGTAGGTAATATCGCCGCACCATCATCATTGCAATTCCGACGGCGTGCCGGCGGAGAACGCGCCGCACCCTGCCCAGAAACTTCTCCAGGGTGCAGAGCGAGTGTCGGGAGCCTTTCGAGGGCGAGAGAACGAGGGTTGAGGAGACTTCCAACCCTCAGGCGCGCCGGTGAGATGGGGTGGCACGAATCTTAATATATATTGACTCGAGCCCTTGTGCTCTCTTATGTACCTACCACTGAAACTACATAACTTTGCGCACGCCTGCACACCGAGCCTATAAACGACGTACGTGTACATACCTACACAGCCACATCAACTATATACGATTACATCCACGTATGAGTAAGACTGTAGCCGCATATACCACCCACGTGTTTCACAGTAATCAAAAAGTTTACGTAATCGTTCCATTTACCGATACATTGTACATAGGTAGGTATATATAGCCTACCCCTCACTGCAGCATCCTGCTGCAGGGACGGGGAGCAAAGCGATATTTAAGACCCATTTTACGGGTTGCTGGTGTTAAGCGAGATTTCGAATAGTCGCTCACCGTTCTTGCGGCAGCGGAGAGGGGTCCGTGGAATTTATTCGAGGATTTATACAGTCTGAATTGAGACATTCTTATACGATAAATCGCGTGGTATAGGTATGCGTTTTTCACATGCAGACCCATACGCGCTTCCAATTGCAGCGGAGAACCTGACTAAGAAATCTGACTCACATCGGAGTGCAGCTCTAGTCAAATCTCAATAAGACATTCCATTCCCAGGCAGGAATTACTCCCAGCTTTGACAAAGGTTCAGCTTTTTTTCTAATACCATTTCAGTAAAAATATGATACAGTAAACGGAGAGGAAAGAAAATTGTATGGAACCAGTGTACATATCGGTGGTCAGGAAAGGTATGTACTTAGTTTCGGGTGACCCACGTAGTACGAAGCCAAATAAAATGTGACTGTTTCAACAAGAGAGAGAAGAACTTTTTCCCTCGTTTGGGTATCCCACCTCTAATTTTATAGGTTTTTACGTAGGTACCTACCTACCTAGCCGGCTAGCTATAGCAGCAGAGAAGACCTTTTCACTCGGCCACGTCTCGTTTGCGTAGGGATAGACCGGCGAGGGCGAGGTCTGTGTGAGTTTTGGTCAGTGCCCAGGATTAACCTGGTACATATATGATAAAACGGGGGCGTGTACCGGAGCGCCGGACGTAGTTTTGACACAAGTGAAGCTGGAGACCCTCATAGCTCTGATGAAGTGGCCCATTGTTGGTTAGTTTTTCTTTTTACATTTATTTATTTTTTTGGGCTATAAGAGCGGAGGAACGAGCCCTCGGCAATTGTTGTCTCCGAATGATGAATCGTGGATAAATTAGAAGATAGCGTCATATGTGAGTTGGCCGATTGTGGACCGCCCGTTCCGACCCGTTTCGTTCCATTCCGCGGCCTGCTCGTTTTTACTCGGTTACACAACATTCCCGAGGATTTATTGTCCTCCCCGACCCCGGCGATACGAGGGACGCCCCGATCGTCACCCACGCACCTTTCGCCTTACGCCTTTCGCCTTTCTCTGCGCTTCCTACGGGATTATCCGCATCCTCGATGCCGGACTATACCTACTGCACGCGATCGAGCGTCTTCGTATAACTGTAAAACTCGACGAGGTTAAAAACTATTTCTATATAGAAACAAGTATCTAACTATTCAGATAATTATTATTCCGTACAAGTACATGCACGTATGTACATTCAAGTTTCGTATGCAACACCTCCGACTCGTATATCTAATACTAAAATTTGTCACGATCTAATAGAATGCAGGAATACTGCAGGCGGGTGGTCCATTGTCTCAGTCTCAGTCTCCGGATTCGCACAACATGAGAACTGCAGATATTAATTTCAGCCGAAGAGGGAATTTTCAAAGGACCGTTTCATCCTCAAAGAAATTCTTCGATAGTCAAAATTTTCATCAGAATTTCTGCTCACCCCTGTTTTCTTACAATTATTTATATAGATTTTCGACATCTTAGATTAAGAAACTTACGTAGGTACGTAAGTTTCCTGAACAATCCCGATCCCAATCATTCTTCTGATTACATTCTGAAGGACTGTCGTATGATATCCTGTCGGGGTTCATACAACGGCTTAAACACATTATGAGATTTGATTAACTCCGATGATAGAGAGTGCAATTTACTCCTCCACGATTTCTCCGATACTGCAGCTGGCCATACCGCTGCGGTAAAAGTATAGCCTTTATATCATGACGGAGAAGAGTCGTATGGGATGTAGGTATACTTTATTCCGGCCCACCCACAGGTACATAAATTATCTAAGTTCTGACGTAGATCCCTCGTGTCACCCGGGATTGGATGCGTTCGTGCAATTGCATTTTCCGGGTGTCAGAGCAATTCACCAGAACAAAATCTCCGAGAGTCTTTACTCTCCTTATATACGGTCGGGGCATCGAAAAATGCAGGGCTGAAAACGCGGTAGATTCTTACAAGATGAAAGTCAATATCTTGGCAAGATTGGGGTGGACACTGCAGCAGGGATCGGTTGAAAAGCAATTTGAGCGCGAAATTACTTTGGTCGAAGAGCCGCGAGGGTAGAAGGGAAAGGGGAAGAGACACGGGGAGGGGGAGGACTCGACCCTATTGTTCCCGTCGGTGAGGTGCCGTAAGAGTCCCCAAGAGCTGAGAACCCGAAAAGAATTTCAGGATGAAGAGCAGCAAGTAGGAAGAGAAAGAGGAAACGGTGGCGGAGATGAGAGGAGGTGTTCCCGGTCCCTAAAATCCGTATTTTATTATTATTTTTCTCTCTTTCCCCGGTTGGCATGACGTAACGTGAACATTGTGCACCGGCCTGCATAGCCGATGTCATTTTTCACGGGGTCCCTTATAGAAGCTCTTCGAATTAGAGCGGATTATCGATATGCTAATTCGAGATTCCGGACGGTGTCGCCTTTTGGAGAGGGCGAGGAGCTTCCTGCTGGCTCTGGTCCTGGCTCTGGCTTTGGCTGGGCTTGGGCCTTCGCTTTAAGCCTTCCAGTTTGTAAAATCATCACGAATTAGTCGCGAATATATATTGCCGTAGGATCTACGGGGTTTAATATCGACGGGGTACACGTTGCAGACCGATTCGCCCCAGCTTCGTTCATTCGGACGCGTCGCTTTGACATATTGCAGTCGCAGGAATCCATTATATAGTCAATTACTCGACTTGATATAGGGGAGCGTCACGTTGCTCGCCCCCATACGCACTGTATGTACGTATATACATGTATATTTCTATATACGCAGGGTCCGGTCAACGGCGATTTTGCTTTCCGTGACCAAAACCAAAAACGACGGTTCACCCCTATATGTATAAGCCCGCGAGTTTTTCAATTTTTCTGAAAAAATAGAGGGAACCCATTGTCCCACTGTCAAACAGGGTTGAAATTTTTCGCTTTTTGTTTGTTGTTTTGTTTTGTCAGGTATCCGTAAAAAAAAAAACTGACTCGTTAAAATCGGGGCTTGACCCTTGTTCTACGAGAACCAACGGGCTTGTCTTTGAACACAATATTTAGTCCCACAAACAAGTTAAAAAAATGCCATACATTTTTTATTTTTTAACTTCCCGCTTTGGCAAGAGGGAAGTTATTGTAATCACTCCGAAAATGAAAAGTTGAGTTTTCACCAAACCATTTTCAAATGGACGCTGGATGTGTGTATGTATGTATACGAGTATGTGTGTGATCAGTTTTTTTTTCCGACGATATCTCGAGAACAAATGATCAGATTTTTATGAATTTGGTATCAATCGACGCGGATTCTCCGAACTTAGAACTGATTAGATTCTGAATTTTATCGGTCCAGTAGTTTTTGAGATATTCAAAGAACAAAATTTTGAAATAACTAATTTAATCCACGATATCTCGAGAATGGATCGACGGATTCCAATGAAAATTGGTATCTCAAGGTTTTCTGGATCGTTGATCAGGAATACAAGGACAGATTTTTTTCAACCCTTCTCATCTGGAAATTGCCTACCAATAATTATTTTACGAAATCGTCATACATCTGTTTTTTTATTTCCTTGAAAAATTTGGGCGGGAAGTTTTAGGTCTGGCCTATCGTGGCCAGCCGATTTACCTGCTTGTTTTTTTTTTTTTGGAGTACGTTTCGAAATGGATATAATTTGACGTTCTCACTTCTGCTGATAATCAGTCTATAGAATTATCGATATTTGTAATTTGGTGAAAATTTGTAATTATTCGGAAAATCGTATCTCGAAATTTATGACAGATGAAAATTTGGAAAAAATACTGAACCTATACAAAATACTCATTCCGACTCGATGAATAAATAGAAAGAAGATTGAAATCTATGGTGTATGTCAAAGAAAAATGACTATAAAAAGGCGATTCTAAAAAAAAAAAAAAACGGTATATCGATCATAGTAGTCGGAACTGGCACTTGTTGTAATTTTCCGTATTCCAAAATGTGTAGAAATAATCATCAAAGAATCTCCTCTCTAGGGGTGCCGAAGGAGTAGATATATAGATAGGTATGTACTATAATACGCTGTTGGTCTTCGGGGCGACAGACTGCGCCGGCATGTAGCAACGCGATGATTCATCCCAGCATCAGCAGCATCAGCAGCAGCAGCAGCAGCAGTCCGGCGCTGCTGGGTTGTCCGTCTATTGTTGTGCCGAAATGACGGATCTAGCTCCAATTTCGGGAGGTGTCCAATCCCAGTCACGAAGGTCAGCTAACCTCCGGAGAGTCGGTCGGGACGGGCCTTTCCTCTTACTTTTTGGGGGAGATGAAGTTAATTCGGGCGCGACAAACGTGATCAGCAAAACTAAGCGCCGCTAACGCTGTAGGTACGTGCTTATACATATATGTGTGTGTGTACATAAATCCATGTATAGGTACGTATATAAGTGCACAGGGTACATACACCAGTGAGATATTTGGTCCAGGGTTGCTGCAGTGTTTATAGTTAACGCTATAAATTATTGACCCTCGCCAGTGAGTTTACATCGGTTGTTAGGGTACATAGATATACCTTATATATGTATATGTACGAGAATAAGTATGTACATACGTACGGTATATAATATATACGTGGACAAACGTTCCTGCACCGCAGGTTGAGTATGACGCGTGTGTATATAGCTGCAGTTTAATTTGTTATATACATACCTATATATATATTTTAAATGTGTTTATATATATATAATGTATGTATATGGAGATATTCGGTGCATCCGAAGGTATATACATAGGTATATAATATGAGTAGAATCGGAAAGTGATAGAATACACATTTAATTGTGGGATCCTGGAAATTATGCAACTAATTGTGTATACATCGCATGTATTAATACTTAATATCATATGACAACCTGACAACCGAAATGGGTTACGAGACGATATATAAAGTATACCCATTTGTGTTCAGGGATACAATTCACGGTTGTGTATGTTGAAAATAAAATACTCTTTTCACTCACTATTCCCCCTTTTTTTTTTCATTTTGCCTGAAGAGATCTTTGAACAGCTTTTGAACAAGATGAAATTTTCCTTTTTTTTTTTTTTGTTCAAATCATATCTGGGATCGCTGGAAAGTTTTTTTTTTCTGTACGAGCGTCTCTTTTTAACGAAGAGAATCAAGCGAAAATATGGTACAAAAAAAAAAAAAAAAGATACATACATATATGTATTAAATATGTATATACGTGTACACGGGCTCGTTTCCCCTTGGTTAAAAAAAAAGGGCGTGCGTCGTTAAAATTATCTTCAGTACGGTGGGCTAGCTGCTCCTCGTTGTTGAGGATGAAATGAAAAATAAAAACTAATTTGATAAGCAGTCGAAGCCACCACCCGGTCTTGCCCCGTCGTTCCATTACCCGCCCCGCTGCATATAGAGAGGGGTTGAGTGGAGTAAACTTAGAGCAGTGAAGCGAAGAGCCTTATTCCCTTTTTTTTTTCACCTCCTCCTCGAACCGGACACCGAATTAACTCCTCTAGGTATATTTTCGGATTTAACTCGTTTTGTCATTGTCTCACCGATAAGGATCTCCCCGTACACCCTATATACATATTTTTACTCCTTGTCCATGAGGCCGCCGTAGAGGGTACCGCTTTTAAAGAGCGCGCGCACGCGGACCAAGTGGTCGTATAAAATATGAGAGGCATTAATATTCTCTTTTTTTGGGGGCGACGAGGACCGACGGGGGCGGGAGGGAAACTGGAAAGGATAGGAGAAAGGGAAAGGGTGATGGTGACGGTGATGGTGATGGTCCCGCACGAGACACACGCGGACACACAAAACTGATACATGAACATGAACATGTACGTTTACATCCACATCTACATGTTCACCTCTACTCACCTATAGCTGCGAAGATAGAACTTCGAAAACGACGAGGGGATGATGGGGACGAGAAAAGGGAGAACAGGGGCTGCTTTCCATTCCACGAGGTCCCACCATCCTCTCGCGTTGGCTACACTGAAATTGGACCGTCAAAGGACGAATTCACGTGGAATAATGGTCCATCGTCGTGATGCCTGGAACGGGAATGAATCCCAGTCCACGCGCGCGTCTTTCCACAGCCACCAGGATAATATTACTTACAATCGTTTTCCCTTCTGCCTACATTCATTGCCTCCAGCCGGTAGCCGGGCATGGGGTTTCTTTACGCTGGTGTACGCGGCTTTGTGCAATTATCGCAATTTTCTCAAGCGTTAAACATTTCCTTTCGTATTTCTTAAATATAGCCATTGGATAGATGGAATGGAATGGTGTGTAACGGTATAGGTATAACGTTTGTATGCATAAAGCTGTCCTCTCTCGGTTCTCGGTTCTCACTTGGCGTTGACGTTCTCGTTCAT
This sequence comes from Macrophya alboannulata, assembly GCA_949628255.1. Taxonomy (NCBI): domain Eukaryota; kingdom Metazoa; phylum Arthropoda; class Insecta; order Hymenoptera; family Tenthredinidae; genus Macrophya; species Macrophya alboannulata. The sequence goes on along the minus strand of OX451206.1, from coordinate 40,838,200 downwards.
CAGTCTGTTAAATTTATATTCTTCTAAAGCGATAACCGTCGATCTGACGCTTGATGGTCGTTCGAAAGAATTAACAGCTCCCTCTTCGAACTCTTACAGTTCTAATTTATGCCCCATGAAAATAGTGCAGTAGAGTATTTGGACGAGGTTGAGCTTATCACTTCGTCGTGATAATTGGTACAGGATCATTTAACAATTATATACATGAGTAAATTGTCACCATTCATCCATATGGCTCGAGAAAATAAAATAGAAATCAAAACTCTAGTCGCCACGTGTGAGATATGAATGTTCCTGAACTTTGTGAACTGGGAAAAGAAAGCTCTACTTCGTAGGATGGAAGGAGAAGGAATGGATGTACAGAGATGTGGTTGAAAATAGTCGATGGCCACCTGAAGAGCACTAACGAATTTTATTACACTACCCACACGAACACACACGCGAGATCCAACATGGCGGAAGAAGACTAGACTACTCTCGGCAGCCAAGAATTTGTACTACTCGAAAAGACTTCTTCTTCTTCTTCTTCTTCTTCTCCGCTGTCTTTTTCAAGCTTCTAATAAATTTCGGGCGTGACTTTTCCCTCGTAGTAGTAGGGTATACCTATCTCCGTGGATAACTCACCCTACCTTTCCCCACGGAGTTACGGTGGGACCATGGACACACAACGAAACGGTTACACCATATAGGATATAGAGTATATAATAGAGCGTAGCTCGTATATGTATATAGTTAAACATACCCGTACCTACCAATGCACAGGGTTCATAAATCTATCAGCTATTGCCCCGCTGCATTTCAGTGTAGGGAAAGACCAGAGCTTGTATTTATTGACATAAGGTGTCAAGTATGTGGCGGGCTCGAGTGTGTTTTGGCGTTGATGTGTTTGCTGCGCGGCTTCGAGTCTCTCTCGTAGTGGATTAGGTTGTACCGTATATACATATACGTATACACCATTACTTCATTCATTTATTCATTCATTCATTCATTCCTTTCTTCTCGTTTAAACTTTGAATAATTACATAGAACATGATGATGCAGCAGCGACAAACCGACCAGCCTTTGTCATACAATTTTACCTAATTTCACGATCTCGCGTATCAAATTATAAACCATGCGAGAGGATGTGGTATTTAAACAGTATTGTTCTTCTCTTTACTGTTTTTTAACTTTCCGCTATGAAAATTGAAAATTTAAAAAAAAAAAAGGAAGTTATTGGTTTTCGGTCCGATTTTCGAGAATCGAGTTTTCACCAGATCTCGACGTTTTGGGGTCTTAGGAAGCTATTCTGACTATTTTTGGTTGGACGTTCGTTTGTGTGTGTGTGTAAACAAATTTTTATCGGACGATATCTTTAGAACGAATCGACCGATTGGAATGGTTCTTGCGGCGATCGAAAGGGTTTATCAAGACTCAGATTTGATTAGATTTTGAAGTCGATCGGTCGAGTAGTTTCAAAGTTATTCGAAAACTAAAATTAAAAAATATTTTTTTTTCATGTTTTTAGCGCATAACTCCTAAGCTGTTCGTCCGATTAGTCTCAAAACTTAATCAGATTTAAGTCTTGGATTGCACTTTCGATTGCCGCAAGATTCATCAAAATCGAACGATTATTTTCAAAGATATTGCACGATAAAAATTTCTTTCTTGTCGTACAATACCTTTGGAACGGATTAACCGATTTGAACGATTCTTGCAGCGATCAAAAAGGTATACCAAGACTTAAATCCAACTGAATTTTGGAGTTGATCGATCAAGTAGTAGTTTCAAACTTATTCAAAGAATAAACTTGAAAATAACATTTTTTTAACTTGAAAGGTTTGGGCAGGAAGTTCTAGGTCTGGCCTATCGTGGTCAGCCGAATTTTGTTTTTTCTGCAACACACTACGCTGGCAACGAGTCACAGTCTTGTTAATTTTGAAACGTATGAAAAAGTCAAAAAAGGGCTCTTTGCTCCCAAAAAATATTTATCATGAAAATGAATTTGGTCAAGACTAACAAATTACGAAAGCATTAAAAGTTACGGGGTTAAAAGCAGGTTTGGGGTCGCATATGAATAAAGGTCGCAGGTTTATTTACAGCTGCATTAGGGCACAGGGAGGTGGTAGGCAGAGGTAGTTGGTTATTATTTGACGTCAGCTGGGGACCAAAAATAATCTCATTGAAATAATATTTACTCAAGGTTTAAGGTGCGTATTAACTGAACAAAGATTTCGCGCACGCACCCCGCACGAGTCCACCTCGAAAACCCGGTTATCCCTTGTTTCTGGGATTAACTAATTTCCCGAAATTCTGTATATTCCGCTCAAGACAATGGCGCTTAATTCGAACCAAAGCTTGACTAAACCTAAAATCATTACAAACCGGAATATGCCGTATCCCCGTACACGTCGTATAATCAACTCTACATAAAGATACAATTTTCCGACAAATTTGCGCGGGTATCACATCCAGCCGTAACGCGTTATCGTCTCATTTTCGGCACTGCTCCCATGATTTTTGTGCTTTTCATTAATTTTCATTTATTTTTTTTTTCGTTGAAATGACAACATCCCTTGAAAGAGGGCGTGAGATAGCGAGAAGAGGAAAAGAGAGGCTCCTAGGTACAGAGTAGAACAAGGAGGGTCAAACCAACCCTCTGTAAAGTTGGTCCTCGTAAAATTCCTAATTAAGATTTAGGGCGAAATATGAGGGAGCCAGCGCTCTCATTGGCCGAAGGGAAATGTTTCTACCCTAAAATTGTCCACGTTATACCATATAACAAGTACATATATATACATTATACACCTATGACATGTACATACATTACACACTCATACAGGTTGAACAAGTATTAGTTACTGCTTAATAACAAAACTGCATATATATTCCGGCAAATTATCGCGAGTAACCGTTATAGATATGGCATATTGGGTGGTATAGGCGAAAGATGAAACGTTAAGGTCCAGAGGGTTGTCGTCGAGAGAATTACCGCCGGGATAAAGAACCGATTAGCACAAGTGCCCCGCGAGATATAGAAAGAGAGGAAGAGAAATGAAGGGTGGAGTCTCTATGCAAATTTAGCCAAAGCTTTCCGTTATGTACCTTATATATATACATAGGTATATACCTCCGTCTACCATATACTACATAGTTCTGCACCGACAGATTCAGGGATCCTATACCATTCTCTTCGTGTCTGTGCCAAAATCCTTCTGTACAGTAGAAAATCCCGAGAATTGTAACCACCATCCCCCCTCGGTGCAGCATCGCCTCGAGGGTCATTCACGTCACGAACGACTATTTTATCTTGTACAAAGAAAAAAATAAAATAAATATATTAATTTTGTATTAGGCACTCATTTTATATACGAAGTATATCTCTAGAGTGCCTTACGAATTTGCCTTCCTAATGACGATTTTTGTCTGTCCGGACTGGTCGACACTACTGCGCCAACCCAAATCTCTTGTCTTTTGGAGCATAACTCTCATTTCAATTGAGGATTATGCCCTTAGCAAAAAAACTTATGATTTTCTATCTATTATGATGGTTTACCCACAAAGATTCATCATTTTTTTCAGGCTTCTTGTCCGTCCGGACTGCCCGAGCCTACTGCACTGACTCAAAACTCTAGTCTTTTGGAGCGTTACTCTAATTTCAATCGGAGATTATGCCCCTGGCAAGAAAACTTAGGATATTACATCTAATATGATGGTTTACCTACAAAGATTCATCATTTTTCAGGGTTTTTTGTCCGTCCGGACTGCCCGAGTCTACTGCGCTGACCCAAAACTCGAGTCTTTTGGAGCGTTACTCTAACTTTAGTTGGGGATTATGCCCCTGGAAAGAAATCTTAGGATATGACATCTATTCTGATCGTTTACCTACAAAAATAAGTATTGCTATTTTTTATCCTCTATGAACTCGATACTTATGATACTGATAAATCGTGGGTGCCTGTGGCGTACAGTCCCTTGGGACTGCTCATTCTGCCTAGTTTTTTACCGAATTTATATTGATCGTGTCTTTTACATGCCACTCGTGTTAGTTCAAAGTAAATGGAAATTCTGTGTGTACACGCCTCGAGAATTTTTTTCATAAATAATTTAGATTGATGCGAGGAAAATTTCTTTTGTACCTAGACGTATGTATATACGTATACCGGTGTTACACAGCAAAGTAGAGAAAATTTGTTGTACGGGATGGGGTATAAAGCGGGTTAACTGATAATGAAACTCTTCAACTTTCTTTCGGTCTGTATATTATAATGCTATACACCAACGACCGAGGCGAGGCGAGGCGAGGTGAACTTGAAAAAGACAAACTTTGTCAATTTTGTTTCTCATCGTGTACGAACATTGTACAATAACTTCTCTTTCGAAAATTTTCCTAAATGTCTTCGTTAAGACATATCTCGGGCCGAGCTATACTGCGGAGACAGAGGGGCCGATCAGGCGTTCGCTCAGCGAAACAGACAGAATTACGATTTGTTAATTGGGAAAAACCGTTGTTATCTTTATTATATGTTAACAAGAGTCTGGGAAACTGCGAGATAAAGGTATCCATAGATGAAAGTTTAAATGAGAAAAGTTGACGGTGATTTTAGAGCCATCTCAACGTTCCTATACCCTCGGCTGTCTGCCGTTCCTGTTTTACTTCGGAGAAACAATAATCGAATCTTTTTCTTCTTCTTCTTTTACTTCTTATTTCGAATTCTCGAGTTTTCCGAAAAAAAAGTTATCGCCGATATTGTAGGTTGCTATATTCACGGTATACGAATTTCGTTCCTGAGAAGAAAAGACAAAAAGAAAAAATAGATGCTTCAACCAAAGCCGCAGTTTATCTTTTCGTGGGTCGACGATATTTTTCAGTTGGTTATAATTAAACCTGAGAATGTTAAAATCTGAAACCCGTTCGTGAGATATCTGGATGATGAATAGATGCGCGTGATAGGCAAACAACTTTTAGAAGTTTGTACCCAAAAGTGAAGGCACTAAAATTTCACTCAAAAAAAAAAAAAAAGGAAAAAGAAAAGAAACATCTGTTTTTGTTGTTTGTTTTGTGAGTCTCGAAAGGAACCTTTAGAAATACATCAACTTATTAAATAGAGTCAGGTCTCGCCTCCCTTCTTATTCCATCTTTCGGTTTTCTGGGGCCCCCCCAGATAATAAGAGAGATAAGACGGGTCTCCCAGTGAATTGATTGCGTCTGCTTTGAATACTTTATTTCCTCGTTAAGACGAATAAATAATTAGGCAAGTGTGTCTCAAAGAGCGGTTGGACTAATTCGACAAATAAATTCATAAAGCTATACGTGTATATATAGGTATAAGTTATACATATATACCTATGTATATATAGAGATACACACACGGCTAAGCAGAGCCAACTCTGATTTCAAAATTAAATCTTAAGCAGATGGAATTCGGCCCACACGCAGACACGCGTTCCTCGACAACTCGCGTATACCATCGCCCCGACACCAACTAAAATATCTCCGTCAGTTAAAACGCTATCAGTTCTAATAAGCGATAATTTATATCGCCTGTGAAACAAAACGAAACAAATGACTGACTGGCTGGCTGGCTGGCTGGCTGGCTGGCTGGCTGACTTGACTGACTGACGATGTACGGTTCGCGGTCACGTCGACGACGCGGAATTAATACCTATACCACATATCCACAACGGAGATCGGAAGCTGCCATACAAATGTATTTCCAAAACATCGATATATATCTCTTCATCTTTCGATCGATTATAGATTTTTATTCGATACAGATTTTCGTCGAAGTTTCAACATATTCCATTCATTCGCAGACAAATTTGAAGAGAAAAAAAAAACAAGGCAGAATTAGCAGTCTCAAGGGACTGTACTCAACAGGCACTCACGATTTATCAGCATCACAAGTATCATAAGTTAATAGAGGATAATAAATAGCGATATTCATTTCTGTAGGTAAACTATCAGAATAGATGTCATATCCTAAGATTTCTTTCCAGGGGCATAATACCCAACTAAAGTTAGAGTAATGCTCCAAAAGACCCGAGTTTTGGGTCAGCGCAGTAGGCTCGGGCAGTCCGGACGGACAAAAAACCCTGAAAAATGATGAATCTTTGTAGGTAAACCATCATAATAGATGTAATATCCCAAGTTTTCTTGCCAGGGGCATAATCCCAAATTGAAATTAGAGTAACGCTCCAAAAGACTCGAGTTTTGGGTCAGTGCAGTAGGCTCGGGCAGTCCGGACGGACAAGAAGCCTGAAAAAAATGATGAATCCTTGTAGGTAAACGATCAGACTAGATAGAAAATCATAAGTTTTTTTTTGGTAAGGTCATAATCCTCAATTGAAATGAGAGTTATGCTCCAAAAGACAAGAGATTTGGGTTGGCGCAGTAGTGTCGACCAGTCCGGACAGACAAAAATCGTCCTTAGGAAGGCAAATTCATAAGGCACTCTAGAGATATACTTCGTATATAAAATGAGTGCCTAAATACAAAAAAACACTGGATATCTAATTGAAAAAAATCGCCTCAAAAGGCTAATTTCAGTGTTCTTCGGTCTCGAGTAGGTGTGTTCCGTTCGCTTGTGAATCATCCTTTACGTTAATAGAATAAGTGCATAATAACGGGCTCAACGTACATACATACGTACTCCTATTGCATCAAACACTGAAATTTATTCAGTGTTATAACTGGAATAACTTAGAGCGTTGATTTCCTAATGTGAAAGTGCAGGGAAGAAAAAGTTCCACAAATGTTAGCAACATCTGTTTTGTTAACGATGTGTTTATGCGAGTATTGTATGGTATACGTAGGAAATCGGTCCTCGGTACCATAGATATACAGATATATGTACTACGTATACATATACATACGGTAATAATGAAAGAATGTAATAGAATGGATATAAAAATGAAATGAAATGGGATATAGAACGAGCGAACGATGGGACAAACGGGAACCTAGAGAAGTCTGCGCATCTGTACGATTCCCATTAGAATTCGGTACGCGGGCGGTTTAAGCTAACGAGAGGGAATGGGAATTCATCCCGCGGTAGTCATGGTAACCGGGACGTGACCGCATTGCCCATGGGATAAAGGCAGACGGGGGACGAAGCTCACGTTCTGTCTGTATATATATAGGGATGGGAGGTAGTGTAGAAGGCCAAAGGCAACCTTGGAGCAAAGTAGAGGTATAGGTACCGAACGAGGGGCCGAGGAGGGGGTGAGGGGGTTGAGGGGGGACGGGACCGTGGCGCGGACTGTAGACAAGGACGAAACGATAAGAAGAGAAACTCGCAGATAACTGGATAGAAGAGAAGAGGCTCGTGGACCTGGAGGGTGGTTAAACCAACCGTGGTGGTCGCCGGGGGAATACCCGCTCGCAAACCTCCCTTTTCCCTTAACCATATAATGCCATCTTACATCGCGGACTCCGGGAGATCGGATATGACGCTAAGTTCAGTTGGAAAAGTTTCCTCGCAAACGCGCCGCGCACCCTGCAGTGGCAACGCGAATATACGAAGACGAAGACGAAGACGAAGACGAAGACGGAGGACCGAAGCGGAGGTGGAGGCTAGAAACTTGTGGGAGCGGGTAAAATTTTCTTCAAAGAGGAAAATTGCAGGCTCTTCTTATCGCACCGTGACGAACATTTCCGTTCTTCAAAGGGAAAATATCTCCGCATTCCGTCTCGGCCGGTGGTAGTGGTGGTGAAAAAGGAGGAGAAAGGGAGGGTAGGCACTGTACAGTAGGCGAATGTTACTAAGCCGAGAGCGCGTCAAGACGTAGCGGTGCCCAATATACAACGAAGTTCTTGTGGATCTCGTTGTATACGTATAGCCGGTAGAAAAAAAGGTAAATGGAAAAAGGGGAAAAGAAGGGTAACGAGTTTTGGACCTCGTTGAAAATTAAAAATGTCAAGAGTAAGACTTGGGGGTTAAAAAATAAAAATAATAATAAAAATTAAAAAGTCGAGAACAAAAAAACTCATACTCCGTAAAGAAATGAAAAACGGAAGAGAGAAACGTATTATGGATGTGCACGACGACTAAAAAGAGGAGAGAAATATAAAAAAAAAAAAACCGTAAGGGAAAAAAAAAGAGAGGCCCATTTGCCAGGTCATTTTAAATCAATCGTCAACAGATCCCAAAGCTCCGCGTGGTCGCAGTACCACGAGCAACACTACCACCACCACCAGCACCGTCAGCGATGCACAAAAACGGATGGACGTAAAAAATGTCCCATAAAAAATAAAGCGTAAAATATGACCGGGGAAAGGATTATGGCGGCTTCAGCTGCCACGAAAGATACCGGTGGCAAGGATAGGATAGACAGAGAATCCTTGGGGATCAGACATCAATCCTGGTGGCTCGAAAGCGGATTTGTTGCGAATCAAACGTTACGGTGATGTGCGGGGCGGCCTTTATGCCCAAGAGAAATAGCGCCGAGGAAATGGGACTCGATCTGTAGAAGTCATTCCTCTACAGTCGCGAACTTTGTACCGAAAAAAATGATCGAGAGTCAAAGGTTGATTATATTTTTCGTTCTTTTTTTTTTTTTGCTTTTTGTTTTCTTTCTTGCTTTTTTTCCTCTTTTTACGTTTATATTTCCAAATCTCCTGAGTATCTTTCGGGAAATCTACACTTTCGGAGTTTCGGTAAAATATGTTAAGAACAGAAACTACGTAGCGAGATTAGGTAGATAGCGATCATGCTTGTCAGGGAGAATCGAAAGAAAAAAAAGAAAAGGAAAATAAAAAAAAGTTGCAATTCGGCAGAAGTTGCATACGCAGCGAACAAAATCTCTGTTATTAAATTATGCATTATCATATTATATCAAACCTGCGATAAGCTAATTCAATTGTTTGCGCATGTCGAGAAGCCGGACAAGTCGACGTCGTGAACAAAGCGGATTCCGTTTTCTATAGTTTTTCTTTTTCTTCTTTTTTTTTTTACCATAAAAGTAAAACAATTCTTCCAGTTTCTTTATTTTTTTATCACTAATCTCTGCAACTTTTTGCAACAGATAGATCGAACTCACGTAAATCTTCACGGGCGATATTTAAATCGATTGAACAGTAAATTAAAAATTGAAAAAAAAAAAAACACAACAAATTCCGCGTTCCTGCTATTCGTTGACTCACGATTTTTTCTGAGAACGTGCATAATCGTAAACGACTATATATTCGGTAGGTAAAAGTGAAATGGAAATTCCAATCTCCGACCGCGATAATCCGGCAGGGTTCGAAGAAAAAGAGAAATTTTTCATTTCTCATATTTTTGTTTATCTATGTATTTATTTTCCTTCTTTTTTTTCTCTCCTTACCGAAAGGTATATGAAAGCTTTTCCCAAAAGATCGGAAACACGTCTTGAATATCGATCAATATCGAACGGGCTGAGAACCGGGACGAAGGATTATAAATAAATCCTTACCTAACTCAACCTGAACACGTCCGGGTCAGATTTATTTTGACACGGTCGACAATAGTGCTAGGGGAGCCATGGGCCATTGTCCAAGTGTTTGCAGTGTAACTCATCTATTTCCCGGGGATTAATAAAGCTTTGCACAGCCGTTTGCCAGCAGCATTCTCTGGCATCGAACACAACCAAAGTTATACGCGCCGCGCCGGTAGTCCTGGACAAACATTGTACACCTTTTTTTTTTTTTTTTTTTTTTTTTTTCTGTAAATCGGTATATGTATATAGGTATATACTTATTGTACATAAATATATGTATAATACTCTGCGATTTCTTTCACAACGAATGAAATGACGAACCCCCCTCTCCCCCCGCGCGTTACGGGACGCAGGTTTTCAAATAAATAAATAAATAAATAAATAAATACCTCCGGTTGTTATATACGTATCTGGGGAGTACATCTTTTCCCACATAAAAGAGACTGGGCTTGACTGTCACGAGTTAAAGTGGAGGAAGAAAAAAAAATTCTTACCCAGTCGACGACTCGAGGTTGTTTTTGTATAACCATATACATACATATTATACACGCGGTATAATCTTTTGTTTTTAAAAACTTTATAGAATTAATAATGCCCGGTATGTGATCTGGGTGAAGAATATATACCTCGTTTCGTAAGACGACGAAATACGAAAGACCAAAAACTAAGAATATCGTCGTTCGCGTGCGGGGTCCTAAAGCCAGCCCGTGCAGCATTCACATACCTCTATATAACCACGATGGTATTTCTATATATGCTGGTCACATATCACAAACGTCTCTTCTAGACTCGTAGTAATTTTAAGACCAGATCCAGGAAGATGTATATCCCGATGCTAAGACGGGGAAGGACTCTTATTCACGGGAGATGAAACTTACAGATAGGATCTGTGCCACGCGTGTCTTGATGGGGTTCCCAACTTCAAAGCTTTTAACTCGTATATATACGTTCTATATTATACACTCGTACACTGCGCACAAAGGAACAACTATTCCATTATATTACTATATCCTATTCCATTCTATTCCGTTCCGTCTATATTATACATATATATACTTCCATAATATACAGAAAATATCCCCTTCGATAATAAGCTGCGCGAATAGATTTCATTTCCTCGCAGAAATATAGTGCAACATATTTTTTTTGTAAGATTTTTTTGGTGTTCAGTTTTTTGGATGATGATTCGAGCGGAATTCGGTCGTTATAGCGACTGTTACGAACACCCCATATTCTTGTTAAGAAAAATAAAAAAAAGTCCTGTAGCTACTTTAATTCTGTACGTAGAGATCTCTGGTTTTAGATAACATGTTGCCAGTTCCCAAATAGCTGGGGTTCCATCATCCCCAATGACCCCTACCCGAGATTCTAGGAACGCAAGCCAAAGCAAATAACGAGTTAATTGTTTGAAGAACACTTCAAAGTACTTTGTTCGAAATTATAGGCCCTCCCTGAAACTATTAACAAACGATTTTGAACCGCTGATCGTTGTTCGTATCAAGTGAACCCATTTCAATATTTTCTCGAATTTATTCGGTGGGACGGGGAGGGAGTTATCTTCTTTCTCAAAACAAGCTTTAAAGTTGAGATTACAAAACGAATGAACCAAAAAAAAAAATAAAAAAAGAAAGAAATCAAACCACTGTACAGTTTGGTTTTCGGAAGAACGTTTATAGTTACACCGACGTATACGTAAAGGTATTTGTAAGGTAGAACGCCCGAAGACGTTTTAGTAGAAGTTGGTCCGAGGGGGAAATTCGGGTGATTAGTTGAGCTCCCTTTGTATGAGTTCTGACCCCATCTTCGTACTATAGCCTTCTCTGGTGGTAGGAACTCTGCACCTACCTACCTTCATCGGGTTGTTCAAATACTCCGGAGTAATTCTGTTTGGCTTGTTTGCCCTGACGCAGTTCCGCCCTTGGGCACTGTATATTAATAACTTTGTATCTTGCCGTAGAATTTATTGCATTAGGTACGTTAGATTAATCCGAAGAAAGCTCAAGTTACCACCCCCCTACTACCTACCGTAGGCGCGCGGTCTTTGCTGCCTGATATTTTCCTCAAAAAGGAGTTAGGGTAAGACGCGTAGACAGAACATTTCTCGGTTCATTTAAACTTTAAACCTAAAATTTTGCTCCCTGCTTTAACGGTAAATCGATTCTCTTTGTAAGAAGAATTGCTGACGACTAGGTAATATCAAACAGTTCAACTTTACCGTGACCTTTGAAGGTTCGAGTATAGAAAAATACAAGACCTAAGGCTTAAGACCTTATTTATTAAACGTTTACCTCCTGTTTTTTGGATAAAGTATCATTATCAAGCCAGTAACTAACTGTTGGTGAGTATACTCGTCTTTCAAGGTACAGAAACTTCATTGCCGGCTAGTCATCGTCAGGGAAACGTCGCTGTACCGTGAATTAACTCTTGTACTTTGTGAGCCGAACAACTTGACGGGTTAGTTCATCGAAGTTTGTGGCGAGAAAACTAAAGTTGTAAATAGTTAGGGAGATACGGTACACCAATGAGAGCTGAAAGATCGTTTCAATCGTCCGTGGGAGTATGTACATTTTCTTTTTTGTCACAGCTGATCGCTGGTATTTTCATACATTATTCAAAATTATTTCAGAGCCTGATAATGAGCTTCAAACCGCATCAGTGATTCGAAATAAATGATTTCCAAGATGTATACGATACTCCTGAAAGTCATTTACGACTCTCGGTGACGAGTGATACTCGGATTTTTAAAATCGAAACGCGTTTTATCTTCCCTAAGGACTTCCACACGATGCGAATTCCCTGCAGTAAGCAACGCGGTGTGCCATTAACTGTCATAACTAAGGAGTGGTATAAGGTATACCCACTGAGAAAATCCTTGATACTGCAAGTTCCAAGCCATCGGGGAGTTTGAAAAAGAGAGTTGCATCGTTGGTTTTAACTGTAGGTATATATCGGGCAGAGGTCTGCCGGCGCATACGTGAGCCCCCGCTGGTCAGGGCGAAGCGAGCATTGGGCGCCATGTTTGTTTTTCAATTGTTGACCGCACAGCGGGCCGCCAGACAGGTTTAAATCAGCCTTGTGCCCAGTTCATGGTCGAAAACTGCCGTTGCTCTTCTGCTGCCGGTGGTGCTGCCGTTGCTGCCGTTCCTGTTCCGTTGATGGTGATGGCGATGGCGATGGCGATGGCGATGGTGATGTTGATGGTGTTCGTGATTGTGGTATTCGTGCATCAGCTAGAGGGGGAGTAAGCGCGTGGGGGCAGCATCCTCGAGTTTTGTCGACTAACAAATTGGTTTTTGTTTGAACGAACAAATTAGAGAGACGGCGGGCCACACGGCTGCCGAAACGCCCTATGCCAACCACGGTAACATACGAACCGAGCGAGATATAGGTGCGTAAAATTACCTACGGCCTTCGCTGGTTCAGGTTAAGGTAGATTTTTCAAATATCGGTCGTTAGTGGGCAGACGCTAATCGAAAACGGTGACGGTGTTTGAAAAACGCTTTTAAACTTGTGTTGATTTTCCTAGCTTCCTATGGTGTTATCCCATCGAGATGGGCTACTACCAACGCACCACACACGGCTATGGTATACAGTAGTACTAACTGTTAAACTTGTACAACCAATATAACCATGGCGATGGTAAGTTCAAGGTATACTAAGGAATATATCTTTTTTCAATAACGAAACGGGTTGGAAGGCAAACAGAAAGAAAAAACCCAACCACTACCCTTAACCGAGATCAGAGTTTCTTCGTGGTAGCCAATAATTTGACCAACAAATATACCTTCAGAACGCGATAAATTACCCGTTCAAATCTAACCATAATTAATTTAGACCAGGGGTTCATATACTTACACCCGGAGTGCTGGCCTGTGCGCCGTAAGGATACCGAGTCCAATCGAGACTTCCTTCTGTCGTAGTGTCCAGTAGAACAACTGTAATGATAAAGAATAATTGTCGTTAGCGATTATCGTGATTATCATCGAATTTCATTCGATATTATACCGGAAGACGGTGTACCGTGGTGTTAATAAGTTTTGGGTATCGCAGGATGTAGGAGAGTTTCATTTGATTTTTCCAAAATTCCGCATCATTCTGAATTTTTTTTTTTTTTTTTTACTTATGAAAAATTCTAACCACGTAACGGCAAAGTTTTGAATGAATAAACAGCTGAACCTTTTATGTGCATAGTTTGTATTTGGGTTTCCTGTCCTAAAAACTGTTCGTGTAAGGTATCTATCGATTTATCAAGATACCTTCCAGACCCTCTGTGTATTTTTACGACTTTCAGTATATCTCCATGCGCATATATACTCGTACGTATACACCCGTATACCGATTTCATTCTCGGTAACTTTACATCTAATAAAATAAACGTTAAAAGTAAGTATAGCTATAAAATAAAAAAAATTTCTCATAACAAAAATGCATGTAAAGGTTGTGTATACAAAGACAGTATAAATTTGCAGATCATCTCTCAGATACGAGGCACTAAATCAACCAAATCGTTTATGAAGAATGAAGACAGTGAACGGTTACAAAAATTAACATTACAAATTTTTCTTTTTTTTTTTTTTTATACATTCTCTCAGATCTTTGAGACATATTATTCACTTTTTTCAGATTTTCGATCAATTTCTCTTGACTTTTTCTCAAATTTGTAAGAACTGCAGTAACAAAACTTGAGCTATAAAATTTTTCAACATATTTTTATATACACCTGCCTATATACAGATTTTTTCCCCCCACGTAGGTAGGTATGTGTCAAATTTTATGTATACCTTCAAAATCTGCATATGTATACATACATGCCCGAGCTTATCTCCGGAATTTTTGTTTTTAACTTTTACAGTGAGGGAACGACGATACATTTTCATTTTTTTCTTCAGTACATCAATAACTGTGTTTTTTTATTTTTTTATTTTTCAACCCTTTCTAGTCTTCTGCAGGCTATTTTGCGATTCCGCAATTACGCTCATATGTCGAAAGCGTATAAAGATAAAATGAGAAAATATTACATTCGTGACCTAGTATATACGACAGCCACATGACAAAACAGTAAATTTCTTTTTCTTTTTTGCTTCATTTCATCGGGAGAGCAAAAAATTCAAGTCTACTACTGTACGTTCGTCTATGAATAGTTACACCCCCGAATAATAAAGAAGGTCGTACGCAACCTTTTGTGTAACACACGAAAATAGAAGTCATTTTGCTTTTCCGTTCGTGACATTAATATTTTCACTTGCCCCTTATTTCTTTTAGTAACGGTTATAGACTCGAGATACTTTTCTCTCGACAATCCCATGTATAGATGTAACAATGCCCGGGGGGTTTCTGTTCCAGTGATTTCTACCTTAATAAGGAAAACTCCCATCAAAGTCAAAATTTCAACCCCCCGTCAGTCAGGAACCATTGTATATCATCAACTCCTCTTTACACGATAATGACAGGAGTACGTTTCCTCGCTCGAATAACTTCGTACATATTACCAGCCATTTCGATCTTCATTCGCATATGGAAAATTTGAAGATTGGGGTATTACCTCGCATCAAAAAAGTTTCTACAAATACCGTAATTTTACCGTACAAGACTTGTGTGTATATTGCTGTACTCGTCAATGCCCTAAAATGTCCGGCATGTTTTATCGAGGCGTCTCAAAAATCGCCATATCTCAAATATCGATGAATAAACCTGAATTTTATATACCTCGAAAACCTTCTCATCTGACATACCGAATAGAGTATGACCGCATAGACTGGGTAACCAAACGTGGGATAGATATCTACACACCATGCAGTTTTGAAGAAAAAAAAAAAAAGTAGAATCGCCCTTTTACGACGTTCAAGCAATAGTATATGTCACGTATATGTATGTATGTAGTTACACGTGTAGTACGGTTAAAGCAATGCCTTTTCTGCAATTTATGTACACCCACGTGATACATACACATGCCTGGAGCACAACCGATCTACGTACTTGTACAAATACCTGTCAACGGTTGGGTAGGTATATGTATACGTATGTACGTACATAGGTATAGTTATACACGGCTAAAACGTCGGTGCAAGCAAGCAAGGGCGGGTGGGCGAGCGAGACATTGCAGGCAGGAGCATAAGAGGTATAGATCGCAAACCCCTTCCGCGTTTACATGCGGAACGGTAGGTAGAGTATAGAGTAGTTGGGATGGTGTATATGACGGGGGCAGCGGCCGAGGGGGGACTCACGCGTGTCCCCATACCTTGACGGGTATATCGTACGCGTGCGTGCGCCCGTGTGTGTAGGTGGAAAATGGAAAATGAGTGGAAACGTGTGCGCGTAAAGAAATGACGGTGTGCGGGGAGAGGAGAGAGGGTTGAGGGTTGAGGGGGTGGGAGGCAGGTGTGACGTCACGGATCCTACAACCCGTTCCTCACTCTCACCCTCAGCCTCACCCTCACCCTCACCCTCGGTCCTCGGTCCTCTTTCTCTCCTCTTCTCTTCTCTTCGCCATTGTTAGGCGGGGGCGTCGCGACGCCTAGTACGCGGCGCCAAACTGCAGCTGCGATTCCTGTACGAGCACCGGCGTCGTCGTCGCAGTCTGCGACGACGACAACCTGGAGTGTCTCGCCGCGGCTGGAGTTTCTGCGAGCTTCGAGCGCTCCTAGTATCGACCGGCCATATATATATACCTACCTACCTATAACCTAACCTACCTATACCTATACCTACCTACCTACCCCTCTTTTTCTCTCTCTCTCTCTGTAACGCCAGTCTCGCACGACTTTGCCACCCTTATCCGCCCTATCGTCGTAGTCGTCTCTTTTCCCCTGGCTGACAAACTACACACACACACATTGACAGACGGACAGAAAGACAGACACGCGTGCACACCTGATTCTATAGATCCATGCGGTAGTTCAATTCCCAGCTATACGTTTTTAAATTCGAATTTTTTATTCATTATTAAGGATATAACTTGGTGTGGGACTCTACCGAGTCTCTTGATACAAACAGTTTGAGTATTTGCTGAACAAAAACTGATGATTATGTACGGCATACGTATGTAGGTACGTTATCGCAGATTTTCAAAGACGTATCTCGTTAGGTATTAGTATCCTTTATAACACTTTAATCGTGGATAATTAACGCCCTTTAAACGTCTCCAAGGTCAACGACATTAGTATATATAACCTTTGTACTTGCAGAAGATCCGGCCCACCTGACAAATTGAAATACACAACCGGTTGAGACGGTGATGTTTAAGGTAGGCAGGTAGGTAGGTACAAGTACACGCCATGAGACATGTGTGGACATATACATATATATACCATGTGTGTACCAATAAGTAAGAAGAGAGAAGCACGTGTGATGCGATTGTACATACGTATGTATACGATATGTAAAATATTTTCTCCTACGTATACCACAAACATTTATACGCATCTCCGCAGCGTTTATGTATATATGTTATATCGACGGTAGAGGTAAACAGGTAAAGATATACATATATACCTATATTATATACCAAAGGGTATAAAACGTTGGGCGCGGTGTACGGGGGCCAGGGGTGAGGTTGAGGTTGTCAGGCATCGATATAGCCGCAGTTTTAGGGCCGAAATAAAATCGAAAATATACAAGATCTTCGCGCGAGGCGCAAGGCGCGAGACGTTGGGATTCGTAGGTGGTCCCCCATGCCCAGGTAAAACGACAAGCGTTACCTGTGTATCGGACACGCGTGTCCGTGCGGGGAACCCACACGCCCTTGTATATACCTTATACTCTTCACCCGCGAGCTGTTCTCGACCTTCTCTTATACTGCACGCGCACCCAACACCCAGCACCCTGAACTCGGTGAAAAAAAAAAAAAAATAAAAAAAAGAGAATAAGAAGATATGAGGAAGAAAAGATAAGAATAAAAAAAAATTATGGGAGAGAAAATAAGAGAGAAAAGGAAGAAGAGAGACGGAGTGTACGTACGGTGTGAGGTAGGGAACAAGCGACGAACTTCGGTATAGAGGAGGATACGCATACCGTCACACCCTTCGCGACACGCTCCAAATTTGAAATTTAAATTTCGAACGTACGTACGTCCCATGGGCCGGAGTTCTGCTCTGCTCTGCTCGGGCTGTGCGCCGTCTGGTGTGGCTGGTAGGTAGGTATACGAGATACAAGAGGCTGTGAAAATTGTTTCCGCTGTTCAGTATAAATACATTTTTTTCTTTTTTTTATTCTTCTTCTTTTCCGAAACCGTACAGAAACTGTTGTAATTTAAACAGTTTGTTCGGAATCTGAAACGTTTCTATCCTGCAACGCGTCCTCCTCGTCCTCTTCTTCTTATTCGTATAATGGTATAGGATACAACCATCGTATACCGTATAGACATACTGTATAGGATAATATCCTGAGGTATTCATGTACCTACAAATATACTGATGCAGTATAATAAACACGTTCCGATCACGTCGCTGTAACAAGATTGTAAAGATGAAAATCGGTTCGTTCGACAAGAATCTCTCTTTTCGTTTTTCTTCGATTTTTTTTTTCTTTTTCTCAACGCCGAAAATCACCTCCACGCGGTCTCCAATTCTCAAACGAAGATACCAAGATCCTAGACACTGCACTTTCCATCTCTCTCTCTTTTTCTTTTTTTCTCTCTCCAGAGAATCCCGCAAGATAAAAATCCTATACCTATCCCGGCCAAAACTCGGAGGGTGAAAGAACCAATTTTTTTTTTATTTTTTACGACTCACTTTTATGCATTATATTTTCTATCTGCGAGATCGCGGGAAATGTATATATTATATACATATAGGTATATACCTACGCGACGCTGGAAAATTTAAGAGAGGAGACAATACCGTCTTCATTCTATAAATTCAAATTTTTCTCAGATATATATATAGGTATGATGTATATGTCTGTATTCCAGACGTAGAAATGTATCTATACCGCACTGTGGTTGACTTGGGGTAAAACGCGGATGAATTAACGCCGTGTAAAGCGTCAAAACTCACGTATATACCTACCTACTCATTAAATTTATATATCGTTTTTCATTTTCATTTACATTTACATTTGCACTTCATTTCATTTCACAAACGGGGAGTATAAGTAGCGGTGTAACCTATAGGACGAATCCCTAGCCGTTCGTCCGTGAAATGAAAAGCGAGGGATTCATTTTTTTTCGGTTTTTCTTTTTTGGCAAAAATAAAAATAAACTATAACGCGAAATGGCGCGCGTAAAACGAGACTAATGCAAGTATATCCTGTACATTTGAAAGTGAATTTTATTTTTTTATCTATTTAATGCTATATAAAGTGCCCTTGGATATTATGAGATAAAAGTTTCACGTCGAGAACTTCAAGACCGAATACTTGACTTTGAAATGGTCCCTGCACTACGTGCAGTATGATACCAACGAGTATATGCAGCACGTTACGCGTATAACTTGGCGCGAGACTCTACCGAGTCTCTTGATATACATTTGTGTATTATATCTGTACATAAGCGCATACAGACCGTGTCTATTATAAACATTTGTGCACGTATACGAGATATACATACGGGGGATCCATTCGAGCTGATAATTTTACTTATGTTTTTTATTTTTTTTTTTGTATTTTTTATATTCTCTCGCCTTCTCGTAATCACAGGCTGCCTCGCTCAAAGGTCGGCATATTTATTTCTGCTTTAATTTTCCATAAAGATTAAAGACCCAGTCTCGAGTAGGGCGTTTAACACTTTGTATATATACCTATAATACACATATACCCACATATGTATGTACATATATATATATATATATATATATATATATATATATATATATATATATATATATATATATATATATATATATACGTGTATGTATATAGTCACACATGTACGAGGGGAGATTCTTGCGGCCCGGCGGGGTGATTATATATGGGGTGCGAAAGCATATCGAACGAGACGAGAGCCAGGCAGGTTCCAGGGGAGCTCGGTGAAGAGAAACGACGGACATACGGACAGACATAGGCGACGTACACCGAATCGAATGAACCTTTTTTCGAAAAAAGAAGAAGAAAAGGAAAAAACCAACTACGATAACAACCAAAATATTCCTTTGTGTTATTATTTCTCTCTCTTTCCCGCTCCTCCTAATTTATATCCACTATTTTTAATCGAATGAAAATATCCGGAAGCTGTGCCTTGATTACAAGGTCGAAGACTATAATATACGATACCTATAGTATATTTACGCGCCATCACTCAAATTGAAAAAACAAAATATTAAAAATATAAGAAAAACAATTTACAACAGATTCATTAGATTGGATCCAGAATCTGCACTCTCTTATCTCAAATCTTCAAGGACTCTTTAATTTTATTTTGATTCCAGTTAAAAATGACGAGATTATAAAGTATATGGTAATTTGTGACAAAAAAAAGGTAGTATGCGACGTATTCCATTTGCACATTTATGAACCAAAAAAGAAAAAAAAAAAGTGAGGCGTATAACGCAGAAGAATTGTGTATTTGTATAAATATTATTCAAGAAGAAACTACAGGATTCCGAGAAATGTACATAAAAAATTAAATATAAAAGGATTTCGAGAAATGTACATAAAAAATTAAATACAAAAGGATTTCGAGAAATGTACATAAAAAATTAAATATACGTTTTTTTTTTTCAAATAAAATTATCGTTTATATATACAGACGATTTGATATCATATGTACCGACATGTATAATGTATGTACGTTTAGTGGTACATACCTATATACATATATATATATCTAAATATCCGGGTTACTCTAAACGTTCGCATTAATATAAATTTTACGTCATCGTCGGATCATGATTTCCACATGACAAATTTAATCGCGCCTGTTTAATATGTAAAATTCATACGACATGAGTGTACATACCCGTATGTTACCTATACTTCATTGTTTCATACATTAAACCGCGGTATAAAATTGGGACGGAATAATTATTTCGTCGAAATAAAAAATTTGGTGACAAATTATTCTATACACACATGGCGTAAATAATTCGTCATGTAAGATGACCCAAACCTCTGCCTTTGATATTAAACCATACATGTTCTCGCATATCTTGTTTGACGAAATATCTTCATGATTAGAATATTATATCGGACCTGGATGATCCGAATACCCGAATTTCAAGTTTTATGATATCTGAAAGCCTCGACCGTTCCGTGTGTTTCCTCGAAAATCAAAAACAAAAAGTATGGACCATTTCGGGAAACATACAACGAGTCAACGTTTTAAAGGGACTAGTACAGCTCGGTTTGGGAAATTTGGAATACTCCAAAATTTATTTATTTGTCAACCAAAGTTTATTTCACATCAAAAAAAAAAAATTCGCTTCGAAAAACTTTGTCGTAAGGTTTCAGGCACGTCGTTGGTCCAATTCAACCTCTCAAAGTCTTGCTTTATTCAGATAGCAATTCTACATCTTATGAACGTAGGGATCGGTAAAAAAAATTCATGTGAAAAGCTACGGTCAATTATCAAAAATTTTCAATATTTAGGCAACTAATTTGCAAATAACTTGACCAACACGAAATTGTAAAAAAAATCCCTCGTTCACACGATGAGGATTTCTTTTCCGAACAAAATGAGCCCTCAACGACCTTAATCGGAACAACGATGTGCCTAAAACCTTACGACGAAGGTTTTTAAAGAAATTTTTTTTTTTGTTGTGAAATAAACTTTGGCTGACAAATAAATGCATTTTGGAGTACTGCAAATTTCCAAAACCAAGCTGTACTGGTTCCCTTAAATAGCTTCACGAGGTAAGGTGAAAAAAAAATGTCTCCGAATAACCAAAAAAAACTAAAAAGAAAGAAGAACAAATTTGAAAAACTTTCGCGGACTAAACTGCATGCGAGGATTTGAGATCGCGTCGTACCGTCAAAGGGGTCCGCCGGGCTCCCTGCTGTTTAAAATGTACGAATTGTCGCATGTTTTAGGAGTACGCGATCAGAATGGGTACGTCGTCGTCGTCGTAATACCGGTAAACAGGGTGCGTCATGTGGCGGGTAATCCCGTCGGCAATACTCACCCGAGAGTCTCGGGCGAATCTTAATGCCCGCGACTCGGAATTCGGAAGCGGTTTTGCCACCCCTCTCGTCCCCTCGTCCTTTCGTACCCTCGCCGGGCCTCGGCCCGGCCTGGCGCGGCGACTGCTGCCGCCTCCTGTATATTTTCAGAGTATTCCCTGAAGACAGGGAATTTCAGTTCACCGGTATTCGTAGTTGTCTCCTGCAGCATGCGAACTGAGCGTCCCCGAGGGAGACCAGGGAGCATAACTAGAGCTCGGGGAAAACCGGGGAACACAACGCAACAACCCCTGACAACCTCCTTTTCTAATCCCCAGGAGATAAGAGAAGAAAAGAGAAAGAGAAAAGGAGAGAAGAAAAGAGAGTCGAAAAAAATAATAATGATAATGGCAGCGATGATGATAATGATAATGATAATGATAACGATAACGATAACAATAAAAATAATGCTAATCGTAATGCAGTCGTCTCTCTTTATACTATACGGAGTCTCCACGAAACGGAACGACGCGCATATGCGATGGAATTACCATTTACATAGCATTATTTATACAGGCGTGCATAATGTATATGGACACATGTTAAATCAATTATTTAAACAATATACGAAGATGACGGTGAAGCCAGGGGTATGGTGGAGATGGAAGATTGACTGCTATCACGGTTTCTACAATGTACATCCCCGCCTTGTATAATAATTGTGTATATGTATATATGTACAGGGTGCATAAGGATAAAGAACGAACGAAGAAAAGAAAAAAATCAGAAGGGTATAGTCGGTTTTAAAATTTGAATAAAAAATCCGACGTATGGAGATTGAAGAAACTTTCGATTATGAAACAAAAAAATAAAAAAATAAAAAAAATCTTCAAATTAAAAAACCGTCGAAGAACGAATTTTCAAAAATCACAGTTGGTATTATATTTTATTCTATAAATTTTTTTTTTGTCAAGTTGAAATCGTTCGATTCTTCTCAAAAGTGAAAATCTCGATCTTTTATCGTTGCGAATTAAAATTCGCACGATTTTCACTAGTCATTGAAAGAAAAAAAAAATTTTTTGATAGAGATTCAAATGATGTATGAAACGTTGGCTATAACTGCATTTTATTAGAATTAGACATCAAATCGAATATTAAAACATCAGAGAAGAGTTTAATTCTCTTGATTAATATAACAGAACCGTGAATGGTCCCAGGATTTGAGGTTTTTTTGTTTCTTAATTTTTTTTTGTCTGGGTATAAGACAGCTAGTTAAATTTTTTTCGTCTTTTTTGTATCATTTTTTATGTCACCCTGTACATGTTTGTGTGTGGGTTCAAATGATTTGCATACCCATTTCGAATTTCAATTGTTTCTTAAAACCCGTTTATATTTCGTTACACTCGTATATCTATACTGTACATACATAACATACATATATATAAATGTATACGCGTATGTAAACCATAATGTATCTATGTGTATCGTAGTACATGTATGTACACATACATCATGCACATATATATATATCACTGCATGACACGTTGGAAACCCGCCAACTCGTCAAAATATATTTCTTATTCTTCTTCTTCATCTTCTTCCCGGTTCTTCGCGAGGTTCACACACGTCACAGTCAACCCTCAACCCAGTCCCGTCACTTATTCCAAGGGTTCCAAGGGTGAGTTGGTTTTCTGTGAGCTGAGGAAATTCGAGCAAAGGTGTAGAAGAAAATTGGGAAAAGAAACATTTCTTTTTCGTTTTTTCTTCTATCTCTCTCTATTTCTCTTTCTCTCTCTATCGTCTCGTCTGACACACGCCTGTAGTTCTCCTCTCTCTTTCTCACTGAGCTGAGAATACAGGCATGACGCTCGTTTACTCACGCACTGGACTCAAGAGCAAAGTCACTACTTTGATGCCTATTAGGTATATTGAAGGGCGTCATCTAAGCACCCAACTTGTAACATATGTATGCATACGTTTACATACCGGGTGTACTGTTGCAACTCGCGTGATATAGACGAACAGAGCATTATTTTTTTTTTTTTTAATTCTTTTTTGTTTGCATGGGGGAAAAAATTGTATGGTCTGATCGATTAACGGCATTTAGTTAAAATCTGCAACGTCTCGAATAGATGAACGAATCGTGAGTTTGCAGTTTCTGAAGAGCCAGCCAGCTATCCAACAAGAGAAAATTCACCAAGACGGGGTATACAACGACGATGAATCAGAACGGGAAGATTTTCGCCTCGAGTACTTTTAATGCCCGATAACTACAGGATCTACGCTCATTGTAATGATGGGGTAGTTTATCCGAAAGTGGATAAAGACCCTTCTCCCCCAATGGTTTGATTTCTAGCAAGAAATTATCGATATTTGCTTCAGAGTATAAAAAAAAAAAAAAAAAAAAATGGTAGGTATATACCGTCACTACCTGAATTTGAAAGAATAAAAGTAAGACGTTAAAATACCTCGAAAGAAATATACACCTAATCCACACTCTTGAGTTAATCGAAATGTTGCGAAATTATATTATACCTATATAATGTAGAGCAAGTTCCTGCAGGCGTGATACTTAAAATACAACCAGATTGTCGTTATAAGAATATATATATTACATAATAATATAAGTTGCATTACACATGTATGTACAGGGATATCATTACACGAAATGACAGGCATAAATGCGATTGTAAGTAATTAATTAGTTATATATATGGCTAAATGATTACAACATATTTATACCTATAGTATACTCTTTCGAAAGTGATCCAGGAGGCTTTTACAGACAGACAGACCCCTCCCCCCTATATGCACTATAATCTATTGATTTGAATTTTTTTTTTTTGGTCTGTGATAAAGTCGCAACGAAAGAAAAAAAAAAAAGAAAAACTTGATTTAAAAATGAAAAATTTCACTTTTTTTTTCTTGTTTTTTCGTTTTTTGCTTCTTGTTCTGTGAAACGTTAACGAGTCCTCCGTTATACTTGACGTTATCGTTGGTCAGACTAGAAATAAGAAGTTGTCAACTTTTCTGGGAAAAAGAAAAAGGAAGAAATAAAAAAAAAACGAAGTAGTTCGTCAGCTCCTGTATAGTTAGAACCGTACGATTTATACGTATAGAACCAATTTTCTGTTCCAAAAGCGTTGTATGTATTTTATCTGTATTTTTATATTTATTTTTATATATATTTATTTAGTTTTTGTTTCTATGTACTACCTACTATTGGTATATATATAGCTTATATAATATACAAGCAGTCGTTATGGTAGTAAGTCGAAACGTGTATTTTCTATCTTTTAGATAAAACGTCTGTTGGTCAGGATGGACAGGTCAATTAGGGCAGCCACGGTCCGTATGCGTACTTGCTTTTACGAGGCTATAGTTATATAGGTGTGTAACTATATAGTATACGACATAATACATGAGAGAGTGACCGGGCGAGAGGAGAGTATAGACCGCGGTCTATACCAGTTCGCCGTATACCACGCCAGGAGAGTGTAGATAACAAAGCGAACGAACGAACGAACGAACGAACGAACGAACCATGGGCCATAGGTATATAAGGTATCCCATACGTATAATGGTCGTCAAGAACAAAAAAAAAAAAAAACAATAATAATGATAATAAATAACGAAAAGTAGCCGTAATGGAGTAATAAAATGAAATAATAACCGACCCGCTAATAAAATAATTACAATATTCTCATGGTGTATTTAATAGATATTCTAAGAACATGAAGACTTAAGTATAACTTAAGGCTCGGGTATAGGTATATAAGTAGCATCAGAAACTGAACACCATATGCGCGTTACTCCCGAAGCTCTTGCTTCAACATAATATTAACGATACAATTTCAAATATAATTTGGATTTTTAGGCACTCATTTCATATACGAAGTATATCTCTGGAGTGGCTTATGAATTTGTCATCCTAACGACGATTTTTGTCTGTCCGGACTGGTCGACACTACTGCGCCAACCCACATCTCTTGTCTTTTGGAGCATAACTCTAATTTCAATTGAGGATTATGCCCTTGGCAAAAAAAAACTTATGATTTTCTATCTAGTCTGATCGTTTACCTACAAACATTCATCATTTTTTTCACGCTTCTTGTCCGTCCGGACTGCCCGAGCCTACTGCACTGACCCAAAACTCGAGTCTGTTGGAGCGTTACTCTAATTTCAATTCGGGATTATGCCACTGGAAAGAAAACTTAGGATATTACATCTGTTATGATGGTTTACCTACAAAGATTCATCATTTTTCAGGGTTTTTTGTCCGTCCGGACTGCCCGAGCCTACTGCGCTGACCCAAAATTCGAGTCTTTTGGAGCGTTACTCCAACTTTAGTTGGAGATTATGCCCCTGGCAAGAAATCTTAGGATATGGCATCTATTCTGACAGTTTAAGTACAAAAATAAATATCGCTATCAGGACTGGTTATTCTGCCGTTTTTTTTTTTTGCATTCGCTGTGTGCACTTTCTCAAATTTTCTTCAAAACGCGAGTAGATATAGAACCAAGCTCGAAAAAATTGAAAGAAAAAAGAAGAAAAAAAAAAAAACGAAAAACTAAAAAAATTACCGGTAGTCAACGGCGGGAGGGTGAATAAGTAACCGTATAGTATATAAGAGCCTATATGGTTCTTCGAACGAAAATTTATGTTTCCCCCGACAATTTCGTGGGGTCGTCAAAATGTTTTTATTGGCTAAGCTCTTTGACGTCCGCGCGGCTAAGGCTTCTGCAGCGCTCGCTAGCTCGCAAAGCCGTTAAAACAATATACGGAACGAGTCCGAGCGCCTCTTCCCCGTCGACGTAGTATAGTCGACGCTGCGTTACAGGGGCGTCGTAGGGGGTTGACGAAGGCGTCGATTTTGGTAAGGTTCAAAGTCCGGCGCACGGAAGTATTCGGTTAACAAACATACGGGGTGTTCTTCAAAAATCGGCTCTCCGAAGGCGTCGATATTTAAACCCGCTACCGCGAAGTCGAGGTAAAAAGCGCGTCTATAAATTTTCAATTTTCCTCAAAACGCAGGATATTCATTTGCTCAACCGCAGGTTGTCAAAATTCCCGAAGAATTTCCGCCCGGTCTGGTCTAGAATTTTTGCAAAGTCACTGCTCAGCAGGTTGGAGAAATAAAAACTCCTCTTCGAAGCCGTAAACCAAAGTTAAAAGAATTTTCAGGCTTCTACCTGTCTGCTAAATTGATCGTTTCGTATCACCCTGTAGGTGTGTACAATAAACGTTAACGCATACACCCTGTACATAGTTATATACCGTATATACATGTACACGAACGGCATATGGGCGAGACGCAAAAGCCGAAGGAACCAGGGCAGAAAGTTTGATGGCCGACCAGGCCCCGAAAACGGGCCCTGAAAACGAGCCCAATTTACCGGCGTAGGGCCCCCCGCTGTGACCGCACCCCGAGTACATACATAGGTAGACAGGTATAGTATATACACGTACACATACGAAGATTATTATAGTTACGTATGTACCTCGACGACGAGGGGCCCCCTTCTTCCGATCTCTAAAGAACTTGAAACTGTATTCGTGGATGGAACGGCCTTAAACTACTGAACTATACAATACCGTACACGGGTATATTATCTGTACAAGCGTGATGTTTGAAAAGGAATTTTTTTCTTGATTTTTTTTTGGAAAGGAATTCCCAAAAACGTACAGCCAGCGTATAGAGATTCGAAGAATAATGTGAAGAAAGAGAGTGAAAAAAGAAAGAAAGATTTAAGTATGCTAGTAGCTGCAGTCTTACACAAATAGATTACACCCTCCTTAAACTAGATATTTCTTTATCTAGTATCGCTGTATATGCAGATGGATGCATACGGTTGTACCTTATAGTCGAAGCTAGTAACTTCAGCGGTAAGGTTACTTTCGTTGAGATTCCATGGGACAAATTGCCTGCCTCTTATATGTCCTGTAAGGTATACACGGTTAGTTATACGGTTGTATATAAGAGTAGTACTATATATATATTCTGTATGGTTAGATATTATACGCATACTATGGGCCGAGAGACTTGTATAACTGTCGTATATTCTTAACTGAGTAGGTAGGTATAAGGTTCGGATATATACGAGGAAGGTGGGAATCCTCCTCTTCGTAGCGCCACGAATATAACTAAACGCATAAAAATGAGTTGTCTTTAAAAGAAGGGACTAACTGCCCCATAATTCATGGGTTCTCGAAAGAATAAAACAGAAAAAAAACAGAAAAGAAACCCTAAACGAAAGAAACAAACCCAAAAAGCACATTTTTAAAACCGTTTTTCTGTTTTGATGAATCTGATGACTCGGTAGAGTCTCGCGCCAAGTACATTGAAAATAAGAAGTTTTTTTTATGTATACTTATTAGGGTGCTTCAAAAAAAAAAAAAAATTTTCCTATCATCTCAAAAGTTTCTAGTAGGTATAAAAAAAATCCTCCCACAAGGACAGCTCGATATTTTGATTCTACTTGACGCTCAACGGTTTTCCGTTTTCCCATATAAATAACACGTAAAATAAAATTTCTTTTGTATTTTTCAACATAAAACGACTAAAAAATTATTTTTTACAACTTTGATGGACATACTCTTGTAGGAAATTTAATTCTCTACAAAAAAGCTCTGATATGATTTTCTCGTAAACCTAACGGGTTAAACGTTTTTTTCATACCCACGGGTTAAAATTTTTTTTTATACCCACTTAGTTGCGAGTATTTAAAGTCTGATAACGTTCAACCCGTTAGGTTTACGAGAAAATCATATCGGAGCTTTTTTGTAAAGAATTCAATTTCCTACAAGAGTATGTCCATCAAAATTGTGAAAAAAAATTTTTTAGTAGTTTTATTTGAAAAATACAAAAAAAAAAAATTTTCACGTGTTATTTATATGGAAAAACGGAAAACCGTTGAGCGTCAAGTAGAATCAAAATATCGAGCTGTCCTTGTGGGAGGATTTTTTTTATACCTATTAGAAACTTTTGAGATGATAGGCCTTGGAAAAAAAAAAAAAAATGTTTATTTTGGAGCACCCTAAATCACTTATACTGATTTTATAAACGCGGTGTATACCTAGATAAAAACTCATATGAAACGGTTTATCGCGAATTGCTTTACGCTGTATACGAGCTGATAACGTATCTATAAGTCCGATTGTCAGCTGTTTTTTTTTTTTATTACTTTTCCAAGAAATTTACCTAACCCGGAATCTGTTCATGTGAAAAACGATAATTTTACATTTTTTTTTTGTTCCATCTGCATTTATCAGAAATTCTTTCTCGTATAATGATTTGGCTGTATAATTGACGTTTGAGAAAGATACGTTATGCTCGACGATGAAAGATATATAATGGTTCAAGGATACTGGCGAAACGAGTATAAATATATGATCCGAGATAGACATTTCGTGTGTTTCAAATGAACAGCGTAACATAGTTGTATGCAGTTGAGTATTGAAACGGTTAAACACAGGTATTAATTGTACCTATATCCAGGTTATAGATTGACACGGTAGACTGAACACGTTATAAGTGAAATGCGAATGGAAGTAGCTTAAAAAATCGATTAAGTGCATTCGTCGGAGCATTAGTCACAAATGTTAGGTATTTTGATCCCTAACGAATGAAAGAAAGAGAAGAAAAAAAATGAAATACCTATATACGTATATACATATATATATATATAAATATGGATATGTGTACATAGAAAGATAGGTGTATCGGTTTCGTGCGGCAATTGATAACCGTTTCCGGCATTAAACTCGGTAAAACTTTTAGATAAACCTGAATCGTTTCGCGATTGCCTGCCCTGCTTGCCTGCCTGCCTGCCTGGTTCGCTGCCACCAATGCAACCAATGCAACCGACCGACCGAACGACCGACCAACCGCTCCGATTCTACAGGCAAACTTATATCCTTGTTATACAGCTATGTATGTACGTGCGTGCAAGTAGGTATATACCAACAGTGGCGTAACTAAGAATGTTGAATCTCAAGGGCAGATAGATCGCGGTTAAATTCCATGCCAAAAAAAAATGGTGGAAATTTTACGTTGAAAGCTAAAAATTCGAAATACTGAATAAAATAGTTTGAAATACACAAATCGCATCGTAATGAAGAAGATCGATCTCATCCATTGCCGGACCCGATGCATTGGAAATGGCAAAATGGTCATTACCTTGGAGATTAGCTCGTAATGACACAATTGTTTGAAGAAGAAAAAAAAAATTAATAACGGGTAAAATGTCAAGAACATGTCGATACCTACCGCAGAGTCCCTGAGTGTCGAGTGTTGGCCTTAATCGCAACTTTATGTGACTATATAAGTTATACGAACAGTGAATACCGAATCTTCATCGGGATGAAAATTTCCGGAAATGATTGACCAGTTTTTTCGGAAAACTTTTTTTTTTTTTTGTTTTCTTTAGAGGCCAGGGTCCTTCAGGCAACACGATGATATAGTTACGCCAGTGTAAAGGTAAAAGGCATTGAATACAAATCCGTGCAGTTTGAGTTGCCGGTATACTAAGAGAGCCCCGGGTTGCAGTTGTCTGGTGTTTGCAGTTCGCTTACAACTCGGTACTATCTATATAGTATCGTATTATAAAACAGCCGGTAATATCGCATGTCCTAGATAAAGTGCACCTGAGTACGTATATACGCTATATATATGTATTACGTATAATATAAAACTCTTAACGTTTCACCAATGCCGATTGCAATACTTTGAATACTTTTATTTCCTCATGCCGCGCGTGCAACCCGATTCTCTCTCCAACTCTCTCTCTCTCTCTCTCTCTCTCTCTCTCTCTCTCTCTCTCTCTCTCTCTCTCTCTCTCTTTCTTTCTCTATTTTTTTATTTTTTCATGTTTTTTCTCTGACAATGAGAGAGTACGCAGTACTGAACCTTACGCTACATAGCAGGTATAAGCCGCGTTGTCTCTCGAGGCGATGCACGGGACTGGGACGGCGACTGTGTGCAGTGTGCAGTGTGCGTACACGGCGATGCCTGTATGCACTGAAATGTCTGCAGCCTGACCAGCCGAAGGATACACGCGTACGGATGTATATGTGTATGGGTTTATATGTACGAAAGAGCGGAGAACGAGTCGAAGAGAGTAGAGGAGAGAGGAGAGGAGAGGAGAGGAGAGGAGAGGAGAGAACCGAAGCGAGCAAAGGCGATAGATTCAAGCCTAAGAAAAGTAAGAGTCTACATTCTTAAGTCGCGGGGCCCCGTTACACAAACACATACTAACTACCTTCCTTCCTTTTCTCGCTCCAGCACTATCTCTAATTCTTCTCTACTGCCTCGTCGTCGTCTTGCGCGTCTCTCTATACCTAGAGGAGAGTTTGTACTCTGGTTGCAACGCGCCTCGGAGAAGAAGAAGAAGAAGACGAAGAAGAAGAACCAGAAGAAGCAGAGGAGGAGGAAGTCTCGTACCTTCGCACCGACCGACGAGCATTTTTCTCAGCCAATTAAAATTTATGTGCTTTCATGTTCATGCGACGCACGCTTATGGGTTAGGGATGGGATACGTACAGGTATATCACGCGGTGACGTTTTTTTCTTTTTTTTTTTTTTTTTTTTCGTTTTTTCGTCTATTTTTTATACATATATGCCTATACTCCCTTCTTCAGTTTTTAATCATTATCTTGTTTCGATTTTTTCTCGATCTTAGGTACCTACCTGCTGCAACGACCGAGACCGTTTGACAAGTTTATTCCTCTGTGGATGATCGCTCTTGAGAGGGTAACACTCTCGAACGTTCGTCTTTATGGGATATAAATCTAACAATCGTAACTAGATTGATATACAAGTGTGAATTTACGTTGAAATTTACACGGAGAAGGAAAAACTGACCAGAGAAATTTCCTCAAACTTACATAGAAAATACTATTCACCATTCGTTGATACCGGACTAGGCCGAAGTTCGAAATTTAAAAAATTGCGAACAGTCAAAATGGCGAATTCATTTTCGACGATTTAGAATTTTCAGAGGAGACAAAAGCTCAAAACTTGGAAAGTCGAGGAAACCGAAAATCGAATGGAAAGGCAAGATGCTCCAGAATTTTGGACCTAACTTGGCGTGAATTTCTATCACCGCGAATTAAACCCCCGAGCGACAAACTTGTATCGAAATATACTCGGATTATTATACACTCAATTCACGAGAAACTCTCAAGCCAAGAATTAACCGACCCGCAAATTCTACGATGCTATTTTTAAGCGTGAATGAAGTGGCTCACCCCACGTTCCCGGTTTGTGCAATTTGGACAACTGCGGCTTAACTTTCCCTATAGCAAACTGCAGTGTGCAATATGTGTTCGAGAGGATAGATCGAAAGTAAAGATATTACGTATCCGTTTATGCGTATGGAAAAAAAAGTAAATGCATTCATCAAATCTTAGAGGCTCTAGATATACCTCAGACTGTGGTAATATAAATTAATATATTTATGAAGACATTCCATCCGCAGTGTGCGGAACAAAAAATCGCCATCTACCCGCCTGCTGTACGAGAGAAATGAAATTTTTATGATAAAATGTGCTTTTTGTTTTTCTTGGAAATCAAATCAATTCCATAAATTTATAGTTCAGATGGGCACATCGTTATGTATCGAACACTTCAGTAACGTAAGTAAATCACGACGAAGAACCTAATCTATAAATTGCGATGTATGTATGTACCTAGTATTATATACGTAAGCGTGAATCGTAAATCTGCAATGCGGTGTTTTTCAGTAAATATATTTGTAGATATAGAAGAAGAAGAAAAAAAATTGACGAACGGATATATTCGAACTCGATATTATAAATCTTTGGAAACGGGTTCTGTATACGTGTAGCATATTTTCATATCGGACCAGTAGAAACCGAGTGAGAATATCTCTCGCGTTCATCATACCGATTAGAAATTAGGGTTCAGCGATAGCTGAGAATCCGCTTATATACGATATTGGCCGTTATTTGACATTTTGCTATTAAAATATAAGTGCGGAAAGTATCAATCGAGGCATGTATATTTCGCGGGTTTCATAACACACACATACGCGGTTCATCTAGCGTATATCACGTAATATAAGACTATAACAATCATGTGGAAGTGAATGTCCCCCGGAGTTTTTTTTCTTTCTTGTTTTTTTTTTGCGCCGACAATGACCGGTATTCACAACTACCTCAAGTCGTTACAGTACAAAGTAGAAAATGATGAAGTCCGTGAATATAACAGGGCAAGGAATAAGGTGACCCCCGAAAATCACGAGACACTTCTTTTATAACCATAATGGGATTGCTAGTCTAATATTACATATATGCGTACATACATTAGGGTGTCCGTTGTTTTGGTCATTTTGGAATTACATCTATCCCACGACAGAAAATATGTTCATATATCATGGACAAAAAAAATCTCTGCCAAGTTTGAGCCTAATCTGATCAAGAGACTCGGTAGAGTCTCGCGCCAAGTACATGAAAAAAAAGTTTCTTTACAAGCGTAACGTTTACCCATCCCCCCATGAAACGATTGAAATTTCACACCTAAAATATACATTCGTTTTTTCCATTTTTTTCTAATGAAATTTCTTTCGTTAGTTGAAATCGATTGAAACAAAAATATTCTACCGCGTAAGATTGATGTTCATAGTTTCTATTGAATGTAGAAAAAACAAAAAGAAATTCCAAAAAAGTTCAAGTATTTTGTAGATCGAGTTGTCAAATATCATCACTTTTACGGTTTTATTCGGCTTTTATTATGATGGTCTTCTTAAGCTTCCCGATCGATTTAGATATCTCAAATTTAAATACCGTATCGAAGAATGATTCGAGATATATCGTTAAAATGAAAAAAAAAAAATCGTTCCGACTCGAGTTTAAAAGTTATTCGACGTCCGGGATTTGACAAACGGAGAAAGAAAACGACTGAACTGTCATTGTCGCAGTGAATGAGATCCAACAGAGTTGAAATCCGAACTTTGAAACTCGCCAAAGGATCCCTAAATTTGTTTTTCTTGTCCTTTTATTGGGCTGCTGTCACGGTGCCTAATAGCAACTCGTCAATCCATCCGAAAAGCGATATAAACGGTGTGCGTTTCGGGTTCGGTTTCGGTTTCGGAATCGGATTCGACTCGTCGTCGTCCGCAGTGAATGAAGAGAAAACGCAACCGTTGGTAGCCCATATTCAGATACAGTGTAGAATAATCCTTTACCGAGTCACATACTAACGCACGGATTTAACCGGCAGACATTACACTGTCTCATATGATATCTCATATAATCTTACGCACCAGTGTGTCTGCGTCTATAGAGTGGCTCACGAGGATAGGAGGTTGTCCATCCCGAGAGCACATTCTCTCTCGGCGATCTTTCTAGGCAACCGAGCTGCCGCGTTGCCGTACATCGCGCGGTGTCTTTCCTCGGTCCTCTTTCCTCCGGCCATGGGCACCGGCATAAGAGAGGACGATCTGGCTACCCGCGGGATGCTGCTCAGAGCGTATAACGCCGGACCATAGAGTATGGTATATAGCAAGGTATACTATATACATAAGACTGAGTACAGGTATGCGGTGGGACGGGCTGATCCTCGTCCTCGGCAGTGTTGCCAAGTAGGTGGATATATAAGTATTACCTTTTTCTCTCAAGACGGAAGAGTTAACTTGCCCGCGTGTATCTGACCGCCTTAGGCCTAGGACAACCGCGCTTAGGAAATGAGAAGAAGAGAAGAAGTAGCAGAGGAAGAAAAACGGGAATAAGAACGAGACGAAAAAGCCAGGTTTCAGGATGTCGGGATATTGATGTGACATTCTGCGGTGGATTTGCTACTTCCCTTTTCATCAGAACCGCAGGATGAAAGAAAGAAGTAAAAGATGAAAAAAAAATAGTAAAATTTGCGGAGTGAAAAGCGCGATCGTTATTAAACGGAAATCGGTAGCAACAGCATTCCTTTGCGGTAAAAAAAAAATCGCTCCTAACGTTCGTGGTGGTAAGGTTTCGTAAGCCTTTAGCATCGTCTGATCGAATCACATCTACAATACTTATAGTACTTATACCTATTTAGGTATAATTGCACACGGTTTAAGGGGACCAGTACAGATTGGTTTGGGAAATTTGAATTACTACAAAATCTATTCATTTGTCAACCAAAGTTTATTTCACATCAAAAAATAATTTTCTTCGAAAAACTTTGTCGTAAGGTTTCAGGCACATCGTTGGTCCAATTCAACCTCTCAAGGTCTTGCTCTCTTCAGACAGCAATTCTGCATCTTATGAACGTAGGGATCGGTAAGAAAAAATTCATGTAAAAAGTTACGATCAATTATCAAAAATTTCCAATATTCAGGCCACTGATTTGCAAATAACTTGGCCAACACGAAATTGTAAAAAAAATTCCCTCGTTCACTGCACGATGGGGATTTCTTTTCTGAACAAAATGAGCCCTCAACGACCTTAATCGGAACAACGATGTGCCTAAAACCTTACGACAGAAATGTATACCTTGAAATGTCGATAACGGCTGATTACTTGCGGTTTTTGAGATGTAATTAAAAATTTGCTCAGGATTTTATCAACCTCGCATTACATAGATTTAGTCTATCGAAGAAAAGGTGATAGGCTTTAGAGTACAGGTCACTTCCGTTCGTTGAAACTTTTTTTTTAATCTTTGGCGAAGATATCCTAATGTCTTTTCGGAGAAAATTTCATAATATACAGAGTCAAGTTCAGTCTTTTATCGTTTTCAATTTTTTTTTTCTCAACTTTCACAGGAAAAAAAAATTGCTTGAAATCAAAAATTTTTGTACAAAATCAGGCTCGTCTCAGTGATTAACAAAAAAAATTTTTAGATGATTTCCCAAATGCCTATATCATGTACCCATCAACGCAAGTTTATAATGTGTAAAGTGAATCTTTCCTCTAGCTTCTTTTTTTTTTTTAATAATATTATTTTTTCAGGTATATTAAAGTGTATTGTACGTGTGTACACACGACGGATTGATGCGTGGCGAAGTAACGTCTGTAGGAGCCAGCGTTTACGTTTTAGATATCCGTCTAATGATTGTAATTCCGAAAATTGACGAATTATGAAATTAGGGATGAGGCCTGGAATTTTTATATACATACCTATATATACGCGAGAAGGCAGGCGCCCGGATGCGTGTCCGAACACGGTAGGTGGGGGGAGTTCCAGCCCCGTACCCGTACCCGGGGCCCGCGATTTCGGGATAAAATATGGAAAACGATGGAACAACGGGGCAGTAATCGAAGCGGGTAAGATCGGATGCTGCCCCGGGGCAAATAATACCTGCAGGTTGGACCGGAGCCAGCGGTATATAACGTAAACACCGTTTCTATACACGTCCTCCTGCAGCGTGTATGTGGATATATTTAATACACACAAACACGGATAGATCCACACACCTAGCCCCCAACGTGGCAGGGCAATGAGGCCCCGCAGGGCACCAGGATTCGAGGATGAAATTAAAATAGGAAAAAGGTAAAATTGCCGATGAAAACCGTGCAGCACCAACAGCAGCAGCAGCATCAACAGCAGCAGCAGCAGCAGCAGCAGGGCCCGGCGTCGCCCATATGGGAAGCTAATGGTTGAAATTGGTCTAGAATTGAGTTTCGAGCCTCCGTTAACTCACACAACTTTATTCTCAAATAAATTATTTTATACTCCTGGAGCCGATCGCCGTATGTCGCTATATACTAACATTGGCTCGTTGTATCGATCTCAGCCTCCTACTCCTCTCTCCTCATTCTCTTCCTACTCCAGCTATGCAGTGATAATCCGCTATATGCACTATCCACTATCCACTATGGGCTATCGACTATACACTCTACCCTCGAGGCTACGTCAAGGTGTCTCGATTGATCGCAATCGAATAAAGCTTTGCTAATTAAGCAGGTGGTTTTTATTAACGTGACAGAAAAAGCCAAGTCCTGGAGTCCTCCATACAGTTTATGTAGATCTACTGTGGCGAATCTGTTCGGTTTATCTCGACGATTTAATCGTGAGAATCCAAATTATTACAAATTTAGCGAGAAAAATTTCGATCGCGTATTATATGATTTTTTTTTCTTTCGAATTGTGTATTTGAAGACGATTTGGGGGATGGCCCCAAGAGAAGAAATTCGTCCACGTCGTGAATAAGGACGACCCTATTGCGGATATATACATGTGTGTATCAAATAGAAAATAGAAAACAAAAAAAAAAAAAACGAGGAAAAAGATAAGGTTCGATATAATATGTTTTTTAACAACCACCTGAAATTTTCGATATTTCACTGGTTTTTCGGTTCGAAAAAAGGGAACTAATATCGGTAGCTATAGGCGGCGTCCTTCAGCATATATCACTATGTGTATGCGGTATAGTGCTTTAATATCGATAATAAAAAAATAGAAATAATAAAAAAAATTCGTGAAAAATCGTTTATTCAAAATGAATATTGTAGGACTTCGACGAAATTTCATATAGGTATATCGCAATACCTGCCGGGTAGGTATAATGCAACTTTTATATATATGTGTATATATTTAACTGGATGGCTTTTTTCTATGACGTGCATATATTAAGGTATCGGTATAGTATATTTCTCAAATTATAATCAGCTAAAAGTAACAACAATTTTTTTTTTTTTGGCAATGGCTGTTTGAATTGAACAGTTTTTTTTTTTTTTTTTTGCTTTTTTCTCGTTTTTCTAATCGTACGGAAAACAATTATCCTAAATTGTGCTACGTTTGGCAAAAAAAAAAGAAAAAAATTACCTCGTTCGTACAGCAACTACAAACTAACGAAATTTCACAAAAATTCAGCCCTATCCGTAATTCCTGCTGTAGAGATATTAAATACTTCTTGCGAAAAAAAAAAAAACAACTCGTTCTTCTCCACCCTTACCCAAACCTGTCGATCGATTTTTGTTCAAATTCAATACCGGATCTATAAATTATTCAAGGTATTTTTCAGCAGCAAAATTCGACGGATGAACAACGTGAAGAATTTATAAGTGCCCTACTTTCTCGAGCCACTAAAAAGGAAAAAAAAAAAAATGGGCCACTATGTGTATAAAAATGAAAATAAAAAATTCATCAATACAACGGTTGATTATTCATTATATTCGAAACCCACGGGGAATTCGATGCAATAAATATGTACACAAATTGACCAGAATATATAATTCCCTTGTTGCAATAATCTAAAACGATGATTCACAGCGAGTTCGAGGAACACTTTGAAAATCAGCCTTTAATCCGATCTTCGCGGGATGAAGGGTATTTAATTAACACTGTGGGAGCGGTAGATTAATTTCCAGTGAAAATTTACAGTCAGATATATGCCTTTCGATGGATTGATTGGACGACATTTGTTAATGCCCAATTTAACGATACTAGCTCACAATAGCGCGCTTTGCGCGCCACTCCACGATCAAGGTTATCTCAATAACGTCCGCCAGTCATATTTTTCGCTCGTGCCGAGCACATTTCCGGTGAACAGCTCCAAACTGCGCGAAATAAGCCGCGAGCAGCGTCACCGCCGTCCAATGATCGGCATCGCGGAATGGCGGTGACGGAAATGCGATAACCAGCGATAAATAATCGTGAAAACCAACTTTTTAGATTAGGAAAACAATATTCATTCTGCACCTAATTTCAGCGTTTTTACGATCTCCCAAAATCCTGATCTCAAAATTCAGAAAGATGCCAGTTTTTCGATTTGCGATGCACCGTTCTCCGCGACTGGTACAGCAGGTTCTATGATTTTCTAATCTATTGGACGCCAAACGTTGTATGTATTTCTATGGAAATTTTTCGCGACAAGGTATATGGAGCTGATATTTCAAAAATTAATTTCGCACAATCGGTGATATTTGCTTTTGCCGTCGACACGAGGGTTAGCTGTTATCGGTACGGAGCATGCCTGGAAAAAAGATAGCTTCGAAATATCCATAACTGAATACGGGCTCGGTTGAGGTTCCCAAATTTTTATGTTCCAAACCGTGAAAATTTCAAATTTTAATATTACACCGACTCCCCGAACTTCTG
The DNA here is from genome assembly GCA_949628255.1 of Macrophya alboannulata. Lineage (NCBI taxonomy): Eukaryota > Metazoa > Arthropoda > Insecta > Hymenoptera > Tenthredinidae > Macrophya > Macrophya alboannulata. The sequence continues at coordinate 40,799,694 of OX451206.1, read as the reverse complement.
CACAGTCGATCTCAAAAATTTGAAATAAAAAAACACCGAATTTGCCCTTCCAATAAATTTCCGAATCTTTGGACTTTCGGGGCTTTCGGCTGTCTCTGAAGTAAAAATTCTGTTCGGAAAAATGATACAGTCCTTAGAAAAAAAAATTAAAAAAATGAAGTCATAATCTCATTTATGGCGTACAGACCCCAGCTAACGCTGCCCATACAAACTAGCAACTGCAGTATTAGACAGTATCGCGTTCGATTAATGATCCTTACCTTGTTCGGCGCGTGTGCCTCTCAGGTAGAAGACGAGTGGTAAGATGACTAAGAAGATCATCTTGTCCGCCATTTTCACGGTGTCCATGATCATAATTGCCCCTGAACGACTCCTGAGAGGGGTCAAGGGGTTTGGAGAGGTTCGGGTCGAAGGTGTCACTGTGTCTTCATGCTATCATCGAGTTATTATTTCCGTATCGTTCGACGTGTTTACTTCAAGTAACACGGCGAACGTGATGAATAGTGATGAAGAGAAAATATATATATTTCGCGATAAAACGCAATTTATAAAAAAAATATACCCCGTCTCCCATCTACCGAACCGTATAAAGTACCGGGGCGAATCAAGGCTCGGAACCGTTCGCCCAACTTTTAGCTTCGAGGGATTCCAGGTTGCGGATTGGATCGCATTACACCGGGTAATACACGCCAATGGCTTCGCCCTCGTGTTTTCTCCTGGTCTCTCTCTCTCTCTCTCTCTCTTTTCTCTCTTTACTCCAATCGATTCTATTTCGTTCGCATTTATTGCCGGTACTTTTTTTTCTTTCCTATCCAAACGAATCCCGGTCTCTAAGCCCCCTCCTCGGTTAGAAGACCGCTAGCTTCGTCCGGTCCTCGATGACGGTCTGGACTCCTGGACTTCCTATCTCGTATCCAGTGATGCTGCGGATAGTATAACGCCTTTCTGAAATAAGAAAATTACGAGTCGTCCATTAATTATAAAATACTAAAAAAAATATATACATATATACTCGTATATATGTATATACGATTTCTTATTACGCTTATTGCAACGACAGTAATTTTGTCCCTCTCATTTCTAAAGAGGGGACGAGAGAGACAGACCGTCCTCTAATGACGTACTACCCGCGGTACGCGTATATATATACACATATACCTATATATAGTATATAAAAATATATATATATATATACATTTATATGTGTACGAAGTCGCGACGAGACCTCGATTATCTCACCTCTAAATCAGCGCGGGGAAACAACTCGACTAATTAATTACATTACATCTACAAATGCAACCGGGTGTAGGATATCTATATATAGGTTGCGTTCGTTTAATTATCATTTTTGTTCATCATGATCGCATAACGCCGAAATTACACTGCGCCATTATTAAGGGGACTGCAGTAGTACAGCTCGGTTTGGGAAATTCGGAGTACTCCAAAATTTATTTATTTGTCAACCAAAGCTTATTTGACATCAAAAAAAAATTTATTCGAAAAACTTTGTCGTAAGAGGTTTCAGGCACATCGATGTTCCAATTCAACCTCTCAAGGTCTTGCTCTTTTCAGACAGCAATTCTGCGTCTTATGAACGTAGGGGTCGGTAAAAAAAATATTCACGTGAAAAGTTACGGTCAATTATCAAAAATTTTTAATATTCAGGCCACTAATTTGCAAATAACTTGGCCAATACGAAATTGTAAAAAAATTCCCTCGTTCACGCGGTGAGGATTTCTTTTCTGAACAAAATGAACCCTCAACGACCTTAATCGGAACAACGATGTGACTAAAACCTTACGACAAAGGTTTTCAAAGAAAATTTTTTGATGTGAAATAAACTTTGGCTGAGAAATAAATGCATTTTGGAGTACTCCGAATTTCCAAAACCAAGCTGTACTGGTCCCCTTAATCGTCAAATGACGTATTAACTCTCGATTATACGGACTGTATAACACATAATTTCAAAAAATGAAAGAAGATAAAAAAAAATACGCGGATAGAGCTGAAAGATTTTTTTTTTCTTCAGATATACCTGTGAAGTAATTTTTGGTAGAAAAAAAAATCGTTGAGTTTTCACCAGCGCGGTAAACAATGGCTGTTTAATAACAGTTCGGTTCATTAGACCTGGGTCAACGATCACCTCGTTTATGTCGGCCCTTTTGTAGATCCCGGTTAACCAACCCGGGTGTCGGTAGGGATCGCCCTCGCATTTGGCACGCTTCGATATTTATTAGAAGGGCGATTAGACGTATGTGTATAACAGCGTATATACCTATATGTATATGTATGTATACCTATATACATATACGGAACAGAAAATATTATACTTAGCGTCGAGTCATTCTCGGCAATTGTACAGGTGCGAAAGGCAGGCAGGTAGGCAGGCAGGTAGGTAGGTAGGTGGATAGATACGTATTAGCCTAAAAAGAAATATCCATATACCTATGTATATTATGTACAATAACTGCGTGACCCACAGGAAAATGAACGTATAAGTAGGTGTATCAATTTCTTACATATGGGCCATTCCATACGAACTCGACCTGGCCGTGACCCTCGACCTCTCAGATCTGATCCGCAATTTTTCGCATCATTTTTACGACTCGGAATAGCAACTAGAATTTTTTTCAGATTTTTCAAAATAAACTTGAGCGCGTCGCGAATTTTTCAAGTTTTTTTTTTTTTTTTTTTTCAACACGACCGTGATTGAAAAATCTCTAAAAAAAATTCTCAAAAATTCTGTGTCGGAAATGAAAATTTTTTACCCACTATTTGATTCAACCAGTTTTTTAGCGCTCAAATTTATTTTGAAAAATCTGAAAAAAAAAAAAAAAATTCTAGTTGCTATTTGGAGTCAGAAGAATGATACAAAAAATCTCGGACCAGATCCGAGAGGTCGAGGGTCACGGCCAGGTCGACTTGGTATGGAATGCCCCATATACATTCGAAGAAGCAGAGGATATCTATTATCATTCCCTTTGCCGATGTAGATAGGAGCGATGTGGAAAGGGAATGTGCAATGAGACAATTAATTTATCGAAAATTTTATCGGTTTTGTTTCTCTGCAGCATATCAAGTTCTGGCAATTATTTACAACCTATTATCACCGCGACGTGTATAACGTCAGTGCAGATAATCATCATGAAGTGTTTGATATACCCTATGCAAATTTATAGGTACCTATATAAAAAATATTCAACGTATAGAAGTCGCTCGTCCGCGGTAAATTAAAGCGTTTTTCATTTTTCGGAGTGCTCACGTATACCTATGTATACCTGTATGTACAATACATACCATACCAGCTACTCCGGGCGAATAATAATCCACAGAAAATGTTTCGACTTTGTTGATTAATGCCGAAAGATCGGTCATGTATGATCACTCGATGATAGGTACATACATGTTATTGAAATTTGAACAATTTTTCAATATTACTTTACACCAAATTCACTTAGCTTTTGAAACGTGATCACAGACCAGTTTTTTTTTTTTTTCTTTTTTCTTTTTTCTTTTTGAGTAAATGTATGTACATATATACATACATCGAGTACTCAGTGACCAGTCAAAATTTGAATAAACATTGCGATATTTATCAGTCAGAAAAATTGTAAACACTGTTTGAAATTAGTATATTTCGATACAAGTGCGCGGAGTACGTGTTTTATCGTATAACATTTCTTGAAACGGTGCGAGAATTGGACTTTTCGTGCCTTAGCGTGCGCAAAGTGCCTGTTTCTCGCACTAGTGTGGAAAGTATTCACTTTGCACACTAGTGCGAGAACCGGGCCTTTTGTTTTGCGCACGTTAAACAGGCACAAAAAGTCGAGTTTCGCGCAACGTGTTTGGAAAAAAAAAAATCTTCTAAAATTTATCCACGAATTTTATATATACTTTCTGAAATTGTATTACCTGTACCTGAATATACGAGTCGGTTAAAAAATAGTCTGTTTGCTTTTCAGATAAAGTTTATACATAGATACGCGTCTATCGCCGTTTCTATTCGCAGCAATACCGATATATACCTACATGTACCTTAGGTATATCATATATCGTGAGAATAAACGATGAAGGGATCGTATAAAAATTCGTGACTAACTTTTCATTTATATATATCCATTCAACGATATTCGAACGAGTAGTGTAATGATCCTGATAAAATTTTCTGAAAATAGATCAAAAAAAGAAAACTAGTGTCGATAATCCTGCATCATCTATACATACATTATATAGATAGATGTTTGTACATATATAAGTATTTCAGGATATACCGACTAGAAGATGTGTAACTCGACACTCCGAAATGAAATTGTAAGTTTCCTTTAGTAAACTTATTTTCTTTATATAGGGGGATGACGTCCGCAGGGACGGTAGTCTTCGCCGGTATCTTCGTCGGCATATTTCCCTCTCTTTTCTCCCCCCCTCTTTCGCTCTCTTTCCCTTTCTCTCTCTCCTACCCTTATCCGTACCCGTGCCAATGGAACATGGCAATATCCACTCACCCTGGTTTCCGTGCGAGAGAGGCGCGTCTCGCAAAATCGTCAAAGTATATACCTAACCCCTGGCGAAAGTTTCGCCTATGCTGTTGCGACGACGCCAACGTGCCGCGCGGACGCGGACGCGGACGTAGAGAGGGCCTCTCCTGGAGGATCAATACGACGCGCTTGCTTCGTCTCTCTCTATCTATCTCTCTGTTTCCCTCCCTCCCTCCTCCCGTCCTCCCTTCCTTCCTCGCTCCCTCGCGACTTCTTTCTCACTCTCTTTCTCTCCCCGTCTCTCTCTCTTTCTCTCTCTCGCACGCGAACCAAGGTCTGCTCGACGTCTCGCCTATACACCACCACGGCACCACGGCCGCCATTCTTTGCCACGAAAGGAAAGGAAAGGAAAGTAAAGTAAAGTGAAGTGAAGTAAAGGAGAGACGGAGAAAGAGAGAGGAGTGGGAGGAGGAAAGAAGACAACGCGATAGAGAGATAGAGACGGGAGATGAAGGGGCAGAGAGGGGTTAAAGGGGGGGGGGGGGGGGGGGTAGAGCGAGGGGGAGGTAGCACGAAATTTTAGAGTGCCAAAATATAGGAGAGACGACGAGTTCTTCTTAAGCGGGCAAAGACCTCGTCGGTTGAGTACGGCCGCTAAGATGCAACCTCGAAATTGCAGACTTCACTGAAATACAGGAGTGCCTTGGATGAAAAATTTAAGATGTCCTCCGAGGCGGTGGTGGTGGTGGTGGCGGTGGGCCGGGGCTCGCAGACCCCGGGAGGCAGTAGCTCGGTTCGCCAAGTGGGCCGCCGTCTCTTTCACTGCCTTAGCCTTTCAGGTTTCCGATGAAAGAATTGGCTAAAACTAAAACAGGTAAAAACGAAGCCTAGGCTGGGCTTGCAGCATCATCACCAGAGCTTAGTTAATACCGGTTTCGTCTACGCTATATGAAAATATATTTTTTTTTTTTTGTCTTCTTCGACGGTTTTCTGTTTTTTTTTGAAAATTCAACTATTCGTGTCACTCTTTTCGTTCGAGAAAAAAAAAAAAAAACCATTTCAAGTAATAAAAAGCAGGAAAAAAAAAACTATACATACGAAGAACCGACCAAATTTAATCCATCAAAGGATATACCTACGTAAGTGCGATGTACATACACGGAATCAATAATTCATAATCATATGCGGGAAATATTATTCCTCAGAGTTGGACGAAAAGTTTGATGACCTCGAGAATTACAATATCTCCTAGGGCATGTAAATTTTCGAAATTAGTTTTTCCCGTGCTCTATATATACCGGTGAGAAAATTAAACGTATTGTATGTATAGGATTCTATATAGGTAGTAAGTTCTAAATGGAAAATCAAGACTCGCAGCTGCTTCTCTTCTAAGAAAATTCTGTATCTCAATTTAAGATTTGAATTTGACAAATTCTCGACGAAATTCGTGAGACAGCGGTAGAATAAAAAATCTCTCTCTCACTAAATCGAATAATTGTAATAATTAATTAAACCGATATATATCCGGTATTACAGCCGTTCTTCAATCATCTTCAATCCAAGAGGTGTATAAAGCTGTATAAGTATAATGAAGGAAGAAAAAAAAAAAAAGATATACTTCCAAGTTAATTGAAAAACATTTCCTCAACGAATATATGTACGTATACCGTTTGAAATCCGATCGAGATTCTCGACGCTTGAAAATATATACGCTGAGCGAAACGGCAAAGAAAAGCTGTAATCGATGGCTTTTATACAAACAATCAAGTTTCTTCTCTTATTTTTAACTGCAGCTGTAATATAAGACGTTTAAATTTGTTCGAAAATCAATTCGTTAAGACGCGATTTAAATGTTCCGATTTAAATGAACCACCCCGTGTCTATAATACACGTAACGATTAGAGAGGGTCTCTGTGCAGATAGAAAATTCTGTAGAGCATTGCAAAGAGTCGTAAACTATATACAGGGTGTCCCAGAACTAAATGTCCAAAATGAAAGGTGTCCTAGAGGAGGTCGAACTGAGTAAATTGTCTCGAAGAACACGGGGTCTGCGAAGTCGCGTTCGCGAGATATCACAAGTTAAAAAAAAAGTAGCGCTTTGCGCCGCCGCGACGCGGCGCAAAGCGCTACTTTTTTTTTAACTTGTGATATCTCGCGAACGCGACTTCGCAGACCCCGTGTTCTTCGAGACAATTTACTCAGTTCGACCTCCTCTAGGACACCTTTCATTTTGGACATTTAGTTCCGGGACACCCTGTATATACGAACAGTTGTTCCTTCCTCGATAGTCGTCCAGGCGAATGAGCATCATCTTAATTTTACTTGGCTCGCAATATACGCTTTTGGCGTTATCCGTAGATTCGTTTAATCTATTTATTTATTTTTTTCTTATCCAAAGTTTGAGAATTGTTACAGGGCACGGAAAAGCATACGGGGATCTTCGATAATGTGATATTCTCTTCGCGGATGTGAGACTATAGAGTAGTTCGTTTATATATTCGAGAGGTTGATTTACCTTGCCGAGGTATATAACGTATATAAACGGCAATGAAGGCCGGGGGTCGAGTTGACGCGCGTCTTCGTTGGCGGCAAAGTAGTTTCGACTACTCCGGCTATCCTCGAGCGTGTCTCGTGGTCTCGTGTCGCGCTGTCGGGTGCGAGAGACAAATTTTTTATTTCCGATTAATTTAAGGTCTCCGTTCATCCGACGCTCGGTTATAGGATTTATTCAACATATACAAGCACCGTAACGCGTCGCGCTGGGCTGCGCTCCCGCGGCGGTCCCGAACCTCGAACCTCGAACCTCGAACCTCGGGCGGGTACGAATTTAAAAATAGCCTTTTGAATTTCGAATAACCTGAACCCCCTCCCCTCCACTCGCGCATAATCTTATACCGCCACGGCGTTTAGCTCCTCACTCGTTTCTCTTTTAAGTTCGCGTTCGTCGCACGGGAGAATAATAGAATTTTTTTTCAGTCACGTCTCGACTACCTTATAGCGACTATACTATATGCGTATACATACGAGCTAGCTACCTACCGTGCTAGTTATAATCGACGCAGTTTTTGTTTCTCCTGCCTTCACGTAATTAAAATTATAAACTAACCCCACACCCCGTTTTTTTACTTTTGCTTCTGCAATCAATTTAACCCTCCGTCGGCAATCTGGGTCTTTTAAGGCACAGTCGCAATTTCAGTTTTACTCTAACTCCGACTCGTATATAAAACCAATATAATGGTAAAAATAGGTTCTTGGAGCCTTCGAGAGTATACTTGAATTTTTTCAGATATTTTATACTGCTTTTACAGCTTAAAAACCTTGAAAGACCCAGCTTGCTTAGGGTGTTAGCAAAATTATAGTTTGCTGACGGAGGGTTAACTTTCGGCAACCATCCGTGAAGGATCGACGCGACTCCTTGGCCAAAAACCAGTGGCTATACTCAATTTTGACCATATTTTATTTATATTTGTATGTGTGTATGTATCTACTCGCGTTTTATATTTCTTTTATAGCATTTCGTCGATATGAATGTATGTACCTGTTTAAGATATTCTGTAGAGATTGCATCGTGACTTGTTTAATGTGCGCAATAAACGCTGACAAATCATTCGTACCAATATATGATTTATAATCTAAAAATACAAAGTGATAGTAATTTCTTCTTTAGGTATAGACAAAGCGTAAGTTTGTTTTATAACCGATATTCACACGACCTTTTCGGCTCTGATTGACATCCCGAAGACCTGCTGCCGGCCTTATGTACATACATACATGCATATTTATACAGATAAAATTACCCGAACACCCTGTATAGGTACATATGGACTAACACATAGACGTACCTATAAGATATAGAATGGCTATTCAGCTACCACCTCGTGGCGTGCGTATCGATATACGTGATACTGCAGCGCGAGCGAGAGCGAGAGAGAGAGGGAGCGAACGAATGAGTGAAGTGAAGTGAGCGAGGGGGACATGGGTTTCGTAATAATCATTCCTCGCGGTGAAAGTCAACCAAGAGTTAAGTCTCGGACCTTACAACAAGCAAGTAAGCAACCAGCAAGTAAGCAGCGCGTCTGTGTGGACGGTCAGCTTCAAGTCCCGCGGTTTAATTGGCCGTTTTTCAATATTGCCTTGGCGTTCAGAGAAATTTATCGATTTCGAAAATTGAAATACGCTCGGCGCGTGATCACGTAACGATGTGAATAAAGCGAAACGGTCCATTGTACGCCGGCACAATTACAGCACCTTGGATGAACGCAATTATTAACACCGAGAACGAAATCATGGCTACGTTAAAAAAAAAAATGTAGATAGCTAATACCAAATTCGACAAATATGGATCCATAAAATCGGTGAATGGTCCAGAAATGAATAATCAGGAGGTTCGAAACAAAAAGTGAACACATCCATCTATGCGCGCGGTGTATCCGCGGATGTAGCGAGAGAGGCGTCATCTGGCCTATGCAGCAACCGCTGTGCACTGACACGACACGAGTCTGTGTTGTATATAAGTAGAGTCTATAGTGGCCGCCAGGCAGTCTTTTGTTTCGCGTATAATGTAGCAGTGCAGTGGAACGGCAACGGCGGCGCGTTTTTGAAGGTACGCCGTTTTTCCGGGCTTAAGGAGTCGGTTCAGTCGATGATCGGTGACAGGTGGGCGCCAAGTCGACGAACCGTCGTCCCAGATGTCCGCCATAATAGTTTCCTACTCTCTGAACACGTGACATATACGAGACGGTTCGTTGTGTGGGTACCCTACGAACGAGCAGTGAGCGATACAGCTATCTTAACCTCCCTGAGCTGCTGCTCCTGCTCCTGCTCCTGCTGCTGCTGCTGTTACGGCCTTGTATACCTACCTGATGGAAACTCACTCACCCGGGGGGTTGAGACTCGGAGTAGTCGTGGTGGTAGTTAGTCGGAACTCGTTTGAGACTCGAGAAACTCCATTCTACCTACCTCCCCGGTCTATACGGTGCGGTGCAGCACTTATACCAATATTCGATGAGGAGTTGTTTGTCTCTCGGTTATGTTTTGTTATCTTAAACGAGCCCTGGCACCCTGCTCCGTTCACTATTACAAACGTTACCTTACCGAATGTACGAACGGACGACTAAATGACTTCAACCCCGTAGCTTGTGGGGACTAAAAAAAAGGTCGTTTTCGCCAGCAGGTGACCACAGCTGGTGGGTCATTCAGTGAATCAACCAACACGCAGGGCTAACGGGAACGATTAAGATTAAAGTAATGGTAGTTTTTTATCAAAAAGATATCGACGACGAGGTTCATTTTTTTTTTTTTTTCTTTTTTTTTTCTAGTCTATGCTGCAGTTGTCGGGGATACGTGATAAGTGTTCAAATAGTTTAACCATTAGTATGTCTAACGTCCGGTTTAGGTATGGTATATGTATACCCTGAAGGTGGTAACGAAGACCAAAAATTCTGTTTGTTTTTCTATCGACAGATATTTTTACAGATTGCTGTTGCTGTTGCTGTTTCTGGGTTTAGTGCTGGTACTGGATGGTGGTGCTAGTGCTGGTGCTGTCCTGGTTGCCTGGCTGCCTGCCTTCAGCCGCAGAACCGTTACTCCTAATAATTTACATCTTCGGTTAATCTCAACGCGGTGTGAACTTTCACCGCGATTAGAGAGGGTGAATAACGCGTACGCGCGAGAAGGAAAAGCAGTTGATAAATTCAAAGTTCCATATAGTAGCGTCGTAAGATATTTCGAACATAATCGTAACTCTGAACTTTTTTTTTCTTCTTCTTCTTCTTTTTCTTCATATTTCCTTCTTTCTTACTCGTAACGTGCCTTCCTAGGGCTCAATAATATTTATCGAGAAACGGATGGTGGCGCGCGGTATGTCTCAAGAAAATTTAGGACCGACGGGCGGTTACCACGGGGGTAAAAGTAGGCCCTTCTTTTTTTTTTTTTTTTTTTTTCAACTCTCTTTTTTTTTCTTCTTCTTTTCTTCCATAACGCGCGGGCCCAGATAGCTTCTGCAGGGGCCATATGGTATTTCTTCAATTTTATCTCTCTCCAGAGACACGAACGCAGTTTCTGGTTTTGGTCCATGGGCGGTTCGCTTCGACTTTATCATTTTTTTACGTTTTTTTTTTTTTTTTCCATTTCATCTATATTTGTAAAGTCACCCCCCTGCTCCTTTCGAAACATTTCCCATCACAATTAATACCGCCTATAACACGTCCATCTGCGAATTTTGATTGCCGATAAACTTCTATACCTCTTTCAATCACCTCGTACGCGTTTGTTACTTTTTCGATTTCCTCCCACATTTCAGGTGCTCGTAGATCGGTCGGCGCGCGTCCTGCTGGTAAATAACTAATTAACCGTTGCTGGTATATTGTATGTATATATATACACACGAGTCGGAGGTCTGTCTCCCCTGTCGTCGTTAGAATTACACTAGGGGTCTGGAGTAGGTACGCGGACGGAAACCCCATGCTGCCATCGCTTCCTCTGGGACAGGGGGGAGAGGGGCAACTAGCTCACGAAGTCGCGCACTCACCCGGTTATAATTTAGGGACGCCCGCGCCCATTCTCCGTTCCCCTTCCTCGATTCACCGTTTACATTCCCGCGGGAATCGGGAACTGGGAACAACAGGTCAAATTTCGTCTTGGGACTGCCCATATGCTACGGGGTTAACAACAACCCAACGGTTGGCACAATGCCCTAAAATATTTTTACTACCACCGCGAAGAGACAAAATATCCTCGTCTCTCTCTCCTCTTCCTGTCTCCTTGTATACGCTTCGTTGAATTTTTCGACCTAAAACTGGATGAAAATTCTTTCCTTTTTTTTTATTCATTTTTTTTTTTTTTCTTCTTAAAGTCAAACAATCCGGTGCAAACACAGTCGAAGTTATTCACCTTCAAATCAAATCTATGAAAGTCTCTTCGTTGTTGTTGGTTCTGTTTGATCAAATAATTTTCTAAGGTCATAAAAAGACAATTTAGAATAGATCTATAAAGTGTATATGGTTTATCTAGTGGCTCTTCTGATTCAGTTACTCCTCGTTGACGATGAGTGAGTTTTAACTAAGAGTAAGACTGCGGGCGAGTTCTGTATATGTGCTCAGAGACGCGAACGGGTTCGTATATAAGAATCGGATAATTGAATCCGTCACATTAAAGAAGTGTTCTGAGCTACCACTACGCGTCCGTCGTCTATATAGTAACACGACGGGAGAAGAGGAACGTGTTCGGCCGTTACACGTGACTACCAACCACATATGTATGCATGAAGATTGTACGGAGTATATAGACAAGAAGAAGAAGAAGAAGAAAAAGAACAAGAAGAAGGTAAGAAGGTAGGTAGGTAGGTGGGTAGGTAGCACGCACACGTGTTTCATTTGCCACGCACGTAACGGATATTATTTTTAGCGTTATATGTAATTACTGGTTGATGTCAATTAGCATAGGTCACCGAGGTACGATAGGTAAGTCCTTCGATGTGTGGGTATAGGTTTATTGAAAATGAACAAGAATCTCAGTTGACGAATGTAAAGTACGGTTAATCAAAGGCCTTAAGCTTCTCTGACCTTTCTTTCTTAACATAAGAAAGAAGGAAGAAAAACCAGAAGAAGAAGAAGAAGACGAAGACATTTTTTCTTTTTTTTTGTCAATCGCTTACGTCAAAGATATATACATATATATTTTTTTTTTCAAGCTCATTGTTAACGACTTTACCTGTATATCAGATAAGAAGACTTCTGATTAATTATGATTAAGTATCCGCTACCTGCACACGCTCAAAAGAATTGGCCAAAATCTGATTATATATGCGGTGAAAGTGCAGATATACAATGATAATGAATAAAGAGATGATGAGCTCGTCTTTGATGCTTACGGAAGCGAATAATTAATTAATCTGATCAGCAAACAGGTATTATATACCTACCTATGTATAGGTATATCAGTAACGACCAATTATTGGCTGAATCTTTGATAATTTTTTTTCATTTGTATACCAATAACGGAACGGTAATTATTATAATAAAAATACTTCACGTACGAAAGATCGGATAATGGCGAACGATCATGTTTGAAGTTTTGAAGAGAGTATTTATAGGGTCGATATTAAAGCGAAAAATCCTTAATCTAAAACTACGTTAATATACTATACGAGGTTATAAACTTCACGCTTCAACAGAATGAGAAATGTTTGAAATGCATGGGAATAAAGAGATTAAGATCAGACAAATCAGCTGTTACTAAGTTGTGTACAGGGGTGGTGGTGGAGAGGGAGAGGGAATGACGGGGGAATCTCTGATGCACTTCCCTTCGGCCTCCTCTTGAATACTACTATATACCGCAGTCATTAAGAATCCATTAAGAGTTTTACTTAACCAGGGAAACCTAAATATAAACTAAGTCTAGCGATCGCGATGGCGATGGGCAACAGAAGCAACACGAATAGCAGAAGAAACAGCACCAGCGGGATAGGGGACAGGAACAGCATCATAAGCAACAGCAGCAGGTGCCCGTGCCTTTGAGGCAACCTGGCTAAACGCCGGAGGATAAGGTTGAAAAGATATAGAGAGATGAGAGAGAAATAAGGAGTAGAGAGGGGCAACAGGGGGGGTGAATGAAAAAACTTAGGGAAAAAAGAAATAAAGAAAGAAAGAAAGAATAGACGAAGTTGAGAGTAGCGGACGAGAAGCCATCAACGGTGACGGAGCTTACAGACGGAAATGAAGCATAAGAAGATAATCTAAGGAATGGACCAACGCGCGGGGAAGGGTATATAAAAAAGTCCTCAGAAAGTTTCACGGGAGTGGCGTGTCGTACATACCTACCTACCTACTCTTGCTACTACATCCTCCACCCTCCTAATTACACTCCGCTGCAGTGATTTCGAAGCGGCGTTGATGTTCCGTCTTGACCAGCAAGATTCCGAGAACCCTCATTTAAATCGCGATTGAGATCCACGCTATTTCTTCCTCACCTTTACTTCCTCTTAGTAGTTTTCATTATTACAAGTTTCACAATAACGCGCAATATATATTATTTTTCTTCTCGAAAAAGGTAAAAAAGCGATTAAGGACACACAGCAGCCTCACACCTATTCACATATATATTCCTGCAGCAGCTTATAGTGACCAGTCATTCCGGTAATGATAACTTCTCACGTGTTTACTGTAAAGATTTGTGAACAAAAACGAAAAACGATCTGAAAACAGTGGAAAAGAATATCTGCGGCTCGAAGGTAACAACATACAATTCACCGGCAGATACGGTTATTATATCGCGAATTGGAAGTGTCGATTTTCAAACTCTAAACGGGGGATTCACTCGTGATGTTTTTACGGTGTGAAATTTAACTGTCGTTCGAAACTGCAAAGGAGACGAGTAAAACACCCGAAGTAAGTACATAAGTTTAAAGACTGACCATATAGTGTATATACCTAAGTTTAAAAGTCATCTTTATCGTCTTACCTTCGTATGAAAAATAAAGAAAATTGGTCAGTTTATGTATAAGTACGTACGTAAAACAAGTGCGATAATTGTGCGTCAAGTAACGGTGTTTTAAGAAACGTATACAATTTCTTTGCTGTCGCGATCTGCAACGGTCATAATATCCGATCAAATTTACACAATTTTTTGGTTAAACATAACAGCCAGCAGCGGCAGTGGTATGAATAATTATGGGGGCGCGTAGCATGCCTGTAGTTGTACTGTAGCTCATTAACTACATGACATTTATTACGTAACCGGCGTATAAACTCTGTACAATTACAAAATATGAAACGTAAACTCGATTCCCGGAGTTGAGTTGAATTTTATTTCATTATTAAAGTAATCAGAGGGAAAAAAGAACAGAAGAGAGAGAAAACTAACATTAGAAAAGGAGCAGAATTGATTCGATGAGTATTTTAAGCGCATTTGTTACTACACGGTCATCAGAGCGTATAGGTTGTTCGTGGAGGGCTTCCAGGCTTGCTGCTTCCCATCCGTACGAATCGGGATCGATCGATTAATTGATAAGGGTTCCCCGTGATATCACTTGACCCGTGGGTCGTTGTCGGTTGCATAGGTGTCCGTCTATATCCATGAAGATTCACTGCGCGTGCTCCTGTGCATAGTTTATTGTATTACTGTACGTTTAAACGGTCGTACAGCTACTCATTGTCAGTTAGTCGTTCGGAGGTGGTCGGGCAGTAGTCAGACTCCAGGCTTATACGGTTTTGATACACACATGCATAGGATATGTATATACAGGCATATGTGTGGGGTAAATGCGCACGGTGCACGGCATCACGGCGTTAAATAATACCAGCCCGACTGATGAGCCCGCAATTCGTGTCCGATGATATATCGCGTCGATATTTCCTCGCGAAAACAAATGAAGATCGATGACGTAATTATCGCAAATCGCGCTCACCCCACGGTCGCATATATAGGTAGTACACATACCATACACCCCGCATATAGGTATACGTACGTACACCTAAGGGCACACGAAGCGATCAGCCGACGGGTCTGGTGGATGGGTATACCCGCGCATCGCCTCTGCCTCAGCTTTTGCCTTTGGCTTTGGCTTTGCCTCGCTCGCTCGCCCGTTCTCATCGTCCGCGAAGCCAGCGTGGAGCATGTCACGCCAATTACGAGCGGCGGGGCAACCGAGAGAGTAAGAGAGAGATAGAGAGAAGGATAAAAGTAGTGAGAGTGAGAGAGAGAGGGGTTACTACGACGGGGACTTGCCGAGGGAGGGGGAGGTTCGAGGGGGTGAAGGAGTACGGGGACGGGGGACGGGGGGAGTTGAAAAAAGATGAAGACGGGGAAAAAAAAGACACGATCAGACTGCTCCCGACTAAGCAGTGGTTCTCAGAGGCTGATGGTATATCTATGTACTATAGGAGTACAAGACCGCATACCGACGCGGTTACTAACGCCCTTTACGTTTCACAGCTCGTATTCTGATTCCTATATACCTACAAGAGATGAGATGAGAGGTAAGGAAAGGATGGGTAAGGAGCGGAGAGGAGAGAAGGAACTTCACTTTGCGTATCTATATACATATATGTGCTGATGTGGATACGGGACCGACCTCGATGCATATTTATAGGTAAGATAGTCAAGTACATACATACGTACAGGTATATACCGCTTACTACATCTATAATTCCTAATTCTAACACGTTCCAGCAATTCCTCATTTCAAGGACAAAGAGGACCAATTATTCCAATAAAATTCCAAAAATTATTCCAATTGATACGTAAAATTTGTCATTATAACAAGTAGGTATATATATAATTACTGTGATAAATATATATCTACATAATATCGATTTGTATAAGATTGTAAGGCTGATTTCTTCTCAAAATAATAATATTATAATGGTACATAAGATATAAGAAGAAAAGGAGAAGAAGAAGAAGAAAAAGAAAAAAAAAGTCACTAATTCACCATATATGATGATTAACAGGTTATATACCCTAATCAACGATCACTAATCACCGTGACGGGTCGTTCGTCCCAGTGAATAAAACATACTTGAAAATAAAGTGATTAACTGTATATAACAGAACGAAATATGTATGTACGTAGTATACATATAGGTAGAGGATAGTATCTAGTTATAGAATGATAGGTAGTACTCCGAACCAACCCAGTCAGTCACATATATGCATAATATATTATCCGCTATACTAACTCGGCATCAATCGTGTTCGTTGTCGCTGTCGTCTTTGGGTACAGTTAGAATGTAACTTGGCGCGAGACTCTACCGAGTCTCTTGATTCGTTCTTTCTTTATCCTAGTATTCGTCTATATCAAGTTATGTGTTATAGATATGACAACGTATATAAAAAATACAAAGAAAAAAAAAACGTTGCTTAATATGCGATGGCGTTGGCGGTGATGTGCTCAAGGATGATCAGAGTTTAGGTTAGGAGCAAAAATATATCGTCGGACGACAGAAAGACAATTAAAATCTCTTGAGATAATTGATTAAAGAAATTTGTTCCTCGATCACCGCTGCAGCGCGGTCGGCTTTCGTTTGTTGACCGGGTAGCTAAAGGGAGGCGAGGGGAGGAAAGGGGGGGACAAAGGGGATCGGCGGAGGAGGAAAAAAGGGAAAAAGGGCGGGACGGGTCCATGTTTTGCAATTCCATCGCGAGGACAACCCGTCCGGGAACACAAGGTAAGGTAAGGTAAGGTAAGGTAAGGTAAGGTAAGGTAAGGTAAAAGCAAAGCAAAGGTATAAAGGCATAAGGCGAGGCTACAACGCAGCCCACTTAACGGCGATACCGATCTTAGAAGACCGTAGACGCTAAATTTTCGCGTGAAAAATATTTACGTAAGAAAAAATATTTATTTCTCAGCAAAAAAAAAACCACTGCAGCAGGCTATTAAGAATTAGTACATGTATAGCTACAAAGTGCGCTTTCGTGTCAACTGTGTATAAATCCGGTATATACATATAGTCAGGTATAAACTTTATTTATATATACATATATATATATATATATATATGTATATATCATTCGAAACCCTACGACCATGCAGGGACGCTTATTTCGTTCATTCGTATTCGTTCTCGTTAATTCCCTTTAACTGCGACGGAAGCAGCGGGACTGTGGAATTTTAAAAGGCTCGATTTGTCATTAATTTGGTCCGATTGAAACATTCCGTTCCATCGATTCTCGAAGAAGACTTTGTCGACTAAAATCTACCGCTTCTCTAATACCTTGATATTACAGGTATACGTGAACGTAGTACATATATATATATATATATATATATATATATATATATATATATATATATATATATATATATATATATATATATATATATATATATATATATATATATATATATATATATATATATATATATATATATATATATATATATATATATATATATATATATATATATATATATATATATATATATATATATATATATATATATATATATATATATATATATATATATATATATATATATATATATATATATATATATATATATATATATATATATATAAGTATGTATACGTGTCTGGGGATATAGCTATACCATCACTCCGAAGAAGAACGAGCAACCCGCACCGTTAATTAGGAAAGGATCGCGAGCGATGTTTATTTTTCCAGCAATTAAAAAATCGAACGCTTATATACTATATAGGTGTATATATATTCCATCTCATTTCTTCTCTCATTTCGTTTCATCTTGCCTGCATCATCATCACCATCGTCGTCGTCGTCGTCGTCGAATGATGGAAGCGGCGTATAAAATAGTTGAATTAAAAATCAAAAAGAGAAGAAAAAAAAAACCTAAAAATATATAAAATGTATAATATAATCAAGTGGTTATACCTGACTTAATTAGTCACCATATCGAGAGACGACATCATAGAGTCACGTTCTCCGACGATTCTGTCACTTTAACGCTTCGTGACACGGTCGAATGATCTTTTGAAAATTTAAAACCTTAGCCTAATGAGCCACGGTCGAGGCCTACCGAACAAAAGAAGAACGATAAGTTTTGGTTAAGTTATGTCAGGTTAGTTACAACCTTGTGTATGTATATTAACGGCCTCGAACCGGACACTGACGCATAGGCCTTAACACACAGAAAGATGAAAAAATAAAAAATAAATAAAACAATGAAAAATAAAAGACAGAAAGAAAGAAAGAAAGGAAGGAAGGAAAAAGAGAGAAAGAAATACGATGTGTGTAGGAAATTGCAGCACGTTGCAGCGTACACTGCGCAGTCACGGGCCTAATAGCTGTAAGAAAAATAAACTCCCGGATTTTAACGAGGGAATAGAGTCAAAGACTTTGGTCTTTTAATATTTTGATCACCGGCGCCTGTATAGGTACGTATAACACATACATGGAAATAAGGTTTGTTGCTTGTACTCTGATGCAGTATCAGAGAGCTAGGATACAGCAGATATAGTCCGCAGTCGTTCTTTTAATCATTCCCTCCCAAAAAAGAAAACTTTCCTAAAAACAAACGATATTTACGTAAAGTCGTTTGTTTTCACGCTAGTAGGTATATCTTCAAATGCACCCTCTATGAAATTCACTATACATATAGGTATACATGTACCCGATATAATCTTGGACGAAATGTGCTTTTTTTCTCATACCCCGCGGTAGGTATGTATATTCCGGTAAAAGAGAGTCAAGCAAGATTATTATTTTTTTTTTAATGTGCTTGACGCGAGACTCTACCGAGTCTCTTGATATGTATAACGTAGACGGGATGTAAGGAAGGCAATCGGCAACTTCCGCACTTTATAAATGCAATATAATGTATTTCAAATCTATGTCATATGCTGTAGTAGGTATGTAGCACTTGATCTTCCTGTGCATTCGTGTCATGAAAATTTTTGTTGCAATTTTAGCAATTTTTTCAAGTTTCATGCACGTAGGTACGTCTGTGACGTGCAGGGTAAGTGGATTAATGGTAAGTCGAACAAAGTAACTCTTGAGTATTACAATAATAAAAACTAAAAACTGGCGCCGTACGAGCGACGCCTTTATTCTTACTCAGTCCGATCATCGACTCGAGTCTTTGATGCGGCCATACCGAGCTCGCCTCTACTCTCCTTCTCCTGGACCTGGGATCTGGACCCGGAGGAGCCAGAGCTCTGCCCATGTCGACCGGCACTCGCTCTGAGATTATCGACGAGCACTTAGCCCTATCTACAAAGGCTAATGTAGCCGACGAATATAAAAATATATTCACCATAGCCGTGTGCGTACCTCCAGGCTGGTATAAGGTGGGATCCCCATCCCTCGCCTCTTTCCTTTAGGCGTTTGTGACTTCTTAATCGTCGGGAGTTGCTTCCGTACCCAAGTGATTATAAACAGAGATTCTTTCCCCGTTAAATAAGCGTTATTTCCGAAGTAACTTCTTCTTATGGAGTTACTTATATGTATATAGGTATACATTCTTCGCGGTGTTGATGCTGCTGCTGCACACTCGATCTCCAACGCTATGTAACTTCTACTTTTGACGAGCTTATAGTACGTTACAACTTATTCTTGTTCGTATATATGTATATAGGGTCGTCGAGTACCGATTTTATTATCGAGATTAGAGGTAGGTATAAGGCAGGTAGGTTGGTATACATATATTATACCTTATCCATATACCTACATGTACATATACCTACTTAAAACAAAGTCAAGTTCCTTCCCGATGACGCGGATGCATCCTAAATCTCTTCGATCAGCTCTCGTCGTCGGTTATCCATCGAACTACTGCACTGCTTATATACGTACTTACCTGTAATCCAAAATGATGGTTAAGGAGTGAGGAAGAAGTGCCGTTAATTGACTTTTTAAATTGCTTCTGTTCGAGGATATCGCCCGGACTTAACCTACTTTTCTGTAGGTATATAATATATGTACTATATATATGTACAACGTCTATACATTTCTCTCTTCATATAAGTATCCAGATATATATACATATATACCGTATATATAGAAAAATGAGTCAGGATAAGATTCTATTTAAGAAGAATCTTTGGTAGACTATTAATCATTCGTCGCTTTGCATTTGTCTCTGCAGTGTGTGTGGGGGGGCGCTGTCGTATATATATGTATATACAATTTTTTTTCTTCTTTTTTCTTGGTTTTTTTTTTCATTCCCCGGTCTTAGAATGTTTCACAGCCAGTTACACAGCCCGGATTTATAGTTAGTTCGACGACAAATTGACCAGAGGGTAAATCTCCGAACCATTCGCAAGGTTAGTTCCGCTTCCATTCTAGCGATCAGGAACGCCATTATATTCCGGGTTAGGGTTGGCCAGGTGTCTCACAACGACAAAAGACGATCGGCTATTTAGCGTTATACCCGCTGCATCGTGTATGTATATACAAATATATTTGTATGTACGTCAGTGCCGTGTTGAACGGGCTCCAGAAAAAAAAAATAAAAAATCAGATCTCACAATTATGAAACAAAAAATTTGCAACATAAGATATCAGAAATTGTACAAATGTACTAATTTCACAATTTTCTTCGACTCTCATTACCCACCGCAAGTATTTAAGAGGATTACTCTACTTTGGGACCAGGGTTCCAAAATTATTTGGTACGGTACTGAGATTCAGTAAACATCGTGCACATAGATTTCTATACGAGAAGATCACCCTCGTTGTTAGAACTGGTCCTAGGAGTCAGATTTTCTTGCACCTTTTAATATCTTCTTTTCTCTTTTTTTTTTCTCTCTGTGGGCAGTGTCACCAGGTCGGGATTTTGACGTAGGGGCCAGGTAAACGCCGACAAAGAGAAACGGACCGATCTGACAAAGCGAGTTATTCTCGTTCTCATCGGACAATATCTAAATGGCGTAAAATTCGGGCAAACACGACCATGCTAATGGACGATTGCACAATTCTCCCAAGCTCGATTGCACCCTGGTACTGTTGCGGGGTACCTACCTATATAACAAAGCTGGGGCAACGACAATGATGCCACAAAACTCACGAATTTTATCCAGAGTCAACGATGAACAGTAAGGGAAGGCCACGTTTGGCACAATTTGTGATATAAACTTCGAATTTCATTTGACGACTTGAGTCAAAGTTCCACGCTTCAAATGCAAGCCGAAAGTTTTAAGGAATCGTTAGACTAGTTTCCTCCTATCCGACTGATCTCTCTGCATCCGGAATATACATCTTCGTTGGATATTAGACCGAATGTTCCAAGTTGACTCCTCTCCTTTCTTTATTCGACACTTTTGTGTCAGATTCAAAATACGAAAAAATTTGGCAGCTATAATTCGTTACGTTTATTATAGCTCCATCAATCACGACTAGTATATGATGCAGTTGTGAAGCAGTTAACCTTTCTAGGTTCGTTAATGTATGTATATAATATATGTATATATTATATACTAGTTGGGTATTATTCTTAATGATATTATTACCATCATGATTATAACAGCGGCAATGCATATGCGGTATTAGGTCGAACGTGTTAATTGACAGTGCGGCGCTGCTGCGGGGGCTATTTACGTTTTCCAGTAACGAGACAATGGTCGACGAAATTAGTTAATTAATTGAAATTACGGGTGCAGCGAGTTCGCCAAATATAGTTTCCTCAGTTTTACGTCCATGTGTCCCCTTCTCGAATCGATAAGATACTCTTCCATACACAGTTATACAAGAGGGTATAGGGATCAGGGTACAGGGTCTACGCCTTGGTCCAAATTGAATTTACCAACCCCCAGTTTATTGCGCGATAAAATCGTGCCGCGGTGTTTCTTCTTAAGACTCTAGGTAGAGATCCTGCGGATAACTAGGTATAAACCTTTTGTTTCGTGTAAGTATATATGTATATATAGGTATATACATTCTCGGTGAAAGTTCGCAGTGCGAAAGATTTTGTGTATAGCCATGTATTCATGGGGGGTTCGTGAAAGGGTCCTCTCCTCATTTCATTTCATTTCTACCGAGAGAGTATAATTTCTGGAAAATACTTATCCCTGCAAAGATTGCGAACGAAGAGAACAAAGTGAGAGTATATAAAGGTATGTAGTCGGTTATGTATAATATGTACGTTACATAGGACTGCGGTAAGGCATCGCCGAGCTTGTCAAAAGACATGAAGAGAAACAAAAAATATATTTAAGCAGTAGTAAACGTAAAGAAAAAAAAAAAAAAAAAAAAAATAGTGAAGAGGGGATAAAAGAGAAGAGAAGAGGAGAGGAGAGGAATGAAAAAAATAAGAAAGAGATAACGATGAAAAGCCGTTTGATCGATGCCCTCCGAGAAGAACGTTGATCGTTAAAGTTTACGACGAGCCGCGACAGTCGATTGTTTGTTCGTTTTTTTTTTTTTTTTTCTATTTCCTTCTTGTTTTAAATTCAGACGTAGGTATAGGTACCAGGGTACATATAAAACCGTTGGCGTAAAATTCGTTGAATAGAAGCTTCGAGCTCGCAGAGCGGTTGGTGGCTTGGCAAGCCTTGCCCATTGCATGGCTTGGCTCGGGTAGCTCGCTCGCTCGCTCGCTCGCGTCGTTATGTTCGCAATTCAAAGCCCTGTACCGAGTGCATCGTGTGCTCCTCGCTGCAGGACGGCGACCAAGCCATACCGTCGACATATGTATGGGGGCCCCCGTGTTTGTAAAGGATCTTCGGAGATATCCGTGTTTGCGTTTGATCCGTGCCTTCATCGTCTTTCCCCAAGGAGGAACCAAGCCTTCCTTCCTTCCTTCACACAAGGTTCGCGAGACTGCTGCAAACCTCAAGATTCAAAAGAGATTTCTCTCTTAGCTCTTTACCTCTTCTGCAGTATTCACCGTAGTCCCTCTCTTTCTCTTTCTCTATTTGAATTTCGTAACGGCGAAACGAGATAGATATACCTTTACGTTCAGGGAAGTCAAATATTTGATATCCGAACTGCATCCCCATTCGGTAACGTGAATTGGCGCGATAGAATTTCCGCCCCTGCAAAGAAAATCACTGCTTCGAGTATGGATCTCGGCTGCTTTTCAACTGCACGGCGGTGGTATAGGATCGGTCAGGTCGGGTCAGGTCAGGTTAGGTTAGGTTAAACTCAGGGTAGGGTTAGGTTCGGTTATCGAAGGAGCGTCTAAACTTTAAATCCTTGGATCCTGCTGCGGGGATGGCCGACGTTGAGGTTTCAAATTTCGTGGGAAGAGGATCACTCTTTCCTCGCCGACCGACCGACCGACCGACCGACGTCCTAGTAGTATTATAACCACCGTTGTATAGTTGCATAAGAGTTACGGAACGCGTCACCGTTGCGTTTGTCCTCCCCCGCTACATCTTTTCGATCCTACACGCCCGCGGACTGAAGAGAACATGAGTTGTCTAGTTGTTCCGCGGGCGTGTCACTTCTTTTCTTTCATATGTTTTTACTTTCCTTTACCATTCTTGGGTTTTTTTTTTCCTTTCTTTTTCTCTCCTCTTCTGGACATGCGGACAAAAATTTTCGGGAAGTGGGCGTGTAACTTTCCGGTTTTTTTTTTTTCTTTTCTTTTCTTTCTTCTTATATTATTCTCTCAGAGTGTATTGTTCTCTGTTCATGTCTCTCTCTCGCTCTCTCTCGTCTCTTTTCGACGTATACACTGCCCCCGTAAACTCACGAATGTCGTAGTAGCTGCAATTATATACGCAGGGACGAGTACGAGCGCGCGCGCGCTCGCCCGCGAGTCTTTTCTCCTATACACATACTTATATGTACGTACAAATACATATACTGTACCATATGGTTATATGTATTATACCTACAAGTGAATCTCCTTTAAGAACGCCCTGCAGAACTAGCCATAACCACGAAGCTTTCGGGGTTATGTTACCTGCGGACCATACATCCTGGACATTGTTGCTCGCGCGCGGCGCGGGACCCTTTTTGATTGTCAGAAATTTACGACCTCACCTCACCCCCCTACCCCCACCCTCCGTAAAACCTTCTTATTTTTCGTTCCTCGGAACCCACCGTGGATCCTGCCGTCCCGTCCAGGCTGCAGTTCTACTCTGCAAAGACAGTGATGCACAAACCGAGGTCTGCGGCATTACGGATTGATGAAAACGTTTTATATTGAGTGTCTACGGATCATATTTGAAATGGTCAGCTGTAAAACGGCATCGCATTTAAAAATTGCATATATATGTTTTTTTCTAGAGATACAACGACGAGCATTAAATTCGTCGTCAATTTTTCCGTCGAAATTTCGATTCCGATTCTTAATTTTAAACGGCGATAATGAATTTCGTGATTTATGGAAGTTGAAGTATTAATAAGCGACCCGAAAAAATTCCCCGAAAGAAAAAAAAAAATATATATTTCCTCCGATCTTGAAAAAAAGGGTTGAGACTTGACCAGTATTAAGGATTAAACGTGGGGATTTGATCGATTACGACTTACCGCTATATAAGGATCGAGATAATTAATAAATAAATAAACGATTTTGTCAGCGAAATCTTCTGCCATTTTTTATATATACAAATATATGAATAAAACTGGTGATTATATGGAGAGTCCAAGGATTTAAAGTCCTGCGTAGACGTGAAAGCAAAGCGAATATATAATAATATATCTCTTTCACTGATGTCATTCGACGGTTGTTTATGGTTGACATTAATATAATGCTTGTCTAAATTTCCTGTTTTTTTTTTTTTTTTTTTTTTTCTGGGATCGCCAGTTTCAGAAATAAGCCGCTTCTACATAAAAAAAAAGTAAAATAAAAAAAAAACTAACATATACTCGATCCCGTTGAGGTTTTTCAAGGCTGCAGTATATACATATATGTATGTGAAGAGCGACGAGATTGATCAAAGAATACCTTTGAACCTTACTGCATGTATAATTTTTTTTTTTTTTTTTCTTTTTTTTTTTCGACATCTTTACTTCAACTTAATATCTGCCGTTTATATCTACACATATATGTAAAGTGTCGGTATGCACATACACGCACATACACCGTATATACTCGTACGGACAGTAGGTACTGTTCAATGTTCATATAGCGGTTGAAACTAGTGACAAGAGAGCGTTTAGGATGGCTACGCATATCTTTGCGCTTTCACTTTGTCGCGAGTGTAATACCTCATGCTTCAGTTTAACAGGATTGACATTCTGGCATGTGCAGCAGAGGCTTAACACTGCTAAGCCAGACTTGGTTGTTCTTCAAAGCCTAATTAGTTTTTTCACTGTTTCACCGCGATACTTACCTCGTCGATCTCTTTTTGTCTCCTTTATGGATAAAGTAGTTTCTATTCATCGTCACTGCTGCAGCTCTTCACAGAGTCTGATGCAGTAAAATAAATATACTCGCGTGTTGCGCGGGACGTATACGCGCGCGGCCATGCATCGACCAACCTGCAACGTTACTTCCAGATCCGTATTTACATATACGACTCCCATGTCGCCGATTAACCTAACTTATAGCAAACGTCGTGCAGATTTAATGACATAGGAATTTCACGAGGCTTTTGTCAACAGCGTAGCCAACTCAACTCTGATCACAGGCTTAGCCTTTGCTCGGCTCACGACTAGTTTTGTAAATTAGGAATTAGCTGGAAATTTTTAATAAACGACTTCCAGGATAATCACGGTAATAGATTTCAGACCGCAACTAACACAACAGTTCCAGTAATTTTGTACTTCGCGATTGACTGAAATGAAAAGAAGAAGACAAACAACAACAAAAAATAAGAAGAAATTACCGTTTCGTAGATTACACTCGTAGATATAATATTCGTAGAAATTCATACACGCGTAGGTATATACGTATATATGTATACGCATATATAACATATAACTGCGGGCGTGCAGTACACATATCCTATAAATTTCTCTCTATTGCAACACACCTTACTATACACGCCGTACATATATCTGTACTAGTCCTACTATAATTATAAACCACCGGGCACACAAATCAACACGCATATACCGTACACACGTGTGCGCGGCTACTAGTAGCTAGGGTACCAGTTCCGTTAGGCGCCAAGTTCAAACAAACATTTCCACTAGTAAAGTTTAATGTTTAAACGTTTGCGCCCGGACCTAGCGAGACTATAAGGGGATAATTAATTTACCACCAGCTGCACCATCGGTAGTATAGGTAGGAGTAACAAAGTGAACTAAAGTTTAATCCGACTTCACTCACTCATTCGCTTATATCTTGCTCGCTCGCTCGCATCGTCTCTGCGGGAAGACTTTTACATCACCGACACTGCGGTATAATTCCACGTAATAATATTTTGACGATCAAAGAATAGAAGTTAATTACACGGGGTATAAATAAATTAGTCAAAAATTCAAACCCCGTACGTAGTTATATTTTTTATTGCACAGGCAACTATATGAGTATGTATATATTCATCGGACCTTACAGAACTATAGTACGTATATCTTTCTTTCTCTCTCTCTCTCTCACTCTCTCTTTATGGTATAATATTACCGGTATCTGGTCCCGATTTCAAGCAAACTTGTCAGATATTGTAACGTGATTTGACATATGGACAGGCATGCGTCGTCTATATAGGAGATACATACGGGTATAGACGTATATCGGGATGTATACCTGCAGTACATATATACACACCGGGCGACAGATACAAATATACATTTATATACAGGGTGTCCTATTTTTCTGATACTTTTTGTTTTTCAAAAGAATGATATCCAAAATTATCCCCGATCATTAGACTATAATATATTTGTAAATAAAACGGAAATGAGATTTATAAACTACGAGGCGACTCAGGTACTGCAGTTGATCAGAGTTGAGGGAAGAGAATTAAGACCCTGCACAACCCGTTCAAGACGAAAAAGAGAAAACACAATGAATAGTATAAAAGAATTTACGGAATTGGGGGAGCCATAAAAGTAAACCAAATCTGTTCTCGTTCTGTCCCATTTCCCATTTCTTTAAACACATAAGTCAGATTTTTCAATCAGTAAGATATATTATACATATGTATTCGCGTAACGGAAATTTCGACGGAACACCTTATATATACACAGAATATAGATAAATCTATGCATGTGTATCGGTATATATATACTATATGTATAGTGGGAGCGGTACGTATATACAAGTCTTATGAATAAATAAAAGAAAAGAAAACGAAAGCACATTCGAATCCTGTCCGTCATCTAAATAATTCACAGGTTTATTTGAACAACCATGTCAGCTGAACGTTCTGTATTAAAATATATATCTAGATATAGTATATATGTATATAGATATTTTGGTAGGTAGAGTATATATAAAGGACTTCTTTTCGTTGATATACACACAGCTAAATGACTTTATCTTGTTTGTTTATCTACTTTATTTTTATAGAGATAAAGAATAAGGAATAAAGAAAGAGTCGCGTCCTAACTCTGCTTTCCCCGTTATCCACGGAACGTATTATAGACGTATTATATATCACGTATTACGTAATAAGTATCAAACTCAAACTCCGTTAAACGTTAAATATTTTTAATATATTTGTGTTATTCTTTTCTTTTTTTGTTCATCTTTATTTGTTCTGTTCTTTCGTTTCTTCTCCTCAACTTTTATATATCACGTTTTTTTTTTTTTTTCTATTTTATTTTCTCTCATCAGCTTCTTTGGATCCCAAGAATCAAGGTAATTGCACCACCAGCAGCAGCAGCACCACCAGTCGTCGTCGTCGTCGTCGTTCCGGGTCGCGTGTGTGTGAGCTGCACAGCACAAGTCCGGCAACGACGTTGTAAATCTTGAACGCGTTTTGAGTAGACGTTCCAGGAATCACCGTCCATCGTATACGAAACGACGCCGAACGAACGAACGGCTATATATACCAAGGATATATTATAAATAGTTAGAATAAATTATTCTCCTTCGTCTTCCTCGTCTTCTTCTTAATTTCACAAATATACCTCGCGATCTCGTATAATAGTCGTATACGTATATAATGTATATATATATATATATATATAGTAAATGTATATATACAGTGTATATAGGTAGGTACATGTAATAATCACGAAATAACAACGAACGAAATAACGAACGAACACACGTACGCCGCACAACGGGCGCCCTACAACGTCGATCGCCTAACAACTCTCTCTCTACGTAAATTAAAAACTTCCTCTTTATTTTCATGCTTTAACCCTCCCGAATCAACCTGCTCTGCGCTACTTAGTGCAGTGCTGCACAAACCTCTCATTGTCTCCCAATACAATTGTCATCGTATAGTGGTGCGGTCGGTCCCGTGTACTGCACAGGTCATTAAAGGGACTCCCCCCCTGCCGATCCCGTTCCCTCTACATCTCTACGAAAGTCCCTTTCGCCTAAATCGCTGCCCCCGAACTCAACTATCGCCTCATATCTCGGGTCAAAATATGGCCTTGCGAATAATACTCTGTCAAGATCGTGCGATATGTTATGTGCCACTGCCCGCCGCCGTTCTGCTGCCGCTGCTGCTGCTAGTACCTATTCAGAGAGACCTGCTGCCTGGGGACAGTACCTACCTACCTACCTACCTACCTACCTACCTACCTACCTACTGGGTAGAGTAGGTATGTAGGTATACTCCGCGACTGCCGAAGTGAATACATCTCGTAGATCCTAGATTTAAGATAGACGTATACCAAGTCTGCCCGGCTGGCAGTCCGGCGTATGATTTACAACCGTCTATCCTAACCCAGAGTAAAGAAAAAAAAAATAGATTTGAATCTATTCAGTTTTGCGGACGTGGGGAGGAGGTTTTCCTCTTTTTTATTTTTATTTCTTCTTTTTTTTTATCTTTAGTTTTTAAATTAAACTTTTTATTCCCCTACACGATAGGTATATACCTATGTATAATTCGTATATGTTAAAATATAGATTATAGTAAATAAAAACGATTAAAATATTATCTCAGGACTTACATGGGTAAATAAAAATGATTAATGTAATGTCGGCTTACACGATGCTATTTTATTTTTTACGATTTTTTTCTTTCGTTTTATTTTTTTTATGTATACGTATGGTATATGATATACCCCTACTGGGAGGAAGATCTGTAACCATTTATTCGAATCACGTATTACATATGGTGTAGAAAATGATATTTTTACATTTCCTGGGTATAAGGTTTACTTTACGCGTTATGTTTGTGCGTGTACAATCATGCTGGTACTTCGTTATTAAATCGTACATTACTGCGGTATTCAATATGTTTTTTCTCCCTCTCTCTCTGCCTCTCTCTTTCTTACGTTTATTTATTTATTTGATTTTTTTATTTCTTTTTTTTGTGTACCGCCGGTAAACAGAGTTGCAAAACACGCCGGCCAAGGCACGCGGCGGTGGTGTGTATAGGTAGATATATATGGGAAAATGAAGGGAAAAAAAAAAGAAACTTATCACGAGTGTTTGAGGATGATAAATATTTGTCTAAAAACTTAAGATCAAACATCATTTTAACCCGTAAGTAGTGTCAATAGGTATGAACTCTTCCCATGTAAAACACCATTCGTTTAGAATCTATACCTATATGTAGTATAATTTTTCGACCAAAGGACGCGCGTACCCGTACGTACGTATGTACATACATACATACATACCGGGTTAAAAGTTTCGTACACACGTTTTCCCACACACGAACACACGTACACCACTGTGAATTTGTAAAAGGTTAAAACCGCGCGGAGCCTGGTAACTCGACGGAAGGTTAATTAGCCGAAGGTATATTTGGCTGACTCAGGTATATATATGACCGCTGGACGCTCCTTTATTACTGCTTTTCGGGGGGAAGTTATTTCGGTGAAAAACCCCAATAAATTTTACAAACTTTTGTCAAAATATTCCAGGAATCAAACATGTATGTATGGGGTACATACGTATAACGATGTTTTTCCACGATACACGTATATATGTACACATATAACACTAGAACCCGACACTTTCTCCTCGCTCGAATAACCGAGGTAAAGGAATTTTAAACATCGTATTATTTGAGAAATTATGTATAATATCCCCGAATCAAATATCTTCAAAAGATTTATAATCATTTCAAATAATTAGCGTCAAATTAAATCAGGCGCTGCATGTGTCCAGGTATAAAATAGATCAAAGTTTATAGTTCAGTTCAGGTTTGTTTTAGTTCCAGTTATAAGTTTACAGAGAAGATGCTTTAATCTAGGTTCGCGCCTCGATCTTGATGGTCGTTAAAAGACTATAAACAGATAGTTAAAAAGAAAAACGGATTGATTGTTTAGACGATATTGAAATACATAAAAGAGATACGAAACGGAAGAATAGATCTGGGCACGGGTTTGTGTGTATAATAGTAAAAGGACGACGTTCTTACCTTCGATTATCGTTCAGCGAAATATCTGCTTTTCTTTCTATTCAAAAAATCCTTGGTTCACAACTATTCACTGATGCAGTAGTAATATAATAACACTTTTTTATAACGGTATTTAGTTCGTTGTTGATAATGGGGTTTTACAGTTTTACAATATTCTTTGAAAGATAGTTTTTTTGAAACAAACACCTTTCTTTGTTTTTAATTATCTTCGATTGTTTTTTTTTTTTTGTTATATTACTTGTTACGGTCGATAAGGGTGCTCGCTAGCGACGAATGCAAGCGCCATTTTTTATCCATCTGCATTAAGACGAGCAACAATGAAAAAGATAAATAAATAGCATTAATAAAAAAAAAAAATGAGAAACGAAAAACAAGTCAGCAAAAAAAAAAGGTTTGAAAAAAAACACAAAACTGTATAATTATTCAAACTTTGAGTTATTACGATATCACGATTTTAATAAATAATTATTATTCAATAAATTGCATGAAACACAGCCTTGTTTATTTTATTGTATCGTAGAAGTATATTTACAAATATGTAAAAAAAAAACCACTAGCGTCGAACAAACACCAGCCACCTAAATCAATCACCGTGTCTTTGCTGTTTAAATGGTATATTATTATAAAGAAAGATTATACTTTGGTTAGTAATTCGCACAGAAATAAAAAAATAAAAGTTAATCAAACCTTTATTATCAACTGTTCGGTTTAAACATTCGTTATAAAGATATAAACTATAAAACAGTTCGAGGGGTATTGATATTACAGTCGTCGTTTGTTTTCGCACACTCGTCGATGAACTCTCTTCTCTATCTCTCGGGTACTTGTTTTATTTATTTATTGTTTTTTTTTATTTTACGATATTATTGTCCGGCTTCGGTTTAAAGCAAGTAGTCTACATGAGAGATTTTAATATATGTATGCACGCGTACGGTTTTTTATGCAAATATCTGTATGTATGTATTCATTTATTTTCTTTCTTTTTAAATCTTTCTCTTCCGTCTCATATACTTCTTTTATTATTTTTTTCTTCTCTTTTTTTTTTTTACTTCGATTTAGCTGCGTGCGCAATATCGAATCGTCTCGTGCCGAGCTGCACTGCTCAACGACGAGCTTCGAACTGAACTGAACTGAACGCTGAATCCAAAGCCGACCCCCAGACCTGCCAGGCTGGTTTCTACGGAGGGAAACCTCGCTTACCGCTATAGGGCAGCCTTACACTAGCGCCGCCATTGGTGGTTATTAAAAATGTATATATCTGGAAAATTAGACTTCCGGGACGGTCGGTGTTTGGGGATAAAATTTTCATCGTTAAATTATCTAAAACATTCGTAAGGGTTGTTTCATACCGAAACGTAGATCCGAGGCTAGATACGAACGTTTTTAAGATCATTGATTTTTTTCATCCGCTCAAGTGTAATCCGCGCGCATGCGCAGTAGGCTAACGTTGACTTTGGCCGTTTTGACGTATGCAACCTACTCATCCAGAATATCCGAGGTTGGAATTCTGGTGACTTTTGCCAATCGCGAAATCACTCCACGACCGTTCGATCGTTCCGTCTGTTTTTTTTTTTATTTTTTGTTTTTCTTTTTCTTTCGTTTTTACCTTTTTTAATACCTACCTGGCTACATCCCTCGCCAAATCCGCCACGGCTTCCTAAATATATTGTAAATAAACAGCCCGGCGCCATAGGATAAAAATGAATTCGATTTCGTTGAGACCTAAAATTGTAATATCCAATCCAAAAGCTAAAGAAACCGTTACTTTAGATGAGATAATCTTGCGTTTTTAAAAACTCTCTTTATCATTATCAAAACTGATCCGTTGTATTCGAATCGCTTCGTAACATGTATACATTGGAAATAACCGTATCGTCACAGGCGAATAAAGAGATTGTTTGCAATCTTATCTAAAAACTATTTACACACCGTGGTGCCTTCTGCTTCGAATACAATATATACGAGGGAAACTTTGTTCAATTCCAAAATAGGAAAAGTTACCTCCGCGACATATAGATCAGAGTCTTGAACAGATCCCACGTTAAAACGCACGGCTCCTTCTTTCTTGCCATTGCGTTAGCGTGGAAACGCACACACATAACATATACACACGACTACCTTATAGTAGATACCAAAGCTATGCGCACTTCCAGCCGCAAATGACTTCGTACGAGGTATACTTTGTAATGCATCACAGTCAACAGCTGAGAATTTATCGACAGGTGTATCATTAATTTTTTTTGTATTTACAACGTTGACTGATTCATGCGGTAGTTTCAGAGTGGAAAAAAAAGGAAAGAAAATGTCAAGAAAACCGGCCGTTTGTACTTGGCTATACCTATATACCTACATACATATAAATATGTATACATTTAACTATTTATACTTAAGTTACACATACCTACGGTATAATGTAACAGCTGCAGCAATATTATAACTTGAGGGAGAATTTTTCTAATTAGTGGAAATAAATTAATTCGCGAACGAAAAATTCTTCCCCGCACTCGAATGAGAAATTGATTTATTAGACTGAAAATACCGAGCTTCGCGTAGACCCGTTGCTCTAGATTTTTATAATCACAATGGTTTGACAACCCCGACGATACTCCCTTGACAATCCGACGCGTATCTATCGCGTTTTCTAGCATGGCTATAACACGTCTGCGACAATACGCAACGAAAATGTGAAATCTGTGAAAATTGGAGTGATTAAAATTGAAAGGAGAAGAAAAAATACTGCAATGAAACATTTTTGAAGATATATATATAATGTATATTCTCTGAATCGTGATATTTCAGAGATTGGACATCATAGTCGCGGTTTATAGCCTACGCTCGGTGATATAATGAAGATAAATTATAAAATAAAAATAAAAATAAAGAAAAGACAGACGACGCGCGACGTGCCTGAAAGGTGGGCTATATAGGGTTCAACTATAAGGCCCACAATATAGTTTGACTGGCCCCCGCAGAACTCGATGGACGAGGGCCCCCGGGTGGGGGAGTCGGAGGTAAGAGGACCGGAAACCGCAGCGACAATGGAAAATAATTTAAACCGAAAAATGGACCGCGGCGAAGACGAACGAAGCAGAAGAAGCCAGAGGCCTGGCTTGAAGAGTAGGGAAAGAGAGAGGCGTACGGGCGTAGAGGGGGGTAAAATAGTGTGGAGAAAAAAAGGTGGAAAATAAAAGAGGAAAACGGTCGGTGGCTGAGAACAGTGCAGTGAGGTGAGACCGTACTTAACAGCAGGAGAGTCTGATGCACTTTAAATTCACCTAGAACCTTTCTTTCTATACCTATATACTATATATATATATATATATATATATATATATATATATATATATATATATATATATATATATATATATATATATATATATATATGTATATATATATATATATATATATATATATATATATATATATATATATATATATATATATATATATATATATATATATATATATATATATATATATATATATATATATATATATATATATATATTTATACATACGTATATACCTACCTACGTTTGCTTCAGTAAAAAAGAATCATTTTCTAAGTAACGTTCACTGCTACAGCGAGCAATGACCGTCCCATGAAGTGCGATATATAGCCAATGATTTTATGTATATTGCACCAACTTTCTACGTGTACTTCTGCATTATAAATACCTACAGGTATACACATGTATATGTGCAGGATGTAAAATTTTGACTTTCGGAATAACTGAAAAGTGAAAGAAAATAGAAATAAAATAAAATAAAGGAAGAGCAGAAAAAAAATGAATACAAAAATACAAAAAGGCGTGAAACGTCCGTCAGACGGTTTTCGAACGGTTGCTGCAGGACGAAAAGCTAACAGATTGAAATGTGGCCCCGAAATGGGTAAACTGGAATTCCACCAAAACAACGAACGCTACGAGCCACGGGGGCTCCATGAGATAGCAAAACGTTTGACCGCCGCACTCCCGTCTATATACAGGGTGTTCTGTGATTCATAACGCGTAAAACGACAAAAGAAAATCGGTAAAAATACGGAATTCGATTTTTAATTTTTTTGTTTTTTTGCAGGAAGTCATTATTTTCCTTTCGAAGATGTAAAGTCCCGACAATGGCAGACTGGCCCGTTGTAGATGCATAATCGAAGTCTATTTCGGTCACATCTTGATTGACAATGAAGATAACAGATACACTCCGCAGTAAGAAAGACCGATAATCCGATCGATACTATACAGACGTATATAATAGAGCGATTATTTTTCGCGGTGTATATATATATTTTTGTGTAAATAAAGTCTTTATATAGGTATGTAGATACATATATATCTATATACTAAAGTATGGTTGTGTTGAATCAGTTCCTTTTCGCCTCTTACCTACATCTTAGCCCCATCTCCCATCTCCCGCGTCCCCTGAATCTACAATAAATTGCTTTTATCTTGAATTCTTCGAAACGCAGCCGAGTTCCGTAGTCGACGATAGATAACTCGCGATCTCTTATAGATCGTAGAACTACTATTATAATATATACTCCATCCGTAGCCAAAGTATGAAAGAAAACGTCGAAATAAAATCGTTTCAACTAAGAAATATACATATACCTTATACCTACGTGGTGTGGAATTCCTCGAGATGGATCGCCGCTTGAGTTAAGTGTCGTCTGCAGCTATACGGGATATGGGACTATAGATATATCCAAGTATATACGTAGGTATAGATTATTCATATATATTTGTATATACAGATATATCCACGTATACCCATGAACAGATTTTTCCTTTTCTTTTTCTTTTTTTTGTTTGTGTGTTAACCACGAATCGATTGTGTATTACCGCATGGACAAGTGGATATGGGTATAGGTATACATATTTATACCGGATTGGTATTAGTCGCGTAACGAACACCGCGCGGTGCGGTCCCTATATAAGTAAAATTATTGGCCATCTGGGTATTATGCGTGTATATATATTTGGATAGAACTGTGGACCTCGTCGGGGATCTCGTCGAGTGCCGATTTCCGGTATACGCAGGTATATATGTATAGATGCGTTTCTACTTTGAAGGCGGCGTTGATCTTTGATGGAGGCTGGAGCGTCTCCATTTTCGACGCGGATCGAACCCGATTCACCTGATCTTATTTCACCTGATCGACCTCCGCGCAGGACCGTTCAAGCAAGACCGCTCGTTCACCTGCAGCGAACGATTCCCCTTCCCGGCCCCGGTAACCCTCCTCGAACCTTCCCCGCGGTTCCCCGGTTCCGTCGACCCCCTATTTGATCCCGCCACCACCACCACCACCACGCCTATTACCTCCATAGCGAAAGGGCATCACAAATAAGACGAAACAAAACATGTTGAAAATGAAAGAAGAAGAAAAAAAAAAGGAAATAAATAAAAGAAGAAACAGAGAACAGAACCGAAAAAAAAAAATGAAAAACGAAATAAAATAAAATCAAAAACAAAAAACAAAAACATCGGAAGGACAAACACAAAGGAAGCGAGACGCCGCTATGTATAATAAAAAAAGAAGAAGAAGAAGAAATAAAATAGAAAAAAAAAAGGTTACGATCAACAAAAGGGCTGACGGGGGTGAGAGGGGGTGCGATATAGGCAATGCGCGACGCAAGTTTGAAATTAATTAAACTCCCTCATTATTTTGGTGACGGAGCAAAACCACTTCATTTCGAATCACGTACACGTATACAATACCTATATGTACACTTATATACCTATACCTATATACACCTATATATATACATATATTCAGGGAGGTCCAAGGCGTGAATCGTGATTGTCGTAGGTACGCTACACCTTGTAAAGCTTGTTCGGGACAGAGGACTTGTATAGCGGGAACGAGAAGAGGGCAAAAGTCTGCATCGCAAGTCTAGGACGAGCAGTCGCAAGGATTTTACGACTAGACGGGAAGGCGAGCCCGTTCCGCGAACTCGTGACCAAAAACAAAGACAAAGCGTCGACGACCTAGTCGTTAAGGTATTCATTTTTTTTTTTTTTTCGTTTTTTGTTTTTTTTGTTTTCTTCTTTTTACCATTTTATTTTTTAATATATCTGTTCTTCGCGTTATTTTATTTTACTTTCTTTACTTATCATTATTATAATTATTATCATAATTTTTCAGACGGCACTTTTCGAACTGTCTTTTTTTTTTTTTTTTAACTTTTCTTTTTTCGTTCATTTTTAGGTGTATACAGCTATACTGCTGCAGCATAACGCAGAGCGCCTCTCCGAGGCCGCGGTTTTGCAACACCGACCAACGCCGCGCTCGTCTCATTTTTTTTCCTTATTATTATTATTATTATTATTATAATTATTATTATAATAATAATTATTATTATAATAATTATTATTATTTAAATAATTAATTAGCGGAATACTGACTAACGAACCTGCAGTTCGAACACTTGAAAATCTCTGATCTTTGATTCGACGACCAAGCGCTCCAATTACCCAGAATACCCAGTTATTGTTATATCTAGATATAGATATACGTTATACACAATTGTAGTCGCGTATATTCTGTATTTATATACATATACCTATATACATACTATACCTGTGTCCATTTAGTATATAAATGTATAATGTATGTACGTGATAATATACAATTATAATAGCTGGATCGTCACATCTAAATCATAAGTCCGCAATCGGTATAATGGGATTTTCTCTGATTAGTGGTACGGATAGAAATTTGGTGAAATAGGGATAAAGGCAGGTATGTATGTACTTACCTGTAAATTCTGTGTATGTACCTTACATATATGCATATATATATATATATATATATATATATATATATATATATATATATATATATATATATATATATATATATATATATATATATATATATATATATATATATATATATATATATATATACATACAATATACACTTGCACCTTTATATACCCTTAAGCGAATTTCTACGGTATACTAAAATACCTCTGAAGTTAAATGCTTCCGTTGAGTTTGGCACCCTGGTCATGCTGGGACACAGTATGGGTCGTCCGTCATTGTCAACCTGCAGAAGAAGTTTGGCCCTGCAGGGTGCTTGATATAGTTCAAGATTCACGGTATCGTCAGAACGTGACGTGCCTACGAGAAAAACATTTTTATTTTTCTTTTCTTTGCTTTTATTTTTATTTTTTTTTTCGTTTTCTTCTGTTTTTCCTCGAATAAGTATATATACGTTATCTATCCGCGGCTTCTTGAAATGCACCACCGCAAGTAGACTTAAACCCCTGCAGCGTATATTTCTGTATGTATATGTACATATACATATTTACGTACATGTATAGGGGACAAACGTATTACTATATCAGTCAGAATTCTTAACGCCTAATACCTGGACATTTGTATATTGTTGGAACAGGTTTTTTTACAATGATCTGCATTGCACAGTCGCGATGCAGCTGTTTATTGTCGCGATTAAGGCAACTGTTCGAGATTACTTGATGAAAAATGAAAAAGGAAGAAAGAAAGCTGCAACTTTCCCGGGCAACACTGACTGTAATATAATATAATAAGTAAAGCCGCCAATGAGCGTTAGCCACGGAGAACGCGCGGAGGACGCTCGTCAACGAAGAAGTTGGTATAGGGGAGTTGGTCGTTGATGAGGGGGGGCCCTCGAGTGTCGAGGTACGGGAGACCTACCTGGAATATAGAAATAAAAAAAAATAAAAATTAAATAAGGAAAGAGTAAAAAACAAAAAAAAAAAAAAAAAAAATATTAAGAAAATAAAAAAGAAAAGAAAAAGTTGGGGAAAAAACAATCGCGTCTCCTGCGGAACGTCACGATCGTCACCGCATATATATATATATATATACCTATATATATAACTGCAGCAGTCCGCACGGTATCCGCGGTACTGCCTACTGCAGGAAGTACGTAATTTTCTATACCTATTTTCGTGTAAGAGATAGACAGATAATAATATAAGCCCTTGCGCATAAGAAGTTTATAGTGTCCCGCGATAGTTTTTCCACTTATATACTATCTTACAAAACAGCTTTATTAATTCTAAATTGTCCACAAAACTTCCTCAATTAGTCATATACATTGCTGCAACGGTGAGACTCAACGTCCCAGCCATAACGTCGTCTATTTTTATTATATAAAGTATATACAAATATATATATATATACATACCATACAGGTATAAGACCTCGGCGCGATTCGGACTCGGTTCCTTAATCGAGAAATAATTGTTTGAATTTTGAAAATAGAACGCGCGCAAGTCGACCCCCTTTCCCGTCGCCCTTCTTCCTCGCCCTCGTAGCCCCCCGCCCCTCCCCTCCCCTCACCCCGCCCTTAGTTCACGGATCGGCTTAGCTACTCACCCAGCGTTCACTACCCGCCGAAAAGGACTCTGCGGCTGCTTGCTTGCTCCAGCTTGCGCGCTCAGCGCGCAACGAACAATGGAACTACGAAACAAAAGAAGATTGCCGACCCTGGCGTCGCTGCACCGTTCTCATGCTAACAGCGTTAGCAGTTGATTAGCAGTATTAGACGCAGCTACGAGTCCAGAGCTACTTTGACCGAGGCTCGTAGTTATTATATCTATATATGTATATACATATGTATAGTGTAAAGCTGTACGTGTGTGTGTGTGTGTATATATATATATATATAGAAATAATACAACGATGTATATACAGTATAATATGGTAACTTATACATATAGATACGAGCGTAGTTGAAGCGTAGAAACCGTTCTTCTTCAACCGCAGGAGATCTTCTTCTCAATTAAATTCGCTATTAGGAAACGTTCGATGGGAAATAAGTTACTTAATTAACTCGATATATCGGCTGCAGGTATTATGCTTATAGTCAAAGTCCGGCTATTTCTATACATACATGTATGTACTATATACCCTATATACCTGTAAAGAGCGTTAAAGATTTGAGTATGTAATATTACAGCTGCATCACGTATGCATTTATACCTACATACACATACAAGTAAGTATATTTTAGATTATAAATGTGCAGGGGATACCTGAAGTTGCAACCTGCGCTATACTATATATATCTGACTTATGTTACATACGTTTAGGCGTGTGCCGTGTCGCGATATAAGTTATGTAGTACGTATGTACATACATACGTATGTATGCATACATACCTACGCGTATACCATGTACCGAGCCTCGGGGTGTTACGGTTGTGGGTGCAGTGCGGGTAGAAAAGGCGCGTGTAAAAACCGTGAAATTATAAAAAAAAAATATATGTATATTCAGTATATAATAATAAGATAAAGCATATCGCGGTTCTAGAAACGGGTACATTTTATACGTATGCGTGTAACCAGCTCTCAAGAATTTTCTCTACGTGATTGAACAATCCTTGTATAACATACGAGACGGATCACATATAGGGAATATATTGAAGTGCTTGCGGGGGGGGGGGGGGGAATGTCGCGTAATTTCTTAATTCTTTAATCCAACTATTACGTAATAATTTAGTGTACATATTATTATACCCATACCACATATATACCTATATCTATATTACACACGTACCGCGTGTAACGACCCGCAGGTTTACGTTGTTTTTTGTTCGTTTTGTTTGTTTGTTTTTTCTTATACCTTTATTTAACGTTTTTTTGATTTGCTGCGGATACGACCGAAGATTGGGCAACCAGTTTTGTCAATTAGTAGAGCTATTATGAATTTATGCGGCAAGATGAAAATTAGAAGAGAGTATAAAGAGCCTCGATATATATATATATATATATATATATATATATATATATATGTATACCTGTTTCTCTCTATATACGTATATCTATATATAGACCGCCTTCAGGAGTTGCGTGAGTAAAGTTGATAACGTAGATATCTGTTTTACGACGTTAATGTAATTTATATATTAATAGAGCGAACAGGGTTGCGAGAGAGAGAGAGAGAGCTGGGTATAGACTCGGAGGGGGGGATGGGGAGCGACCAAAACGACGAAGATATTAAACGTATAGGCAGGTAAAAATTAATTACGTCGAAATTCGAAATATCTTGAAAAGTAATATACCCATCTAATATACTAATCCAATTTAATGAGTTTTGACCGGTTCAATTTATACATATGTATATGCTTATATGCTGTAAATATATATATACATATAGTGTTGAAATAGTAATCAATATATAAATGTAAATAGCCAACTTCAAAAGCTTAATCTATACGTTTCGTGATTTCAATCAAATTTTCATACAGGCGTCACAATTGACTATATATACAATGCACATCGCATAGGCTCGCTTTACGAATAGTTAAGAAAATTCCCGGTGCGAATATGAGAGCTACATCATACATGGATATGTATGTACGTATCTATGTGAGTCGAGAGAAGCTTAAGCCGTGGAAAATGAAGCAACTCTAAGGCTGAACGCCAAAGTCGTAAAATTCGAGGCAAAGGTAGGTACCTCGATAGAACGAGAACGTTCGTGTGGGTTGTGCGATGTGTAGATGTTGTAGACGCACACTTTTGTATACCGCAGACTCGGTGGGTATCTACTGCCTACAACTTCACGAAAGAGAAGATCCTAATCTTGCCTCGTAAGACTTAGGAGCGGGGAAGATCCTCGCTGATACAGGAACGAAGCTTTGAAAAGAAAAAGAAAAAAAAAGAAAAAGAATGGAACAAAAAAAAAAAAAAAAGAAAATAAAATCCAGCACGCACCTAAATTGCCGTTGTTTGAATTTATTCAAAAATCGTCTGTGTTTTGTTTCGACTATTACGAATGCAAAGTGCATGGGACTTCTCAGAAGTCAAAACTTGAGAACAAAAATGAAAGAAGACAAGAAGAAAAAAGAAAGAAAAGAAAATAGAAATAGACACGGGGAAACTCTGTCTCCTTTTGCTTTTGAATACGGTGGGAAAATGTCTCACCATTAATGTATACGCACAATATATTATGTAACAGTATATGTAAACATGCATAAGGTGTGTATAGTTTCGTCTTTCTTTCAACGGTTCCTCTTTTTTCTCTTTTTTTTTTTTTTTTTATTCTACTTTTTTCTACCGTATTTTTTATTTTCGGAACACGTTTATCTATGATTAACAAAATGAATGCATAATTCAAGAATATAAATTGTTTCCTTTTTAAGTATATACGTATAATTGAACCCTGAATTGTAAATGGAATGTTTTCAGTGTAGCAAAATTTTTGGTAGTAATTTTGCAGCCTCTGTATTCGCCAGGTTTACAATTGAAAAAAAAAACACAAACTGACATATATGCGTTGATTCCTGCATGTAGAAAAGCTTTACGTGTTTTCGAGGCAACAGCTACTTACTACCCCCGGCTGCAAGGCACGAGGAGACTAATGATTTTGTAATTGAATAAATGTAGCTGGTTAGACCGCTAGTTAAGACGGAGTCAGTTAACTCACTTAAGGGTATACGTTTATATATACCTATATACGTACCTACCTATATAGATATACAATATATATGTATATCTACTTACTTAACGGCTAAATTTCAGTCTAATTTTGTACAAATTCAATCGAGATTTAATCCGAACGTAATTTCGACAACGACGTCTGATCGTAATTTAACATATTTATATTTATATCAGTTAAGTACTTCGTTAGACTGCACGGTTAATTCATAAAATTGATCATCTTTTAGATTGTCTGCTGCAGTATATTATACATAGGTATAACGTTCGATTTTCACATATAATACAATTTCCGCGACATCGTCTCCGCAGTTAATTTACTCCCAAATACACGGATATA
This sequence comes from Macrophya alboannulata, assembly GCA_949628255.1. Taxonomy (NCBI): domain Eukaryota; kingdom Metazoa; phylum Arthropoda; class Insecta; order Hymenoptera; family Tenthredinidae; genus Macrophya; species Macrophya alboannulata. The sequence continues at coordinate 40,757,645 of OX451206.1, read as the reverse complement.
TAAATATATTATTTATAAATGTCTATAAACTGACACATCCACGTGCATCGAATGTAATATAGTTCCGAGGATCCGCAGCGATCCTCTTACCTATCCAAAAGCATTATTTAATTAACTTTTATACATAAAACGATAATAATTAGATGCATTATGTAGAAATTCACACGAGCTATTATGCTCTTAAAATTATAAAAGCGTTAATAATTCATGACGGATTTATATTTTTCATTGAGGATCAGAACGAAGACCGCGGGTTATCTTGAGCAAAGTATTAATGCAGACTTCGATCTCGAATCGTCAACGGATAACGAAATTGTTTGATAACGTCACAAAGGGCGGCGTAGGAAAAGGATATTGATATCAAATACAGTAACGTTATAATAGAAACGGACAACCACTGAGTCCTGCTCCAGCCACCCCACGGCACGTGGTGTTAATCATATCGACACGTGGACCATTCTCGACGGGAGTATATTGTATCCAATTGCAAAATTATTGTCGAGACGACCTCTTCAATAAAATAATAGATTGATCTGATTCCCCGCAATTAACTATATTAAAAGCTAAAAGCGCATACGTCTGTAGAAATTTACAGTAGTTGTTGTTCGTACGGATTGTTTCGTTCAAACTCCTATAAGTAGCATTCGAACACTGGTGCTAACGCGGATAACGTCAAAACTTTAACGGTAAAGATGGGAATAGGTTGTCGTGTTCTGAATAAGGCCAAAGCTTTCAAATCTAGCCGGGGACAATAGATATACCCTTCTTTCCTTCCTCACTTCATATACTTGCCTCCACCATTCCACGTTTACGAAAACAATTGTCGATCGCGTTCCCCTATATGTCTGCCGGAAGGATTTATACACGATTTGATCACTATTTGCAGCAGAGTAAACGCCACACAGTTTTCTCACAATATTTTCATTCGCAATATATAGGTATACGCGGCTCGAGTATTTCCCGGTGGGTGAAATCTTACCCTTCACGATTCCATCATATTGACCTATACCATATTGGAAATCGCGGAGAATAGTTACTTATCGATGTATCATTAGATTGAGAAATAATGACTCCTGCGGGGGAAAAAGAACGACACATCTCAAGGCACATAAAAATCTAATTTCTAAATTCGAAGTGCTGTTTGAAAAGCTTTGCTACCCTAAATAGAACAGCACACGAATATATTATACGTACAGGTAATTCCACATTAGGTTATTATAATATGTACTCTCACGATTACACTGTATCGTTAGTGATGGAAAATCTCAATTTATGATCACGTCCCAACGGTACAGTGATTTCAGTATGATTCGGATGCATAGTGGGAATCGTTGGTCTATAGTTGTGACACAAATCAAATTGCATGTAAATTTTGTGTGGATATATGTAATATTGATGTGTAATATTCCACACCAGAAATTCGTATATGGGATATATATTAAATGATGGAATTTTTTTCGACTCTATTAATTCTTAAACTAAAAAAAAAAAATGCAGTTTTTTTTTTTTTTCTTGGTTCTGTCTTTTGAAGAGAGTTGAAAATAATTGTCTGCACCCTAAGTATAACGAGCCTCACACACAATAACTACATACCCAGGTGAACAATACTCGCGTGCAATTGAGTTTGTTTCAGACCAACGATTCAGTCAGGAACTGATTCATGATGAAAAGTTGCGCTTTACGCAATGCATCACCATTCATCACCCTATATACCGTTGGTTTCGCTGTATGAACTCAGATTAAGTTTTTTTTTCTATACACAATAATCGTTCAGAAAACATAGTACATACCTATATATAGTATGAGGTAAATATATAGTATAAATGCTACTAAATTAATTCTTTTATATTTATACTTTCTTTTTACCTATACGCGTTAATGGGACTCCGAAATAACATGAAGTTTCCAATCGGTTCATAAATATGCGAGTATTTTTCTTCGGTCTTTTAACATCTCAATGATTTCTTCAGGGATTCGAGATAATTATATTGATAATTAAAGCTGAGTGGTCACGTGACTGCATCACGCGGTGAATTCTTTCTTAATTGTGAATGCGTATATACCCTATGTATGTGTACGATATAATCGAGACTCGAAAATTGACTGCGGACTGATCTTTGATGATGAGATGATAATAGGCGGACTTTGCAAAGTTGACGGGGATGCTTTTAGGCACGAAATGATAGAGTCATTCCGATCGTAACTCGTGTTCCTATATTCTGCGTGACTATATAAAATTAGGGTGTAATGTAGCCGGTATTTTAATTGAATTGAGGCTGTAACATGTATCGGATAGCCTCTCATGTCCCGTATACATATACATATGGTATGTGTATATATGTGTATATATATACGCGGGAAAATAAAAGCTCGCTATACCGCTTTATTTAATTGAAGAACTTTTGAGAAGTGTCGGCTTAAACGCGCGCCGGCACACTCTTTGAATAAAAGATTCGAAAGAAATTAACATTCCTTTCAACACCCCCATGGTCCTCAATATTTCAAGTATTCGTTTGCAGATTTTGACACATCGCAGCCGGCTAATATATGCGTCTGTTTCATCTTTTACTTATAGAATATAAAGGGCACGCAATCGGATTAAATATCCCTTTTCATTCGCTCCTACTGCAGGGCCTGACGAAAAGAGACGGGAATCCATAATTCTGCAGGTTACTCGATTTCGGAAGTTCCCTTGGAATAATAAACTCAAGTCTCTTATCTATACAAGTTCCGTGGCGGCAAATCCTGTAACGTTTTAACGATCGAAAGAAGACCCCCTGAATTAGTTGCGTCACTTCCACAGCCTTCTGTCAACATATCAAATCGTTAAATGTTATTTTTTGTATTCTTACGATCGATACAATCGATATTACATCATGGTATGTGCAGGAATAAATGACAAGTTTTTCAAGTTTCAAAGCACTCGTAAATTCTTTTTGTCACATATTGACATGGGTTGGGATTACAAAGCTGCTAGCAATGTTTCAGACGTGAGATGAGCTTCGGGACGCGTCATCTGTTTGGAGAGACGACCAAGAGTAGACTTGGGTAACGTTATGCCATCTCTCGGGAAATATTAGAACTATGATTTGACTCAGTTGATATTTAGTTCTGTACCATAATACGATCATGCTTTGAAGATGTTTATTTCCAGCAAGTTTTCTTTTTTTCCTTTTTCAAATTTGAATCGTCCGAAGAAGAAAGACATTCACTATTCAATAATTCTGCAATATTTTTGATAATATGTATATATACATTTAATTTTTATACGACTATGAATATTTCGGAAATGAAGAGGGGGTTGTTTATTATCTTGTGGCAAAATAAAAATTTATTAAATTTTCAGAATCTTTTTTTTTATTTTTTTTTTAATATATATTTATTAAATAATCCATTTAACGAACATTTACGAATCTAGAATTTCATTCTATTCATATATATATCCCTAAAAGAAAACATAATTCTACCTGTACAATTTTTCGTTGGGTTGTTCAAATCCTCTGAATTCTAAAGAACTAAAAAAATTCGTTACCAAATACTGTATTTTTACTTTACACAGTATTAATTTTAGCTAATCGTCTAGATTATCATCAATATAAGCTGCATTCGTTATCGACAATAGCACATAAACTATTAATAAGAATTTACTATTATAGTTTCTATATAGTTCAGCTATAAGTTACACGCGTCATTTGCAGACAGTATTTCGTGATATCACGTCAAAAAATAATTACCTAACATATACATACCTATGTATACCTATACATATATCATATTATCATTTGCACAGTTCTAAATATCAATTATTTCAGTTTTATGTTCAGAATATCAAACTCTTTCACTTTCGTAAAACTCATATGTATACATATATTAACTGCAACGGTATCATTTTATTTTATAAAAACTATTGCACCGGTGATTTGTGAACTGCTTTCATTTAAATTTCGACTCACTAGAGTGTAACTAATTATAAACATAATATAATGCTGTATATCCAATGAACAAAAATTATTTGAGAAAACTCATTGATATATTGACGATGGACCGGAGTTAACCGATCTACAATCATGAGAAGCTCATGAGGGATGAAAAAAACAAAAAAACCCCTTGCCATAGAGTCTAGCAATTCCCATTTGACAGAGAAGCAGTGTCTACTATGAACCCTACTATAAACCCTATTTTATTAAACTAATAATAGCGTAATTCATATTATGCGTATACTGAAATAAATACATGATTAAATTGAAGTATACAGGTAGATCTACTTTTGTTCGATTCATGAAACACTGTAGCAGGAAATTATTGAATTTGTCTTGCATCAATATAATGAATCACAAGTAAAAACGAAAAAGTATTAGTCAGCTGCAGTATTAAATGAATAATTCACGGGTACACTTATTTGTGTTGAGAAAACAATCATAGTTTTTTGAAATTCATCAGGCAAAGCCAAGAAACAAAAAAAAATTTCACGCAACTTAGGTACCAAATTATGAGCAATTGTGTAAAATTCAAACCGGAGTTGCACGAAATTTCATTCATTTTTTCATAGTACCGAGGGAGCGCAATAAATTGGATTAGAGAAATGGAGCAACAGAGTCCTATGTGTAATTAGGTGAGCAGAAAATCATAAGATTGTTATTCAATACAGAGGACAATGAATTTGTTTCTAAGTATTAAACCCTTTGAGTGTACGGCTCCGTAGCGAATCTTAAAGTGTACATGAGGTCAAATTGACCCCAAGCGATTTGTGTCTAAAAATATATACTTAGAAGTTGTTTTTATACAAAATCTAATCTCGAAGGGTTCCAATCTATCTGTAATATTCGTTTCAGAAATTTTTCAACACTGATCGGAATATGAGAAGAGTATCACAGAACTGAAGACCAAGTATAGGTACATACATTAAATATGGGTATTCTTTAAGATTCAAAGATACAGCTATCAGACATACTATTTTTTCTTAAACTTTGTTTTCTTGGCCGAGGTAGCAGCTGAGGAAGGAGATTTTGGGTTCAACTGATTCTTGTGCTTCTTGCTTTCCACGTGTTGAGCAAAACTGCTCTCAGAGTTTAAAGATACGTTGCACGGAGCACAGTAGTATTGTCCTAGTGAATGAAAATAGAATATTACATCAAGGTTCTAAAAATACATTCCAACAAACAGTTTTCCAAAAATATTCTTTTAGCTATTCTGACAAGTCGTATACATATGATACATACCTGAAGGGGTTCTGTAAATCGAATAATCTATCGGTCCACTAGCTGCCGGTACAGTTTCAATTTCAGGTACTGAAAAATAAACGATTAACAAAAATTTAGGACCTTTTTTCTACACAACAGTGACATATTCTCTGCTCTTCTTCTAGCTCTAACCTTCTATAGCTGGCAAAAAATATCTTACCAACGTCAGGTACCGGTAGGCCATTCATTCTAAGCATTCTGAGGTGCCTTGCCCCTCGGCGATGGGTGTCTAATTGATCCTGTCGATTGGCAGACACACCGCAAAGATCACAACGCAATGGCGTTGGATAAGGCGGGGGTGTGTAAAGAGGTGCACTGACTGGTGGCGGTGCGACTGTAGGTGATATAGGTACAGGAGATACAACAGGTACGACAATTGCAGTCTCTGTTAATAGTGGAACTACTGCCGGCGATGGATCAGTTTGAAAAGCCATTCCTATTCCAAATCGTCCGCTCGAGTCTACTTGGCTGTACTGATTTTGACTCTGGTACTTCTTTGACGGCCTTCAAAGAATTTTATGCAGATTTGGTTCGAAGATTCATATTGAGACCCAATTTTTTGGTTTTCAATACTCACCTAACACGTGGGCCACCATTTGCTGCTCTGAGGTGTTTTTTTCCAGCGTAATGCTGCGTTGCGTCTGTCTGTGATGTGAACCAAGTCTTGCAAATCTGTTTTAAATTGTAGTGAATGAGATTTGGGATGTTTTTTTTGTTCTTTTTCTTTCGGGATACTAAATTATTAAGTTTTCAGAATTCTACCTCACAGTATGTGTTCCAATCGGCTTCAGTGGTACTAGAAACTTGGCCACTGTCTTCAGTTTTTAATTTTTTTACACTCTGATTCAAGAACATGGATACCTTTTTTTGATGGGGTTTACCATCGTAATGCAATTTTGCTTGGAGGGTGGAGTTCATCTGTAAATTGATGTGAACGTGATCAGAACCATAAAGTTACAATGGGATATCATGAATAGAATGTTAAAAAAGTTTCATCTTACAACTGCATTGCACAAATCACATTTCAGAGGTTTCATAAGAGCAGACAGTTCTCTTTGAGCACTCGCTACTTTTTCTGAAATTAAAGGAAAAATAAATTGCCAATTAATTAAACTCTAAGAAGATTCTAGATAAGATTTAGAGTTATCAAAATTTCAAGAATCACTCTAACTCATTACAACCCCCAAAAGTGACTGAAAAATATTCAAAAAGTGATAATCTGGTGACTGTAAGCCACGTCTTATTGACAAGCAATTTTTCCGAGCATTGTAATTTCATTACAAATTCATATAGATCACAGTTGTTTATATAAGAAGAGCCAGTTACTTATACTCGCGACGAAACAAAAAAAAATATCACGTGTGGTGAGTTTTCGGAAGTATTTCTCCCGAGCTGCAACAGCCAATATGTGTACGTTTTCGTGATGTTCACGACTTTTATTGTAAATTCTATGATATTACACGAAATTTCATTTCTTCACATGCAAAGGAGAGGAATAATACGTAGGCAATGCGATATTTTCAAGAGGACTGGGAGAAAATTAAGATGATTCGAATTTAGCATAATTATTGAAACGATAACGTGCTAATTCCTATTATAGGAATATACTCTGTGCTATTGCTCAGGATATTGAACCCCATAGCGTTGATATTTTAAATAATATAGTGAGAAGAATAGATGAGAAAACGTTTAACAGTAGATCATATTGTAGACAAGAGCTAGCCGTATGAACATTGTGGTCAGGTAATATTCGGAGGGGACCTGTCGTTTAAAATAATACATAAGCATCCATAATTTACCTGCATCTTGTGCTGGGTCAATAAATTCGCTCTTGCGTTTGTAATATTTGGATTTAGCTTTGCTGGAAATGTTTGCTGGCGGTGGGACTTTGTAAGTTGCTTCGTACCATTGGGCATATTGCGAGTCATAAACTTCCACAGAATCTTCTTCATTTGGCACCCACCACGGGGTCGGACTTTGCGTTTGTATCGCGGGGTGAACAAAATAAGGAGAAGTGGCGGTGGCTGGGAATTCAGCCGGTGCCAATGCCACTGTGCCTGCAGCTGCAGCATTTTCTGGGGACTGGTGATCGTTAGAAGGTTTCTGCGATTTGTTTTGCGTGGCTACCGCAGTCGTCTCTTTCGACAATGATACCGGAGGTGGTGGAGGCGGCGGTGGCGGTAACAAACATTCTAGTCCTTAAATAACGGAAATTTTCTTATTAACATTCCATACCTACGCGGGTTGAACGCGTACGATAAAATTTGTTTCATGTATGTGTAAGTCGAGGAAATTCAAAAAGCTAATAGAATGTATTTGTTCTAACTACGTAAAAATAATGTTTAAAGAAATAATACTGAATAATTTATTTTCGTAATATTTCTCATTAATTTCATCGTCATATTTCTTTATAATAATGTATACGAATTGGTTGATCGTTCCCTCATCTTTCCATGCAAACATCGCCGAATTTAAACCTAGCCACGGAAACTGCAGGTTTCAATTAATTTTGTTTCTCAAAAATATCAATAGCTCTCCCGAAATTCTGTGCAAACTAATTTTTAAGAGAAAGTTCAATAAATTCATGCGAATCATTTCGATGAAATCGATTTAGCTTTTAAGGTTGCAGGTCATTTGCGATGATAATTTTAAAAAATCATCAAGCTTTACGATATCATATACGTATTTTCAGAGCTATTGCAATAGACGAATTTCGACTGCAGATAAGTGTGATAGCATTTTTGAAAAATTTAAACAGCGGTAATCCTGCCATGATTCAAAATTTTCAACTTTCCGTCAACGATTTAGTACTTTTTGATTAAAAAATAAAAATAAAATTAAAAATCATGATATCACGTTTTCGCTCATAATACATTCTGTTTCATTTAATTAAATTTTTCTACTGTTCCTGATGTGTTAATAATCGAATGTGTTGGAGATCAACATTCAATAGAAAGCTTAAAATAATACACAGGTATATTGGGACCAAGTGCATGGTGTGCAGACTCTATTTGTAATTAATTAATACCTAATACCGTAGATCTAACCGTAGGTAAGCACGAGCGCTTGTCTATATCGTGTTTTTGTGGAAGTGCAACGAGCTACATTACCGACCGAGCCAGCCGGCATCCTTACTCTGTCTTATACATTATCTTAAACAATTGTCTTACTCCGTCTGAAGAATAATACATAAGCCTCCGATATACGTTTAGAAGGTTTACCGACTATTTACTACACGATGACTAAAGAATAAAGTGACGATTAAGATAATTTGTATACGAACGTAGTATTCAATTAATGCCAATGCCACTCACCGGGAACTTCTGGATTTTCTATAGTCTTCGAAGCTGACATTCGTAGAAGAACTGATTGATAAACTGAATGAGTACGAGTACTATCGCAGTGTTTAATAGCTACGTATTCACATAGCACCTAAACGCTCTTTAATTATACTAGCTCCCCGATTCGGCGGTCTATTTTAATTCCCGATATATTTAAACGCGTTTTATTGAAGGATTCGTTTATCAATATTCGCCGAAATTAACGCCGATCCGTAAACAGCACGGTTAGAATTTATTGCTGTGTCAATACTCCGATGTTCGCTATTTATTTATAACAATAATATGGTGATAGGTTAGCGGTGTTTGACAAGCAGCCTACCGACCGACAGTATCGACTTTAATTGGAAAATGGCCGACTCTATTGACTACGTGCGTCGACAGTTCGACAGTTAAGAAATTACCACGGTAAAGTGTTTCGCTAAATACCTAGTTATAATCTAATATATTATGGACGAAAAGACGGAGTTGTTAAGCCTACTTGGTGAAAAAATTCAAGACGGTAAAAAGATGATAGAGCGGTTAAAACCCTTGGAATATGTTGAAGGGGTTGACAAGTTTATTAGAAAAATAAATCAAGAAATCAAATTTCTTGAAAAGGTGAGTTCTCCAATATGCATTTGTCAATGTCCCTTCAATTCTATATCAATGCGGCAAAGTATTTAATTTTTTACGTCATATTTGAAGCTTGATATCGTGTTTATAATATAAATGTTTAATAAATCAATCTTAACTACTTACTTTCTATGTTATCTGTGGAGGTCGGTAATGCAGAGCTCTACTGTTCAGTGGCGCGGTTTTCAAATACAAATATTAAAAATTCCCTCTGAACTAGGGAGGGTAAAGAGATCCCTACTCTGAGCCCTCATTTCTGTAAAATAAGTCTTTAAATGTGACAGAAACAACTGCATATAAGCTATAAGACATTAATTATTATTGCAACATCATACAGGGTGGCCCATTTTAATTTCCCCAGGCCAATATCTCGAGAATTAAGCAAGATAGTGAAAAATGTTTCAGACAAAAGTTGTTTGGTGCCAAGGGGATATTTGATAATGCTATGGGTTTTGAATTCTTATAGGGTTTTACGAGGTAACTTTTGTTTTTTAAATGAGAAGAATGCAGATTCATAATTTACACGAAGAAATACATTATTTTTGTAGGAAACTTTTTGTTATTTCTTAAAGTTCAATTTCTTATCTTTTTTTTCGGTTGAAGGATTTTCGTTTTACAGTGAAAAAAAAAACCTTTTTCATCGAAAATATGTAAAAGAAAAAAATATCAAGAGTAAAAAGTTTTTTATTTTTCATTGATTAATCATGACAAGTTATTTCTAAAATGCATTAATCATTTTAAGAATGTTGTTACATTATTAGCTTCGCAACGTTATAATTAACTCCATTATTTCATGACGAGAAATTGAACTTTTAGAAAAAGAAAATTCTTACAAAATTAATGTATTTGTTTTGTGAAGATTATGAATCTGCACTAAAGAATAGGGGTTCCCATTCAAAAACCAAAAGTTACCTCATAAAAATCCCATAAAACCCTATATAAATTAAAAACCCACACCATTATCAAATGTCCCCCTTAAAATCCTACAACTTTTGTCTGAAACATTTTCCATTATCTTGCTTAGTTGTCGAGATATTGGCCTGGGCAAATTGAAATTGATCACCCTGTATATCTATTTCTGTTTATAGGCAGCTTAAGCATAATGACTTTCTGACTCTTTGTTTAAAAAGGTACAATCTACAGGGAAGGTGAAAAAGGATCATTTGCAAAGTACCAATTTAATTCATTTGAGCGCATTGGTCGATAGGCTTCTCTCTTCTAAGAATCCAATTAGCGTTATTAAACCATTCAAATTTGAAAACTCACGACTTGAGGTAGACATTGTTTACAACGGTGGATCAACTTGGGTAAAAGTTATAGCACGAAACGCTAGAGCCCTGACATTGATATCCCTTGGGAATGGAGAATATGGTCAAAAATCTGTATTGGACCAGGCTGAATCTTATTTGAAGTGTGCAACTCAACACCCGCACATGTACAAAGCACCGGAAGTTTTATTCCACTTTGCCTATGGGATAGAAGCACCGCTGGCCATCAGACTAGAACGTTTGGGGGTCATAGTAGAAGGGCAGAAGATCTCTTGTCCAGAGGATGTTTCGTACCTAGATCCAGCATCTTTTAAGGATAAATTTGCGGATGAAACGGAACCGCCGAGATTAGCGTCGTACGATTCAGACTCCGACGACGACGAGCTTACACAGATACCGATGCTCGAGGTAATAAATTCGGCAGACTCCAAGGACACGGACGAGATCAAGGTTCTGAACCTAGACGTTTCCACTCTGCTAGCTTATGTGACAAATATGACAAATGGACAGGCCCAGTTCGAGTATCGGGAACCTCTGCTTACCACACAAGCAGAGTGGGAGAGAAGTCGTCCTGTGAAACAAATTCTTGAGAAACTTTTCAGAGGAAAGAGATTGATCATGTGTCGGACTGCCTATGACAACTTTATGAACATAATCAGCGTTATTGGGGGACCAAACGAGACTCGGAGAACTGAGGAACTAATGAGGAGGGTGGAAGTTGTACCTGACGATCCATGCGAGAGGATTATGAAAACATTACCTCTTGGGGGAAGAATCAAGGATCGTTCGAGGCTTGTTTTTGCAACGGGAGAGAATATGAAGAGTATTACGGTCTCAGCAAACGAGGGTTTTGTTAGAGCAGCCAGGATGCAGGTGATATATTGTTTACTATATCTGTAAATTTATTGTGATTTAATTATTTCAAAGCACAACGTTTTCTCATTTTATTTTCAGGGAATTGAGTGTTCAGTATTTCTACATGAACCAAGGTCGCTGTCCGAAGTAAAAGAAGCCTACGCTCAAAGACTTAATCCATCCTGACTGGGGCCTAAAAATCTAGATGGAATAAAATAAGTCCCAATCGAAATCCCTTATTATTTATATACGCACGTTATTTTATTACATGGAAAGAGAATTCGGAATAAAACATGTTTGTTAATAATGAATTTTTATTTTATTCCCATACTCTGAACGTTTTCGATCAACTCCGTTATGCATTGACGTTTTCCAAGTTTGAATATCGGTGATTATTACATTAAAATTATTAATCGTAGCCCAACTCCTATTTCAGTGCATCCTCTATCTCTTTATCCATGTTCTCTGCAAATTCTGTCGATAAATAAATAGTCAATAAACATTAAGTTGGACTAAATCCTCTCCCTCGATCAAGCTAAATTAAATATATCCTCTATTTCAATTATCAGCTAATTCCTCTGCTACAGAATTAATTACGAATAAGAATAAGTTAACAGCCAATGGTTTACCATTTATAAAGTCAATCAGCTCAGGATTCGAATCTTTCGCTTTCTTGATGAATTCCTCGGCCTGTTTGTACTGCCTTAATCGTTTGTAACACTTTGCACTGTTGAGAAGTGCTTTGATATTACTATCGTTCACTTTTAGGGCCCAGTCGCAATCGTGTAGTGCTTTTTCGTACAGTCCCAATTTCATGTAAGAAAGAGCTCTGTTGTTCCAAAGCATGGCGGAGTCTTTTCTCTGCTCAGTAGCCTTGGTGTAGTAGGTTACAGCCTTCTCGTAATTCTGCTCTTTGAATGCTTTGTTAGCAATCCTCTTGAAAGTGTCTGCTCGTTCGTTTCGAATCTTTCTATCCTCTGCCCTCTGTTTTGCATCCTTTTCCACGCTTCTCATGAACGCCACTGAAAATTTTAGAAGGTCAAAAACGTGGGTTTGATTTATTAATCTATCGGTATTCGTAATTTTTAAAATTGTCATCACAAAGTGAATCGTTCAGACTTGATCCCGAAATTATAGAAATTTTGTATTTATATTGTATTATGAATTACGCGTTACCTTGCGACATCTTGTTGGGGTCCGTTTCTTCCTCAGTCACCGGTAATCTGTTAATCACTGTTCTGCTACTCTTGACCTTCAATTCGCCAATATCCGAAATTTCGGTCTTAATTTTTGGATCCAAGATTTCGTCAGCCAGAATTGAGCCCATCTTTTGTTCCTTGGGATCGTCTGATGCCAGTTTTTTAACGATTTTTTCTGTCGTGAAAAAAAAATTCACATGATATCAAAGCGGACAAGAAGTTGGTCCATCGTTCATTTTAAAAGTTGTGATAATATTGATCGAAAAAAATCGTTTTTTTCGGATATTTGATATCACTTACCAACCTGATGCACGCGATGCATAAAGTTTTGGAATTCCTCCTCAGTTACGCTCGAATCCCGGGTTAATTTGTTAACAGATTCTTCGGTGATTTCCATATTTAAACGGACTTAGGATTATTCCGAAATTGCTGTTAATTCTGAATGCTACACGTCGCAATATTCCGTAAACAACCCTCTCGATCTCCATGGAAACCAATGCCCAAGTTGGTGTGCGGACACACGTGTAGCACCGACATGATACCGAGGACGAAGCTCTTCCACGACCGTAACTGGGGTCAATCAATTTTTGATGGGAAATCCTTCAATATCCGAATGGGAGCCTTGAACGCAAATTTGACGAACAACGACAAGATGATACACAAATTATTATCAAGTCATTACCAATATCTATTCACATAGAAATAATATACTTAATCACATCTTCGAATTATTCTGTTTTTTTTTTTTTTTTTTTTTTAATCTTGAACTTTACATTTATTCTTGCGAGTTATTTATTTATAGTAGATATGTACAAGTTTCGTTCGTTTCTACTGCCGCAAACGCGTAATATTGAACTTTTCGGCGGTCTACTATCGACAACTTCAGAAGTGAGCCTGCTTCTTGTGCACCAGCAATTCGTATTTCGTGTAAAAGTAAACACCACAGCCACAGAAATGTGTTCCTGCTGAGTGCATAGTTAAGGTATGCTGTCTCAGAGTTGCTGCATCCCTGTAAACTCGATTACAGATGTCACACGGCCTTGGTTCGTGAAAAGCTAATTTTCGGTCCCGGCTGTTAGACATACTTTTCGAAAAATTCTGGTCCGGTAATAAACCCGCGATGAAACCACTGCAAGCTCCCTCGGCCAGGGCGCTTTCAGCCGCTGCAACAAAGATCAATTCTTTAAACAAATTATTTATGTATATTATACGAGATGTTTTCGTGGAAATCCCTCATAGGGGAATGAGATCAAACGAAACTGTAGATGGCTGACAATGTCGCAGAAAAAGAAAGAAATACCGTCAGTATCTCTTTCTTTGCCCAACATATTGGACTTGTGCTGTTTCATTCGCCTATGTGGGATCCTTTCCACAAAAACACTGAAATACGGTGTGCTTCGGCTTTTGTGGTACAGTCTGTGAAAAGACAAATGAAAACTGCAGAATCGAGTAATTATAGGGACACTGTGGATTTTTTTTTTCCAGAAAATACGACTTTTCAAATTGTACAATTTATTATACGGTATTAAATATCTTACACGGCTTTTGCACGCAACAAGTTTATAGTCAATATATGTATGATCCTCTCTACAGATATGTGTGATGTTCGCAGTATAGAGGCTAGAATTTTACTTTGTGAGAAAAGTTCAATGAATGCTTGTTAGAACGGTTTCCAAACTCAGGGTGCACGTGAATATTCTTGGCTTAGAGCCGACATCGAAATCTTTCCAAATGATAAAATACACATAATTTACTCTGCTAGTCCTTTCAGCTCGTTTTCGCCTCCCCCACTGCGCCCTGAGTTTGAATGTTTGAGTTTGGGATTAAGGGATGTTTGTGGCTTTCAATAGCATCGGCCAAAGCAAAAAGAGGCAGATTCTTTTTTCAGAAACTTCTTAGATTTGTGTGTAAAATACTATAGTTCACTCTTAAAATTATAATTAAATCTTAACACGCAAAACTGTCAACTTTAGAGTAGTATAAACCTTTGTGTCACATGCGAACCCTATTTTCTCAGTCTTCGGCATTGTTTTAAACACTGTTATTCGTGTCTGATGTTCCCACTATCTTGGTCACCCAACTCATCAAGTTTATCACTATTCCCCGCGGTGTTTCCTACAGCATCTCTTTCCCCATTTGTATTCCGGCGAACAGCAGCACCTTGTTGTCTACGTACCAAGCGGTGTCCATGCCAGTCTTTAGCGTTGCTTAAGCAGCTAGACAAGGCTTGATAGTATTCTTTTTCAGTTACTGGTTCGTTCCGGTCTCCACGATGATATTGACAAATGAGTGCTGTAATGAATTTAACTTATATACGTCCAATGAACTGTGTACGTCAACCTGTTTCATTCCCGAATGAAATACTTAAGAAAAACTATTACCGAAGAGACAATCGTTGAATTTTGTGCCTTTGAATATCATTTTGTCGTTTGATCTCCTGATGGCGGTGCAGGATATCGCCAGCTCCCTACTAATGTAGCTTTTCAATATTGCTGTGATACTCTTTTGTATCTCTTTTTCAAGAAGATGCTCCAGTGTAGATACCTGCAGATTAGAAGTTCAGCTTAAAAATGCGAGTGTTTGGAATAGGTGTTTGAAAAAATTTCCGCTTGTTTGTAATCTGCTGTTTAATTCGGTAATCGAATTTGGAACTTACAAAGTTTGTACAAAAATCGGTTTCATTTGTCAAACGATGGTCAAAGTCTTTGAATTCCTCTACGGTTTGCAATTGTAAAGTCAAGCCATGTTCCTCGGCAAAACTCTTGACGGTAACGGTGTCGGTTTTGTTCAGGAACCCGCGGCGTTTCAAACAGTTCCGAAGCTCTTGGATTTCGTTACTTTGACGCCGCACTTCGGAAGTCAGTGTTTTAATTGCAGAATGCAGTAGTTTAGTATCTGCAACAAAAACACGAAACGGAATGGATGATGCAATTCATAATTTTTCAAATGATTTTAATGTAAACGATTGATTGCTAATTCTTTTCGTTGCAATCTGCGACCTGTTAACCAAACCGAGTTGAATGAAGAGCATTACTTACTCCTGAAAGAGGGAGAGTTCAAGGCGTTAGACGAGAAGGAATCGAACCTCCTTCGATCGCCGGCAATTTTCCGCGAAGGAAAGGAGTAAAGGAAGTGAGGACAGCCAAGCAAAAGCGAAAAATACCCAGTGACAAACGTGTCTTTATTAATTAGGAGTACTGGGCACATGGTCAAATCCGCAGACAAGGTAAAGCAAAACTAAGCGATCCATGGGGAGGCGAACAAGAAATTTACAAAATTTCACGAAGAGAGAATCTTGCACAATTGCAGATCGCCAAAGCGGGGAAACACTACGCGAGTAACGAGCTCCATAAAAAAAGTTCGAGAGTTTATCGGGGAGGAAATAAATCGAAGTACTTACTCGTGTTGATGGCAGCTAATCCGAAAATCTCTAGTCTTGTCACAAATCACAAATCGATTCAAATTTTGTTCCAACAAGGCAAAGTTTGGTTCACATAAAAAAATTCAAAAATCGAAAACGGACTAAATAAATGACAAAATCAAACAGAACCAGATCAATAACTACTTGGGGGAAATACAGAGAAAGGAAGAAACAGTAATGTGGCTTATGGTCGCCTGCTACAGGACTCGCAGAGGAGAAGCGACCAGGAGACTATACAAGGCAAACGACGGGGTCTGAGAGGTCACTTAGCATCTATGGTGATTTTGAATGTTATGCACAGACCGAACTAAAAACGAGCCTTTTGTCGTCCTATTCTTACAGCATGCAATTGAAACTGATAAAGATAATATACACTAATCATCAATGCGGTTAATGCAGGGTTACGAAAACCCTAATATGTCGTGTTCCATGGACGAGGTGGATCACATACCACCTGTCGCTTCTGTACTGATGCTTTTTGCCGGGCTACACGGGTTCCGAGTGCGACGTCATTGTTTTGATTGTCGTGGTCTGTCTCGATCAGGACTCAAAAGTCCTCGACAATGTTGTCGCGGCTCTTTATCAGCTAACAGGCAAGTTGCTGGTAAATAACTTCGTCTGTATGGCGGAGGTGTTGCAGTGGGGCATCTTTCTGATCCTTACTGAAGTCTTAGGTGTTCCAGACACTGCTCCTTCGAATCGCGTGGCAAGATGATAGTAGGATGGAATTAAAGAGATAGCCAGATATTTCCGAGTAGAATGGATATGAGCCAGGGCCTTGATCATTGGCCCAGCCTCAAAGTTGAGGGGAAAAAGAGTAAATTGGTTCTTCTTTCTACGGTTTTTCAGGGAAATTGGAGATTCGGAAAAGGTCAGCCTGGGGCTTTCGAAGAGTATATGTATATGAAAATGCCTTATTTCAATCCATTTAAGGTTGTACAATCGGTCCAAGATTGGTCCAGCATTGGTATTGCTCTTGCCAAATCAATACAACGCTGTTTTCCAGCACTGGCGCAACACTGGTATCATTTCAGCTCATGCTTGGTCTACGGCACTAGCGCCCAACGTTGAGCCTTGGTTTATGACACTGGATCCCACGTTGGTAGCTAATGTCCACCCGGCTCTGGCTGTGTCACGCGTGTTGTTCTTTTGCACAGCCAGTTCGAGCTAATATATTCTTGCTAATCTTAGTCCTGAACTAGTAATTTCAATTAAATAAACAAAACTCGATTGATAGTCTAATAGCGATTTAGTTTAGCATCAACAGGGTGCACACTGATCGTGAGTGCATTAAACAAGGTTTATCGCACGCCCTCTAATAAACATGGACAGGAATCAGACTAAGAGGATAAAGACATGTAAAAAGTGCTTACGATCTCCATACTTTAATGTGAGAACTATACGCAGGATTATTATATCCAGAAATCATACACACCCACGCACTAAAGCGCTAGCAAAAATGGCTTGCACATCTCCGCGGTGCTTGTACTGCATGCAATCGCACAGGAAAACTGTCAATCGAAACGTCGCGGTCAATCCACTCAATGTCAGTGTATAGACAGTACATCCCAAACAGAAAATCGACAAAAAAAGAAACAAGGAGAATATTATAGACGTATTGAGAATAACGACTCAATTTTTTTTTGCGGCTAAATTACAGGGGTCAGGGAAAGTGATGATTATGAAAATAAATAAAAAGCGACAGATTTTACCCGGGTATTTTTTTTTTTTCTTTTTTTAATTAAAATCAACGCATCATCGCGTATGACGTATGCCGCGTGTTGGTATTTGCATACCTTTCCACAGTTTTGCGTAATAGAGCTTTCTGCATTCTAAAGTCTTCTCATTTCTTCAACTTTCGGAATTTTCTCTTCAGTAACGTATCCTTTCCAAGTTACGAGCAAGGATTCATATTTTTAGTACTAAAATACATGATTTCGAAGAAAATCATTCAATTTAATTTAAACGACGACGTGAAGCAATTATTCAAATCAATTGACTTAAATCACTTGATTCAACCTTGTTGAACTATGATATTTATTTATTGTAAATAACAACAATGTAAAAGGCTCGCAGGCTAGTCACACCTGAGCGATTCAATAATCACAAATTTTTAGTTCATTATGTACTTACACTGTTATACATAAAATATACAGTTCAAAAATATCTATACATACGTGAACGTAACAAACGAAATTAAAATACGAATATTTTGTAATATTAGGTACCCTCAACTAGATTAACATTGCCCCATTGCGTATTTGTACACTGACTGAGATAGCCGAATGGTTTATCGGTATGTATCAATCCTAAATAGAGGTAAAGGGGTCAAAATCAATCCAGTCAAAGGTATGCAATATTTGTTCCAAGAAGCCCAACATAAGAAACGGGTAGCTTAGGCATTAGATACTGAACAGATCATCATAACATGTTTTTAAAATTATTAAAACAAAAGTACACAGCTTGAGTGAGTCAAGGCAGGCAATTAAAATAGACAGTGCACTTCAGTCAAATAGTACATCACATTTGCGTTTTCGCCAACTATTCGCGAATTTTCCCAGATACCACGAAACTCGCTCGGAGTTACAAGGAGATGATAGGTTCACGTTGACATCATAATATAAGGAGCATGACAAAATTCGCTACAAGTAAGCACGCAGCTTCATTGCTCTTGTAAACTGAGGTAGTGATAATGTCCGTGAAATTTTTTAAGGTACACGGACACAGTGATATGCGGTTGCAAAATACAGTCAATGAGATGATCATTACTTATGATGAAAAACAACGCTCCCTGCTTACTTGGAGTGAATTTTCGAATACTCTATACATTGGACATGTTTCTAGAGATTTAAAGCTACGTAGAGTTTCGTCCTCGCCGACCACCCTCGCGATCTCCTGCACCAGCAAGCCACCTGCTTACTCTAGGTATCATTTGCAATGGTTGCATGGTATCCTTATAATGTTCCTCAAGAACATCTGTAATAGGAGAAAAATTTATGCGTGTAGATACACGGTTAATTTAACGTATACGATTTTTACCGAGTGCTGATTGAATTCGTGAAAAATACTTGTCATTGAGTACCTCTTATGCACTCAAATACACCGGTCCCACTGAAATTCCGCTTCCCTTCTCCTCTAACTTTTCGACCACAACCACTGAAGTGGATTTGAACGGCTTTCGATATAACTGCGTTCATTAATTTTCCTACATCATCTTTCCACGAGGTAGAACCGGCAATAAGAACTGTGAACAGTGATTTCTGGAAACAGTAAGAAACGTGTGTTTAATGATAGATCATAATTGTAAAAATAGTATAACAAGAGAACCATATCGTTGTAAGTATTCTCAAAGAACAAAAAAAAATTTATGAACAAAAAAACTGGTTTGATGGATATGAATGCAGAATGTGTTTAAACATTTCTATGAAAAAATAAATTTTTAATCTTTACTTACAAGTGATTGCTTCTTCTCTTGATCGCTGCATATCTGGTCTTCGAATGCCAAGTAATCTTCGAGATTTGTTATTGGTAAAGAAATGCCCAACTTGTCACGAGCGCTGGATATGTTTTCTGAGCGTGCCTCGCCTCCGGTTGAAATTATTATCGTGTTTTTGACCTCGTTGATTTTTTTTTCCAGTTCATACAATATACTTCTTCTTGAAGACCTGATTTCACTGCTAATTTTTTTTTCTAAATCACCAATTCTCTGGTCAATATAGGTCATCCAATTTTCTGAAACCATATACATAAATCATGTGCAATTACTTATCGTATATCGTAGATGATCAAGAGCCTTGAATCAAATTTTTTTAGAGCATAAATTGACTACGTTACCAGGGACATCAATGTTCTAGGTCTCCAAGAGCAAGTTAAGAGTTGCTCACGTTAGTTGTTTGGGAGAGGGATAGTTTTTTGTAATATATTTTTCCTTAGCAATCTACAACGGTGTGCACCTGCTTCGGACCAGAATGTTTTCCTGATTCACAGTTTAGACACAGGTTTTAAAATTTGTAAAACACATTGTTCACATCTGTGTTTTATCAATAATAATACTGAATAACGTTGTGGCCTGATACTTGTGCACACCGCTATAATATGACAACAATTTTGTACATCTATTTTATTTTATGTATTTGTTATATATTTTCGGAGATATATTTCGATACCGAAATTTGTTCCAGTACTGCGTTTCAATTATCGGATCTATAACAAATAAATTCTTCACATTGTTCTAATTTTTTTTTTCTTTTCTTTTCTTTTTTAATGACAAGGTGTCCAGCGGCTTAACGATTTTGAAATTTTTGACAATTCCAGATTTTTCAAACCAAAATTTGCGCCGTTCCAGAATAAATAGCGTAGACCTCGTTTGGCAATTAAATACAAGAGATCATCAATTTCAATCTTTTCAAAGCTTTTGAAAGGCAAATTGCGCGCTCTGTTCAAATTTGAACAGATTTTCTGATACTTTAACGAAGTAACGAGAGTTTTTCCTGAGCTTTTCAGGTTTCAAAGATTTTTCAGATCACTGGACACCCTGTCAGTAATTTTTTAACAAAATATAATTAAAACTGAAGACAAATAGTGTTGAAAGTAAATATTACAACTGCTAATATTTAGCATAAACGTATGATTATTCGATATTACTTACTTTCGTTGGCCGTCAAGTTGAATATCACAACCACACTACGTATACCGACATGATGAACAACACTCACTCTGGAGTTGGAACATTAGTGTACCGGTACAGCACGCGGGAATGGCGGTATGAGCGAGAGGATTTAGGCGCAATAAAAAACATATGTTTATGCGATAGTGCTTCACGTTTTTTATAAAAGTACAAACAGCAAATTATTCCTTTGCAAATGTAAAAGCAAATTCTTTGCTCTCACTGTAAGTAAAATCATACTTTGTGGTCATTATCTTCTATCAGGGTGTCCAGCTATAATGGTAATGAACGATTGCCTGTGATTTCTACATTTATTCCAGGTGCTATAAAATTTCATGAAAATTTCACAATTTCAGAATTTTCATGACTGGACACCTTGTCTATCGTCAAACTATGTGAAACTAATTTTTGACGCATATCCTGCTGTAAAAGCACGTTGTTTTTTTTTTTTTTTGTTTCTGTATAAATAAAATGTGACGATGGTGAACTTTCACTACTGCCGAGCTAGGACCGTAGGGTTCTGAATAACCAAAGGTGTCTATTAGGATCTTATTTAATTACCCTGTTCAATCAAGGCCCCAGACAATTGATCCTATGATTTTCAGGCCTTCCTATTTCGAAAGACGTAAGAATTCAATGTATCAGGTCTTCTATTTTGACGATTGTGCTAAAGAGAAGTTCGATATAGACTAATTGCATTGCATAGAAAATATGTTCCAATTATAACATGCTAGTGAGAGAAGTGGCCATCGAAAGGCACTGCGTAGAAGAAAATGTGATGTCAACTAAACCCAAGCTAAGTGGCTGTTGAATGAAGTAGAAAAAAAACTTGATTTGGCAATTGAAGACTGATATACATATATGGATTTTTATTCTTGGATCAGATTTTATGCCATCACCAACAAATCTTGAACTCTGAAAGCCTGTGTGGGGCCCAATCTGTAACCAGCCCCTTCCTACTAAATTTTTACATGCGAATAATTACAGACTATACAGAGACCCATCGGGACAACATTTGAGGATCCTCAATGAACTGGGCAGGAAAGTATGTGTGCAGATGCAGCGGGTTAAATTTCAACATTTGTATTGTCATAACATTGCCACAAAAACTCAATGCAAAACAGTTAAGTAAAAAGATAAAGGAGGTATTTGCGCTTTCTGAAAAGGTACTGTTGAAGGATGTCTGGGTCTAAAAAGACACTTTCAATAACCGAATTTTGTCACAGCAGTTTAATAGTCTTCCGATGAATAATCTGCTAAAGAAGATCTCATAGAAAATTCATTCTAAGTCCAAACTGTGGTTAAATAAAATCAACAATGGCTTATAAATCTTGATTCGAAAGTCAGAAAAATCTGATTATCCTTCCAATGACTATTAATGTGTTATATACCGTGCGTTTTAGTGGAGGTGCGACATCAAACAACAAATAATGGTCATTTGTTTCCCACGTAGCCAATGGGCACGCGATATGCGTTACAAAAGCCGATCTTTCGATTGTTGGACCAGTTTCTTATGTCGCTCCTCTACGAAAACGCACCGTATATGACAAGACTGGGTTAGTGATGATTTCCTTCGGGATGCAATGATTTTCGCAAGAAGCTCCCTTGTCAGTTGCAAGAGGCCCTTGAATCTCATGTTTAATTTTCAATTATGACAGCCTTTTTTGTTAAAAAAAAAACAAAAAAAAAACAAAAACAAACCATACTCAATATACCACTCTATACCACAGTTTTCATTTAATTTCTCAATTTTAAGTACCGCCAAAAAAATCTTTGGATCAATCTTTCTTCCCGTATTACTCACCTTTTCTTTTGTTTGCTACAGCTTTTAATAATTCAGCAGCCAACATGCTAGTTCCAGAATGTTCCCCGTTGCTGGTGACATTCAAGTTGTCCGTTTGCAGGTTGTCCAAATCCACATCCGGAGTGGTACTACAGTCTGTGTTTACTTCAAGTTCATCTTTGATAAAGACACAATTTTGGATAAGTTGTTCTTCGTTAATTGAACGTCCAGCATTGGTGTCTTGCGCTGCGCTAACTCCAACCGTTTCAACTTCAGGCTCTGCTTCAGAAGTATTTGAAGTACTTTGAGCCAGGTTTGGCTTTTTAGAAGGAGATTCCGTCATTTCTTCAGAGTCCAAGGACCTCTTATGACCTTCCGAAGTCCCTTTTGATACCTCTGACAATGCAGGATTACGATTTAAGCTTTCCAACATCTTTGCCATCTCTTGGAGCTTGCGGCTAGAACTTTTCAGACCCAAAGGAGCTTCCGGATCACCTTCCGGTATTCTTTGAAATGTCTTTGGGGTTAAATCGTTTGATATTTCTTTTATTTTAGTTTCATTACTGTTAGGTGTTTGCTGTAGAAACGACCAGCTTCCAACGTTTGAACATTTTTCAAATTTTCTTGCCATTTCTTGCAATTTTTTACTAGAACTTTCATAAGATTCGGGAACCGAATTGTCTAAGTTTTTTTTACCGAGATTTGAAACATATTTTAGAAGATTAGAAGCCGGTTTGTTCGACCGACCTGGAATCATTTCACATTCCGTATCATTTTTCGGATTATCAGTGTGGTCAAAGTCAGCGTTCAAAGTAGCAAAATTTTTCACCCCAAATCTTATCCCTGGATTATCGAGTTCTTGAATTTGCTGTAAACCGGTTATTTCTAGGGTATCCGCTATTTCCAATAACTTTTTAAGGTCGTTTTGGAATACCTGTACTTCACCGCAGTACATAAATGTCATCAGACTTCTAAGATCGTCAGCATCAATATTATGCAGGACAATCATTGGATGAGGATGTTCATTTTCAGTCAATAAACGACGAAAAAATTTACTCGTATTTGCCAGTATCATTTTATGACCCTTGATCACCTCCCCATCTTTACATACCAATGAAACGTCGACAAATTGTTGCGACTCGTAACACGAGTCGAAAGAAAGTGCTAAATGAGACGAAAAGTTATCCCACTTCAAGTTCAACTGGATCACTTCCGCTTCACTCATTTTCCGATTAATTAATTTTTATTTATGTTGTTATTATTGTTTTTCTTGGCCGGATCTACGTACGCACGTCTTAAGCTTTAATAACACTAGCTGTCACGGAACTGTCACTATTGTCAATTATTTTTGTCACTGTAATCCTACGAGGCACGTGTGCATTGAATAAGATTAGATGTTTTCTCAAAAGCATCGAATGTCAAAGCAAAGATTACTGCTGTGGAATTTATACATTGAGGTTTCACGTATGTATATGTGGTATATTCGCTATCGATGCGAAATTCCCTTCATTCCCTTCATTCGTAAAAGTTTCAGTTACCCGATTCGCTCGATTCGAGCCAAATTGCTAATTGTATTTTCGTCTACGTCCTTAAACGAAGATTTTCTCGTGTGTAAACTAGCACTAGTTATTGACCTTTTAAACCCTTGCTTCTTGATTTCGTTCTGTTGCCCTCGATTCCACGATGGACGGGATGCATGGACATAAACGCTCGCGGCTCGGAAGTCGATACCATCTTTACCCGACGCTCAATAGATGGCTGCACCTGCCGATGATTGAGACTGTTTCTGTTGAATTCTAAGATAATATACGAAAGTAAGCCGATTTTCCTACCGAAACTGGGCCCAGCCTAAGCCACTTTCTTTTTTTCTACAAGAAAGAAAGAAAAAAAGAAAAAAAATTTTCTTGTTGTGTAGTTCCTGTTCGCCTATAAAACTATCATCGTTTCACACGTTTCAAAATCCCAGTAGACTAGACAAAAATTGCGAGATTTGAAACGAATTCAATTTCCAATCTACGAATCCGTGTAGAATTTAAATGCTACAATTTATACTGTCTCATTCTCGACACGCGAAATATTAGTTTTGATCAGTTCGGGTTTTTGCTAAATGAGTAATTGCAAATTCGAAATATCAGGGATGTAGGTGACCGAACCCTGCAGGTGAAAATTTGTACTCTTACGAATTTTTAGAAAAATTCGAACAATTTATAGTTTTTCGTAAGAAAAATGTAGATTTTCGTAGCTCTTCATAAAAAATTATAGATTGCCGTGGTTTATCATAAAAAATCGTAGATTTTCGTAACAATTCATTGTCATGGATGTCAAATTCAATAGGAACTGCATGTTCATTGAGTGTGGATCCAGCCACAGTTCAGCGTCCGTGTTGCGAGGCATTCCACCTGATTGAAAAATCAGAATTAATCATCGAGTTTAACGAATTATCAAATTATTCGCTGCAGGGGTACAGTTTAACGTCTCTTCATAAAAAATTATAGATTGCCGTGGTTTATCATAAAAAATCGTAGATTTTCGTAACAATTCAGAAAAATTTTCTCAATAAGGCTATAGAAAAAAAAAAATTTTAATTTCACATTAAAAACCACGAAAAGTTCGAAATTCGTTTTCAATGGAGTTCATTAAGGTCGTGAATTAGACAATGAATTATAACATTACAATGATCGACAATTGACAGAGCCTCTAGTACTGTGGAAGATCCACAATGATTTTTGGTATAAGATTAGTCAATTAGCCACGAAATATTTCTGATGTATAGAGATAGGTATCTTTCTGAGATAGACCAGATTTTCTTTCTGCTTTTCTGTTCAGCAGATGAATAAGTTTCAAATACCACATATATATGTATGTATACCTTATGTTATATCAAATATTATAATTACATTTGGTTGCGTGTAATGAGAACAGAAACAGCTTCCTCGTTATTCGAAGACCCAGAGATAAAAAAGAAGTGCGGCTGTCGAGTAACAATTGAGTTATAGTTTTGTAATGATCACGTTAGGTAATTTGCAGAGTAATTATATCGTTCATGTGACATTTTCTCACACAAAACCAGTACTCGATTAATTTATATTTTATCTCTGATAAGTATATAGGATTACATTTATTTGACATCATTAATCTGAATATCAATTCGATAACTGATGAATTATTGTATATAATCTTTAAGCTGATAAAAAAACGTATGAACGGACTACTGGCTAATCCTGGTACAGGTATGTACTTGCTATTGCAAATTTACTATCATGAAATTTGAAATTTAACCTCTATCATCACAGGATACAAGCTTATAGGATTTGAAATATCATTGGTTGACATCGGACGTATAGGTAATGTAATTCTAAAAGTTGTCTATGTCTATCAGTACATTTAAATATGAAAGATATTGTGAAAATTTATCAATCCTTGGTGTAATTAGGTTTTAACATTTTTTCGATAAATTTCCGACAAATTCTAGGCAAATATTTTTGAAGAGAATTTAGAGATAATCCACCATCAAATATGAATATAATAACTCAAAAAAATGTTTTGAAATGGTTTAAAGCCCTCGTTAACATGATTGAGACACGGTTTCAAACCAATTTTGAAATATGATCGGTTACCAGAATTTATTATTCCCCATTTCCAAATTTCGTTGTTAAAAAGATTAATTTTTCAATCCGTCTTTGATCCTATCCGAATAATCTACGAATCAGACTGTACAATTCTTCCAAGTCACAAACTCGTCATAGTTGAATGATTAAAATTTGTAAATAAAGCACCTAATTATCTTATTGCCATAATATTTCCAAAGGATTCGTCCATTCATTTTTTCATCCTGATTTTAAGGATCCAAATTAATTTACAGATTGTGAATCAAGACTTCTTCGCTCTGCACGAGAATGAGATATCCGTTTTAACTTATATGTCCGATAAATTGATAAAATATATACATAGAAAAATTAGCGAATTGATTGATCAAAATATATTGATAAAATATTTATTGTTAAGCACAATTAAAAATATACATTATATACAATGGTTCGTCTTACATAGTTTGAAAAAATTGACTTAATATTTTTGTTAAATAACTACACAATAATAATTATAGCCGATGATTTTAAAACGGCTATACAGATAGCGTTTCAATCGTATGATAACAGGCTAATCGTAACGTTATATCTCTAAGATTTAAGATCGATATTGTGGATATAAGGGCACGTTGTGATCAACTATATACTTAATATATTTCCAGTCTGAACCAGACTTTGACAATAAGACAGTCAGAAAGAAATATCTGAAAACAGATCTAACAATATGTATAATAAGCGAAAAACAACGTACTATATGTCGTATACATATACCTAAATAAAGAACAATGGTAATACTAATATACTAAAAACAGTATCAATACTAAATTACGATAATAACAACAATGGTAATATTAATATTATAGAATAAGAATTTAATATAGTGAATATATATTCACTATTGAAACTATATCTTGCCGCTGCTATGTACAAATCGGAGTAATTATTAGATCTACAAATAATAATATAATATAATATGCGTATAACTATAAAGTACAGCTATTTTAGATCTACAGTACGTAATTGTTATTATTTTAAATAGTTAATTTTTAAGTTATCTTAAAAACAGTATAATACATGCACCGTCATTTTATGCGGCCCATGATAATACATATTATACCTATATAAAAAGTTTTTAAATAACAGCGAAGAAATTTTTTTTTTTTTTTCAATTTATTTCTGTACGTTGTTAGGTAAATTTTAAGAGATTTTTTTTTTCCCCGATAATTATTGAGCTAAGCTCCGTATATAATATTGTCGCGTACGAAGTTGGTCCATATAATGTATAATTATATTATACGTATAAGGTATAGATAATTAATTGCAGTGATTGACGAGCATCCGATTAGTTGCATGTGATTTCACATCCGCGATATACATAATTCCAGCTTTTCGCTCTTTTCAGATGTTCACAAAACGCTATTATACGCATCTCAGTGCAAATATTTCACGATTACTTTTCTCTAGTTTAGTAGTAGTAGTTCGCCTCACCCTGACGAGAAACGGGCTCGGGGTTTGACCCGCAGATTTCTGAAATTACCTCTCTGTTGCCTACGAAACGAACGTAACGAGTACAGGCGAGGATGAAGAGTGCAGGGACTCGCTGATCTGTTTGGAGTAAAGTGTAAGATAATCATTTAGCATCGGACGGAATTAGCAATTCAGAAAATGATTTGAAACGCACAAACGATAAAAGAAAAAAAAAAAACGATATACATCGTAACGCAAAAATTTTCGTGCGCATGCGCAGCTGCGATTGGCGCAAGTATTTTAATTACAATCATGCAATTGTTAAACGAACGATCAGGATCAGTAATATTTTAAAAGTAAATAGCGCACAGCATACATTATATCGGCGAACAAACGAACGGAATCAATCAATGTCTCCGTGGCGCGAGACTCTACCGAGTCTCTTGATTTGTCAGTGAGTTTGTTCCGACGCGTTCGCCGATAATTAGTGAATATAATTGAACAAAAAGTTAGTATTGTTAGGTCACACACTCACATGCCTTCTCATCTTGTAGATTCAAGCCGGTGTGATTATTGCAATTTGATGTTTGTATGTAATGGCGCGGCTGCAAAGGGCGTCCTTCCTGATCTTCGACCAGGACAACAAGTCCGTGATTTGTATTGCGAGAGCCACTGGAGTGGCGCCAATGTTTGACTGCATCTTTCACGTCTAGAGCCAGATGATCACCAGTTGTTATCAAGGAAGCCACTTTCGAATCTATCAGACGTTTCCTGATCGCTAAACGAACAGAGAGAGAGAGAGGGGGAAAAATATAGTCAGAATATGACAACGCTGATGACGCCGTTTTACGACGACGGGGTTAAAAGATTGACCACTGATATATACTAACTGTGATGTTTTCTCAGCGATCTTGTGTAATAATAGACCGATATCCTGATCTTCTTATCCTCATTCTCTACGCCGTCGAGGATCGTCGATGTAGTGGTGGTTCCATTAACTTGAGGTATTCTGAACAGTCTTAATCTTGCGGCAACCAAATGCTGGTTGGATGTCAAATTCAATAGGAACTGCATGTTCATTGAGTGTGGATCCAGCCACAGTTCAGCGTCCGTGTTGCGAGGCATTCCACCTGATTGAAAAATCAGAATTAATCATCGAGTTTAACGAATTATCAAATTATTCGCTGCAGGGGTACAGTTTAACGTCGATTCACCAAAAATATCAACATTTCTATAAAAATGACTAAAAATTCAAATTCAAATGACCAAAAGCTGTATTTGAAAAAAGTCGTAATAAGTTGTAAGTCGATATAAGGTCTAGTATTTATGAATCCCAATTACTCACATGTAGGTGAGAACATGTCAAGCTTTTCCCGGCGTGGCTGCAGAGGATTGCTATTACTGGTAGAATTGAGACGTCCAGTGACCAACAAGACTCTCGACTTTATTTCATCCTCGGTCTTTTGCTTCTGACTAAATGGAACAGATGAGAAAAAATTTTTTTTTTTCATTATTCGTCTGAATTCCTCAAATTTCGAACATGCTGCGTTTTAGTTCAACATTGAATTAGACACTCTTACGCAGTTTCAAAAACGAAACATGTATATAATATGTATACTTATAAACACTGGCTCGTGCAACGACTACTAATTTTTTCTCTTCAAAAACGTTACAAAAATTTAAATACCAAACTAATAGTATCGTTAAATACAAAAACAAAGAAACCGTAGTTTTCTACTGATTTCAAATTCTTTTTGGAAAAATCTATCAAAATTCATGTGCAACAACGGTGGGTAAAAAACTTCGTACATAGTTATGTACATATAACAAGCAAAGCGGAAGTCGAAGAGATCGGAGTGAAGTAAAACAAGTCTGGGATGTCTTCACGCGCATGTTAGTTACATCGTTCGACAGGTTGATTAGCATAATTAATTACAGTCAGTCTACCTGCAGGACGTGGTCCCGCCAGACTATGTATACCTATATACCTATACACATATCTCTTTCTGTTGCCTATGTAACAACTACCTACTACTAGCATTTCCTCTCCCCCCCCTCCCTCCCTCCCTCCCTCCCGCCCCCCCTGTCTAGCAAGCGTCTGGGACGACGAACAGCTGCTCCCTACTACCTCAAGGCAAGATTGGAGTCACTGACCACCTCCGTTCCCCAGAAGCCAAGGTGAGTCGCCTCTTTTACCTATTTCACCGTGTTCAGACGGATAGCGGAGAACATAGAGAATTATATATGTACTGCTTACAGTAGTGGCCCCGCGATTTCTTTGAAATTCTACAATCCGAGTTCAATTCTAGACATGTCTTTGCATCTAGGTGTGCCCATCAAGTCACGTGCATCGACGTCTTCTTACACGCGTCTTGTCTCTATCTTTTATTTTTTTTTTGTTCCCCTCTTCGTCTGTCTGTCTGTCTATAGGTATGTCTGTACGTCTGTCTATCTGTCTGACGGGACGGTTGAAGAAAGTGTGCTGGGTCTCGTACGTGCGAGCTATCGGTGTCAACGTAAAATGAACGGATCAAGTCTTTGGATGGAAGAAAAACAAAAGAAAAAAAAACAATAACGTAGAAATCGTATTATATCTGATGATGATAAAAAGGGGCGGGGGGAGTAAAAAAGAAATTCAATAATGAAAAGAAAATGAACAAACGAATATAGGATCCGAAAAATAGAGGATAAAATTATCAATTGCAATTGATAAATGGAATTGATAATCTTTTCACTCGCGGATATAGGGCCTCGTGGTTGAAAATATGAATATAGATATTGTGAATGTAACGTATATAGGAAGGCGCATAGACAAGGTCGGAGCGTTTAATTAAAATGTATTACATAACCACGTATAAGAGCAGCCTAACTGCACTCAGACTAGACACTGGTCATTATAGGGGTTCTCAACATTTATTGTTAGTTATTTGCTTACAGGTCCCTTCGGGATTATAACAACCGCAGACAGTGCGTGAAACGATGAAGACAGCTGCAGCATCACGTATACATATAATATCGTTCGAACCAACATCACCCGGTGGTGATTCAAAAACTACGCCTATGCGCGAACGGAATATGACTCGAATGCATGCAGTAGTATACAAACGTCTAGACTTAATGAAATAAAAGAAATTATTACTGTATAACGTTGACACGAGGCATACTCCGATCGAGGATTATCTCGATAATATGCGGATAGTAATTCTTATCTATCGCGGCTATCTGGCCAAACTAACGCGTGTAGGTACCAAAATCAAATTTCACGATATACCTCATTGCCACGTGTATAACGTGGGCTGCAGTGCATATGAATGGGTAGGTATGCGATTCAACATGTGTTCGATAAATAGCGAACAAGTTAATTGTGACGCAATAGACGAAGGACTGTATGCTACAGCCTGCAGTTGCCGATTGCAAGTGAATCAATATAAGTCTTACAAAAGACATTTATCATTACATTAATTACGTGTAGATCGAGAAATACGAGCATCAGTTTTTTTTTAAATGGAATATCACCGTATACCCTCTTGAAGACACCTCGACGAGTCAGACAAGTTGACATTTTCGCGATACCGTTTCGGTTCTTGCTGTATTATTATTCATAAACCAAGTAGTGGGCGATTTTAAAGTTTTGGCAAGTAAAGACGCTCTTTTCTAAGAATTTGTTTCTAAATTTCAACGTTTCTATACTCAGAATGCCAGTAGGACGTCAACACTTCGATTTACGTATCGGTATAGATATATAGTAGTTAGAACTGTTTTGGCAAGCAGGGTTTTCTCGTGGGTAGATTTGAAACGTGCACGAAAATAAATCCCCGAAAACACAGCTATAGGTATATATAACCAATAGATTACATAGCATCAGACGCATATTATACGCTTATAGACGAAATTATTAGCATGCTTATAACAGTTAATAAATTCTCACATCCACGCTTTGCAATACCATTTCGGCTTACCAATCGGTACTCGTCATCAAGATGACGAAAATCACTTACCTGATGATAAAGGACGAGATATTTCCACTGGAATAATGAAACAGTAGAGTAAAGGACACAGAGATGCGATATTGTCGACAGATGAGGTAAGATATCAAAAAAGCGAGATAGAATTGTATAGATAAAGTTATGTAAGGTACAATAACGCGATGCTTACGCTTGATGACGACGTTGATAGGCGGTCAGGTTGGAAAAATCTTCAACGGAAACGTTGCTGTTTGAACTCAGCGGCTGGGTCGAATCGGAGACGAAATTCGGCGTACCTTTAGCCGGGTTCAGCTCTTCGGTAACCGTCCGATTCCTAGTTGTTACATCGTCAATATTCTGGTACAGTGAATCATCGTACGAAGAATCCGTGGTTTCGTTCTCGTTTTCGGACTGCAGGAAGTCTATGTACTCGGGGATTACTTGATACACGTTGTCCTGGACCCACCTGAGTCCTTTGTACTTGGGGGTCGTGCTCGTGCGATTTTCCACCGAGGTAAAGTTGCCGGTGACATTTGGTGTCTCCGTGGTCGACGAGAGGGTTGACACGCTCACCGAAATTCCTGTACGATTTTCCTCTACCTCGGTAGGTTCTTGAACAGTTTCGTAACGGAAGTGACTTTCGGGTAGCCGAGTACTACTGACCGGAACTTTGAGATCTTCATTTTGATTCCTGGATGGGATAGTCTGACTGTCAATCTCGTTGTTCTCTTCCACCGTATCCTCAGTGGTGGAAAAATAATTTTTGGGTACGTTGTAAAGTTCGCTCAAAGTGTCTATCTGGTCATCTCTGGGAGCAGGAGAAGAGTTAGCGGAAGTAACAGCTGTGAGAAAGTTATTTCCGGTACCATTAGGCGCCGATTCAAGATTCTCGTTACCAAAGAGACCCGAATTCTCCTCGGAACTTGAATCGAATTCAGAGTCGTTATAATTGATCGTGAATACAACATTTTTTTCCAACAAATCAACGACATTCGGAACAGTCCCGTTACTCTTTCTCATACGATCTACGAATTCCTCCCCGTTGGCATTTGTCGATTCGAAATTTGAGGCGGCATATTCATAGTCGTAAGTCGCCTGCTTATTAAAGGCCTCATAATCGTAGACATTTTCGGTCATTTTCGCTGAATTTGACTCCTCGGAAATCTGTTCCCAATCGCGATCTAACTTCGGTTTTTCATTTTCAACATTAATGGGCTTTATCTCCTCATAAATTATCTCCTCGATATTTTTCTTCTTTTCAAATTCTTCCCTTATCTTACGAACCTGTTCCGCATCATAGTTCAAGCTCTTCAAGAGTAACATGTCGGCGGAGGTAAGATTCCCGGTAATTATTTTCAAAACCGCTTTGTCAAGCATCCTCTGAATTCTCGTTTTACTTATTGGCTTATCGAGTTTACCTTGATACCCGAACGAAATGGTATCTACAGATTCATCCTGACCGGTAACCGCCAAGTGTTCCTGCAGAAGATCGGTCCTCGATGTCGTCGCATAGATGCTCTCCAGTTCCGAATTAAGATTTGAATTCTGGACCGTTTCTTCTATCGTTTTTGGCGGATCGGGCAATTCTCGATCGGCTTCATCCTTGAGATCCTGACGGTGTATACGACGACACAAAACACTGCTCGACGCTATTAAAAGGAGCGACAGTATTCCCAATAAATTCATTTTGTCATCAACCTTTTCGGACGTTTTATTTTTTCGAATTATTACAACGCGGTATTTTAAGTGGAACGATTTTTTAACGATCCAGTTACCGATCCGAGTTACATCCAAGTTATAAATTGTACACAGAATATACTAAATGTCAATGTACGTCACAATGTATCGTGGCGATGTTATTATTTTGGTAGATCGCCGATTCTCAGAAGAATAAATTCTACTTCGTGGAATAAAGTTAGTTTTTATTTAACGACACGTTATATATTTTCTCTTCTCAACACGATTTTTCGAATCACGGATATGCATTTGCGATAATAGTTAAAGCGTTCAAAGCATAAATTGTCTGATGTGTGGAATTTTTACCCGCGGTTATAAAGCAGGTGAAAATTATTTTGAAATACGCGTTCGGAGAACTTTGAACTTCGGTAAACACGTGAACGCGATCAAGATCGATTATGTATTATCAAATAAATCGTATCTGACGTTATGGTGCGTTACTCTACGAAGATTCCTGTGCGTGTGCTCGGCCTGAGGCGTTCGTCTCAACTGAGCCGAGCAGAGACACCACAGACATAATTCTGTCTACTCAGTAATTCCCAGCCACAACTATACCAGCAACTATACAACGAAATTTTCTATCCTCTCTCAAACAATCAGATTCTTGCAAATATCAAAACGAGTCGTTTTTATTACGATCTTTGCCTCGCGAGCAAAATTCCAATTTTTATCTTCGATCCTTCCGGTGAGTTATAGGTACGGTACATACGTGTTCTTTAAACGAGACTTCGATTTTAGTTTGACCCTGATTTTTCTTCCAGCTCGCGATATTCCTCGCCAAGATGAAATATTAGGACCACAGTTCTGTACGAAGCTATTTCTATCCGGATATTTACGTGGGTATATATTCAACGGATGTAAGAGACGAAATGTACGGTTCTTTGGCGAGCAGAAGGCGATGAAGCCAGAAAGCGCAATGCCCGGATTATTATTATTATTATTATAATTATAATTTTTCTCCTTTTTTTCTTGATCACGAAATGATTCCGCTGAAAAAAAAAATCTCAGTATATACTTGAGGTGACTGCGAGTTTAGATGTCTCTCGAGGGGCTGAGATCGAGGCTTATATAGGGTGTCTCCCTCTCCGATGTCTAGACGAATCGAAAGATATAATCTTTGAATCATAATGTATTGACTCCGATTTATCAGTGTCAGAAACCCCAAAACTGCGATACATTGTCTACAGACCGTCGACGATCGTCTGTCGAGACGCACGTTGTTGGAAATTTAATCATCGCTTTACGCGGCTAAATATTTTTCTCGATTTTTATATGGTCGTCCGTTCGCCGACGTACGCGAAATCGGATGATACCGCGAAATTATAAAATAATCGCGTATTTGAAATCAGTCGATAGCTCTGCTCTTTGCCTTGCCCCACAGGGTGCCCCTTCTTCTCTTCCTCCTCTTCGCCCGTCTAGTCCGATCGCGCGGTCACCGTCACCACGTGCGCTACAAACATAATAAATTACCGGCTACCTATCGTATGATGTTGAGAAGAAGAAAATAAATCTGTATAATCAACGTCGCAGATACTGCTTACGTCACCGATAGATCATACATTCGATTTTTTTATTTTTTTTTTTCTTACAAATACAGCAAAACAATTTCGACAGATAAAGGTTACCTGTTCTCCAAAAGTGCGACTCTTCTCGTTCTACAAATTACTCCAATTTTACGTATCCTACATCGAGAAGAAGAGTCAACAGCCTAAAATGACATAAGTAGTTATCAATCTCAGTTTTCGAGAATTTTATTATCATCTTCATTCTTTTTCTGCTTATTTCCGCTTTTTCGGACAACCATATCGAAATTGATTTTGAATTTCAGATCATTTCTGTGCTCTTACACCGAAGACGGGATCCCTATGTATACATCCGTGGGGTGTGGTAATTGTATATAGGAACATACTCGTACATATACATACATAGAAAAAAAAAATTAATAAATTAAAATATTAAAAAATTCGGTGCACTGTACGCGGTGATTTATTCCAAGAAGCGATCTGCATAGCGAGACGTCGATTGGTGAGTGACACACAGCTCGTGATTAATTGCCGAGTTTACTACCGCAAACCGGAATAATCTGATGCAAAGATTGGCCGCTCCAGGTCGTCGTGCATCGCTGGAGTTTGCTGCACCGGGACACAAGATAATTAATTAGTATATAATTTGCATACAGATAATTATCCGCAAGTTTACGCATTTTTATGCATCAAATCACGTTTTTAACGTACCTACCTGTGCTGATACGTGTTTTGTACACTTGTATACGCGTATCATAGTAAACGACCCGCCCATACGAGATGGAAAAATTCTGAGACAGGTAGGTAAGTCGGACGTATAGGTAAATAATATATACCTTCATACATGTATATAGGTGGGGCATTCCATGTTAATTCGAGCTGAGTTTGACCCTTGAGCTCTCGGATTGGACCCGCGATTTTTTGTACCTACGATTGTTCTCACTTTGAAAGGCACTCGGTTTTTTTTTTTTAGTTTTTTTCAAATCGATTTGAATTTTCTACAATTTTCGAAAACGATCATATTGATTGACACGATTTAAAAATCAGAAAAAATTCTGAAAAATCGTGTGTCGTCAGATATCAAAATTTTTGAGCTTAGAGCCGAAGTGGGGAGGTTTTTTCCTTTTTACTGTTTCAAAGCCTTTTCGGAAAAGAAAAGTTTGAAAAATTCGAAGCGGGAGTTATTTTACCATCGATGCTTGCTGAACCATTTTCATACGTCACACCGGATTTTTGAAAAAATTTTCAGATTTTTCGCAAGAGATTTTTGTGAAATAAGAAAGAAAAGAAAAATCTCTTGCGAAAAATCCGAAAAAATTTTCAAAAATCCGGTGTGACGTATGAAAATGGTTCAGCAAGCATCGATGGTAAAATAACTCCCGCTTCGAATTTTTCAAACTTTTCTTTTCCGAAAAAGCTTTGGAACAGAAAGAAAGAAAAATCTCCCCACTCCGGCTCTAAACTTAAAAATTTTGATATGTGATACACGATTGTTCATTTTTTTTTTTTAGATTTTTAAATTGTGTCGATCAATATGAACGTTTTAAAAAATTGTAGAAAATTCGAAGTGAGAACAATCATAGAGAAAAACGTGGGCCCAATCCGCAAGTTCAAGGGTCAAACTCAGGTCGATTTGACATAGAATGCCCTAGGTATATGTAGATATACGATACAAGATGCGTTTACGTCAACGTGTCCCGGGCCAAAATTGTCTCCGTAGACCATAGAGTCGCAAATCTGAAAATCAGGTTAACTCATTCGATTTCTAAGATCGTCTGGAGTAGATCTATGTCAGACGACTAGATCCCCTAGTGTCTATGACCGCAAATGTCTATAATATCACTATCGATCATTGTCACAAAGAAATTTCGATTCATCAAGCTCGTCGTTCCTCGACGCCGAAAGATCGTTACGTCCTCAGCTTCCTAATTGAACCACTGCAACAGACTGGGATTCATTATTTTCAACTCTAAGCCCTGGGAATCCCTCAAGTAACAAATCATCGATGCTTATCCACGAGCCAGAGGAACTACGGAAGAACGTAACTTTCATCGTCAAACGTAACTTTTGACAAATTCAAAATAACGTTGGATGCAATTTTTTATGTTCATTTGTTTCATTGTAAACGGAATTTGAAAAATTTGAGACTAAAAAATTTCCTTATTATCACATCGTCATACACAAAGTTCGAGAATATCTAAAATTTAAAACTGCTTTGATCCTGTCAGGATCTCAAACGGTTATTGTGAGGTATGGCGATGGTCTATACCCTTCGTGAAAACGGAGTCTTTCACAAACGAAACGAATCGCATTTTCCCGGTCATTTCGCTCTGACGGTAATTGCATCATAGGCAAAAGCCTAGGCTTTCCAGATCATCGAGATGGATGAAAATTGAAAACCTGACGCATACGCCCTTACTTATTCAATCTCATAAGTGACGAGCTTGTGCCGTGGTCTCCGGTTCATGGAATACTTAAATGCAAAAATTGTGGCTCACCACAGATCTCCGTATCATGAGCGTATAGGCGTCAAAGGTATCATTCCGTAATTCAATTTTCGAACGATTTGGACAATTACAGGACCCCCCGGAGTTTTCCTCCCCACGTAGTTATATCTGTATACATAATCCGCTTCATCGAGAAATAATGGGAGTAAGTGATACGTACGGTTTACTTATAAGTGTACCGCAATATACTTAACATTATCACCGTTACAACACGAATGCAAACAACAATTTGATCCGACGAGGCCGT
The DNA here is from genome assembly GCA_949628255.1 of Macrophya alboannulata. Taxonomy (NCBI): domain Eukaryota; kingdom Metazoa; phylum Arthropoda; class Insecta; order Hymenoptera; family Tenthredinidae; genus Macrophya; species Macrophya alboannulata. The sequence goes on along the minus strand of OX451206.1, from coordinate 40,720,227 downwards.
ATCGTTATTATTATTGTTATTATTATTATTTTCGTACGTCTAGACGCCGAATTGTCTGATTGTGAGTGTCGAGTCGCCCGGTACTCGGTCGACTCTTCCCCGGTCGTCCCGACCGTTCCCTGCGGCCAGTCCCGGTCACCCTGCACTTCGAGAATTCAGACATGACGTCAGCACGGACACACCGATGCCTGGCTCAAATTGCATCTTTCATTGCATTTCGCTGCTCGCCTCACTTCTAGCTGGTGCAATACCGTTCGCCATATCTAAAGATGTGGATAATATACCGCGAATACCGATTTCTATGACGTTTCTACGAGCCTCGTCGATGGTCAAGAAAAAGGCGTGTAATGTGGTGCAATTGCAATGTTATGCAGCCAACGAGATCGGGCTCACATCGTCCAAGTCTCTCCTCATCGATCTCTGGACCAAAAATTGTTGAAAATAGAAAACTCATAAGTTTGCTATGCTCCGATCTGAGAAGAGTATTGCGAAGTGATTTTTCAAAGTCCTGCAATATTCGATCCAAATGAAACACTTATTTGTTATTTTTCGATGGAACCAATTGCGTGTGAAGTTTGGGGTAGTTTCCACGAAATGGTTCACACCTTGAACGGTTTTCTGTTCTATACTGATCAGCAAGTGGTCATCGTGTGAAGCGATCAGTAATAATCATATCTCAAGTTCCATTTACAAATGTGTCAGTTGTTTTTGTAAGGAGACAGTCGTAGGATTAGGTACTTTCATATCTGACGGGCATAATCAAGCTCATCATCTTCTTTGGGACGAGTACATAGGAGAGATGGGGGCAAAACGGGCACCTCGACTGAATATGAGAATCGAGGGCAAATCACATTCTCATCAGCTCCGGCACATGAACAATTTGACTTATTTCTAGCACTTTCTTTCTGTGTTTCCCCCAAATTTCTATATTTCGTTGAGGTGCCCGTTTGGCCCCCTCTTCCCCTACTAGGATTTAAGGAATCGGTTTGTAACACCTTCGTGACCTTTGATGTAATTTCTGCGATGCTAATTGCCTCGGTCAAACCGAGGGAGAAATTTTTCAGATAAGTAAATGATGATGCAAAGTCTGTTGGACTTGGGTAGATCCATATTAGACGCCAAATGTTCACATTATCCAACGTACGTACGTACGTGCGTGGCCTAGATGTGGAAAATGAAACGGACGCTTTATTAACTTAGGCTTGTATTATCAGCAACTGAAGGTAAGCGGATCCGCCTGGCAAATAGCAGACAGTTTGCAGAAAGGTCATGCTGCATGGTCACGTTCGTATTTTTGCGCTAGGACATGTTAAAATGGAGAGAATCTAGATATGGTCGATATTATCGACGTTATATTGTTGACAAACTGATCTGACAATTTGTATCACTAAATTCGGTCAGTGAATCGTTGAAAAATTTCATCATTTTTCTCCGTTCGAATATAATTTTTGAATTCACCTCGTCTGACCCATGCTGCAGCAGCCGGGCCACGGTCGTCACAATAAATGATATTTGTGTTTAGTCTGCGGTATATTTGGTATATTCGCATGAACGCACGACGATGCTACTACCGCAGGGGCATCTGTACCCCCCGCCTCACCTCCCCCTGTACGTCGCTATACGTTTCTTTCTCTAAAAATTTTTTTTTCTTTTCATTTTTTTTTTTTGTTATTTTGCATTACTCCGTCTCCGTCTCTCGCTCTCTTTATCCATCTCTTTCCATCCTTCTCTCTGTATACCCAACGCGACGCGGCGAACGCAGACCGCGTTCACGAGACAATATAATTACTTTTTATCGTTCCCTGCAGCGATTGAAGTGTTGATATTCTCGTGCAGTTTTCGTAGTATAATTTCCGAACGAGTATACTTTGTTTTTTTTTTTTTTTTTTGGTTAATTTTTATATTTGTTCGACGATCATGATCAGAGGCGAATAATCCTTTACCTCGTTCGAATTAATTGAGATTCTGAGTATCCGTGTGTAACTGAAATTGGCAATTATTGGCGAGTATTCGGATTATCTTTTTATTTATCGAAACGTTACGACGTTTCGACGTCCCGCCGTAGTATCTCCTTCGTCTTCGGAGCAAAATCATAATTATAATCCGTCGACGAGTCAAGAAACAGTTCTAGGTGTTTTGTTTCGAGACGGCGGCCTGCGGTGCGTTTCCCACAGAGGAATTCGACGCGCGGAAGTCGAAATTGCTTTACCTACGGAAATGGTAACCGTAGACCTCACAGAAGCTACGTGACAGGTAAATCTCTCAATGCTGGCGAAATGCGCCATGCAGGATGCAAATTGATCGTCTGACTCCTCTTCGATCTCCACTTACTCCGTATAATGTCTAAGGTATACTGTTTTCGGATCTATCGCGATACTGCGCAACATCTTCGTCGTTTTTTGCAACGTGTCACGTTTCCTCAATCTTTGCTATATTTTCTCGTATTTCGAAAGATCGGTTCCGGTCACGGTCTTAAGCAATATTCGAAATACAAATTCTGAATAATTTATCGATTATTTTCAGTTTTCTATTCCACGTCTTCATCATCATCTACTGAAAAAAATATATACCTACAACAGAATCTAACACTATAAATATAATAACAATAATCCAGTCGTATCAGAGTCGATTTATTATCTATCGTAACATCGGATTGAGGAAAGTGGAGCACTGCACAGCAAGGGGAGATAATGATGACTATCAAAATAGTAATACGTTGCTTTTGGAGTACAGAATATCGGTATAATATTATAGATACTATGAAATTTTGTAGTTGTCAAACGAGGCTCGGTAATATTCGAGCAGGGGTCGACAGTTCGCGAAATTCCTATAAGCCAGACTATCGTATTTTGAATTCTTTATAGATCAAACCGATTTAAAATGAGATCTATCAATACTAGATCCAATAAATCAAACTGTGCTAGCGCTAAAGGACAACTTCAAGGTAAAAGGTCACGCGGTATTCTAGTAAACAGCACGTAAAAATTATGTCTGGATGGTATATTGAATTCCTGGAAGCTGTATCTACTCAGCGTATTTTTTTTTTTCACAAAATATTTGTGGCATCTTTAGAATCCGTTTCAGCTATACGAATTTATTTCCCCGGCTCAAAAATTTAGCTCCAAAAAAATAATCGAAAAGAGATTCGGAATCTGCAGCGGTCAGAATGCATTGATGTGGCGGTAGACGGTTGGACGTTTAAGTTCAGCTACGAAATGAAAACATTCTATTTTGAATCCCGAGGTTGTGCAATAGATCGTGCGATTCGAAATTTAGATTTTTTTTTTCACCGACCGACAACGCGGCGCGTAGCGCGGTATAGTCCTCCCTTCGATTTGCAGACACGTCGCGGTCGCTCGGACATCACCCACTCCATATATCAAATCGCACCAGACCCGCTTCTCTTATCTTGTTGTGTTGTCGGCTTGTGATATGTAGATTAAAGCGCGCGTGCCTCGGTAACTGCTCTGATTTGCATCCCTATAGCATCACGTTGGCGGACTTTGAAAGTATAATCTTTCGATTCGAATGTACGCGCGTAGTCCCCTGCTGCGGGATACACTATTAGGTGAATAATGTCTCTCGTGTCACAGCTTTCGGCGAGCCCGTCTGCAGGTTCACGACTTGTTTCGAAAAGCTATTGCTATCGCTTCTATTGCAATTCACCCTAATATGTAAGTTCAAGAACTAGCTGCGGCGTATGCGATTCTTTTCATCATGCGAATTGAAAATCTTGCCAATCTGATTCACAGGGTGACACAAAAGGGGGCTAATTTTGAAATTAGGTTCAAGTGTAAAGTCTGGTTGTATATCGAGATATTTTTGCAATCGGATATATACGAACTATATCATCTTCGGGTTTAAAAATGGAACGAACTGCGCGGCCGTAGCGCAGCGGCGAGACGCGCGTGCCGAGCGAAGAGCGAAAATTTTATTCGATTTTATTCAAATCTAAGCGACGATATATACCTAACTATACAGCCGTGCGCGATCACCCCACCGCCGTCTGCCGCGAAGAGAGAAAATACGTAGTACGTCTGTGCGACTACTGTATATAAATAGCCCTTGTAGCATTCTGTATAACCAAAAAAATGGTTTAAATATTTGCCTGACTGTGTTTGGATTTGACGCGAGCACGTGTGAAATTTCAATCCGCAATTCTATCGCCGTGTTATCGTCGTGGACCCAAAATTCTAACGAACGATCGAAGGGATAATTGAAGCGAGATGGGTATAAGCAACAAAATTTTAGATTCTGAGATGAATATACAATTTATAGGGACATTCAAATCTTCCGAACAATTAAAACTGTTTACGGATGACCAGATATGGTCCAAAAGTATCAAAGAGTTACGTGAATTTCGTCAGAAATATTGTTTTCAGATATATTCTGGGCTGCAGCCTACGAATTTGAGGTCGAAATTTTTTAATTCATGGTCCCGGTCATGATAATCGGTTTCTAAATGTTCGTGGGGTCGTTGATTAAATTCCGCTCATGAAACTTCAAAATTGGAACCAATTTTAAATAGGTAAGCCATATATTTCCAGATTTGCAGTTCCGAGTTTGACAGATTCGTAGTAATCAGCGACCTCAAAATCTATGAAAATCGATCGGTACTTCTGGAGTCAGATCTGCAATCAGCGTCCCGAACCTCCTGAAGAAGATGACTTCTCGTGAAAGTTACTTTACCGGATTTCTCTCGTTCTAAAAGGGTTAGAACCTCGTCAGAAAATTCCGAAAACATCCCCAATTATGTGAAAATTCTTCAGATATTTCAGGATAAATTCTATGGTTGGACTTAGAGTAATGATTTTTGGCTTTGGAGCAACATCATATTATACGCATGAATCAATAAAATGTTAAAATTGTATGCCAACGTGCCAATTTTCAATAGTCTTAAATTGCTGGTGCAGAAAATTTTACATATAAAATTCTCTAATTTTTTAAAATTGGAACGTAGACGGGATAAAAATGATGGAATTTTTATAAATATATATTAACACGTATCGATAAATGATATATGAGACAAGTTATATTTTTAATGCGGCCAACAGTTGGTCTCAAGGCCTGCGGACAAAATTACTGAGGGGTTCATCTTCCTCAAGTAAATAGAAAAGTTGCCAATTTATCAAAGACGAGGCAAACGGTCCGTGGGTCTCAGACATGCAGCTGATCATGCGTGATGATGCGCATACGGCATATCGTACTACCTACCATGGGCTATTTTTTTTTTTAAATAGCTGATCATCCGACAAAATTTTTTTTTATATAGGAAACTTCAGGAGAATGATTATTATAGGTACAGCTGGGATTTTCGTAAATTGTTTGAGAAAATTCAATGACTCTTGAACAACGACGATGAAAATTTTATTCTTTATTCGGAAAGGTCAATGCTTTGGGTTCTCAAAATAAGAAAAGAAAATCACATTTCTGAATGATGAGTATTTTTGGAGATGCGTGCTGTGAAACGCTGTAATATCAACATTTCGCAAAATGCTTTGATTACAGATCATCCCAGCTCTTCATTGTCAAACTTCCTCTCAAAATAAAGATACAAGAAAATAAATTAGAAAATATGAAAAATAACAAAATTTTGACTGATTCAACCATACATACCGGTTTCAGAAATCATTTTAACGATAATGTTGAGAATATTATTATCAATTTGATCGTTAAAATGCTCCATGAAATCTCTAAATTGGAGAATCAGACAAATTAAAAAAATTTCTCTCAAATTCACGTGCTTGTGTCTCCTGAACTCGCATCTTCGGTATACACAGGCTCAAAACTTTTCCCTATTTACAAAAAATTTTACCGTGTGAACAGATGTTCTTGTGAATCTATAATCTTTGCAAATCTTAATTAAAAATTGGTGCAGGTCGAAATGGCCTGCAAAAAGCCTCATATGAAATATATATCGATGGCTAAGAATCAGAAGAGCGCACATGCCGGATTTTTGTGCATTACGCCTTTCCGATTCTTGATTATAGTTTCGATATTACGTGGATACCTGAGGTAACCTTGTTTTCGTAAACTGAACGGATCTAATTACGAACGTCGTAAAATAGTAAGCCTGTGAAATAGTACGGTATAGACCAGACGGACGCGCATATGTATATCCACCTCCTACACAAAAAAAATAAAAAAAAAAACATTCACGATGACTGTTATTCGACACAGTTGGGCGAAGTATCTAGGTACAATCTACAGGCTGTTCCATGTCACGTATAACACGCTATGACTTCGAATTCTTCTTGAACATTGATCAGAAAATGTATCGAATTATTTTTCGACTCTGAATAATTTCGGAGCTATCAACGTCAATTAGGATTCTTGTAATCGGACTATTTTCACCGCATACTTCTTGCGTCTGCTAGTATTGTAATACAGCCTCAGGCAAATCTGACACTAACAAATTTAATTTCCACAAACGCGTTGTCGGAATCCGCGTTGCCACAGTCTTGTTGAACCTAATGACGGCTCTGGTTCTACAAAAAGAGAGAAAAAAAAAAAAAAGAAAAAATGCGCGTACATTAACTTCTTTAGATTCTTTTGAATCTGGCATTTGATTAGTCTCATACGTAACTCAGCAACGTCGGAATTGAACCTGAAATGGCCCAAGGCTAAAATTCTCAGAGGCCACCTTTCACACTCTCAATAAATACACTAATGAATTATTGTTTACGTGGAAATATATTTTTCAACTATACAACACACAAGTTACGTTAAATGTGATGGAAAATTCAAAAACGGGCTATACAAAAATTCTTTTTATTATCATCACAGTCTATAAGAGTATCCATTCTTTTTCTTCTTTCAATTGTTAATTTTATTTCGCTACTTTTATAATTAGCAAATTTGCATCCATGACGTAATCGTGTGAGATAAGCTACGACGACTGAAGCTTATCACTTTCCATGCATAAAATGCTCGCTGCAAAATAATTTTAACTGCAGTCTTGTCGCTATGTGAAAAAAAAAAAAAAAAAATGGTACTATCCTGAACAATTTTTTCTACTGTTTATAACCGAGATCTGTTCAGTTGTGGAATTCGGGTCTTGATCCCCGAGCTGGCCCTAAGCCGAGGCTTGCTCGGCTATTATACAAAAATCCGGCGTTGTGCGAGGGAAAGGGTCCAATCAAAAAATTTCTGCCAAGGTGCGTGATGAGTCAAACCTGTTAGATGCGCAGGTGATATAACAAAACTGTAAACCAGGTACACGTCGACTAGTTGTGTTTTTCCAGTACGTAATAATCAGACGTTCTCTCGGTCGTATACTACACGCGATTCACTATAATGTTGTGGACTGTTTTGTTTTCACGACAATATAGCAGTTAGTTAACACGATCCTCGTGCTTATACTATCGCCTCTTATTGTTAGTGATTGATCGCGTTTCTCGTTAGTACCTAGCTGCGAAACAGCTGTCTCAATTATTAATCAGATATCAGTGCCGCGCGAGTGAGACGCGTGAAGAATACTCCGCGAAGAATGTCGATATGTATGTTAAATATTTAAGGATATTGAGTGACCTCACTGTACAGTTCTTTTTCGCTCATATATTATTCTTACATAATTAATAGCGTGGGCGTAAAACGAATATAAATATTAAATATATATGTATACGTTTTAATAAGGACTCTTCACTCCGCATCACCTCGATGCGCGATACATCGATCACACGTGTAGATGTAAGTTCAAACATTATCTTATACTACTCTTGCTCGTACTTTCTAGTCGAAGAAAGTTACAAGTATTTTGAACAGTCAATCGGAATTCGATCGAGAATTTGTTGATACTTGAAGTAAACGTCTGATGGGAAAGTCCGGTTGTGCTTCGGCCATAAAGTTGACTTTATACGATCAGTCATATAAGCAAGTTTGCAGCAAACATTGTACGTTACGTCGAAAATCTAATCTTATCTAATCTTGATCTTCTACATCGAAATTCTTTAAGGTGTTGCGGGATATTTCCGATAATCACACTTCGTACTCAGTCACTGTACTACATATTTGAATACACGCGGTTGATTAGTTCAATGTGCGTTGTAACATTTCTCGGTGTCTGCAGGCTAACGTATCGGACTTATCGTGAGTTATACTGTCAGGTGGTGTAATTTCTCGTAAAATCCACCTAGATTTGAGTTAGTAGTTCACATGTCCGTGAAGAGGAATGTGTTTCGTCAGATTATACAGTATATAATAGCTCAAATTAAGTGGTTGAAATTATTTCATAGGTAGTGCAATATAACGAAGATTCGAGACTTGTTTTATATTTTGATCATATTCAAGTGAAGATTCTCAAGTGTATGTGCGTTTAAGATTCTTAGAACATCATCAGCGCACGGGATTTTGCGAAGACTGCGTCATCACATCCGAGGTAAATCCATTGAGCGTGGTATCTAGGTATTTTCCTTGTTTTGTTATACCGTCTTCAAGGCTTTATTTTTTAAGTAGAAAATTATATGGTAACAATTGCCATACTGCTTCCAAAACTTTAGTTGTCAATGTTATTATTCCAGGTTTAATCCTTCGTATGGTCACCATGGGTCAAATTGACCTAGCTTCAACTTTGGGCCTAAATATCTGTATTCAGATAGGATAAATACCTTGTTTTGGAATCTCCACTATCGAGCTATTTTTTTTATCAAAGTACCATATCTCGTGCGTATCACCCTGAAATTTTTCGAAAAAAAATTGAAAAATAAAAAAGTTATGAATATTATAGTGAAAAAGCACATCTTTTGCACATTAACATATTCACGATTTTTTTTAGACATGTTAATATCTGATTTTTTTCAAATTGACTGTTGCTATATATTCTTCAATGTTCAAAGTATGTTACATGATTTTTTTAACAAAAATCGGACCGATAGTTTTTGTACGGCAGCCATTTGAAAATGACGTTGGGTCAATTTGACCCCCAGTGTGACTACTACGTGATTCTACGAAAGTGCGACTACGGAGGGTTAAAAAATAATCATGTATTATGTGATCACTTTTTGAATTTTAGAGACTATTCGAGAGCTTCAATTATTGCATATTGTATAAAAGAAAAAATTGTGTTCTGATGATAACGCGTTTGGTTAACGCTTGTAAAATTCTTATTGTACTGCCGCCGATGCAAAACAAATGTATAATATAGCAATAAAACCAGCAAGCGTTATGTATGCTCTTCGCTATTTGTATTAGATTTTGGTATTTTTTATAAGTAGATCAAATTCGCAATAGTTATCAAGCAACAGATGTGAACTACTTAATAGTTATCTGTACGCACGAAATGTACGGTTTCTTTTTACTATAATTATTCCTACTGTTTCACAGTGCACGTCTCATTTGTCAAACTAATTTATCTTTTCGTACGTGTATTATTGATTGCTCTAGAAATTAATCTTTATATAATACGACAATGTTCAAGTATTTACAACGCCAATGAAGGTGTAAAAGAACATGATGATAATTCCATAAAAAAAAATGATTCCGCAGGTATAAAGAAACTGAAGTTCAAACTGCGGTAATCGTCTTCTTTTATATAGTTAGGATCGTCGATTAATTGAGAATGCAGCGTTATCAGCGGATACATTATCTACAGTTCCAGTATTCTTCTTTCGCTCTTCACCTGCAACGTTGATTAGTTACGATTCTAATGAGATAACCGCCTACTTATGTTACCTTATCTGTAATAAACCTGTCGCGTATCTCAACTTCGAAGATGAGTACACCGAGGAAATTTTATGACAAGCGCTGTCATAACTAGGGTACTACGTTGGTGGGGCTCTTGATTAAGAAAAATTCACAATCTTCTAAAATGACAGTTATTAGACACAGAGGACCTTGCGCGGAACCCTAATCTACAAATACAGAAATCGGTTTACATCGAACCTTTTTTGGCCATATTAACATTAAAAAACAAGTCGACACTTCACTAGAGTCTTGTCCAAATTTAAACGAATATGTGTATGACTGTAAGAAATATGTTTAAATACTAAATCAACAAGCTTATACTAATAAAAGGCTGTTAAACGAGGAACACTTCGAGAGAGCCATATACTCTCTATGATCTCTGATAACAATATTTATATTCTTGCTCGTTGTTATTTCTAAAGAGTATGCCAACTGTTATTATACTTTGCTAATCAAAAACCGCTTTATACGGGTGGATGTCGATTTTTATGCCGACTCACTCATTTTGCGTAACAATATGACAATTTACGGGTACTGTGCCACTGTTCCAGGGCACTACGATATTGACAAAAATTATGTTCTATTATACAATCTGATGTCGGTATAAATTTATCATATTTTCGCAAATAGGATATTCATATTATATTTTTACGACAGCGCAATTGTCATGAAATTCTCTCTATGATAGGCGTAACACACGTGTGACCGCGTTGGCTGCTTATCGCCCTAGTGCCGATCAGCAAGCATATCGTCGAATACGGTTGCCCTGAAAACTCTTAAAGTTATCAGTTCCCGACAAAATGAGCTGTAAAAAAAAAACGATCATTAATGTGGCATTTGCTGATCAAATACCGAGTTCAGGTAACAGTCAGCTACTCGGCTTGATTGTGAACCTCAAGTTTGTTACGCTATCGAAAGCTGCTACTGTAACTATAATGTTTCAGGTACCACATGTGTTCAGCTGTTATACGTCGTAAGAAAGAGAAAATGACTCTGTGAAAATTCGTCGTAATCGTTAACGGGGAGGAAATTCATCAGGGGATATACAGTTCAAAGTGAAATACTACAATTATGACTACCGGGGTGACGAACGAAGCTTTTGAAGCCGAGGTATATGGAAATATTTTGAACTTAGATAACGTAAAATGATCCATGTATTTAGGAGCGTGCGAACAGCCAGGCTTATCATTTATCAAGTGTAATAAAGTTCTCAATATTATAGATGGAACGAACTTCCGGTAAAAATTGCCTGCAAATACCTCTAGAGCCAAAGGTACTGAATCGCTAACTTATCAATGTTAATATTTGTTTGTATAACATACGTAGATTGATACAGTACAAGTTTTGCATTTCGCTTTCAATAGTTCAATAGTCTCGCATTCCGTGATTCGATTATGCTTTGTGTGTTTAATGGAATGCCTCATATTTGCAGGGGACTGAGTTGTACGGTATAAAACATAGAGGAGCCGGAGATCAAAGCGATGAGGTGAATGTCATTTAATTTGGTATTTCATTATAACCGATTGCTTTTGCTAATGAGAAATTATCGAGTGAATCGAAAAATGCTAATATGTTAGAGGAAGGGTTGACAATTGTTGGGTTGAATAATTTGCAATTTTAAAGAAGTTACGAGCAATTACTGCAGCCGTACGTTTAGGGGCAAAAGAAAAAAAACGTTATCACCTTTTCTTTTAGGAGGATAAACTGCCGGCTCGAAACGCCGGTTGTCTTGTAACAGGACGTAATGCCGTTGGATCAATAATTTCCAAAAATCCTCGAGCGGTAAGAATAGGGTGGATTTTGGCACTTAATATTGCGGTTTTTGTACACTTTGGTTTCGCTACTCGACACTGGTATATCACATGTACGTATAAAACAAAATAACAAAAAAAACATCGTAGACGTATCGGCTTTCGTTTTGAATATCAGCTTGATTATACTTATACCTACTAATCAATTTTACGGCTTTGATTTACAGACGGATCTTTATCCGGTCAATGGTGCGAGGATTATGGAATGCTCGTCATTTTGCTTGCGATTATTTACGGCGGTCTTATCTATTACCACGTAGTCAAGAAATATTTTGGAAAAAATATCGTCAGATGTTTCAGTCCGTTAGGAGAATGCTGTAACCGTTTTGCTGAGATCAAGTAAGTCGATGAAAAACGTATTACGAAAGCGAGGGTATAACATCATACTTAACACGTAATAATCACCGCGGGTCCAGGTGACCCAGATTTTTTTGGCTTATCTCTGGAATTTTCAATTTCCGTAAAGGAGCAAATAGCGACTTTTTTTTTGTACATCAAAGTCTAAAATTTGGTAACCATTGCCGAAGCTTTTTTGACAAGTAAATAATTAAGTCTTGTACAGATCGTCTAATGAGGCCACAATTACGCATGTGAAAGAACAAAAATACATTTCGGTTTCGTATTTTCGTTGGCAAAAGATCCGCTTCTGCCTTCTGGCATGTTTTGGGTTATTCTAAAGGTTGCCAGACGATTTCTTGGAAAAAGTGATTGTCCGGCATGCAAGTAACACTCCAGTTTTGCAAATTTAAAATATCCAGAGAGCCAATATACTAGATCAGTGAGCTAAGCAAACTGAAAGCAAATTAATTTCGTTGCAATATTTTCATCCTGCAGATTCATCGAACGATTTGGAGCAAAAATATTTTACTTGGCTGTATTGGTCGGTGTTATTGTGTTCATGATCATCGATACTGCCGGATCCCGGGATCGGCTGATCAGTTTCATGGGAGCGTTTATTATCATGACGCTGGGTTGGATTTTCTCCAAGTATCCAGCACACGTAAGCTTTCTTCGTGTAATTGCCATTGTGATTTTACAATGAAGCTTATTACGTCATCTTGCTCGCGCAACAATTAATTTTTCATCTTTGTACATGTAGCCATGCCATGCTCGTTTTTTATCAGTTTGCCCATTCAAAGGATCCAACGTTCAAGCCAATTATTCGTAAGATGTAACTATTATAAATTACGTACTGCATTGACATTCTGATACATCTTCAAGTTCCAGTCTCAGCTACGGCAGAGGAATCTTTTAGGGTATTTAAAAAAGCCCCCATCCTGCACCATCTGACAGAAACTTTGCTATGTGTTATTCCAATGAAGCTCTGTCCTGTCGCAGATCAACTGGCAGCCAGTTATTTGGGGTCTCATTCTCCAATTCGTTTTTGGAGTATTGACCATACGATGGTCAGTGGGCAGAGCAATTCTTCAATGTATCGCCGACAAAACAGCAACTTTCTTGAACTATGCATTAGACGGTGCCTCATTTGTATTCTCCGAAACGTTGGTCAATGATTACGGAGTTTTTGCATTTGCAGTAAGTTTCTTATAGAGATGAGTTTCACCATATGGACCGACTTTAAATAAACATTTTTTTTTCTTTCCCAGAGTCTTCCCGTCATCTTTTTCTTCAGCTTCATCGTCCAGATCCTTTACTACGTGGGCGCAATGCAATGGTTCGTTATGAAGCTTGGTGGAATATTGCAATCGATCATGGGAACGACTGTCTGCGAGTCAATCAACACCGTAGCCAACATATTTTTAAGCATGGTGAGTACAAGAACTTCTTCTAGGCTGGATGAGTACTTGATCGATACTGAAGATGATAGATTTCGAGTCTTGATCGATCGTTTGAATCTGATTACAGGCTTTCTATTTCCAATAAATTGTTTTAACATTATTTTTTAGTCAGAATCGCCACTTCTAATCAAACCGTACGTTCCTAGTCTAACGTCTTCGGAAATCCATACGGTTATGGCTTCAGGTTTTGCTACAGTGTCTGGTAAATATCTTGCGAATGTTCGATACTTTGCAAACTATCATAAATATTGAATCAAGATAGAGATCAATTTTAATAAAAGATTGGTGATTCTTACGTCAGGAACCGTCTTGGCTGCGTACATCAGATTTGGTGCTGAGCCCGCACATCTGATAACTGCATCAGTGATGTCAGCTCCAGCCTCGCTCTGCTACTCAAAATTGTTCTACCCAGAGACAGAAAAAAGCAAGACTGGCCGAGATACTATCGAGATAAAAAAGTCGTAAGTATAGTTTGCGGTAGATTTCATCATCTTCGTTTACTAGAAGTTACTCTGACCAGTTTCAGACCTGCGCAGATTCCTGAAATTGGTCAGTCTCATCAAGATAACAAAATCATCATGACATCTTTAAATAGAACTTTACATTCTCTTTCCGCCAGCCATGTCTAAGATCGAGAGAGATCTTGCGATGTTTACTAATTACCACCTTTGAATTGAGAAATCGTGGTGTATATTGTCACCCAAACTGCAAGTCTTGAAGGCACTAGAGCCAGAGTGTAGCGAGCCTGGCGTTTTACTCTTGTGCTAACGATTTCTCAATTAAGAGGACAAACCGGTGAAAATATCGCAATTTCCGGCCGAGCACTGACTTTCGAAGTGTTGACATATGTGTTAATTATCGTGATCCTTTTAGGAATGGGATAGAATTTATTTCAGCGTGCCTATTTGCAGGACACATTCTCTCACGGTGCTCTTTCGTAAAAATGTTAAAAAATCACCGCGATGATTTAGTTGAACGATATAATCGTAAAAGTGGGGCAGAAGTGTTTCATTTGAACATGATGTTTGCGCGATATTCGAATGTCTCCTAAGTGCTCCTTTCAAGACTCGAAAATGAGTTCAAAGGGCAAACGAATATCACCCTAAATTAGTCATTGGTAAACCGATTTTTATTTATATTTCATGATCGACTCAGAGAGGACACCAGCATCTTGGACGCAGCTTCGAAGGGTGCGGTTGCCGGAATGCCGATTTACTTAGGGGTAATCGCCAACGTGATCGCGTTCGTCTCGGTGGTTGCTTTTCTGAATGGGATAGTTTCCTGGTTGGGAGGTTTGGTCGGTTACAGCGATATCAATTTCGAGGTAAGTGTCAACAAGTGATAAGATGACATTTACAACCCAGAATTGTTTTATAATTTGCCTTAAATAATCTTTCCTTTAGTGGTTCCTCACAAAAATTTTCATGCCATTAAGTTGGATAATGGGAGTGCCTTGGAACGAATGTGAAGCCGTTGCCACTTTGATAGGACTTAAAACAATTGTTAACGAGTTCGTGGCCTACGAAAGATTGGGCGAGTACAAGGATCAGAACATGCTCTCTTCAAGAACCGAGGCTATCGCCACATACGCGATTTGCGGTTTTTCCAACCCCGGTTCAGTCGGTATAATGATCGGAGCCCTGACAAGCATGGCTCCGGAAAAAAGGGCGCAAATTGCCAGCGTAGCTGCACGTGCTTTCATAACCGGAAGCGCGGTATGTTTTTTGACGGCCTGTATTGCCGGTAAGAAGAATCCTCGATATTTTCCAAATATGCTTATAATATTTTTCAATTATAATTTCACTTCGACCTTATAAGCTTTTTTTCTCACAATTTTCTCCCAACAGGTATGCTCATGACGGACGATTTCTACACAACCATTTCAAGCACCAATTCCACGAGCTTATAGAGCCAATTTTCATACCGGAAAATGTGATACAGGAGAAAGCATTGTTCATTGACACGATACAACACCACGTTTTTATTCAATGCACGATTCCTTATTTCTGTTTCTTGTTTTTTCAAAACATTTGTATAGGTACTTTATTTGACACTTGTACATGTACATTTATTATATATAATTATCTTCGTGTATATGTGCGTGTGTTTCGAGAGTATGTGTGTGTGTGAGTGTGTGTGTTTATGAGAATTAGGTTCCAGCCTATACAATTCTGCTCTCATATCGTGAGGAATTTTGATAATATGTGATTACCAAAACAATGATACGTTCTTTAATTAATTGTTGTTTTGATGAAATTTCCGACCTACTGCAGCATACTACGTGCAAACGTGAATTAATTCCCCTCATTTTTTTTTTTTTCATTCTCAGATAAAATAAAAACACTTATAACATTAATCCTGACAAGTTTATACCGGAAATTATATCGTAGTAGAAGAGATCGACGTCAAAAATACAGTTTATCACTAATTTTTGATGAAAAAATCGGTAAGATTTGTTATAAGGGGAGACATAACGATTCAGCTTTATTAATTTTAGTCAAAACTCCGTGAAAGATTGGACTTTCAACAATTGCGAATATTTTAAGACTCTAAACTCTGTACATACATTTGTTTTTTTTTTTCCTGCAGTGAAATGTCCGAACGATACAAATCGGCATTTATAATTAGTACGACTCCAATCGATATTCTTTCCGCATTCGTGAGATACATGATATTTTCGATATTCCAAAAAAAGTATATTTAAATGTGTCAAAACTCGACGCTGAGATAATATTTGATAAATCTGAACCTGCGACGTGTGCGTACGTGTGTATGGGTATGTGTTGTATCTTTTTTTTTTAATTTTAATATACCTATATGTATGTATAGTAGAATATTATCACAAAAGGAATGTTTTAACTTTACACTGACAATAATGAAAAAATAAAACAGTCGTAATAATTCGTTTCGCAAGAAAGGCAAAATGACGCGCGTTAATTAAATACGAAAAAAGCCACAAGTTGAAGCCAAATTTTTATAATTTACATGATCAAAATACGTAAAGATTGGCGAGTATATAAATACAATTCGAAACATTTGTAGATCCTAATTGAATCGCCAATTTTCCTTTCAAGACTTGATCTTCTTTTTTCGTATTTTTTAAAAATTTTTTTCTTTCTTTTTCTTTAATGTTATAAGAATAGCGCGTAATTAAAATAACAGAGACATGTATGCGAACATATTTTGTCCCTCGTTTTTTTAAGGCAAAGCGTGCAGGTTATTGATTTCGTAAAGTTTATCAGTCCTGTCGAACACGTCGGCAGTTACTTCCAACATCTTTGGTAAAATGTCGATGTTTCGTTGAACGTTATCTCCGCAAACCTGCGAAAATAAAGTGAGGTCATATTCCAATGAAAAAAAAAACAAACAACAAAACTGTATCAACAATAAGTTATATCAAAGAAAGTTATATCGAGTGCGAAATAGCTCTTTTCTTTTTTATCTAGACATTATATCAGAAATTGAAACACCACACAAATCGAAGATTAAGTCAAAACTCCTAAACTTATATAACTTTGAAATAATATGTGCGATTAATCAGCTCAATAAATTTCGTACACTGCAGTGATCGATGCAGAATGAATTGATTAGCGTGCTGCTTCATATGATTCTGTAATCTGTAATAACACAAAACTTAACGAATGATGAATCAGATAAGGAATCGCGATTGAAGATATATAGCTACTCGAGATTGCATTTGATTTACTGTATGCAGTACATACCTTTTTGAACAAGAGTTCTCTAGTCGGCATAGCGTACATGGCGACTATTGCTCCTTTCCGAATAATCCATGAATGATGTTTGGCAAGTGTTTTGTTATACGCTTCCTGGCAGCAGGACGAGGCCTTATCGCCGTCCGATAACTCGCCCAACCGTCGTAAAAATTCTCTAATAAAATCTGAAATACAAAACGATATATATCAGGCTTTCTATATATATTCATTTATACATCTAGGTATACAAATTCTTTCGCCATAATTGCATTAACGATAACGGAACAATTCTTGTTACATTCGCAGACGTTAAAAATGGCGCGAAATTTGATAATTTTTCAATTTCATAATTTTTTTTTATATCAATTGACATGATAATGAATTATATTTACCTAATCCTCTGTGGAGTCTCAACAACGTACGACTGCCATTGACGTAGTCAGCCTTTTGCAATAGATTATTTTCCGTTTCGTGTTGTATCATTGATTTAATTGTTTTAAAATTTTGCTCATCCTTAGAGACCAGCTCGGAAAGGATGTCGATTTTCTGCTTCAAGTCTGACGAGACAAAGCTAAAGACTGATCCCATTAGTTGAAAGAACCTGTTTAAAATAAACAATGACTGTTCTTGAATAATTATCATATGAAAATTCGTAACACGGAAACACCTGTGACCGTAAAGAGTCACGTGATCGGGATAAAGCTGGGTAGCAGCTTGACTAGCATATCAGTTCAGTATAGCAGACAAAGGAAGATAGCTGTCAGTTGACCAGCCCGCGAAATTATCGTTAATATTCATTTTGGGTTTTAAACTCACTTGTACAACTCGTTGTATGCTTCGAGGTATAATTTTACTTCAACGTCATCGTCCTGTATTAATGAACGATCGAAATTGTCGTGGACAATTCGTAAATCGAAGAGAACAACATCCGAACCTTCTGCCATTTTGGCTACCTCTCGCAGTCGCTCTCGCGGCTCGCCAACGAGGCAGAGTTCTGCGACTGCGCAGTGCGCGGCAAACCTCCGGCACATTCAAATCAACGCGTTCTTTGTTTGCGCATAAAATTATGCGCGATTATAAGTTCTAGACTGACTAACAATCAATTGCATACGACATAAACGATTAAACTCGTATGTCAAACGACTTAAGATACTTATTTGGTATTGGAAAAATGCTATTCATAGCTCCGTAGCTTACGTTATCATTCTTTACACGCATTATTTCAATTTTTTATTCATTACTGTTTCCGTTATTCTTTTTTTTTCTCTATACTTACATTCCTTGCGGACGCGATTGCGGTTTGATCCATATCTGCGGTAATTTCTTAACAGCTATTTCAAGCGAAAAAGTTTAATTTCAACATTCAACTACAAATTCTAAACTGTATATTTTTTTTTTCTACGTACATGAACTGTTCTTTCAAAAAATTTCTTCGTTAAATAATAAAATTCGTAGCATATCGTTGATAGACAAGAACCGAGATATTTCGTCATTACTAATCGTACAAAAATCCCGTTATAAATTTATTTATTAAATCTGATCCAGCATATAATTGACAACGGAAATATAATATCGTCCAGGGTACTCGAAATAACGTCTTTTGCATAACTTACCTACTATACATTCTAACTATCTGGGTATAGTAAATTTTTTTCGGTTAGAAAGCGTTTATATATACAGGGTGAGTTTTCTCTGGTATCGAACGAGGGAGGAGCGTATTATTGCAAACGCTCGGCCCATTTCTATTAATACTTGTTATCGTCAAATCGAGAAACCCCACTTTTATTCTCAAGTCCAGGACAGGTATGTTTCTATTTGCGACAGTAACAACAGAGTGAGGCTTTTTGATATGATGATAATAAGTATGAATAGAAAGGGGCTGAATGTTTGCGGTGATAAGCTCCTCCCTCGTTCGATACCAGAGAAAACTCACCCTGTATATACAAATTTCTACGACAAAGGCTATAAAATATCTTGATATAAAAACGCACTAATGGTAAAAGCGTACTGCACTTACCTACAAAGGTTTCACAACAACGATATACGTAGCCTTTATTTAAACAATAAAAATACATACATGCTTTATTTAAATAACATATAATAATAAAAATAATGAAAATAATAATAATAATAATAATAATAATAATAATAATAGAGTACAAATATACACGTTATATTTACATAATTAAGAATATCGCTATATAAAACCGCGATCATTATAATATAGTACGATTGAAATGTGAAGATAGTTTACAGTATACGCAAAAGATGGCTATTATGTAGATATAATATTATTTTTAAGAAAAAAAAAACAAAAAAAAAAGACGCAAAATGCTATGTTCCACAATAATTTAACAGACACAGATTTCATATAAACTCCGAGACGAATATTTTCTTGAAGTCAGGTGCTGAACCGCCTATATCGTGCCTGCAAAGTTCACCGTTATCTAGGTAACTTACTGCGGAATCCTTCAGTATATTGCGTAAACTTTCCATGGATAGAGCAAGACCTTTATTATCCACTGTTAACTTGTCCAAGTCGTTCATTGAGTAGCCAGAAGCCATTTTATTCTTTAAATGATACGAGTGAATGGTGGGTTTAGTTAAATTTCGAGGATCTCTTCCGGGACATGCCGAAGTTTTTGAGGATTTTGAATTCTTATCGATAATTTTAGGAGTGAATGTACGCATACTGGCCTGATCTGTATTGACAGATGTTTTTTTGGACGTTGGTGCGTCAGTCCTGAGTTCCTGTCGTTGAAAGAACTCAAAATCATCGTTCGCTACTGTTGTCACAGAGCAACAGCTCCTACAGGAACTAATCGTGTCTCCAAAGTCAGGAAACTCGGCGTCCATGTCGCAGCTCTCGTCGTCCGAAGTGTCGTAATTTATAGCTCCGGTGGCTTCGACGACTCCGTAATTTAACTCGAATACCGAAGGGTTGCGTTTTCCCTTTACGTAAGTTCGGGAATCGCCTTCGAGATGAACAACGTTCACGCTCGATTCATCGAAGCTCTGATTTCTTCGCATTAATTTTCTACCGCGTGACGGTATCTCGTGTATCTCTGTACACGAGTTGTACTTCAATTTTCCCTCAAGACTCTTCTCGAGTCTTGAACAATTTTCAAGTCCCACGACTACCTTGGGTACGTGTATCCTTGGACCCTCTTCGCATATTTGACTTAGACTCCCCTTCACGTAATGACTACGGGCCATTCCTATACCCGGAACAGATCCTGCCGATCTGTTAACGATTGTCGAATCGTCAAGTTGCACGAGATTCTCCATGTTCTGACCGAACACGTCGGTACTTCCGATTTTACGCTTGCTACCAAATTCAAAATTATCGTTTATCCGTATTCTGTCCACTTTGTTGTTTTGGTCCTTGACGACCTTGCCGCTGTGTGAACCCATCCTTGATTCTAATTGACGTGGCTCGAACGTGGAACTAGCAAAGGAGGTCAACTCGGCGGGGAGGGATGAGTAGGCATTTTCCTCGTGAGATGGGGACCTTGGATAATGCTGAATTCCCATGTTTATGGTACCGTTTCTTCCTATAATATGAAGAACACAGCGACTGTCAATGCATCGTGATATAATCCGGCTCGGATAAATCATCAGTTACGGTCAAAACTCGAACTAATCAAATGTATACGAAATTCATAGCGAAGATTTTTCTTAAAATTTATGCAATTTTATTTTCTTTCGGTTTTAAATTTCCCGCAGATCCGGGCAGTGTTTTATTTATCTGAATGTTGTCTTGTACGATTATAGTCAATTATGAATTTTCTCTTAATTCCTCAGAATTTGTCCGTTAAAATAGTAAATCAGACTTTCACGCCAAGTTTAAAAAAACAAAAAAAAAAAAAAAAACTGCTTAAGTTTATAGTATTTTACAGATTTTCTGCGCTTTTCAGATTAAGATGAATGCAAGAGAGATAGAGAAAAAAAAATAAAAGTCGTGCTTGTCATTTATAATACAATATGCGTGCATACACATGGAGTATAATGGTGTAACGTATAAAGTGTGTATATACCTCTATTCTGATGGTTATGCAACCTTCCATATAGACTCCCATTAGTTAGAGGAAATTTTAAGCCGTGATTCAAATTTAACTGCAACTTATACTCGGCGTCCTGTTCGAAATGTCTGAATTTTCCATCGATACCACCTGAAGCAAAAATGGAATTCAGCATACGAAAGTATTACGTTACTTCTTTGTGTATGAAAGTATAAAAGCTAGGCTTAGGAAAGAAAAAAGAGTCATGCAATAGTTTGCGAGAGAAAGAAAGAAAAAGAAGGGGATTGTTACACCGGAAGCATCGAAAAAAATTACAATCCGCATTCACAGTATAATCTGAATAGTATTTTTTATTTTATTTCATTCATTCGCGATATTGAATCACTACACCGCGATTAATCTCATGCAGCTGGAATTCAACTATGACTATATACAATTAACACCGATAACTTATCGCATTATACGTCTTTGTTAATGAATAAATCCACGGATATGAGGCACGGTGAGAAGGTGCAGAGTGGGAATTAGTCAATTTCTAAGCGAGGAATTCCGTTACGCGTGATCGCCGTCGCCGTTATTAGATACCATGTCTGTAATGCATTCCGCTGCATCGTATGGGTATACGTATCATGTAGATGGGGCATTCCATGCCAAATTTACCCATCAAATGAGTTTGCATCTGCGATTCCGTTGCAATTGTAATATGTTCAAGTACATATTTGAAGACACTTCCCTGATTTTCTTCGATTTTTTTCGCCCAACAGTTTTTTAGATATCGATTTTTCAAAAATGTGACAATTTTTTTTTCAATTGTCCATAACTTTTTGGAAAATTGATCGATTTGGAATTATTTTTTTTCCAACATATTCGTTTTTAAACGTAGTTTTTGAAAAAAAAAAATGAAAAAAATTCTTTGCTAGAGTTGTCATGATGTCTTTTTCAATTTTGTATCAAAATCGCGTTTATAAGGATGTGTGGGTCCTTCGATTTTTTTCAAAAAATTCTCAAAAAAACTTCACTTAATTTGAAGAATTTAGAGCCCCGTCCCTTCGTGGGCCAACCAGTATTACTAATTTTTCCCGATTTTTGAAATTTTTGAAAATTTAGCATGACCATAGGTAATGACGAAAAATAAAATAATTTTTGATTTTTCAATATTCTCCTGACGAAGATTTAATATTTTGACTATCGATAATAACGATTTGGTTGCATTTTACACGTAAAAATTCAAAATGCAATCAAATCGTTATTATCGATAATCAAAATATTAAATATTCATCAAGAATATTAAGAAATATCCATCAGAAATATTAAAATATCGAAAATTACTGAATTTTTCGTCATTACCTATGGTCATGCTAAATTTTCAAGAATTTCAAAAATCGGGGAAAATTAGTAATAATGGTTGGCCCACGACGGGACGGGGCTCTGAATTCTTCAAATTGAGTGAAGTTTTTTTGAGAATTTTTTGAAAAAAATCGAAGGATCCACACATCCTTAAATACGCGATTTTGATACAACATTAAAAAAGACATCATGACAACTCTAGCAAAGAATTTTTTTCATTTTTTTCCTCAAAAACTACGTTTAAAAACGAATGTGTTGGAAAAAAAATAATTTCAAATCGATCAATTTCTCAAAAAGTTATGGACAATTGAAAAAAAAATCGTCACATTTTTGAAAAATCGATATCTAAAAAACTATTGGGCGAAAAAATTCGAAAAAAATCAGGGAAGTGTCTTCAAATAGGTACTTAAACATATTACAATTGCAACGAAATCGCAGATGCAAACTCATTTGATAGGTAAATTTGGCATGGAATGCCCCAGATATATCGTAGGTACAGGCATAGTTAGTGCGATTGTGGCTAATTAAAACGAACAGTATTATATATTAAATAAAATATATACTCGAGATCGTTTACAGATGAATTCAAAATGAATAAATAAATAAATAAATGAAGACAGAACTCGATTGAAAATTTTTCAGAGACCGAATTGGAACGCACGTGATGATCAGTAGTTAGATGAATTCTTTCCGATAGTTATAACTGTTATTTTAAGTAATATTCGCGCCTGAATTGACTTGCGGTTTTACAAACACACATCTATCTGTGCCTATGCGGTAATCAAAATTTTATAGGTAAATTAGACGAGAAAAAAAATATATAAATAAAAAAATAACAGTATAGTAGTGAACTGTTATTTTTCAACGACCGTATAAAATGAAGTTTTTTTTTGTTTTTTTTTCAAAGTTCACGTCAAGGTTAATTTAGTATTAGCTAATTCTCGCGTGAAAATATGTATGTTACGTTACTTAATTAAATACATTAATTTACGTATAAACGCGAAACCTATCGCAAGGAATTTGTTTTCATTTCTTTTCTTTTTCTTCTATCAGACTGTAATTCTTTACTAAAAGGTATATATAGGTATAACTGTAATTGTTACCAATACTCTTTCGTAACTTAGTAGCAAGTAGGACGCTCCAATGATTTCATTCGTATATACATATATACAGGGGATTCTGGTCCGGTTAAAGTATTAATCAGATTAATTGAGTGGATTGAATTAAACTCACGATTGATGAAGGCTATAAGCACCGAGGATCAAAGATAATGATAAATGATCGGAAAGCTACGAAAGTTTCGGTTATTGCATCGCATTGCTGTTATTGTAAGATAAAAGATCGATGTGTATTTAAGTAGTACAAGTGAAATTTTGTCTTTTTCTGTTTTTTTTTTTTTTTTTTTTTTGTTTACCGTGTGATACTTTGCTGGCGTGATCCTGTTTCGTGTAGACTTTAGCGACGTAATGACAGAACATCTTGTCAAAAATTGCCAACGATATTGGCAGGAGAACATCCTGTATCAGTGGCAACCACGTGGCTATATTTTGCGGTGAACAGAAGCCCCATAGCAGTTCCGGTCTTATTGAAATCACCTGATAATGAGAAAATAATATATAAATAATAAAAATTAACCGTTCGAATGTGGATTCATCGAATCGTCGAATACCGCGCGGTGTTGAAACTTACAAAAGATACAAATATCAAAGAAAACTTTTTTCTGCCAAGTTTTTCCTGGATCTTGTATAAAACACAAGAGTAAAAAAATTATTATAGTTGTTGGACTGCAAGTATAAGAATTACTGTTTAATATTGTTTAAAATTATACGTTGTAATGTTGAGGCGCAACTCGGCAGAACCTTCTATACATTAGTCTACACAGAGGCATTTAATGTGGATAGTTACAAGTTTCAAAGTAGAGAAATCGTAAAATGAAACCCAGATAGTTATTATACTATATACGAGCGCACAACGCGTTATAGTTCGCGCTACTGCAGTCCCGCGATCATTACAAAATTGTTAATTTCGCTTTCAGAACGAAAGAAAAAGGTAAGATAAAAATTGAGAAAAAAAAATATTGAAAGAAAAATGAAAAATACTCAATTACGGAAATTTCCGCACGAGGTTTCGATTTCATTTCTTTAATTATCACCTTCTAATTAATAGCGGACGATCCCCTCTTGCTAACTTGCAGGGGAGAGCTGCCGCAATGACGTACAGCACATACGTGTTGAGGATATTACTTTTGCTTGACGCGGTTGTGCACCGAACCCGAAACCCAACACACGAGTACAATTACGAACACGTATGTCAACCCTTTGTGTAGGTATATGTTGTACATACAAAAGTACAAGTTTGCTAAACCATATGTACAACATACTCGTACACAAACGAATAATAGCCAACATGGTATATAAAGAAGAACAATTAGAAATAATTCGGACTAACCGGAGCACATGAATTAGTCATAGAAGGAAATCAGCAGGGATATAAAAAAAAAAAAGACGAGCTCACGGTGCAACAGGAGTAAACTTTCAGTTTTAAATTATGTATGTACCTAATTGTAAGTGAAAACAAAATGCACTTTCAAATTAACGATCAAGAGATTCGACGGGTGCACACGCGAACTCTAGATTCATGAAAAGTCATTGGCCTCCCTGCAAGCCTGCAAGCTGTTATTAAATAGAAAAAACAACAGCAAAGGCTTATTCCGTCATAATTTGGACGGTAATGTATTAAGTTTCAACATTTTTCTGTCCAATCTTAACTCTTTTAAGATCCAAATATCTTTGGAAAAGATATGCAAATCGTTAAAATGAAGTAAAAGATTTATCTAATTTAAAGTTTGAAGTTTATTTG
Organism: Macrophya alboannulata; assembly: GCA_949628255.1. Taxonomy (NCBI): domain Eukaryota; kingdom Metazoa; phylum Arthropoda; class Insecta; order Hymenoptera; family Tenthredinidae; genus Macrophya; species Macrophya alboannulata. The sequence goes on along the minus strand of OX451206.1, from coordinate 40,694,995 downwards.
CTGCTGCAATTGAACTTCATGAAAATTGATCAAGTTTCATACTTCTATTAGCTACTGAGGAAATGAGCCAGTGAAACTTTCGTATAGAGATAAATTTTGCGTATCATTTCGTGACAAAATTGAAAATAGCGTCGAGTGTAACCTGGGCTCTATGAAGGTTCCAACAACATCCGTCGTGGATTCAGTCATTGGAAATCCTTATTCTTTTATTTATTTATTTTTTTTTAATTACTTATTTCGCGCTAGCGATCGCGTCGCTTTCTCGTTCACGTTGCGATGTTGTTATAATCAACGTATATAGGTATAAGTTGAAGTGCTGATTCCTAATGACAAATTAAACGGCGCTATGCCGCATATATTTACGTATGAGAATCATTTACCGTACAAAGATTACGACGTTAAAAATCATAGGACGAAGCTTTCCTCAAGGACCCATCGATTTCCGTCAATTTACAATCGCAAATCGGTAATTATTTTCAGCACAGATTTATTTCGTTTTAGCTATACACACCGCAGCTGCGACACGCGAGTTGAAAGTTTCATGGTTCGCTTATTTCGCGGTACGCTCTACGTAAGTACACCAAGTTGCTAGATATAATGTTACGAAACGATCACAATTGGCCCTGGCCGATCATGATACGTACAAATCGACAAAAAGATATCCTCTCGTAGTCAGAGAAGGAAAAAAAACGAGAAAGACTTCACGCGACATGATTGACGGTATAAGATACGTAAATAAAAAAATAATTACCAGCACAGGAATGTGATTGCAGATGTAGCAGACGAACAGAACGCTGTAAACCGTTGGATGGCTATTGTTCTCGTCAACTATCTTCCTTTTCCTCAGACAGGCCCTACTGTTTGTCGAACTGCTCGTACAAGAGACACTCGATGGATCCCACGTCCGATCCTGATGGCACTCAAAGCCAGAAGAATTCTTTGAACTAAGATCAGACAGATCAGAGACGCTCTTGAGCAGTTCATTCTTAGGTTTAGCAAAGATATCCTTATAAAATGTGACGAAGAGACTGAGGATCGAGGTCAGGACGAGCAGTCCTCGCAGTGAATTGAAGAAGATACCGTACTTGGGCGATAACTCATGGGCCATGAAAACACAGGTGTCTGATTCGAAGTTCAGTACACCAGTAACACCGATGCAAGCACTGAGGATGCTCATGCTTAGCAAGTGATACTTTAGATGATTTTTCGTCACTTCCTCGCTGCTTATGGCTGCGAATATGGCGATTGTGGTTAGTGACAATTCCTGCAGGATGCTGGACGAGTTCAGCATCCATACCAGCGTCGAGCATAGTTCTGAAATAAAATACACGGGTATTAAAAAAGACAAAATTTATATTCAAAGCTGATCCAGCCGTTGAACAGAGCGATTTAGGTATGTCACGTACCACCGAAATTATTCACTGCTCTAATAAGCGTGAGAATTGCATATAGAAGCAGAGCCAATTGGTGAACGAGACTCTGTGATAGTACGGCAACCACCAGAAGATCGATTCTTCGTTTGCTACACGACGGCTGATTCTGGTAGATCAAAAGCGTCCATGATATCAAAAGAATGCAGATAGGTGACCCGACGCACGTGGCCAGCCATTCGCCAACTTCTCTTCGCATTTCTATAAATTTTAAACAAAAATTAGCGTTGGTATCAAGCAGTGCAGTACGAACTAACAGAAAGGTCTTCATCTTCCCATATAATCGGCATAGAAATTCTAGTTTCAGTTTACAAGTTCTCTGCACTGAAGACTTGGAGCTGCTATGCAAAATTTTAGGGTAGGATAATCGTGCACGTTATGAAATCCTGGTTCTCACCTGAAAGTGATAGTTATGTCCGTTTTGAGCAAGTTTAGACTTCCGGAATTCTAGTTTGGACCTCTAGATCCTAGATTTCAAAGAGGCTTTATCACGATTCTGGCTTCGACAATTCTAGCTCCTCGATCTTTACTAAAACGTTCCGTGAACTGATTGGCGAATAAATTCTGAGTCCACAATAAAATCGATCCATTAAGTTGATTTTTCGCAGATTTTCAAGTAGAATTTAAAAATTTCGTGGGATTTGGCGAGACGCTACAATCAGAATTTCAAGTGCAAGCGCTAATCCTGCAGATTCTGATCTAGATTTCAAAACAGAATCATATCTCTGTCGGCAAAACTGGAGAACAAAGGAATCGAGGTGTTTGGAGAATGAAACTAGAATTTCTATCCTAATTCTCGGGCCATCGTATTCGAGAAAGGCAATTTCTGTTTCCGATGAAATTTGAAACGTGCGAGCATATTATAGTTCCGGGTTATAAATATGATGAATATCTGCAGAAAAATATAACTGTGTGATCCTGGGTGTTGTTTTCGATAAAAATGAACTACCTGACGATAACCAAGTATAATAAAACTCGCGTCAGTCTGTCGTGGAATCAGGAAGTAAATGTACTTATACTACTAAGCGACCTTCTCGCTCCATATTGACATTCTCAACAGTATAATCCCAGGATATCTGGGTCTGGAGAAAATGCCTTCAAGTGGGAACGAATTAGGGATATATAAGGATATGGTTTACACGGTTAAATCCGTAATTTATAATTCGATAATCGTACGATCGATTTTTTATTCAAAGTTCAACTGATATCAGGTCACACGCAGACACGTATATACATAAGTTGCCGATGCAGCAGCTTCTATACGAAGATACTGGTTTCTGATATATCTGATACGGCGCTGATTGCATTCGAGATTCGCTACGGCAACTCCGGTCGATTTGTCTAATTATATAATCCGGAAAACCGACAAGCAATTAGTTATACTGTATACTATCATCTATAATTCTATATTGCTGCAGAAGAAGTCTGCAGGCACCGCTATATTTGCAGAATTCTTTCTCCCAACTCATTTGTCTGCTGAGCACGTAAGGAGGTCTGTACCTATATAACATAGCTATATATACGCATATATACGTATACGTTACATATATCTATACGTGAAAGTGCCCGGAGCACCTAGTGCGCGGCCCTCACAATCAGAAGGTCTTGCGAATCGAAACGGCGTTAATTTCATGTCAATTGCGGTGTATTATAGGTATGTGTGGTTATATGCATACACGCTGTGCTGCAGGAGATATAGTTTTGAATAACTTGTGGTAAAAATCGATGACCAATGTTTATTCATTTGTTTGTTTATGTTTATGTTTATTTATTCAAATAGATACATAAATAGAGAAATAAAACAAAAAGCAATCATGTTCTGTGCAGTATATGGTTGTGAGATTTCTACTCGGGTAATTGTATAAAGCTCTTCCTCTTCGCGAGGTGTATATAGCTGTACAAGTTGAGTTAAAAGTATGTATACATATACATATGTATATCTTTATCTATAAAAAAGGAGGAAAAAAACGTTTAAAGAAACCGCAGGATATACTTGAGTACGCGATTGTACATAGCAAAGTTTAGATTGAAATGTAATTGGATCTTTTTTTACTAATGGTATAGGTAAAAAGACGTACCATAAAGAACGACTTGTAGTGTCGCGTACATTTGAAGTTACGGAATAGAAACTGACAAAAACAAATGTTACGGGAAAATATCCAACTCCGGAATACTTACCATTATAGTTATAGTATATTATCTATAAATCCTTTGGCTCTGCTATAATAATTCCTGAAAGTATTTTGTGGTGATCGTATTTAAGCTTTTTGCTCGGACGGTACGTGTTGCGAGAATATAGATTAAGTAGGTTTCGTATATATATATATATACATATATACCTACGGATAGGTATGTACATATTATATACCTATATACGAAGCCCAATCGTGAGATGATTATTTAGAACTAATCAAAAAATGCAAATGCGCTATATTGCCCATCCCATAGACATCACATCCATCGCCTGGGACCCTAACTCATATAGTAATACGGTCTTTTCGTTTTTTTTTCTTCTTTTCTTCGTGATTGGGTAGTCGTAAAATTCCTCTGTGTTCACCAAGGTACGTTCTTCTCATATTAAACTCTCAAATGTATAACTTACAGATTTTATGTTGAACCTTTTTATACGATCGACCGTAGGAATATACATAAATACATGCATATATGTACATACATACCTATCTACCGATTTGCGTGAATATTATAGTTAAATAAAGTAAAAGCGAAAAATTTCGCTCTTTTATCAAAAAAATAAAAAAATAATATAGTATTCCGATATATAAGTGAAATCTAACACGATTAAAAAAAAAAAAAAAAATTGATATCGATGTCAAATACATTTGAGAGTTTGGTATAATATGTAAAACCAGCAGCAGCAGCAGCAGCAGCAGTAGTTTTGGACCACGTTGGGAAAGCAAATAACCGTAGCGAGGAGGTAATTTAGTTGTCAAAGAGGTTGAGGTACTACGAACGACGTGGTATAGTCGGATAACACCGAAGCGAATAGAAAGTCGGAGTGATATGTGTGTATGGAGAAGTCGAAAGATGTCATGCTCCAGACTTACACTTCTATACAATAATTCTGCATTCATATACCTATATATACCCGGCTATACTATACTTTATAACTTTTATTCGACGCAGGTCCGAATGTGCAAAACGCATATACATACCTATTTATACATACGTATATGTATAGGACCGTGCAGAATTTCCACGTAGATATATTTATAACGTTCATATATATACCATCCACTTCCTAGTTTTCTACAATTAATTAACCTTTCGTTAGCTAATGACAGACGGTGGGCAACTATACGCACGTTTTATATGTATATACCAATTAACATCAGGCAATACAGCGTATTTACAAGTATATAAGGAAAATTAGAAAACTGTTCATTACTCTGACGATCATAATCACTCGCAATACATATATATGTATATATGTATACGGCTACTGAAATTGTATTGCTGATAATTACGCTGTATGAATAATGCTTACTCAATAAACGCATATCAAGACGTATAACCTAACTATAAGGTACAAAAATCTATGCTATTCGAAGACCCTGAAGATCCTGATTTAGTATAAAACTCAATTAAACAAAGAAGAGGAGTAGGTCGAAATCGTTCGCCTCGCATTTCTCTACCAAGATAATAATTACGTACATATATAATACCTATATCGGTATACATATAAAAGAGTGTATATCAGTGATCACAAATACAATCGTGACGTATTTTCGTCGTCGATGGATAAGCACGCGTGTCCTATGTATAGGTATGTATGTATGTAAAGAACAAAAAAAGCATTACAGTGAAGATATATTTTGAGTATAGTGTGTCTTTGTCTTATATTTAACAATGAGAAAGAAGTTTTCTTGTTTGATGGTAAAATTCCTCTGAACGAAAATTTGAAGGCAGCAAAATAAAGAAAATAAAAATAAATAAAAAACGGTACCGCAGTGGTTCTCAGGATTTTTAACGCTATATTCCGGCCCTTGGACGACCTTAAAATTAGTTTAGCTGGTCTCGCCCGGGACTATAATATATTAACAGTTTCGTGAGTCTATACGAATTCCTCTTGGGTCTCTGGCCTCCAGCCTCCAGCTAGTTCATCGCTTTGACAAGATAGGTTCTCTGAGTTTAACACTCTCATGTATATTTATGACGACCGAAGTAGTAGTCCCGTACTCCGATCGCTGATGAAACGCTATAATTTCTCATACAACGTTTCAAGAGCAGGCATTGCGCATCGAGGATCAAAGGATCGTGAGACACTGCGTATGTATACCTACCTAGTGCGGGTGTGTCGGCGTTTTGTCTCGGTTGGAATGTGGAGGCGTATCGTGATCCAAGGTCGCGAAAACAGGACGCAGGCGAGCGTTTAAGACGAGCATTGTAACGTTCTCTTAAATACGTTTCACCGTTGCTTCAAGTTTCGTAAAATAGTAAATACTCTTTATTTTTTACTTTTTTAATCATACCAGCGGTATAACTTTATAAAATAATAAAGATTTTCTTTTTTTAATGACTTTTTATTACTACTTGATACCCGGCAGGTATTCTAGTCGTGGGTCATAAGTCAGGTAAAAGGTGAGGAGGGCAATCGGTCATCAGTTCATACTCAAAAAAATATACAAAAGTACAAAATAAAAACCACGTCGAAATTTCATTCAGAATTTTTCTTACTCTCCTGATAATATTTATAGAATTTGTTGTCAGCTGAGGTCAATGACACGTTGAGAATCTAATTACAGGTTTCATCTGTCGAACGATAAATTCGAAATAACGAGTAGAGTTATGTGTGTACAGTTATTTTTTTATTTATCGTTTTTTTTATTCTTTTCCTCTCACAGTTTCTCGGCGAGCGTTATGATACCAAGAATAATTATAAGGATGTAGGATATATACTAGATCGACTTTTCTACCTTACATTCGTTTAATAGATGCTGTGGAAGAGATTATTAAGAGAAAACACGCATATAACTGACAGCAGCAGAGATATAAGGAATTTCTCTTTTTTCGACTAACAGAAAAGGTCAGGGAGTAGTGTGAGACAGAAAAACTTCGAATGTGTGCGTTCGGCTTGCCATATGTATATAGTATGTTTGAATAAACGGCGAGGAAGGTCAGTAGCGAATGTATCTTTATACACACATCCACGGAAATCTATGAAATTGGAAGGAATATCTTATAATCTAGTTTCTCTCTCAAGAGAAATTGAAATTCATGAAATAAATAACGAAACGGCAATATACGGTCGTTAATATTCAACGTAGACCGACCGTAAAAAAATTGACAATCGCGGATAATATTTTTCGATCTCTTCGGCGTGAATTCTGCGAGAGCTGGATTACGGAATTCGTTGATTCGTTTGTTTCCCATGACCTTCGTAACGTTCGTTTAAATTTATGGGGACAATATATGTATAGTGCAACGAACAAAACCACACGTGTTTGGCGGTCGTTTGCGTATCAAATATCGCGGACAACGTGGGTTGGCAGTTTACGGCCCAAGCTCGAAGCATTAAAGCTCGCTAATTGCATTAATTGCGACAAAGGTCGTTGCGATCATCAAGACGGACTCGGTATACGTATAGCTAAGTACTAAAAGAGCATGCGAAAATTTGATCCTAATTTCATACGAAACGAGAAAAACGTATCCTGATAATAAAAGTTTACAGAGATTCCTGTTACACGGTCTATATTTTTCTTCAATGCATTATAGCCATAATTATTAATCATGCGAGTATATAATAACCTAAAGAAAACAGTAAAAACGATGCAATTAGGGTTCTGTGTACATGGAGCCGGACTATAGTGATCCCGAAAGCTATTTGCTCAGAGACCCGTGACGAAATAATGTAACAAAACTAAAAAAAAAAAAAAAATGTTTTTAATGGGATAAATCTGCAGATTCACACCAAAATACAGAGACACTCGTTCGCGTTCTATATAACGGTTAACTTTGGTGGTGAAACCATCCGTTGAAGCTGATTGCTTATTACCTGGTGCATGGGCAGGCTTCGCGGTATGCAAATACGAACAGCATTAACGTATAATATGAACGCACGTTTTTGTATTCACTTTGAAATACCAATCTAAACGAAGACTGCGTTTATAGTCTAATTGTGGTCAGTGCAGTGGTATATAGGCACAGGATTATGTATTTTGCAAGTTTATTACATGGTTTTTATTAAAATGTATACACTTACTGGCAATGGTATAGCGTTTAACGAATACGACCGGCTTTCTTGCTGGGTTGGAAAGTCGTCACCGCCAACCGCATCGCCTGGATAAAAATGTCTCCTAGAAGTTTTCCCCGGACCTTTTTTCCGTTGTTTTAATGTATGTTTTACTCTGCTCCTCTTCTTCTTCTTCGTCCTCTTCTTATTCTTCTTCTTCTTCTTCTTCTCCGGGGTTTGCTCTACTATTTCACTTTATATTCACTTCGTGGTCCACCATAAGCTGCAGCGTTAATCAGATTTCGTAATATCGTTCTTGATCGCGTTCTGCGGTACTCGGAGTTTGGTCCATCAGCGTGTGCCTCATCCTCCCGAAACAGGGTTTGTTTATTTTCCTTTTGTTGTTTGCTGGCAGGCGTATATTATTAATAGACAATAGATAACGCGTTAGCGAGATCGTGCCGGATACATAAAGCCGTATGGTTGCACCGGAGTATTTCGGGACGTCTTCAATACGGAGCAGGAAACCGAAGTCACCTAAAGTCTGCTCCAAAACGTTTTTAGCTCAAACTTAAACACGCACCGCGGTGATCCAGATTCGCAGTTTTACTGCACCAGTAGGTATAATACTTATTTACAAAATGATCGCATTTACGATCTTTATCAGTCAGTTCTCAGTGAAAATTTCAAAGAATGAAAACGAAATAAATGAATAATCCGTTTTTGTGGTATTAAAAAATCAACCTTCCGCAAATTCACGATACAATTAGATTCCATTCCAAATATTTTTAATCGTCAATAAATCAACTGTCACTTTTATGGAAGAAAAATGTATAGAATATCACTGTACGAACACCGCTTTCAGATCACATTTTTTCTATATATGATAAAAAAATAAGAAATAAAAAAGGAACAAACGAAAAGGAACAGTAAGAAGAAAAAACCTGCCCGGTATACATAACACTGTGCGCTCAACGCACCTCGGCAACTCTCGGGGCATAGAAACAGTGGCTCTGTTCCTCTCACTGCCCGTCGCACCGTACTGCCGGCAGTCCGCCCCGCTTAGAAACCCTGGCTGGCTTTGGGTATACCTATACACCTAGCTAGAACTTCTACTGGGACTGGGACTCGCAACAATCATTTGGGTCAGCAGCACAGCGTGCCGTGTTACAAAGCGAACGTGATTCTCAACTTCTTTGCCTCTTAACTCCTTCCAATTCGTTGCATTCCCCTTTACCTTCCTCGCCTCTCCCCCCTCGCCGCTTCGTGTAGGTTGCAGACCGGTTTTCGATGCCCTAGGAAATGTTTACGGCTTCGTCCCGAACCTTGCATCCCTTTGAGATTTATCATTCTTTTTTTTTCTCTTACTTTCTTTCTTTTTTTCATTCAACCTATACGTTAGCTGTTTCGAGTTAGTTAACTGTTTTATAACGGATTAATGTAGAATAGAAATAAATTAGCCAGGAGCATAGTTATTTTGATAAAAAGCTGAAGACACGAGCTTCGTATATGGGTATCCTGTCAATTGTAGGATATATGAATGGATATTCTTTGAGAAGGACAAAAGTAATTCTAATAGAACAGAATGAAGAACCTGCAGAATAATATTGTGCAACGACAATCAGTTGCCGGTTTTAAAATATAAATTAAAAAAAAAAAAAATTACCTCAGAGAAAATCTTGAAAATTATTGCATTTTTTCCTTGACAAATATTATAACACTCGCGAATTGCGTAATAATTCAAACTATGGTCTATGTGTACGTATGTACGTACGAAGTGATATTGGTTGGTATGAAATTACTCTATACTAATTATATACCGTATGTTGTGAAAGATGACCTAAAGAATGTTGTGAATAGCGGCGATAACGTAACAGGGAATATCCTCTCATATGTATGGGAGATAAAAGAAATAGTTCAAATATCTGAGATGATATAATTCGTGTAAAATTATCTCGATATTGTATATTGTATACCGAAATGTCATGAGTTGGACCAGAGAGTAGGAGTAACAGGTTTTGGTGTTTAAAAAGTATAAAATTGACTTCGATAAACTGAGTCATGAATAGTCCGTTTGAACTATGTTATTCGTATTGTTTGACCGTAATAAGTGATAATAAACGGGAGTGGTTCAATAGGGCAGTAGTAGCCCTTTATAGTAGAGCAGTTGCATGGCTTGTTGATTAATCATGGATCAAACTGAAATTGAATTACAAGAGAAAAAAGCAAGAAAAAAAAAAAAACAAGTGGGCGGTACGGTATATAAAATCTTGAAAAGTATGTTTCGTTTGAATAAAAATATTTATTAATCTTAACATTAATTATTAAGCGTTAACCGGTATTATAGCTGTACATTGTAATTATAACTCGAGTATAACTATACATATAGGTATACGTTACATTTTATTTTTCTCAATTTTTTGATTTATTATTTATTTTTTTTTTTAATTTTCCGTGCTTACTCAGCATCTAATCTTTATACCCGATTTATAATACATATTATTTTATCACAAGAATATCTTTTTATTGGTTTCTGTCCTTTCTATTTCATTAATTATCATGTACAAACGATCATCAATTCATTCATATCAATCAGTTTTAAAAAGATGTAATCAAATTTCGTTGCGAGTTTCGAATAATGTAACTTATAATAATTTTTTATCATTGACGAAAAAAATTTATTTATTTATTTATTTATTTTTTCTTTCAACTAACTAACATTTGGCATAATTTTTTTTTCACTTCCTAAACTATGGAAGTTCTTCTTGTTTTTTTTTTTCTTTCTTTGTCTGTTTCACACGGCCGATATCGAATGAAGTACCTTTTCTTTTTAATAATACCTATATATTACCTATATTAAAACGTTCCGAATACTGGTCATCTTATTTAAATATTATACTGCACTTGGCGATCACTCGTCGTTTTATTTGGTTCTTGCGAATTTTTTTATTTTATTCTTCTATAAATGTATCTTAATACTCCGTTAAGGTCACCTTCATCATCCAATTTTTTATTCCCATACCATTCTATCCCATTCCATACACACAAATCAGCAATTACTTTGCTGACTTGTAATCCATCAAAGTTATTTTCAGTCACTAATCAACGATATTATCATTTTCAACGTATTCCGCACTCCGTTGTTCTATTACGTTACGTAATCCGAGAATATATTTGAAACGATTGCGAACGTCGCGGAGTGTGTCGCCGACCAATCATCTTACTAAATATCTAGTTTCTCTAAAAAAACAACAAAAAAAAAAAAAATCAGAATTGATAATACTCCGTGATTTTCGGTTTTAGTTCAACAGACATCGATCGTTCCAAACGTAATACGACGTAACGACGATTAACAAAGACTCTTCTAAATGGATAAGGATTTCCACGGCACAATATCGGACATATAGGCGGTCTTCTTTGATTACGCTTGTCCACCATGTCCCACAGTTCCGTCATTTTACATCCAGGCTTTCTATACAATTTTTGTGAACAGAAAATTGGTTGTATTGTTCAATCTTTTGCTGACTAGATCACATATTTCACATAATCAATACATGGGTAAAATTATCAACGGAAATTAATCGTTGAGTATTTATTTATTAACGAAACTTACGGGTTACCGGCGTCGTAGCAAAAGGTTTCTTCTAGAACAACGTAATCAACCTTCATCGCCATCAAGGTATCATATACGGTGGACAGATCTTTTCTGCTGAATATTTCATACACCTTCAGTGTACGATCTCTAAAATGATTGTAGGGAACAGAATTTACTTTTAGAAAATCAATATTTGTCATTTTTTCATGTAAATTATCAAGTTAATTCTACCGACCTCATCTCCTTATCTTCATAATAAGGATTATTAACAATAGGTCTCCTAGTAGATAGCATTATGTTGGCCATCAACGACATTTTACCAGCAAATACCGCATTACTAGGTGTATTTTTTTGTATCCAGTCCAGCAGTTGTTCCTGTTCAATATTACTGTATTCTCCTGAAACGGAATCAGAACGAATTTTTAAAAAGACGTATAACGTTAGAGTTTCATCATATGGTAAAAGAACCGAGGATCTGCTTTTTGTATTAATTAATTATAACTGTGATAAATAAACCGTAAATCATACCGACAAATCCGTGTTCCTCGTACAAACGCTGCACACCGGTGAATGACATGCAGGCAAAGAGTAAAATGAGTAGAAAAGATCGTATATTTTGACTCCGGATTTCCAGTTTTTCTAAATACCGTTTGCTCGCAACTAAACTAGCCATGATACATAAATGTGGTGTCATAAAGAGTTTCAGTCTCATTATAAAGATTGCCATAACTGTAAAAACTCCGGTTTGTAATACGTTATAAGCCACATCCATTTCTATGCAGTTTGGAAAACCGTCGGTTTTAAAACATCTATACCAGTAATACAATATCAATATTCCCGACATTATAGCAGTCGGGAGTAGTAACGTTTTAACTATTGCTTCGTAGGTATCGTACTGTAGAAAATCAAATTCACTAGAACAAGTATACAGCATCGTGTGAAAGTTTTTATAGTTTGTTAATTTTGCCAGTAAAATATCAAATATATGACCGTCGTCGTCAGAGTTGAGTAAATAAAATTTCATAAATTGTGTTCCAAACAAAGTGCTAGCAACGTCGAAGGGCAACGCGATTGCTTGAGGTATTCTGCTGCTCAATACGGAGTAAACGTTGCTTGTGAAAAGCATGCAAGTATACAATGAACAAAGTACTAAATTACTTTGTGTCCATAGAATGAATATTGCGACTGGTATAGCGTGCATAAGAGATAATTTAGCATAAAGTTCATTGGGAATTATTTTCAACCACTTTAATATCAACAGTACAAATAGTTGCGAGGCAAACACGAATTGTGAAAATTGCCAGCATAACAAACTCAGCAATGTGCAAACGACCATGTCCTGAAAACATAAATATCTCTTATTCATTTGTACAGAATAAAAAGTTACTATTTAATTGTTCTTTTTTAACTGTGCATTACCTACGCATTATATTTCATAAGAATAATAAATTATTCATTTATGAAATTGTATAACGCTACGATACAGATTAGAGAATGTCTTTATCAATGCGTCTAGAAGACATACCCGACTGGGTGTATCTTGGTGCATATCATTCCAGGCTATTTTACGATTTTTCATATATTGTCTAAGTATGGCTGTGACATTAAACATCTGGCACAATAGTACTGGATAAGCAAAATTTTCACGTAAAGGTGGTGTCCATTGAACTCTCGTGCAGTCGTTGTGATTGTAGAAGAACAATGCGGCTGCTATCAAACCACCATAAATAGAATCGCTCAGATTAACAGCATATAGAAACAGCACTGCGATGGAGGCAGATGCACAATACCAAACGACTTCCAAATAAAAATATATCGGTTCTCCTAAACCCTCGCAACTCGTCACAGGAGACAAGCCCTCTCCTCTTTCGATCTGAAATGAATAAATTCTTGGGATTTATTTTTATTACAGTCAAAAGAAACTCGGTCGGATTATGATTCAGAGTTCTGCTATATATCGGAAAAGAATCTGTGGTCTTTATTCAGTAATTTTTGTATAGGACTGTTCGAAATTCATATATTTCAGGAAACCAAGGCTAACTATCATCATAAATATATCATGAAACATCGCATGATCATTATACAAGATGATACACGTGAAAATAAGATATTTGAGGATAGAAATTATTGGAATGCACTGAATACATAATTGGGAGGATTTTCATACTACTCTACCAGCACAAACATGATACAAGATGAACATAGATTGAGTATAGTCAGTTTATCCTGTTGGAAAATGGTATGTCTCTCATATTTTGTTCAAAAATATATAGGGAACCGTAGAGACTGGTTGAATTCGTCGTTGAGTGTTCAAACACATTGGATAATGGCATTGTTGTATAACATACCTGCCAGCATAATCTTGTTGGTATCATACCAAGCCATTTAAAATTGTGATAAAGCAGACCGATCGCAACCTGAAAATAAAAATATCAAAATTTTATAACAAGATCAGAATCATTAATAATAAAGTGGGCAGAGTTTTGGGGATAAAGAAAAGTGATAAATCACCTCTGGAAATAAATTGAACTTTTTTATGGCGTTGATAGTGTTTGGATATTCTGTCAAATTGTCATTTCTTATCTTGTTCAATCCCTCTGAAAATGTTTCGGATTCTACTATAGTCTTGTAATATGAATAATACATTCCCTGAAATGGAAAAGAAACGTTATGAATGATAATTTACTCATCCTGGAACTGACAATACACATGCATGGATAATTTTGCAAAACCAATTGATTGATTACCATTTCGGTTCTGAAAGACATCTCCCTCTCGACTTCGGATAAGTGGGAAAAATGTCGATCATTTTCAAACAATGTCGATACATGTAGATGATGCAAAGAAGCGAGAAATATAGCTGTTAAAATAATGATACGTTAGGAATCAAATGAAACAGAATATCAATCGTAATGTTACCGGCCATGTGTAAATAATTGTAAAAAAAAAAAATCTCACGTTGATATTTAAATATTTAAAGGTGATTTGTCACATGTAATATCCGATACAGCCTTACCCAAAATGATTATCCAAGACTTTCCGTAAAAACTAGATAACTGTTTAGTTGTTTTTTCGTTAATTTTTCGTTTTCTGTCACTTTTCGTCGCCATATTTAAACATGATCATGTGACTTGCAGCCATCGAGTAAACCATTGTCAAAGATAAGCAGACCTTGTTAATTTTACAGAAAGATTTCTTCTTTACCGACGGAAATTGGGTCCAAGTCTGGTATTCCATCTATCGGTTGTTCGAAGCAATTCGTATTTGAATTTGAAAATTTTTTTTCTACCGTTTCCGGCTGTCCCCGATCTTCTCGATCTTTTTGTTGATTTCGTTCACTTTCAATAACCAGGGAATATCGATCGATGAGGGCGACGCTATCGTCAAAGTGAACCGATCCGAACCACAACGACGAAACTGGTCAAAGCGCAGGAGGCGCTCGTCGCGAGCGAACCACGATATAGTGTAATATCCTTGCGGCTAGGCTGTACGACATTGCGCATTGGCTCTCGTTACGAAGTATATGTATACATATAGCTATAAGCGTACATACATATATACATCAGCCCGACATATAGCCGGTTCCAGAGTTGCCCCGCGTAATCAATAAACTTCTATTATTCGAGTCAAACGCACACTTCCTCTTAGGCCCGCGCGGCGCCTAGACCTGTCAAAATTTGTCCTGCACATTTGAACCCCCTTAAGTTTTGAGTTGTCACATTTTTTTTCGAAAACTATTATACATATAGTATACATAAATATACAACGATGGCACTCGTTAGTCCGGACCGTGTAAACGAAAAGAGTTATATCTTAGACGCCAGAAAGAACTTTGAAGATGTAAGTATACATAAGCATATTGCTGTTGTTATTTAACTATTAGGTCATAATATGTTATGCGATTTTATGAATGAAATAAATTTCATATCGACTCGCCTGTTATCCGTCGGATTTCAGTTGTTTTTATGCCCTATCGAATACGGTCTACAGGCAATAGTAAGCGTGTCATGTCATAGTGTATGCAAAACGTTCACTTCGTAGCGGTATATTATCGCGAATAAATACACTATCGTTATTAATTAGTTTCAAGATCTCGTAGATTGTGGTAAATTTTTTTTTTTTCATCCCCCATGCTCACTTCACACTTCGAACAGTGGAGACTGTCGCACTTGTTATAGCTTACAAAATTGTAAGTTCGTTTATTATTTTTATCAACAGAGACGTTCAATTAATTGCAATGTTTTCGCGACTCAATCGACGATCCGACAAGTATTCGTTTTATAATACATATACCAATGAATCCGGAGTGTGGAAAAAAACAATCGTTGTGGAGCATTCAAGGAATAATTTGATCTATTAGCGAGAGCTGATACCTACCGATGAACAGGAATGCTTTATATTAAATTCCGTGAATGCTTGCACATGGGAAATGAAATAGCACCGGAGCTGAACAGCGTCGCAGATATCTCGCCGAGCCTAACAAGCTTTCACATACATTTTTCAACATTTGCGTGCGTTATACCTTGCTCGATTGCAGACAATCTTTGGAACCTTGAATAAGGGATTCGAAGCACCCCTAAGACTGTTAAATTTGTGATTCAAATGTCCTAATGCTCGCTCGTGTTGACCTACTTCTATTACATTTATTCCTCGCTTTCAACTGTTTTATCCCCGTCTAGTGTGAGTCTTAAATCCTACCAATTACTATCATGGTCAGGGTACCCTGTGATACTATATTTCAAGTCAATTGTTAAAATCATGTTAATCGTGTGAAAACCGGATAGATCGTTATAACGATGGAAACGTAGAACGAGAGATTAATCTCTTCCAGTATATTTTTCCGCTATTTGTAACCTCAGACTAATCTCATGGTTATGAACTATAGTACCTACTCGCCAATCTGATTATGTTCTTGAGTATATCGGTCATTATTATCGCATCACATACACGCTTACACGTTATCGGTATATATGTATATATACATCTACTGCCTTCCACATTATCCGTTTACATCTTGTACATATATATGTGATTATATAGGTATACGCACACTATCGCGCGTAAGAAACTCGGAAACCTCTGTTGCAGTCAGCGACGTTAATTATATATAACAATGTGGCTTCTAGGGGACCCGCATTTCAGTTCATGTACTTTATGCTACTATTCAAAAGGTTTCACATTTCCAGCTGTTCTCTATATGGATACGATTAGTATATAATTCAAGAGCGGTTGACTCATTGAAAAGATTCAGTGACATTGATACATCGAGATGTATAACACGCGCGGCACGTATGTCACTTTTTTACGTATTCATGTGCAGTGTGGTTTATCTGTTATTACTGAAATCGAGTACTTTATGCGATAGAATTCAGCTATACACACTCGTAGCTATAATATACTGCGAGCTTTCTGCTAAACAACTAGCAAAATACAGTATAATCTTATGTATATAGAAACTTCCATATGTATATAAAATTTCGTAGTCAAGGATCACCACCTGAGATGAAAATTACCATATGCGAACACGGTGCTCCTCAGATCTACTAATCGGAGAAAATTAATTGTTTTCAAAGAAATTGCACGTAATTATAACCGGCAATTTCGAGTGGTGTATCGATTTGTAGATTATATATTGCTATTTGTTGCTGACGAGCGGAAAATATAAAACTCGCTGTCGTACCAACGACCCTTTAGATTAGCGTCCATGTACACGGATTATAATTACATGTATGTTACCCTATACCGTTGAGCTTTACAATATTTTTAAATACAGACATAGAATATATCTGTACGGTTTTATCGGCTAATGTAAGACATATGCAATAATGGAACTAAATATCCTGCATACTAATTATGCACCGTATCGAATAGTCTGCGTATATACAATTCGTATTTGCCTTAGTACTGGAATATTTATTGCACAATGGTCATATCTTGATCGTTCGATTCGACAGGGTGGCAGTCTTGGATCAGATGATACTTACGACGACATGAAGCAGCTGGTTAGGGTAAGGCTAAGGCTAAAACTAAGACTATAAAGGATTTACTTCTTGTTCTTCGCTTCGCTTCGCTCTTATCTATATACATACCTGTATAATATTTTTATACCATACACATTACATATTTATACTTATTTTCTCTTTGATCGATATATATATATATATATATATATATATATATATATATACGATTGCGAGTGGTACGAAAAAAAAAAAAAAAAAAACCGTTTCCGCATCGCCCTAATATATACCCATATTTATATGAGAGTAAGTACCTACGAGGTGGGTGTACGTGATCACTCAGGAAGTGACACTTTGTGCTTTTGATTTATATGGGTTTTAGATGTTTCAAGTTTTTTTTCTTTTCTTCTGTATCTTTGTGAACATATAGCGTGCTCTATAATTAAGCATCGGCTGACAATCATCCGCCAAATTGCCACTTCGCCATATATGTACCATATGTAATAACGTTTTCACCGTATATATATGTATTGTATATAAGTTTATCACTAGTATTTATAGTTCCGTTAGATCTCTTATATGCAAATGTACACAGCTGTGAAATGAGCTAATCTCTTGATGTGAATATTGTGTTTCCTCCAACTGAACCTATACATTATATGTTGTTATAATTATCGATATATAATCTCTTTTATCGCGGCGTGTCTTTCCAAGTTTTCACTTTTTACATACGTGACGACTATATAGTGACAGTATATAGAATGATAACAGACATAATAGAGAAGATAACGGACGTACCTACATTGTATGTAACATACATGCACATACCTATGTATGTATGCTCTTATTAGATAAAAGAAAAATTCAATAAATCGCCGGTGAATGAACAGCTTCGCTTCTATGTATTCATATGGCGATTAGAAGTCGTTAACTCTATTCCGCTTCATCTCATCTCAGGCATGGAAATATCCGTAATCTATTATTATTATTACTTATATGTTTTTTTCTTCTTATACATTGATATGATTCATAGTAACTTTCCGCACCAGATTTGTCTGTTTAATCTATATGTTACTGTTCTGTGTATTTCATTATTTATTTTTTTATATCGGGGTTATTATAATGTTCGTTATTGTACTCTCGAGTGATTAAGTTATCTTCAGTTTTCTACATCTGCTCTGAAACTTTTTTATTTTATTTTATTTTTTTTTTTTCACACGAGACCTATATTTTTTTTTTGTAATAAATAAGATTTAATGAAACATTGCCAACCTCTGAACTAGATATATACAACATATATATACGTATATGATATAGATACGTAGTTGCGGATCAAGGCTTTCAATTATTTTTCTCGTTTTTCTTAAACCTATAACACGCAGCCGTCGGTGGAGATGGGAGCCTGCATTTGCATCTGCATGTGTGTAATCGCTGGTGTGTGCCGATTAACGATTTTTATTGTACTATTCTTATCGGTTATATATACCTACCGATATTTACTATCATCTCGCTCATTTAACCGTAATTATATCCTCACTCACTCTTCTCACGCTGATATTTGATTGTTTCTTTTTTTTACAGGCTGATGAAGAGGATGCAGAAAAATTCACCAGCCTCCCATTGGCCAGTTTTAATTTTATTAATTCCATTATCGGCAGTGGAGTCATCGGTATGTTGGAAATGTCATTATCTTTGATTTCGTTATCACTCCGTATCTCTTTTTGAATATGGAAAAAACTATTACGGAATACGAAAGAGAAAATTTCTTTTTTTTTTTTTTTTGCGTAAATAATACTTCTGACATAAATAATGCACTCGTGTAGCAATTGGATGCTATCTGACGGTTACGTACATACATGAGACCGACCGGTTTGTCAAGTGTTGTATAATACCTAATCTTTGATATAGAATAGCATGGGTATAATGTTACTATCATTTGTCAAGCGACCTTATCATAATTCGTTGTTCATTTTTATTCTCGCGATTCCCGTTGGAACTGCCTTAAAGAATAATTGAGGTGTTCGCGCATATTAAATGGGGAGGGGGGACAAGTATCTGAAAATTGATCAATACGTTAAATATGCTCTTTGAACATAATTGGACTCTGTCCCTCTGAATATTGCGTGTGATCCTTTCACCTTTGCAAATTCACCAACCCTAGTGTTTTTTTCGGCGCCCATGCTAATTGAAATGTACAGAAAATTTTATTGTACAATTATATGGTTTGACATTGTTATACGATAGCTTGTTCAGGAATTGGTCAATAATTGGTTACAGTGACGTCTTTCCTAAATGCATCGGTATCTTTGATGATAACGAATGTGCATCCAAGAAAAAAATAAAAATAAAAAATACAATCAAGTCTAATCAGAATTTAAACGTATATAGGCTCGTTTCGTGATAGTTGCGAATATAACTTATACCGTAAGAATTTTAATTACCACCGTGTTGCTGTATTAACGGTAAAAAAAAATATGTATTCATTACATCGCCTTGAAACAGTTGAAACACGAAACCATAAAAGTATTTTCCTGTTTCTAGTTAATACTATAGTAGTCATGGCTTAAACTTCCAGAGTATTGCGAGTCGTTTCCTCATTAATGACTTGACCAAATAACGTTGGCCCCCCGAAATTCTTTCAGACGGATGGCGCATTAATAACATTACTTTAGTACTCAATTAAATTCAGCGCATTTGACAATATGATACGTATCGAATATCGGAATGACATATAATTATACCGGGCTGCAATAACGAGGTAACTGCTTTCGTCTGATAGGATAACAGCATACGATCTTGACGCTATTAACATAATGTTTCTGGACTACGCGGGGTAACTGTAGAACCACGTTGCTGAAAATGACTAAAACGCATTTATTACTGAATCTTTATTTTAAACGTAGAATTTTCATACGCACAGACATAATTTGGCCGCATTATAGCGTTTCTAAAAGCTAATGCTCGATCTGACGAAGTGAAGATAATTGCACCCCGTTGCTTTACCTTGAAAATTAACTGATTCAGATGATAAACTTACTTAATTGGAAATTTCAATCAATTTTAGGTATACCCTACGCCCTACATCAGGCCGGTTTTGGTTTGGGACTAGGCCTGCTAGTTCTTGTGGCAGTTCTAACCGATTACTCTCTGATCCTGATGGTACGGAGTGGTCATATTTGTGGAGAAATGAGTTATCAGGGTTTAATGAGAGCCAGTTTCGGACGACCAGGATTTTACATACTCACCATTTTGCAATTCATTTATCCGTTCATAGGTGAGTTACTGTTACTCTCAGTATAACAAGCCGCGAAATGATCTCCATATTGAATTATTTATACTTTAACAAACTGTATTCTGAACTGACCATTATCAGACTTTTGCGTAACGTCGAATTTGCATGCAATTATATAGAATCCAGGTTCTTGAGCAACCTTTTTAACAATGCCATTGAGTTGCGGTATTCCTGTTATACTAGACTTCTTTCTAGCGTTATCATTATGCTAGATCTTGTTAAAATGATGATGTTCCTTGCATAGCAATGGTGTCATACAACGTGGTGGTCGGCGACACGGTTACCAAAGTTCTGATCAGGGTTACTGGAATGGAAGAAACGAACATCTTTGCCAGACGACAGGTGGTCATCCTCCTGGCGACCCTGTGCATAACAATACCTCTATGCCTCTACAGAAATATCGCCAGACTTGCGAAAATCTCTTTCTTATCCCTCGTTTGCGTGGGATTCATCCTCATAGCAATTTTCGTGAGGATGGGGACCCTGTCCTCGGTGGTGTGAGTATAACTCTGCCGTTTTATTATACTCGTTTACAAAGTTGGCTGATTTTTTGCTAGGCAAAAAATCTCTTGTATATGCTGATCGTTTTCTTACTGAGAAGTTTACAGAGCAGACCGAAATAATTCCTGTTCCTTGGGTTTAGGTCGAAAGACTTCGGCCCATGTTGTTGTTCCCAGAAAAGCGATCGAATTTCTTGATATTCCGCTTCTCACCTGTCACTTTTAAAAGTCATCTCAACATTTCCATATTAAGTTACCCCGCCAGAGCCTGCAATCTATGATCCGATCGATTCCTGAATTCCTCGGTAAAGGAAGGAAGGGAATTACTGCGTAGTCCGAACAGTTTTATTATAGACCTAATCCAGACTAAGGATATCAATGAAATTTAATCCGAATACTTATTAATACTTGTACCATATCGACCACCGTCAATTAGTCTGATTGAATCGCAGTTTATTTTATGAACGAGTATATCTATGGACGAGGCATTTACGGATTATCGATCAAAAATATACATGTAAAAATGATTCCTATATACAGACCGAGTCACGAAGACAGCTGGCGATTCGCCAACTTGCCAGGGGTTATTCCAGCGGTCGGTATAATGGCCTTTGCCTTCATGTGCCATCACAATACTTTCCTCATTTACGGGTCAATCGAACGAGTGACCCAGCAGAAATGGGACGTTGTCACTCACTGGTCTCTTTTCACATCCTTCATCGTCGCCGCTGCCTTTGGTGTTGCGGGGTACGCCACATTCACTGCATATGTCCAGGGTGATCTGATGGAAAATTACTGCTGGGATGACGATCTTATGAATCTGTCCAGGGTCATGTTCAGCGGAACGATACTCCTGACCTATCCTATAGAGTGTTTCGTTACTCGAGAGGTGAGTGTGTGATAGAAATTTATACAGCTTAAGGAAGCTTGCGGAAACCGACTTTGTAATTATCTATTTGTCGATTTATCGTTATTATTTATTGTAAGTAATTATCGCTAACATTTCATACGTGAAATTGTCATGCTTATCATCAGCTGCTTCAAGTCGAAGTTTATTTCTTCATATTGTTGTATAATAATCTGTGAAAGAGTGACAATCATCGAGTTTTTATACATCGCAGACAGACAAACCAGACTTTAAGTGTTATCGCTTACACATACATTATAGTTGTAATGAATACGACTAAATCGACTATTATTATCTTGAGACATGGGGTCTTACGGACTATTTTATTACCGCGTGAGTGATATATGATAACATCTTTTTTTTCTTCGCTCAGGTTTTAGTTTTCAAATTTATTTATTTTTCGGGCTAATGAACTTCAGATAACATGTATATGGGGCATTACATACCAACTTGACCTGGCTGTGACCCTCGACCTGTCAGATTTAGTCCGGAAATTTTTTTATATCATTCTTCTGACTCCAAATAGCAATTAGATTTTTTTTTTCAGATTTTTTAGTATAAATTTGGGCGCGTGGTGAATTCTTTAGGTTTTTTTTTCAACACTCGATGACCGTGATTGAAAAATCTGCAAAAATTCTCAAAAATTCTGCTTCTGAAATGAAAATTTTTGACCCAATATTCAAAATATCTGGGCTTTTGCTTCAAACTGTTTTTTAGCTTTGTGAACGAAAATAAGTGGAAAAAATTAGAAGCAGAGGTTAATTTTAAATATATATACTCCAGAAAAATCTGAGAAAAATTCTCAAAAATCCGGTGGTATGCATAAAAAAATTCAAGCAACAGTCCACAACAAATTGACCTCAGCTTTTATTTTTTTTTACTTTTCTTCGTGCAAAAAGCTAAAAAACAGGTCGAAGCAAAAACCCAGACATTTTGAATATTGGGTCAAAAATTTTCATTTCAGAAACAGAATTTTTGAGATTTTTTTCAGATTTTTCGATCACGGCCATCGAGGTGTTGAAAATAAAAAACTTAAAAAATTCATGACGCGCTCAAATTCATTTTGTAAAATCTGGAAAAAATTCTAGTTGCTATTTAGAGTCAGAAGAATGATACAAAAAATCGCTGATCAGATCTGAGAGGTCGAGGGTCACGGCCTGGTCAAGTTGGCATGGAATGCCCCACATACAATATGATGTATTTCATTCATAAAGCTTCAGTCTAATTGCGCAGATTTTTTTACGAATATAATTATCGAAGAATTAACGATCTATCGACAAAGCAAACTGCTAATCGTCACGTTTAGAGAACAGAACTACCTAAAAAGTCTATTTATTCTATAAAGCTTTCATGGGATCGATCGTCCTTGGTTTTGAGGGTAGTATAACGTGCCTTATTTCGATGCCGCAGGTATTGATGACTGCAATAAAGGGTACAGATGAAACGGAGAATCATGACGCCTACATTTCGGGGTCCGACCGGAAGTACCTCTTAATAACTCTGAGCATTATCTTGGTGACATATTTGATCTCAATGTCTACCGACTGCCTTGGCGTTGTCCTCGAATTGAATGGTATCCTGGCTGCGGTACCATTGGCCTACGTATTGCCCGCACTTTGTTACCTGAGACTCGAAGAAGGTTCCTTATTATCGGCTAAGAAATTACCAGCACTCGGACTAATGATTTCGGGAGTATTGGCAGCGATTTCTGGTCTGTTGCTAGTCATTTTTACCGCCAGCTCAACGGACTCCTGTTTTCATGGTAAAATCATGCCGTACTGTACCAATAATGGTACGGAAATAATCAACAGTACACAGTCGAGTTTGGTGGAGATATTATAATAATTTTTTCTTATCTTCTGAATAATTTATAGTTTATTCGATTTTTACTTCCGCTCTTACACGCTAAGCGGTGGATACTTCCTAAACAAATGAAAATGAATGAAGAAAAAATAATAAAAAAAAAAAAACTGAATCTAAATATATAAACATATATATATAGGTATATATTTTTGTCAAGGCGATGTAAATGGGCCTGAGGAAGGATCGGCCTATAATCAAACCGCTGAATTTATAATTTAAAGTTTTTACAAGCTTTTTTATATCTTCTTATCTATACTTTGTTTGATATTATTACTTTTATCGTAGAATTTTGTTTAAAAAAAGAATAATATTTTGTGATTTAAATTGAATAATAGTTTGACAGTCTTTGAGTCTGAAAATCGAGTATTATTACTGTTATACTTGTATATTATATATATATTCATGTATACATATATATATATAGAGATTATTGAGATTCTAGACGCATATTATATTAGCATTTTGGCGTGTCTGCTGCTGCAGCTATATATAAGTGAAATTGTTGCAGAATAAATGTTTACGAATTATATATATACATATATTATATATATATATTGAATATATTATGCGAAGTCGTAATTTATATATTGTCGACGCTTCGAAAACAGACCATTGATGACCATAAGAAAGTATTTACCAAGCACAAAGATAAATAAATTAAATTATTATTATTATTATATATATATAAACATATATATATATATATATATATATATATATATATATATATATATATATATATATATATATATATATATATATATATATATATATATATATTAACGATGGAAAAATAAACATTTGGATTATAGTGTTGATAGTAATATATACATATAATGTTATATTATATATATATATAAATTGTTATGTAATAGTTGAATTTTTACTTATTTTTTTTTTTTTTTTATACATTTTTTTTTTGTCGCCACCGACAATCGCTGCTATACCAAAATGTGTGTTGCCAAAGTAGTATATATATATATTATATACATTTTTTTAGTCCGGTAATCAATTCAAAGTCTTGATATCAAATCGTAGCTGAGACATTTCTCTGGTGTGAATTGGATTCCGTTACTTGATCGCAAAAGCCACTGAATTTTTTTTGATTTTGTCTCTACATTTCTCTATATATACCATCAGCAGACTAAAAGTCTGTAAATTGGTGCGAGTTAATTCGAAAGAATTATCTGCAAACCGAAATGGTTTTTTCTTTTGAAAAATTCTGAAATATTTTTACGGCAGAGCTATAATATATTTTTTTTGTTTATCAAAAATCAACATTTCTTTGAGAAATTGAAGAGTTGATTTTTTCCCAGAATTTTTCATCAAGTAACGGATCTATACATGAAAAAAAAACTATTGAAGAGTTTTGAAATCGGAGATTTCTGATGATAAAGAGAAAATTTTTCACCAGAGTTGGTCCGTTCACTAAAAACGTGTTGTCGTTGTTCTTTGGCTGTTCGGAAACACTTGAAAGTCAAAATAAAGGATCATAATATATTTCATCGTCGGCTGTGGTACAGAAAGATTGGACGAAAAGACTATTTTAAAATTAAGCTTCACGTTCGAATTTATTACACGAGTGTTCAGAATCTGATGTGAGGCTTTAGACTATAATGATAAGAATCTCTATATACGTATATATTTAAAAAAAAAAGGAAGATAAAGAAAGAAAGATCAGCTAGACTATTGGTGGAGTAAAACGAACTCTACTGCAATCGAAATCCTCAGATTGGAAAAATCTCTTGATCTGCAGTTTTGAACCTCTCAGTTTGCTCCTCGCTTTACCAAGACATACTAATTAGTTATTGCAATCTGAGGGGTTCGACTGTGTATTATATAATATGGGAATATAAAAGAAAAGAGCTTATATAATGTGTCATTATGTATAAATACGGCTAGATGCTGTTCTATCGAAGTCTATCGAGTGTTGAAGCCGCGATGTACAGACGCAGTAAGCTGCTGCGCGGAAATAGATATAGTTTTCTTCGCGCCAAACTTATATTATGCTATATACACTCTATATAACTTCGTCTGTGATTTTTATTTTTCGACTATTATTTATTGTAATTTTTTTTTTTTTTTTTGTGAGATATTCGATATATTATATTAATATAGTCTATTTGAAGTATACCAGGAAAACGGTCGAAAGCATTATATTAGTCTAGTGTGAGAAAAGTAAATAAATAAATATAAAGATTGTATTTAGAACTTGTATAATTTTCTAATATGTGGTCAGTCACCTCGATCCTACTTTTTTCTACCTTTCATTCTATTTTCTAGGATTATTATAATACTTACAAGATTATTTAATAAGGTGTACAGGTAGGGATTCATACGGAGAATAAGAGGATCAGTATGCTCGTGTTTAATCCCGAATCACGAATTATTCGCTGACATAGGAAAATATTGATAACAAATTCACCAAAGAGAAGTTTCCACGGAATAAAAAATAGAAATCTCTGATAACTGCAGTTCGAGATATATATCGTGAAATTGGGATTGGAGAATCGCGGAATAAATCATTTTTAACTAATTTTTGAACCCTTTTGGTTTTAAACTGCGAACTTTTTCAAGATTCACACAACTAGATCTTATAGTTTCAAATCTATGAACTGCTTAGTTTACACTCTCGCATATCTGTTGACTAACTTATAAACTGCTAATAACACTTTTCAAGATCAGGGATCTTTCATATCGGTTTCATACAATGATCGTGTTTTTCCATATCGCGTGATTAAGGGGCCATTAAAGACGCCCATCATCTGGAAAACGCGGGGATCCAAAACTTCTACGTCACTCGATTGATCGGAATGAAATTTTGAGGATCGGTGTATTATCTTTGCAGAAACTGGAGCGATTTTTACTTTTTCAAGTTTTGAGGATTTTTCGAAATTTCCAATGTGTTTTTCGAATTTTTAAAAAATTAAAAAATTGCCCCACTTTCTTCAAAGATAATAAACCGATCCTCAGAATTTCATTCCGATCGGTCAAGTGATGCAGGAGTTTTAGCTCCCCGCGTTTTCCAGGCGATGAGCGTCTTCAATGGCACCTTAATGTCACAAATTCGTGCGAGCGACGTATCCGGTATTTCGGAATTGAAGCAAAAAATCTTTCTATCGACGCAAAAAATATAAAAATGTGGTCAGTGAACTTCGAATTTTATAATTGATCATTTGAAAGCAGAAGATCGTAAGTACCAGCAGATTCGACTCTTTGGACCGTGTTCGACGGCCTCTAATTCTTTTCGATGAATTCCTTCTATTCAAAATGATAGGAGCGCACGCGCAGAACGTACATTATACTTGCTGCTGCGCGAGACCGGCACTTGCGCAATTGATTGCAATGAGAATATAACGTCAAAACCTGTGAAATTTGTGTCAGAAAAGTTTTATATTCATT
The DNA here is from genome assembly GCA_949628255.1 of Macrophya alboannulata. Classification (NCBI taxonomy): domain Eukaryota; kingdom Metazoa; phylum Arthropoda; class Insecta; order Hymenoptera; family Tenthredinidae; genus Macrophya; species Macrophya alboannulata. The sequence goes on along the minus strand of OX451206.1, from coordinate 40,667,856 downwards.
TGACATTGTAAAAATCGAAATTTTGAGAAAGTCAAATGGATATAGAAGTTTTTTTGGATTCTTTCAACGATTAAAACTCGAACGTTGTAGCGGAATGTTTTTTTTCACGTAGACATATGAAGTCTCCACTCCAAAAAAATTATTTAAAAAATCCCATTTTACACGCGGATTATATATTCTTATATTTTGTGTAATAAAAAACAAAACAACTGTCCGAATTGGTGAAAACACACATTTCGACGTTCTATTCCGATTAGATGTGTTCAAATGCGTTCAAATGTACCGGGAAAAAATCGGAAATAATTTTAACAAAAAGCTGAGGAAAAAACAAGAAATTTTCAACGAAACGTTTTTTTCCATGAGTTCAATTTATCGAGTTAAGTAGAGAAAAGTGCATTCGATATTCAGTATGGTGCATTCATTCAACTTCGAATATACGCAACCAAAAAATCTGAAATAATTCGCAAAATTTTTTCTCACGTGAGGTAATACACTCAAATTATTTCAGATTTTTTTGGAGACAACGAAAAACTCAGGTGGCTCACTTGATAAAGAATCCCTGCTATGTAAAGCGACTGATTTAAGACTTCACTGACTTTTTTCATGTCGATTTTATTTACGAGGCGCGCAGGGATGGGTAAGAAAAATGTTTGAATAACAATAATATTATAGTACATCATGGGAATAAAAGTTGGGAAAAACAAACCAATAATCGTCGAACAACGCACGACAAGAGCAAATCTGAAGGGTATCAAGCAGTGGGCAAGAAATATTGTTTTTTCTCGATTATAATATAATAATTAAAACAAGAATGCAAAAACACTGTTTCACTGAGACATTTCATTTCATTAAAATATAATAAAAATTTCAACATATCTGTGAGTCCTATAACTATACACAAATTATGAAGTTCGTAATCCTCGTTAAAAAAAAAAAACCTCATAGCTCGAGTGCTGGAAGACTGAAATTATTATCGTAAACAAACAGAATTTCGAGAATACGGTCCGCAATTTATGGAACTTTACAAATAATTCTTTTATGATGTTTTCCTTTATTCTGTTTTCGTTCTAGACCACGCAGTTTACAAAATAAAACATGGCACCACTGGATTCGTACTCTTTACCCAAATAGCCAAACGTAGCTGTCAACTGATTGTACTCTTATTCGCCGGTTATTTAGTTTCGTGAAAATGCTGCAATTTAGCCAAAAATAAATGACTGCAATTAAGTTAACAGCAATAGTATATATGTACAGCCAAGAACAGTGAATCTGTCAGACCTAAAATATGCAACCGAAGTTACACCACGTCTTAGGTTGGCAATACCCATCTTGAGGCCCGCTGCTGGTGTAACTTCGGTTGCATATTTTAGGTGCAACAGATTCACTGTGCTTGGCTGTACAACGGACTGCATTATTCTGCCAATTACCGTCAATATTTAACGGGCAGGAGTTGTTCGTTATGGCAAGAATGCATACTATATTGGGACATAATTCTTGAGCCATATTTAATACATCCATGTAACAATTTAGAATCACAAGAAAAGGATCATCTGATTTTCTAGTAAATGGATAAGCATAGTAAAAATCATCTGCATTCTATCGTATCTCTATTCTGATCCAGCGCATTCTAATTGATAGGAATCGCCGGCAACTTCTGTGTAGCGGTCATGCAGTATGGAGATTATTTCTACAACTTAAAACTTTCGTGTGTGGAAACTTTATTATTTATTCATTTCATTTTACGCCCTGGTATATGCCTCGAAAGCTCCATACACTGGAAACTCACAAGCTACTGGCCTCAAATTTTAACCACCATTGCATTTTATTCATAAGTCCTTACTACTCGTAAGTTTTTTACGTCAATCAGTGTTTATTCAAGTGCAAGTGATCTTCTGTGAATAAATATTGCCAACGTAATGAAGCAGAGTATGCGTTCACATGAATTATTTTATTTGTTTTCGTTCAACTATGACTTTATACGTCTAGATACAATGAAAAATATATATAAAAAATAGAAACCGTCATTTCACTGGATTTTAATTCTATACATGCCGTTCCTTTTGGATGACTTCGGAAGATAGGTGAACCGTTCCGATCGGGTTGGGAGCCTGTTGTTCAAAGCTATGTTTAGAGCTGCTGCTGCTGCTGCTCGCGTATTTGTCGCTTCTCGTCTGTTTATTGATAAAAAAAAAATTACATATCGCAGTGATATTGAAGACAGGTCAGAATATAAAGATGATGCAAATCGCGTTAGGGCAAATTGGAAGTTGGATGAATCGTGGATTATAAATTATTTGAATAGATGGACGTAACGAAGATCACGTGAGTCATCAAATTCCAACCATTTTTTTGGAATTTTCACCATTATCCCACGCATGTGACTGCAGGAATATCGGTAATGAAGAAAACTTTTTTCATTCAATAGTCGAGTAAGGTACAAATTTTTTAATTTTGATAACCTGCTTCTGAGCGCCTCACGATGGCGTAGCCTATTAATGACGATACAAAATGTAATTGTCTCGATTAGTGATGGTAAGATTATACAACATGTAAATACGTAACAGTCATTGACAAATGATGAAACTCTCATGTATAAAAAAAAAGTCAAGAAATTGCATTTCGAGAAATGAAAAATTATAATAAGCCGGTGGATATACCTAATCAATTTTTTCAGCTACCAACTGATGGATGCAATTATTTTTTGTCGTTATAAAATCACAAATTCTGATAGTAACTTAAACTCACAGAGTTCTTTGTGTGCCTTGTATATTTGCTCAGCTATTAGGTGATAGTATTCCGACCTAGAGTTGGCCATTTCGTACAGATTCACTTCAATTCTTTTCGCATAGTCGAGCATTGCTTGAGGAACAGGTAATGAGCATATTGATTGGACCCTTCGAAAATTCAAAATTATTGTGTAATCAGTCGATGTTCTTATGCAGAAATATCAAATTGGCAAAATAATTTCAATCTAAAATTAAAGTGCTCAATTGTTAGTACGTACAGCTTCCCAACAATATGGTCCCTGAGACTCGGTGTAACCGATTGATGCCACTCTTTACTCCTTTCTACTGGAATTGCAGTGATTTGACTTGGCTGTAGTCCATCTGACAATTGCAGACTAGCTAATCTCTGTTCACTCAAAATCGCTGGGTGTTCTGAATCCTTCAAATCCAAGAGCTGCGTGTCGATACACAGCTGATGTAAATCAGCAGATGCATGTGCGGCGGCTGACATGGGATCAGTTGTTGGCAGAGCTGGTCTTCCAGCCAGTGGAGTAGGCTGAGGCATTTCGGACGGACCAAATACTTGAAAAATGATATGATCTGATAAAATGATGATAATTAGCTTCGGCAGTATTTGGATTTCGGTTTTTGTTCGGTTTTTGTTTTAGGGACAGACAGATGACACAATCAATTCGGTCACAGTGTTTCCAATGAATAAATATTTTCCTCGATGAATTGCGCAGTGAGAAACGGGACGACTCATTCCTGCTTGACAAGTCACGATGCACTGAAAAAAAATTTTGGTCACGAAACATTTTTGTTTAAATGCGCAACGATCGCGAGTTTAAAATATCGCTCGCGCACCCAGAAGTATAGCAAACTGAACTCGACGTATCGCGCTATCATCGCATAGAGGTAATATAAACCACGGATCTCTACAACTAACTGTAGAGATCAGTGATATAAACTCTATGTGTCATCAGCGCGTATAGCAGTTAAGCTGCTTTTTCATGTGCAGCAAACAGCTGGATGCAGCAACAGCAAAATGCTTAGGATTATTTCTACTTCGAACAGCAATTTTCATGTACAGCAAAATGCTGAAGAAAACACCAAAATCATCGACCTATCAGAGCATTTTTGCTGTTGCTGCATACAGCTGTTTGCTGCAGATGAAAAAGCAGCTTTATAGATAGTATAATGGTTGATGTAGCCCTAGATGCAGCGATGCGTATTGCTCATGTGACAGTGTTTGTTGTTATAGTAAGGTAATGCTCTCAGCGATAATTTGGATCGCCGCAGAATGGATACTTTTTTTTTAGTGTGTGATTTAAATCGTTTTTCATTGAAAGCTGACTCTCCCGAGTCTGACATTTCTCTGCGTGTAAAAGTAACACTAGCTGTTGTTGAATGAATATTGAATGATCTTCCCAGGATCAGCGGTTGTCGAAGGTCGAGCTAGAAATCGTTTGATTCATTTTAAAAGATGAGTAAAAGTTGTGGAAAATTTTGCAAAAAATGTGCGTATAATACTCGATCAATTCTTTTCAACACTGCCTCTGGAAAAATGAATTACTCAAAAATCGGAAACATCAGGGTAATTTCTTGTCCCGGTCGACGTGGACCGACTCATAAAGAAATTGGGGTGGATTAAAAGATTTTCTCAGGATTGTAAAACCCCGTCAAGACTGCCACCGTATTGAAAAAACTTCTTGGTCCCCAACGATATTTCCTGCAAAAGTATGTAGCATGAAACTTGGCGCGTAGTTCGACTCAAAAGAAAATATATAATAAGATATAGCACCTTCACGAAGATTCCTTTTTTGGGCTTATTCCAAACAATTTTCAAGTGTGGGAGCCGAAAAATAATTCATCGAATTTTAATGCTTTTGTGGATCAAAATATCTCGAAGTTTTTTTTTTTTATCGCAGTATCGCGATCGCTCTGAAATATTTGAAGCTTGGCAAACCTCTTACTTCTCGTATAGTAGGTATTCCATGAAAAATCTACAAAATTGTAACGGTATAATTTTTGGAACTATATTATAGAGCACCAAAAAAATTTTTTTGTCAAGCCATAGCTGCAAAAATTATAGCGTTGGAAAAAAAAATCTGTATCATTTGCATAGAATACCTATATTACCAAAGCTAAAAGGTGCGCCAAGTTTCAGATAGTTCAAAACGATACAGTTTTATTCCGACTTCGTTAAACAAATATTTATTTCAATCATTCTTCTTATTTCTGACGTCATCGGTACATTTAACATAATTTCTTGATAATATCGAGGCTTTGGGTAACCGCACAGGCTCCGTGCTGACCTTCCGGGAAGTTTCGGGCCAACTTGGCATGCTACCTGCGAAATTCGTTGCTACAGAACGTGTGGATAATTCGTGATAATAATTATAATCGTAACTGCTCAAGATGATACCTACTCATGCCAAACACAATTTATTACGAACAGTTCGTACGCGCTGTGAGTTTGTACGAGTGTCTGGTAAATGGTTGAGTCATTGGAGATTTGTTTTGCTCAAATTTCTCGCATATACCGTATTTACAAGGAAACAAGCCGCACTTTTTTCGCTTTTTGAACCTCTCAAAATCTGGATGTGGCTTATGAGTTATATACGAATGCGATTTATACAAGGACATAAATGCGGAAAGTTGAATAAAAAATGTTGCAACGGCGAGGAATGACAGGATAGGCGTATATTGGAAATCGATAATCAGTGAAAATGTCAAAAATATACCGACGCCCGATACGAATAAAAGCATGTTTCAGATTCCGGGTGGAAAAGAGCACGTTTCAAATTCCGGGTGGAAAAGAGCACGTTTCGGTTTCCGGGGGAAAAAGAGCACGTTTCGGTTTCCGGGGGAAAAAGAGCACGTTTCAGGTTGGCTCGAATACTAGCACGTTTCGGGTAGACTCATCTCACTTGAAACGTGCTAGTATTCGAGTCAACCTGAAACGTGCTCTTTTTCCCTCGGAAACCGAAACGTGCTCTTTTCCACCCGGAATTTGAAACGTGCTCTTCTCTACCCGGAATTTGAAACGTGCTCTTTTCCAACCGGAATTTGAAACGTGCTCTTTTTCACCCGGAATCTGAAACCTGCTTTTATTCGTATCGGGCGTCGATACATTATAGAATATCTTTTATCAGAATTACGTACAACTATCGACATGAACAAAATAAAAATGGCACCACCAGTTTTGTACTCAATTATAGATGTTAGTCCACCACGTCGCAGTGTTTTGTTATAACTTTAGCAGCTGCTGGGATCAAAGTTGTTCGGGAAACAAAGCTTCTATCTGGAAACCACCCGAAGAAAGTGTTTTTTTCAGGTGATATCGAAGGGAGATATCAGCAGAACTCGCTCCCAAGTTTCCATTTCCTAACTCTCTGGTACCTGTAAATACATTACCCACATACGTCATAGTTTTCTCGGTATACTTTTGATGGAATTGCGATGGTAATTTATCCCCAGTAATTAAATCTCATTTTCTTTTGTGCTAGATGAACCAGTATTCCAGCTTTGTATGACAACGGATTTATCGTCTGGGACGGGTGATTGAATTTACATAATTTTTATAACACATTTATTGTAAATTTTTGTGAAGTTTCTTTGCTGTACACATTGTTAAATAATTATAGTTCTTTTTTTTATCTAAAGAGACCAAATTCACTTTCAATCTCTGATATCAAGGACAAATCCAGTATTATCCGTTCATATACTCATGGAAAAGTATACCTTATACCGATACGAGAATAACTAATTAATCTATTAGTTGAGCCATACCCTGCTGCACTTTGTTCAAATGGAATCGATCCCCATTCCAAGATGATTCACACAGATCTCGAATAATTCAAATGACATAAGGTAACAGAACTCGGCCAAGAATATGTATAGGTCACCTAAGATTTTTTTGGACACAAGAAGTCCATCCGTAATTAAAAGATAAAAAATTGTTGTAGAAAAAGTGAAGATATGAATTATGGGATTGGTGAAGAATTCAACATTTAATAATAGTCTCGTTTAGAACAGAATGAATAAATGCATACTGTCTTGGGCCATAATTCTTGATCCATATTTCCTACATCCATATAACAATTTAAAATCACAAGAAAAGGATAATCCGAATCTGTAGTAAATCGTAATCATTGTGAAAATCATTTACATTTTAACGCATCTCTATTCTCCAGCGCAGTCTGATTGACGTGCATGGCCGGCAACTTCTGTTTGGCGGTCATGCATTATGGAGATTGTTTCTACAACTTAAAAGTTCCGTGTGTGCAAACTTTATTATTTATTTATTTCATTTTACGCCCTAGTATGCCTCGAAAGCTCCATACACTGGAAACTCACAAGCTGCTAGCCCCAAATTTCAACCACCGATGCATTTTATTCATAAGTCCTTACTACTCGTAAGTCTTTTACGTCAATCAGTGTTTGTTCAAGTGGAAGTGATCTTCTGGTAATAAATATTGCCAACGTAATGAAGCAAAGTATGCGTTCACATGAATTATTTTATTTGTTTTCGTTCAACTATGACTTATACGTCTAGATACAATAAAAAATATATATAAAAAATAGAAACTGTCATTTCACTGGATTTTAATTCTATACATGCCATTCCTTTTAAATGACTCCGGAAGATAGGTGAACCGTTCCGATCGGGTTGGGAGCCTGTTGTTCAAAGCTATGTTTAGGGCTGCTGCTGCTGCTGCTCGCGTATTTGTCGCTTCTCGTCTGTTTATTGATAAAAAAAAAAAAAAAATTACATATCGCCGTGATCCTGAAGACAGGTCAGAATATAAAAATGATGCAAATCGCGTTAGGGTAAATTGGAAGTTGGATGAATCGTGAATTATAAATTACTTGAGTAGATCGACGTAACAAAGATCACGTGAGTCATCAAATTCCAACAATCTTGTTATATGCAACTATACAGTTGGAAATAAGAACATCAATGAATACTTTAAAAAAAAGTGGGATTTACACGTTGTCAATTGCTTTCCAAGGCGAATTAATAGGTTCGTCGGAAATAAAAATGACGAAAATCCTATCTTAAAAAACGAATGTTCAATTTTCAACATGCCCTAAGTCAAACAATCTATTATTGTTTTCCATATCCCCATACTACTTTGCAGGCGTTTTATTAATCACCAAGAAAATCTATCATTTTTTGAAATTTCAGACGAACGTTAGCCTTGAAAGACACTTCACCATTGGCCCACTATAGATAACGACAAATGAAGACAACTTTTTCCAGTTAGTAGTCGAATATGGAAATTTCTTGAATTGTGATATCTTTTCGAGCGCCTCAGGGTGACAGGACCCATTCATAAAACAATACAACATGTAATTGTCACGATTGTTGGTGGTAAGATTAGAACATGCAAATATGTAACAGTCCAGTCATTGCCATATGATGAAACTCTGATGTAAATAAAAAATCATAAGCCGGAGATACCTCGAATCAAACGTTTGAGTTATACCTACCAACAAATTATGGATGTAATTATTTTTTGTCGTTATAAAATCGCAAATTTTTATAGTAACTTCAACTTACCGAGTTGTTTGTGTGTGTTGTATATTCTCTCAGCTAAGTGATAGTATTCCGACCTAGAGTTGGCCATTTCGTACACATCCATTTCAACTCTTTTCGCAAATGCAACTATATTGTGTATTCTATTGTCGAGCATTGCTTGGGGATCGAGCGATGGAAATATCGATTGGACCCTTTGAAAAAATAAAATAGCCACGCTCACCACAGCTATAAATTTTTTATCTCATCGATCAGATGTTCTGATGTAGAAATCTTCAATTGGCAAAATAATTTCAATTTACAAATTCAAGTGCTCAATGGTACGTACAACTTTTCAACAATATGGTTCCTGAGACTCGGTGTAAACGACTGATGCCACTCTTTTGTTCTTTCTACAGGAATCGCAGTGACTTGATCTGGTTGTAATCCATCTGATAATTGCAGACTAGCTAATCTCTGTTCAATCAAAATCCCTGGTTGTTCTGAATCATTCAAATTCAAGAGCTGCGTTTCAATACACAGCTGATGCAGATCGGCGGCTGACATAGGATCAGTTGTTGGCAGAGCTTGGCTTTCAACCAGTGGAGTAGGCTGAGGGATTTCGGATGGACCAAGTACTTAAAGAATGATGGACTCTTTCATAAATTAGCTTCAAATGTTGTGCTAGTATGTATCAAAATTTGGAAAGAAAATAATAATTCCAGAAAGGTCAATCCATAAGGTACTTTTCTGGATATACTTCGTGTAAGTGCTTGAATACTTACCTCCGGGAGTATTTGGATTTTGGTTTTTGACCGCCTGTTTCAGGGGTAAACAGACGGGACAATTACCATGTTCACAGTGTTTCCAATTACTAATTATTTGCCTCGATGAAACGCAATGAGTTACGGGACAACTCTTTTCTGCTTGACAAGTCACGATATGATTTAAAACCTCTTTCATTGTTTGACAGTGCGGCAATGTGCACTGCCATATATCTCCATCAGACGGACTCTCTAATTTCTGAGTACATGCGCCCGCGTGTAAAAGTAACACCAGCTGTCGTTGAGGTGATATACTATTTTCAGGTCCAGTGGTTGACGAAGGGCAAGCTAGAAATCGTTCAATGATTTATTTTCAAAGATGAGTATATATAATGTATGAATGTACATTAGGGTGGTTCAAAAAACACGAATTTGCTAAAATCTTGCGGAGACTTCAGCCCATGCAATGAATTTTAGTACTACCTCATCGACGATAAAATTATGCCGAAATCGCAATTTCCGGTGATTTTTAATTTCGAGGATTGAACTGCTCGCCAAGACACTTGTTCCATTTCCCGAAAAAAAAAAATTTTGCCAATGGCGAGATCGGTAGGACAATATTTCCTACTGCCTCATCGAGGTTGAAATTTTGAAAAATGTAACATTCAAAATCGTAAATGGTCAGATATAGCACTGCTCATCTAGAGATCACTTCCTCTTCACATAAAATGATTTGCTGCTCTTTCGTTTTTCGTAGAAGTGAAACCGGGGGCATGAAGTGATTCCTAGACGTGCAGCGCTATACCTGACCATTTAAAATTTTTAATGTTGCATTTTGCAAAATTTCAATCTCGATGAGGCGGTAGAAAATATTGTCCCACCGATCTCTCATTTTACGAAAATTATTTTTCTGGGAAAAGCAACAAGTGTCTTGGTGAGCAGTTGAATCCTAGAAATTAAAAATCACCGAAAATGGCGATTTTGGCATCGTTTTATCGTCGATGAGGCAGTACTAAAATACAGGCTCAGCAACAACTTGTTTTTTTTTGAAAACGTAAAAAATTACGGACGAGCAACTGATTCTAGAAAATTCGTGATTTTTTAACCCTCAAACGGTACACTGGTGCGAATTCGCACCAGCAAAATGTCAACATGCTGCAGGCATTCCTCTTAAAAGATCTTTTCTCAATAATCATTTTTTTACAACTTAACAACAAGTTGACTAAATTTGACTTGGATCATTAACATGTACAAATTGTTTTTTGACCGTTCAGTGCTCATTGAATTTTTCCTGAGCAAATCGCGGGCAGTCTGAATCGCTGTGAGGCTTTAATTATATGATGAACAAGATTGATTTCTTTGCTTTCGCCGCGCGAAGCTCTACTTTCAACATTAAATTACAGGTATAAATAATTAAGAGTTCCTTGAGGCCAAAAATTTGTATTGGAAATTTGTTCCTTTTTAATAATCTTTCATCAAATTTACGTTGTCTGCACTTATATAGTTTTTGAGCTTTCAACAAAAAACTAGACCCCTTCCTGTCAGAATCTTATTTAGTTCGTAACTTTTGCAATTGTTTGTGGACGGGTATGGACCTTTCGCAGATTTCTCTAGACGTTATCCCGAGTCGAATGAACCTTCGATCATATTTCAATTCACTTCAACTTGATTTTTCACGTTTTCTAAGATGGAACCAGCCTACAATAATCTTTCCGGACATGTATATGTATTTTTTTTTTTATCATAATTATTACCTAGCTATCTCGAGTGAAAAACGTTCTCAAATCGTACAAAAGCGGTGAAAATATGAGAAGGTGGTAATGCAGGAATTCTGAGGCCAGCCGCCGTGATGGGTATAATTGGGTATTTTTCAGGCAAATCAAAAGTGACATATTGGTTGAAAAAAAAATATTTTATTTTGTATTTTCAATAAAAATTGGTATTTTTGGGATTCGAGAGATTCCCAAAAAATTTTTTTCAGAAAATTGATTCGAAACTGCAGCTTTTTCGTCTTATAAATTTTCTTGTATGATCTTACACTTATGAAATACGGAAATTCGTAGAAAAAAGTTGGAATTTGGAAAAACTGAAGAAATGCGATTCAAAAATTTTGAAAAAATTCACATCAATTCTTTCAATATATTTGTGTAATAAGACAAAATTATAATTTTTTTGGGACTGGTCAACTTTTCGACCTTTCGAAACGGGGTGGAACATCTCATATTTAATTCCAATATACCACCATATGGGAAACATATTTCACAGTGTATTACACATCTTTTCTTTCGTTCTAATTCCGAGGCAGATCGGTACAACGCGAAAGAATCCTATTCCGAATTTCTACCTAGTGGTTCCTGATTCCGGCGCGCCAGCTCTCCACTGATATATCAGCGTTCCCAAATCTCCCAGTGTTCGACGAATGATAATGTGCATTTCATTGTCAGTTATTGTTGTTCGTTATTTCAATAGGGTTCTTTGGCTGTGCGCCAAAGCGGTTCGGAAATTATCGGGGATCGCTGAAAAGACCTAACTTATAGTTTGAATATGGTAGGAAAAAAAGAGTTACCCTGATCGGTCGAGTCCCAGTTAGCTTCTCTGGACATTTTCACCGCGACTTTTGACACAACTTTCCCCGTTTATCCTCTGGCGTTTGAATGAGCTACGCGAAAGAATAGTTATAGTCTAAGGAGCTAGTGAATTTACAGCGTATAAGCGCACGGTGGCTAATTTTGTTTTCCAACAAGGTAATAATATATGATGTCGTGTAACCGGAAACCATCGTCTTACAGCACGTGACCGCGTCTTTTGTCTCATGGTATAATTAATTAGTCATTAAAAAATCAATGACAATCGAAAAAGTTTGCGGTGGCCAATTTTTACGGAATATCATCAGGAAATGTGCCGGAAAAAAAAAGTTGTGATAATATAAGACGTTTTTCGCGGGTCTATCATGTCATCAGACGCCTAGATCGATCGAGAAAAAAAAATCATCAATTTTTAAAATTCTTCAAGAGAATCGATTTTTTTTTTTTTTTTTTAATTTCAAGAGAAAAACATTACAAATTGCATTTGCACCTATTGTGATGATTTCTGCGAACCCTTACCCTCGTAAGACGACCACATTTCTTGATGATATCTCGCGAAAATTGGCCACCGTGAACTTCTTCGATTTTCATTGATTTTTTTAATAACTATAATTAATTATATGCCCAAGATGAAAAAGCGGCCACACGCTGTAAGCCGATGGTTTTTGGTAACGGGGTATAAAATTACATTCTTAAACAAACAAAAAAAAGTAGTTGCCGTGCGCTTATACGGTGAAAATTCACTAACTCCTAGACTAAGTGCAGAATGTGTACTATGGACTGTAGCATACGGAGTTGGTTTTGTCATCCAAGATCATAGAGGGGGTAAGATAGCGACTCTCGCGCTCTGGACAGCAACAATAAAACTTCGTCTTAAAAGTTTTGCTGAGCTGTGACTTCGGCGCGAACGTGACCGTGGACAATAATCTACATACACGAAATCAAATCGCGATTACAAAGTATATTTACAATGGATCATATAGAACCCGCCTTATGTATTTAAATGACAGAAGTTATATAAGATGGTAGATTTGGTATATCGTATAGTTAAGATTTAAAGTAAGTGTTTGTATTTTAAGTTGGCTTTAACTCATCGAGGATCTATAATCTAGAGCTTTAAGTTTAAACACTGATTTCAAGTTAGATTAGATTCTTATGAATTCACGATTTGAACTTTACGATTAAACACATCTTGTGTTGATTCCAATTGAATGCCAATACTTGTAATTAGGACTAACTGGGAGTTCTAATCAAGGTTTTGAAGTTGGTAACTTGTTGCCATGATTACTTGTGATCCATTGATTCAAACGTTTATTTGAAGCGTCAATTTCCTAGGATGCCCATTTTGCCCGCGCCTTCTTTATAACTTTCGTGGGACTTTTGTGACTCTTATGGCCAGTTTCTTCACCTCTGGGTAAATTTATCCGGCAGATATCCTATGCCTTTAGCACAGGATATCTGGCGGATAACTCTATCCACAAGATAACCCTACGTGAAGAAACGGGCCATTAATGAAACGCCGCACTATCCTTTAATGGCTTTCCCTAGACTCTGCAAAATAGCTGGATCCCTAAGGAGTGGAAATCGGCTTCGATTTAAGTGAACTAGGCCAGTCTGATCCCGACATTCCTCACATGGTGTTATATTTGTTCTTCATTTTCAGATTTGCAAAGACCAGAATGACGTTTAATTGTAACTCAATTTGATTTTCACGATATTATCTGTTGCACGTGGCTGCTTGCATATATACGCGCAGCTACTGTAAATACCATTCTTACCGACAGTATTGGTTCGTGCGCATGTCCGTATAGTTCCAATGCGCAGAACAAACGACGCCTCGTCACGATTCGCCCTACAAATATCCTCACAAATGCTTATACTTTGAACACACTCTCCTCTATTATTTTTCACTGAATCGAGTGACAAACAAAGTTCCAATTTGCTTCTGTCATCTTAGACTCTCTCTTAGATCTTAAACTGAGTAAAAAACGAGGCGATCACAATTGAATAAACGATTATTATTGATAACTTCCGCATTCGGATCTTGCCGTAAAATGCTAGGGCAGTATTTCACTCATAAGCCCCGAAAATCTGAGCATGAGAATGTCCAGAGGTTGATGTAAAAATCATCATAATAAGAAATGGGAATGAATTATAAATCGTTCTGCGGTCTGGAGTTCTCACTAACAAATAACAATTATGATTCAGTTTTAGGTAGCCATATATGATATATTCATGAATGCATTTTTCTTTCCTTTGATTGACTATTGGAAACCGTCAATATATAGCTTCCATGTGCCACTAACACACGCTAATACTGTATACTATAACGAAATATAACAAGAAAAATGGAAGAACACGAACCATAATAATTCGTAAGCCTGTATTGATCTGAAATTTGAGACAACAGTCAGCATATACATGAATAATATCGAGAGTTGTGGGTTATTCTATTTAATTTTTATTTTTCTCCGCTTTCTACCAACAGCTGATTATTCAGCTAGATGCGCTGATTTGCATGATCATGAATTCCAAATGAATTATACCCATTCTGAATAATCTCATATCCGTAACCCTGACACTTAAATACATATACAATATTTAAAAATATATACATTTCATTTTTCATTTAGTTTTTTTGATCACTACAATTACGGTCGATCAAGGATTAGTATATTATCGCAACGACTCAATATAATTAAATTCGATTACACATGACTTTCTCTCATTGAAAATGATCATCCTGTCGTTCTAATCAACGAATAAAATTGTACGTCCGTGATCAACGCACGCACAGGTGTGTGCATGTATGCACGTAGTATACGTGAATCACGACTGTAGTATAGCAAACAGCTATTTAAAAATGGCGTTTAGTGACGCTTGTAGATAACATTCTAAACCATATTTGCTCACATTTAGTTCATTGCTACGTATTATTTAATGGCTTATGTCAAAGATCACCTCTCGAATAATCACCAAGTCTACATTTTACTTGCATACGTATAATACGAACGTGATTTAGAGCCAAGAGCATATGACGTGTCAGTAACCTTTTTTTTTTTTTTCGGGGAATGTCACCCACAACCATTTCCTCATTTCATTTAATTAATCAGAAGTATCCTGAGACAAAAGACAAGAACGTCTCATCTGAGAAGGGCAGAATCTACTAACGCAGACATGGGTAAGCGCTATTATCTAATCACATCTGAATCATAATCATCATTGATAAAACTTTATCATAAGAGGGGGGTGTGGCAAGTGCCAAACGTGTATATTTTGTTTTTGAATACAATCAAAAAAAAACTCGATCCAGTTTGAAATACGTTATTTACTTTCTCTTCACTTTAAAACCGTTTTTACACCGTCTTTTTAAAGCTCGTTTCATACTGTCCGCTAGATCCCGTCTTTAAAACGCTCTTGTCCTTTGTATAATCTTATCTATAATAATCTATCGTGCTACGTAGTCTGATTAGTCATCGTGAAACACTTTGCACTGATCAAATTATAGGCTCCTATTTATCCGCCATAAAATCAGTTAGAAAGTATAAGTCTATCCAAAATCTAGCTATGGTCCATCAATATAGACGTAGTCGAACCATGGAAGAAACTTCTCTCTCCGTACCGTTGAATAAAAGAAGATTTCATAGTGTAATCAGTTTGGATAGATATTCGGAGCATAACATACATGATAACTATGAGATACGCGATGAAACCAGTGAGTAACGTTCCGTGTTTTTTAGTTGGATTAAACATATAACTCCTCCCATTTTTTCTTGTTCAATTGAATAACGGCAATGCTCGTGTTTCATGTGCCTTCACCATAATTTTTTATTACAAAATAAATCATCTTTTTTCTGTGTTTTTGTCTTAGGAAATATATGCAACGATATAATGGCCAGAGTGCCGTACGCCACTCTCATAGCCACGATCATGTGTTGTTTAGGAGTCGGAATATTCTGTGGAACAATGTATCGCGGGGCTACGCTTGCTTCTCTGATGTTGGATCAGGTAATTTCTTCTGTTAAATCGTATTACAGATGAGTATATTAGCGAATTTCAAGTTATAGATAATTAAAATTCAACTGTTTTGTATAAATGACATTTTCTTCGTCGATCGTTCAGGTGTTTCACTTGCGTCTGAGCTGGCTCGAGGCTGTCCAACTAATTTTTGCTATAGTTGGAGCAGGCATGGCTGCACTAGGATTTATGATTTTATGCGTTGGATGCTTAGCAACGGGCGCCACGAGACACAGAGTCTATCGAGCTTGGAGATCCAGAGTTGGTGGAAGAATCTCTTGTGCAGTTGTGAGTGTGATTTGCCTCAGAGATTATATATACTATATTTTCCTTTTTGTATTAATCAACAATTATAGTACCACTTTGATTCTTCCTGGCTGAGAATTTGGGAATCTGTTTTATAACTGCAGCTGATTTATTTATACTATGATCGGCGTTATGCGCTATGAAATATTCATGTATAGGTATATGTGTGAGAAATCCTTTTTCAACTAATATGTATCGTTTAATTTTCAGTTTATGACAATCACATACATTCTACAACTTGGCTGGCTCCTTATATTCGCATTTCTTGTGATAACAACTTTAATCTTCTCTGTTTTTTGGGGGATGTGTAGCAATCCAAGAGTTCAGTCGCTCGATCAGTGTATTGATTTCACACAGTTCGGCAAGTTATTTTCTTTGACCTGTGTAAAAATTAATTTAAGAGACTGGTTATCATTTCTGCTTTATTAATCTTATCCTTTGTTCATTTTCTTTGTTTTTTCTGTTAAAATGATTCGAATATCCAGTAGTTCAAAGTTCTCTAACAATCTGTGGCTTAAATATTGCAATTACTTCTCTGATATTCTCCTTTATCATTATTATTTTTTTTTTTAAATAATATAATATTCTGTTCCGGCAGATTTTCTATTCCCAAACAATACACGAGTGGAAGACATGAAGGTTTGCGGTTCGCAGGAGGTAAAACTCTTTTGCAAGGATTACGTGGAAAAGGCTGAAGTAATGTTTATCCTGGCAACAGTCGCCTCGCTGCTGGTTGTCCTCAGTTTGATTCATTATTTGATGTGTCTATCCGCGAATTACGCTCACATCCGAGATCACGAAAAGTTTCAAGAATTGCAGGAGCTTCAATACTTACAAGATCCAGATGCAGATTCGCATCAGCCACCTTTGGCCTCAGCTCATTCAAAAAATCGATACTAGGATACAGCCCGCGGGATCTTTGCCACTCATCCGTTATGAATTTCTTGGATTTTGTTTTTTTTCTTTCTCTAATTCATCATCTGCAACTCTTATTCAACATTTTCATCCGACATTCTTTGATCCATATTGTGTTCTATAATTAGATTTACAGGTATTAGTAATTAGTTACTGCGTTGCGCATTGACAATCGCATCGATTCGCTGATCAAAGATCTTGCGGGAATATAGTGTTATGCCGTCCAATATTCGTATTATACAATATATTATAAATATACATATATATATATATATTTTTTTTTTTTGTTTTTTTATTATATTATAGAGTGAAATCTGACATTGCAGATTGCTATATCTTGCGTCCAGTTATTACGTGTAAAACATATCTTAGTGGATTATTTTTTTTTTTCTAATTTATATAGGATTAAGTGACTGATTATCGTATTTTCCTTCAATTTGAAAAATATGCAACAGTGCATCGTGCCGTTGTGGTGGTTGATACAAATCTCTTTAAATCTTTGCTTTTTTCTTATCAAATAATTATCATGCAATATACATACGTTTGCATAACTATTACAAACAATTCGCGTACATATACTATACAACTAAAACTTTTATATTGAAAATATAAGATTGTCGTTACTATTTTTATATTGTCTACAAATTTATGATAAATAATAATTACTGAATGTAAGATGTTAGGGCAGCTTCATATACAATCATATCATGAATATAATATTAAGTACTCTCAGTACAAAGTACTACTGTACTAGTGAAAATATTTGACCAATTAATTAT
Source organism: Macrophya alboannulata (assembly GCA_949628255.1). Classification (NCBI taxonomy): domain Eukaryota; kingdom Metazoa; phylum Arthropoda; class Insecta; order Hymenoptera; family Tenthredinidae; genus Macrophya; species Macrophya alboannulata. The sequence goes on along the minus strand of OX451206.1, from coordinate 40,650,243 downwards.
ATATACACAACATTCCGAATTGTTATACATATTTACAATTGTCTATTAGACAAATAAATATTATACAGACGTTGATATAAAATTAAGATGTTTGATCATTATTTTGAAGTGTTTTTTTTTTTTTTTTTACGTTTTTGTTTTGTTTTTTTTTTATAAATGATATACCTATTACATGTATACCAAGCATTTTGTACGAGTAATAAATGAAATACAAAACGACGCCAGATGACTATTATACCTATTTCATATAAACTTCATATCGATATTCCAGAAATTTATTTCGTTGTTGCGATGTCAGTTAATTTCAAACTCCATCATGTTAAGTTTTTTTTTCTGCAATTAGATTCGTGAAAAATGGTGTAAGTATGAAGAAGATTAGGTAAAATATATCTTCACTACGACTTACGCCGCAGCTCATAACGATTAAAAACAACATAATTTCAGCAGTTAATTGTTGCTTTGAATACCGAAAAATTTTTCCAAAGATCTAGATTTTTTTTGTTCATCAAATTTGGTTCGAACTCTTACTTTTATAGATAGCCATCAGCTAATTCAGTAAAGTATAATACAACACACTAATTTCCTCAATAAACATAAAATAATTGTTTGCAATGTTTATAGTTGAAAAGACAGATTTTTAAATCGAGAAACTACTACTTTCATCCGTATCTCTGAGTTAACGCTATTTGGTAGGGCGATATGAACAGAAATTGGAAATAATTTTTTTCAAATCACTCGATGTACCGCGCGGTGTATCATATATGTTTATTGTAATTAATAATAAATATTAGTCACATTGCGTATACGTTATAATTAATATAATGCATATAAATATTCGAAAATGAATATACAGTTCCGTGAATCTCATACTCAAGAGTATATAATATGGGTATGGGGAAGTTCAGAAAACAACGAGAGGTCAGTGACGATGGTATTTGGATTTTGTCTAAAATATATATACATTTTTTTTTTTTTGCGTGTTCTGTACATCAAACACATCCCTTTGAGGATTTTTCGATTATTATCTTTATTCAGTCAGGTCATCCCATCAGAGTTTCTCATAATATTACATTTGGGGCAAATTTTCGACCAGAAGGAATGGGAATTCGTGAAAAACTCAGAGAACAAAAAATGCTAGGTTTTCATCCTACTTTTGAAATTAAAAAAAAAAAAAAAATACGGCGATATTCGCCTCCTGAAAATATGCCATTTTTGATTTGTCAAATTCAGATATATAACGATTCCTGAAATGATTACGCAACTCTTGAGCCTAAGCTGAACGTGGAACGAACCAATCTTCGATCTTTATTGCATGATCAGCGTTCGGGTTTATTTCGTACAATTTTTTGAGTAGCCCAAAACAAATTAAAAAAAAGACTTCATTAAGTTTAAACAAAACTGTTGTCATTTTTTGAAAACATTGTTGTTCAAACTTAATGAAGTCTCTTTTTTATTTGTTTTCGCCGAAATTATACGGAAAAAAAACCAACGGAAAATCAATAAACCTGAACGAAAATCATGCATTGAAAATCGAAGACCGGCTCGTTCCACGTTCAGATTAGGCTTAAAAGTTGCATAATCATTTGAGGAATATTTTCAGGGTGCGAAAATACAATAGTTACTTTCTTTCCACGTGATTCTGCGATATTGAAGTATTTTTTTTTTTTTTTTTTCGAAAGTAGGTCGAAAAACTAGCATTTTTTGTTCTGAGAGTTTTTCACGAATTCCCATTCCTTCTGCTCGAAAATTTACCTTAAACGTCATTTTATGAGGAACTTTGATGAGCTGCCCTGACTGAATGAAGATAAAGATCGAAAAATCCTCATAGGGATGTGTTTGATGTACAAAAATACGCAAGAAAAAAAATATTTTAGATAAATCCCGAATACCATCGTCTCTGACCTCTCGATGTTTCGTGAATTTTCCCATACACAGGTAAACGTATAGGTAGATGCATGTATAGGCACCTCGTGAATCGTGAAATCATCACTTGAAATCTGTCTCTAGCTCTAAACTATTGCGACAGGTGCTTGAGGCGCGGCTGATGTTAACAGTAAAGGCTTATAGATAAACCTATAGAGCTAGACTTTTCTCATCAAGTTTTATATATCGTTCGGAACAAAGAAAAGTCACACTTCGACGACTGAATAATATACGTGCCTATAGGGTACCCTTCTTGTAGACTTGAACCCATACTGTCATCGCGTGGAGTATATAGAGCCCTGAGCCTGCAATTTGCATCTTATATAGCAGCTTGTCAAGGAGATTAAAACACCACTTCTTGTGTCGGTGATCTGTGTCACCCGCATGCACGTATACGTAGGTATACGTATGCCAATGTACTCGAATGAGCTCTTCTTACAGCGTCTCGACTCCTGATGACATGTATCAACATGATACGTCGTCAAATTTTTAAAAAAGTCTGAAAATAACGTCGGGAACAAGGGAGCGATAAAACATGTATTTGGGGTAGTTTCCTGCTTATACGGGACAGTTTCATATGCATCGACTTCTTCGGATCAATTACCAACAACAAATCCAGATTTTTACGTCCCAGAGTTGAAGTATTCGAAAATTTTTAATCGCGTAACTGATAAATTGACTAAATGCTCGATTCTAGAGAAACAAGACCAAGCAGAGTTTTGCAAGTATCAGAAAATTTTTATACTATTTTGAAATCTGACTTCAGTCAAATTTTGTTATACGAAACAAGATCAATTAGCCTTCCGGGTTTGATATGATACAGAATTGCAGGTGTTGCGTAATTTTGAAAAAAAAAAAACTAATAAAAAATTAACTAAATAAACATACCGAAAGTTGTTGCTAATTAAATATTTAATTTCACCATAAATTCTTAGCTACATTTTACGACCAATTTATAGTATCGACAAATTCGTGTAATGACCGTATATACGTTGAAGTTATTATATCTCCGATACAGTCACCGATGAATCCATATATTTATTAAACTTTACAGGAATTAGTTTCTTCTTTATAGAATTTCGCGAGTTCAGTATACCACACGACATCCTCATAATGATAAACAAAAATTTCAAAATATTCTTAATTCAAGTTGATGCTGTTCTGTTGTCAGGTCAAAGTTCACCTGTCATCGCGCATACGGGAACTGCAGCATGCGCAGGGGCTGGGCACCCCACACATACATACCTACATCTGTATATATCAGTGTAATATTGCGCAGGAGATTTCTAGTATCGTCGTTATATACGTATAGATACAGAATAGTATTCGCCCACGCCTCGGGTGACTCCTTGCATTTATGGATGTACAACATACATATACGTACAACGTCGATGACTGTACCGGGCACCACCCTTTAACGACCCGGGGTGCATTTTACGGTGCACCAGTTTACTAGCTGCGTATCGACAAATATCTCGAATTTGTACGATACAATAGAAATGCAGCTGGAAATCACCGAGTAGATAGATATAAATATGTTTTGCAACGCATTCGTTCATCGAATAATCGACGCACTATATTCATCGAGGAATTAGGTGATCAGGATTCTCAAATTTGATTAAAAAATAAAAAGTCAATTAGTAGTTACTGGAGTATGTAGTTTTACAGTACAAAAATTTATTATACAAACAGAATTCATTTTAGATACTTAAATACACTTTTTACTTATCGCTTCGTAGTTTTCAACGGTTTACAACGTAACCTGCACCGTAACAGAATTTCAATGATTGTGACACAGATTATAATATACAACATACGTTCAAATTTAAAACGATATGCAAAATGCAGGGTAGACTCGAAGCGCCCGAGCATTATGTACCTCGGACGGATCCTTAGTCTGTATTCTGCAGCAAGACCATGTCTCCGTACATACATACATAAATACATACAAACCTCGCGTTGTACAATCCATCGACGACTATAGCCAACTATACGTTGTACACTGTACAGTATAGACAACGGGAGTCGCGGTACAGATAGGTGTTATACGTAGTTATATGTATACATAGTCGCAGGGCTGTGGTCGGGGTCGATATTGCAGACGGGCGTTCACTGTACAGCCTAAAAAATAAGTTTCTCCGCATAGTTGTACCACGGCTGAAAATTACAACATGCATAATAAAAAAGATGAAAGAATAAGCTAAACGCGAAGTTTATATATTCAACAACGAATATATCATTGGATAAATTCTAGAAAATCAGACATCCGAGAGAATAATTTTAGCGATATCAATGAGCCGGAAGTAGCGAATACCTCCGTATAATATCGTCTGCAATAAATTCGTAACCACTATATATCTTAGCCGATCATTCATATGAAATATTTTTATAACATTAACCAGTTAATGCTGCGATTGAGCCAGAGAATCGTTTTCAAATTGGCAACTATAAATTGTGGAATGCTGCTGCAGGGTCCCAGATATTTACTCTCGAGTAGGACGGTATTACGATAGGAAGGAATATCTCGTTGAGTATACACCTCGGGTTCCGGTCCGCTTTGTCGGTAAGGGAGAGGCGGGCAGTCAGGCAGTCAGGCTGCTCAGGCAGGCTGGCTGGTTGGCAGTCAAGCAAGCCGGTCGTTCCAACTCCCCTCCGATGCGTCCACCACTGCGCCGCTGCCACACTGACGGGCGGACGGACTGATTCGGGACTCAGTCTATCCAGGTTGACGATTTCAACTGGACGAATTCGTCCGGTTCATAGTGGTCCGGATTTATTTTTTGAATCCGTGCGCGAAATAATTAATTAATAACAAAATAGTAAACGAAAGAAATATTAAAAAAAAAAAAACGTGGGATTTATTGAATCTTCTTAACAGTGATGGAAAAAAATTTTAAAACGGAAAATCACACGGTAGTTTTCATTGAATAAAAAAAAATAAAAGATACTTAAAAAAGTGGTACCGGATACTTCCGCGAAGCAGGTACCAGGATTGCGATATATGGAACCACCCCATGGATAGTAACATGTCTACAGCGTTCGCGCATCGGTATGAAAATATTTTCGTTTATGTTGCACTACATGTATAAGTTGAACCGAATAATTTGATAAGAAATTATTTCTAGATTACATTAACATTGCAGTTTTATTAAAACAATTGAATTTCATTGTAATATACCGGACTAATAAACATATATTCGTATACGTTAATGTATGCAGATACGATTATTTACGTTATACCCACCCATACGTACGTACGGGACGTTGATCTTCCCAGGCACAATGTGCTGATGCCAACGCTCCTGCATTCTCACCTTGCGCGAAGATATATCTATATACATGTATACCTACTACGAACGCATGATAAAACCTTTTCGCGAACTTTGAAACGCGTTGTTATATACTATAAGCTACTTTAAATGTATATAAAATGCTACGGGATAGACGAAAGTCATGTATATGTTGTGATATCGCTAATAATACTTAGCCAATTAGTAATTATACCGACATTATAATCCAACTTACGAGACGCTGCCTGGTGTGCAGGTATAAAGGCAACTTGTATTATATACCCTATCTCAACTGTACTGCTGCAGCTGCTCCCGTTGCAATTAACTATTGTGCAATAATCGCAAAATGCAAAAATGTTTGATGAAACTTAAAAGACTATCTGCAACTGTAGTTTGTTTTCTTTTAAATATATAAAATTATATCCTAATTCTATATTCATCTTTCTCCTTGAATGTTGGTATACACAATATATATAGTATATATATATCCATGTATATACATATATAACAACACAAAGAGGTGCGTATATCTAGATACACGTGCTTATCGAGACACGAGTTGAAAACATTACAAAAACAATTTCACAGACTACTATTACGTACTACCTCGATAGTATTGAATAGTAAGAGCCATTTGTCTAGACTTTCGAGTTTCGGGCGAAACAGGTGTTGCCGTAGCGCAGGTGACAGCCGAACGTTACAGTTTCTTATTCGTTAGTTAACAATGGGTAGCTGCTGCAACAGCCCGTATCGACATATGTATGTATGTATCCCGTAGGTGGAACATTAAATAATATATATCCATATGATATATGGAATAGTGTTTACGCTTCCCCCTATTCGATGCGTAATAACGATATTTGTGTATCTGGTTAGATATACTAGACATATGAATAATGTAGGCTTTAGGAGCCTAAATTTTCCGCATGACGCATCTCGGTTTTATGAAATAACGTCGAGGGTCGTCCCCCGGCGAAAGATCGGCGGGAGGATAGTCGTCATTGTCGTTATATTGTTGAATGCAGAATGTTCTTTTTTTTTCTTCTTTTTTTTTTATACGTTACGTATATTACGAATAATAACCCATATTTGTTACTGTTTATTATATTTATATAAAATATATACCGTACGTAGCTCTAGCTCGTATTATATATAGAATAAAATCCGTAATCTCTCATCGCGCATCGTGAGCTTCGGAATAGATGCAGATGAACAAATTCAAATCGATATACAGAGAGAACTATGAGCTGCAGTTTATACCGGTATATACATACATATGTATATGTATATACTGCGGTGCGGAATTATAATTAAAGGACTGACAAAATTTACCGCTACCTGTCAGAGGAGATACGATATTACTTAAGAACCTGACGTAGGTACATTAAATCACAAACGATCTCCGATCCTTATTTTTTGTTCTTTTGGTTTTATTCATTCGTTTTTTTTTTCTTCCATCCTCCATATCGTATTCATCGACTGCACGGGATTATCTTCGAGTAAATATCTATGCTAACCAAATCGCCGAATATGCTGCAGCGTTACGAGATATAAATTAGCGAACGGAATCGCCACGCCAACGTATGTACACTGAATACGACCTCGTACATAAATTAAAAAGAATATATATATTTTTTGTTATATGTTTTATATACCTATATACATTATACACGTGTATAGCCGATACCGTTTAATATGTTATTAATTATTCATTATACCGAATCGTGTGGGAGGAAAGATCGTCCTATCGTTATACCTGTCTGGGTATGCAGACTATAAGGTGCTTGTGGGAGTTGCCTTATTGTTTACGATCGATAATCGAGAGACTACAGTGACAATTAGTGGATATAACAGTTTGTCAAGTATCAATCAAAGTACGTGCACCTATGTATACCTATGTATATATATACGTATAATATAACGTGTTATAAATAATTGAACACAATATTATACATATTTAATATTACATACGGCTCTAAGCAGTAATACGCAAATTCCAAATGACTAATCGTATGTATAGGTATATGTATACACGCCTACCGGTTTCAATCGATTTATTGTCGTACGCGATAAGACAGCTCTCGTCGTTTCGATACATATATCCGCGAACTCGTTTCACATTAGTTATTCTATCTTCAACATTAATTGCTCGGGTTTAGCGGCGACCGAATCGCGTAATAAATGTCGAATGTAATATCAAAAAAATATAATCATAGGTATATGAATGCTGACTCCAATTAACGAACAGCACTATACATTGCTCTGTAAGAGTTGTAACGATAGAAGTTTGAAGACGATATATATTTCAGGAAAAAGAGCGGTTCGGTCCGTTTTTATAGTTCAAGCAACCGTGCGTCGAGAAACTTTATGAGAAATATGCTGTTAAGATCCGCGAGGGTAGTTGTATCTATAGTATTTATGTACGTAAATGTTATTCGAATCGTTTGAACCTGCAGGGTAGTTGGACATCGCACGCGGATTGGTACCGGGCGCCATCTGCGAACCATTTCGGTGGCGGTTTTAAAATCAATAAAAGGGCAGGAAGATTGCATGAGTCACGTGTATTTAGTATATATATATATATATATATAATTTTTTTTTGTTTTTGTTTTATCGTACCTGCCACCTCGTTATACAGCTGTTATCTATGCGGATGCGGGATAACATGTATAAGTGCTCTTTCGAAAAAAGGAACAGGGAAGGGGAGATAAAAGGAAAAAGAGAAAAGCAAAAATTGCTCGTAAAATCGTTCGAAAAATGTCCATTTAAATAATGCGACATATTTTATTCGAATAGAGATGCAAAATATAGAGTACAATAAGTTTCGAACTTCTGAAGTAGGTATGTGATCACTGCAGCTGCCGCATTTAACTGCAGAACAAACAATAGAAAACTATTATACATCTATCCTCATATAGAAAATTTAACACGCATAATAACACGGCGTATGTATGTATGTACATATAATTCCAAATACGGCGAGAACGTGAAGATCGGGATCTATGCCATATGTAAAGTCAATTGTTACACACATACTATACGTATATCCTACTCGTCAAAGCAGGCTTCGTCATTTACGACATCAAACAATATATATATTATATTTTCTATGTATAAAAGTCTGTATTCTCAGCTTCTTCGTCACTTAAAAGACATATACGTATGCATACATATATTATTTCCCCGTATGAATAAGAGGTGAATAATTATCTGTACAAATGCGATATATGCTTATATTATAGGTATACGTATACATAGAATACATTTAGGAGCGGGACTTTCCACTCATACGTGTAACGTACTCTTCGACTTTGAGAAACTCAACTCGAATGAGTATCAACAGCTTCTGCACTGGTCAGACCAAGACTCGTCTAATATCTATCCGAACGATCTCAAATATACTATAAGATTATTTATCCGCAGGTAATCATACTCTATTCAATTATACGCGTATATCGAACTCTGCAGTCAGATAGAATAATAATTGTTGCGTGCTCTGCAGGTAATCGTAAATCTTTCTTATACTATATAGGTATTCTATAAATCGAAGACCGAATAAATTCTGGTTAAGGGAACCAGTACAGCTTGGTTTTGGAAATTCGGAGTACTCCAAAATGCATTTATTTCTCAGCCAGAGTTTATTTCACATCAAAAAGAAAAATTTTCTTTGAAAACTTTTGTCGTAAGGTTTTAGTCGCATCGTTGTTCCGATTAAGGTCGTTGAGGGCTCATTTTGTTCAGAAAAGAAATCCCCATCGTGCAGTGAACGAGGGAATTTTTTTTACAATTTCGTGTTGGCCAAGTTATTTGCAACTTGGTAGCTTGAATATTGGAAATTTTTGGATAATTGACCGTAACTTTTCACATGAATTTTTGAATTTCCAATAATATTATTCCCTAAACAGCTAGCTTACCAATGACTTTCATCGCCGTAGTAATTCCTCGTCTAATAACGACACGGTTGACTACGCTCGAATCAACAAAATAGAAATGTTAGTTTGCGGCTTCTCGAGAGGATATAGGCAGATAGTACCCTCGGCCAAAGTGGACAAGGCGCTTTCCTTTCGCGTCTCGGTACTGTGTGAGTGATTTTTTTTTTGCTCTTTTTCTTTTATCTTTTTTTTTTTTTCTTTTATCATCTTTTCCTTTTTTTTTTTTTTTTTACCCAAGCGAGCAGCATCCATTCTGAAACTCATCCTTGAGGCACGATCTTATACCTCGTACACACTATACCTCGTATAATACGAACGCTGTGCTGCTGCAGCTTGATTAGTCTCTTTTAAACGGTCCGCTGACTCCGATCAAGTATAAACTATATAAACCGGCTGCCATATCTTTGGTGTAGAAATGAAATGACAGTATACAGCCGCAGGGTCGTCTCTCAAAACGTTATGCAGGAGAAATTTGCGGTCCTTACGATATATATAATAATAGTATAAAAAAATTCATTTTCTCTCGCAACTACGAAGCTATACGTATATATAAATTCTCATTCATTTAATATTCATCGTTCGGAACGAATTATATCAAGTATATAAGAAGAAAGAAGACTACAAATATATAGAAAAAAAAAATTACAATTTTACTTATTCCAGCCTTTCTCGCCTTTTCAATATATAGTTTATCTATATTCGTTATCGAATAACAACAACTACGCAGTTTCCTATACATACACATAAGGTTATGCAAATCTTACGATTAACACGTGTACAGGTAGGTATAATATACGTGTATATACGATAAAATAGACTAGGTGTGGGATAGGATAGGATAGGATAGGATAGGATACGGTCTTATCGAACAAATTATCGCTGCACTTTCGCGTAATAGTTATTCCTGGGTTACATTAAGCCTTCAAAGTTTTACCTCTGGAGTCTAACCGCTGCACGACCCCTAAGGCGATGAAGGTACCAAAGAAAGAAGGTTTAACAGATATACGTTACATACACCTTGAAGTATGATACAAGTTATTGTATATACGTGGATCTGTATAAGAAACTGTAAGGAGTATAACCAAGATATGGGGCTGTGTAGTTACAATTAGGTATACGTATTATATGTATACGCACGCATTACGTCGGAAATCGAGTACATATATGCATTCCATGGATAAGGTAATAACAATAATTTAACATACTGCTAACGACCCGAACGTCGTTCCATTCTTGGGCGGTGAGGAGACTATCTGCGGGCATCGCATCGATGTGAACTTACCTCGCAGGTGAAAGAAAATTTTCCATTTATGTTATATACCCAGCGTAGATCTTACTTGAACTAAACTTCTTAGTTTGGTGGTCCATTATTTTTTATACACGAATTATGGTAGTCGGTGCCAAATGAACGCCCATGCGTAGGTGTAATTTATATGTTTCGGTTTACCGCGGTATTTTCTCGGTAATTGAATCCATATACATATCTGATAAAGGTTTATTGCTTTGAAATAAAATTATTTATATGTATATGTATGTACATACGTAGTTATACATATGTATACATATACATATATATTAGTTATAAAAATGGGACTTTGAAATGCCAAGTATACTTGCAGCTATAGGTATAACCGTCCTATTGCTGGGATTCTAGTGCGTGAGAAAACCCCGGCTATAGTTTACACCGTGCGAAGAAGAGGTGGTTGCATAATTAAATATTGCAATATTCGAGAGGTTACATCAATCTTTCGTTATATACTACTATATGATTAATAAATACTTACATTTATACACGCGTTTATACGCGTATGTATATATGAGAGATTACACGGTTGTGTATCTTCAGATCGATCCCATCTTATTGAAGCGCTCATACATTTTCAATCAAATGTCGTATCTTCCGAATGATGATCCCGTTGAATAATCACTTACTAATCTAAACATCGTGAAACTAACGCGAAGGAAAAAGAAAGAAAAAAATAACTGCTGCAGGTTATATTTTACTCGAGCAGATTTAATCGCGTTTAGATATCTGTATCGATCGAGCAAAACGGGGGAGTAAGGACTGAGATTAATTCGAGTTCCGATTAGATTGTTATCGCTAAGCTGGAGCTGGCTCTGTAGAGGAAATGTCAGAAACTTGGCCAGGAAAGGCGGCACCATCGAATAAATTGAGAGGAAATTTATATCTACCTACCTTGCAGGGCAAGGATCGTTTCACGGGTAGATATCGCGAGTATTCTGAAATTTAAACATCTTTTTTTTTCTGCAACCAAGCCGCGCATATATTTACTGGATCGGAAAATATAACGATCCTTGAATCAGTTCTGAGAATTTATCGGGTTTATACTGAATTAGCGAATATATCCTGATATTCGTTGGAATGCAGATATATCCAAGAATTCGGCTTACGATTACGAATGTTGAATTTCGTGTAATTAAACGTAAAAAATTCTTTCAGGAAAAAAAGTCATTCCATTGTGTTATTGTGAGAAAACCCGAAACGTGACTCATCTTCAACGCGGGTGTACGAATCCAGACTCGATTATAAATTTAAAACGTGCATAGAGAAAAATTCACTTACACATACTATTAGCGCGAAGGAAATAAGACTGACGAATCTATTTCTGCAAATATACAGTATATATAATACGTTTACAGAGAATAGGTATTACACAAAAGCTGGAATCGAGATAAAGAAAACAAGCCGGAAAAACAGTTTTTCGGGGTACGTTTCGTAAAAAAGGAAAAGTATAGATTTGTCAGGGAAAGAAAAACTATAAAAAAGTAATGAGAAACTAAAAACAAGAAAAAATAGGATTAAAAATCTCACGAAAAAAACGCGCTATATATTGACAAACAACAATTTCATACAGTGCAATTTCATCCCGATTCAATCTGGGTATATTCATTTTTTTTTTATTGTTGTCATTGGCAACGAACGCCCTATATATTAGCAAGCAACAATTTCACACAGTGCATTGCATTCCAATTCGATCTGGATATATTTGTATTTTTCCTGTCAATGGCAAGGAACGCCCTATATATTGATAAACAACAATTTTATACAGTTCGTTTCATCCCAATTCGGTCTGAGTATATTTATAATTTTTTTGTTGTCATTGGCAAGGAATGCCCTATACATACAATAAAATGAATAACTCAACTCGGAAGAACATAATCTTTCATTTAGAAAGGTAATACAGAGGAAAAAGTATAGATTCGTCGATAAAAACATCTAAAATCGATTCATTTCCGGTAGAACCGGAAGTTCAAATGAAACGAGACATGGAAATTTTTCGTGCCCATCGTTTGATTGTGAAGTTCTGTGAATTTCAGATTTTTCCATCGAGCCGTTTCCGAGATCACCGCGCGAATTTATCCAAAAGACCGACGGACAGACCGACATCTTTCCAAAAACCTGTTTTCCGAATTCTAGAGGGTCGAAAACGTGAAGATTCGTTGAAATTAGCAAAAGTCACTTTTCTACCATCACTGAAAATTACACGCCGTACGTATCGCAAAATCGTTGTTCCTTTGCGCATTATGAAGTAGCAAACAGCTCCTGCATGGTGACTACCGAGTCATGAACGCGATGAGTATGTTTTCGGCAGCCTGTCTCCCAGGAGGTTAGTGAACCAGCTACCAAGTCGAGTTTAGAAATGGTTTGCCCGCAGCGCAAACAGTTAATAATTGACACCTCGGCCGGACGACCACCGTATTAAGACCCATCCGTGGAATTTTGAAGAATAGAAGTCGTCTGATTGAGCTTGATTCGTGTTAGGCTAATCGCAGATTTTTGGATTTTCATTATGTTCCGTTGAAAAAAAAGAAAAGAAAACAAAACGCGTGTATCTTGAGCAGTTCGCAAGCATTGACCTAGCTAACAGCGGCTACAGTTTCTTTCCACAACTTTCCAGGCGCTTCTAAATTCCGGACTTATAGCTTCGACTTCGAAGCTACTCAGTCGAGACGCGGATATCTAAGTTTTCGTTCAGATATCGTACAGCAGGAAATACCTATACTGCAGCAATATTTTGCATATATCTGTTATCATTTCTTTTATGCTGTTATAAATTTTACGGACACAGAGAGAGAAAACTGGACTTCTTTACAATCTTGAACAATAAATACGTAAAGTTAATTGCAAACGGTTTTATACTCCGGTGTACCAATTTAGATATACCGTATTCAGTAATTAACATTCAGCGTAGGTATATAGTAACATCTATACGACGTATGTGCTCACCGGGTGCTCACACAGCTATCACATTTTATTGCCATAAAATATAACTTGGAGTTTGAAATTCTGATGTGTATTTTTATTTCATTTAGCAATTTGTAAACTGCTTATACGCTTTGTGAACGTATACGAGTAACTCGGACGAACTACGATGCCACGACTATAATACGCGATACTTGATCGTAATATAATATAGGTATAATAAATTTGATAATTGATTGTTAATTATTTTCTATACTCTGTAATACGTGAAATGATCATGTCGACGAATCGTACACAGATTTTAGTCTTTAGGTCTAACCCAAACGAAAGAAACTTGACACACTTTCCGATAGCACGTGTTAAATGGTGTTACTTTAGGTCGATAGTCCGACAACAAGTAATAATTGATTATTGGTAAACATGTCGTTTGAGGACAAATAATAAATCTAATGAATAATCAACTGGACATTACTGGACACGCCTAATCCGCCTTTAATTCTTATGGAACACCGCATATACCTTGATAAAAGGACGGTATATGTATATGGTTTTCACTTGTTTTTATACGTTTTTATAGAAATAATTCATCGTATGAAACGTATGGTCGTAATTATCCTATAGATTTCTTTGCTATGTAGGTATACGAAATTAAGTGAAAAGAAAGTGGAGCGTAGGACACATATGCCTATATTGGTTATAGGTATGCAAATGAACGATTCGGTACGCGGGAATCTGGTTTAAAAAAATAATAAAAATCGTTCTGAACAACTTTGTGCAACTAAACAGGACAGTGGTCAGCTGTAGAGTCACCGATGAACCGATTCGTGTTATTTATGTATAATATACATAATTGACTTGAACATTTTTCCTCGGTTTTCATATTTCTTAAACACCGCGGTAATGCCTGCAGCTACTTTCGATCGAACGACTGCAGGTTGATATCGTATAAAGGTGGAAAAAAGTTTCCTAGAACAAATTTTTTACCCCGTATATGTATAGAATAGGCTGTGTTAAATATGTAATTAAAGTAGGGTACAACGGTATCGTTTCAAGAAGGACCGCGGTACTGTATAACCGAAGGTATACAAGCGTTTTGTAAAAAGTACTTGTCATTCAACAGAGAATATCTAGGTATACTTTTATAATAACACCTAAGTGACAGTACGCGTGTGTCAGGGTACAAATAACTCCTACATATAACTCGTGCCTCAATTTTTAACGAGCATATGGGTATATATAAGCTGTTCCGACGTGTGAATAATGCATTTTACATATACAAGATTATAATGCAGCAGTCGCTTTCTGTAACAAGTGGAAATACGTACAATGAGAGAGGCTTAACTTTTGACATATATCAATAGCGATATATCTGAATTATATGTGACAGAAGAAAACGTTGTGCAATGAGTACAGAGATATAGTACCTATAACTATACACGTGCGGAGAAAATCGGGTCGCAAAAGTGAAAATGATAAATCAGTTGGTGTCACTGTGCCTTTGGGTCGGGTTTGGAGGTTTTTAGAGAATTAAGGAATCGTTAGGTTAAGATTATTCCCAAAACCTGTTCCTGAACTCAATTGGAAATGTATATACACAAAATTTTCACCGCACGTATGTCTCTATGTAGAAACGTTGTGCACCACTTTCCTATATATGGGTTTTAATGCCGAGAAATAACCGTTGAATTCTTTTCTATTTTCAACCGTATGTACGGTTTAAAAATTCTTACGTACACATGCATAACTTTAAATCGTTAGCGGAAGGCAAAGCTATAGGGACTTTCGTGCACCGCAAGAATATTTACTATACATATACATATAAAGTCGAGTAAAAGTTACTATAATAAGGCATATGGGAATAGTTTCTCATTAGGCACGCGCGTTAACAATCGAGCGATATTAAATTATTCGCGAACCAACAACGATTGCTGCATTATAACCAACGAATACTTATCCGAATGAGTTCCGAGAAATTTAGTTCTCTCGAAATTCTGACATATTATAAGTATTCGGATGTAAATTAAATTTCTTTTTTACAGTAAGTGGGCCTATAGACATATACCTACACGTATAGGCTCGCGAGATTCTATATACACAATCGTCAAGTTTATTACGACTTTCTGTTAACTTAACGATCGCTTTTAATTACTATCGACAATATAGTATATATAGGCAGTTGATCGAATTGCGTTGCCGGTTGAAGTATACAGGGTGGTCTTTTTTAATCGCACCAGTCGAATATTTCTGAAACGCGTAGAGATACGAAAAAGTTTTTCAGACAAAACTTGGAGTGTTTTGTGGGGGAAAGATCATCCTGCTATGCGCTGAATTCTAGACTGTATCACTCCTGAGATTTCGAGTGTAACTTCAGATTTTGGATAGGGAAGACGTATTCCGAATATGAACAGCTGATAGCGTATTTCAGAACGAGTTGAAACCTCACAAAAAAAAAAAAAATTTCATTACCTAGTTCAAAAGTTATTAAGCGAAATTCGGATGATTGAACGTCCATCGTACGACGAAGGGAAAAAGTAAATTCAAGATCCAAACGCAAATAATCAATTATTTATTTGATTTTTCAAAAATTTTTTTCGGATTTTCCAGTTTTTTTAATTGTGATTATAAATTACTTCAAAGTAGTGGTAAAGTGAATATTTGTGCAAGTGTTGGCGGGGCGAGGATTTGATATTTCTCAGCTATTGCTCGAAAGTGCCGGATGTACGTCGGACGAACCAATGCGGTTGATTATTTGCGTTTGGATCTTGAATTTACTTTTTCCCTTCGTCATCTCGAATTTCCTCGTTTTGAATTCGCAAGAAAATTCATCAGCAATGGTGAGGTACGATGGACATTCAATCATCCGAATCTCGCTTAATAACTTTTGAACTAGGCAATGAAATTTTTTTTTTTTTGTGAGGTTTCAACTCGTTCTGAAATAGGCTATCAGCTGGTCATATTCGGAATACGTCTTCCCTATCCAAAATCTGAAGTTACACTCGAAATCTCAGAAGTGATACAGTCTAGAATTCAGCGAATAGCAGGATGATCTTTCCCCCACAAAACACTCAAAGTTTTGTCTGAAAAACTTTTTCGTATCTCTTCGCGTTTCGGAAATATTCGACTGGGGCGATTAAAAAAGACCACCCTGTATATATGAATCTGAAACGGTATATAAAATTGCAATAAAAAAAAAATATATATATATAAACGGAAGACTGGATCGAAAGTAATAATCTGAGTATTCAATAACGATCCTTGGTTCGAATTTCCACGTGAAAAATTGCCACATCTTATTTAATTTCAATGTTCGTTGCCACCGGAACAAATCGACCTTTAATTTCTGAAATATGTGGACCTATATTCGTTCGGATTCTTGAAAAATTGTATGAAGAAGATTACCTTCTCCCATATAATTATATAGCAATGTAAAGAAATGATTTTTTTGTCTTATATGGTAAATCTTTGATGGGATTTTATGGAATTACGATACCAAACTATCAGAAGTAGGTGTTCTATGTTTCTCCTGTAAAGATTCTCTAGGCCTCTACCGAGACGAGAAAGAATCTATACCTACACTCGGTTCTGGACCGGAGCGGAACTCTCATGTAAGTCGGTCTTCGGCTTACGATTAACTCCTGTGTGTCCGTCCTGTCAGTCAGTCGTTAAGGAAGTCACTGACCTGCTGACACACTTGGCCCTGATCGTATGTAGTGAACCAACCTCCACACGCATGATCAGCGTGTTTCATTCTTTCCATAAGCGTATGTGACGACGCACGAAGGTAAAGCTTATAGTTCGTGTAAAATATCGAGGCACATACTAGTTTCAACCGTTTCCGTACAACGAGCGATTCGATGTTCGTAAACTATACTATACCGAACCCAGCTATGCGAACTACGCGAATGCACTGCAGTGAACGCGGTCATCAATGAACAAACTTGACTTGATTCATATATCACGTGCAGTCTTGGAGTTCGTATGTGTTATAGGAACGATTTCTTTATACGGTTATGGGATGTTCCGATTGTTTTTTTTTTTTTTTTTGTTTCAACACTTCGACGAAGTAATCAAACCGTGCTGATTTTTTTTTCAATTATCTATATATGTATATCCCATGAAAATTGAAGAAAAAAAAAATTCCATGATAATAATCTGTTCTGATTTTGGGGTTCACAGATCTGTACAGTTTCCTTTTTGCTTTCTCCAATAATTCACGAGGTTCTTTGAGATCAATGATTCGGTGGTACAGACGTATGTACCTACTCGCGGAATTTTGTTGGTTCAAAACAGTAAGTTTTATAAAAGCTGCTTCAAATGAAACTGAACGAGCGAAAAGTTGAGGCCGAATTTTACGCCGATCTTGCCTCGGGCAATACGGGAAGCAGGTCGTGAGGTTTTTACTGGAAGGAAAGCCACCGTTGAGTAGCCAATGAAGAATACCAAAGTTTCAGTTCTGTTGTGTACTGTTTGATCGGCGATTTTCTCTATTACTGAAAATATCCCCGATTTGATTAGCCACTTCGCTGACACATGTGTGAATGTGTAAAAAAAAAAATTGAAAAATCGACTTCTCTAAGTAGAGAACAACAATTTTAATCCTGCAAGAATAGTCGACAGATTTTTCGATAAACCGGCCTAAATTTTCGGTACAAAGTCTAATAAAAAAAAAAAAAAGGCAACGATTCGCCTTCAGCAAATGTTATTCGAATAGTATTTTTTTTTTCTTTTTAAATGGTCCCTGCAGCTGAGAAAGTCAGGAATGAATTGTGAAAGGCTTTCTTTCGATGAAGGGTCTTCAGATCTCTTGATATCGGAGGCAATGTTAATTATACAACGTAGCAAAATTGGGTTGCAGAAAATCAGCTTTTCGGAAACTGATTATTTTATTAAAATTTTTCATTTTTTGGTTGCCTCTGACGATTTCCCAACGGACTTTATATATCGCCTATACGTATACAACTTCCACGAAATTATTCCGGTAATATATAATCTGAAGATAGAATTATTCAAGTCCCATGCGCGGTATTCCCTCGAGATAGGCTCTGACGGAGACTGAAAAGGAACGTCGTTACACGAGCACGAATCGAAGCGACCACGCGTGACGAATGAAAAACAAATAAAAAAAACCAAAAAAAAAAATCTATAAAACGAGGTATATAGATTCGACGATCTTGATCTAAACTCTTGTCGCTTTGGAGCAAGCCAGGCATATCGGAATCAAATCTGGCTTTAGAGGTCGCGCGATTCGATCCAATTTATAAAATTTATTTGCACAACTCAACCGCTATGGGTGTATGATCGTCTAGTTTTCGGTAATTCTATAAGTTTTCTGAACAGGGGTTGGTAAAATTTATGAGAGTTGGAATGGAATGAAAATCTGACCTGATCCAGTCAACATAAGGTACATAATAATCCATGTGAAATATATTTAAAAACTGAATTTTGTACGGCCTTGAATCGATTTTCATTATTATACCTATACAATGAACGCAGAAGATATTTATCAGGTGTGATCAAATCCTGAGTCTTGTATCAAATTTCAAATTATTTCATCAACCTATATTAACTGCCACAAAGGTATTCTATTTCTCGAATATAGCAATGAGAAATATTTAGATATTCAGCCTTATATACAGAACCATAAGAAATGGAACATATCATTGTGTTGCTGTTCGATGGGATCATTCGTTCGATATGAAACTTATGTATTACATACAACGTTGTAAAATTGTTCTTTGAATTTTGAAACTAGGAAAAATTATCGACGAAAGAATATCTGAGAAATCCAGATAATTTTAATCCGCGGATATAATTTACGTGTAGCATCAGCGATGCAGTCTTCTTCGAAAAAGAATTTTATATTCATGTTCATGAACTTTATATAAATTGGCTTCTATTTCCTTCGTACCGAAAATATAACAACGTTTTTTTTGTTACTATTTTCAAGTCAGTTAGGAAACGATTTATCTGGATTATGAATTGTACCCTGCTGCATGCATAGAGAAACGTATAGATGCAAATAAGGAACAACGATTTAACTACAGAATAATGACTCGATTTCCCGGAAAATGCGATTACCAATTAGTATAATAATTTACCGTGATGGAAATTACAGATGCCGATTAGGATGTTAAAAAAACGTAAAAAAAAAAAAAAAAAAATCAGCCACGCCGTTCCGCACGGTAATCTTTCTAATCGATAAAAATTGAAGCGAACGCTTTTCTCCTGCAGTAGAAATTGACTGCTGAGCGGGTGCAATCATCACTACACAAATAGGCAATGTCATCGTAAATCTACTTTTACAGAGATTGTTTTATGTATGTATTTATATATACCAGAAAGATATTTTTCTGTATAGAACAAGCTTCGCTTTCATTTCCTAATGTTCAACCTGCGTCGAGGACTTTCGTGGCTATAATATAGAAAAGTACGAATAGATAAAACCGAGGCGCAAAGTAGTATCGTGCAGTAATTCGTGCAAGAATTCCAACGGTCCATTCCTTCACCTCTAACTTAAAGTATTATCTTTCAGGGTTTACTGCAGCCTCACGATCGGCAACGTAGTTAGATGCGTTTCGGTTTTAACTCTTGGCACGTACCTATACGACGTATCTATCTAGCCGATGAGATTTCACTCGTAAGCGAGGAAAAAAAAAAACGATCCGTAAAGCAAAAACAATTGGCTGGCATTTTGCACTGACTATTTCCGCGGCTATATATCTGCAGTGGTGAAATTTATTGCTTAGGTATATATGGTACATATATACTCGACCGTACAGGTATACCTGAGCACGTTATTCATTTCAATTAATTCCTTGAAATAACGGATTACGATGGAATGATATTCCGCGTACGTATACGGCACTAAGAATCTATGAATCAAATTCCGATGAACATTCCAAACGAAATCTAATATTATAAAAACGAAAGAATCTCGATCTCTTCCGATACTCAAGTTTCCGGTCAAATTATAGATATACCTATATATCAACGCTTCTATTAGGTATATTATATACCTGTACACGCGTTCAGAAATAACTAGGTGAAAGCTACTTGCTCCGGATACTAATTGGCCGATTTTCGTTACCTTACGTTGTATGTTATATTGTTTGAGGAAACGAATCGTAAAACGTGGATACTGTACGATATTCTTCCCTCTTTATTGACTGCATATTCCCAGGCATCTTGATCTGTTTATGTTTTTGCTCCGGAGTCGCCATACCGTGGCGCGGCAGGTCGAGATATTCTCAGCATGTTTGTTATCGGAAAAAAGTTAACGTGGACCACAATTGAAATGGCACAAAATACCCCATAATCATCCGGATGTGCCAGAATAAATTTTCCGTCGACCTTCCAACCCGAAAATGACGTCAGACTTTTTTTTTAACCGATTTTTCGTGTGGAGGCGCCGTTTAGATTTTGATCACAGCTTGATGGCAGATTGTTTCACATATTTTTGAGAATTTTTGAGACGTGAGTTCGAGAAACATGAATTTTTGATCCGTATTAGCACACGCCGATTTGTGCAGATCGAATTTTATCAGACGGAAAAAGTCATACGCGGTTCTTTCGGATCGATTTTTATAGAACTCGAATTCTCATTTAAAACGATACGCTTTCGGTAATGACCGAAGGCGATGAGCGAAAGTTATACCGTTCGGAACCGATCGCGATTTTCAGGTGCATACCTTCCGTCGTTATCCCGCAACGTAATTATTGAATGAATCGTTAAAAATCGTCAAAGTCCTCTCAAATTTTCTCTCGTTATTAACCGCGCTGTTCATGATCCCATCTAAACTGCGGTTTACTCAAATCCCTGTAAGACAACTAGTTGGTATAGTCTAACCTGCACGTACGAGTATTACAGCGCATTCAACAACGATTATGGTGGAATGAATCGTTACGATCTAAGGTCAGTGCGGCACAAGTGAACCGTTCTGTTAAAATAACGCCATTCTTCGATCTCTGTATCGATTAGAGGTTCTAATTTTCTAATTTTTTATTTCTTTTTTCTCATAAAACTACTGCGATTTGACTAACTGCAAGATCGATGAAAATGGCGAAGAGTTATTATCGTTATTTCTTGTTATTATACGAACGATATAATGACTCGTTGAATAGCTTTTAATTCAAATTAACTGCTTAGCAATTTTCGTTGTAGTTGTTGTCTGCTTGTATAACGTGTGAAAGCAGTTCCGATTCATCATTCGATTTTTTTATACAATTACGAACGCGCTATTATCAAGCGAGACTCGGTAGAGTCTCGCGCCAAGTATGTACATATCGATGTAACTCTGATTAATTGTAACTATACATATACCATACGTATAAATTCTCTTTCAATTTGACCGGTTGGAAAATTCCTTAAGTCTATTGGAGTCGCCACGAGGGCACAATAATTCCCGCCAGGAGAGCCAGAACACGGTTAAACGTTGGGTGTATATACCTACCTATCTCCTCGCGTACGTTAAACGAAGCGAAAGTGTGCGTAGGTTTGATACTCTCTCGTGTCTCGAGTTCGCGGTGCGCGAACTCCGACGCCCGCTTCCGCCGTCTGGTAGCTATAGCTGGATGATCGTAATAGTACGATCGTCGGTAATTTAAGCATCTGTTTTATTTACAGACCTATATAGGCCTTAGAGTTACCTTCCGCTGCGGTGTATACTATGCTTTTGTTGTTACAAAAGACTCTTACGCGTTGTACGTATAGGTATGCATGTTGTGTTCGTTGTGTGTATGGTACAGTACGTGACGATCTTACAGTCAAGTTGAGAGATGATAATCTACATATTTACAATCGTGAACGTTGCAGTTTTTACATTTTTATAAAATTTCAGGTACCTACGCCGTTTATTCACATGATTCTATAATATAAAAATTTTTATAATTAAAAAATGAGTCAATAGAACACTATAACAATACGCGCTATATCAAGAGACTCGGTAGAGTCTCGCGCAAAGTAATAAAAATGTATTGAAGCATATATCCGTATTGTTTTTGTTTCAATTAACGTATCCTCATTATATACGCCTCCGCAGCTAGGTCGACTTTTATTTGTTGTAAAAACCGTATAAGGATTATACGTAGATTAATATATTAATTAGAAATTAGAACAGTCGGACATTGGGCACAGATTAAAATTTTTTTCTCACACACGAACCGCACAGATTATTTTCAAAAACTGTAATCAAGGTCAGAATTTGCTTACTATACAATACCCATATCTACACGTGAGATAGTTCTCGCAAGATGGCTTATGAAGATAACACATATCACGTCAGATCAATATATGGGGCATTTCACGCCAACTCTACCAACGTTAAACCCCGACCATATCGAAATAATTTCAGGTTTTTTTTTAACATTCTACTTATTGAAAAATGCGTCCAAATTTTTTCCACATTTTCTTTCATTTGGACGTCTATTTTTTTTTACAAAATTTTGAAGTTGATTGAGAAAGCTCGTTTTCAAAAATCTGAAAAAATTCTCAAAAATCTAGTAAATGATATAGAATAGCCCCCCGGATTTTCAAAAATGTGGAAAAAATTTCTTTTTCTATTTTTTTTTTTTTTTTATTTCACTCAATTCGGAATTTTGAAATTTCGAGAATTGAAATCGACCGTGTCGATCGAATGCGAATGTATTGCACTATATACAATATCGGATTGAAAAGCGATGTATAATTTTTAAGAATGAATACATTTATGAATTTTTTAATTAACTTCAGGGGCAGCAGCGGGTCGGCGAGTACTTCGAGCAGCGGAACCGGAACTGGAACGGGTTCAGGAGGGCGAGTTGCAGTGGTTGGAGTAACGAGGAGCGTCCGTCTTAGAAAACGCGGTACTTCAGGTTTTGGATTTTCATTGCGTGGTGGTCGGGAACATGCCGCAGGTTTTTACGTCAGTGAAGTACAGCCCGGCGGTGAAGCACACAGAAATGGCCTCAGGGTGAGGAAACATTTAAATACTTCGCATAGACAGACCTCCTCCCATAATTATTCCTCCTGAAAACGTTTAAATATATTTTCAACTACCTGAGAAAATTTCGCATTCAGAATTAATCATTCCTGATGGTTTAATCACTTTATTATATAGTCCTGCGTTCAAATTTATATTCACATTCCTTCAGCAATTATACGACAAGTTGGAACAGTCTCTTGCGGTGGAAGTCGACTTTTCTGATCAAATATAAAACCTCCACGTGTCCAGTTTCGATTTTCAAATTTCATAAGCATATTTTCTTAAAAACTCTGTAAAAGTACCACGAACTCTTATTATTTCTGAATCTATTTACAAAAAGATTCTCGAGATTGAAAAAAAAAAAAATGTTCCATGCGTGAGTTTTAAGTTTCGGAGTTTCCTGCCTCTGTCATCCTTAGCTTTCGGAATTTTGAATCTCCATTGTTTTTTGATTTGAAGGTTGGTGACCAGATAATAAGAGTGAACGGTTATCCAGTTGAGGATGCTGTGCACCAAGAGGTCGCGCTTTTGGCGCGAACCCAGCAAGTTCTTGTCCTGAAGATACGAAGTGAGTAAATGTATCATAATGTTTCCATATTTCCGCGAGTAAATAAAATAATATACCTATATACGTTTAAATTTTTCGCACGGTAAAATGCCCTAACGTTGCCGCCTTTGGAGTTAGAGACGGTGCAACCATTTGCGTATACATATAATATATGTTATTATCTTGACAATGGAAATCACATCACACGTAATTGTATTCCACTTTCTACGACTCATTCTCGTTGTTTCTCTTTTGCAGGCGTTGGGATGATACCAGTCAAAGAGTGAGTATAATATTGCGAGATCAGAGAAAAAAAAAAAAAAAAAAACATCCAAGACGTTCCATACGTTTAGCATTTAATTAAACTCACCCAAACGCAGTTTGCGTAATTTTAACTTATAATTATCCTCTGCTTTATTATCTCATCTCACATAAAACGATATTTATCATTTTTGAACAGCAATCCAAACGACCCAGTAACGTGGCACATGGTACAACAGCAATGTGAGAACGGTTCAAGCATCCTTCCGCTGAGCACGGAGATTCGAGTGCGAGTTATGGTGGGATCTAAGGGCCGTCTAGGTTGCGGTGTTTGCAGAGGTCCCAGCCCAGGCCTCACGGTTCAGGTAGCGTAAATTATACCGCTATACACCTCAGTTTCAAGACTCTTCAGTTATATCAACGATTTCATAAACTTCTTCTCGATGTACATACATACGTAGTATACATTTTTTCAACGTACACAATTCTGCTGTACGTGGCATATATCCGATACAGACGATTAAGTCACTTCAAAAAGTCCCTTTTCTATTCATTTGTACTCTTGAAGTATTCGGTTCCAGCCGATTAACCGCGCCGCAGTGCACGTCGTTTGCTGCAGCGCGATGTTGGTACAAAGAATCAGTTTTTCGTGAATATCTCGACATCCGTTGATCCCACGACCAAAATAGCTCAGTACAAAATTAAAGAGCATTAAATTTTCTACAAAATAGCTTCTACACATTTTTTTCGTGAACCTGATAGTTTCGGAGAAAATACGGTTCAAAGCTGAAACTAACAACTCTATCGCTTTTGCCAAAAAAAAAGTTAACGGCAAAACCGGAGAGAAAAATATATTTTTTCATGAATTTTTGACAAACATCAAATGCTTAAGGGACATCTTTTTGGTTCTATATATTTTTGATGAGCATAAATTGAAATTCTTCGAATTAGTGGACGATCATATGAGAATTAGTAATGTGTCGTGGAAATTTTCAAGCAAAATCGCATATTTCCCACGGATCAGTAATTATAAATGGAGTAATTTTCACTCAGCTATGTACTATAGTAAATGAAGTTTCATTTCCATTGATGCACATCGGTATAAGTGCTTGATAAAAATCTGTGGGAACAAATTAAAACTGTAATAAACTTATAGCTTTGCTGTCAGCTACATTAAATGCAATTCACAATCATAGGCATGCTCGCGACGTGCATATACCAAGTCCAAAAATCGAAAGTGACAAGGAAATTATCTCCCTTTCAAAAACCGAGGGTAGTATACATAAAAGTACCAAAAAAAAACAACGTACTTTCACAAATTACATCATCCGAACCCCCTGATTGTTATATTATCCTTCTGTTATAAATGACTGTTTGCAATTGTGTGAAAGGATGCAGACAGGCGTGTACTCGCAAAAAAGTAGGTCTTAATTGTTCGTCAGTTTGTAACAACTGTCATGGCCAATCATGGCTTAATTATAGACATGAAATTGAACCTCCGAGAAATATCGGAGAGGAAACTCATTGACGAAGAACTTGTAAATAGCTCTCACAATCAGTAAATCCTATAATGTAAAAGTGTATAGACTTTTTGTAGTATTTTACATGTAAAGCATTACGTTGATGGCAAAAATGTATAGAATCTGTTTTGTTCAGAATTTAAGGGAGCCAGTACAGCTTGGGTTTGGAAATTCGGAGTACTCCAAAAATGCATTTATTTCTCAGTCAAAGTTTATTTCACATCCAAAAAAATTTTTTCTTTGAAAACCTTTGTCGTAAGGTTTTAAAAGGCACATCGTTGTTCCGATTAAGGTCGTTGAGGGCTCATTTTGTTCAGAAAAGAAATCCTCGTCGTGTGAACGGGGGAATTTTTTTACAATTTCGTGTTGGCCAAGTTATTTGCAAATTAGTAGCCTAAGTATTGAAAATTTTTGATAATTGACCGTAACTTTTCACATGAATTTTTTTTTACCGATCCCTACGTTCATAAGATGTAGAATTGCTGTCTGAAGAAAGTGAGACCTTGAGAGGTTGAATCGAAGCAACTATGTGCCTGAAACCTTACGACAAAGTTTTTCGGAGAAAATTTTTTTTTTTCGATGTGAAATAAATTGACGAAAAACTGATTTCTGGCTGATAAAGTCATTCGTACTCCTACAACAACTCCCTGACATTTTATTCCATCCCGATTTCTTTCTAAACAGGGTACAAGAGAGGGAGGTGCAGCACGTGCTGCAGGTCTAAGGCCGGGCGATGTAATCGTGAAATGTAACGGCCAGCGTCTTACAGAATTGCCATTTGAGAAAGCCGTTGAAGTAATGCGTGGTTCCGGAGTCCTGGACCTCGTCGTAAACCGCCCTACCTACTACACGCCGGATCCTGGAGAGGCAATCTTCCGCGGTTCCAGTGGATACGATTCTGGAAATTCGAGTCTCTTAGAGTCCAGTCCTTTGCCACCACCTTTACAAGGAGCACCACCTCAGCAAGCGCCGATTCCCGGTCGTCACTTTTACCCCCAAACCCAGGGACCGTGCACAAGAAATCCAGCGCGACCGAGAACGGGATCTAGGGAAGTCCAGTGGGCAGATATAGACGGGAAATCAGGGTAAGGATTTACGGAATAATGAAACGATTAGTTTACCGATTTATTGCCGCGGGCAGAAAGAGCAGTTTTTTCTTTTTTATTCGTCGAAGAGTCCGAAGTTGGGTTTCGATGAAAAGTTATATTATCCTGGATAAGAAAGTTTAGCCGCGGTTATTCACCGCCACTAACAGAAAAAACAAAAAAAAAAAAAAAAACGGATACGCTGCTGTAGTTAATTTTCGGTCTGAGAGCGCTAAAGAGGCTCTCGATCTCTAGCTTATTGATATTCATTGAATGGATTTTCAACGGTCTTTAACGTGTATGTATTTATAGTTGCGATTCAAAAAACCGAATATTAAAATAAACATTAAAGTTAATGGTTCCGCGGGTTATTTTTCATTAACATCTCTGTCACGGTGCAGTCTAGGGCAATGAAATGAATCGAAAACGTGTCAAACGGTACCCCAGATACTTGAAAACGTTTTTTTTTTTTTTTAACTGGAACTAAAGTCCGCGCTGCAGTCTCGGCGCGATCGTATAGTTCGTAATTCAAACTATAAAATTGACTCCCGCGATGTATTTATATATAAAATGTCGAGATTATTCGATAGAAATCTTCCGTAACGCGGGATTATCACAGAATTTGTTTATTACGATCTGGGAGGCGGAGGCCACCGAACTTTCCGATTCGAATTTACCTTGGCTCGAGTCTTACGATCCTCAGAGTTCAAGAACCACATCCTCCGCAGCTTCTCCCACCCAAAGACTATAAGCAACTGGTCGATGTGAAAGCGCCCTTAGGCAATTCGTGTTCGAAATTATCCATAAGCCCGAGTACAGTCACGTTCGTATCTAATAAGCGGGGAAAAAAATATCAAAAAACAAAAAACAAAAAACATGTGTATACGATCGTCTATACCGATCTATAAAAATCGGTTCTTTTACCATACGCATTTGAAAGAAAAATTTTGCTCACAATCTTTTTTCAGCAACGGTTATTATTATTGCACATTTTATTTTTTGTTTCAGCAGTGAAAGAACATGCTGTCCCCTCGCCTCTTCGACGGACAGTTGCAGCTCTTCCGGTTCATGGAGGCACATGGATCAGGTAGGAAAATCGAATCCTTCCAAACAAAACATCAACTGTAATTGAAAAGTTCCCATTCATGATTATAAAGACATACCTATAGGCTAACTAGGCATGTATTCCATTTGCGCAGATGCGCGGTTTGTGTATACCTAATACAATCATCTGAAAGTCATTTGATACAGGCCACTAGGTTATTTTTTTTTAATACTTGTGTAGGTACTTTCTCTTTCCTCACCTCTGTACGGTTTTCTAACTTTAAGAGTTTGTCTAACGGAGATTTATATACGACGATCAAAACAATGGATTTTTAATTAGTTGTTATTAACACTGTTACAATATAACGAAGATTATCATCGCGATTTATCATACAGATGGCGGAATGGACTCGAAAGCCTAACAACACAACGGTCATTCGCGTCAATCAACGACCGGGTGATCCCGGTTCTTACCTAGGACGAAGTCCACATTCGGGGTATCGACCGGGCTACGACGAAGATGAAGAACCGCTTTACGATCCTGTCGCTGTTTCACGAGGCGGTTATGAGACCCATTATTTCGAGGCTGACGGCGACGTAGAAAATCGACGATCGGATATGATGGATACAAACGGGGTCTGTAGTCCTCTTTATGACCCCGTAGCCGGTGGCTATCGCGACCCGAAGGCAAGTCGAGTTATTCGTTAGTTTTTTATCTTCAAATTATTTTGTGTGATGCCGAAGAGAAGATTGCAGGTTTCTGTTTTATAAAGAAATCGTTTTTATCGGAATTATTCCACCGTGTATAGAAATAGTTTAGGTACCAATTTTGTCTATACTATTATTTAGTCTCGGATCATATTAAACCGACACACACGTGTATTTTCTTATCGCTTTAGGATGACCTTCGAGAAGGTAGCCGTTTGGCCGAGGTTCAGTTCATCCAAAAGCAAAAGGAAACTGAAACTAAAACAATTACCACGGTCGAGGTACACCATGCCATTTGTCCTCCTCCACCACCTTGCATGCCGCCATCTGGTAGCTGCAAATGGCCTGCTGGACAATATGCCGGTACGATATCCATACCCACGGTCTACACACGTATTGTACTTTGGAAATAATAACTACAAGCTATACGGATGTGTGGAAGCACAAAGCACACTCGGTGTCAGCATTGTGTTTATACTTTAACCGTCCTGTACATAAAAAAGCAGAAAGAAGCGCTTCTTTTGAATCAAATGGACAATAGAAATTCTTTTTATTCTTTGAAAAAGAAAAGAAGAAAAAAAAATCCTATAATTTCCAAGTTTTCTTTATATGAGGGATTCCACGCCGTTTCAAACGGTCGAAAAGTTGACCGATTCCAAAAAAATCATAATTTTGTCTCATCACACAAATATATCGAAAGAATTTATGTGAATTTTTTCAGAATTTTTGGATCACATTTTTTGAGTTTTTCCAAATTCCAATTTCTTTCTACGAACCTCCGTATGTCGAAAGTATAAGATCGTACAAGAAAATTTATAAGACAAAAAAGTTGCGGTTTTGAGTCAACTTTCCGAAAAAATTTTTTTGGGAATTTCTCCAATCCCAAAAATACCAATTTTTATCAAAAATACACAAAAATACCTTTTTTTCAACCAATATGTCACTTTCGATTTGCTTCAAAAATTTACGGAAAATACTTTCAAGTGTTTACAGCAACCATATATTTTTTTAAGATGGTTGGCTCAATCGTTTGGAAGCGCTTTAATAATTCTTTGATTCTTTATATTTTTCGAAAAAAAAAAAAGAATTAATAAAGCATAGCTTCCAAACGATTGAGCCAACCATCTCAAAAAAAATATATGGTTGCTGTAAACACTTGAAAGTATTTTCTGTAAATTTTTGGGGCAAATCAAAAGTGATTTATTGATTGAAAAAAAGTATTTTTGTGTATTCTTGACAAAAATTGGTATTTTTGGGAATCGAGAAATTCCCAAAAAAAATTTTTCAGAAAGTTGATTCAAAACTGCAACTTGTTTGTCTTATAAATTTTCATGTACGATCTTATACTTCCGCCATACGGAGGTTCGTAGAAAGAAATTGGAATTTGGAAAAACTCAAAAAATGTGATCCAAAAATTCTGAAAAAATTCACATAAATTCTTTCGATATATTTGTGTGATAAGACAAAATTATGATTTTTTTGGGATCGGTCAACTTTTCGACCGTTCGAAACGGCGTGGAATACCTCATATACAGACTTACTTTCTTTGAGAAATGGTATTACTTCAGACGTATGTGTGTACCTACATTTATTTAGATTCAAAACCACCGATGAGCGCTGTCGGTGTTCAAATGGGCAGCACGATGTCGATGGGTAGTACAGGATCGACGGAGACCGAATCGAGTTTGGAATCTTCATGTGGCAAGGATTCTGCCTCGACGTCATCGTCGTCGTCGACTTGCGAACCGGCTTCGTCATCTTCCTACGTTTCTGTAGCAACTCGAAAAACGCTTGATGATCATTCAGAGACGACAAATATCGTCCCTATGGCGCCTGTAGCACCACCGTTTCCAGCTGCAGCAACGAATATTGATTTGAGCTCTGCTATTGCTCAAGAATTGCAGAGGCGAGCGCAGGTAATTAATATACATAAAACAAAGTTCAGAATAGAAGACGAGTTGACTATTATATTAGCGAATAGATCGAAATTAAAAGTGGATTTTCCAGAATAGGGTAAAGCGGGGGAATATCGACCAGCGTCAAGTTTCTAAAATAGTTTTTTCAACGTTTAGTTTATCAAAAAAATGAAAAATCTCCTCACGAGAAATTGAAAGTCTTTTTTTTTTTATATTACAATTTTCTGAAAACATTTTACCGATTTATTTTCAAGTGGTCAATTTAATTCGCGACGTTTTTATATTTCAAAAAACCGCGTCTGGTCATATCGATTGGCTAGGATAACGAAATGTAAGATCAGAACTGATAACATGATACAATAATGCTGATCGTGAGTCAATCTCAGAATCTGTACAATTTTCAAATAGATATGAAGTCAACTATCGTTAAAAAAGCAAAAACTTTCTCGGGAAAGTGTATATTATAGGCATGGGTATATTTATACTGCGTGTGGGTGTGCCTGAGTAAATAGTTCATACCTATAAACAGGGTGATAGGTTCCAATCGATCCGGACCGATATTTCCCAAACCAAGAGAGATATGAGAAAATATTTCGGACAAAAGTTGCAGGGTTCAGAGGGGGAAAGAAGTTGGCGGTGTCGGATTTTTCTGCGGAGGCGCTGCTGTGGTCAGGAGAAGGTCAACTTTGTTTTTTTCAAATGGAAACCCATGTTTTTCATTATATAATTCTGTTCCATTTGAAAAATCACACGAATTTTGTATGAAACATTTTTTTGTCAGACACCAATATTTTATGATATTCAGCTGAACAACTATAGAGATTTTTGAACTTTTGAGAACGATTCACCTCTGAACTATCAAGTTTGGGGAAAAATTTCAAGAGACAAAAAGTGCGTAATTTCACGCAAAGATTCTTGGAGAATAATTGCAGATTTTTTTTTCCAATAACTTTTTATCGCAGCTCTTCGATTGCGTGAAAAACATCAAAAACTGTCGAAAAAAAAATCTGCAATTATTCTCCAAGAATCTTTGCGTGAAATTACGTACTTTTTGTTTCTTGCAATTTTTCCCTAAACTTAATAGTTTAGAGGTGAAATGTTCTCAAAAAATCAAAAATCTCTGATTATTCATCAGAATATCATAAAAAATTAATGTCTCACAGAAAAATGTTTCGTACAAAAGTTTTTTGATTTTTTAATTAGAACAAAATTACGTAACGAAAAGCATGGGTTTCCGTTTAAAAAAACAAAGTTGACCTTCCCCTGACCTCAGCGGCGCCTCTACTGAAAAATCCGATAACGCCAATTTTTTTCCCACTCTGAACCCTGCAACTTTTGTCCGAAATATTTTCTCATATCTCTCTTGGTTTAGGAAATATCGGTATGGATCGATTAAAACCAATCACCCTGTTTACCTGTAATAACAGTACATTTGGATCGTCTGGGTGTAATTGAATTGAGCTGAATCAACAAGTGCGTACCGAGACTGACAATGACCTTCGATGTACGTAAATATAATAAAAATTATCAGATGCCAATTAGCACAGAACCGCACTGTGTATTTATAAATTATAATGCCGGTATAATTAAACTGGTGTTTGTTAAGGTCAAATAGCGATTCTAAAAACTTGATTATAGTCATATTAGTATTAATATTCATGAGTACAATTAAGTACACTTTGAAATTATGATTTGCAATTAACATTACGATTATTATCAATCGTTTAAATGGTATAAACTTTTTTTTTTCGAATTCTGGAGTTTCGTTGAATTTATAAAAAAAAAAAAAAAAAAAACGTAAAACCGTAACGTTTTCGGGAAATATATTATAAACTTGAACTGTGCACATACATACACGTGTTTTGTAAATTTCAGAAAGCGAGGGCCACGCAAGAAAAGTCTAAAGCACAGGAGACACGTAATCTTCGAGTCGTGGAACCAGCCAAAATATCACCGGCTCACGAGCAGAAAATTACCCACGACAAGGTGAGTACGTGGGAAAATATATGTCAGCGTAATTTTTTAATGACTCTGTTACAATCGCAAGTGTTTGTTCCGGTATAATATCTACGACTCGGAACGGTTCGAAACTTATTTAATACCCTGAAATTATCTCTAAAAATTGGTATGTCAGTCAAAGAAAGTTCAAGTTTTAGGAAATCAATTGTTTTCACAGCTGTGCTCGTCATCCTCGAATCATTTGATCGATCTATCAAATTTCAAGCTATTAGACATTCATTAGATAACTTTTTCAGATCCTAATCTGATAATCACCTTCGAGCTGAATTTTCTGGAGAAAAAAACACAAAATAGATAAAATTGGTAATAAAATTTGCGGAAAGCCAACCAAGTGATATGAAAATTAAAAAAGTGACTTTTTAGAGTATTCAAAGACGTCAGAGAAAAATGAGAATATTTCCAGTCGGAAGAACAAAAAATTTCACGTGAAAGTCTATCCTCAACGTTCATTTTTCATTACCTCTATGATTTTATAAAAATCATTAAACAAGTTGGAATTCAAAAAGGAAGAGAATCGTAGATGTTGAGAATCCTGCAAACTTGGAATCACCCATACATAAAAAAAATAAAATAGAATAAAATAAAATCAGTATCATCAAGTTTTGTAACGATAAAAGTGGTTTCCCGGATATCGAATCATCGTCGCGGTTTCACGAAGTTAAATCAACTGTGAAAAAAAAAAGAATGGGAATACGGCGTTGTGTATTCTCTGTTAATAATGAACGATAACGAAGCGTGCCATGCCTTTCCGAGTTCCGAAATGAGCTCACCCAGTGCGTAAAAAAAAAATGAAAAAAAAAAAAAAGAAATTTATATATATATCCCCATCGGTTTGGTCATTTACATACATATACTTCATTCACATTTCCCCAGTTGATGGAGGAGTTCAAACGCGCTCACCAAAGAATGTTCAACTGTAAACGAAACGAAGAAGCAAATGGTACCGACGTACAAGTTGCTGCTAACGTCCCGACCGCGACGCCTGTCGCCGAGTCATTGGAACAGGTAACTTTCTACATAAAACACACCATTATAGCTGTGTGAAAATTTTAATCTGCGTGAAAATATATACGTAGTACTTATTTCGGATTGCATGGTGAATTAAAAAAAAAATCGACATATGTATCTATAATTTCAGTATATAATTCAGTTTGGTTCAAAAACTTTCCTTATCTTAACAATTCTTTTTCTATTTCGAATGAGATTTTCGCCGAAACTTTCGAGGAGAAAAATTTTCACCGATATTTTCGCACTTTATGGTATAAAGTTACGTGATTATTTTTTTGCTATTCATTTTTTTTTTTTTTTTTTAGTGGGAAATGGGTTTTATTATATTTCTAAAATCAAAATCATACTATATATATACTATATGGGGCATTCCAAGTGAAACCGGCGGGCTATCTCCCTCACCCCCTACGATTTTTGTCGCTTATTTTTTTTTGGTTTCTATGTCACCCCAAATGAGCCCCAATTTTTTTGCAGATTTTTCCTCGCCTCCTTGTCGTCGCGCCATGTGTTTTTTTTTGTTGATGCAAGTGGAAACATCAAAAACGACCTTTTTCAAAATAATGATTTTTTTTCTACAAATCCCGCATCTGAAAACAGTAACTTTTTTCATGATTTGAAAGTGGGCCGAAGCCTGCCAATATTTTTTTTTATCAATTTTAATTTTTCGAAAAATTGAAAATTTTGAAAATTTTGAATTACAATCATCACATCTTGTATTAAAAAAAAAAAAGAAAAAAGAAGCATTTCTTGCGAAAATGTCATATCTCGCTTAGTTTCATATTACTTGTGTCCTCTAGCGGCGAAATTCCGTGATTTTTTAAAATTTCATATGAAACTAAGCAAGATATGACATTTTCGCAAGAGGTATTTCTTTTTTATTTTTTTTTTTTTTAATACAAGATGTGATGATTGTAATTCAAAATTTTCAAAATTTTCGATTTTTCGAAAAATCAAAATTGATAAAAAAAAATATTGGCGGACTTCGGCCCACTTTCAAATCATAAAAAAAGTTACTGTTTTCAGGTGCGGGATTTGTAGAAAAAAAATCCCTTTTCTGAAAAAGGTCGTTTTTGATGTTTCCTCTTGCATCAACAAAAAAAAAACACATGGCGCGACGACAAGGAGGCGAGGAAAAATCTGGAAAAAAATTGGGGCTCATTTAGGGTGACATAGAAGCCAAAAAAAAATAAGCGACAAAAATCGTAGGGGGTGAGGGAGATAGCTCGCCGGTTTCACTTGGAATGCACCATATACACTTGCGATAAGTTATCTTAATTATTTATTACTGTGTATGACGGATTCGGAGAATGCGTCATTGATTTAAACTCACGATGAACGTACCTGGTGGACAAGAATATATATATATATATATATATATATATATATATATATATATATATATATATATATATATATATATATATATATATATATATATATATATATATATATACATATATATACATATACACACACACACACACACACACATATGTGCTGCCTTATCTAGACCGACAACTAACATTTTAAATCCATTAAACTGATAATATAAACGTCTTGTAAATCACGGTGAGGATTTAAACGCGTGTGTAGACAAAAAAAAAAAAAAAAAATATACATATATTTGAAATTATAACGCGATATTTCCTTTTCACTTATAAGAGATCGCTGGTCGCTTTATTATACCAAATGTGATTTCTGTATTTTTTTGAAATTTTTTTCTTTCAGCTATATAAAGTGCAAACGACCATCGTTGCAATTTTTCTGCATATATGTCATAAAAAAAAAAATAAAAAAAAAAAATAAACAAGTGAGACTATCCGAAAAATATTAAATATATTCCGAGTTTCTAATATTTCGTATCTGCAATTCTGTTTTTTTATTCTTGATTTGAGCAATTCACTAACCAACGAAAATCGATGTTCGTACAAATTCAGAACGTTATAACTGCAATTTGCGGAAAACGTTGTTTCCGATCAAAAATGTTTCAAAGTTGTAAATGCGGATTTCCTTTTCGACTTATGGCTTCAAATTAACGGATAGCAATCACAGTATCGAAATTTAAGAATCAACTCATTCGAAGGCACAAACTATAATTAAACACTAATTCATTATATACATACAACGCGTATATATTATAGCTCTGTTATAACAGCACAAAAACCTATACATTATAGACACGTATTTATTTTTTTTTTTTTTTTCAAACTGCGCGAAAACATTCTTCACGGAATTTTTGTTAATTAGAAAGCGTATGTTATGATCGGTATCGCAGGTATACAGTATACAAACCTATATCTATGTACACGTAATGCTAAAGTACGGCTGTACGTATATATACTTGCGCGATAGTATATGGTCCATATAAGCTTGTAAGGTAACGTACAACAACTGATTACCGAGCGTATATGAATTTAAGATAAGCACGTATTATTTATTGTGTTTTTCTTATTATTACTTTTTTTATCTGTTCTTTTTTTTTTTTTACAAACATCGTTATACCGCGAACACACTGGCAAAAGAAACGCGTAAAATTATGTGTACATTCATTGAACGTGTACACTACTTATATACAGACACGCTGCACAATTATACACGCGTATATATGCGAACTGCTGCAGCAGCTGAGTGCAGTCAGTCGATTGGGTTATACCTACCTACCTACTGTTTCGTTCACTCAGCTGAGAGCGTTTAAGCCAAAGAAACTCACGGAAAGATAATATTATAGAGTCACGCAGTTACGCGAGTAGATAGGTACTACGTATACACCTCTTCAGTCGTCGGTGTACAGTCATTTAAGCAACAGCACCCGCGGTTTTAATATCTCGAATTTATAATAATAATTGATAAATAAATTTAACGGATTGGGATAATGGTTATTATCAAAAGTGTAATTACGTAAAAAAATTTGAAAAACTAAAAAAAACAAAAAACGAGTCTATAAACACTTCGATGGTATATCCTACATATACAAACCAGTTTTTACCGCAAACTTTAATAATTATATAAATTGTTTTCTTTAGCACGGTAATATACTGTAATTAGAAGATACGTTTGAATTCTTTTTCCACTGATCGTAACTCGATAAACCTCCCGGGTTTCCGATCAATTCATGATCTAACTTATATTTTTATACTAATCATTTTTCATACGAAGTACAGAATTAAGCGTTGGAATATATAACCGCTCAAACTCCGCGAAATCTTTACCATACTTCGGTGCCTTTCGTCTGTCACGGCGAAACTTCGCATTGTCTTATACACCGGTTAGATAATATTATACGGACAATTATATGGCGTGCAGTGAAGTTGCATAAGTTCGCGGTAGAACGTATTGTATAGATATAGGTATATACGAGAAACTAACAGTAACGATCGTTTGTAGTAAATTTTCATAAGATAAAACAGCGCCTCTCTGTAGTAGGAACAGATAAAGAAGGATAAAAAGAACAAAAAAAAAAAAGAAATAAATTTCATTCATCGACCGTGATAGGCATTGACCGTGTCTACCCTAGTTATTATAAATTATAATTTATAATCATGCACCATATTATTATACTTCGATAATTTTCAATGCTATGTTTAACAGATATGAAATATGTAAGCAAGGTCGAGAAGTTTTTTCTCTTAGTTTTTTGTGGAAAAATAATTCAAACGTATGAACATATGTATACGTAAAGACTGAAATTACTGAAAAAAAAAACACAATAATTATCAATTGTTGCGTCCTTCAGACGTCTACCTGGTACCCAGACATAGCTATATAATAGATAATTGTTAATCTATTGAAAACAAAAGAAAAAACAAGTGCAGTGCGTTATATTACTGGGTATATAGACCGAAGCGAACATTACAGGTAGATAACTGCGGTGTAAATAATCGTTAAAACAAATGAGTACATTGCAGATGGTGAGGAAATTACGAATGGTTAATATATACTCAACAATTCTTCAGATAAGACAAGGTTTATCGTGTTTCGTATATATACTATAGTGAAAATATGAACAAATCTCAGGAAAATTCAAGAAAGTCTACGATTTTAGTCACAGTTACACCTTACAACGTGAGTCAATCGCCAATAGCTAACGTTCTCTCAGAATCCGACTCCTTCTTATCAAGATTAATTATGATAAACGCGTATACAGGGTTTTCTTTTCAGTTTGAGCGCAACGAATTAATTACGAAGATGTTAATTTTATTCTTTTGACTTGGCCCTGACTCAGTCAACTACGATATTCCGTAGCTCGGAAACTGTTAGACCCTCGAATTTTTGGTAAAGGAAATTTAGTCTTAGAATTTCTCGAGCAATCTACTCACACAATTCGGTTCGCTCAATATGAAAATGCCTGTATTTTTTATACGCAACTGTAATACGCTTCCGATTTATAGTTTCATTATACCTATAAGCTGAACTATAGAATTAGTTTACGAGTTAATTATTATTGGAAATTTTTCCAATTAATTTATAATAACATTGTTCATTGTAATTAACGCTGTAGGTACTATAGAATTTCTTGAGTTAAGACATAGCAAGTTAACTGTTCTTGCAGCTTACATGGGCATAGCGAACGAGCAATATAATTTGAACTGTTATGTATTTGCGAGAATTTACTGATCTGAAAAGAGAAAAAAAAAAGAAAAAATCATTCCATTTCATTAAATTTTCTGCATTTTCCTCCGTACCATAGGAGCGCCGTGTTAACGGTGTAGTAAGACGTCAAAATCCTGGAGCCCCTACGCCACCGCCACCTCCACCTCGCGGTGTGACGGCCCAAAAGTCTAAAACAAATCCAAGCGACGACGCCGTTGAAATGCAAAGTATAGAATCGTTCAAATTGAAGGAACCGCAGAGCGTGGCAACGCCGAAACCACCGTCGACGTACTTTCCCGCTCCCCGGGAAGAATCGGGGCAAGAAAATCCCATCCGAAGAACCGGAAGTCCAACGACTGCCGGAGGTGGCGTAGCGGGAAAGCCGACGTCGACGTCGACGTCCGTCGTCGCTAATGGTACGGCTACAGCACCCTTGAACACCGTCGTAGGTAAGGGAAAAGTTGCGATTAGGATAGGCGCTTATTCGGGCGAAGCGAAACCACCGGCAAAATTGGACTTCCTCGGGGGTCAAGCTGCGCCAACGATCCCGACTCCACCGACGGTACCGATTGTGGCCAAGGATTCAGCACCGGTAGCATCGCGACTCCAGAACGAATTGGCAGCCACATTGCAGAGGTCGAATTTAAGGAAAAAGACTGACGGGGTAATTGAACTCATTTTATAGAAATCTTGTTATTTTTTTTTCTTGTTTTTTTATTATCTTACAATAAGATACGGGGTTCAATCATTCGAGACGATCAATTTACCGCAATGCGACCACCCAACGTAGCCGGTGATCGACGTGATTTCTTTCTGCGATAAAATATATCAGTTCAAATTGAAAATATTAAAATTAAAATTAAAATTAAGAGAAAAAAAAAAACGTAAAATTTTACAATTTTTCATATACATATACTTACAGGAGAACGTTGCTACAAGACCGTTAACAAACAATCCGGTATCACCGACAAGAGGAAATCCTCAAATGACCGAAAATCCGGTTATCATATCTCAAAGTAACGTTGAAAGGTTGGCAGCAGTTTTAGGTAACAAAGTTACCATTAAAATCAACACAACCGAGACAAACGGCTTATCTCCTCGGCAAGATTAAATATCTTGATCATATACCTACATATACATGTTTTATTTGTAAATTTTTTCTATAAATATTATACGATATATACATATACATAAGAAAATAAAATAAAAGAAAAATAATAATAAAAATAAAATAGGTAACGTTATCAATTATTATATACGCATTTACAGTTTTTT
Organism: Macrophya alboannulata; assembly: GCA_949628255.1. Lineage (NCBI taxonomy): Eukaryota > Metazoa > Arthropoda > Insecta > Hymenoptera > Tenthredinidae > Macrophya > Macrophya alboannulata. The sequence continues at coordinate 40,610,941 of OX451206.1, read as the reverse complement.
ATATAGATATACGTTTTCGTATTATTTATTGTTTAGGTAGGTAATAATATCGACCAATGTAACCTATTTATAGACAATTATCATTATTATTATCATTATTATTATTATTATTATTATAATTATTATTATTAATATCATTATTATAACTATCACTATATCGCCTACGTGGTGCGTCGTACCATTATATCAATTAACACATTGAGATATTGCTAATAAAGGATGTACACGATCAATTATATCGTCATTTGTGTATAATAATTATTCTATAATTACCCTCCATTTTAATAATCACCTCTGAAGTTTAAAGAAACTAGCTCACCACGCGCGCTTCGCGCGCGACTGAAGCTAAATTTTCAGAAAAACCACCTTAGAAAAATCGGTCAGGTCGGTTAGGTATGTACGAGATATTTTTTTTAGAAAGGCCATAGGGGGGTAAGAATGTTAAATCGGCCACGGAAAGATATTTTTATCATACTTTGAGGATATGTATAGGTACTGATAAAAAATTAATATCCTTAAAGTTTCAGATCTCTATCTCAATTGATTCTCGAGACATCGAATGAAAAATGAAAAATAAAAAATATATTTCTTCTCCCATATTAACATAACCGATTGATCTAAGCATTTAGCATGTTTCTGAGGCTCGCAATAGCTCCTTTAAAAGTAAATAACAGCAATATAGCTTGATGAGATGCTTAATGAAAAAATGTTTTTGCCTAAATTCTGTTATTTAAGTATGATAAAATTTTGGCACAATTACGAAAATATTTTTTTTTTTTCAAGCCTTATATGCTACCTTATAACATATATTTCTTTCAAATTCCTTAATAAGGTACGCCATAGTGGAAACAAATCAATACCATTTTTTAGCTCAAATAATTAGTTTATTTTGATGTTTTTAGCTTCAATTCTTCAAAGGCCGTAAGGTGATAAGCAGGGTAAAAATGCCTTTGCGAATATCTCAATAATATTTTATATATGGATAAGTAGGTATTAATAAAATACTAAAATCCTGAAAGTATCAGATCTCAATTAGTAGCCTCAAGTAATCTCAATTAGTCTTCGAGAAAAAAAAAAAAATGAAATAAAAAATATAAAGTAATTTTTTCCCCAGGATTGACTTCACCGATTTGTTTGAAATTGTTTGAATTTATTGAGAGAGTCAAAAGACAGATTCTTAGCTTAATAAATTCATGATAAAAAAATGTCTCTTAAATTTTCATTCACTGCTACTTTTCGAGCGAAATGATGAAACTATCATTTTTACGTCCCTTATAGATTCCTCGATAGCTCTTCTTTTTCAAAATATCAACAGCGGTACGCCTCAGTTAAAATAAATAAAAAACGTTTATTCCCGCAAAAAAAAAAAATGAATTATTAAACAAATTTCAGCCATATCATTCCAAATTGTACTGTGTAAATAATAGGTATACTGAAATAATTCACTGACATTAGAAGTCATAACAAAATTTTAAAACAAAAACATAGAAGTTATAACAAAATTTTTTTACATTCGTAGATGTGAATTTATCAGACAAGCCAAACTCAAATTTTCAATGCACATTTTACTTTATAAAAAATTAGAATGTTCTTCTCATTTGGTTTTGTTTGGTGTTCTGTGGATTACGCTGCCTGAAGTAATTGGAAATCTTACAGTTAAAAAGACTTCAGTATTGAAACTTGATTATTGCATTGAAAATTTGAGTTTAGCTTGTCTCATAAATTCACCTCTACGAATGTAAATGCACACGAACGATAAAGTCACTACAAACAAAATTTTTTTACGTTCCTTGATAATTCAGTTTTTCTGGCAAAAAATGGTTTTTGTTTTTTTTTCAACTACGACGTTATACCGTCACGAATATTTTGAAAAAAATCCGAGTTATTGAAAAATTTATAAAGAATGCAGGAATAATAGTTTCATAATTTTGCTCTCAAAGTATCACGGTGAAATCAAAAACTTTAGAGAAAATAATTTTTTTGTGTCATGAATTTATTGAGCTAAAAATCTGTCTATTATGTTTAGAAAAGCTCTGGATTCCTTTAGTAACATACGATTGAATTTTCAAACACATCGGTCAAGTAAACCCTGGGGAAAAATTACTTTACATTCTTGAGTTTTTTTTTTGTTCTCTAAACCCTGATAAGATCTTGAGATCTGATACTTTCAGCATCACAGTATTTTTATAGTACCTTTAATAGTACTTATTCATAAAATATTATTGAGATATTCGCAAAAGACATATTTACCCTGCTTATCACCTTATGTTATGGCCTTTGAAGAATTAAAGCTAAAAACGTCAAAATAAACTAATTATTTGAACTAAAATATGGTACTGATTTGTTTCCACTATGGCATACCTTATCAAAAAATCTGAAAGAAATATATGTTATAAGGTAGCATATAAGGCATGAAAGAAAAAATATTTTCGTAATTGTGCCAAAATTGTATCATAGTTAAATAACAGAATTTAGGCAAAAACATTTTTTTATCAAGGATCTTATCAAGCTGTTATTTATTTTTGAAAGAGCTATTGCAAGCCTCAAAAACATCCTCAATGCTTAAATCAATCGGTTAAGTCAATCTTGAGAAGAAAGGTTCTATTTTTTAATTTTTATTCGTTTTTTCGAAAACCAATTAAGATAGAGATCTGAAACTTTACGGATCTTAGTATTTTATCAGTACCTAGATATCCTCAAAGTATGATAAGAATATCTTTCCGGGGCCGATTCACCATTCATATCCCACTGTGGCTTTTGCAAGTCAATAGTCTTCATTAGGTTGGATTTTTGTGCGAATGCACGAACCTTGTATTGTAGAATTCATCGAGATACATGAAACTAAAAATTTGTACCAGGCCATTAGGTATTTCACATAAGCTAACCTGGATACACGTGGGTTTCTGTTCAAAGGCATCAAATGGCGAACATGTTGAAATAATGAATAAATCCAAGATTCGACAAAGGCAACCACGTCGAAGTTACAGGATATATGCAATCAAATGCGGCGTTAGCTACTCATTCATTTTACACATTTCTACACGTCCCTCCTACACATTTTTATCGATTCTATTTCATTAATACTTCCGAATAGAACACTGCAAAAGACATCGAAAAGAACTGCGTGCAGATTCCTATAACGAATTTATAGACTACTTGCAAAATGCTGCAAATGATTTGTGAATGGCCGAGTAATAGATCAGAATCGATGGAATAGAATTGATCACCGGATGAATTCTGTCTATCATATATTCGATGTAAAAACTTACTCCGTAATTGGTATACCTATATATCATAATTGTATTAGCTTATAATCTGAACAGTGTGACGATAAACTTCAACGACAGCTTTCAACATTTGTAGATCTGAAACCAACGTTTATAATGACTTGATGTCTGTGACAGAATAATAGGTTACATGATAACAAAACAGTCCTTCGAACAAAAACCGCGAATAGCTCTATACATGCGCATTGCGCAGTGCGCATTTCGCGGTGACGGAAGTTGCGTCAGATCCGTTACAATCTCTTTTTTAATAGACGGATAAAAAAAAACTACATCAACGAACGTATGAATAAGTTCGAGGTAAAACGTGGGTGGCGATGATCGTGTTGAATTGGAGCATTTTACCTTCGTCTGAATTTTTTTCCAACCAAAAAAGTTTTATCGTATTTGGAGTGTAAAATAGTTTTATACTGCAAATTTTTATTATCAATTAAACATTGTAAGAAATGAAATCGCGTTGTAATATTTTTATCAATTATTTTGTCGAATTAAGTATTTAACGGGTTAATATATTTGCAATCATCGTCGTTAACCTGAGCGATTATAGTTCAAATAGAAATAAATCTCGTTATGGAGCATAACAGAATTCAAAAACTGCTCTTATCAGAGTATTGCGATTTTTCGGATACGGTTTTGGTCGAGTCACCGTTTGCTCAAACGACCCGCGATGGACATGGCCTCCGAGAAGTTGCCCTGGGCTTAACTCCGTCAGGACTCGTCGTCGCTGCTGATATACTGAAAAAAAATTCAGAGTTTTTTTGTCCTCCGGATATCGATCCCAGCATCGAGAGCTTTGAATTGGTCTCGGTTTATCCATTAGAATATATAGCTCTCAGCATCTTCCGGAGACGACGGAGACGGACTTTGAAGGCAAGGTAATTAGTTTTTTGAATAATTATTTTCTCACCTAAGTAAGTTACTATTCTGAAAATATTATTGATCTCATTTTGTTGCCAGTTCGATATTTATACATATAATCGTAGCTTCGTATGAAAAAAAAAAAAATTGCAACGACTTAATTCTGACTGGGTGATTTTTTTTTTTTTACCAAATCCTCGAATTTCTTACGACAAAATCCGTTTGTGATGTAATATTGAGCCCACAAATTCGTGGTAACGTTAAGAATTGGTTGACTGAGTGAAATGACACGATCGATCGATTTCCGTTTAGGCTGATCGACGGCAGGGTAAACTACTACGAATTGGGAGGAATGGAACGACGTGGAATGTTTTGGACTTTGTGGTGCGAGCGTATCCAAAATATAAACGCCCAGAAGGGAAACGGGAGTTCGTTATCGGAGACAACAGCAGCGAGTTCCTCAAGCGCGAGTACAGTTTACTTACTATCGTCAGAGGTCGAGATCGACGAAAGAATGAGAAAGCACGGGAACCGATCGATCCGCAGAGTCTGGGCTCGCTACGGTGGCGCTGGAGACGGGCTTGTCCCTTCGTGGCCTCAAAAGGACCTGTTCCTTGGTCCTTCCCACGACCAATTAGGATACGGGTATTACGCTCCAGTCCCGGTGCGTTTTGCTGGGGCAAGTTTGGACGAATTGAAACAGGAGCTGAACTCGGATCTGTCCCCCGAAAAACGAAGGATGAAAAGAGGCTGTTACAGCTGGCCAACCGGTCAAAATCTCCAAACAGGACAAAGCCACCGGTCCGGTGGTCTCTGCGATGTCCTTTTCACTCGCGACAAAACCCTCGGGCCATGCAGCGTCGATTTTGCCGAGGGGATCCGAGCAGACGGTCTTTGGTCGACAGAATTCACCGAGGATTCGTGTGAGCCGGAATTATGTTCCCGCGAGAAGAACGGCTGCGGCGTTCGCGGCAACCCAACGAAAAAAGTTGGAACTGCCCAAAAAATCATCAATTTAGCCCCCAAAATCTCCAGATTTGGTTTTGGCATCCGCGAGAATTGCCGTTCTGGACTTTACTTGGAACCGTACGGCGTTAGGAAGGCGGAGGACGCCTCGTTGCCAGCGCAAAAGCTCCTGGACCCCTACAAACTCATCGAGAGTGGCGTCGTCGTCTGGGAGGGCGGCGAGAGACGGAAGGATCACAAGCAGAACCGGAGGCGTCCTGGGCGACATCCAAGGCGATACGGACTCGCGACGGCAGCCCATTTCCTCCACGCTCTCGGTCCATGGTCAGTGCAGCCTGGAGACCGGGAATCGGTCCAAGGTCGTCGATCGCTGAGTGCAGTTGGCGTGCGGCGGCAGGCCCCGGATCCGGAATTGCGGTTGCCCGTATCGCGCAGGCAATTGGCCGCAAGTGTATCGGCGACGGCGCTTGAGCCGGGGAGAAACGGCGCAATGGGTGCGACGACGCGGGGCCGCGTCGTCCTTTTCTGGACTCCAGAGTACTGGTACCGGCCCCGAGCCGCGACCGCCGCGTACAAGGAGCTTCGCCAGCATCTGACACTTCTGCGAAATTTTCGGTCAGATAAGGAGCGGTGCAACGGCAACCGAAAGACATTCTTCAGCCGACGAAATAAGAGCGACGCTGGGGACTTCGCCGGCGATGAACGGTCCACCCGCATTTTGGGACGCATATTCACATCGCACGCCGCCGGACAGATACGCAAGGGAAAAAAAAACCGCGAGAATCTTCAGGAGGGCAGTGGCACCACGAGTCAACTGCGACGACTCCTGAAAATGGACCTTCGAGTGAGCGTATGGGACTTGGACAGCACCACAATCGCCCACCAGCTGACCCTCGTCGATCGCGATCTTTTCCTCAGGATTCCACCACTGGAAGTCGAGATTGTAGTTTTCCAGAGATCCTCACGCAACGCGCCTAACCTCGGCGCCTGGATCGCTTTCAGCCACCGTATTTCCTGTCTAATGGCCAGCGAGATTTTAACGGTTAAAAAAATCGAGTCCCGGGCTCGTTTGCTCGCCCGGCTTATCAACGCCGCGAGAAAGTGTCAAGCTAACGGAAACTTCCACTCGGCTAGATCGATTCTGGCAGGTCTTCAAAGCCCCCCGATCTACCGACTGACGGCTACCTGGGCCCATCTTAGGATCCATCACGCTACCAAGTATGAAGCCATGGAGCGGCTTTGTAAGATTTACAGGAGTCTACGCACTGAGAAGTATCGTAGGGTATGGGCGAGGGCTGAGCTCGACCGACCAGTGATGCCTTACGTTGGTGACCTCCTGGTACGTCTCTTAGGTATAAACTGCGAACATCGTCGCATGTCTGTGGCTCCTGAAGTCACGGTGACAGCCCGGAAGTTATGCCGTCCGTCGTCTTCGGGTGATGTCCATGTCGACCTTGAAAGCCGACATCGCGCGAGTTTAGCCAGACGCATCCTTTCAGCTGCAATTTTAAAACTGAAAAACGGTAAGACAAAGTCACAGGATTCTTCTAGCCTGGATGAGGTGGTAAGTGGCGGTTGGAATACCAGACAACTTACTGTCGCTCGAATGGCGTACGAACGTTGGCGTAGTTACGTTCTGGAGATCAGAATCGTCACAGAGAACAACTCGAGGCTGAGAAAGATGGACGAGAGAAAGAAGCGCGTAGTCGAAGTGGCTACGTGGTTAGCGGAGTGCCAAAGATCCGCGCAAAATTATTCCTATCCCGGACACTCCCTTGCTTGGGAATTTTTACTAAAAGCTCGCTACAAAGAGGACAGGGAAAATTTCTTTACTAGCTTAAAACTCGAGCCTCCGTCCATATGAATGTTTCTTTGAATATGCCCAGTGAACTTCGATGGTCGAATCGATTGGACGATTCCCTTTCGTTAGGGAGGGCTAAACTTCCGGGTAAATAAGCTCCTGAAATTTGGATTCAGCGAAGTGAAACTACGCGGTGTAAAACCTTACACCTCGTTCAGCTACTATCGTAGAATTTATATAACCAGCATCTGGTGCCTCTACATATGCTTTGTATCGTTTATTATTATACTGATATTTACTATAAACGTTTAATTTTAATACCGCGAATATATTCCTCATTGACGTTACATACACCATATATATAGTCAATATTGTGTTCTGATTGAGAAATGGATGGTATCTGCATAATTATCGGAAGGTTCGTTCGTCCGAAGGGATATACAGTCAAATAGCAATAAAATATATATACATATATTATTTTATAATATTTCATTTTTTAATATTTATATGTATACAATCTATTAGTATTTGTTAATAAACCTGTTTCTCTTAAAATAAAATTCAACCATAGAAAATGACGCCAGTTTCATTTGACTAGATTCCGAAAATACATTAAATATATAATAATATACATATATGTTGTAGATACATATACACATAGAATACAGTAGAACCTCGACTCTGGACTGGGCATGGGGGAAGTATTACCAGAATCGAAACTAGAGGATTCATAAATATCGAGGCTCCTCAAGCGCATGTGCAGTTTGTACAGTCGACCTAACGTGTAAAGTTGGTAGGCTCTCATTAGGCGTTAACGCAGCCTCCGAAGGGCTGCTAGAGTCGAGGTTCTTCTGTAGATTGAACAGCGGTCATTTATTTGAATTACGTGACACACGTAACGCAATGTAACTTTCTTCACAGTTTATAAAATTTCTTGAAATATAGAAATTTTTTAGTTTTTTTTTTTTAGATAATAAGTACACGACTATAGAATTTGCTTGGGTAAAATTTTGTTCCGGTAACTTGAATATTATTTTTTTTATAAATATATATAAGCACACATATAAATATATAATATGTATATACCTATATATACAATATATCTATATAGGGGAAGGTGGGGCAAAGCCGGCCTGTGCAGGGGCAAAACCGACCACCCAAAAAAAAATGAGAAAATAGCATCTTTGTGTCAATGCTAGTCACAGAAGACGGTATGCAAAGTGATTTCGCTGAAAACGAAAAAAAAAATTGGAGGGTGGGGCAAAACCGACCACCTTCAGGCTAATCGACATTTCTGCGTTAAGGTAAGTAAAATAATACGGTACGCAACGTAACTCCGCTGAAAATGAGAAAAAGGCGCATAGCTCAGGGTTCGACCGACCACCCCGAAAATAATGATCACTTCACGGAGAAAAGATTATAGTAAAATATCCCATAGCACCCATGGAAATTTCCTATTTCCTAGAGGGATGGTTTCATCCATAGTGAGTTTTGCAAGATATTAAGGTAAACTTTTGCTTGTGATATAGGAGTTTTCTCCATGTACAATAGGAATTTTTACTATGTTCAATGCTAAAATATCCTAATCAGCACTGCTAATTTCACAATGTAGGCATAGGAAAAATTACCATGTTGGCTGCATGGTAATTTTCCCTATGTCTACATTCTGAATATAGCAGTGCCGATTAGGATATTTTACCATTGAACATAGTAAAAATTCCTATGGTACATGGAGAAAACTCCTATAATAGAAGCAAAAAATTACCTTGATATCTTGCGAAATTCACTATGGATGAAATAGTCGACTTTCCTATAGGAAATGGGAAATTTTCATAGGTGCTATGGGAAATTTTACTATAATTTTTTCTCCGTGTAGATGTCGATATTTTCGGGGTGGTCAGTTTAGCCCCACCTACGCGCCTGTTCCTCGTTTTCAGCGGAGTTACGTTGCGTACCGTATTATTTTACTTACCTTAACGCGGAAATGCCGATTAGCCATTATTTTGAAGGTGGTCGGTTTTGCCCCACCCTCCCATTTTTTTTTTCGATTTCAGCGAAATCACTTTGCATACCGTCTTGTGTGACCAGCATTGACACGAAAATGCTATTTTCTCATTTTTTTTTGGGTGGTCGGTTTTGCCCCATAGGCCGGCTTTGCCCCACCTTCCCCTATCTGTATACATATATGTGTATATCCAAAGTTCGTTCTTGGGACCAAAATTCTTCGACCTAATTAATTCTAATCTCATGATCGAAGAATATGATCGCAAGCTTTGCATTCAATTTTTTTTAAATAAATTTAATGTTTTTTTCCGGAACGGTTGAATAGCTATATACCTATTATATAGGCGCGACCAAGGCGCCCTTCAATGACCTAATATATTAGTGCAGGATTTTACCTACGACTGCCTACGGCTTCAAATTATTTCGCCGTTCCTACACCCGCTTATAAATACAGTTTCAATCAAATTAGATCGATTATTCATGAAAGAATACATAATGTGCCCATAAATAGGCAAGATAATTTATTTTTTCGGTAGACATAAAACATTATCTTGTTATAGATTCAAATTTTTCTGCTGCCATTTGGATACTGCTGCTCTAGGTCTACTCGATCGGATGTAACCGATTGAGTTCAGAGATTGATCTATACCTGATTTTGCAATGATTGCATATCATGGACACGAAATCGTTATGAAGTATGCAAACAAAAATAAAAATGAATAACAATAATACTAATTCGGGATTCATTTTCTTCACTCATTCTCTTCAATCAAAAATTTCCTTTCCCATGCGGAAATTAGATAGCTATATGTATAGTTCGGTATAGGTTTGGAATGGGATTTGTGGTCGCGATCTTCGATGTGGTAATTTTTAGATCAGATTGGGTGCATGGTATCGTGTTTGTAGCCTTTTCATAATTTTCATAATCGATTTCATTCGAGTATTACCTTATTTTACAAAAAAAAAAAAAAAACAAAAACAAAAATCAATTTGAACCTGCGGTAAAACAAGAAACAAAAAACAAGCTGAAAAGGCTTTTTCAACCGAATGATAATAGCAGAAGCAAAAATTAGATTCACGTCAATCATGACAAACCGCAGGTATAGGCTCTTCAATGCACAAGGGCTAAAGCTGGTCTGTTCCAGGGGAATTCTTCGCCAAATTATGAAGAATTCAGGTAAATTTTGTTCATATTTTGAGTCAGTCGATACGTTGCATGATACAAGGAGGGGTGATCCTGGAAACACGAGATCCCAACAATTTTTACACTCTGATATAATATATTCACGAACTTTGAGATAGGATTTAGGAAGTACCTGGTGTCCCGGAAGAAAACATTACGTATATCCGGCAAAGTTTCGGCAAGGACTTCTTGACATACATATATAATTTATAAATATACACATATATACCTATGTATGTACATTATGTGTGTATATTCAATATGGAGGAATAGTAATGGTACCTCCAATCCAAAAGGCACTGATTCCTTATATTTATAATATAAATGCATACGTCCGAAAGAAGACGAAATTACTTAGCATAAATTTCATTCATATACGCTTCTATGTTTTTCAAATAAATTACAATATAGAAATTTTCATCTCATTATAATCGGCCATGGGGATTTCGTATATGGAACCAATTTTGCGAAGGACATGAGTATAATAATATCTTCTTGATATTCAAAGAGATAATAAAAGAACAAGAGTACGCACGGTATTAAGCGTAAAAAAAAAGAAAATTGCCAATCTTGACGTAAGGAATCACGTCCTTTTCGGTTGTACATACCATATATTCATTTCTCGTCTAGTCTGTGTAACTATACATATATATTATAGAATATATATATATATATATATATATATATATATATATATATATATATATATATATATATATATATATATATATATATATATATATATATATATATATATATATTGTGTAAATAATAAATATACACGAACGTTGAGTTCGAAAGCGCATTTAAGTCTTAATAAGTGGTAACATTAAATGTGGTCTTTCATTGACATAGTATTTACATAATCACCTGTTCACAACGCATATTTGATCATCGGTTTATAGGTATATAATATAGATATCCAGGCGCGTATGATACGTCTAGCTACGACGAATTGTATAATGACTAATCTGTGCTAATTAGGACCTATAACAACGTGTGTATAACATATAAATAATCAACTTTCGGTTAATAAAAATATGAACAAAATCGTAAAGGGTATAGTGTATACGTATCCTATAATTATAGTTTGGACTCGTGTAATATATGAAAATTCGAAACATGTTAAGGGGACCAGTACAGCTTGGTTTGGGAAATTTGGAGTACTCCAGAATTTATTTATTCGTCAACCAACGTTTATTTCACATGAAAAAAAAAAAAAATTTTCTTCGAAAAACTTTGTCATAAGGTTTCAGGCACGTCGTTGGTCCAATTCAACCACTCAAGGTCTCCTTTTCTTCAGACAGCAATTCTACATCTTATGAACGTAGGGATCGGTAAAAAAAAATTCAAGTGATAAGTTACGGTCAATTATCCAAAATTTCCAATATTTATGCTAGTAATTTGCAAATAACTTGGCCAACACGTAATTGTAAAAAAATTCCCTCGTTCACACGATGAGGATTTCTTTTCTGAACAAAATGAACCCTCGACGACCTTAATGGGAACAACGATGTGCCTAAAACCTTGCGACAAAGGTTTTCAAAGAAAAATGTTTTTTTTTGATGTGAAACAAACTTTGGCTGAGAAATGAATGCATTTTGGAGTACTCCAAATTTCCAAAGCCAAGCTGTACTGGTTCCCTTAATAAACACGTGTTTAGTGTTCGATTAGTATGAGATTTGTAAATAAGAATAATGATTGTGTTGTACGTGCGTAAATATGATTTACATTCCGCCAGGCTTGGGGAGATTCGTATCGTAAGCTCTGATGACATCTGTTTGCGTAACTGTGCCTCCTTCCTCTTGCGAAAACGCGAACCCATCTGGTATTGGGCAGATTAAAAATATTTCATTATCATCTCGTCAGATTTTTCTATTGACTATTAACAATAAGTTCTCATTATTTTAATAATGATTCTAGTTTTTTTTTTCAAATTTCATTCAGGCAATGGAATCTGATGTAAGTTTATGAGTAGGTACGGTAGATAATCGGTGCTGGTCATTCCACGTAATATATGACATCATATTGATGTTCCTTTATCAACAAACGACTTTAAAGTCAACCAGTTGGTGTTTTAATTTTATTCGAATGAATGTATTGAGTATAAAAAACCCTCGATCAGAAGAAAAAAAAAACCGACCTGTTGGGCCTTCGCGTCATATGGATTTGATTTATTCACGAATCACGGTAATACATCGATATACATACTGAAACGTTCTGAACATAACGATTCTATAGTTCTGTTGATAGTTCGCATGATGCATACAATTTTGTGATTAAAAATCGGATGAGATGTTCATTGAGTAAGTTTTCCTAACAAAATGTGATTTTTGCAGATTAATGTTGAAGCGAAAAAAAAAAATATCAGGAAACGAATTTTTCTGAATTGTACCTTATGGATTTCATTGGAGGAAAAAAAAATACAGCGGTCGGTTTTTTTTTCTCTTCATTCAATAATTCACAAAAGATTTTTTTTCCAGCTCGAGGTGGATTCAAGAGCCTTGATACATGCATAAACTTCACATTACTTCGATATTTCTGGAGAATTGCACAAAATATCTTCCGTAACTATATGATTTAAAAAGCATATTGCAGGTGAGCAACCGATTGTATAAAAAAATAAAAATATACTTTCAGTACACCGTGACGTATGTAAAATGTAATATACAAAGCATATTTACACACAAAATAGTTATCGGTTGCCAGGTGAAGATTCGCTACGTGATTTTTTTCACTGTTGGAAATTTTTTATTATGTATGTATAGGAGGAATTCCAGCTCAACCGAGCCCACTTGCTGGCTGATATTCTTTGATTTTTTTGAAACTCGACTACCTTTGGCTAGGCATAGAATGTCACACAACTTTTACGAATTTTAGACCTCTGAATATTTTATTTAATGTATGAAGCATTTACTCAGAAGGTTACCAGCCTAGACCAAATTAATATCAAGGCGCGTTATTCCATTGACCTGCTAATGACTTACAGCAAAAAATTCGGGAGTTTATATATTTTTTTTTCAACAGTTTCATTATCATTAAATTTTATTCTTACGCTGTTATTTCAAATGAAACAATTTAGGATGAATTTATATTCCATTCATTTTTTTTTTTACTAACATTTTTTGATTAATCTCAAGATATATACTGCAAAACGATCGAATAGAAAAGCTAATTCTGGTCAAAATATAATTAAATTAAATTTTTTCGAAAACGTCTATACTTTTTTCGGAAAGCGTGGAAAATTTCCGATCGAAATTCTGTAACAAGAAAAACAAGCAGTTTTAACTTTCGCACCTACCCACAGCTCTGAAGCCTTGGAGAGGTGAAAATTGAAAAATACTAATCTCCGTGTTAGCTCAGTCCACAATATAGTTAGAAATTTGAAATTTGCTGTGTGTAGTTTCCCTGAAATAGTGTTGAAACGTAGTCGAGTTTCAAGACAATGAAAAAATATTGGCTCAAAAAATGGGGAAAGTCGAGCTGGAATTCCCGACAGATATATCTGCTCGTTGAATATTGGAACTTGATACCAGCTTTATTTTGGCATTTGATTTGCACAGAGCTGAAGTGAGTTCAATTTCGTACAGAGACACACGAGCGATTCTATTCATCCAATAACTATAGTCGAATACTATATACATCGAACTTCTATTAAGGGGGTATAGGAGTTTGAAAATGAATAAAAAAAAAAGAATTTTTTATAGTATATTATCATAGCCCCGTCCGTTGCCTACATTTTGAGTTGTTAAACGTTGCGAAATTCCGAAAATCATGAAAGATAGAATGAAAAATGTTCATGAATGCGTATGTAGTGCGCGCATATACTTACTTAAAACTTTGAGGCTCATTTTCTCGGAACTACTCACGAACCAAGGTACTGAAAAGGCTGAAATTTTTACAGGACCTTTAAAATACCCTTCCCCATCATGTGAAGCACGGCCAATACGGTTAAAATTCTGTAACTGATTTAATAGACTAAAAGGAATCCGTTCGAAACAACAACAAAAAACCATTTTTTTTGCGATTTTTCACAAAAAAAAAAGTTACCTTTTGGTTTATTGAATCCGTTACAGAATTTTAAACGTATTGGCCCACGGTGTGTTAAAACGTAGTTGCGAGAAAATGAGCTCCACAGTTTTTACAATGCATTTATGAACATTTTTCGCTCTATCTTTCGTGATTTTCGGAATTTCACAATGTTTAACCGCTTAAAATGTAGGTAACGGACGGGGCTATAATAATATAGCATAGAAAAAATCATTTTTTTATTTCATTTTCAAACGCCTATACCCCCTTAATGGTAATTTTTCAAAATATAATACTTACGGGACAGTTCCACCTCATTATTTACCCTGGAGGCAGTGGTGGATCGTCTGGAGAACACGCTTTTTACGTTTTTCAGAAGCCTTGCTGTCTCCGTTAATCTGTAACCGGCCATTTTTGGTTTTTGGAAATTTGAATGAGGCCTTTTTAGAGCTTCGATGACTTGATCCATCGCTCTTATTTTCAAATATCGTATATACTCGTAGAGAGTGTTCAAAATTTACCGAATTTTGTTCATTACCATAATAACTTATTATAATTGCAGTTGTGACGAGTGATCGAAAACGTTGTTGTTCGATTCAAAAACATGTTAATCCAATTGGCGCGTAACGTCGAATAAATATTATATGATGATCGGAAAATATTAATAATAGCTGATACTCTAATGTATAAATTCGGAAGCAAAGAATCGCTGAAAATGTATAAGATATAGCTTGCAGCGTCTACCTAGATCTCGGGCGTAAATGCATTTTGTGCATTAAAACTGTGCGACTCATTTACGAATGCAGTTATACAGACAAATTATAAGGATGCAATTTATTTACCGAACAACATAAGGCGGTGGCCGTAGCAGCAGGTGTAACTAAGTATACAGGACATGTATATATGTATAATAACGAGCAGACGTGCGTGTAAGTAAATCATATTCAATATTCATCAATATAATGATATAATGAGTATAATTGACTAATCGGTGACACAAAGAAAAAAAAACAAAAAAAAAAGAAAAAAAACTTACACACCAATTTTCTACTTGGTACTTACACCTCGCAAGATCGACGATGGCATGCACAGGTCTGCACGGGTACCATGGTTAAACATACCGAAAACAGCTTACATTAACAAAGAAAATTATATTACGAATATAGGTAGTTACTTAATCATACTGGTAGCTGCCAAAATACTTGATACTACATGTTACAATCAAAATTCAATTTCCATATTATTTAAATCCAGAATTTGTATCTGGTCATGCGCAGCGCCGGCTTCAGATATTTGGCTGACAGAGGCAAAGTCCGAGGTGGCCGTCCCCCGCCTAATCGTGCTTATGATTTTTAATTAGAATATTCCATCATTTCATATTCGATGGACATTATGACGAGCTCCTTCGGACGCTCGTCATGGCCATTCAAGAGCGCAGATATTATAGTTTCACATCAATTTGAATTTTTAAAAAGATCGTTTTGCAGAAACCACTGCGACTGGTCAAGTCGGAAATATGCGTAAAGCTGTAAAAGTATTCGGATATACAGTGGCCATCCGAAGTCATCAGGCCTTTCATCGGGGTGTTTGTAATCAAACTTTAGTTGACGTTAGCTCAATTACTCATTGTAAGTCCCTCCGATTCTCGACACTTGAAGTGATACACTGTATAATCACATGTCGAACCCCACGATCGACTAAGACAGCACATCACAACCATTCGAACTTGATTTACACAGACTCTAACATCGAGGACATAAGATAATTCTTCCAATCTTTCATGCGATATCCATAATTGCCAGAAATAGTGAGTTAATTGTTTATTTTATGCAAATAATTTACTCGCTACATTTCCACTCCAAAAAAAAAAACAAACAAATAATTCACTATCTCAAAGATTCAATTACTCCTGACAGATATTTCGGTCATGAAGGGGGCCGGAAGTTTTATAATGAGTTGAAAAAATGCATTTTGTAATTTCTGAACATGTTTGAAGTTTTCCAAATACACCGTCAACCGGTGGCAGCCCCTGAGACCTTGCACCTTGAGGCGGTTGCCTTATTTGCCCACTGTTTGAAGCCAGCCCTGCAGTGGTGAGTTGGTTAATTAAAGTATTGTGTTCATTGTTTTCACAAAATTATATACTTGCCACATAAATACCCCATATGAGACAATGTATGAGGTATATAGCATTAGTAGTGATTAAATTTTTGTTAGGAACTGTTACTTACAGGTAACCGGTCCACATTCGATTATCATGATTTACGTTAAAATAATTTTGATTGTAATGTACCCAACTTTTACTTAAACATGGCTTATTATAATTTATACGCATCACAGTACTTTTGATTTTACAATAAAATATGCGACTTGCATGAATGTTGTATAGGTATATTATATTATTACGGTAGCTTAAGCAATGCGAAACCAATTTCCAAACAGGATAACAAAACATGTTTCAACTACGGTGTACACAAGATTTATATTGGATATTTTAGAGTTTAATACAGCATGTAAAAAGATATAAAGGAAAAGGACAAAAGGTGTTATGAAATAAATAAACAGTGCAAGGATTTTTCATACTTGAAAGATAATATGTACCTTCATAAATAACAGAAAAAAGAAAAGAAAAAATATACACTAAATTAAACTAAAGAGATCACAACACATTTGTAAGTTGACAACAAATTAAATGTAATAGCTGCAGATTATACGAGGTATATGATATACCGAAGTATTTTAAGTCTTATAACGATACTACATATTATATAACAGTTTTTTTCTTTCTTGGTGTGTAGCACACTATTGAGCTTTCAAGTTTACCAAATATACAACACAAAATAAAGAAAACCTAAATTTATGCCGCAAATCATAAAACAAAATTTTGAGCAAAACAAACTCAACTACTACAACAATACACTGGATTGATTCATGGTAAAATGATACAACGCAGGACAATACTGTATTATGGCTTTTTGACGTTAATAAAGGTATGAGGATCAAAAGTTATTACAGATAGCCATTTAGGAGAATAATATAATGGTAAGTACTCATTTCTGGTGCACGTCTTTCACGAATTATTCCGGAGTGCAGTGGTCCGATTGTGCGTTGTTAGTTTAATGACCGATTTCAATCAATGCTGGGTCCTTGGATCGGAGGATGATGCGGATTGAGGAGGGAATACGTTATACACGCAGAGTGGAATTTCGTGATGGGAACAAGCCTTGAGCCACTAGCGAAAACGGGAACATTCGCTTTCTGATTCTCATTAGACTTCGACGAGATGGTGGTAACAGCGATGCAATAAACCATCGGCGGATGAAACGACGCCTGGGTGGCCACTGTTTCAAGCTCCTGTCATCATTTTTCCAGTCGAACGTTATTACCCTGGTCTTATTGAATAGAAAGCACCCAATTCTCGGTATAAAAAAATTATGACCTTTTTTTTTATCTTTGTTTAGTAATTTTTAGTAACAAATTGTTATATCCACGATTTTATTAGTGAGAATTTTGTGCGTTGTTAATTTTCTTATACCTTCGATAAATTAAGTGAACCTTCATTTGACAATGGATAATATGGACAAAGCATGGAACACACATTTTATAGAGCAACAAAACATCACATGGAAAAAATATCGACAAGCCATGCGATCAACATTGCTTTAATATTAACTTGCTAGTAGTAGTATTTTCTTGAGTATATCTATAACGGCCACATGCAGGACGTCGTTTAATCGTTGCATGTATTAAAATGAAAGTTGGGTTTCTAAATGTAATTACCTGATATAAAACTTTAAACGGGCCCAATCAAATTCAATCAGTCTCTATAATGTCTAGAAGCATACATCTATTCAAACCGGAGAGATATAAAAATAACTAAAATAGAGCTGCTCATGAACTACAGCATGAATTAAAGTATCAATATCCCCTCTGTCGAGGAACTAACGCTATCATTTTTTTTCTTGAACTTTACGAATGCAAAATTCATAATGCAACGTTAAGACTCTTTTGACTACACTTGAATTGTAAAGTTTTAAATTATCATAATAAAAATTGATACGGTGACAACTTCTATCATTATTGCGGTAGTGAAGACGTATTTAAAAATAATGGTCGCAAGTATATTATAGAATTTCGCAATAGCTGCATGGACATGTCTCTGGAAGAAACTATGATAAATATAACAAATGTAACGACGAGTAAACAGTAATGAATGACTTACGAACTCCTGTGATCCTGTTTATTAAATACGTCACTAGGATCCGATTTCTTGATTTCCTGTTCTCTAGCTGCTTCCGTCAATGATTTCCAGACCGTGTTCTCAACTCTGGATTAAATTATTCAAAATTATTCATTGCCTTTTCAAAAATAATTATTGTTATTCAGTTTTTGGAGAGGAATTAACGATAGATATCACGCCAATATTTTTGCTACTTTGCCGGATTAATGCAACACATGAGAACACTATTGATCAGTCCTGGTTCATTTCAGTAAAAAATGTTTATATGTTAATAAACTTACGCCTTAGCGGTAATATCAAGCAGTAAAACTGCTGCTGGTATGAGGATAAGACCAAGCCAGAAGACAGGGGATGTAAAGAGCATTGTGTCATTACCGAGCATCTCTGCACCCACGTTGAGTGTTGGCCAAAAATTGCTTTAAACATGTATATGATGTTGAATAAAGTGATAAGTGGTCAATTGACAAATATTTCATTAAAAAGTTCAAGTATATTTCTGTAAATACCTGTACATGAGAATGAATAAAAACCAAAGTACGATTGATCCCCATGTTGCTAAATGTGTTACCCAAGTCCACGAGTTTGTAACCAATCCAGCTTTTGCACAGACCGTCACTACAACATACTAATTCCATCCAATCATTATTTGAATCAATCTTTAAATGCATCGAATATTGAAGTAAGCTCATAGAATGATATAATAATGTGTTCATTTGTAAGTAGGTGCTTTGATGTCTAAACATCTTATTTCGTTAAGTATTAAAGATGAATATAAGGATATATCACGGTGTCTAGGTACAATATTCATACTTTCAATACTTTCTAAAATTATTTTACTTGTGGTACAATTAATGGAAGCAGCATTAGGATACAGGAACATTCACATTATTCCATCGATCCCACTGTTATTGTTCACAATATAGTGATGTGTCCATTATTGTACACTGTTGTGGTGTAACTTTGCCTGGTTATTTGTGATTGTGACAAGTTTAAAATGGTGCAGAATGAGACTTACTGTGTAGACGAAATTTCCTAACACAAGATAGCCTCCGTCTCGTCCATTGCCCCATACTACATCTTGCTGAAGAGCGAACAATGGTAACCAATACAGCAGAGCAGAGTGGACCAACGCGTTTATTATCCACATCCAAAATACCTGAGAAATATTACCAATATTATGCAATCAATCCAAGTGCTTTTCTTATTACACACAGTAAAATTCTACGTATTGGAATCTCTGAGCTTCAAACAATCCCCCAGTGAACTCAGTTTGCACAAGTTCCACCTCCTCAGTGGAGCTACTTTCTTAGTATGCTGGTTCACAAATGCGAGAGAAATTCAAAGCGAATCCTTTATAGATATATGAAAAATTGGTCCAGTAAATTGCTCCATTACTTTTCGTCATGATAGTAATTTATTGATTTATTTATTTTATTCCGTTTACGGGCAAAGGCCCATTATACAAAAAGAATATACAGAAGTAAACTAATGAAAGACTAGAGAGCTGCTCGCAACATCGCAGCCATAATAACAAAAAGTAAGTATTCAAATATATAAACGCATTTCGATTTATGTTTAGCAAAATGTAAATTAGAATTATATATATCTAACCAATCACTATGATCATTACATAGTGCAGCCAACCTATAGCAAGGAGAATGAAGGATGAGATTGCTGGTGGAGGTTCGATTATAGAAGTAGATATCGTTGTTCCTTAATAACCCGGGTGGAACATAAAAATAAAATCTTTGCAATAAGTCCTGACAGTCAACATTATTCGTTAGTACGTTAAACGCAAAAAGGATATCAATTCTAGTCCTTGCAGTCAACAAGCTAGGAATGTTTAGGAAGTTAGCAATGTCACTATAGTCATGACTGCAAGGATTCAAAGGTCTGTTGACCTCTGTTATTATTTGTAATAATAATAAATACACATAAGCCTCACTAAAAAAAGACATAGCTTATCCGCCAATTACGTAATTGCATTCAAGTGCAGGCCTGAATACTTAAGAATATAGCCTTAACTAAGAGTTCATTAAGTATATACAATATACAATAATATGAAATAAAATAGAATGAAATTGAATAAAATGGAAAAAAATAAAGCAGAACAAAATAGAAGTGTGATTGTAATGATGTTATTGCTGCCAAACCGATCGTTCAATCTCGATACGACGTGGCAAATTTTCATCGTCAGGGAATATCTTACAACCCTGTGAAATTTGGAATTTTTCTCTAGAGTCGTTCTTGAGATTACCTACCTGGTATAATTTTCAAAGACAGACAGACAGATGGACAAGCAGACAGACATTTGTGCAAAAGGGTGAGTTTAGGATTATAATGAAAGTCGATTACATCATCCAAAAGCAAAGTCATTCTTCGACCGAATGCAATACTTGTCTTTCACTAAAATGACGAAACGTAAAAAAGTTTTAACGTTTTCTGAGATAGATTCAAATTAGGTAAATTATATTAATAATAGTATTTGATTATTTGTATATATCGGGTGTAGTTCTACTCATACAGGTATTCCTGACCATAGCTATAAATGTCCAGGTACTCAGGTCAGTTCAAGGTGTTCAGGTCGTACACATCGTAGTTCTACGTGTCCAGGTCGTAGAAGGTATCAAAGAATACAAACAGCACAACTGAAATTTCTTCCATATTTAAGCATTAAAACGCCGCTGATCTTGCCCTGGCTTTACTGTTAAAAATTAATGTGATTCGGGAATTTCTTCGTTAGCTAGAACAATTTGTTGTTGGAGAGATACATCAGCATCACAGCATCATAGCATCACAGCATCACGATGCGACCTTCAAGCCTCCAAGCTCTACCCCCTTCGCCCCCTTACGTCATCATAACTTGTATACCAGGGGGCAAAATGAAGAGACTCGATTAATTGCGATGTGAATATATTTATTTTTAAGAAACACTTACAAATTTTACACAACTTTGGCGATAAGTAAAATTGTATTGATGCTGCGGAAATAAATTCCCAAATTTTCCATTAATTCTGTTCAATTGCTGCATTATTTTTCACTTTTCCTTCCCTGCGACTCTTTATTCCAGATAAACCAGAGGTGAAAGCTACGAAACATGGGCACCGTAGGTAATTAGAATTGATGCATTTTCAGCTACTTTAAAATTTGCGACCACCGCCTCGGGTCAGATATTCTCCCGATATCAGCAGCAAATTTTTGACTTAAAACTTTGAAAACTGCGAAAACGCTAGTATACATGAACACATAGCAACGTGCATAAAAGCATAGATGCATGCCTGCAAACTGTCTCCAGTCTCCGTAGCCCCTGTCCCAATTGACCACACCTTCCGTTGCCTTTTTCCAAGCTGTCTTCACTCCAATCGAGCACACTTTCCGTCGTCTTTGTTCAAACGCTCCCTCGCCTTTTTCCAAACTGTCCCCATTCCTGATGCCTTTTTCCAAACTGTCTCCAGTCCCAATCGGCCACACTTTTTATTGCCTTTTTCTAAACTGTCCCCATCCTCGATGCCTTTTTCCAAACTGCCCCCAGTCTAGATCGACTTGCATTGTAAGATGCGGAAGAAAACGAATTATTGTAGTATCGAATATGTTTGAAGAAACCATTGGATTTAGGCTCTTTATTTTTGAACAGTTTTTGTAATTCATAAGGTCGATTTTGTAAACTGGCATACGTCTTTTACATGAGCGCAGAAGTCTCCGAAACATAATTTGTTAAATATTTTTTCATCTCTGAAATGCTTCGCACCACATCGTTAGACAAGAAATATTTAATGGCCCTGCATAATGTTGATAATTGTTATCATAAATCATCTTTGTTTTCTTTGTGATCTTATAATTGTGATTCAAATTTATCACAAATGTATTTTAAATTTTCAAAATTAAATTTTGAGAATAAATCAACCAAAGCATTTTTTAAATTTGGCAAGCCAATTTCATTATGATCGACGAAACGATGACCGAAAATGATGTCGCTAAATTCTAAGTTGCGAACTTGCGACTCGATGAAATAATCACAATATCATTTCTCTGCAAGTCCGATGCAGCTGAATATTCTCGATGACTTATTTGAGGATGCATTTCCTCACGCACAAATATGCTATTATTACGCAGTTGGTCCCCAATAAAAAGGTTTTCTATAATGTTACTTATGGTCACAGCTTTTGCAGGTATAGCAGTATGTTGTTTTTCTCCAATAAATTCAGAAAACTGATCGTTACCTCGATGTATGGACTCTCTTATAATTAGAATGAAGGTTTTCCATTCCTTCTCTATGAAAGATTTTCTGTGTCTTCTAAATAATCCGTTCTGACATTGTGCATGTTTTTTATCTTTCGGGGAAAGTTTTGATACCGCAATTAGCAGCCGAATGAATTGACTTCACGACCATTCGGTTAAAGGCACGAACGATTCTCGAGAACCGACTAATCACAATCTACTTTTTACAAAGGGATGGATGTAAGCACAGAATACAACAGAGTTGCCTTTGAAAGAAAGAAAATAGAAATCAAAAATTAACTACATAACAAAATAGAGTGTCAGTATTGATAATGATTGAGTCACTAAACATCCAACACAAGCGTGCGAGGTGAGGCACAAAGCCCTCAGTAAATAAATAATGTAGATTGGTACGAACTTTGAAATTGAACATGGAGGCAGTAGAGTTGGGCGGATGGTACAGCCTTGGATGTGCCAGATGAGTCTCAGCGGTGCAGACCTTGTCAAATAGTCCCATTGCTAACGGAGGTGCTGCTGTAAATACCTTAACACAGTAAATAATCATTTATTATTTAATTCATTGCATTTTTTATAATGAACCGGCAAACTCCAGAGAGGACATCATCAATTCTTTCACCACGTATTGAGAATTCATACAGCGAGAATTCCTATCGTTCGCACACTTGGAGTAGAGTTGAGACAGCGAAGTTGAGACGAATCGACCTCAACTCTACTCCGAGTGTTAGAACGATAGGATTTCACCCTGAATATTTCTTCATATCATTGATCCCTCCTAGAGCAAAGCGTTCAGCATCCACTACAACAATGGGCAGAACACGCAAGAGTATGTCTCGCTATCCATTTCAAGGCGCTGCACCATAGCTCTTCTAAAGTACTATATGTTTTCTTGCTTCTTCTTTCAAATAAATCGCCAAACTCCAGAGAGTCTTCTGACCAACTGCAAGTGCCGAAAGATCACACTTTCAATAACTCCATCGATTTTCAAAGTTCATTGGAATATTTTAGAGATTTGTAGAAAAATGTGAAAAAATAAATTATTCAAATTTAAAAAAAAAAATATTGCAAAATTTTTGTATCTTACATTTTTTTTTTTTAGGTCACCAAGATTTTGAGATACGTTAATCGAAAAATCGGTGATTCGTCAAAATCTGATTACTGCAATGAGTGGCGCGGAATGAAATGTCATCCGTAAGATCTAAAAGATCTTTCTAATAAGTATCTGAATTGTGTGAAAGATGAAAAAAATCAAAAACGGTCGAGGACGAAGTCGCGTTTTTTCTTTCGATTTGACATCGGAAGCTCCATATACATAGAGGAAATCCCAGTTTTATAGCACCTTGAAGAGAATTCAATTCCCAACTTGTCAAAATCTACGCATCACTGATTCTCATAGATATATCTTTGACAATATAGCTATGAAAGAAAAGAGGATGGATCTTATATGCATCTAAGTTCGGAAAAATTTTCATGGAAAATTGCAGCGTCAATTACGGGTACTAAAAAAGTAGTCAAAACTTCTCAGCCGCCTCCTCATCTGCCTGGTAGCAATATACAATCCTTGTCCAGATGTGTAAGCCACAAAAGACGGGTCTGTAGAGAATCTGGTAAGAGCATTTAACGTATGGTTCGAAGCCTAAGGCATCTAAGAATATTGTGGAATCTTGAAATAGTAAGACGATTGAGCACAATTTGGAATTGTTGAGTAAAAATAGCTTCATTTCACTTACCACATTATAAAGACTGATCGACCATCTTGCGAACAAAATTTGACCAGACCAACCGGAGTATATAGCAAACCACAGCTCAATAACATAGAGACAAATATTCTTGTAAAATGAATATAAAATTAATTTGCACATTCTACTGTAGTTCCAAGCGCCATGTACGAACAGTAATCGTTTTAAAAACTTGAACTGCGCTATGGAGTAGTCAGAAGCACAAGCTGCTTGAAGTCCTTCAACTCCCGATATTCCTGTAATTCATAGACGTTATGGCTTGAGGGAATCTCATACTCTCACAATGCATATTATTATATGCTGAAACTCACCAACTCCAACATGAGCTTTCTGAATCATTGCAACGTCATTTGCACCATCTCCAATCGCGAGAGTTACAGCTTTTGTACAGGTAGTGACTAAATCTACGACCTGAAAATTTCCTCTTTTGATCAATAACAAGTAAATAATATAGAATTGTTTTTGTTGTTATGTATACAGGGTGGGCCATTTTAAATTTTCCCAGGGCAATATCTCGAGAACTCAGCAAGATAGTGAAAACTGTTTCAGACAAAAGTTGGATGATTCTGAAGGGAATAATTGATAATGCTATGGGTTTTGAATTTTTATAGGGTTTTACGGGGTTTATATGAAGTAACTTTTATTTTTTTAATGAGAACCCCTATTTTTTCGTACAGATTTATAATCTACACACAAAAAAAAAAAAAACCTTCAGCATTACCAAATGTCCCTCTTGGAACTATACAACTTTTGTCTCAAACATTTTCCACTATCTTGCTTAGTTCTCGAGATATTAGCCTGGAGAAATTAAAATGGGCCACCCCGTATAGGTATGGTGCATGAAGCGTTACCTCAGCTTTCTGCATAGGAGATACTCTACAGCAAATTACAACTTTGCAGGAGGTACATAAGTCGAGAAAATCCCTTCGTATATCACAAGACAAAGCGTACTTCAAACTGTTTCCATCGATAATCAAAGCAACATCATTTTGACATCCTAAGGCTTGCCCAAAATCGGCGCAATGCTGTGTAATTACCTCTCTAGTTTTCTAAAAACAAAAAAAAAAAACAATTTTCTCAGTTCTTTAGTATTAATTGTTTGGTCCATCGTAAGAGTGCTTTGTAAATTTCTCCTACAAGCGAATCCTTTTCCAACTCTCAATACGTTAGAAAATACCTCTGAAATTAATTAGTTACCATATAGGTATAAAAAAATCTTTTTGTTTACTCAGATTATCCGAAGCTACTCTGATAACACACAACTCTTCAGTTTTCTGAGCACAGCTTTGATTCCAATCGACGACAATGCCTCGAAGTTTGAAATTGAGGGTTTCTCTACCCATGGATAGTATGAAATATACTTGTAATAATTATTTCTATGTAAGTTTTTATACTGAAAATAGTCTCGTCAGACTTATCGCATGTCTAATTTTACAGATTTATTATAAAAAATATGTTAAACTGAAAACCGTTAAAGTTCTACTTACATCCAACGAATGTTCATTGACAATGACGAGGGGCATTGGGTGAGTAATGAGTTTGCACGAATACCCAATGTTAATTGCTGTCTCTTGTTTATCTCCTGTCAAAACCCACACGTTAATATCTGCCTGAATTAAAGATTCTATAGTTTCAGGCACCTAGAAGCATAAATATAAAAGTTCATTACGTTCCGAGTTATGAAAGATTTAAAACATGTTCAAAAGAGATAAGAAGAATTTATAGTCCGTCAACTCTACTGATAAGAGTATACTATCTTGCTTTTATGCATTTAGACTAGCATCGAACGATACCACTATCATGAAAAATGTTAAACATTGAATGCTTTAAACACTACTATACTCAGAGAAGACAGAAAATTCTCTATGCTATGGGGACGAATGATTGTGCAATGTTCCCCAAAATTCTAGCTTCATCTACATAGCCGTAAGTCAAATGATGAGGAAAAATCAAAAAAGATAGAAGTGGCTATAAATGTATCGTTTCGTGTAAGTTGAGACGTAAAAAACGGTAATTGCTGTACCTGATCCTGTAGTTGATCTTCAATTGCAGTAGCCCCTAACAATACTAAATTATTTTCAATGAGGTTGGCAGCATACTCCAATTTGTTCTCACGATCTTCCAAAGTGGTCGCAGCTTTGTGATAAGTCTCTCGCCATCTCTATTTGCAAAAGAGTATAAAGTATTCAATTAGGAGTAACGATTATACTACCATAACAGTGATAACTTCAAAATCAGAACTTTTTTAATCTTTAAATCGAATACTAACTTCGTATAGAGTTTCAGGTATGTCAGCGACGGCAAAGCAAAGTGTTCTCAATCCCTCAGTTGCAAATGCTTCCAAATGGTTTAACGTAATTTCTCGAAAGTCTACCCCATCCGCATGATTGTTTGTTCCACTGCTAGCCAGCCTTTCGTAGATTATTGAATCAGCCCCTTTACAAAACAGTTTTATCTGACCATCAGGTGTGCGTACAATAACAGACATTCTTTTACGAGCAGAGGTGAACTCTATTACATTCAACACCTCGTAACATTGGCGTTCACCTAACGCGGTAATTTCTACCGAAGTAGGCGTTCGTGTGTTAAATATGTAGCCAAATTGTCTCGCCCCATCTACCAAGGCTCTTTCATCTGTGAACAAATAATATCAATAAGTTATAGAAGGTTGATCTAACATTAAAGTAAAGTATTCAAACATTATTCCATGTTTTGATTGAGAGACAAATAGCGATATCAAATATTTTAATACTCATCATATTAATAATATTCAATTACCAGGAGATGCAGCGTGATAAACAATTTGGTCATCTTGTTTCTCAGGTATAACGGTGTGACAAACAGCCAACATGACCATAAACTCATGTAGAATTCCAGCCGTAGCTTGTTTCAACAAATCATCGTTGGAGATATGAGCCTCTCTAGTTCTACCGTCAATTATATCTTTTACTAACGAACAGCTCATCTCTGGACCAATACCATCAACACCAGTGTTGTCTCGTGTCGGACTAGGTAGGCTGCAATGATTGATTTAATCAATATTGTTGAATAATAATTGATTATTTTTATCTTTAAAAAATTAACTCACTCGTAGAGTTTTCCAGCAACAGAACACCGCTTGAATTCCATAACGTTGCGAGTAAGAGTCCCAGTTTTATCTGTGAATACGTAACGGACCATGCCAAGCTCTTCATTGAGATTACTGGTACGTGCCATTGCAGGAGTATCCGTTTCTGCATGATACATTTCCACATCCATATTTATAAAAGTTGCTTGAACATATCGTACTACCTCCAGCGTAACTTGCAGGGATATTGGTATCAAGTTATTGAACAGAATTATGAAAGTTAGTAAGTTATAGCCAAAATTTGTGTACTCTGTAAATGAAAAGAGTTACACAACAATTAATTTGGTTCCATTCACATGAACACAAGGTACAGAATAACGACTACACCAAAGTATGAGAGCGGAAGATACTCACCGTCCAAACCCAATAAGACATTCTTTTGCGATTTAGTCCAAAAAAGATTGAATACCGTTAGGATCAAGCATAGTATTAGAAGTATAAAAAATAGCATCAGAATCTGGGTGTTTGTTATGCGGTCTAAAGTGGATCGCTTCAAAGGTGTCGCACTGGTGCTGTTGCGCATCAATTTCGTGTCGTGACCCGTATATATTACAACTCCAAATGCCCAACGAGTATTTCTCAGCATTGCACCGCGTAAAAGTAGCTGATCCGGACCCAATGCCACGCTTCTACAGAGTGAGAAGAAAAAATTTGAAAACAACAACAGAAACGGTGACAGTGATTTTTTTACCTAGGCTTTAAATTATTCATCAAAATCCATGAAGAAACTCACTGTTTGTTAGTCTCCCTAAGAACGCCAACAAATTCGTACAAATGTCTGTTAGGTGGTTCGCATTGTATATTGCCTTTGAAATTTGATAATTCTCTGGTATCCAACAGCATAGCAGTTTCGGGTACGGCTTGTCTGATTTTAAGATTTGTTTCTCCGTCCAAATTTGCAGTTTCGATAAAAGCCATACCCTGTGGCTCAGACGAGGATAGCATAATCAAATCGGCAGGAAAGAATGTATTGTTGTGAACCTATATAGAAGTATAACTTTGTTTACTATAGATTTAGTCCTCTTTTCCACCGAAAGGTGGATTAAAAATTTTTACGAACCTTGACTACATCACCAACGGCTACTGCATGCCACTGAACCGATTCCCATTGCTTATTTCGAAGAACGTCCACTTTTCGTTCGTTTATTTCATCATCAGCTCTGTGCCTTTTCTAAAGAAAGTACAGTAATTTTTCACAATCGAATAGGCCAGGACTAAGTTTAATTTAGTTTAGTTTAGTTTAGCTTAGCTGAGCTTAGCTAGAGCTAAGCAATAATCAACTTATACCTACAATGTCTTCGACAATTTCTTTGAGTGCAGATACGCTGAGGATGAATATGAGTGGGACTAATGTGGTGTAGTGTCCCGTGGGTGAGACATCTGGTATTTGCTGAAAAAATTAGTGATCAGATTGTAATTGACTCGGCACTTGTTGCATATATCATGATGCTTGGAAAATCATATTGATTTTGTTTCAACTCAGATGAAAAATTCTGAAATTTTTCAAACTCAGAAAGGCCCGCGAATGGAGACTCCGAAAATTTTTTTTGAACTATTTTTCGGAAAGAATTTTTCTGCAGTTTTTTTTTCGGAAAATTGAACTTTTAAGAACTCAGAAAAATTTGTCTGTAGGTATAATTATTCGAAATTCCGATTTCAGAGTAATTTCGATAAATTTTCAAAGAAATATGAAATCTACCAGGAAGGGTAGTTACGTTTAGAATAAAATCGATGTATAATAGTATATGTACATTCATAGTTACCTGCATAAGAGCTATGAATAGGAAAAAGCAGTTGCTATATCTCCGAAATTGTTCAAATAAAAACGAAGGTATGAACGAGAACAACGAATACTTTGCGGTGGTAATGTGATTAGTTTTATATTTTGCCGGTTGTGGAGTCCCCGAGTTGACAAAAACCACTCTCTCCTCCGGATCCTCGGACTGTGTTGGGTGAGGGACCACATTTACCCCATCTGAAAAAGAATAATAAAAAACAATAAAAACTAATATGTTATAACATAGAATAAAAACTTGTATCCCCGTCGCATATACCTCTGTTCATGGTTTTATACAAATATCATATCCAACCGAACTATAATATTACGAGTTCACATCAGTCTGGCTGATCCACAACTGAGCTGATAATGACGATGATAAGGGATTCTTTTTATCGGTTGCAGATATTTATTTCAGATACAGAAGATACCAGATTATATGTAATTGATAACCAATCAAACAATTGTTAAACTCATATCGGTGTGTTTACGGTCTGGAAAACACCAGTTTTTCTATTTGGATCACATGTGTAAACTTACGATTCCGCATGCGAAAGTAGAGGCAAGATTTTAGTCCGCCAAGAAAGTGTGCAATTCTACTTGCAAGATCCATCTCCTTTCGTTTAGGGTTTATTTCTATCCCCGCCGTTAAGTCAGAGGCTTAATATATTGGCCAATCTGTTGACACCTAATGAATGTAAACATACGTTTTACGTACATACATGTAAATAAACATTTGTACGTAATGCGTATGCACGTGATGTTTCATCTTCGCAACCTCTGAGTATCGATTTTTTTCTCAAACATAATCGCAATTATGAATTGGGCGCCTATCTGATCGTGAGTGGGCAACATTACTGATAACGGACAGAGAAGTTGTTTAAGCGTAAATGCAATGTACGTAATTGGTTCTCTACTCGTTAACAGCAGTGTAGTAATAGTTAGTACGGTTCGTTGAGGACTTCCTCATTAATCGCGCTTATATGAAATATAATAATTCGAAACGATATGGTCGGTTAAAAAGAAAAGAATACAAACATTGTATACGTAAATTTTATTTCATAAGTATAACAGGAAACGATCTATTTGCAAATAATGTTTATTTAAATTTTTCAATAATTATTTAATTTCAAAGAAATTAGTCGGTCCATTTTTACTCTAACTTAAAAATAATAAAAAAAATAAAATATATATGAATGTTGAAACACTCGATCGAATTCTAAATATATCAGACGAGATACTATAGCTATTGACTGTATGATGACTCGATCTATAAAGTCAAGTAATTCATAGAAAGTGGACGTTGATCAGTAAAGTGCGATAACGATTAGAAGGAGACTATTTACGTCACAATCCTACGCCACACCCCTCGAAGCTTGCCATCATCGCAGTATGTACACGTGTATCTGACACTTCCTCGGCATTATATCAGATGAAACCGACCACCGGATGTGGTATAGTGATAAAGCACAATGTTCACGGCTACAAGAAGTAGTGATTTAAATAGCCCTGCTGGCTACCGAGATCCAGTTCGTTTTCACACCGAAATTGCAGGTGATTTACTTATTTCAGTTAGGGGTAAGTTCAGGGCTCGCGAATGGCGATGGTAACTGGTAGGTGGCACTGCTCGCCAATATCATCCACACTGCCAACCGAGCCCTGTTCCCTGTGGGCGTGAGCTTGTATATACGCTCAAAATAATGATAACAACATGTCATGAGTCGCGATCACGAGATATCAACGCATGCGCGTCTGGATCAGAAATGGGAGTAGTTAACCGTGGGGAAGTCCATCGCAGGCAACAAGTTATCCCCGGTGACGTATCGTGTATGTTCGTCGAATCGATATAAACATACAGGAAAACTATATAAAAGAGTTACGGGGAGGGAGAGGGTCAAGGGCGACTCTGAAGGTAACTCAAATGTTAGTTGATACTATATAGATACATCAATTTTATCAAGATAAAAAAAAAACAAAGGACTAAACCGGATGTATACACACATAAAACCGTGTGTGGAGAATGGATGGTATAGTAATATAGCGGGTGGTACCTATCAAGACCGACAATTTGAAGAAATTTTTGTTGGATCCAATAATAAGTCGTAAGCAGGCGCGGGTGTATGATCGATATTTATACCATATCGCGTGACCATCGGAATATCTTTTACGCGTTAGAAAACAAAAAAAAAACGAACTACTGTATGTATACCTATATCTATATCAGTTAAGTATACTTCGCACGCGTCTGCCAATTCGTTTAGGAGCTCTTGGACCAATCACATCATCATGTGAGATTGATTCATACAGGAATTTATTTTCGCTGTCCAATAAATGTTTCGTTCTTTTCAATGCCAAGCCGCTGATATAATAAAAATAATATGATAATAATTCGTCGCTGACTATATCATTGAATAATAATATTTTGGTTTAACTTATGCACTCGCGAAACGGATAAGGAAATCGTTTTTATAACCCAAATTTACAACAATTAAACACACGTACCAAAGTACACACACTGAGTTTTTTGATGAATCATTGCAACGAATGAGAAGCGCACATCGAAAAGTCACGCAACGATAATAATATAACGAATGAGTAAAAGGAAAGAGATGTATTCGTGTATTGAAGAAAAGCTAGAGTTCTGAGAGGAGCACTAGAGAATTTATTTGTAACTTGGTGATGGACCGCTCGGAGACCATAACCGAGTGACGACCAACTGTAAACGAAGCCTAACATGGAAATGAGAAGAAATTGAAGTCGCATATACAAATATAAATGGTCGGTTTCCTTATCGAATTGTAGCGTTGATAACATTGAACATATTGGTATATGTAGAACCAACCGTTGTAGGATAAAGTGAGCGAATATGGACCAGCGAGATTCAAATATTCTTTGTGAATGTTCCGCTGCTGGAAAAGCAAAAATCTGCATATGAAAATTCTTCATTTTTTGTCCATTATTAGGTACCTATTATAAAAAAAAAGATAGTGCAATTTTCAAAAAACATTTTTTGATTGGTTATGCCGTGGTCCATCGATCCGTGACTTTTAATATGTTGTAAAAACGGTCTGGTGATATGAACAGGCTATAAGGGTGGTAAATATGGACCAATACAAGAATCATTTATATTGTAAGTCGAACACATTGAGCGATAACAATTTGGATTCATAAATTCGAAAAAATCGATAATAAATATTCTAGGATTGAGAATCCTATACTAAATACTACTATTATGAAATCGGGAAATACACAATATTTTATTCGAACGGAGAACAAATGTAGAATTGTCAGTCAGAAATTGACGGTCGACTATTTTCCGGTGGAAGTGGATGTTCAAGTTAAACTGGATATGATCATTATTTCGACAACGAAAAAGAAACCCTGTCACGAATTTATGAGGACTCTTGTTCGAATTCCAAAGAATATTTGAACTGGCAAAATGCCGTAATTCTGGTTTAAAATATCAGAATCGATAAATTTTTTTTCCTTCTGGTACGGTGTACCAAATACCAATAATTCACGAAGTTTCAAATTTTCTCATGAAGTACAACCGAAGAAATTCCGCAGTCCATTCGCTTAACTCTATACATGGATACTTCCTCTATACCAACTATCTAGGAACATAGCTACCCACTCATCGGTCGATTTTATTGCTATGTCGCTAAACTTTACTATGAGGATCGGGCGGATTAGATCTAATCGTGTCCGGACGGTTCAAAGACCGCCATTGGACTCCGATATCAGGAATCAATAACTTAACTAAAAGAAATCATGGGAGCGTCAAACGGGAAGAGCGTTGAACTGATAGTGGCCCACCTGCGTGGTCTGGTTGAGGTGAATACAAATTGTACGATGAATTAAAGCGTCAGTCCCTATAATGGATTTTCTCTACAGTTTTATTCTATACTCTTTAAAGCTGTAGTTATACCCAGGTGGCAGGTCCCACCCAACATCCGCCGTCATTTCCAAAGTAAAGCACGGAAAACATTGGGCAGGTTGAGGAGCACCGGGCTTCTTCTTTTGCCTTTATCTTTCATGATGCCATCTGCTTCTCACAATCCTGAAGTGTTACGCCAGCGGTAAAGAGCACTTGGGGTCAGGGACCCTTTCTTCGACACGATGTCATCTTCTTTATCAATATTTTCTTCAACGAGGATCATGAACGAACGAGTGTCTCTAATATGGCGTTAATATGTTGAGACGGAAAGGAGCGAGTGATCGTCTGGTGATACAATAAATGAAGGAGAACTTTTATAATTTGAGACATTTCCTCTTCTCTTTACCATCCTTCGCTAACTATGCGCCCGCACTCTTGATTTCTGCTTCTAACTTTTCAATATTGAGAGCCAGCATAATGCAGTATGGACAATCCGAGCGGGGAATTTGTACTCGTTTAAATATAGTGGTTCAAAAAGAAATGTCCGTTCATGAGGACAAGTTTTTTCCTCGGTATAAGTGAACAACGCCATCCTTGTTGGCATCTATAATCGGCTCACTGTTTCTAACCCTGAGATTTGCCTCCTTCTCTACGCTCCATAATATAAACAACGGTGAGAGCAAAAAAATTCCGACCGGAATACTTCGATACTTCGGCACGGGTGTATCGAAGGTGAGAATAGAACTTTTGTTGAATTCAAAACTTCTCAGCAAGACTTGCTATAAACGATACCAAGTAGTTTTATTCTGTGACCTTCGATTATTATGTAGTCGAGTTAATTGGTATCATAGGTCAGGAATGATAAGATCTTATTATTCCCAACCTACGATACCAATTAACTCAACTAGATGAACGATAACGTCATCCAAGTAGGCGAGGAAACATTGACCTATCAATTCCTTACAGAGTAAGGTCGATGGTCCATTCAAAGGTCGTTACATGACTCAAAAGACATTACCTTAAATCGGCGTGACCCTGGCAGCCCGCTGGCACAGGACGTCTGCTATTTGTCTTCTTCTACAATTTCTATCTGCCAGTAACCGCTCTGTTGCTTGACAATCGTGAACTAATCGGCATGTTCGAGTGTACGAAGTGCACTCAATTCTGGCTAGCAGATATGAATATTTTTTTGCGCTGTTGTTGAGTTTCCGGTAGTCCATACAGAATATTTTCGTGCCATCGTTTCCCGAGCAGCAAAACTGAGAGAGATCATGAAAATGTGTTGGAAATTCGATATTCGTTTTCCTGGTAGTGGCAGTGTTTTCATCATCCGTGATGTGTGATGTGATCGGTGGTGTCTTTCTCACGGATTACGTCGCTTTGCTGAGGGTGCTTCCAAAGCTCGCTGGTTTTCCGCGGTCTCTCCTCTGGCATGACAGATACTCTCTTGTTGAAAGGACAGTACAAGGCTGCTATATCCTCTTCTTCCACAACGCCAACAGTGGAAGTCGTTCTGCCTATTTCTTCTGAGTTGTGCTTAGTGCTGATTTGACTGTACTCGTTGGAAAAACTATACGAGCCTAGGTCTGTTACCTCGCGTCGTAATTCGGCGATTGTTTTGTTCTAACATTTTGGTTTACAAAGCACTCCTTTTGAACCAAGGTCAGCTCTGTCAATGGCTTTTACCTCCGGAGCTTTTACGATAGTTTCGTATAGAGACAAAAGAGCCGCTATCCTGAGCGAGTATTGAACTTTGTATTCAAAGGCAATTGATTTCAAAGTTCAAGCGTA
The DNA here is from genome assembly GCA_949628255.1 of Macrophya alboannulata. NCBI lineage: Eukaryota > Metazoa > Arthropoda > Insecta > Hymenoptera > Tenthredinidae > Macrophya > Macrophya alboannulata. Next base: position 40,576,029 of record OX451206.1, on the reverse strand, counting down.
TATAATCAGCCAATGCGAAGTGGGCTAAACATTCGATATCAATTCCAGAAAAGGCAAGATCTTTGCTAATGCTTTGGTGCTGGGTCCCCGTTCCAAATCTAGTCCAGTTCAGGTCTGTTCATTTGAACAATTGTTCTAAGGGTAGTCCAACGGAGCTACCCACACAGCGAGTCTATCGTTGCCCTCAGGTGCGCACTTCAGGTGTACGAGTTGGTTGGTTCGTTGCCCATATCCTTTGACGATGCGGACGTGTCGAGGAGTGTATCCCTGAAACGGCAGGGGCATAGCCCACTAGTCGAATCAACACGAGGGAAACTTGGCTTAAGTGAACTCGGTGTAGCCGCCCCTACCCCTCGGTCGTGTATAAAAGGACGTGAGAGGAGTGGTTGGAGGGAAAATCCTTGGTGGTGGCAAAAATCCTTTGAGCCGGAGTTGGTCGGGTCCACACCTTGTGGATTTCGACTCTCAATCAATCTACCCTTCTCACCATCTTCTAATATTGTTTTTGAAGCGGCTGTAGTTTGCTCTGCTGTTCATGGAAAATGCCAGTCACTAGGGTTGCGATGCCGTTCCCTCTGTTTGTTTCGCTCTCTTGTTTTCACCCCTCTTTCTTTTTTGAATTTTCTTTATCATCCCAATTTTGACACAAGATTTGAAGAAATCGATAAATACTAAGGCATTTGATATAGTTTATATTACAAGAAGGTTTCAGGCCGAATGTTTAAGAAAAAACATTTTTCCGCAATCTGTTCTGCCGTTGAGCCTGTTTTTGTCTAATCTGGAACGTAATGAGTACAGGGTGCTCACTAGGGTGGCCGAAGATCCGCTTTTTTAGAATTTTTATTATTAATATCAAAAATATTGTGCTTTGTGCCAAAAAAAAAATTTTCGAACAAACAAAAAAATTTTAGGTTGATATCTTAGGCTCGCCAAATCCCGTTAAAGTTAAATAATGTCCAAAGAAAATTTCCTTTACTTATTTTGACTGGAAATTCAATTCTCTACAAAAAAAGTCCTATGGTAAAATCCCGTAAAGTTGATAGTTACTGAGATAATGGCAATTTTGTTCAAAAAAATGAAAATTTTCATTATATTGTCGCTTTTTTAGGATGATAAATGATTTTTAACATATTAATTTTATAGGAAATTCAATTCTCTACAAAAATGGTCCTTTGGTAAAAACGTGAAATTGATAGTTAATATCTAGTATAACTAGTTAATAACTATCAATTTCACGTTGTTACCAATGGAGCATTTTTGTAGAAAATTGAATTTCCTATAAAATTAATACGTTAAAAATCATTTTTCATCCTCAAAAAGCGATAATATAATGAAAATTTTCATTTTTTTGAACAAAATTGCCATTATCTCAGTAACTATCAACTTTACGTGATTTTACCATAGGACTTTTTTTGTAGAGAATTAAATTTCCAATCAAAATAAGTTAAGGAAAATTTTTTTAGACATTATTTAAATTTAACGGGATTTGGCGAGCCTAAGATATCGATCTAAAATTTTTTTGTTTTTTCGAAAAAATTTTTTTTTGCACAAAGAACAATATTTTTGGTATTAATAATAAAAATTCAAAGAAGCGTATTTTCGGCCCACCCTAGTGCTCACGTACTCCTGAGCGCCTATTATGACATTACGTTGCGGTAGAGGAGAGCTCGGCGTGCGAATCGTGGCGTCTTTGGTTTCTTCTTCTGATCCTTGGTTCAGACGAAGATGCAACAATTCGCGGGTTGGGCATTGTCTCGTGAGAAATGCGGGAACTAAGGATTATCACGGCTTTCCAACAATTTACAACCGCTAATTGCAACGAATTGCGAGTTTTCAGATTGAGACTTCATTTCTGCATAAAACATAGATATTTTTTCATGAGTGTGTTCGTAATTCTGTGTAGAATGGTGCTTTGTCTCTCGTTTTCGCGATAATTATGCGTAGAGTCTGATAATAGTCGAGATAAGTGACACGCCCACACTTTATGACATATAAAAAAATGATAATAATAATTCCATTTCCCTGAATTTAACATGCTAATTCGAACTCCTTCCTCATCAATCATCGGCTGCCAAAAGGGCAATCCGATTGCCACCTCTGTTTCGGAGATAGTCGAGAAAATGATTATGTCGGTAAAAATCGACTAGACCATCTGCTTAATACAACAATTAATAATACATTATTATTACGCATGGGACCAAAGCCATTTTGAATATGTGTGTACTAGCTTCGATATTACCCACTGAAATATAACCCAGACTATTATCAGATGTCAAAAAATGATGTTCGTATGAGTGATAACAAAAACTATACATATAGCTGTTATTATTCATTTTCTAACGATAAATGTGATCATTATATGATTCAGATCTATAATTCGCACAATGTATTATCATATAGTCGATAGTGAATATTTCATAGTGTAATAATCTTTATAGATTTGTCTGTCTATAGATATGGTTTAATTTGATGAGATTGTTATTTCTGTTGTTGTATTTTTATGTATGTTGTTCAAGGAAAGTAGTTTCATTTTCCCCGCAGGAAGTCCAGGAATGATATATCGGCAATCGTGGCGTTAAATTTAATAATAAATTATCATAATATGACGTACAGCAGTCGCAGGTTATTCCTGTTATTTCTCGCAGTTTCCTTTAACGATAAAGCTGTGCAACTGGACTTCTCATTACTGTTAACAGTTAAGGCGATGCGAGACTTGTTTTTTTAATCCGCCAAGTTATCAACAATACAGTTTTTATACTGGTTGAAAAGCGGATTGACAGTATGATTCGTCATTAATGCTATCGAACATGCATTGCATGTAGAACTGCGGAAAACAGAAAGATCAACTGGAGCTCAAACTTTGGACTGATATAGAAACTTTTATTCTGAGAGAATATCGGAAAATCGTCAACATTTTATACTCTTTCAGATTATATCTAGCTAATCTGGCCATAATTCCCGCGATTGTTGCAGAAATGCAAAATATTTGTAGTTTCGCAAATACATGAGAGTCCTTATTCAAGTTCGCGCTCGGTGTTGCTATTTCAATAAGGTTCTCGGACTGGGCGCTGGAGGCGCTATTCAGGAGTTTTCGGGGAGTTCTCGGGGCTCGCTCGAAAGCGCTTAAGGCCATGCTGTACTTTTCGACCAACATATTTATATTTGAATAAATCACGCCATTTCTAAATTATAGAACGGATTAAATGAGTTTTAAGTAAATGAAGAGCGCTCGACTCGAAAACTGAAGAAAACTGAAGAAACGCAATTTATTTGAGTCACATCCGAACTAAATAAAATGCGTTTTTCTTCGCTTTTCTCAAATTTTCGACTCGAGGACTCTTCATTTGTTGAAAACTAAGCGACCCCCACAAAGAAAATTCGATCCGTTCTATAATTTAGAAATGGCGTGATTTATTCAAATATGTCAGATACAGAAGATATCGTATGGATTTTTCAATTTTATGTAGGTAATTGAATTTTCCGCTCGATACAGGCTGTCGTCACCTCAGGAAGGAAAACCGCAATCGCCGTCACTTTATACTTGATTAAACAACGAACATTTGATAACACGAGATATCAAAACCGCTGTAGGCTGATAACTGTAAAAATGAAGTCATCATTATATGTTCTTTTTTTGTCTCCTGAAGAGTAGTCATTTTCGAAATACGAGGTTACGACAGAAACCCGTCGACATGGGTAAATTTAGATACAATTCAATACTACTGTTGCTTCCATATATCGTCGATTACTTATTTCATTGAAATCCTTTCGTAAAAGCAGAAAATCCTATTGATCTTCAAGCAAATGTATGATGTATAAATTTTGCGAGCAACAGGTTCTAGGAATGAAAGTTAACAAGAGCATAAAATATTCAAATGTGTGTTCGGTGAAACCACGCTATGAATCCTAATTCGTACTATACAATCCTAGCTGTCTGGTGAATTCGACAGCGGGCTACACGATGCTTGAGCTGTTACGGGTGACTCCCATCTTTGTTTCAGTCGTGCAGTCAGCGAGGCGTTGTACTATTTGAATTTTGATACACATTCGTACGTAAATTTTGTCCCTGCAAGATCACAAATTTTCTAAATGTTCTATCTTCGAGTAAATAAACTGTTGCGACATGCAAGCCGCGCCACTAGTCCGTGTGTTCCTCGTATATGCCGTCAGCGCCACCTAATTGGGCCCGGCAGGCGAAACTGGGGTAACGATACTACGTGCACGTATACAACGATACAAGCTTCGTTATAGGCTTGTGCAAATACTGGGAAACACGCAGCAGACTTATATAGACCTTGTCTTCGATGTTGAATTTAAAATGTCTTGTTTGCGGTTTTATTTATTTTTGATTAAGACCGGTTTTATTCTGTTCATTGTTGAGATAAGATGAATTTTTCATCGATCGCCGCAGCTACCTATAGGTATGTTTCCCGCACTCAGTGTGTAAGATTTCTTTTCGAAGCAGTTGCTGTGGAAAGAGAATAGTATTTTATTCAAAACCCAAGGTACTTGTCTTATATAGTTCGTTCTGAAATGGTATCCAAGAATATTTTGGCAGCCTGCACACATCTGTGTTCTTGAATATGTATGTAGCACAGAATATTGCCCTGATTCTGTCCCATATCAATCCGTCAACGGCCACAGCCATGGATGTGGTTACTGATAAGTAGTGAGTCGTATGTTTCCGATATCGGCAATGTTGAAGAAAGTGTATGTGTAGCGTGGTAAGCGCGCTGTAGAAGTTTAACTTCTTTACCGTGAATAGAAATACCGGGTGTTCACGATATGGTGTTACGAATCTTTTGTCTTGGAATCAAAGCGTTTCTGAGCAAAACTTTTTCCTACAAAAGCTGTATCATTTCGAGGGGGAAAAATGCTAGTATAAGTGTTAATTTTTTAATTAGTGGACGTTTTTAAGGTGATTTCACAGTCAACTTCGTTTTTTGAAACGGAAACCTATATTTTTTTTGTTACGTAATTTTGTTCTATACTTAAAGAATTGAACGACCTTAGTATGAAACATGTTTTCGTGAAACACCAATTTTTCATGATATTCAGATAAATAATTAGAGATTTTCTAACTGTTAAGAACTTTTCACCTCTAAACTATCAAGTTTGGAGGAAAATTGCAAGGGATAAAAAGTGCGTAATCTCATGCAAAGATTCTTGGACAATAATCGCAGCATTTTTTTTCTTAAGAATTTTTGATTTTTGCACGCAATTAAAGAAGCTGCAATAAAAACTTAAAGGAAAAAATTCTGCAATTATTCTGCAAGAATCTTTGCATGAAATTATACACTTTTTGTTCCTCTTAATGTTTCTCCAAACTTGATGGTTTAGAGGTGAAAAGTTCTTAAAAGTCAAAGAATCTCTAGTTATTTATCTGAATATCATGAAAAATTGATGTTTCACAAAAGAATGTTTCATACGAAAGTCGTTCGATTTTTTAAGTAAAACAAGATTTCGTGATAAAAAATATAGGTTTTCGTTTAAAAAAACGAAGTTGACCTTAAAATAACCTTGAAACCGTCCACCAAATAAAAAATAAAAAATACCACCATTCTTCCCCCTTGAAACGATACAACTTTTGTTTGACAAGTTTTGCTCGGAAACGGCTTGTTTCTGAGATGAAAATTCGTAACCGCTTATCGCGAACACCCGATATAACGATTTTTAAGAACATCTCACATGCACAATAGATGGTTTCTTTTTTAACTATGTATCGTTATTTATTTAATACTGTTATGGTCAAATCTGAAAAAATAATTGTCAAGAACCGGTTGAGGAGAGAGGAGTTACCCTCGACGGGGCTAAAAAAGTTTCATTTAAAAAATAAATAAATTTGAACCGTTATTCATTACTTATACTGTTGAGTGAAAAAAATAAATAAAATTTTTGATAATTACACTTTGAACATTCTTCAATAAAATGCCCATTCGTGGACACACGTAATGTTTTATATACGTTACTAAATAAGTATCTAGATTTATCTCAAGAGTTATTTCCGTAACCAGATATGAACTAAATTTATTCCCATTATTAATTATAACGGCGTAACGTTTCGAACTTTGCTTGATAATTTCTTCAGAATGAATCGATTTTTAAATATTCGAAAAAGAAAAAAAAATGATTATGTATAAAAGTTCTATCTCGTCTGCTGAGATATTTGATACATAGATCGCGTAATGATTAGCAATGCGTGCAGGGAACAGAGAATTTTTTCCATTTCCTTATTCAACCTTCCATTAGAAAAGCACGGTATTGAAAAATGTTCATACCATTAGTACATAGGTATATAAGTTAAGGAATTTGTTGTTGAATTAGAATTTCTTTCCAAATCGGTCGCATCATCTCAATTGCAATCGGAGCATCTATACCAATCAAATTTAATTCACTGAATTTATCATCAATTTCATGAAGGCCATATTCATCGACTTCAAAAGCGGGATCTCAGTTTTGTGAAATGAATCAACTATAGACACTCATACGTGGCAGGACGCGGGATTTTTATTCGCAGGTTTCGGAATTATCGGAATTGGCAAGGTAGTAAAGTGCATAGAGAGTATAATACTGAGAAATACGTCTCAGTCTGGATAGTTTAGAAATGTATCCTATACATTGAATGATATATTTCGTTTAATTCAATAGCAGGTACCTGCAATTTTCATTATGAAACTTTACCGTCATAATACTGACCATGCTTAAGGGTGGGGGGAGGGGGAGGCTATAGTCGATTTTTACTAACAAAAACTATTTTCTCGGTTTTCCCCCAAACCGTGATACCAAATTAATTGTCCGTTTGGGAGAAGATGATTTAAGTGGAATATGTTCTATCTAGCAAAGAAAATTCACTGGAATAAAAAAAAATTCACTTTTTGTGCATCGTAAAATGTGGGCTTATTTTGACTATTATCGAAGCCTACGCATCATTGAGGCAAAAAAACGTATGAGAGCGCTCTTGCGGTTGAATTGCCAAACAAGGTCATCTGAAAACATATTTGTGCAGGCAATAATAACGAGCTGGCGTGTATTTCCGTAATTAGTAATAATTGTCTATTCGCTACGTACTGCAATAGGTTGAAGGGGATATGAGAACCTATTGGAGCGCTCATGGTGGTAGCGTCGCGAAATAACAGGTGCGATTTTTGAACACCAATAAACTCGAGAAATCATGAGAAAATCAGAGAAAACAGTATCCTACTGCCCGAAAGAGGTGAAACATGTTCATCTCATGAATGCCATTTGTCGAAACAACCGTTACGTAGTATTGCGACAAAATCAGTCAGTTAAAATTCATTTCAGTTTCGTATCAGTCAATTCCACTTCAAGTCTGTTACACGGGGAGTTGTTTCTGACGGTGATGATAGTGAACAGCAAAATTCAGCTATAGGATTTGGCAGTAGGCTCAACTCACGCTGTAGATTAGCTAGTTCAAATAGATTGGTAAAAAAAAGAAGAGAAAGGATGGGTCCTGCGACGGATGAAGTGAGGGAGGGCAGTTGTGTGAAAATGAGTTTTATTCGACGGTTTGTATAATAAATTGTACACATCAAAGTCAACTTTTACACCAATCTGTCAGACAAAGAAAGCGATATCATAATGCTGTCTCTTTCTCTGTAGAGATAGCAATGTAATATCGCTCTCTTTGTGTCACACATTATCTACCGTATGCTTTTCATCAATCGGCTTCTGCCTCGTTTCATATGACGATGCCAATCAGTATTCAGTAATCGTCCGCCCGTTTCCTGTATATCACTTGATGGTATATCACTTGCGAGAAGGTTCAGCCGTCTAGTGACGGCTGCACGAAGCATGGTTACTGAGTTTGGGCAGTGTTCAATAGATGGAGCGCGAGACGGAGTAGGTACAGTCGGGCAATTAAGTTCTTGTAGGGTCGAAATTTCGGCTCCAACGTTTCAGCGTCTACGCTGTTGAGCATGCCCCTCGCTCCGCATACCCCGCACCCTGAGCCCATCGGTCGGTCGGTCGGCTATCATTTATCACATATATTTGGAAAGTATTTCTTACTTTACTTTGAGCAGGTAGTCTGCCTGATTTGCCTTCACGCCTACCGGCTCGTCAAATATCGTCCACAAATATACATCTAAGACATTGTCACCTGATTTCAAACTTCTTCATTTCAGTGAGAAAGAGTTAAAATTGAACTCGATTTTGATATCATACAGTATATCCTCATGCAATCAGTTTGAAAAAATTTCATCTAAGGATATGATGACCAACCGAATGAAAGTCGCATTCCAGATTCAGCAGCAGTCTACTAAATTTCTGATTACAGCAAATTCTTAATTTCTTGTAGTTATTATTCTATGTAAGCTTTCTGGTAAATGTATATCCACGATGAATGAAACTGTTGAAAATTAAGTTACAGGGAGAAGAATCAAGGTAACATACTCAGTTGGCCGTTTATGAATTTAGATAAAATTTGATATTTTCATTAAATAAAAAACAAATCCAAAATCAGAACTCAATAGTAGATAATGAGAAAAAACAAACCGAACAACAGCAAAATAATATAGATGCATTCAATGACAAACTGAATAATACAAAAAATAATAAAGAAACATGAAATTTATATCTATTACAAATATGAACAACTAATGAAGTATAATAATATAATAACAACAAAATATTAATGAACTATGAATCCATTATGATAGAGATAATTTGTTACATACATAAATATAATAATATGAAAACTGACAGATTTATGAAAATATAATGATCTATTAAATATATAATTCGACAGCCATATAAATACTAAAGACAGGTAGATCACAAGACATTATATTCATATTCCAAGAACAATTGATCACTGTTTAAGAATATTTGAATATACTACGTGGTTAAAATTATATGTATAAGTAAAAAAATACAACGAAATATCTATTTTAATGAAATCTACAAAACTATCCAAATAATTAAAGATCTTTTATATGCCATTATATAATAAATACATTTATGTAGCCATAAGCGAAATATTATTTTGTCCTACTTCAATCAACTATAATATACGTATTTATAACGCGATATATAAATTATATTAACTACTATTCAATATTTTGCTATCTCGCCGTTACTGGCTATTACTCTTTGCATTCGCTGAGGCATCGAGGCAACTAATCTTTGGCAAATTCTCGGCTGATTACGGAGATTTTCCCAAACTTGCATCACATTTGTTTTTTCACATTATCTACTATTGAGTTCTGATTTTGGATTTGTTTCTTATTTAATGAAAATATCAAATTTTATCTAAATTCATAAACGGCCAACCGAGTATGTTACCTTGATTCTTCTCCCTGTAACTTAATTTTCATTATTTTCATTCATCGTAGATATACATTTACCGGAAAGCTTACATAGAATAATGACTACAAGAAATGAAGAATTTGCTGTAATCAGAAATTTAGTAAACTGCTGCTGAATCTGAAATGCGACTTTCATTCGGTTGGTCATCATATCCTTAGATGAAATTTTTCTAAACTGATTGCATGAGGATATTCTGTATAATATCAAAATCGAGTTCAATTTTAACTCTTTCTCACTAAAATGAAAAAGTTTGAAATCAGGTGACAATGTCTTAGATGTATATTTGTGGACGATATTTGACGAGCCGGTAGGCGTGAAGGCAAATCAGGCAGACTACCTGCTCAAAATAAAGTAAGAAATACTTCCCAAATATATGTGATAAATGATAGCCAACCGACCGACCGTAACGCATCGATGGGCTCAGGGTGCGGGGTATGCGGAGCGAGGGGCATGCTCAACAGCGTAGACGCTGAAACGTTGGAGCCGAAATTTCGACCCTACAAGAACTTAATTGCCCGACTGTACATACGTGTTTAGGTAGAGAGCCTCCTTATGTTCAAAAGTTATGCGGATAACAAGTCTTAGGGAAATTCACGCAACCAGTTACGATCCATGAACATTTACTCCGTAATTGAAGGTGACTTATTGGATGAACCGTAACCGGTTTTAGTCTCGAACTTGTTTTATTCAAAAAATCATGTCACAAAGAATCTAAGATTTCGAATGAAACATTTTTTATTGTTCGTATGTTAGAATATCTATATTCGGATTCCACATAGTTATATAGATTCTGAACGCGGAAAATGTTATTCTTGAAAATTCTCCGGCAACGATTTTATAAACAAAAATTAAAACAAAATAAAATTTAAGAAATATTATTTATACTTTTCATCACCCATATGGTGATATAAGAGAAGTATTGGTTTCGGTCGGAAAGTGACTTTTGCTAATGTGAATGAATCTTCACGTTTTCAACCCTCTAGAATCCAAAAAACAGGATTTTAGAAAGATATCGGTCTGTCCGACAAACCACGGAAACGACGGAAACTGCTCGATGGCAAAATCTGAAATTTAGAGGACTTTACATTCGAATGGTGGACATGCAAAATTGACATATCCCATTGAATTCAAACGTTCGCTTCTATCGGAAAAAATTGACTGTCCATTTTATGTATATGTTTTTTTCTTTTTTATTTCGAGTTCAAACTATCAGTATTTAGAACGTTCCCGAACTGAAAAATATTTTTTAGCGATTTACAAAATGTATAAATCTAAATTTGCCGAATGATCTCGACAACGACTGGATAACAAAAATTTTCAATTTACAGGATCTTGGATTAAGATTATAATGGGCCTGAATAATTGTCATACCTCGTTTTTAATTTGGTGCACTTTTTCAAAGTCATTTAGAGGTCAACTTTGTTTTTATAAATAGAAATCCACATTTGTTATTACGGAATCTTATTCTTCGGGAAAAAATGAATATTCAAGGTGGTTCTTCCGCCTATAGCGACTGACTTACGGGATTTCCCAATTTTTTAGAACATAAAAAAAAGTATACTAGTTTATGTATACGAATTCTCGAGGTCAGTTATCGGAAAAACAAGCGGAATGAACGATTTTAAAAACCAACATAAGTAAAGAGCAATTTTTGCAGTCAGCAGTCGGATAATTTTCAACGCGCGCAAAACTTCTCAGGCATTGCAAAAATGACGGTACGTAGTTTCTTCGCGCTCCTAAACATTCATGTTTTTCGTAAATATTCGCTTGCGGAAAACCCACGCTTGGAATGGTTTTCTTCCGCGCGGATTTCTTGTGTCTGTATTTAGAGAGTCGTAACTTCTCATCATTGCTGCTAATTGAAGGGACCGCAGGCTTGGGTTTTCGTACTTTATATTTTTGCTAGATGTATGGTGTCTGAGCAAATTTGAAGTATGTATGTATTAGGGCGATTTTTTTTTTTCGACTATTTTTATTTTTTCACTCCCGACCTAAAATTTTGTTGGACATGTCGAACAAAAAATTCCCTGAAAGTTATAGCCCTTAATATTAATATTAAGTACTTCCCCAGAGCGTGAAAAGATTTTCCATCGAAAATACACGTAAAGCAAAAATTTTTTTGTTCAAAATTCTATAACTCAGCGGCATTTTATGCTATCACATTGGTCTTGGTCTCAATTTACGCAGAATTGAACGATCTTCAAAAGTGTCTATGACGGCGTAAGTGCAACTTACACTGGTAAATAAAATTTTTATGGTTTATTAAATCAAACGTTTTAAATTGTTGATATTCCATATCATAATTTATGATATCATATCATATTTATGATATTTATCATAATTATGTAAACAATCAACCATAAAAATTTTATACCAAGTTAAGGTAAAATTTTATATCAAGTAAGTCGAAGTTCAATATCTCAAGAAATATTAATCTGAGCATTTAGGTTTAGAAGACCTTTTTTGTAGGAAATTAAATTTCCAACAAAATTATCCTCTACATTTTTTCGGTAAAATTAATCATTTCGGAGATAACAGCGAAAAAACGAGAATTTTGGGTGAAAATCAACTTTAGTGACCCGTACCATCTCACCAGTGTAAGTTGCACTTGCGCCGTCATAGACACTTCTGAAGATCGTTCAATTCTGCGTAAATTGAGACCAAGACCAATGTGATAGCATAAAATGCCGCTGAGTTATAGAATTTTGAAGAAAAAAAAAAATTTTGCTTTACGTGTATTTTAGATGGAAAATCTTTTCACGCTCTGGGGAAGTACTTAATATTAATATTAAGGGCTATAACTTTCAGGGAGTTTTTTGTTCGACATGTCCAACAAAATTTTAGGTGGGGAGTGAAAAAATAAAAATAGTCGAAAAAAAAATCGCCCTAGTATGTATACGTATGTACACCCAACGAAGTTTATTCTGGAGGATTCTATCTGGACAACTCTGAAATAACGTTGGCAATGCGGTAGTAACGCCTCGTAAGACGACGTGCCGTAAGACTACGAGACATTTCCATTGTCAACATAATTTCAGAGTTGTCCAAATAGGAACCTTCAAATCGACTTCGTTGGGTGTACATTTGTACAACATACATGCATGTATATACCGGTCAGCGACCACGTAACTGAAGAGTGTAAAATTGAAATCCAAGTTCCGAGAGACCGGAAAGTTCTGTACGGATAGAGTCTTCATGATTATTTTATGTGTCACTTTATAAGACCAGAATGGCACGCCAGAACTGCCAATTAACTAGACGCGCCTTACCGATTGACCTATTAATTATAACTGCTTACGTTAAAGGACGGCTCATTCTGCACGCGAGATAAGTAATATCCTCGTAATTCAAAACTATCCTGTCAATAAATGACAGGAGACAATCTAAACACCATTAACAACACCATACCAACGACTAAGACGGTGCTGAGGAAGCACAGTAAAAGTCACTCGTGTCAAATTGCAAAATGCAGTGACGGCGAATGTTCATTCAGCTGCTATAATGGAAGTATCAATGACATGGTATCGTCTTGTTTGCACCTTCGAATACATTGTTAAGGAGCATATAGGTATCTACTGTTTCCGACCCCGCAGCAACTTGACCTTTCAAATTTAAAATGGCGTTATGGATGGCGCTGAAGAGGCACAAAAAAAATCACTTGTGTCAAATTGCAAGCTGAGCAATATGGGAATGACCGTTCGGATGCTATGACAGACACTGCTGAAATGGGTCGCGTTATTATCGTTGAATAAATTTTTAAAGAACACATAAGTATTAGGGTGGTCGTTGAAATGAAAAGTTTCCGGGCCGCCCTCCAAATCAACTCCAAATAAATAGAAACTAATCGTGTAATTTTTTCAGAATTTTATTTTAACATTAAACCCTTGACCACAGAGGATGAACTTTTACATTTCAAATGCACGGGGTTCCGCGGTCTTTCCAGTTATTATTTTATTGTAGGACTAACGATGGGCCTAAAAATTTGAAATTCTCACATATTAGTCTACTAGAATGTCGCTACGTGGAAAAAAATTGCCGCCTCCCTACCCTCAAAATTTTGTATGGGTTATCCCATGCCAATATGATGATTTTTTTTTTCAATTTTATCGAATGTTGCTCAAAAACATTGGAAATATATGTTTCCCGATGTTTTTCGGTTTCTTCACATTGGAATAACCCATACAGAATTTTAATGGCGGCGGTGTGGCAATTTTTTTGCACACAACAGGATTCTAGTCGACTGATTTGTGAGAATTTCAAATATTTTCGCTCCTAATTAGTCCTACAATGAATAATAACTGGCAAGACCGCGAAAGCTCATGCATTTTAAATGGAAAAGTTCATCCTCGGTGGTCAAGGGTTAAATGATGAAATAAAATTCTGAAAAAATTACACGATTAGTTTTTATTTACTTGGAGTTGATTTGGGGGGCGACCAGAAAATTTTTATTTTTAACGACCCCCTAATACGAGTATGTACTCGATCCCGCAGAAATTCGAAATTTCGAATGCTGGATATGAAGTGATTTGACGAAAAATACTCATAGCTTTACCTGCGTCTCCCGCTATCAGATCCCCGGTCTCTCTTAGCTCGATGTGGTCATCCGTCCTCTTGCCGCACCACGACGGAACAAAATCTTGCATGTGTGGTCCCATATTGTCGACGTTGTCGATTTGCCCCAGATCGATAGGACTCCCGACAATGTAAGGCCCGGGTAATCCATTGTTGTTCGAATTCGAGGCATTGCTGGTACCCATCGACTGCAAGGGAGTGCCGTCCATGTTGGGTATCGAGGACAGGTCTGGTGGTGTGAAGGGCCTGACAGAACCCGGATTCTCCGTGGTACCCCAGGGCTTCGAATCGGCCCCGGATGGCATTTGCGTACGCCGGACCGGCGCCTGTGATGAATAATGAATACGTTTTGTTAATATGGTCAGAAATTTTTGTCGTAGAATATTTATGAGGCTGAATTTCTCATCGGATGTCCCGAACTCCGGGTCCGACCCGAGCTTCCAATTAGACAGAAACGTCCCGTTGGGCGGGAAGTTCGTTACTGTTATTATTTGACAAGGAATGTGCGTCGAAATAAACGAAAGTATACCGAGGCAGCTAGACAGAGGGTTTTCTTTATTACCAAAACGACAAAAGGGAGGGGTACTAAAATGGTAATTAAATTTTTTTAATGTACAAAATCTAACCCTACCCGCAAATCTTCCAGCCGCTCCTCGGAGGAAGGAAACCATAACGTTACTCCAAATTATATCTTTTCACGCTTTCCGCATTTTTTTCAATTAACTCAAGCACGGAAGACATGCAAGCGTGCAAAGGTGGGCTTTTTTTTAACCAGAACAGAGGCTGGACACGACACCTTGAATCAACACGACCATGGTACCTCGAACATGTAGTTTTTGCTAATTCTTTCAAAACAAAATGCTATCAAATTCTCATCATCTTGACAAAAACACGTCAGACCTAGCTTTTTAAAAATAATTTCAGCATATTTTTTGAAAAGCATGCCATAGACTGCACCGAGAGAAATAATTTTTTGGATTTACTAAATATTTCCAAACAAGAAAATTTGTTGTAGTAATCGGTTGTGCATTTCGCCGAAGTGAGAGATAGTTGATGGAAACGTAATTTCATCGGTTTGAGAAAGTACTTGGTTGTCCCAATCAAAAACTCATTTCGCCGCCCGTAACAGCACATTTTTTCGACTTGAACAATATTTTTTTGATTCAACAAATTTTTTTTCTCAGTGTGCACTGTCCCTGGGGAACATATTATTCCAAGGCTCATTATCTGGACAGAGCTAAGAATTCGTTGCTCCGACTACATTAATGTGTAAGTGTATCAACGGAATTAAAATTTCAGTAAATGCCAATCTTCATTCGTCCTGCACGTTATTCGTGAGTCACGTGACCACCGTGACACGCGTATGTCGTATTTATGAAGTATTATATCCTCGCATAATCGGCGACACGCGCTGCGTGGTATATCACCTAAGTAGCTGATATACGTATGTAGATAAATCACCAATAATATGGCGATTTCGCGGTACTTTTGTATGCGGTAATTTCGCGGTTCTAAAAATAAGTCCGATCATTTGAAATCGACCATCAGCTGCCTGTTATACACAACCTCCTACGGATATTTCGTTTGAATAGCCGCCTCGTTTGAAGAGATGCGGTGCTTCAAAACGAAGCTCAATTAGAGCGTAAATCTTAGGACAATATTGGCGCCCGAAGATTTTCCTTACCGTAACAATAATCGAAAGACTACAGAGACACTTTACGAAAAGGCGTCATTTTAATCTGCAGAAAATGATAAAATCGCGAAAATTATGCAAAGAATTTTTGCAATAAAATGAGATAAGACGGTTACTGGACGTCGAATGATTCGAACGTTTTCTTTGGATCATTAAATTTGAAATTGAGGTGGTAAATAATCGTCCGATTTTTGTTTTCAATAACCGCTTTTTAGCAATATTTCTGTGGATTCTGTTTGCTAAATTGGAGTGTAATAAATCGACGGTAAAATATTAGGTGGCGTAATGTGACAGACAAGTTCATAAAATATGGTAATCGATGGAGTAGTGAATTCATACCACGTGTCTACGTATGGTGAGAATATATAATATAGCTGGTGCCACTGATGACGACTATGATAGATTGCCAACGTATAAAGTAAAAGTGGAGACAAACAAATTGGAAGGAAAAGAAAAAAATAAATAAAATATTGAGTTTTGCTCGGTCACCCTAAGACTGAATTCGGTAGGCAGTCTCAAAGGATATTTATTTTTTCTTTCGGACCAGGTGTATAGAATTGACAGTGTACACGATGAGATGGCAAACAAAAGCGGACAAGGCCTCGTAAAAAATTCTTTACAAAATACGAAATACTGGAAATGTTTTATCGGTAAGCTTATCAGTAGTTGACCCTGTGAAATATTGGTAGTGGAGGGAGTTGAAGAACTCTTTCGTAATTCTATTTCTATCAAAATCCCCAAAAGTTCCAAATTCCACTGGAAAGTATATCCCCGATAATTTCAATCACGAGATAATTCCGTCTTCATAGTTTTTCTAAAATATACTTGTCTTTCCAAACATGACACGTAGATGTATCGTAATTTGTTACGGTTTTCAGCAAACAGTCAGAGTAAATAGCCACAATTTTCGAGATTCAGTTTCTCAATGATATAGAATTTAAACTACGTGTAGTCTTGATATCATAGTAAACATATATCAAAGTGATTACTAGATACCAAAGTGTTTAAAAGTACGTACATGTTACTTTTATCATATCTTTGATAGCTGCGTTGCGCCCAAAAAACTTGAGTCAGTTAGATGATGAAATTATGTATCGATAATCGAGTGATAAATACAAGCAATATAGTATACGCAAAGATTTTTCATTTCTTAAAAATTTCTTTACTTACGTACGTCACGCGATATATACTAAAGCTGTGGTAATTTAAACACGGATTCCACTAAGCTGAGTGATTATTTATGATATTTTATCCAGTGAGTCGATAGCCAGACTCTTCTCCAAATTTAGATCACAATCTATCGACGAATTAGAGACACGAGTAATTCGTTTAGAAATATATAAATATATCCCTGTTGCAAAATTATTGACAAATTATCGGGAGATATTTAGTAGAATTGAAAAACAATTTTTATATATATCAGGTCCGTGCGGAGGTATAAGGCGTAAGCAACTGAAATAGCACAGCGTAAAAAAAACCTTCGTATATCTTGTTGAGCTCGAGCTATTATTGTAGGTATACAATATGATAAGTCGAATCTATTTCATGATACAAATCAGTTCCAATCTTGTGGATACGTAATGCAGGATAGTATTATACTTGGAACGAAGTAGAAAAGTACGACGAACGCCTAATAGAGTACTCTTATGATGATTACACATTAGAATATATGTACGAAACTTTTTCACAATCTAAAAACAAACTATCCAATACTTTCGGGAATTAAGAGCCATCCAGTTTCCGAAATTTTTCAACTTTTATTCATTTTCAACGGGATTACCGTCAATTTTTACAAATCATCGCACCTTAACTTTGAACTTTCGTATACGAACACAATCGTCAGTGTAAATTTCTCACGATTTCTCACTAATTCCATCAACAGCGATTCGGAGTAACTCGACGGTGCGTAACAAGGGTTGAGACGAAACAACCCATAAGCCTAAAATTAATTAAATAATTAAATACATAGAATATCCTATCCTCAACAAGACCTACTCAACCGTAACATAATCTACCGTAAGGGTTTCACTTGAAAGAACTTTCAAACGCGTTTCAGTAGGTATAGTTGCGAGTTTTCACCCCAACTCAACTTCGTATGTACATTACAATAATTATCGCTTCCTGAATAATGCCTAGCTCCGGTACGGCGAATATTATCGAATATGGAGCAAAAAATCCATTAGGTAAATGTATACATATAGGCATAATTTATAATTGAGTTAGTATACCTGCTATAACCCGGTCGGTATTGTAGAGTAGTACATTTCGCGGGAATTGATGGACAGTTAAAAAGCGTATAATAGCTCGACACCGACATAAAGTACATTTCCTAGCCTGAAAAGCTCTTCTATACAATTGAATGAAAGGAAATTTAATTAAATTATAGAAAATGATAAAAATAGGAAAACCCTGCAGTATAATATACAAAGGGTGGTTCTTATGTTGGGTATTTTTGAAATTTAATACAGACGCCCCCAAGAATCCTTTCGAATATATTAAAAAAAATATCTGTAAAGTTTGAGCCCTTAATATTAAAATTAACACGTGCCTCCAAGCGACCAAAGTTTTAAATACAAAATACATATATTTTTGTGCATCGATTGTATGAAAATTGTTATCTCATGAGAGAATTGATCAAAAATTGTGCAACTTGGCTCAATTGTTGCCAACAACAAGAGGTAAAAAAAGGTATTTTTAATATATTTTTTTCGCAAATAAATTTCCGAATTATGAACATGAAGATTTTTTTTTTTATTTTTCGTGACTAGTCGGAAACTTATTTTCGAAAAAAAAAAATATAATAAAAATGCCTTTTTGTACCTCTTGTTGTTGGCAACAACTAAGCCAAGTTTCACAATTTTTGATCAATTATCGCGTGAGATAACAATTTTCATACAATCGATCCACAAAAATACATGTATTTTGCATTTGAAACTTTGGTCGCTTTGAGGCACGTGTTAATATTAATATTAAGGGCTCAAACTTTACAAGCATTTTTTTAAATATATTTGGAAAGATTCTTGGGGGCGTCTGTATTAAATTTCATAAACACCCAAAATAAGAACCACCCTAAATTATACATAATAAATATAATTCAAGAAATGAATAGCAACAAGATATTTCAAATGTTACTTACGATTTTTGAACGATTGATCCGAGGCGCTTTTCCGGCACCCGTAATTTTTTGTTTTACAATTATTAGCAAAATATTATTTCATTTACTATATATTCGTTATTCAGAACCGTAACACGTAGATTCCGAATCTAATATAATATTAAAAATATCCTTGAGTTAAATAGATTAATTTATATAGATCACGAATCACATTAACAACAGATTATTTATACAGGCAGGTGATAGACGAAGAGGCACTTGTCGTAGGCACTAGGCATTTTGGTCGTATGACACTGACTGGATGATATATCATTTAAATTTACTGCAGCTAGGCTCCAGCTTTGTAATTGACTTTTATAGTTACGAATAATTGTTAGTGATATGTTTTACCAGTCCGGTTTAAGCTGGGCTAATAAAGTATAAAATTCAAACGGTATTTAAGCTCATGAATTATTTCGAGAAGGAAACACGTCACCATAGACTCACCGGTTACAGTTAGTAAAACAAGAAGACATCAAGACAACGGGAAGCTTGCGAGGGATTTTTTTTTTACAACTATAATGACACCCCAGAGGTAGATTTAGCGAAACACCAGATCGTGTCAGAAGCTTTTTAAACGTTACTTTCATTCAAACCAATCGATAATTTCAATACCAATAAATAATACGTAACGAATGAAAACTGATGAAGATTAAAAAGAGAAGGATGAAGGCAGATGAGTGGCATCTACGAATATCCTCTGGTTATGAAGTGGTTGATTAATTATTATACTGGATTAATAATAGCCTTCATTTATGTATCTAATTAGATCCGTTGCGTCGTGTATATTTTGTGCGCATTAGGAAACTGGGACTTGGGATAAAGTTGGTTTGGGGATTATAAAATGATAGACATAATAGTGTGGAATATATTTCGAATCACGACTGTATAGCGAGGGCGACGCACAAGGAGACACGTTGCCGACAGGACATGGCGAACGCCACCAGCCAACTGCCAAAAGCATACGAGCAGGCCTCCTGTTCGTCCTTCGAGAAACTACCCCTGGCTGAACCCTGTTTCCGCGCTCTACCCTCCGTTATAACTCGCAAGCTCTCTGCACGCGCTGAAAGCGCCACAGGGATCGTAGTCCTGTCCCGCGCACCACCTTCAATGCAACCCAAATAACACCGAGGCGTCCGACGCGACGCCACCCT
The DNA here is from genome assembly GCA_949628255.1 of Macrophya alboannulata. Lineage (NCBI taxonomy): Eukaryota > Metazoa > Arthropoda > Insecta > Hymenoptera > Tenthredinidae > Macrophya > Macrophya alboannulata. The sequence goes on along the minus strand of OX451206.1, from coordinate 40,556,129 downwards.
CTTTAGACAGCCCCATGTCGTGTCAGCGCCACCAGGAGTCCATCAGTAACGTCATCCGCTCGGGCAACGTAAACACATCGACGTTTTTATAATGGCCTAACCTCCGCCCCGTTGTATACAGGGTGTCCTGTCAAGCGGAACTCCCAATACCCGTGATTCGTTATCCTTAACGAATACACGGTAACGACAAGATGTTGAAAGACGACGGATTAAAGTGTCATACGAAAGTAATCAATCCTGCGGTTCAGACTCGAAACACGAGATTGATGGATTTCTATTCGATTATTATTGTTTTTTCTTTTTGACAAGATGTAATTCGGTTTCCGATTTCAGTCGTCATCTCGAAGAGAAAGACGACCATTGCGCCTCGGCTCCAGTTGTATATCGATATCGTGTACACCATATTGTCACGAGAAATATTCCGATCCTCAGCTTTTTCTTTATGCGGTTAGAATCGGAAGAGTTAATTACGAACCGTGTCAAATTGTTCGATTCACTTGCAATAAAGCACTACCAATTTCGACCCCATATGTGCTTCGCTTTGCAGCAGTTTTCTCGATTATAGGTTCAAGGGGATTCGAGCAAGCGATAGTGTAATCCTATATAATACATCTACGCTACGATCAGCATACGAAATTTTTATCTTGTGCCATTTTGGATGAGAAATGATGTGACCTTTATCGAGAAATTTTTTTTTTTAACAAATTCCCTGTTCTTTTCGAAGTTATTATCATTATTATTATTATTATTATTATTATTATTATTATTATTATTATTATTATTATTATTATTATTATTATTATTATTATTAGAGCACAATGTTTTCGGAAAATCCTATCAATCACCGAATTTCGATTTTGAGTTTTTTACGAAGAAATAAACTTTTTGAAATAATACAGGGCTGTGAGAGGTCCGGAAAGCTTGAGCTTACTGTTACTGACGCAGACAATGTTTCAAGCTTTCTTTTTAAGGGGTAAACTGAGTCTCGAGTTTATTCCTGGAACATTATTCACTTCTTTCGTTGGTTATTTCTATCTTTGTATCTTATTCGTATACAGAAATCGTGCAAGTCTCTATTGAGCAGCGTGCCAGTAAGAATGCCAGAGTTTCAATTTCTTTATTTGGTTTGAAAGTCTCTTCTTCCCCCACAAGACTTGATATTCAAATTTGGTGGTTTTTTTACTGGATTGATTTGAAATAAACAAAAATATCTCTTTTTCATAGCACAGGCATATAATGGGACTGGTATTTCGCTCAGGGGTGTCTTTATCCCTGTCAAATCATCGTCCGCATATAACCCGCAATTGTATCGTTGTAAAATATCTTGGGGCAAAAACAAAAAAAAAAAAAAATAGTAGTAAAAACTTCTGCCAAAATCATAAAACATTCCTTGTATCTCTCTGACCCAGAATCGAGAAATTCTGGAGCCATATTTTATTATAAAACTTGCATAAAGCCGCAGGATCTACCTCCAACGGACTATATAATATTTGTTTTCAATATTGAGGAATAAGGTTTTCATTCAATTTGGAAAAAAATTGTCTCCAGGCATGATCTGCTGTATAAAAATAAAAATAAAAATAAATAAAAGCGGGAGTATAAGTAACCCCTAGGCATCTGCTATGAGCTCCCATCCTCTCCTGCTTTCCAATTGGCTAAAATTGCAGCTTTTGATAAAACATTCAGAATCCTATCTCCGTTGATCTGTGAAAAATTGCGAACTATACGTTCACAACGGTGCCCGACAACAACACCCTGTATATATTCGGCTGTCTGTTCAAGCGACCGTGAAATGAATGTGACAAATTGCTATTCAGGAAGTGTATACCTATATACAAGGGTTGTCGGTCGCTATCTGCGTAAAAAGGGGGAGACACCTAGCCTCCGATGGTCTTGCTAAATATGTTGTCCCTTTTCAATTAGAGTGAATTTGTGGTAATTACGTACGAGCAAGAGTTGCACATTATACATAATTATGTGGTCTTTGCATGGCCAGGTGAAAAAAATAACAGAACCCTGATGAATTTTATACAAATATGAAAATAGGGGATGGAAATGTGTAGTAGTAATGATAATTCATGAGAAATCGAATTCGAATTATGACTTATAGCCCAAGAAAAAAAATTGCCGCGTTGTTATATACCGGAAAACCTTCGTTCATTCTTTAATTGTTGATAAGTGGTATTTAGTTTGTCGTTCTCTCCGCGACGTCAATGACCGGGTTTATTTATAGCGCCATTAAAAGCTAGGCCCTATAATGGACATAGTACCGTCGATTTAACTGTACGAAAATATACCCAGTAACGCCATATCGACATACTTCAATTGTATGTGTGCAGGAATTGACTGTGTGTTACACATTCATCGGTTATTCTCTTTACCGAGCGTTTTCGGTGAATCCGAACGACCCCTCCTACGACCAAACCAACACAGGCACACACCGCGTGTATGGGCTCGTTCAGGAGGGGATAGGCTACTAGTAGCATTGCTTATCCCCTCCCAAACGAGCCTCACGCACGCGATGCTTGCCTGAGTTGGTTTGGCCGTAGGAGGGGGTCGTACGTATTCACCGAAAACGCTCGGTAGATACCCACGACGTAAATGTGCATATAACTCTGCGTAGGGTATAATAAACAGATCTTAATTCGTGCTGAAAGTTGTACTGTGACAATTTTGGGGATATCGATTCGAATCTCCGACTGATTTAATGTTTCTGCGTGTCTAGCATCGAGCGTAGAACACAACGTAGATATATCTAGACAAATATTCTGAGCTTTGTTTATATTATTCGATTATACTACATAACGTCTGTTGATAATGGAACGTCCAACCAGGCGCCGGGGTCACATCTGGTTCACTTTCTGTACCATGTACGGGAATAAACGTTATCAAATTTTAGTATGAAAGTCAGAAAATTTAAGCCTAATTTCCAAATCTTGTTTCGAACAGTTTGCCTCGTTTTAATCCAATCTCAAAAACAATTACTACAAACCCTTCGAGCTCCTATTCTAGCTAAACCGCCGAACCTGCTGGCGTTTTAATTAAGTTCTCAACAAGTTTCACACACCTTGTTACTCTGCATCGCTGCATTTGGTGTCTGGAGTGAATCCGAGGAATGTTAAACTCGTGAAATTAATTATCCTTCATTAGCGACGAGAAGGATGCGGTTGGTAGTGCGCGGCACGAGGTCTGCAACATGCAAGCCGCTGATATTAGACCACAATATTGAGCATGGCATTGCCCAGCAGGTACAGGTACTGCAAAGAACACTAATGGCACAGTTTTGCAATTTGTGGTGAAAAAATATATTTATATCACGTTTTATTAGGGTTTCATTATTATTATGCATCAACATATGGACTTATCTCTCCGATTTTCAACATTTGTTAAGCTGGACTATCTATATTACTTGTATACGCCTGATAATCTCTGAGGTTACTCAAAATCAAGAGACTGATACTCGGTTCTTCGGTTCAGCGAGATTATTTTACAGAAACAGTTTTATATATGACTGTGAAAAATAGTCTGTGAAATCAGCAGAACAGTGGTTTTTATTTATTGAAATCGTTTCTCTCCGTGCGCGTTGCAATTTGATTCAACCAGCAGAATGGGTTTGCCGATCTTGCAAAACTTCCGAAGGAGCACTTGGCGTCAGTGTGGCGGAGTTTTCTTGCAATTCTAGACTATTCTATTATAGTATCGATATAAACGATACAGGTTTTTTCCATAAAAATTTCAATAAAATAAATCGATCCCACATCTTTATCGGCAGCTCTTCCCACAATCCGATCCAATGAACTGTTACCGAGATGCATATTCTCAAACGTCAGGAAAATATTTCTGGTAGAATAAATCAAGACATTCGACCTGCTCAACGATATTCCAGTCGAGTTTACATCGTGGTTTGATTATGATTCGACGGAGTATTATAGTTCTGTTGATCCGTCAGAAAAGTTCAGTCGATTTTGCAAATCGTTTTCATTGAATAGATCACGTACAGTTCGCGGTCATTCAAATAAATCAACTGATAACAACATTGCGAATCGACCAAGCGAAAAATTTGTCAAATGTTACATTGGGGTGGTTAAAAGAAAACATTTTTTTTCGTTTCTTGAAGGTCTTATAGCCTCAAAAGTTACTTTTACATAATATAGTGAACAATTTTTTTTAAAGTTTTTCTCAGATAAAACTATTGAGATTTTTTTTTTCAAATTTTGAAATACATGTCTTTGTAGGAAATTAAATTCTCTGTAAAAAAGCTTTGATGTACTTTCTTCGTAAGTTCAACGAATCAAAAGTTATAAAGCCCTAAACATGCATGGTTAATAACCATGCACACATTGAGTTTTCCTGCTTACTTACAGTGTTTAAGTCTTTATAACTTTTCATTTGTTAAATTTACGAAGAAAACACATCAGAACTTTTTTGCGGAGGATTGAATTTCCTATAAAAAAATGTATTTGAAATTTGAAAAAAAAAATCCTATACTACTATATTCCAGAAAAAAAAAAAAAAATTTTCACGTGTTAAATTATTGGGAAAATGGTTTCTCGTGGAATAGTAGAATTTAGATATCGAGCTGATTTTTCGGGAGCCTTCTTTTAATGTCTCAGACTAACTTTTGAGACTATCAGAATAAAATATTATTTTTTTTTTTTTTTGAACCACCCTAATGTACAGTCAGGGAAATGAAATCTGTCGCCGCCTTACTTGATGCAACTGAACATATAAGTGGTTTTAATTGCCTTGAAGTTGGCACAAAATTAAAGCAACCTCTGCTCGAGTGTTCTTTTCCACGGGGTGCGGGTACGGCGGCGACAGATTCCATTTCCCTGACTGTATGGTACATACATACACCAAATAATTTGGTTGATTGAAAATAAATTTTTCGTTCATTGAACAGTAAGTCTTTCTGAGTTGCTCCGTTAAAGTTAGAAGTTCCTCGTAATTGCGCCTCAAGGGCATACACCTATTAATAATCTATTTTTGATGGAGCAATATGTGAAAAACGGTTTTTATATAATTAACCAATTTTATTACAGGAGATTGCTGGTCTTTTGAAGCACAGGTGAAGTTTGGTATTGATGAGCCATCAACTCTGTGCAATATAAAACGCAGTTCAAAAGAAAATCACTTGCCGTAAGGATTCAAGCTGCACTGCACGGATTTTAAAGTTTTTCGTCTGTAACGGTCCAAAACGAATCGTTATCAGATGAACATAGAACCTAATGTAGTGGACCTCTTCGACCTAATGTAGTAGACGAAAGTCAATAAAAGAGTCATATTGAGTCGGAACAGATGATTTTTCAAGTTATTTTGGCACTATCCATTGCCGTGCCTTGTGCGAGATCCAAGTAACTTTCTGATGGTGATAATCTACAGATTGAAACATGCTTGTTACCATAATTTCAATGTTCAATGTCACAAGTCATTATAGGTAGATATTAGGGTGGTTCTTATTTTGGGTATTTTTGAAATTCAATACAGACGCCCCCAGGAATCCTTAAAAATATATTTTAAAGAATACCTGTAAAGTTTGAGCTCTTAATATTAATATTAACACGTGCCTCAAAGCGACCAAAGTTTTAAATGCAAAATACATGTATTTTTGTGCATCGATTCTATGAAAATTGTTATCTCACAAGGTATTTGATCAAAAATTGTGAAACTTGGCTTAGTTGTTGCCAACAAGAAGAGGTACAAAAATGTATTCTTAATACATTTTTTTCGAAAATAAATTTGCGCCTTGTCGCGAAAAAGAGAAGAAAAAAAAATTTCATGTTCTTAACTCGGAAATTCATTTACGAAAAAAATATAATAAAAATACCCTTTTTGTACCTCTATTTTCTGGCAATAATTAAGCCAAGTTTCACAATTTTTGAGCAATTATCTTGTGAGATAACAATTTTCATACAATCGATGCACAAAAACACATGTATTTTGCATTCAAAACTTTGGTCGCTCGGAGGCACGTGTTAGTATTAATATTAAGGGCTCAAACTTTACAGGCATCTTTTTGAATATATTTGGAGGGATTCTTGGGGGCGTCTGTATTAAATTTCAAAAATACCCAAAATAAGAACCACCCTAGTAGATATAAAAGTAATTAGTAAATTAAGGAAAAGAATACGCTGATATATTTAAGGCGGATGCACAGAAATTTTGAATTGTCGGTAACTGACATTGTAGTTATTTTTTTTTTTCGACTAATTTGAAACCGAAAATAGCGAATCGATTTTCGTTCTAACATTTAATGATTTATACAGAATAGGATTATTTTAGATAATGATATTCGTTCGAATCTAAAAAGAAATTAATTTTTGCAACTTAATTACCGACATTTATAGATTCTCCGATTACAAGTTTAATTCTTGTCTGAAACACGGTAATATGCATGTTATTGTATTTCGCGTTGCATGTAGAATGGCACTATTTTTAGTTCCATCTCATAAAAACTGCGTAGCCTTCGATAATAATAAAAATATATCCATATTTGTAGCCAGAGCCTGCACGATGCTCGTACACGCGGCAATATTTTATGATTCAGGAAAAGTAAATTTTTCTCAATTTCAGCCAACGTAGAATGACAGCGCCAGCTTATTCTTCATGAACTATCAAATGCCGGAGTAAAAATCGATTTAATAAGCCGAGTGCGTGTCCAGCACAGACATTACGAATAATATGTGATTCTATATGAGCAGTGTATGTATAACCGTGGTGGAAATTGTCCCGAATAGGTTAAAGATTACATACACACGTATACGACCATATGAACTCGAAATTTATCCTCGTGTTAGATAGGTGTCCGGCCTAAATCTCCGTTTAGTAGTAATTCGATAAGCTGCAATCAACCGGTCAAGAAGTACTATAGTATCGCGTTAAATTGCTCGTTACTGTCAATGATGAAAACCAAATGCACACCACTTTCATTCATTCGATGAGACGTGAAAGACAAATTGAGATCTGAATTCGTATTCTTTATTTCACGAGCCAAACTTAAGTTCTGGCTTCAGCCATTGTCAAACTCGCATAGAAGGTTCTACGACCGTAATAGCAAGACTTCAAGATCCTTGAAAGTTGAGAGAGAGAAAAAAAAAAAGAAGAAAAGTTGAAATACTCTTGGTCACTTCCGATAAATCATTAAGCGCAGCTCTTCAAACTTGTTAAACTCAATATTCACTGACCACGGTTTTATAAAGATTGTTGAAATTGACTTGTAATCAATTAGATTAGGTAAAGACGTGCCAACGTCAAAGGCAGGACAAAGTAACATAGTAACCTTTTGAAATATGTAGGCTGGAGAGCCCTTTGCCGGTGGATATTATATCTTCGCAGTCAAATGTCAGCTGTTGGTTCAACCTATCCACAGGATATATGTACTCAAACATCAGCTAAACCCTGTATCCACCTACAAGCAACCGTATAATCGACATACTCGCGTATTGCGGTTGGAAAATTCACATTATTATTCGATTTCAACTTTACACATTCACATATAGGTATAATAAATGTATCCTTCGTTTGGTTGAAAGATTGCACGAACCTAGGTTGTATCAATGACCGATGTTGCTGCACGATATGAAGAGGGAACCGTGATCTGCGATGCAAATTTTTGCCACTCGTGACCTTTCCGCAAGGTATCAAGGCTAAGCGAGCTTCATTTCTTTACTCTCGTAGAAATTTTGACTTGACTGCAGATCACTCCGGTGGGGACTTGGTAAAGTACTACTCTGATTAGTCAATAGCAAGTTATCCGCCTTGTTACGTATAAGAGTAAATTTACGAAACGAAGTCTCTGAAATTGGGTAATTTACTATCTCATCCATCTCTTTTTCTCTTCCTCAAGGTATGCTTGGGTATATCGTTGAGTGTGTCTCGATCCCGCCTACAACTTGTGTGGGAATAGAAAAACTCAAGTATAAATATTGGCGCAAGATAATGTAGCTCAGCTTGATATTTAACGGAAATGTCAAGAGTCAACTTCTCCGCGAGGTCAAGATCAAAACGGAGACAGTCAGGTCTTATGGTATTCTAATTCAAATGAAGACATCTTCTGCGTTTCATATGTAAATGGGAAACTTGCGAACTTCAAGTGCAGAACAAATACCTGAAAATGTTCGGCGAAGTGAGACGGTCAAATGTGCCGATCCCAACAACCGTTACATCATGTAGCCTGAATTGATGCTGACATACCATACAATAGTTGCCGTGTGGTAATGACCCCGTTCAGCATCACTCGGCGCACTGGACAAATCATTTCACACTATGCTATACATGTTCGTGTAGTTGTACCGTGTAGATATACGTTTGTTTCGGTATACTGCGCGTAGGAACGTCACAAGCACCAATGTTCTATTGCGCCCACACCGTGTGACGAATACGTGCCTATGATTCTCTTCCCATGATAGCTAAAGTATAACGCACTAAAAAATCCTTCGTCGTTTCATATTTCTTGAAAAAGCCGCGTACGTGGTTTGAGGTTCAGGTAACAATTAATTCAGGTTATATATTATGTATCACGTGTATCACCTGGCAGCAGACTCACGTCAGTCAAGCTTGACAATAATAAGTTTGATAAAACGTCCGACGAAGGAGTGGCTTCTAGACCAGCGACGTCAACGTCACATTTGATACTGCACCCAGTTGTTTGTAGATCTGGGGATCAGTTTATTCAGCTGATTCAGTTGATTCAGTGGATACGGAACACGTAACGCTAAGGCACTCCTTGGCCTCCAATCTTTTCCTCTATTTTCAGGCATTCGCTCGAAAGCTGAGAGGTTGGATGTTACATAACAGAGTATAAGGTTGTATTAGGGTGCCCCTTTTCCTCGTTCCGTATTTGCGAGAGTTTCACTTTCTACACCGATGCTTTGCAAGTTTTTTTATTTTTTTTTTCATTCGTCTTCATTTTTTTGCAATCACTTTACACTAAATTATGATGGATCAGTGGCCTAGTTTTCTCCAAACTCTAGAGCACTGTTATATTCGTATGAAAATTTGTCCTAGGCTCGAATTTTTATTACCATTCTACGTCATTAATTATTCTTGTCGGCTGTTGAGTGACTGATCTCATATATTTAATCATAGACTTCAATTCTGATGTGCTGTTTCGCAGTTATGCCATATCCTAGGGCGATATGAAAAATACTTCACTCCCATTGGTTCTGACGCAAACGTTGACCACTAAAAAAACTCCCGACAGAAATTAGGACTGGTTTGTTTGGATTTAGAACAAGAAAACACCTCCAGTCGCTGATATGTTTACAATAAAATTATAAACAATAACAGCATATAGAACTTGAAAATATGACTGAAGACCAAAGTGTGCAGGAGACGATACATATTACACTGGCACAGTACTAATATTGCTATACTACGTGCCAAATAAACATCGTTTCAACTGTCGGTACAGCTCTTTCTGGTCCATATTTGCGGTGATTGATATTCGTACAGTAATCAATCGATACCCATCGCGAAGCAATTTATGGTATCTACTTGTCAATTCGATTCGGTGGAATCTCGAAATAATTTGTCGGCACTATACTAGTCTTCGGATGGGTTGTCAAAAGGTCTTCAATATAATATTTACATACAAACATTGAATATAGATGTGAACGTTGACGTAAGGTAAGAGAATTATCCCAAAAATTGTATGGACACATGTTACGGGAGAAGTTCTATTAATCTGGCGAAAAATGGGTCATTTTTCCTCGATTTTGATTTTTTAAGAATGTTTTGGGACGATATTTTGTTCAAATTCGCACGGCTTGTTCATGAAACATTTCTACAGTTATCATTGGCAAAAAATAATCATTTTTCGACTTATCAACAGAATCGTGTACCGTGGGGTTAACGAGTTCCACCGACATGGCGCGCACGATTTTACTCCTCGAAATTTTGTCTGAAGAAGACCAAAAAAATTCATATGTTATAAATGACACTTTAAACAAGTATGTTCGAGAAAATCAAAGTCTCGTAACTCCGTCAATTTTTATTTTTATTTTGCAAAAATATTGCAACCAAAAATTCTTGAAATATCAGTTCTTAAAGAAAAGCAGAAAAAAATCGTTCTTTTTTTTCACCTGGTTAATAGAACTACCCCCTCAAAGTAATGGCTGCGACAGGGGTCTGAGCCGATTCAGGATCTTTTTCCGGTGAAATTAACTTGAAGTGAAATATTTTTGTTAAACTTTATAACCGTAGTAATATCGTTGATATAAGTGAACGTTATCAACGTAGAAAGCAGCTCTATGCTTTTGGAATAAGGGCGCAAATCGCATCAGTTTCGTATCTCTATGTGTATTTTCGAGTTACAACTCGTTTGTGACTGATAACTATTAATACCCCGATCGTACGTTCACTCGATCGTTATTTTTATCTTCATTTATCTGTGATTATGACGACCATTACTGGAATGAAAACCACTCGTGTCTTGGAAGGAATAGATAAGATAGAAAAAAAATCGAATAAAATTTCGTCGCTGCAGCAGGCCGAATAATAATTACAGAATATTTGGAATTACAAGGGTCCGAACCGATTACTTTCGGTAATACATTATCTTTTGTAGGAAGAGAGATTTTTTAACTGCACTTTCCCATATTGTTAAGTTCTTCCGCTTTTTTTATTTTTTCTATTTTTCGAATATATTATTTTCGACTTGTAGGCGTTTGTTCAACGGATCTCTCCGTCCGCACCAGCTGTTTATACTAGAGTCTAAATTCATTGTAAATGTTTGTTATTCAAATTCTGTTCTGCTTTTGAATACAATGGGTAACTTGAATGCCTAGAATGTTTAATTAACTCGTATAATTACAACGAATAATGAAAATGCGACGTATAAAGAGTCAGATACACCACAACGGATAAACAAAACATAATTAGTACCTTCCAGGGTGTAGTGTTTCACTTGTCACGAAGGAATATACTCATCTCTCTGTATAGTTCCACGGTTTCGTAACCCGGTCTTTTCCCCGTCTTGTAATAACAAGAAAACAATACCAGCAAGGTAAAAATTAAGGGCAAATTAGAAACGCTCTTGTATAATCTAGATATCAAAGAAAAGTTTTTTTTTTTTTTCTTTTTTTGTCGACTAACACGTGTCACTGTCGTATATAATGAAAAATGATTGCCTGCCACGAATTGTCTCACAATCAGACTATATAAGAGTATTATATTGATCGTTCGTTGTCACTTGGGGAACGAAAAAATCTAGGCCAATTAGGCCGTTTCTTGATTGCCGCGCGATGCCAGGAGACCCCCCAGCGGGACATTTCTATAAAACTGACGATTATCATCATCATCATCATCAACGATTTATCATTATCTGTTCATATTTTCCCCAGAGTCGTATCAGTTGATATTGTGCTTTGTATAGTCGGATTAGCAACATTCCAAATGGCATACATGTAACATGATTTTAACGGCGTTTAACGAAGCTAATGTCGTATCATTAACGTAGTTATAACAAACTAGGTCAAGTTTACCCTACCGCGCTAACATTAATTGCAAACGAGACGATATTACCGACGAATGACTAACAACTGTAGAAAATTTATATAAAATAATATTAGATTACCAAATCTTGCAAGCCCGTTTCAAATGGCAGCTATTTCAGGCGTACCATGCTTCCGTAATTGTTCATCGTCACGCGTAAGAAATAACTTTCTGATACAACAACAGAACTGTAGTCAACGTATTTTGTGCGCCACACAAATAACAATAATCATCATAGCTATGAGTGTAACACCAATGTGATGTTAATGTAATCAATATTGCAGGTATAGATGCCGGAAATATCGATAATCTGTCGGAACTAAGAACTTTGGTTATGTGCAGAGTTTGAAACTGAATGACAGTTTTGTGGCTGTCCTTCGTTAAATGACAATGTTTAAGAAATGACAACTAACATTTTATGTCTACAATACCTGACTCTACGTACTGCAGGAATGGAAAAAGTGACGCGGAGTTACATTAATAATTGAGCCTCTTGTGATGAATCAGGATGTATTATAAGTCCATTATAAGGGGATCAATTGATCGTCTTCGTCAACGCTCGAGTTGGATTGTAGTAGTGGATTATTATAATTATAGATACGTACCAACAACTGTAGATATTTCTGTACGATGATGTATGTACACAAGAGTTAGTCAGTCAGCCATATGCAAAACTTGATACGTTTAAGAAGAAGTGAAATGTTGATGAGAGTATTCACAATGATGCCAAATAGTAACAGTAATATAATAACTGAAGATTAGTTATGATTCTGTTTTGGCAATTATCAATCGTTGTATTTATGTACATTAGGGTGTGTCATTTAGGAGCAATATTTTTTATCAACTTACAAATAGGTTGTATACTTGCAGGAAGATAAAATAAAGAGCCTGTTAAAATTTGAGATCTTGATATTAATATTAAGAGGTGCCTCATCGCGAATTTCTATTTCCCATGGAAATAACACGGGAAATGTTCTAGTGGCACGCTTCAATTTTTATATCTCAAGTACTAATCTACTCAGAATGATTCTGCATAGCTACTTTTGTACGAAATTAAACGCTCTACAAAAAAGGTCTCTTGGTGTTTTTCGATAAATCTAACTGTTTCTGAGTTGGTTATTGGTTAATTACCACTGATAGCCAATAACCAACTTGGAAATACTTAGATTTATCGAAAAATACCAAGAGATTTTTTTTGTAAAGGGTTCACTTTCGTACAAAAGTAGCTATGCAGAATCATTCTGAGTAGATTAGTACTTGAGATATAAAAATCGAAGTGCGCCACTAGAGTATTTCTTGTGTTATAAAATTCGCGATGAGGCACCTCTTAATATTAATATTAAGATCTCAAATTCTAACAGGCTTTTCGTTTTACCTTCCTGCAAATATATAACCTGTTTGTAAGTTGAAAAAAAAGACCTGCCCCAAAATGACACACTCTAATTTTGTGTTGAAAGAAAAGTTGCGACAGTGTCGCTGGTTATTATCCGTATTGTACCATATTGTATTGTAGATTTATTCTAGCAATGCAGTGCAGCAGTGCATATCAAACTGTGCATTCGTAACATGTTTTGTTCGAAGTTTATTCTTGGTTGGACTATACCCCTGAACAGACGAGAAACGCGCTTCAAATTATGAATAAAAAAGTAGCTTACAGCGATCGATACAAAAACCCTGGGGGGGGGGGGGGGGGGGGGGGGGTGAAATTTCTACATGTATAAATTAAAGCGCGCATTACAATAATGAACGATTTCAGCATAAAACAATACCTACATTTAAAAATACATACCTACCTATCTACCTACCTACCTACACAACGGAGATTTATTTTTTCTCTGAAAAAGTAAAACAAACGCTGTGGAACGAAAACCTGAATCGCATCAGCAAAGGGTTGTCATAAAAAATTAACGAGAAACAGTTTAGAATTCTCTGCAGTTATATGTTCTGGCCAAAATGTTAGCCATTAAGTTAGACGTTTTTAGATCCAAAAAATCCGGCATTCATTGAGCAGGTCCGTTCTCATTATTATTCTGAGTATTATTTCGTTTAACGGTTGACAGAACTGAACTGATTGTGCAGTCCCAGTGGGCAAGAAGAAAATTGCTTACATTCATGTAAAACATAAATATGAATTTGAGGTAAATTCTTTAAGCTTCAATCTAACTAAACGAATGGTATGGCAAGCTGAGAGTTCGGAAAACGCTAGCGCTCAGATTTCAATGGAGTGCAAGGAAGACTACCGATAATTTGAAATAAAATATTTTTATAAGAAGATAAAATAATGTGGTAGAAGAGAGTATCGAAGATGATGATTTCCAAAGCACATACGTGCGATAAGACGATATAGCGTAGCTCCTGGTCACCAGTGTGACCACAGAATTAGGTACCAAAGATTACGCAAAAACTCACAGATGACTTTCAACTAATGGAAAAGCAAAACAATCGAAGCTGAGAAAAATGTTGGAATTGGAAACGTGGAGGTCCTTCATATTTCTATGCTGACCAATGCAATAATAAAAGATGTATACCTACTCTGTACATATTTTTGTTGCAAAATATAATAAAATGTACAATTAAGACGATGCTATAGGTCTACCTTACCGGCCACAAAATTATTTCGCGTAAAACTCGGAAACGCGGTGATCAAACTGATGTGAAATGGATTTATTCGACGATCAATGTTGAATAGGTTCGATCAAGCACGCGAAATTTACTGAAATCGGGATAGAATTAAGTCCTTATGTATCGTAAAGTGTGGTCGTGTCGCTTATTTCGATTAATATCAAAGCCTACGCATCTCTGGCGCGAAGACGAATCAGCAGGCGTCATTCTACATGCGATGCCGAACATTATTCTATCTAAAATTTTTTATTGTTACACGCAATAATAAGGCTTCACGTTGTATTCCTGTAATTAATGGTAATCGTCGATAGTCTATGGCTCGAAGCTAGAAGTCATGTTAAGCCATCGTTAATCATCGACTAAATCCATTTTATATCATTTTTGATCACCGTTTCGGAGTTTTTCGCGAAATTATATTTTGTGGCCGGTAAGGTAGGCCTATAGCATCGTCTCAATCGACGTCAACTTGGAGTTGCACTTCGATATTCAGTAATTCATCAAAATAAGTTCGAGTGAAAATTTTTGAAATTGTTGAAACGATGGACACAGCAAGTTTTGCGTGTACCTATTAGACTCAAATAAACACAATAAAATATTGAATTGATATTAGTTTCAATTACAAACAAAAAGCCGTAAAACACATCGGAAAATATGATCAATTAGTCCCTCATTTTTCCTCAGTCTCTGGCATTTGTATGATAATTGACTCAGATCTGATTCATACCGCTTTCGCATTATTTGCTGATTTGTTATTACAATTCCTTGGGTTGAAATGAATACTGAGAGTTAATTTGAGATCTTCATTATCAATAATTTCCTTTCTCTTGAATTTTCTTTTCAAAACGGGAAAAATATTCAAAAGTGACATTTCAGCCCCCTGGAGCTGAAAGCCCCTTTTTGAACATTTTGAAACATAGTCTTAGAATCAGGAGGAATTATAATTAAATATTACGAAATTTTATTCCGACTATAATGAGATAATATATCTGCTTGTTTATTTTGCTTCAACATTCACAGCCAACGTTATCTTGCAGCTTGTTTTTTCCACAAACTCTCTGCAACCTTGTAAAAACTTGCGAATCATGTTCCAGGGTATCTTAAGGCCAACTTCTGAGTCGTAATCATTAAAAGTAAACTCACTTGATGAGTGACATCCGACTGTTGGTCTCTATAACGGACAGTCCTTCAATTGCTAATAGGATTGGGCAAAAGTTAGGGTTTCTCTACTCAAAATTAAATTATTTAACTTTTCCTGAACATTTTATGTACTCCGCTTTAGATATAGATTTATTCTGCCGAAAAAAGGTGGTTGTCATGGGGTACAATGCCGTAGGGTATAATTCATCGAAACTTTCTCAAATTCGGAGGTAATATTGAACGTTGATTTAGTTTCGGGCCAAATTGAAATAATTACTGGGGTCAACGCTCGTGAGAGTTTTGTATTTATTCTAATAATTTTGGATGCCAGGTTGGAGTTCCGAATTTTTAAAGTTCCGAACGGTCAAAATTCCGAATTTTAATTCTACCGACTCACAATTTTTGAAAAAGGTAATGCTCTGAAAGTCCAGACAGGGTAAGTCTCATTAAAGGTCCAGCCTCATTTTCTCTCAAAACATGAGTTTTGGGAAAGTAAAACATGAGATTCCGTAGAAATTGAATTTACAGGACGGGCTGAAAAACTGCATTTTCGCATAGTTAGGCCCATGGCCCATTATGGACTTTTGATAAGACCTACTCAGTATAATAGTCGCTTCCAAAAACTGTAATTCGAAAACACTGTAGGTTCTTCCGAAAGCTTATAGAGATCCGAAAGGCCGAATTTTACATAGTTATTAATTTATTGCCATGAAGTTTATTTTTACTGCAGTCTTATGCACAATTATGCAGAGGTACGCAAGCTCATGCATATAAATAACGAGAATTTCGGGCGAATTGTGACAGCGAAACAATGCGCCAATTTTGGCTTCAGTAAGCGTCTGTGATTCGAATTGTCAAGGTAAATCGTCTATAACTCGAAAAGTATTGATCCTCGACATTTTAGAGTCAAGGTAACCAATTTTTAGTATTTTTTTCGCGGAACTTATCCATCGGAAAAATGCCGGCAGTCGTGAATCACCCCGTATAATTGTATGTATATAGACGTCAAAATCAATACCGGGAATCGATCCTATATAGCCAAAAAAAAAAATTGTCGAGTATATATTCGATAAATTTATTCAGTTCATGTTTTCGTCTCCTCTCCACAAACTGATCGTTACCTTTTCATTCAATGACGATATCTATGACGATGTAAAAATAATGACATATGAGCCACAGAGATTTAAAAATAAAATCTCTGCTCAAAAGGG
This sequence comes from Macrophya alboannulata, assembly GCA_949628255.1. NCBI lineage: Eukaryota > Metazoa > Arthropoda > Insecta > Hymenoptera > Tenthredinidae > Macrophya > Macrophya alboannulata. The sequence continues at coordinate 40,539,666 of OX451206.1, read as the reverse complement.
ACTAGGCCATAGGCAGTGCCAGATTACTGCTGCGATATACCATGTGTTAAAAATTAAACCAGTTACTGAATATTCTATATAAACGTGTTATATGCGTACGTACTTTGTGCAGATGCTCTCATTCCTACACAACCGGGTATTATACAATAAATATGTGATATACCTACATGGTGCACATTGACGTTCTTCGTACAAGGCTATATATACGCTATTGCAATAAGGAAAATTCAAGCTGAAAGCATATTGGCCACGAATCGATTCAGTATTCGTTAAATAATGATAACTAATTTCAAATAGAATCAGACAATTGTCTTGAAATTTCTGCACTGCCATCAATTATTACATATTATACCAAGTTCATGGCGTCTTCTTTTCCAGTACGTAGGAATGTACGAAGAGTTGAATAAAAGAAGAGAGAAGAATGAATGAAACTCACCGTTGATTATACTTTGCAAAAAAAAAAAACATGCCTAACTATAATTATGATTGTCACGAAAATTGCGACACGGTGATAATGACAAAGCCAAAATTTGCGTGTTTGCAGCGACGTATAATGGAATTACGGCACATTGTGACTCTTCAACCTTTTATTTGAATGAGGATGTGGCCATGATATGTCGTTGTTAATTTCACACGGGATATACCAAACACGCATTTTGTGTGAAGACTGTAAAAACCAATGGTTACAAAACCAGATCAGAATTACCCACACACCGCGAGCTTAAGCTAGCTCATCAACGTTTTTTTTTTTTTAGTCTTTACATCCACATTCAATTTTGGAATGAACTTGTTCAGAGTAAAGACTCGGCCTGCACATTAAAAATTAGTACTTATTCCATCAAAATTCACGTAATCTTCTTGCATTGGTATAACTTCTGATAGTTTTCTTTACCCGCCGATTTTGCAGCGAAAAATGATCGCGATTTCATGATCTGAACCCTAAATTAACTCCCTGTGACACCTTTCCCATTCTTTAATTCTATAATTAGCAATGTATAGATTTTGTGGATTTGAAATCACTCGAATTGTAGTTATTAAGAAGAAGGTCTTACCAATCGAGCCAAGTCAATTTTATTGACTCTACTCGATTGATAAGACCTTCTTCTTAAAAATTTGTTTTTGGTTATTTGATGAGCTACAAACAAATAATTCAGCACGAATAACGCAGATGGAATAACTAATTTAGGTGATTGATAATCAGACTACCATGAAAAGGTCCGAATTCTTCCAACGTCTGTATACAAAATGTGCTTCTCATTGAATGTTCTCTATTTTCTGATGAATACCCGTATGTGTGTATTTCTACGACCGATTCCATGTATTTCGATATCAAAGTATATCAATCTCTGTCCTGCACATGTCGACGGTCTATGCACGCGTGTGCTTCTAGCCGCATTCAACTGTGCCAGGTTTAATCAATATTGATAAAATAATATATATCAACGTGAAATATGGGTATAAACAAGTAGTAACAGACGATCAAATCCTTACACAGAATATTATAGCGATACGGTATAGACGGCTATAGTTATACCCGTGAAATAAAACTCGCCAAATGCGAAATGGGTGCGGTGTTCTTGTCGTCGGCACTCCCAGTCATAATTTGTTACTGAAACAACTCAACGGAATGAGTCCGTAGTCATTTTCCTTTTAACCCTGTAGTTCAGAAATCTATTTCACCTTTGACTATTCGGCAAGTTCAAGCGATTTCTCTTATATGTATGTATTTCGCGTATCGTATATGTGTATGTATATATAGGATATCCTAGAATTAGCCGTGAATAAGCGGAAGCTGGTGCGTCCCTGACTTTATACAACACTACGGGCATATGAATACACGTAAATAATTCATTCGACAATAGATTACAGGTAAGGCAAGACTCCATGTCTTCATGATTGGTATATAGGATTGGTAAATTCGATAACGGATCGAGATATCGATTTGCTGTGAAATGCATATGCAGTCCCGCATACACGTGGACATCTTGCATAATAACCTGAAAGAATTTTTGGGTTCAATGGTGGAACATATACGGCAATGTTCTTGTTTATTATTGAACTAGCAGGGGAATTATAGTCTGATATAATCGGTACATTTTAATTATTGCATATTAAAACGCCGTGCTTTGAATAATGTATCAATTTATAAATAGAATAACGTATCGCATTATAAATAGATGCGGATGACGTAAATTGTCTTTATCGGAATGATCACGAAACAAATTTCACGTGGAAAACGTATGTTACTGACCTTTTGTACAAGATTTTATACGTAATGATTAACCGCAGCTTAAGAAATATATGTGTCTTATGTGAATTCGAGGAAACCACAGGAACTTCTGCTATAGGTATTACGAAAAAAGTTGTTAAACGCGCTGAAGGATAATTAAGGCGATGCAATAGTCTTCTTTTATCGATCGAGACTGTCTCTTTCCCATTTTTCGATTTATCGACAAACTAACGAACGAAATGAATTCAAATTATGAGAATACTTTGCTCGAGTGGTGGTAGAATGGTGAAAAGCACCTCACACAAAAAAATATTTTATTTTTAGCGCGGTTAATGAGATGTTTTCATATTTTTCTCCCTTACATATTTTCATGCAATAGTATTGTAAGACATAAATCTATCGTAATTTTGGAGTGGACCGAAGTGTTTCATTGCAAATTAAGTTTACCATAAAATAATGCTTAATGCTAAGTATAATAATTCATGTTTAAACAATGAAATCACCACCTCGATCTGATTGACAGAAGAATTAAACATCGTTCTAAATCAAATCAAATTATATTATGGTTTCGAATCATTAGCATTCCACTTTGGAAAATGCGTATATATATTCATGTCGCAAGAACTTTGAAGTTTTCGATAAAAATATTTGAAAAATAATATCGTACGGCAGGCTTACACTGAAAAATGGATTTCATTTGTGTTTTTCAATGCTTTCTCGGGTTTGCGCTCCATCAAAGATATTTTACGAAACAGGCAAGCTGATAACTTCTCGAACAAATATTGATGTGTTGATAATTCATTTTAACAGCTTTCTACATGGTGAAAATATACTTCTGACGAGTAGAAAAAAACAAATGGTGCGATTGTCGCACAAACAAACGGATCTGGTTCGGAAAAATCCATAACAAACTGTAGACATAGTAAAAAAAAAAAAAACTGTAACTATGCCAATAAGTCGCAAAAAAAATCTACATAGGTATGTCGATTTCCGAAAGAATGACTCATACGGAAAATCAATTACCATTTGTGATAAGATGTCGATAATGTCGGTATCTCTGATAACTAAATTGTAAAAAACCAAAACAAAAAAAAACAAATAACTTGCGGCATCGTCTGTCTAATTTAAAATCAGATGCAGCTTCCACAAGTTAAATATCTTTCCATAGCTTTATTTGTTGTGGAAATAATCGCTCAAAAAGATATGAAATAAGCGGCCACCCTCTAGACATATGCGTCGCAACAAGTGAGAAAAAATTGTCCCATACTTTAGAAACCGTTAGAAACGATCGAAACAAAACAAAAATAGAACTATACAATGATGATGTTTTTTAAGTTGAATCGCGGATTCCGAAAATACACATTTTGTCATCACAGCCACAGGTTGCATCCGAAATTATTGACGATGCAAATATACAAACGGCAGAGCGTTATACAGCGCGTTCACGACGTAACGTATAATAACATAACCTGACCTAACCTAAACGGTTACAAGATACGCTCGCTAACCTGAAAGTTGAAAGAAACCAAAACACTCACCATTTCCGAATCGAGTAGTAACAGCGACTAGACCGTGATACACGTGTCGGTAAATTTTCAGCATCACACGAGCATCAAATAACTGTAGATACCGTTAAAATCATCCGTTTCGAATTCGGTGTGTTTTCGTTATTATTAGGAACGAAGACTAGATACTAAATAATAAACACAAGGCGCACACGGCATCGACGTGGAGATACGTTAAGGTAGTATGAGCAGGTGAGCCCAGGTAGCTGCTATTCTTTTTACAGTACAACGGGAGGCTCCTACTTTATCGATGGCATACAGGTACGTACGCGTGAGGGCTCGAACGGCTATACGAAGCTAGCGAAGCAGCTATACTAACCAACTAAAGTTGCCGAGCCAGAAGACGCTGTGCTGGTAGGACAATCTCATTCCCTCCGAGAATCGTAACGGTCATATTCAAAATGAGAAAAAAAAATAAAAATATTACAAGATAAATTCTCAGCTCGATGTGAGCTCTGTATGAATTCGTACGCATCGCATCGACGATACTGGGCAGCGATAAACTCGACTGACTTCAACGAGTACACTATTATAACTTAAAATTTGACACAGCGATGCTCTTTGCAGTTCGAACTGTACAGCTGCGTCTAGCGGAACTCTCGTCTGGGGGCTATTTTACGATACAGACGTATCTTTGTTATGCTGTTACATTGAGCACGTGTGTTCGCGTCGGAGAAACTGAGCCTGACTATCAAAATACTCGAAAGTTGGATGCTTCAAAATTAGGAAGTTGCAGGTTTTTGTATCACTAGAGAGGAGTCGAAAATAATATAATTACCGATGACTCATCGTCAACGAAATAACGTTTAGAAATACCATTTAGGTATTCATCGTCAAATATCCGTATCTTAAAAACAACAAATAGGTATATGAAAATTACAGCTATTTTAAGACCTTGGAATATGAATGCTGTTCTGTTCTCACTTAAAATTACCTTGAAGTAAATAGTATACCCATCTTTAAGGTCTGTCTACATCAGAACGGTCGAGATCGCGTTGGCGGGGGTGTGTATGTACATTACAGTTTGTATACGCTTTTGTAGCCACTCTGGTGTGGGCGAACCCTGACTTCGTTGTACATTAATCTTTGCTCGATATCGCATTCGGCGAGACTGATCATGGGCACCACTAGCAGCAATGGAACTATCCCGATATTTGTATTGTTCGTACAGGGTGGCCACAGCCACGGAAAGCCTGCAAAAGTCAGGGAACTTCAAAGAGGTCGGGGAAATCATGATACATTCAGGGAACTTATTCAGGGTTATTCATTGTAAAGTAAAAACAATAAAATATCAATAATTTGTTCTTAAAATTTATGTATGTAGTACAACGACTTGAATATAGGTGTAATAACGTGACCGGATAAATGAGAACTAGGTCGTAATTCTCTACACATGACTCTCATTCAAAGTTTCACTGCCACGGTGAATTGAAATGAAATTTAAATGCATGAAAAGCAGACTTTCCGTTACTTCACGATGATGGAGGACAATTACGGCTTACAGCTGTACCGCAAAATCTCGAAAATTCAGGGATTTTTTTGTGTCCAGATACTCGTGGCTAGCCTGTTATAAACATTTAGAAATGGACCGCGCACAGCCCGCTTTATTGGTAGTAGGGATATGACGAGTAACCAGGAAAGCGTCGACGATCAATATGCATTAGAGTAAGAGAGAAGGGAAGATACTCTTCCCGGGGGTCGACTAGCTGTTCCGACCGGAATATACTACAGAGCGCTTCTTTCCGAATGACATGATATGGTCGGAGCGTGATGCAAGTCAAATGGAGAGAGTAGATTTACGGTCTCTTACTTTCGAAGTGCGATCATTTTCTTACTACTCGTCTCTCTACTATCCCTATGTACGTCTGACTCTGAAAATGTCGGATTTAATTTGTGCTTTTCTTTGCGAAATGTATATGAGACCTTTTCAAACTGGACCAACATTCTAAAAGAAAAAAAAAAAAAAAAAAAAATGTATCTGATCCGAGACGGTCAGGGTCAGATTCGTTCATGTGTATCAGCGAGTCATGTAGAACCCTGACTGGCCTTACGAATAATTATTTAAAGATATGCGAATAAAAATGTGATTGCCGAATTATCGATGATAGTTGCGTGTCTTCTTACAATTAATTGCGAGGTAATTACCCGCGCGAATAACACATTAAAATTATTTGAATATCTCGAGGAATAAAAGTTTAGAGAAACATCTCGTGGCGCCATCCGTCTACGGTTTGCTCTATCTTCGGTGACGTTCACGCTGTAGGAATGAGAGTTGAGCTGACGATGGTATTGTCATAGATTTATAAATGCGGTCGTGGTAACAATCTACTAATTACTAGAGAGGCCGGAGATCTGCGCATCTCTTGGTGGGCATTACAAGCCACCTTTCGGATCGGGACCGAATGATTGCCGCCGATATATAGGAGTGGATCCATCTACCCTTCTCGCGTCTCTTCTACGTTCTTATCGGTATTTCAGTGTCCACTTGCCGGATGAATCAGTAGCAGTGTTATCGACGGTGTGATGCTCTTCCGTTTTTGAAAACGGTTTACCCGGCTAAACTAAGTCAAAAAGCAGGTAGCAACACTCAGTTATAATTATCGTGTCTCAGTTTTGAAACCAATCTCATCAATTTTCGAAAGATTTGTACTCATCTTAATGCATTAGTTGAATAAGGTTTATTGTTTTGTATAAATATAGTTATTCGGGATTTTTTATCTCGAAAACTAATTATTCAATTCAAATCGGGTTTCGTTTATTTGAAAGGGTGTACATTTAGGTACGTCCGCAATTTTTTTCATTATCATCGAACCACTAGGAGCGCCGTTGTCGTGGCTGGCGTCAAAGGTGATTTTCGCTGCAGCGGCTTGCAAATACCAAGTTTCCGAGAACTGGATTGATCTTAAAAAAAAAGAAGAACCAATAGATTTTCAAAACATAATATGTAACGCAAAACTTGTCGTAGGATTTTTTTTTCGAATTTTTTTCATGAAATAGCGACTGTCTGAACTTTTCGCCCGAAATTTCGTCAAAAAATTTGACCTTTCTAGTTCAATAGAAAAAAAAGTAGTGGTTTAGAAAAAAAAATCCTACGACAGCCTTTTGATAATGTATCCAAAAACATTGTGTCTAAATTTGAAGAAAATCGGTCGAGCCGTTTTCGAGATATCTTGGTATATCTTCGCGTTCAAAGTTTGGCAAAGAATTGCAGCGCCTGGTCTTGAAACTGTAATAAAATGAAAAAAAAACATCGATTTTCAAAAAATTCTAAACGTATGTAACCCCTTAAAAAAGCAGACAACAAATTCAGATTCGGAATACATTAAATTATTATGAGTCTACATTGTGTTGGTCATAAGGCGTTGGTGGTTATACGGTAAAACTTACACGTCGCATTTATTCTTACTGGAAATTTTCGTGGATGCTAAATGTAGAGAACTAAAATCACCTGCATTTAGGCAACTTGAAATACTTTATGCTCACATTTCCACGCCCTACAAATGGCAACTTGTTAAACACTGCTGCGGTGTACAAGGCGACGACAGTAATGGTAGGTTTATGCAGTGGTCCTGACCGTAAAAACTTAAAGATCAACCAATGAGGAGGCTCGTCCAGCTGCATGCAATCCTTCTGATTGGTTGATCCTTGGGTTTTTACGGTTAAGACCACTGCATAAACCCGGCATTACCGGGGACCCGAATAGAGACACGGAACAGTGGCCCCCATAGTCTGATGTAAATTTTAACCAGTATTTCCAACTTCATGTTATGAATTTATGAATATTTTATTCTAGAGAAGCTTGTTTTATGTCAAATTTGCGAATCACTGATTAATGATCAGCCAGCCGAAATAGTTAGATTATGGCTTCCATCAATAGCGATGTAACACAGATTTCTATAAAGCTTTGTATGTGCAAATATCGAACGATAAACACGTATTCAATCCGGCCTTGACATTTCATCGCACAGAGATTCTCTCGGCTTTTGTAAAGTTCATGCTATCCAAATCATTTTAGCAATGCAAATGAGTCAAGAGGATCAATACAGCATAGGGGGTAAGGTCAGCATTATTTTTCTGGACTTTGATCACTGATTAATTCTATTTTTTTTTTTAAATTATACAGTTGAGAATTGAAAGTGAGAGCTAGCATATCTCAATCTGGACATTATCACTCTCAAAAGGCCACTGTTGACCTTTTACGAATAACAACGAAGGGATTTCTCTTTGGTCGATTTGTCCAGGAAGTACAAAAAATACCGTTCAAACAATCCGAATGTTTTAAAGCTAGTGTTTTTTTTTAAAGAACATTCTGTAGGACAACTTCTCAAATTTCTTGTATTCGTACGAAATTTAAAAAGATACAAAATCTTCTAAGATTGAAAATGAATTGATTTTTATTTACAATACTCGATACAAAACGTAGCATATTTTTTGTAGTTTTTATTTTATCCAGAATTCCAAAATTTGTACTATGCAGTACCTTCTCATGTCTCAAAAAATCAATCCGCGTAATCGATGGGATCAATTTACAAAAATTCTTGCAAAAAGTGATCGAGGACTTTCTGAGGGTGGAAATCTGTAGCTTGAGACAAAATATGACTTCTATAGGTATAATAGTTCAAACATTTTTAGTTAATTATATTGTTGAAAATAATTGGCTAACTAATTATTTCACAACTGGAGACAAAATTCGTACAAAAATGTAATTATTATATTACGAATTAAAAATTCTCTGTTAAAATTTCAAACGCGTTAAGGAAGCTCGTGAAGAAGTTAAGGGGGGATTTCCGTGTAAACCTTTCGAAAAATCGATTAATTTTTTTGCATTTTCTTATAGTACAAGGGTATAAGTAGTCTTAGTTGCAGCTGCTCGTTTCGGACTATAAAAAGAAGATATACCGGAAACCAGCATTCTTATGAAACAAGCAGAAGTTTCATGAGTGCATCAGTAGCAAAGTTACGAAAAGAACGGGTGCCGAAGAAATTCCGCAAGATATACAACACGGTTACTGTGTACTGAGTTTTTTTTGTTTTTGGCGGCAATCAGCGCGTCTGTCATTCGCCATTAAGACCATTAAACCATTAAAACCTCATGGAAATAGTACGAAAACTTTTAATGCGTTTTTTTGAAAAGGATGTTTCTTCGAATCGGTACTGCACAGCATTTCTCGAGAACAAATGGACCGACTGATCTGAAAATTGATGTGCGTCTGTAGTAAACGGTTTCCAGTAAACTGAACCTCAAAAAAGATCTAAATTACGAATATAATTTTTTTTTACGACTCGTTGAAGTACAAAAATTTTGGGTAAAACTGATAGTCAATGTTCGCATGTCACCATTAAAAAAAAAAAAAATTTCAACCGATCAAACAGGTTCAGTGTCTCACTACACTCATACAGATCAAGAATGTTTCTAGTTTTTTTGTTTCAGATCCATACAACGTCTGCAACCCTGTGTACCAGTAAGGGTTGTTTTTCATGCCGCACTGTGCGGGACCGGCCAAAATATGTATACTCAAGATTTTTATTTTTTCGAAACTATTGTGTATATTGTTAGAATATCAATAAAATATTACCTCCAAGATTTCTGCGGCTGCAGAAATGAACTTTGGCCACCCATAGTTCCGAAACAGTCAATCGGTCCTAGAGAAAACTTTGTTGCACGTTTATTTTTTGTTTTGTTTTTTGCGACAGCCATAATCTAGATACGCATTTTCTCGTTTTTGTTACTTTTTTTTTTGTATCGATTCATCTACTTAGACCTGGGTTCAAATTTTTTTTTCCGAATAACGAGCGAGTGTAGAGCGTGCGAGAACAATTATCAGCTAATTAACAATAAAAGTTCGGTTCAACGTTGGAATATTATAATTGTAATACACATCGAAGCCTCGGAGCATTGAGTTGGATCGAGTACCATATAACACTCTAGATGCATCGATTGAAAAAAAAAAAAAAATGCGTATCTGGATAATCGATAAAGCAACAAAAAACGTCAAACAAAGTTTCCTCTTGGAACGTCCGTTTTGGAGCTACGGGTGGCCGAAGCCGCATTTCGTTGAAAAAGAGGTCTAGATTAGGCCGAGGCTTAATGCATTTTTTTATCTTTTTTCAAGTTCGCTGGGCGAAAATCACTTTTATATATTTTAAAAGCTATGCGGAAACTTCGCTGTGATCTGTAGGATTGATTCTTCCCGTGCCTCAACGCACCTGAAGTTTTCCATAGGATTTACACGTGAAAAACCGGTTAAAACGATTATCTTCCAAAAAACCACGGAAAATCATGAGATTTTTCTTTCAAATATATCATTTTTGATATATTTTGAGCCGCTGAATCGACTGGGATGATCTGTTTCTTACTGAATCTGCGAAAAAAACAGCTATGAGCATTAAATGCCGAATATCTTGAAAATTCGAGAAAAAAGGGTAAAATAAATGGTTTTCAATGCTTCTAATGATTCAACATTACGAAATATTCTTATTTAAAACCTGTATTCAGATGTATTTCAACCCGCTAAATCAAATGAGACCATTAGTTTTCAGTGATTCGACGAAAAAAAAAAGTTATGGGTATAAAATGCCAAATTTATTGAAAAATAATAAAGAAAAGGAACAATTGATTGTTTTCAATGTTCATAATGATAGAAAATTATGACATTGTTTTTGATATATGTTATTCGATACATTCTTATATGAGTACATTATATCTTATAAAGTTTCTGAATAAAAATATTCACATAAAAACAATCACTGGAAAACATTTTGATTTGCGCGTATTGCAGTAGGTAGTTTTATTATTTTTTTCTCAGTATGTAATGTTTTTCAGTGATTGATTTTATGGAAATATTTTTATTCAGAAAATTTACAAGGTATAATATGTACTCATAAGAATCCGCGCGTCAAAATGTATCGAATCACATATATTATGTATGTATAAAAGAGAATGTCATAACGTTTGCTCATTATAAACATTGAAAACCATCAATTGTTCCTTTTCTTTATTATTTTTCAATAAATTTTGAATTTTATACCCATAATTTTTTTTTTTTCGTGAATCACTGAAAACTAATGGTCTCATTTGATTTAGCGGGTTAAAATACATCGGAATACAGGTTTTAAATAAGAGAATTTTCTCATTTTGAATCTCTAGAAACATTGAAAACCATTTATTTGACCCTTTTTTCTTGAATTTTCAAGATATTTGGCATTTTATGCTCATAGCTTTTTTTCCGCAGATTCAGTAAAAAACTGATGATCTCATTCGATTCAGCGGCTCAAAATATATCGAAAATGATATATTTGAAAGAAAACTCTCATGATTTGCCGTGGTTTTTTGGAAGACATACGTTTTAACCGGTTTTTCACGTGTAAATCTCATGGAAAACTTCAGGTGCGTTGAGGCACGGGAAGAATCGATCCTACAGGTCCCAGCGAAGTTCGCGCATAGTTTTTAAGGTATATAGAAATGATTGTCGCCCGGCAAACTCGAAAAAAGATAAAAAAAATTATTAAGCCTCGGCCTAGTCTAGATGCATCGACACAAGAAAAAAAAAACGTGCAACAAAGTTTTTTTTTTTTTTTTCTTCAAATCCAAAAATCACTTCACTTATATAAGAGTTTAAAAAAAACGGCATTGTATTCTTATGGCAGACAACCTTCTTGATTTCTTGATCGCAAATTTCACTCACTTGAAAACAAGCTGTTCAATTACGATATCAGCTTTTGACAATAACTACTTTGTGATTTATGGTTATCCGTATACTGGATACGGGATCGTCTATGCTAGCATATAGGGGCGATAAAAACATAGAGTGCCTAATTGAAGCATCGCTATCTTTCATCTGTGGGAATACCACCGTGTGCGTCAGTGTGCGTTGCCTGCAATAAGGATCACTAGATACTATTTGAGCGCATGCTTCACGGGGTTACCGGTTACGGAATAGTACTTGGCCATTCCTATAGACAGCGTGCTTGGTAGTTTCTCAAAAATGGCGATGCTTCAAATCGGTACACCGCTGCACTGATCTCTATACTAACTGAATAGAGAATGTAGCCTATTGTTTTGGGATCCTCAACTGCATTACGGTTAGCACACACAAAAGCCCGTACCCAGCAGTCGCCTCTGATTAAGGGTTACTTTTAACCATAAGGCACTTATAGAGATAAAGGCGCCTCTAAAGTCGAATCCAACTCTGTGTTAAACCTTATGGCCAAAAGGGACCTTTAGTTAGAGGCGACTGCTGAATACGGGCCTATGTCTATACATAATGCGTTAAATAGTTTAAAATGTATGAATCTAATTCATCCGATTTTAATCGAAGGAATCCAATTTCAATAAAAATGAATAAATACATGAATAGAGGAATGCATGTCTGTGTACATCGACCACTACAGCCACCATGATCCTAACTGCTCTGGATTGATTCTGTCATTACATAGTTTAAATCGGTCTTAATACAGCAATTAGGTCTGCTTGCTTAGAAAGCAGGCGCGGGCGGTTAATAGTGATATACGGTCGGGATGCTGAAGAGGACCTATAATAGCGCTGCATATGTTACATAACCGCCAAACGCTCGACTAGATTTGGACTAATCCTGGTAGAAAAACATGCTATCTCCTATATCAACCACGGAATATCATGTTTTTCCACCGAGGCGTCGATTCGTCAACCCCGTTCACTCCAAAGATTCCAACTTGTGCGTGAATTGTTCTTAAGAAAAAAAAAATAAATAAAATACTGAGCAGTATTCCGAGCCACTGTGCTAAAATTGTGTTATCAATAAATTCGTAAATTCTTCGAAAATACCCTCGAAATATAAATCTCTCGTCGAGAAAGAAGTTCGCAGATACAAATGCAACGGTGAAATTTTCTTGAACGATCTATAAAAAACGATAAAAACAATTTCAATTTTATAGGTCACTTATTTCCCGTGAACATTCAATGACCGAATAGAAAATGGCGTTAACTTCCGGTAACGATTAGATAACATCGTTGATAAGAGGCCACTACAAGACGTGTGACATCGTATATTTTGAAACAATCAGCTTTTCGAGTCGTTGAACGATTGCAATTATGCCATATGACACATCGTGAACCGTTCTTCGGGTCGCGGGCTCATTGTCAGCTGTCTGCAGAGTACACTTTATCTTTTCAACTAATGACAAAGGTAAATTGAAATTATGGCTAGACGGCAATTAAGCGTATGCCAATTTTACATCTAAAGATCAGTAACTAGCAATCAACCACCAACGCGTTCACTGAGTTACACTTGCCAATTGTAATGATTCGTATATACAAGGTGGAGCTGTATGCGATGACCCAAACAGAAGCTCGAGCCTCGATTAGCCTGTTATCACTTCCGGTATAATGTGCTGGACAATAAAATATCTATCCTTGTTGTTAATCTGGAAACCCGTTGACAATGAATATTCATTTGAACATACGCATATACGGAACATAAGGCCTTCTAAATAAATATATACGGCGTAAGGTTGACGTTGACGCGACTTTGATCGGAAGGACGCAAGAAATTCACCCTGATAACCCGCTCGCGCGTATATAAATATACTTGACGAATATATTTTCTATGATTCTATTAATGTTTCGCGTCAAGCGGGTGTTACCAAATGCAAGTTAAGCCATTATTTACGATATGAAAACTGTGTCAATTACTTTTTAACAGCGTAATTTTCCCAAGGCAAATCGATCCTGGCCTGTTTTAAATATCAACATTTTATTTTTTACAACATTGAAAGAGATACTGGCAGAACGAAACGCTAGTTTTTTTCATTTTTATTTATATTTTCAATAACGTAAGATGCGATAATGACAGAAACGTGAAAAGTGGTTCATCTCTACACGCTGCGAGGCTCCCATATTGTCCTGAAATATTTCACAATTCCCGTACCGCGAACTTGGAACCAACGTACCACCGTCAGCTTACCCTAATGACTATCAGAGGATGAAATTACCCCCTAAAATTTTTTTACCTGGTTTTTACATCCCATCGAATAATTTTAGTAAGAGTCTGAAGGACATTCACTTTTAGACATTACAACTCAAAATTCTAATTGCGGATAGGAAGTTCAATATACAATAACATTGTCATGCGATCATCTGCGTAGAATAATCGGAATCTGAATGATGGAAAAATTATTAGAGCAATTGCTTGCTATGTTATAGCCATTTTTTCCAAATTTGTATCCTATTTATGTGAGCTCTAAAGGACCTGAATAATCTTAATATAACCAGCAATTGAAATTTCGAAATTTCCGTTACTCGTGTAAAGCTCAAATATTCCAAGCCTACCAAAATATTGAAGAAAAAAAAATTGTATAGATGTCTTCGTGCATCAATTTTTTCGTGGAATAAACCGACTTTTTCGAGTTCAAATATAGCTTTTATCCGAAGAACAAAAGCGAAGTTATCACATCGTTACGTCAGATGATTCTAATCGCAATGACAGGTTTTATATTAACGAGCTGACGTCAAAATTATCACCCTTACACATCCGATACTTAGAGTCTTCTCGTAAAGCTTATCGACGGATTCGTTAACGTTAAAATATTCGTGCAAACTGAGGGTCAGAAAATATTTATTTATTTTTATTTCTTACATTCCTTTCTATCGAAAGCTTTTTCAATAATTGGATATTAAATAAGGCACCTCATTATTAAATTTACCTCGATTTTAACACACCGGATACCTTCGCACATCTAAAATTATAGGGACCGTTGAACAGTCCGAAAACCTAGAATTAAACAATTATACTTTTAGAACAAATGGACTGTTCGTGGCCAAGCATTTCGTCACCGAAAATCTGTTGCCTCCGGAATCTAAAGGTCCAATAGACAAATCCTACCAAACATTTACACACCAATTATTTATTTATTCGTTAATTTATCTCCGGGATCTCCATCCGTTAAATAATAATTGGACACTATTTTCCAAGTCCTAATCTCACGAGATTAACTTTCCTACCTGCGAAGGTGAAAATCTTTGACTTGCTATACTGCTACCGAATTTAAACCAAAACATAAACGAGTAGTGAAAGGGACCAGTTTATCTAAATCGGTGTCATTCTTATCGCAAAACATGCAGTTCGGACCTTCGTCTTTTGTATTTGACTGCACCGCCAACACCCCCAGTGAGTTTTCACGACTGAGCTTTTTAAATCGATGCTCTGTCTATTCGGCGTTTCAATTTGACCGGACAAAGTTTATAATCACTTCTCGGTTATCGTTTGTCGTTAAATCGACGATGTTTTGACATCTGTAGAACGTATAAAGGTATAATTTATTGAAATGATGGACGATTTGTATAACCCACGTGTGTGTGTATATATCAAAGTCACGATGATATCAATAAAATTTTTACGAATTCGGATAACAATCGCATCGATAGCCTAACGACGAGGTAAAAAATATATGTATATATAAAAAAAAAAAAGAACGGAAGTGTTGAGTAAATAAACAATGCAACGCTGATAACAACGTTGCCGAGTAGAGAAATGGTGGGGCATGTGATGCGGAATATAAAGTGGCCTCAGATCAAGAGGAATTCAGTCACACGCTGCCATTTGTCATGTCGATGGACGAAAATTGTCAGCTAGACATAAAATTAGAGTACATACGAAGTAAACGTGTGTTATGTTCGTTGAAGCGTTATAAAATGTCGAGGTTTTGCATTCTCGTCGCAGTTCTCATCACAGTGTCAAATTCAACATTTTTTAGGTATACTTACATGTTTACTGTCGCCTTCCTTGCAGTAGTCCAGTATTCGTTTTCGCACTGATGACTCGAACGATAGGGTGTATAAATATAAATCCCAGGCGCAATTCACACGCGATTCATTACATTTTCATTACCAGTATACTAAACGACAACCTTGTTCAGTTCGATACAGGTGCACGCCGCCCTGGGGGCTTCAAGTCACGCTTTAAAGTTTTACTGGAATGTTCCTACCTTCATGTGTCATCAGTATGGGATGTTTTTCGACGACGTTACTAGCTTCGGAATACAACAGAACAGAAAGGACCAGTTCCGGGGCAATGAAATAGCAATACTTTACGATCCGGGTGCTTTTCCGGCCTTGTTGAAGGACGATTATGGTAAGCGGCGTGGGTCACGTGTCAACTTCGGGGTTTTAAATTTGAAAGAAAAAAAGAAAAGCTAAGAAAAGGAAAAATTGAACTGGTCATAATTTCAGGACACACTATGAGGAGAAACGGAGGTGTACCTCAGGAAGGCAACTTGACTTATCACCTTGAATTTTTTCGGGCACACGTGAACGAGCAAATCACAGATGTCAATTTTTCGGGACTGGCAGTGATCGACTTTGAGAGCTGGAGGCCCATCTTCCGACAGAACTGGGCCTCGCTCGCACCCTATCGCGACTTGTCAACGGAAATTGAAAGAGCCAGGCATCCGTTCTGGGATAAGAACCGCATAACACGCGAAGCGACAAGGCGATTTGAAAAAGCAGGTCGTTTGTTTATGGAGGACACCTTGCGGGTCGCACGAACTCTCAGACCCAGAGCCTCCTGGGGCTACTACTCATACCCTTACTGCTACAATTTGACACCAAATGTTCCCACGGCTGATTGTGATCCAAAAATGTTTCAGGAGAATGACAGGTATTTGATAGACATTAAAATACTCGAGGGAATTACATCCCCACGATCGAATATAACTGTAAATTTAAGTTTAAACAATACATTCAGTGTCCTGATTTCGAGATCCATTATGATCGATAATCTTAGTGCTAAACGAAACTAGTTCCAATGGACCACAGCACCGGTTGACTTTTCTTCCGAATGAGTATCGATACGTCGGATGAAACGGCGGAATAAAATTTCCTAACGCAGTGGTGACGCCATTCGCGATAATTGTCAATAATTGTTATAATTGAAGTGTTGAAATTACTTCGCGGAAAAGTTGTGAGTTAAAGTTAGGAGAGTAAAAAGTAGCAACTACTATACTGCGCATGTCATTCGTTCGCAAATCAAAGACAAAGTAATAAATTACACTTATTGTTAGGTATTCGTTATGATGCACATTCATACGTGGAAAATTTATATTTAATCAGTGGTACTTGATATAATTTGCAGACTTTCTTGGATGTTCAACTTGCAGGATGTTATTTTGCCATCCGTCTATCTCAGGGCAAGTTTAAATAAAAAGGAACGAATGGAACTCATAAGCGGAAGAGTTAAGGAGGCTATAAGAGTTTCAAACAGATCCAAGCAACCTCCAGTGCTTCCATATTTTTGGTACAAGTATCAGGATAAAAAAGACGGCTTTTTGGAAAGCGTAAGTGTTTCTGAGCTACTGTTAAGAGTCAATCAGCATCACGGAACAAAATCGTATCATGAATCCCTGATCATCTCTCTGTGAGAATTTTATGTTTATCGGAAATTAAATATGGAAATTTCAAAATTGTGTACACACCTATAAGAGTGGAGCCAGCGCACGAGTAACTTCTGCATGCATGTGTAAATCCGTCTTGGATGAGTTGTTGCCCATCTGGCATATCTGTCTTGAACTACGCACGCCGTTCATCTACTTGCCTTTGATAACGAGACGGTACTAGATATCGAAATGGAATGAATCAGAGCTTCCTCGTCCTAGAGCCAGCGATCACTAGCAATGAAACAACATTTACAAATGTCTTGATCGTAAAATGCTGACGTCAATTCAGTCAAAGAAATGCCAACCTCTTCCCGGTCAAATCTTTACAGCTCCGTGAGAAAAAAAAATCGTTTATGGAAAATTTCTTCGAAAATTTGTAAAAAACCTTCTTTGCGCGGTAGAACTTTTTCAAATTGTTCCAGATATGAAACAGTGGCAGGGAAGAGGTTGAAAAAAAAAGAATTCTTTCCCTCATAAAATATATACCTGTATCCAAATTTTTAAATAATTATGACGAATATATTGACAAGGGTTTTATACGCGCGTTTTTCATTCTTACAGGACGATTTGCACAATGGTTTTATGACGATAAAAAACTCGGGAGCAGATGGCGTAGTGTTATGGGGCAGCTCTAACGACCTTAACACGAAACCGAAGTGTCAAGCGTTCAAGGATTACCTGGCTGAAACTCTAGGTCCAATTGTCTGGAAATTTAAGGTGGGAAGATCTCCGGTCCTGGAGAATACTGAAGATGAAGAGGTTGCTAGCACGTCGATTGGACCGGCTATAACAAGTGTGAATGTGAATGGTGAAGAAAGTGAAAGATCTACGAATACTAAGGACAATTTTGTAACGGAAATCGTTTGACGTCTCTGACGACGAACTTTTTCGATGTTACGTAAATTTATTGACCTCGTGTTTGAAGTCATTGCACATTATGGGGAGCGCGCACAATAAAGTCGGTACAACGAACAGTTGAATATGCTTCGTAAATAAATTAGTCTCTTCCGTCAATGTTACGTTGGCTGAATTGCGGTGTTCGAGTTTATTCATTCGGTCGTTTGTCCTTTGTTTGTTTATGTGTGTAATAATGTATGTACATGTGGGTAAATAGTATGGATATACGTATTTATATTTATAACGAATCGCAAGTGAACCGGTGTGACCACTTGATCGACAATTAATTCGTGTACAATATAAAATGACCATTTGGGTGGTCGTTAGAAATAAAAATTTCCGCGCCGCCCCCCAAATCAACTCTAAATAAATAAAAACTAATCGTGTAATTTTTTCAGAATTTTATTTTATCATCAAACCCTTGACCAGAGAGGATGAATTTTTACTTTAAAATGCACGGGATTTCGCGGTCTTTTCAGTTATTATTTTATTGCACGACTAATGATGGGCCTAAAAATTAGAAATTCTCACAAATTAGTCTACTAGAATGCTGCTGCGTGGAAAAAAATTGCCGCCTCCCTACCCTCAAAATTTTGTATGGGTTATCCCATGCCAATATGATGATTTTTTTTCCAATTTTATCGAATGTTGCTCAAAAACATTGAAAATATATGTTTCCCGATATTTTTCGGTTTCTTCACATTTTGCATTTTGTCATTATATTGGCATGGAATAACCCATACAAAATTTTAATGGCAGGGGAGTGGCAATTTTTTTAGACACAGCAGGATTCTAGTAGACTAATTTGTGAGAATTTCACATTTTTAGGCCCATAGTTAGTCCTACAATACAATAATAACCGGAAAGACCGCGAAACCCTGTGCATTTTAAATGGAAAAGTTCATCCTCTGTGGTCAAGGGTTAAATCTTGGAATAAAATTCTGAAAAATTATACGTTTAGTTTTTATGTATTCAGAGTTGATTTGGGGGGTGGCCCTAAGATTTTTATTTTTGACTACCACCCTAATGACCATATATTGAATAATATGATTTAATTTAATTGGAATAAAGAACTGTAATAATTATTTATGAAATCGACGCTTAAATATTTATATATAATCATTTCCCACCCGAGTAGAGAATTTGTTGGCTGGACGTTTGTGAAATCTGAAGGCGTTGTACTGGGAATCGATCAATCCATTTCAGAGAAAGAACGGGGTTAATAAATCAGAGACAAACGCTGTTAGTGTGTTGGTATTATAATACTGTCTGTACAGTTCGTCACTTTGCGTTTGATTAATTCGAAATCGATCCACTGCAACTCGTAGCTAAGGATATATATCTACCTACCTACCTACCAACCAACCAACCTACCTTCGTGTAAAAAGCAAAAGAATTGCTATTAATCATGGTCGTGTAAAATAAAAGTGAGAATCCTATGACGGGGCGCGGAAGCCGTATCACGCGAGACAAAATCGTTAAGCCGCGTTCACACCGGACGCCTTCTCTCCAATTCCAACTTCCACCCGGATTTTGTATATCTACGTGAGTACAAATTCAGGTAAAAGTCACATATTCATATAATAGTAACATTCAAATGCCGTGTGTATTCGAATAGCACCGAATTTAATACCCACGGTTTGGCTGTATGCGTAGACAGGCACTATACGATCCGCGCACGCGCGATAGGTGTGTAATGCGCATGCGCAAGATCTACGCGCGAGCCGACTGGCGCTTGTGAGAATCGGCACCGCGCCGTGACTGCCGTCCCGCTTAACCCTGGGGCCCGCGAAACGACGATTGGGCCTTGATATTAGACTTTGGCGATCGTAGGTCTGGTTCTTTTTTTTGGGGGGGAAACATGCTTAGCTCGGCTTGGCGTAAGGAAGGGCGCGCTTCAATGAATTGAGATAAATTTTATTTTGCCCTGCAGTGTAAAGTCGATCGATCTTCTCTTCACCTTGTTCGTTACGCACCCCCCGATCCTCCTACTCTCATCGCCATGGCCGACGACAATGCGGCGTTCAGTCGAACCTCGTGTAAAATGCACTTTAGCGTCAGGACAAGACAAGTTTTACTGGTTCGAGGTGTAAGGCCCCGGGCGATGTGGCTTTTTACAGTCTCCTCTATACAGTCTCTTCGGTACGGTCGTAGGTAGTCGAGATCGGGCCCGAGCCAGGAGAAGAGAGAACAGCACGCCGCCACCACCACGGGGCCGTAGAGATCTGCAGCTTGACCAGGCTCAGTCGGCTCCTGGCAGCCTCCGCGCGACGCAGCAGGGCCCCCGCTAAAAGTGCCGATTTTTATCGTATTACTACGATATAAAAAAAAAAAAAAAAAATCCCGATCTCTCATACGACATCGCGTATTCAATTGCGCCGAATCATGTAAACTGATCCTGCGCACAATCATCCACCTCATCATATACGCCTTGGCATACGCGTATGCACAGATGTCAATGCGTATAATTAAATGAATACATAAGTACACGTAGAGATTTAAAAAAAAAGATAAAAATAGAAAGAAAAAAGATAAAAATCAGCGAGTGCCAATCGGTTCGCGTTATAGAAAATTTCATCTGGTCTAACCGAAGCGGAGGGGGTATATGTATAGGATACCCTTCTTTTCAGGTGAGTTTGTTTCTTTATTTGTTTAACCGTAACGATTATATCTGTACAATCGTTTCGAATGGATATGTAATTTAAATCCTGGATCCTTGATTCGTGGATGACGTCATCGGCGATATTTACCGATTTTTTTTTGGAGAAGGCAAGCCTGATCGTGCACAAAATGTTTGCGGCTTTACCGAGCGGGTGGGGCGTATCTTACATACATGCGGAATACACCGATGTATACATACGTATACGCATCTCTCTCTCTCTCCGATGTTCTTTGCCGATTTTCCAGCAAGTTCCCCCCGCGCCGGCTAGCTTCTTACCTAGGGCAACGGCCGAGGAACGGGCGAGTAACACCTGCAGGATGTCTGATCATCGGTACGGAGAACTTTACAGGCTAGAGTTACGCACGCCGATCGGCAAGAGATCGTTCAAATTTTTTGTATCATTTGTAATTTTTTTTTGTTGGTTTGATTATTATTACTATTTTTCTATCTGTTTTTATAACTTCGAGTTTCGGCGGCGACGATACGTTACCGATCGTTATACAGAGTCCGTAAAAGATATCGTCTGATGCGTGTCCGCAACAGTGACTAACCCGCTCTTCTTCCGATAGATTTGAAATTCAAATTTCGCTCCGGTAGACGACGTGTACGCGCATAAATAAGTGCGTATACAAGTTACAGTCGTCTCAGTGTGTCGAGATGCACGGATTATTAACATACTTACAAATACGAGGCAGAGACGCATAATATTCCACGCGTATCGGCTATAACTGTGATTTGGTCCAGTCGGCAGACCCAAAGGTTTTTAATCTAGTCCGCGTCTTCGTATTACCCATTTTTTTTTTTTTTTTTTCTACCACGCAGACTCTGGACTGTCTGGTGTATCGCATTGCACTGTACAATCGTCTACACGAGGAAAAATCTTCTAGCGACATGTAATTGCATCCATATTTACACCTTTATACATCATAAATACCATACTGCGTCTCGAACAATAATATACTGCGGCTCGTTGCACGCAGGAAGCCGTAGTACTTCATATGGAGTTACAAGTTACGCGACAATTTGCAATCTGGGACAATGGAATGAAGTTTAGATGATTAGATAAACTACGGTATAGGAATGTTATCGATTCAATTACACGTTTCTAAGATCAAGGGTTAATTGGCTTGAATATAGAATAACAGTGAAAATTTTTAAACAATATATAACAGTAACCCTGGAATATCGCTAGATTTATAATTATATTTGATAAAGTTATTGGATCCGCAAAGAGTGTCCGAGAGCAGAAGAGGAGCCGTAGCTTTAGTTGGCTCAGAGATTACAAATGCAGCATCGCATTTCCCAATCATAAATATGTTAATCGCACGGTGCCCCGTGGCCCAAAGCGCGTGGGTGCCAGTTAATAAGACCGGACGGGATAAGGAAAACGCGGTCACGGGTAACAGACAAGGAAAGATACGTGGAGGGGCCCCGGAGAGTAGGACGAAGGGAGAAAAAGAGGCGGGCGGATAGGTGGAGTGAACAAAAAAAGGAAATATAAAACAAAAACAAAAGAAAAAAAAAAAAAGGCGACAACAGCAGGGAGGATGCCCCGAAAACACGGTCGACGTGTGGCGCCATCTCAACTTTTCTTATTCTCTTTCTGTTTCACCCATACTAATTCTTCGCGTAGGGGGGCCTTCGCTCGCCCAAACTGTGCCCTACGGGGCCCAAACGGGGACCGTAGGGGCCCGATCCTCGACGCTCGACGCCCGCGCACCGCATACACGTATCCCCGCGGTTTACACACATACACATGCATCCGAATGTAGGGAGAAGCCCGGTATCCTGGATCCTGGGCAGGAACTAACACCAGGAAACCCTCTTTATAGTTGGGTAGCGCGGAACAGATCGTTAAAATGTAATGACATTGTTGTTTTTAATGCCTGCCTCTTAAAAATGGGCGGGTTATACCGAGACTGCACATCTTTTTCCGGGCTTGTCTCGTATATAATAGGATCGCTTAGAAATAAATTAACCACCGTATATTACAGTGGCGAACCTATTACCGACACCTTCGTGAGAAAGGTCGTAACCTTTTCGATCAAGTTTACGCCGCGCCTTTCGGTATACATAGGAATGGGCAGTTATCATACTTCTTTATTTTATTTTACTTGATTCCGTTTTGTTTTTTCATCAATGTATTACGTATACCGTTTTGGTATTGTTTTTACTTTTGAACGCCAAGCATTTGTAACCTTCGCCTGTTCTTATTCGGTGATTAAGAAACGATGAGAGATTGTTACGAAAGGTTTAAAACCTACGCGCGTAGGTTTGTAACATCGTTACCAGCTCCTATATTTGATTGGTTTACACGGTTCAAACATTCCTTCTCATTGGTAGGTACAGCCTGATATTCGATTCTTAACGAGTATTTTTCATTCAACTTCCACGCTCAAGGTTCTCCTCCGCAGTGTACGAAAAATAATTATCGCTCGCGTGGTCTCTCGGCGAAGGAAAAAAAGAAAAGGAATCAAAACGACTCGCTGAAAAAATTCTTCCCTGGAAAACGGAAATATTGAAAAGAAAAAATATATATATTTTGTGAGGTCGAGACGTCCGTGTAACTTATAAACGTCGCTGAAAAAGACCACAGGCTTGAAGAAAAAAACAAAAAAAAAAAAAAAAAATCTCGTATCTCGTATCTCTGATCCTCTCCACACAGCCTTTATCGTTTTAAGAATCATCCGCTCATAGTAACTACACATACACGTAGGTATAATATACCACCTACGTGAGCGACGTAAGAAAGCTAATATATACGAGTGAGGCAGGTATTCCTCGAAGAACGCAAACATCAAAGCCGTCGGCAAATACCTCAGAATCTCATGAATGTATTTGTTTTCACGGGTATGTCACTCTCCGTTGCCGCGCTTCTGCAGTTTCTCGTATATTCGTAGCAAAACTCTCGTGTATACGTATTCGTGTGTGTGTTGGTACGTGTGTATAATGTACCTACCTACCCACGGTACACTTATTATCACCGGCGGCTTTCGTTATTATAACTTGTGTGATACTAACTCGTACACACACACACACACACACACAGACAGACAGAAACACATTCGTAGGTAAACGTACGTTGTACAGGTACGGCGAATACTTACGACACTTACGAGGGGCTCGACTGGTTGGTAAGTTGGTTTGTGATGGCGAAGGTGATCCGGCACCAGCAGGGGCAACGGATCTTCAATGTATATTATACTCGTATACCGTCCATATACGTACGTAGACACGTACGTATACCTACTACGATCATTTTTGTATGTACCGTGGTGAGTTTCGATGTGTAGGTGATGCGTAGGTCTACCTGTCCCAATATCAGATTACAAACGAACGCGCGGTCGGACATATGGTGTTGCGGTCAGAGGGGGAGCTGATGACGTTTTTTTTTCTTTTGTTTTGTTTTGATGTGGTGTTTTTTCTGTTTTTTTTTCCTAATTATCTACTGTGCAAATCTACGAGTTATATACTGTATACCAAGAATCGCGGCAACCACGCGACCGTTACAATCGATTAGAATAATCGTTGAGGAAGAACTCTGATAGAGGAAATTCCATTTTTTTTCACCTCTTCAGCGAGAGTCCGGTGGCGTAAGTGTAAAATTATAGTATTCCCTGATTCTGATTTCACGCGGAATTGCTATAATTCAGAAATAAAATCTCTCATATAGTTTGCAAGTTAAGTAAACTGAGATTTTGTGAAACAATTAACAAATTCGCTAATAAACCGGACGAAGCCAAAGTGAAAGGATATTTTTGAAGATGGCCGTGAAAGACAGTGTTTTTTTTTTGTTATTTATTCTTTTTGGTGTGCTTCTTTTGCATTTTGCGGTACCATCGATATATCACGTGCACGACTCGTTTCTACATACCTATATCCATATTTCACATATTATACACACGACGAAAACATATCAACTTTTTTTACGGCACTCGGATTTCTCATCAGCCAATCGCGAGAGAAAATGTTAATTTCCCCGAGAAAACGCACCTTTAAATAATTTTTCTGTAAAATTTCACTCTTCGGAAAGCCGATTATAGATGTACCATGGATTTGAAAAATAAAATGTTCAATGCACCGTATTATACGTATACAAAGAAAAGTTCGGTATATATGAGTCCCAATGCGTTATAATTTTTTGAATGTGTATAAATATGCTGCATCGAAATAAGCCGAAAGGCAAACGAGATGACTTATAGAAGCCTCCCATGTTATTACCGTTACGATCGAATAGATTAAAAAGAACGTTTACTGATCAGATTAAGTATACAATAATCTATTCTACGGATGCCTTAAAGCGGTCGTTGTATAAGCTTAACATAATTCCCTCGATATATCTATACATATACCTATGTACTGTAACAAATGTAAGATTACTACCTTTATACTACCGAGATGCGTGTATGTGTATGTATATATGTATGTACATTAGGGTGGTCCTTATTTTGGATATTTTCGATTTTTTTTCCACGATCCCCCTAAATCGGTTCTAAATAAATAAAAAAAAATTCCTGCCAAATCGGAGCTCGATATTTCAATTTTAACCCGGCCCCCCCGGCAATCAAAGTTTTAAACGGGAGAATACGTGTATTTTAGACTGTCAATTGTTTGAACATTTTTCCAACCTAGTACAAATTGATATAAAAATTCGAGATTTGGCACAAATATTCCCCACAGTATAAGGTATAGTTGTAGTAGTATATCAATTTTTTTTTTTCAATTTATTTATTTTTTTATGAATATCAAATTGATATTTATATAGATCATAACTCCAGAAATTACGGATGTAAAAATTTGATATACTACTTCAATTATACCTTATACTATGAGGAATACTTGTGCCTTATCTCGAATTTTTATATTAATTTTCACTAGGTTGGAAAAATGTTCAAACAATTGACAGTCTAAAATACACGTATTTTCCCGTTTAAAACTTTGATTGCCGGGGGGGCCGGGTTAAAATTGAAATATCGAGCTCCGATTTGGCAGGAATTTTTTTTTATTTATTTAGAACCGATTTAGGGGGATCGTGGAAAAAAAATCGAAAATATCCAAAATAAGGACCACCCTAATGTACATACATGTGTAGGTATTCAATAATATGTGGCTCACTCCTTCTTCTCAGCCTATGCACATGCAACTGTTTTGGGACCTTTGATATTTTCAACATTTTTCAACTTTCTCATTCCGCACTCACGCGTCTGCGTGGTGCACTCAGAAAACAACTATTCAATGATGAAATGAATAGACGTATTCAAAACGTTGGCAAATGAAGTTCTATACCTTTATGTAACATACATTGAAGTCCAATTTATGTTTTGCCTTTATCGAAGAAACTGTGGCTTGATAAGTTAGAAAAAGGAAAGCATCGAGATTCATTTCTTATATTAGTGAACTGACAGAATTGACAGCTACTAAATTAGTGCAAAATTTTCAAATATTTAGAGAAATAATTGATCCGGCGAAAGACGCAAAGAGTACCTTATTTAACGGGGTACGTGCCCCGTACGTTCAGGATTCAAAAATTAAACACATTTTCGGGGATCGCCCCATCACACATGTACCCCTTTAATATATCGGCTGTCAAAGATCTCTAAATTATGTATATATTTAATGTTTTGGGGACCCGGGCGTCGAGGCAGGGGTTTCCTTTACAATTAGTTGAGCGATAGGCTTGTGCGTTCGAGTGGAATCGAGGTAGGTAGGTAGGTAGGTAGGTAGGTATATTATAAAGTCTTATTGTTACGAGAAGAAGTAGGTGTTGGAATGGGCGGAGGGGCGGATGGGCACTTTGCGGTTTCGGAGCGCGTCGAATTTTGTTAAGAATCAAATTAAACTCACGGCTGGACGCAGCCCTTTTATTCCCTTTGAAAAAAAAAAAATAAGCAAAGCGAATCCACCTAGCGCAGGCGAAGTTGGTGCGAAGAGGAGGTGCCGAGCGCTACGGCAACAAAGAGCTATTGAGCCAGGGTGCGGTTTTCGAACGGAGATTGTGGCCGACAGGGGCGGGCTTCTTTGGCATAAACTCCGACGTTCCTCGGGGATAGATTGGCTTGGCTTTTCATCATCTTTTATCCGATAAAACCCGCGTGATTACAGATATATTTTTTTTCTACAAGGAACCAGCTCACAATGAGTGAAGTTTTTTAATAGACGAAGCTGCATCTGTATTGCAATCTGTACTTCGAAATAGGCATAGAAACTGTTCTACGAGAATACATAATCCTACTCCTTATTCTGCCTATCGAGACGAAACCTTGGCTCAAATTCTTGGGCCCTTTATTTCTGAGGTGCAGCTGTGCAGCCCTTCGATAAAACCCATTCGGACAGGTAATATACCTCGAGGTGTTGACCAACAATAGCAGGGCTGTCCTTTGGCCCTCGTAAATCAGCCTTGGGCCCCGATACCTGGGGACCGTCCCTGCCACGTTGTCCTCGGCCATTCAAATCTTCGTTAACAGCCACTGTTACAACCACCATACGTTCCAGACCGCGGTGCATCGGTACATTATAAAGATTCCTGCTTGTACATACGTACCTACCTGTATCCTTAGTCCATGCCTCCTGCGTCCTGGCCAGATATATATTTATATGGGTATATCCATATATGTACTTCTATCCACTGCGCCGGTTGTACCATATGTGCATTCATGCAAGCGCAATATATGCTTCGGGTATATATTGCAGGATAATGTATATATGTAAACCGTGCATGTAACTTAGCGCTATTGAAAGCCACCGTGAGCTTGTACTGTTGCCAAGGGTGTAGTGACGGCGCGGGGTCTACCGCCATGAAGTCGTTCTGGTCGAAGGCAGGTTCCCAGAACTCGAAATAAGAAACGGTAGATCTTGGATCGTGGACGTCAGGGGAAAAGGAGAAAAAAAGAACAAAGTTGAAACGGGATGACGCGCGTCGGAATGCATTCGTATTTAAAAGAAAAATTGGCACTATCAAAGAACGAAAGTCACCTTTGTCAACAGATAGAATCTGATACCCAACTCTTAGCTCGTTAGCGTTTATACAACTCTCGGAAAGATTTTATACCGAAGTTTGAACGGCCCTATCTAATCTCCGGCGACAAGTCTTCCTTCAATAATAATGGTGATTTCTCGTTTATACCTACCGACTGGTCATATTATAGTCGGGTAGGGCAGTACCTACGGTTGTATTTCAGCTAACGAGTGACGCAACTCGAGCCGGTCGTCGAACCTGGGTCGATCTGGAACCTCACATGGAACACGAGACCCCCAGCTCGTATCTGCAGCTATTAACTTTCATTCATCCGAGAAAGAAAAAATTGAACGAACTTTTGAATGAGCGTGGTTAGCCGCTTACGTTTGAGCGGAATTTCCTCACGGAAGTCGAACGTGAACGAGCGCTAATATGATAAGTTGAATTGGGAAAAGATTAGGCTTTATAAAACGATATTTATACCGAGTAGAAACTACTCTTACGTGCGGTGTCTCACCTCGTTAATACTAGCCGAAGTAAAAGGAGAATTTCCATGCTAGAAAGTTATGCAGTATAGTTGCAATTTCCAAGTCCGAGTTCAAGCGAGCATATGTCGCCGTTGAAAGGACTCCCAGAGTGAAACATCGGCGATACCGTTTCCGAACAAACTTGCATTATAATTAAAGTCCAGACCTTTTTAATTGTTGCAGCAAACATGGACCTCGTAACGATATCGACCTTTCTCGCACTCCTGGCAATCCAATTCTCGTTTCTACGAGCCCATCGAGAACATAAGGTACGCTGCAGATGTTGTACAGGTAGGTGATGCCTATCTCAACCTTTCACCTTACGACGTACATATACATATTCCTTTTCAATATTCGCACCGGGTATACGTGTATATATTTTATCTGTGTACACCGATTGCCTCTTCCTGCCCATAGATGGGCCTCCTTTTTATACCAGGTCTCGAGCGAGGTTCAAGAGCCAGCCCCTTCCTCGAAAGACTCACAACCCTCTATGGGCATCACGATCCGACTGTACAGGATGTGTCTTGGGAAGTATATACGACGCAGCTTCGACACTAAAGATTTTGCTTTGCTTTGGCTCCCGAGTAAATCTGATGGAACAATGCCTGGTCTATAGTCTAGTTGAAACTTATACAGTGTTCTTTACTTCTATACGAACAGGCGAGATTATTTATCAAGGGTTTCAGCTCTGGCACGATGTGGTGGGTTTTTTTTGGGACCGGGGTTTTACGTAACCTTATTTTTATTCGTGTGACATTATCAGGAGGTTAATTGGTCAGGACAAGGTTAAACGAACGTTGAAAAGGCAAATAGAACTAAAAGGCGAGTTGGGCAACCCGTACATTATAGCTTTATAGTCGTAAATGTCCCTTATCGTGACGTTCATTGAAATGACGAAGAATTTGTGGGGGCTTCCCTGCATCGAGTATGCTAATCCATGGTGACTTTTATTGGTCTGATATTAAACGTGGTACCGGGGCGTTGTTGTTTTCAGGTGCACAACATCGTACTGTATCCCGACAAGCACAGCTGGTGCAAGACAACACCGATAAAACAAGTAGTGACATGGCCGCAATGTTCATCTCAGGAATTGGATAATAACGTATGCGTTGGTGCATGCTTTTCCTATATGGTGCCTCACAGCGAACCTTACGCACCTGGTGACCTCATAAGACCTTACTGCGATTCCTGCCAACCGTTGGACAGCATCTGGCACACGGTAAAACAACACACTTTCTCGTTTAATATACATGTACATACATACATACATGAATACATTACATAATCTAGAGTTATGGACGTTGTGTGCTCCTAAACGCGGGCGCAAACACACTTATTGGGTACTTTGTGGCCGTTCTATGATAACACCGGCTATAAAACGTGTTTGGAAAATATATTTACATATTTTTTATTTTTTTTTTTTATCTTCCAACTACATTCAGGTGACACTGGATTGCAAGGATGAAGACAACAAGCCAATCACGAAGCAGAAACAGGTTCAGATCATCACAAATTGCTCGTGCAGTTCTTGCATCGAAACATCGAGGATTCAACCGGATTACACTACGTTGCTGCAGTCATTGGCTGAGGAAAATTTGGAGAAAACTGTGAACGTCGTTGAGGATACTCCGGACATATTATTGACCCCGAACATCGACGTTTCGAAGAATAATTCTAAGGAGGAGATCGTCCAGTTTTTGCGTGATATCAAACGTACAGAAGTTCTCGACGAGTCTAATCCCAAGAAGAAAGAACTCCTTGAAAAGTTTGCGGTCAATGAACTTGATCCCGAGAACATGAAGGGAATTGTTGAAAAGTTTACTGAGGAAGTCGAGCCGCCCAAGCACGAACATCACGTTGGTACCCTCCATCGTGGACCCCATCATTCACTAGTTTTGGACGCGGATGTCAAGGAGAAAATTGACGTAGAGCCTCATCACCTTCACCCAGCTGTTGCGGGTCAAGAAATCAGCTATCACGACAATGTCCTCGTCCAAAAGGATACCAAGAAGGACTTCTAATACGGGATTGAAAATCGCCACTCATATTGAAGTCATTTTGTACGCAATATAGGTACGGCACTTTGACGCTGGTCGCCAAAAAGGCAACGGAAGACCGTCTTTCTCTTTCTTTTTTTTTTCTTTTTTTTTCTTTATTTTTACGTGAATGAATTATTGTTCTAGTTGCGGTATGAAGGTGTAGTAATAAGCCAGACGAAGACTATTGTTAAGCGGAATAAGTAGGCGAAAGCAAGGATTTAAATAGAATTTTAAGTAGAACGCTGGGTGATTAAACTGCACTTAAACTTGATATACGCCTGTGTTGGAAGTGTAGGTATAACTTGCATTGATTCCCTGCAGGTTGCATCGAGTTCTTTTAATTTAAAAATAAGCAACAAAAAAAATAATAAAAGATCCTAAAATCAATTGTTATATATACATACCTATATCGAGCAGCGTGAAAATGAAATATTATATACGTATAATTATTATTGAAAATAATCTCTACGATTCCCGAAGAATTTATTTATTTTCAAAATGCAGCAAAAAAAAAAAAAAAAGAAGCAATTATTGTTCAAGTCAACACGCTTTTCTTATTATTATCTATTAAATATTCGTTATATTGAGGAAAAATTTTAATATATAATATTCAATGATAATTATTTTTATTATTTAACAATATGAATTTAAGCATTTGTTTATCATTATTTTTATAATTTATATATAAATATAAATATATATATATATATATATATAGGTATATAGGTATATACAATATTCTCTAGTACGCATATACAGGGTGGGCCAAAAAAAAAAAAAACGGACCGATTTGAAATGTGAATAAAATCTGAACGCGTGGATCGATTTTCAAAAACTTTATTTTGCTCGAAACTAGAAAAATAAACCTTTCGTTTCGCGTTAGAAAATCCGAAAAATCATCGTTCCTTGCCGAGATACACGCTTTTGAAAAATCGGTTTTGAAAAAGTCGCTGGGAGGATGAACAAAAATTAATATTGAAGAATGTTTAACCTAATTTCTATTTTAAATTGTGATTCGAAGTTTATTACGACATTTTAGCAATTTTCCTAGTTTCTATTCACACGACGTGTAACGTTTCTTGTAATATTAGCGTCGGAACATGCGCGTTGAAATTAAAATTCTGTTTCCGGGACATCATCAAGAAAGTTCACTATCAAAAAAGTAGTCTGTAAATGATGTCGAGAACCTAACCAAAATTGATATGCGTCGAGTAAACGATCTGAATACTTCAGCCAACAGTTACTCAGAATTCAATCAGGAACGACCGACCACCAGGCAGATAAAACGAACATTTTCGAGATTCTTCGAAACGGTATTACGGCTGACTATTTTAATATTGGTGAATTACCTAGAGCATCACATTTACTTTTTCGTCGATCGCGTTGAATTATTGTGAATTATTAGAAAATTTTGAAATATGAAAAATAAGAATAAGAGAAAAACACACATTGTTATAAATTTTTTGTCATTATTGAACCAAAATAAATGAGTCTGAATCATGATTTTAGATGGAAATCAAGTTGAACATTCTTCAATATTAATTTTTTTCATCCTCCCAGCGACTTTTTTCAAACCCGTTTTTCAAAAGCGTGTATCTCAGCAAGGAGTGAAGATTTTTCAGATTTTCAAACGCGAAACGAAAGGTTTATTCTTCTAGTTTCGAGTAAAACAAAGTTTTTGCAAATCGGTCGACGCGTTCGGATTTTATTCACGTTTTGAATCGGCCCGGTTTTTTTTGGGCCTACCCTGTATGTGTAATCAAGTCTTATTATGTTACGACTTTATAATATAATAGTGTCCATGTGAGCCGGAAATTGTTTTATTTCATCACGCGATAAGTATTACATACGTCTCGCGTATTTATATTGGTATATATCTCTTACTTCCGTTTTTTTCTTTTTTTGGTTCCATTGATTTATTCATTCTATAGCTCCTCTCGTCGATGAATGAATAAAATATTACAATTTATGTGTTAGTTTTATTTCAATAAATCGATACGCGCTCTTGACTGCAAATTATTGTGTAATCTGTACTCGTTGTAGTTCTCTTTATCGTCACAGGCGAATATCTCGAAAAATAGAAGAGATACGAGGAAAAGTATCATACAAGGCTTGGAGGGTTCCGAAGGGGAAAGATAATGATGTCATTAGTTGACTCGTGGTGTTACACTTCAGAGATTTTCCAAGTAACTGACCGTGATTTTAGCAGAGTACAAATGCATTAAGGATTTTTTTTTTTTTTTTAAGTTATTCACTGAAATCCGGATGGATTGATTCACCTCGAAATGACGTAATTTTAAAAGATTCCCTCTAAATTTCAAAAAGTTTCAATGAACGATCATGCGACTGCCCTCCCTGGTGAAAATAATTCTACGAATTTTTTCCGAATTTCTGTGGAAATTGGAACAATTCTACGAGTTTCTACGAATTTTTAAGTATTTTGAACTTTTTGTAGTTTTTCATAAGAAATAATTATAGTTTTTTTTAACTTTCCGCTATGAAAATTGAAAATTTTCATAAAAGAAGGGAAGTTATTGGTTTCGGTCCGATTTTCGAAAACCGAGTTTCCATCAGATGTCAACGTTTTGAGGTCCTAGGAAGCTATTCCGACTATTTTTGGATGGACGTCCGTATGTGTGTGTGTCAAAACAAAATTTTTGTCGTACGATATCTTTAGAACGAATTGACCGATTGGAATGGTTCTTGTAGCAATCGAAAGGGTTTATCAAGACTTAGATCTGATTAGATTTTGGCGTCAATCCGTCGAGTAGTTCCAAAATTATTCGAAAAATAAATATTGTGAGAAAATTTTTTTTTATCTTTTCAGCGCATCTCCCTAAACTGTTCGTGCGACGAGTCTCAAAACTTAATCAGATTGAAGTCTTGGATAGCCCTTTCGATTGCCGCAAGATTCATCAAAATCGAACGATTAGTTTAAAAGATATTGCACGACAAAATTTTCTTTTTTTGTCGTATTACAACTTTGGAACGAATTAACCGATTTGAATGATTCTTGCGGCGATCGAAAAGGTATATCAGGACTTGAATGTAATTGAGACTGAACGATATCTTTTGACATTAAATATAACTCCCCAAAACCTAGAAATGTTGACATTCGAAAAAACTCGATTTTTGATTAAAAATCATACGGGAAAAAATTTATATACGGAAAACTAACTATACTTATAACTTTTCTCAATGTATTATAAACGCAATAGTATCAATTTGTTGTAACGTATTTAACACATAGTGGGAAGTTTTAGGGTTGGTCCACAGGTCAACCGGTTTCCTGATTTTTTTTTTTAGTTTGATCCAGAAAAACAGCAAAATTTTTGAAATAACTACGAAGATCTGTAATTTTTTTTATAATAAACCGTTCAAATTTACAAACTTTCAATGAAAAACTGCATGAAATGTTCCAATTTCGCTAAAAATTCGTCGAAATCCTTAGAAGTAGAAATTTTCACCAGGGCTGTGACGACAAATTTTTTTTTATTGGTAGACTTAATCTATATGAGCTGCGAAGCTTGATGAAATTTCAAATAATTTCGAATTATGTTTCAAATACGAGTAATCAGCCGTGGGAAAACTGAGTCAATAGAATATTTCTTTAATGCATATTAGTTATTAGAAAATACCTATTAGCTCTAAAGTGTAACTGCGGAGTTTCACGTCATCTTGTTCAACTATTTCCAAATTTCCAAATCCTTTTGACGAAAATTATCCGGAAAGATGACATTTTCGAAATCAATTATCTCAAATCAGTATCTTTGGCACAAAGTTGGTAGATACAAAATGGTTAGAGAAAAGTGCGAAGTTTTGCGAAATAAAAATAGTAAAAAATATTTTCGAATTTGCAAATTAACAATACAATCGTCAACCAATGTTGAAAATCAGTTTTCCTTAAATACGTTAACGTCGATTTTGATGTATTTCCAATTTTGACCCAATATTCTACTAGAAATTAGGCAATTCTCAGGCCGTATACAAGAGAAATTGCTTCCGAAAACTTCAAAATATATAGGGATTTGATTGTTCGAAAACACGTTGAAGCCAAAATAAATAATCAGTTTTGAGATTTTAATTTATTATTTCTACTTTATTCTCTGCTTTTTAATTCATGCAAAACTATAAAGAATTAGTATTACTTTACTTTATTTATTTAGTTCTCGTGTATGTCAATTTTTATTTTTTTTTCCTCTTTTACTGTTCAATTTACTGAACTTTGAATTTGTGTATAAACTAAACGGTTCCGAATTAAGTAAGAATATTAAATTAAAAGCTCAGCCTAAATAATAATCACAGTTTTAATGTGTTTTCAAACTAGCAAAGTTCTGTATCTCGTGAAATTTTGATTAGCAATTTTTTTTGTGCGGCTCAAAAATTGCCAAATTTCTGGTATATGATTTTACGCTGAGGAAAACTGATTTACAACTGTTTTTTTCGTTTTGTTTTTTATTTTCAAGTTTGTAGTTTTCTCCAATTATTTTGTACCCATCAGTTTTGCGCTAAAGTTACCGATTTATGAAATAATTGATTTCAAAAACGTCATCCTTTCGCAAATTTGAAAAATTGAAAAACTTATATCTTCAGCCACTGCGGAAAAATTTGGAAATCGTGAAATAGTTGCGTCCGCTTATTTTGATGGTACTATCACAAAAAAAAAAACCAATCCAAGAAGTTGACCGTTGAAGAATGACCAAGTCGAAGTGAAGCTCCCCATATATATATACCGCCCTTGAACTTCTATTATTTTAGGACGAAAAAAAAATACATGATAGGACTGATTCACTGTCATTATGATCACTGCGGTTATTTGCACTGTCACTCTGCACCAGTGCAACCAACCGGGCACTTCTTACATAATCTCTGCTAGCTGTAATTTTCTTCTTGATGGTGCACTCACAAAAACACAGAACTTGAAAATTATTTGACTTACTTTTGTGGGTGATTTTATTCAGAAATAAGAAGCATACAAGTGGTTTAAAGTAGACAGAATATGATCACGCAATTTATCTCACGTCCATAACCGCCTTCGATCAATCGCCTGATAACTTATGATCATTCAACTGTATAACTTAGGGTATTGAAAAGTACGTATGTACATGTCTACTTTCCAATCCCAAAAAGTGTAACAAGTCCTACGTGATTTCAAAGGGAATCCACTAATTTCTGACGCTAAATTGACCATTGCCACGATAGCTGTGTATCAGGACTTAAAATCACTCTCGACCATCAAATACAAAAATCATTTAAAATCCAAAAAATAATAAAACCGTGGAATAAAAAGAATGTGAGGTTTGAGAGATTAATATTGTTCCAACACGCGATGAGTCTAACGTTTAATTTTACTCGCATACATTATACTTATCATACCTGCTTAATGGTTCTTGTGCTTCATTTAATAACAGCTAAAACGTTTTTATCAAATGAGAATGTATTATAAAGCATGATCTACATAATATATCTCAATTCTCAAATTTATTTACTCAGCTTTTACCCAACAGCTTAAACAATATTTAAAAAATGTACAGCCACCGTTTGACTCATGGCGCAAAGCAGATTACACGTCGAGCAGTGTCCAAGGATATAATTTTAGTTCGTTAGAATGAAAAAGTCAAATTTATATGTATATCTAGACAGTTAAAAATTGTGAAGTTTCCGTTCTAAGCTTGAAGTGCTGGAAGAAATTTCCCGACAAGTTCATGACATCCACAAGACACCCTACGATCTTAAACCGTAAGTTTCTTCGCAAATACGTTTGCCGATGCGGCCCTGCATACCGCAACCACGATAACGGTCAATTTAAGTAAGGTATGCCTTGCAACTCGAAGGTGGGTAGGGCTTGAAATATGCGAGGTATGCCTCTGGTAAGATTGATCACTATCTTTCGACCTGAATAAGATTGCAACCAGATCAGCAAACACAATTATGTACAGAGTTTGGCGTATCGTATGTATGTATACCTGCAATGACATCTCAACTATTTTTATGCGTGTCTGTTAAAATTATTTTTAGGTTTTCTCTGTCTTTTCCTAACACGCTGCACTGACACATTGCACAAAAATACATTCTCGAAACTTAGCGCAAGTATTTTAAGAAGAAATCGGAATGAGTTGAATCTATTAAAACTCGTATGATTCATAAATCGAGAAATATCCAGATTGCATATTTCGATTTATATCGAAATCGTCACACTGTCGAATAACTCGATAAATATCAAGCAGTACGATATACTTATATACACAAAGATTAGGAACTTTGAAGATTAGGTAATTGTTATCGACGTCATAGTATGGGCAATTAAAAGATCATATATCAATAATCAATCGTCCGTACTTGTCGTTAGGATTATTACACAACCGAAACAGTACGCGGTTAATGCTTCCACAGCTGATATGTGTATGTACACATATACGTTATATACCTATACTTGTGTATGTACTGTATCAAGGAAGTTATATTACTCTAATGAAAAGGAATCTCTTCTCGGTTAACAGCTTGACTTTCGAAAGCTGTAATTGGCTTGTAACGGTACCAACGGAACGAGACACTGATAACTCAAGCTAAAGGGCACATCCCGGGCGACCCTCGCGAACGGCGTTAGCACGTCGTTGTTCGTCAGACGATTGACACTGGCCTTATAACTGGAAAGAACGATTTCTATTACACATGGATTAATGCAAGATTTCACTCTCGGTCAGTCAGTCAATCAGTCAGTCAGTAAGTCACTCGGTTGGTTGGTGCATATCAGTGTGCTGCGTATGTACAGTGAAACGAATCATGGTTGCTTAAAATCTGGTGTAACAGTTCATCAACAGTGTACATTATTATATCGAAGCTTGTGAAATGTAGCTCTGTTTAAGTTCAGCCTTTTCACAGGGCTATTTAGAAATGCCAAATAAGTGGCCGATGGTCGATTACTTTGAACCGTGCTGCCGATTTTATTATCAAGTGCCACAAAGCTGTCGTTATTCAAATTTATGTCAACATGGATATTATGGACGGTAAGTTATGAAGAATACATACAGTACATTCTTGGACCATATTTAAATCCATGTTATTGCAGTTTAATACAGATATCGGAAAATTGTATGGTATACGAGATATTTAGTTCTTCTTCTCGTACCACTTTCTACGCTTTATAAATTGTCACTTTCACGCGTGAGCCACGTGTCTTTGGTTAACTATGTGCCATGGCTTTCCTCTATTAGTAGATTCAAGATTTAGTTATCTATTATCAGACATAATAAGACTATCCGAGTAGGTATTGCGCAAGTCTGCGATTATAATTATTATGCGCTGTATTTACGTACTGAAAAAAAATTCACAATTTTCAATTCACTTATAATATTTAATAATAGATTTTCTCATAAAAAACAATTGATTAGCAGTATACCGATATAATACTCAATGAAAATCAGTATTACTTCCAACAATTATAGCCAACAGAATTTACAGTTTTTAGCAGATGAAATGCCGATATTGAGGCCTAAATCTTGCTTCATATCACTAACAATTATGATAACCTTTTATGTAGATTGATGTCAGCAGCAAGTCACACGTAATGCGTGTTTTAGTCGGCGTTCACGTGACACATTAGCAATTATTTTATCGATGTTTACCGGAGAAATTTTCGGTATATCCAATCCATTAATTATATCGATTAAAATAAAATCGAAAAAATACAGGCGAGACCATATTATATTAACGGATAACTGCAACAGATATAGATAAGAGTATGTTGTATAAATTATTCCAAACGTAAGTTCATTAGTACAAGAATTTATATAACGATGTACTTAAGTGTGATTTTATTCCACAACTTTTATATATTATATGCTGATAAATCTTGTAATCTAATTGAGTGGTTTACTGGTGCCAATTATAGAGAAGATTTTTCGACTGGCCAGCAAAAAGTCGATGAGATAATTTATACGTGGAATGAAATGAGAATCCTTCAGGCTTAGTCTATTCTTAATTATTTCTGTTTATTTATATCTATAGCCATTCGCTGGAATATAGTATAATAGGTTATATTCAAAGATGGTGGATGTTGAGAGAGATTACGAAAGGAACTAGAGCAGGCGTCTCTACATCTTTCACTTTTTGTCTAATACTCGTATATCGTTTGTAGCCTGGTGTTCAATGAAATTTACTTGTCTGTATACAATTGTGAGGAAAAGAAGAGGTTTATCGTGTACAAAGTGTATTTTCCATTGACGTATAGTATAACGTTTGAAGCAATTCAGTTATTCATATCCTACATTATATTGGGCTTAAAGATTAGCCATTATGACGATATGAACAATCGAGATATAATCTTTTTTCTAAGAAAGCATATATACCAATCAGAGCACCGTAACATTGATATGAAATAGTTTTCAGTGTCGATAATAAATGGGAAAATACGATGTATAGGTACTAATCGAATGAATGTTATCTGTCGACAAAATTGATCATTCCTGTTAGATCTAGTTACAATTTTTCTGAACTTTTTGTAAACTGGGTATATAAGTAATGTCAAATCATCAACTTGTATGACTTTGATACGATAATGTCAACATCAACATAGCATGCAAGCACGCCGAACGCTTATCGTTTTAGACAAGGCCTTGACTTATTTCAAATGCATATTAATGTTGCATGAAACTGCATTCGATATTACGAAAATTTTCGGTACATTTTTATAGGATAATTCTGTCCATTCAAAAATCTTTGCAAAAGTTATGTATTAACCCTCCGTCAGCAA
This sequence comes from Macrophya alboannulata, assembly GCA_949628255.1. Taxonomy (NCBI): domain Eukaryota; kingdom Metazoa; phylum Arthropoda; class Insecta; order Hymenoptera; family Tenthredinidae; genus Macrophya; species Macrophya alboannulata. The sequence goes on along the minus strand of OX451206.1, from coordinate 40,500,629 downwards.
ACTGTAATTCTGCTAACACTGTAAGCAAACTGGGTCTTCCGAGGCTTTCAAGCTGTAAAAGTGTAAAATATCTGAAAAAATTCGAGTATACTCTCGAAGGCTTGAAGAACCACCTATTTCTATCATTATATTAGTCTGATTCTTGTTCTGGTTCTTTATACGAGTCGGAATTAGAGTAAAACTGAAATCGTGACTGTGCCTTAAAAGACCCAGATTGCTGACGGAGGGTTAAGACCGTGAGAATAAATGTGAATACAGTATTGCTTTGGTCCTCAACAAATCGGTTGTCGATTTTTTCCCTGATTTCAATTCATAGAAGAATCAGACATCCGAGCGCAAAGTTGTACAGAACTAAATATCGTCGTTTTCATTGAAGCCATGAAAATGTGATGTATTATTATAACGTATCTTATAGGTCGAAAAGATGCATTTTTCTGTTTACTTTTCATCAAATATTCGGTTATCGAGAACAAACGCTTTGCAGGGTCCTATATTTAATAAAATCCTGACAGTTGAGCCACACCGCTGCTAATACATTTACTTCTTTTGCATTCGGCAGCAAAAAAAAAAGTAGATAATATAGTAAAACGTAAGAATGTGACTGATATACGATCGTCAACTTGCCGGTTCTTCTTTCTATCATTCCCTCGTCTTTCTATTAGATATTCTATGGCATATAGTTATTCTCAAATTTTCTATACGCACCTGAAATTTGTTAAAATGCTTTGATGGTCTTCGGTGCCTTCTTGGTTATACAGGGTGTCCCATTTTAATGCACCAGGCCGCTTGATTTTTGTATACGACTAATTGTGGACAACTTCGGATTTAAACTTGAATTGGCCGTAGATTGAAATTCATATGAGGCCTTTTCTCGCTCGCAAAAAAATACACGAATGAATCATAATTTACGTGGAATTATATTTTTGAACTATAAAATATATGAATACTTGTTAAATTTGATAATAATTATGGAAAATGACTATAGAAAATACTTCGAAATATTATTACACTCTACGAAAGTTGCACCTCATAATCGTACTTTTTATGCTTGGTCTTCGATTTTTTAATTTCGTTTCAATTTTGTTGTTTCGCGAAGTCACGTATAATGTGACCGAGTGATAAGCTCCGAAGGCTGTAGCTCCGCTATCTATCACTTTTTGGCTATCACCTTTTATATGCATACAATATGCTGCTCAAGGTGACAATGATTTTCTTGCTGTTTTGTTTGCACATTTTATCCTCCTGGTATTTGTTTTTCAATTTGTTATTATACCTATGATTATCGAAATTGACTAATTTGTAGAAGTTTGGGCCTTTTCCAAGGCCATCCCTATCGCGAGGCCCTGAGCAGAAGCTTACTCAACTAATACTTAAATCTGGCGTCGAATGTGGACTATCGATCAATCTAATGCCGAATATACCTATGTATAATTATAAAACACAGAACTGGAGCAAACTGAAGACGCATGAACGCTGGTGTATCAAATTTTGTTGCACACAGTTCAAGCAATTACAAGAAAAACGCACACATGGGTTCGTGCTTGCTCATCTTGTGCATGATCTAATGTATCCACGGCTTTAGACAGTTTCTCTGAAGTGTCTAGCTACGGGATGGATCTTTTCAAAATTTTTCTTCATGGAAAAACTACCGGAAAGGAAAATTACCACACATTAAAAACACCATCAATTCTCTGTATATAAAAATTAAAGTTTCTCTGTAAGTTCCGTATGCGTTCCTATATACCATTCATCTGATTGCGATGAAACTTTGGTGAGTTGTTGTATCCACGCCCGCGAAGGTTTCTGTATATTTTTTCTTTTATATTAGCGCAACGGGCGAGCGAGCGTAGCGAGCGAGCACAATGATTAATAATAACGAGCGAGCGAGCGAGAACAATTATATTCGCGGGCGAAGCCGCGACAGGGCAGCTAGTATGAAATATTTTTAATGGTTTTAATTTGTGTTTTTGCAAAAACGTATAATTTGGGTCTTACAACGTTTTAACACGTTATTAAAGATTTCGTTCCTTGTCGAATGAGCCGTTAATCAGGCTCTCTAATCCAATTGGAATTTAATACGGAAAAACTGTCCGAAGTTAACTGGGATTTTTTCTCCCTTGGAGATTTTCCCGTAGCTTTACGTATATACTATAATTTCATATGTGCATCTGTTCAACTCGAATGTCGACCTCAGGTACCGTTTCCACAATACTTCTAGACATCTGGTTGGGTTTAGCCCTAAACAGGGGAGCCTGAGGCAAGACAAGATTATAGCGATCAGGTAAAATAGAAACCCCCAAAAATGCAAAAAATGTTGAAAAAATTTTTAGAATTATTTTCGGGGGTATTTCATTTTGCCCTAGGCTCTCCTAAAGTATTGACATTTATTGCAAGAGTGGTTGGAAGTTAGGCTACGAGCATACCATCATGATTAATGCTCTGCATTCATACGATTTTTTATATTCTCGTTCAAAGTTGAATCGAAATTTCTTCGATACCCAATTGATTCTGTGCAATGTTCAGCTTCTTGTCTAAACAAAAACCCGAAGTGACCTTGATTTACCAAGAAGTGTAGTTCATTTCGTAAAACTATATCTGCACCGCTTAGTTAGCACAAGACTACCGAAATTCTTGACATCCTACGTTGTGTAATGAGACCCAAACTTCGGGAAATGTGCACCAGTTAATTTACAACTCATATAAGTCAATCAATGTGCCAGCACTTTGATATACCTGTTCATAAAGTTCCCGCCTCCAGTAACCTTGCTTCGGTCGATAAAGCGGATTGAGTCATCAAGTTGAAGTTTCTGCTGGCAGATGGCATCTAAAGTTGCTCCTAGTAGTCACTCGATACTATTGTGAAAGGTTCGTATGGGTACGTTTTGGATACCATTCAGGGCCGCCACAACTGCGCAGTCAATTCTCTAGCGACTACCAGACAGGATAGTAAATTTGAATCATGATTTTCAGAATTACCATCGCAAACTAAAGCAATTCATTTTATCGAAATTATTCGAAGCGTTGACAAAAATTTGTCACCGTTTTCCTATTATTGACTGCGTCGGGTTGCAAAAGCAATCGTTTGCCACGATCTATGAGTATTAAAGCCTGGTTGCGACAAGTGGCAGATATGGCCGGAGGATCAATTTTGACTTACCAAGATCAAATTAGAATGAGAGAGTAAATCGGGATAGATTGTTGGTTCAAAAGACCAAAAGAAAAAAACATGGAGAACGTGAATCACCACAGCGGTGCAAGATCATCAAATTACCTGGTTCGGGGTATCAGGAAACTTGAGCCATTACTGACGGCACGTGTCCACGTTTATCAGATAAACTAAGCATTTTGAAATGCGATTAGAGTTAAAACAAATGAACAAAGCCACTTATGTACTATTGTTCCACACCGGTAGCCATCAGGGATTATATACTTTGATTGGCGATTGTTAGGTGGATTGAGTTAAACACGCAAAGTTCCATAACCGAAATGGACATATGGTGCGAACTGTGCTGATAAAGAATAATAAAATCACGGCAAAAACTTATAGCTGTAAATTTTGTCCTGTACAGAATCAACCTTGGGCGTCTTATCTCCGTGTACAGTTATTCCGACAGTCTATCATTATACTGTGACGACTATTCAATAAGCTTTGAATTCTGCAATCTGCTATATACATATCAATATAAATCTAATTCCACCGTAATGAATCATGTGTCGTGTTGACTTCATATACGGTTGTACGCAGCTGTGGAATTCACATACATCAGAAGTATAACAGTGATTGAATCAAGGCTCCGTGTATACAGAGATATATACTAGAATTGTTAAACTGTATTAAATATGATCGATGAGCCTTCAATATGGAATTAAGTATGTCTTTCATCGATCACCACAGCCGCGATACTCATTGTGATGAACGGGGCCAACTCTACGTATACATATATCACATATACCTACCTGTACAGATGGGTAATGGTATACTATAGAACCGTGGGGTCGTGACGTCAGGCGGTCAATACTCAACAATGAAAAATCTAGCCCAACGGCAGGTTTCGATCCATGTTTGACGTCACAGTTCCCCCATTTAGTGAATTAGCTTGAAAATAGATCGGCGGAATCGTAATTTGCAGAATTGGCTAGCTGTTCAGGAGGACGGGGAAGGGCGAAGGGGACAGAGGAGGTTTCAATGGTAATAATAAATGAGTCAGTGGACGCTCCTGGCTCCGAAGGCGCTCCCTTCTTTTTCCCTGAACGTTCGTTGTCGCGACGATCGAGATGGAAGAGGGGAGGCAATATGGCCGCGCGCATGTCTTCTGCTAGGAAATGTGCTCACATTGAATACTCCGTATTGTATAACAGTATAAATACATTGGCATTGTGTATATCACGTGTGGATAATAATTTGACAACCCGTCGCGCCGTGTCTCGGCGTTAAAACGAGTCTCAAGGATTATTTTATATCCCACTGACACGAAAGACTGGGCGCCGGATATTGGCCAGCCCCATATAACCACCATCTTGTATCTCAAAGCAGTTACTCTCTAGTACAGTCCAGAGCACGTTCAGCACGTTGTCGGCTCCGTAGACGTGAGCATATAACTTTGGAATTAGTCCGAGCCTTGAACGTTTATACAGCTGAAGTTGCATGGAGATTATTTATCGTAATTATACACGGATATTTGAACCGTGGATACGAAGACCTGTGATTCGTTATTATAATCTGTAAAACTATAACATAAATGTGAAGACAAATGTGAAAAAAGTGATTACGGAACGGGAAGTGACGTTTTTTTATTTTATTTTCGGTTTTCTCATTTTTAGCAGCAAATCTGATCACTCCAATATGAATAAAATGTTAGGCATTAACTATTGCACAGTCTTCTCTGTACTTAGAAGTCCCGAACATGGTGAATCATTTAAACGGTTAATTTAAAACAAACAATTAAACATTATTTAAAAGATAAAAAAAAAAACGTGCCAAAGTGCTGTCAAGACGTTTTCGAAGCCCTTGATCGGTCCATAAACTTACGTGGCGAGAGAAAGAAATCTCTAATTCGAAGCCCAAGGTTAATTTTACTTAAGCTGATTCAGCAATAATAATAATAATAATAATAATAATTCAATGAATATTGACGCTGATTCATTAATTGAACAGTCTAATTGAAATTGTGAAGTAATTTTAAAACTAGGCCAACTAAATAAAACGTATTAATATATTAAATAGAAAAAATAAATAAATAAAATAAAAAGTTTAATATATGTACTTAATCGTAATAGACATTCGTCGATTGCGTTAAGTGATCTAACAATTTAATTGTGACGTCATTTCTTAGACAGTTGGTGGTGCCCTGCCTTGAGTCTAGTGTGACGTAACGTTAAAGTTATATATTCAAACCAAAGTATTTTTAGAATAAGGTTCTTCTAAAAATATCTATAAAACAAACTAAAAGTGATAATTCAAATCAGTATATACAAATGTACTTACGGAATAAAGCATATAGTTATACTATATTCGTTTAAGTCAAAGGAATCACTTGTGAGAGTAAAATTGATCGCTTAAGAAAAAAAAAATTGCGAATAAAAAATAATTTTTTTTTTTTGTTTCAATTTTACAGCTAGCCTTGCTTGAACGAGGTTAAAAGAAAACTATTGGTGCTAAATTTAATAGTAAATCTAGGTTGTTGAAGTGTTGAATTATACTCGGTCGGTAATAAAGTTCACTTAATTACCTGCGGGGACTTGTATCTTAAAGATAAGTTTTTGAACCGATATTTCGATTGATCTTTTCTATTGATAGATCAGTCCTTATTTAATAATCAATTGTCGATCGCGCTCGATCGCACTTCATATAATTTTTTTAACCCGTAATGTATTTGAGATCGAACGATAAAGGAAACGGGAGGTTTGAGATTACTGCAACAACTGCAGCGACGGCAGATACCGCGCCTGCACGCGGTAAAAGTGCTTGGTGTGGATTTGGTGCTAGAAGAAACGAACGACAGAGGACAAATAGGAATTTGAACCGTTGCTGCGCCCGGTACGGCGTAGTGAAAAAAGCTAGATTGATCGATCATAGCGACGAAGTTGTTCGGTACTCGTCTAACTTTGGGGAGAACAGCGTTCGCCAATTTCAGGGAACAGCTGAAAAGGCGTTGGAAGATATCGTCGAATTGGAACGAGGAATGAGCGAGGGTGAACGAGCAGTTACGACGCCACGAATTGGATGGCGAAAACTCACCGATCCTGGTGACTGACAGGAATTTCCATCGCGGCAAAACCCGAAGCGATAGCATCAGCTTCATTTTTTTAAACTCCCCAAAATCGATATCACATTGTTGATGTACCGCCATCTCGTTCACTTCCTTGAAGTAATCAGCTTGCCAAGCTAGCAGTACTTTAAAAAGTATAAAGTAGTTTAGAAGTGATATACCACACATAGTTGACAAAATAAATAATTGAAAATCACTTCTTAGACGCAATGCTAAGTCATTATCATTGCCGGTAGCAGACAGGGTGAAGATTACTTGGCACATCTTTATTCCTTTTGGCACAATGAAAATGATGATTTTCTGACATCAACCCCCCCTAGACGGTTTTTCCAGAGATATCAGTTCGCTGAAACAAGTCTGCGATAACCGCGTCGAATATATAAGAACAATTGCGATCATATCCCATTGATTTGCAAAATTATATACATATAGATCCTTGTGTTTGTTCGTCATCGTTTCTTCCATTGGCTAACAAGAGATCGGAAGAGGATTTGATGGATCACTTCAAGAACTCGATCGATTGAGAACCATCGCCGTCGCCTCCCGTTGAACAATTTTTAATTCAACCTTGATTGATTTAAAAGATCGTGTAATCTAAACGCCGCATATACTATACATACTATAGATATATCGTACGTAGACAATAAATCCTAATATATTCATAACAATACGATATATGTGTGTGTATTGATCAATGTTAAATTGTTAAAATTAAGTGTTTTTAACTTGAAATTAGTTGTGCGCTGTCGAATATAAATTCTTTACCGCAGCTGGTTGTCGTTGTGTTTACGGTGACGTCAAGATACAACAATTCTGAAGTGAAAGAAAATTTGAAGAAAAACAACTCCCCCAGCAGAATAACGACGCGGAGATTAAAGACCTTTTGTGAATTATTTAATACACATTTCATCCTTATATAAGATTGTGTTACATTAATATTATAATTAGTCAAAATGCCATCCACACCGAACAAATTGAATTTGAGCTTCGCTCGGAATGCTTATAACGTTTTTGGAAATCGCAACGCAAATCCGACCACCGAACAACAACATGAACAGAAAGCGGAACTTTTAGAGGGTGAGAATGTTTGTTTTGAATCAAAAAAAAAAAAAAAGTTAGTCAGTATTATAATTGAAAAAGACAAATTTTTTGGGGAAATGACATGATATCGCACGAGACTGAGCGGGAAGTAATTTCGCATAGATAGCTGCAATTATGTACTTCATTGCATAACAAGTCCCCCTGTGGAACATGTGACCTTCCTTCGATAATTACTTCGCATTTTTATATCGCTCATGTTGTTCATTTGCTAGACTAATAGTTCGCAGGTATTGAAAATCATACAAAGTACACCGGCCAATTATATTCCAAACCTTGGCGAATCGAGTCATCCGAAAAAAGATCTACAACTCATTTCATTATTAGTTTTTTCTTTTATATCTACGCAGCAGAAACCTTCTAAATTATGTTTACTCGTCAGTGTTCGTTATAAAAGCGGTCATCCACCATCAGACCATATGCATTAACGATTCTGTATCAAGCGCACAAAGACGTCAGCGTCAACATTACTGTGATTTCTTTCGTTCATACGTATACTTGTCATGTGTAATTCTGCTGACAGTGCCGTCCGCGTAACACACGATCGTCAAAATCCCACGCACACCAGAAACAGTATGTTAAAAGTTAGTCAAAAGTCTCTGGAGTTTTGCCTACCAGTGTGAAACTCAGACCCTCAACGTTACTCGGGATTTTTCAAAGAACATTCTTGAAGTGAAACTTTATATCGTGCGATAAGCGTAAAATGAGTCTCAGATGAAACGAAAATACGACAGGAAATGTATACATATATGGGGCTGTCCACGTCAAAACGACACGGCTTCGGACCTCAAAGTTTTCGATTTGATTTTTGATTTCATATGTTATCATTCTATGTCTGGAGAAGCTGTCAAATTTTTTTTTGAATCTTTTCAGTCAACCCTTTCGGAGCTATGAATTTTTTCATCCTTAAAAAAAGGACCTTTTTTAAAATTCTGAAAAAATTCACAAAAATTCTGTTACTAATGTAGAACAACCTTCTACTTTCAGAAACGTGGGCAGAATTTTTGTTATATTTTTGTTTTTCATTTTTCAAAAATTTTATTTCATAAGATGCTTCATAAATGACTTTCATAAAATCACCTACTCACCTCCCTACCAACATAACACAATATAAGATCACGAACTCCAAAAAATCTGAGTGGGGTAAATTTGAAAGATTTTTGGTAGGATAAAAGTTATTGGTGATTTTTTCGAATAAAGTTTTAGAAAAATTGAAAAAAAAAATGTAAGAAAAATTCTGCCCACGTTTGTGGAAGTGGGAGGTTGTTCTATATTATCGACAGAATTTTTGTGAATTTTTTCAGAATTTTAAAAAAGGTCCTTATTTTAAGGATGAAAAAATTCATAGCTCCGAAAGGGTTGATTCAAAAAATTCAAAAAAAATTTGACAGATTCTCCAGACATAGAGTAACAACATATGAAATCAAAAATGAAATTAAAAACTTTGAGGTCTGGAGCCGTGTCGTCCTGACGTGGACAGCCCCATATATACAAATATAGTCTTAACTCTTAAGTTTCAAGTCTCAAGTCTTGAGTCTTAAGTTTCTTAAGTCTTAGGTCTTCGTTTTTGTCCCAGACTATAATGGATTTTCATTGTTATTGGAGTGTATTATTGAATTATATCATTAAAGCAAAATTTTCGTTTGACTCAATAGAAGTTTCACTTCTAGCGTGCGTAACACGCTACACGCACGTTTCTTTTTTTTCTATCTACGTACCTGTACAGCAGCACAGCAACCCCTAATTACAACTGATCTTTTGCGTGTTGATAGGCACTCGAGGCAATGGCCTCCTTCATCTCAAGAATGGAGTTGACTACATCAACGCGGGTGAAGCGGATCCAATGGAAATTTACGGGTAGGTAAAAGATTTTGGATATAATTTGAACAGTCGCTAGAATTCGGGAATACGGATATCGAGGTAGCAAACATTGGATCGACAATTATTGCTCCAGGTACAAAAGAAGCCATTTACGAACTGCAGTCACGTGGACCCTTATCGTCTGCACGGCGGGATTGTTGCGCTTGATATTCCACTGGATACCGCATCTAATGCTACTTGCCACGCACTCAAAATGTCCGTTAGAAGAAGCGGATACCGTACTTCTGGTGGAAAGGTTCCAAGGGAAACACACGAGTTACTATGTAAAGAGATTGGTGACTATTAGCGCCGAGGAAGTCTCGTTAGTATAAAAAGAACCTATGGCATGTTATTTTACTTCTCAGTGACAAAGAAACATGTGATTTATAAACTCTGTAATTAATCCAACAGGAGAATGTCTAACGATGGAGATTTGTTGATTGGCAAGGACACCTTCCCGGAAGATGATAATTCGACTGAAATCGAAGAGGATAAAGGGCCGCTTACTTTGTCGATTCATCTGAGCGGTGGCCAATTCAAAGGTAATGGCTTCTGTATATTCCCTACAGTGACTCGTGGCGCGCACCAAGGTTTGCCCATCGCTAATCGAAATCGAACGATGTGTATTTTTCAGACGTCAAATCGATCTTAACGTTCTCTTGCAAGAAGGTCACCTACGTTTGGGACACCGATAGATCCGAGTTCCTCAAATTGCGAGGTTTGGACGTAGGGGTTTTGACAACGACGCTACATCAAATGCGCGGATTAAATGCACAGGATCAATTTATGCGGTTAGTACGAGTCTCTTTGTTCGTTGTGCAGTTGATTAACCGCGACAAACTGAACTTGACTAAATGGATTCATTAATTTTACAGCCGTTTCGTTTACGGGAACAATGAAATCATCATCCCAGTTAAAAGCATTCTCACACTACTTTGTTTGGAAGTTTTGAACCCGTTCTACGTCTTCCAATTGTTCAGTTTTTGCCTCTGGATAGCGGACGACTACTTCTACTACGCCATGGCAATCCTTACCATGTCGGGTTGCGGTATCGGGACAGCAGTGTATCAAACGCGAAAAGTAAGTGCCAGACATTTATTCCACTCGTGACTCGTGCTGGTTCACTTCATCATTAATCACATTGTTCTTTTGTTTTTTTGTTTTTAGAATCAACACAACTTGAGATCCACAGTTCACTCCTCCGACGTAGCAACAATCATCCGGGATCCAGCCACTGGCAAAACAGCGACTGTACGAACGGAGCAATTGGTTCCTGGCGACATCCTGGTAATACCTTCTCACGGTTGCCCCATGCCTTGCGACGCTGTCCTGCTGACAGGCAATTGCATCCTGAACGAATCGATGCTGACCGGTGAATCGGTACCGGTAACAAAAACTCCGATTCCCGCCTCGAGCGAGATTTTTTACGACACTAAAGAACACGCGAGGCACACGTTGTACTGTGGTACTCAGGTAATTCAGACGAGATATTTCGGTACCGAAAAAGTAATCGCTGTTGTCATCAGGACTGGATTTAGCACGAGCAAGGGTGAACTGGTACGATCTATAATGTATCCGCCACCTGTTGACTTTAAGTTTGAACAAGACTCCTACAAGTTTGTAACACTCTTAGCTTGCATAGCTTTCATTGGTTTCGTTTATACAGTCATCACTAAGACGCTTCGAGGTCATGCCGCGAGAGATATAGCGTTAGAGGCGTTGGACTTGATCACTGTCGTGGTACCGCCAGCGCTTCCGGCTGCTATGACGGTCGGAAGACTCATGGCGCAGAACAGGTTGAAAAAGAAACAGATATACTGCACTAGTCCACGAGCCATCAACGTCTCGGGTTCAATCGACTGTGTCTGCTTCGATAAGACTGGAACATTGACAGAGGATGGGTTGGATATGTGGGGAGTCGTTCCAATATCAAAGAAAATGTTCCAACATCCTGTCAAGGACATATCCACTCTGCCTTTCGACGAAATACTCGTCGGTATGGTCACCTGTCACAGTATTACAATAATCGATTCTCAATTGGCCGGGGATCCTCTAGATCTAAAAGTGTTCGAATCAACGGGATGGACTTTGGAAGAACCGGATGTTTCCGATACTTCGAAGTTCTCTATGCTATTCCCAACCGTTGTCAGACCACCGAAGGGCTCGAAGATCGCGCAAGATTATTCCAATGACTTGACTCTTTCACCGGGACGTCAGAATTCCACCAACTCGGCGATGACCGATAGCGTTGCGGATGCAACCAGCAATCTCGAGGAAACACTCAGCGAGTCAACGATGCAATTGAACGAGCAATCTCTAGAGATTGGTATAGTCAGGCAATTCCCATTCACATCAAGTTTGCAACGGATGAGCGTCATCACTAGGACTTTAGGAGCTAATCATTTCGATTTGTACTGCAAGGGAAGCCCGGAGATGGTTCTAAGCCTGTCAAAACCCGAATCAAGTGAGTGATCAATCATCATCATAGAATTACAAATCACGGTAGTCGGTCACGAATATGTACATCTAATAACGATATATCTTTTCATTTTCTTTCGAACACAGTTCCACCGGACTTTGCTACGGTTCTTCAAGAATATACTTCGGAAGGTTACCGAGTTATTGCTCTGGCACATAAGTCATTAAACAGATTGTCGTACGCTAAAGCTCAGCGAATTGCGCGAGAGGTTGCGGAAACGGAGCTTAACTTCTTGGCCTTTGTCATACTGGAGAATCGTCTTAAGCCCGGGACGACTCCGGTCATTGCAACCTTGAACGAAGCTTGCATAAAGACTGTTATGGTCACTGGGGACAACATGTTAACCGCCTTATCGGTTGCTAGAGATTGTGGAATTGTTAAACACCACGTCAGCGTTATTGCCGTAGCGGCTATTACCCAGCAAAATCTCCTTAAACCGCAGATTTATTTCACACAAAGTAACAGCCAACACAGTCCAACATCACCGATGGGAAATGACATTAGCGAAATGACGGATTTGAACAGCGTAGCCAGTTTGGAGACCGTTGAGAATGGATCTAATGAAAGCAATCATCCCGGCAATCAAATAAACTATTTGTCAGATGAGTAAGTTTGATTTTAAGAATTACAACTCTCTAAAGAAGTTTAGATTTAAATGAAACGCGAGATGTTCACACACGTGCGTGTAGGAATGAGTTTATTTCATTATTGCTATCACGAGACAATGCAGAGTTTAACGAGAACTCTCGACGTAACTTTATACGCCCACGGTGTTGTCATTTTATAAAATAGTCAAGTTACGTGATGTCTCATCCGCCGCGTGACGGGGGCAGTATATCTGAATGTAAACAAGAGGGGCTAATCGTAGAAAATAATATCTCCAGCTTATTTATTTATTTTTTTTTTTTTTCTCACCGGAAAGATAGATTTGTAGTATCAAACTGTTTAGGACACTTTGAAAATAATTATCCGCCGTTCTGGTCGCATGTGAACTTTTAGAACGTCACGGATCGATCGGATTGTGTCGAATTACATTTGGAAACGCTGTATACCGCGATATATTTCGCAATTGCTTCATTCCTCGCAATAAATTTCTTGTCATTATTACAACTTTCATTGTCACGCGTATTGATGCACGATTTTAAACGATGCTCGAATTTTTGTTAAATTGATAACAAAATCAATTGGTTTCGGTCGGAAAACCGACTTTTGCTAACTGCAACGAGATTTCACGTTTTTGGATCTCTGGTATCCGAAAAACAGATCGTTAGTAAGAAAAAGAATTAAAACTTTATTCGATTTCACATCGACTTTCAATTTTAACCTCACTTCCAAGTATATATAGTTTTTACATACTTTGTAGTATTTTCATTACTTAGAAGGTGACGAATAGTACCTTAAAATACTAAAATCCTGTTTTTACGTGTTTTTTTATTGTTTTTTTTTCTTACAGTCTACACATTTCTATGAACAAGTACGTATTCTCGTTGACGGGAAAGACTTGGGCTATGGTCAAACAACATTATCCAGATCTAATTCCAAAACTAGCTACTCGAGGAGCTATATTTGCGAGAATGTCACCCGATCAGAAACAGCAACTTGTACAAGAGTTACAGGCCCTGGGATACTACGTCGGTAAGTTATAGTTGCATTACATATCATTATTCATAATATACAATTAGATATTTTTTTTCTTTTTCTTTCTTTTACCGCAAGTAGAATTTACTCAGCAAAAACCTCTGGCAAATTATCGTTTTTACAAAATTGCGTTATACCTAACACATGCCTCTTAGAAAATCTCACCGTAAACTATTATAAATTTCACCGTTAACGATCAGTTGCGTACAACCTATACGGGTTGGTAATTAGCTGATAAAAACTAAGCGATAAATAGTTGTAAATAAAAAATAAAAAAAATTGAAAAAATTTAATAGAAAGAAGGCTCTCTCTCGGTTTACGCAATCGCATAATGCCTTCTGAGAATATTCTTGAGTGCCATTTATTATTAATACCAGCTACCACTTCATAGTCTCATATATACAGTAATTCCTAGAACCTGCAGCATGCGACTGACGACGTGTTGACTTCGTGTAAAAATTGATTCAACAAATTTTATAAACTAGTTCAGAGAACAGAATATATTGTACATATTATCGATAAACAGTTAATACGGTAATAATTGCACGAGGTGATTAGCTTTATCTGCGTACGTACCTACACGCGATTTTAGTTTATAATTGATCATTTTGTCAATCCGTTAAACCCTTGGTAATTGAGTAAATTTAATTACAGCGATGGTTGGAGATGGCGCGAACGACTGTGGCGCCTTGAAAGCAGCTCATACTGGAATCTCTTTGTCTGACACAGAGTCTTCGGTAGCTTCACCATTCACGAGCCGTAACACGGAGATATCTTGTCTGCTTTCGGTGATCAGAGAGGGCCGAGCAGCGCTGGTTACTTCATTTGGAAATTTCAAATACATGGCGGCCTATTCCCTGACCCAATTCGTTTCAGTGATGCTCCTCTATCATATAGACTCAAATTTAACAGACATCGAGTTTCTCTACATCGATCTATTCATAATATCAATATTTGCGTTCTTCTTCAGTAAAACCGAAGCCTACGACGGACCCCTTGTCAAAACGGCACCTCTCACAAGTCTCATTAGCACGTCCCCGATCCTCAGTTTGGCTTTGCAGATTTTAATCGTTACGATATTCCAATACACAAGTCTTTGGCATTTGGGACAACAACCTTGGTTCACTCCATACGACGCGGAGCGTGACGGTACCCCGTGTCCAGAGAATTACGCGATATTCTCGATCAGTTCGATGCAGTACATTATTTTAGCGGTTGTTTACTCCAAAGGACGACCATACAGAAAGCCGATATGGACGAACTGGGGTCTCCTGATCTCATTCATTTTAATGACAATATTTTCCGTGTACATGACTGTGCACCCATTCGAATGGTTGAAAGAACAATTCGAGCTAGGATTACCGAGTGACGTTGGCTTCAGGTACGTCCTGGTCATATACGGTATCGCTAATTTCATTCTTTCGATGATCGTCGAGTACTTCATCATCGATTACATAGTTTTCGGGAAGCTCAGATACCGCTGGCACAACGTGGATAAGTCGAAGAAGCGATATTTAGCGATAGAGAGAGACATGGCTTCGGATCATAAGTGGCCACCAATTTCGCAAGAACCACTGCCGGAAGCGGCGCCGGATTTATTGATACCGACCCGTCAAAATTTAACGGAAATAAAAATCGAACACATTACCGAAACCTATGCGACGAACGATTTCATAAACTCGAACGCTAATTCCGAGGGTAATTCTAGTCTTAAACGGTTCGGTTCGGCCAGAGAAGTCACTTTGAATCCAAGATCGTTGTTCAGCGATCAGAGAACAACCCTGTCCATGCAAACTGTACCGAATTTCGAGGACGGTAAAGAAGTTTGTTACAAACCGAGCCCTAAATTGGAACTTTTACCGAAGAGAAGACACAACTCGGAATCAGAAAACGGCATTTATCCGTACGAAAAATCGTACAGAAATTATAACACGAATCCAATAGCAACATTGCCGAGAAATCCAGCTAGTCAACAAGTCGCACCTTCTGACGAATTCAAAAGCGTTATGGTCCACAAGAGCGAGGAAAGAAATTTCCACAGTGCCACACAAAGTGTATTGGAGTTGGACATTCTGCCGTCCTGAGGTCGAGCGTTGTTAGGGTTGATATTCAAGATCAGCTGACCAGAATTTCACGTTTATTCTGCCAAGAATTGTATACAGTTTGTTAAGTTTGTTACGGTATATAAAATTGTATTATGGTATTAAAATGGAAATGCTGTGCAGGACTAGGATTTCTTAATTGAATAATAAACCGCAGTAAATTATACATCTGCGAGTATATTAAATTTGTTAGGTATATCATTTAAAACCGTTAGAATTATCTCTTAAATTAAATAAATTCTCATTTCTTATGATATAATATAGTCTTTGTCTTTCGCCTTAACAATTTTTGTTTGTTTTTAATTCTTTCTATAACAAGGCCTATAATTGGTAATACCTAGGCATGTAAAGTTATTTTGTGAAGTATTATTATTTTTTTTTATTTTTTTTTCTTCAATTTTCAGTTTACTTACGATGGGAATTTTATCGATCTTTATAAAAATAAAAAATAAGAATAAAAAAAAATTTTTTAAACAAACAAAATTCAGGAATTGAATTTACCGCGAAAAAATAAAACAATTAATTATAATTAAAACAGTTATTGATAATATCTGGGTGTCGATCAAACCTCTGTAGCGACGATATATATAATAATATGGTGTAGTTAATTTTTATATGCGATCATGTGTCAACCGAACTTACTAAAAAAAAAAAAAAAAATAGATACTTAAATAAACTATAAGATATACAACAATAAATAAATTATAAAATGATTGGGTATAATGGAAGACAAAAAAAAAAAAAATTAAAAAAATTTACAAAAAATAGGAAATAAAATAAATGAAACTAGACAAAAAAAAATAAAAAATGAAGAATAATGAACCGGTAACATTATGCGTAGACAAAATAATCTTGTATTAAAATACCGCCTTCCTGCGCTAGTCGCATAGGTATATGGTGAAAAACTAGTGATGTTCACTTTATATATATATATATATATATATATATATATATATATATATATATATATATATATATATATATATATATATATATATATATATATACATATATATATATATATATATATATATACATATATATATATATATATATATATATATATATATATATATATATATATATATATATATATATATATATATATATATATATATATATATATATATATATATATATATATATACACATATATATATATATATATATATATATATATATATATATACATATATATATATATATATATATATATATATATATATATATATATATATATATATATATATATATATATATATATATATATATATATATATATATATATATATATATATATATATATATATATATATATATATATATATATATATGTATATATATATACATATATAGGTATATATAGTTTCGTAGATGAATTTAATTCTAAGTGATAAAAATTTACAAGTTGATAAAATTATATAGATAATATCATGTATATGTACTTATGTATGGATAATGTATACTTAATTACATCAATTTACAATATACATATATGTAGCATTGGATTAGGAATTAATATTAAATAAAATATATTTATAACGGAATTGAAAATATGATTGAATATTTTTATAATAATAATAATAATAGTTAAATTAACCAAGTAAAATCATAACATTAAATTATTATTATTATTATTATTATTAATATTATGAAGCGAAAAATACATTGATGAGGTTTAATATTCTTATTCCATGATTATGATTGCTAATTATACCTATACATATATTAACTAATCATTCATATTTACTAGTAGGATCATGGTAATTTGTGGTAATTATAATACGTCAAGTTATGAAACATTTCGATTACGTTAGCATAAAAAAAAAGTGTATATATGGGGTAGGCCATGCCGTTTCGACGAACCCATGACCCCGACCCCCTCCGATTTTAAAATAAATTTTTCATATGATTTGCCAGTCTTCAAAATGCAACGTCATTTTTTTTTAGATTTTTATCATTTTTGGTTGTTTTTTTGAAAATTTCCAAAGTCAAAAAAAAAAACGCCATGTTTTAAAAATCTGAAAAAATTCCATAAAATTCTACGAAATAAGATAATTTTTTCCATATTTATTTTATAGTGGTGTTCTCGAGGGGACACCCGGGGCAGGACTAAGCCAAGGAAAAAAGTCCAAGTCGGATACCGTCTTATTTTTTCCAGACGTCAATTTTTGTGCCCAAAATAGCACCGCATAGTTGAAAATAAAATCCTTTTTTTTTACGTTCATTCAGCAAAAAAAATTTTTTAAAAAGTGAAAAAAAAAATAAATAATTCCATTTTCAACGATGCGGTATTATTTTAGGCACAAAAATTGACGTCTGAAAACAAAAAGACAGCATCCGACTTGGACTTTTTCCCTTGGCTTAGTCCCGTCCCGGGTGTCCCCTCGAGAACACCACTAAAAAATTAATTTGGAAAAAATTATCTTATTTCGTAGAATTTAATTGAATTTTTTTCAGATTTTTAAAACATGGCGTTTTTTTTTTGACTTTGGAAATTTCAAAAAAAAAAATAACCAAAAATAATAAAAATCTGAAAAAAATTGACGTTGCATTTTGAAGACAGACAAATCGTATGAAAAATTTATTTCAAAATCAGAGGGGGTCGGGGTCATGGGTTGGTCGAAACGGCATGGACTACCCCATATATATATATATTTTTTTTTATTTTCTATCACGAAATGGGAAACCTGTGATGTGCGCGAAATTTACATACACATATACCCATAATACAGCTTATACGTATGTATAATGCGAAAGAATAAATTTATAGAATTATTTATACAGATTTTAGTTGACAATAACTGAACAGTTTTTTTTTTTAATTAGATCGAACTTTTTAGTTTGGAGTTTTTGGTATTTGAAAAACAAAAACAAAAAAAAAAAAAACACCTTTAAAAAACACCCCATCACGACAGATTATTATCGGTTAATTATGATAATATGCAACATGAATTCAGGATCGATGATCCACTATTTGGGTAAGTGATGAAATACTTTTGATATTTGAAATATGTTTTTATACCATATTTCACAACTAGTTATTAGTCATTTGAATGCTAGTACGAGATATTATATCGAGAATTAGGTATTATTTAAGGAATTAGTTGAAACAAACTCACCGTATCTCTACCACCGGCAGAATAGGTACTTAAATATTTTGCACGATTATAAATTTGTATAATATTCACGTTACCATTCTGCAGACTGTCCATGCATCCAATAACAGAAATGGTGCTGCTATTATATGAAAGTAAGCAAAACTGAAGAGAATAATTGCAGATTATATCCAAGCAACTTTAGTTCTTTTTATGTCTTTTCAAAAATCGAACAGGACTTTTCGACTTTGTATCGCATTTTGTTTTCAACGTTATAATTATTGACGATATTATCGAAAATAGAAATACAACTCAATCAGTAAAAGCGAAGATATAAATCTTTCGAAATTTGAAAACGTTCAAAAAATGCCTATCAAACCAGAAAAATTTGCTTAAAAATTGAAAACGTATTTAAAAAAAAAAGTTATCTCGGTTTATAACAGATTCGGTTTTACTTTTTTTTTTTCTTGTCTCACTTAGAATATGTAAGTAGATTTGCAATTACTTTGTTCGTTCAGTGTGAAAATAATAAAATTTCGCTCAGGTGGGGTGGGGGGCATCACTTCCGGAATTATTTTACGTCGGTTACATACACGTACATATATACGTATCGAATGCTCTATTATCTATAGTAAGTTTTTTTTTTTTTTTTTCAGCGCGAAACTCGATCGTGCGTAACGCAACATCTGAGTAACAAATTTTTATTTTTTTTTTCTTGGTTTTCGTATTCCACACGCGTAGATCTGTAAATTTATACGGTTTTACTCTTATTGTTAATACAATCTGAAAAGAGTTCTATATTCTAGTTGCGACAGCTGTTTCTTCTATTACTGGATAGAAATACAGCGGTTTGGTTTTAGGAATTGAAAGCTATACCAGCCATGGTATAGCGGTGTACCAGCTATAATTATAACATACATGCACGTATGCTTTTGAATACTTAAAAAGAATTTAACCAAATTTGTAATTTCGAACACAAATTTTTATTTACGAAATTCTCCAGGTACAGCGAATGCGTTGAAAATTCTTTTTTTTTAATGTACCTGGCGCGAGACTCTACCGAGTCTCTTGATGTACATATTGGGGTGTCAGTTATTTTGGTCATTTTGGAACGTCGTCCATCCTACCAGAAAAATATGTTCAAATGATAGAAAAAAAAAATCCCTACTAAGTTTGAGCCTAATCCGATAACCTTGACCCGTCCCCCAAAACGATTGAAAATTCACACCAAAAATACATTGGTTTTATAAGTTTTTTTTTTTTTAGATAATTTTTTTTTGTTAGTCAAAATCGATTGAAAAAAATATTCTGCCGCGTAAGATTGATGTTCATACTTTCTATTAAATGTAGAAACAAAAGAAATGCCAAAAAAAGTTCAAGTATTTTGTATAGTTCAAGTTGTTAAAAATCATAATAAAAGCCGAATAAAACCGTAAAAAAGTGATGATTTTTTACAACTTTAAACTACAAAATTAATACTTGCACTTTTTTGGAATTTCTTTTTTTTCTACATTTAATAGAAAGTATATGAAGGTCAAACTTACGCGGCAGAATATTTTTTTTGATCGATTTAAACCAACATAAAGATTTATTGAAAACAAAAAAAAATGGAAAAACCTGCAAAACTTGTCAGGGATTTATTTTCCCATAATATGAACATATTTGTTTCGGTAGGATGGATGAATTTCCAAAATGACCAAAATAACACCCTAATACGTATATATAGTGTAAATCAATCATTCACATCTGTGAACAGTGTTTTTGAAATTTCCTGCGGACAAGGTGAAAAAAGTTTGCAAATAAATTTAAAAAAAAAGTACCTAAAACTTGGAGTCTGTAGGCCAACTCAAAGTACTGCCTACAAGGCAGCCAATTTTCCCATTTGATTTACATGGAAATTCGGGCTCACTGCAGTATTATTTTTTTCCTGCCTCAATAGTGCTTCGAAAAATCTGAAATTTGATATACGTCTTTCCTATAGTCATGGGTATTCAACGAAAAATTGGGCGATTTTTTGGAAAAAATAAAAACCGTTATCCCTGTAGGGAAAACGTAGGCCAAAATTCACTGCCTCGTAGGCATTACTTTGAGTTGACCTACAAACTCCAAGTCTCGCGTACTTTTTTTTGAATTTATTAGCAAACTTTTTTCCACCTTGTCCGCAGGAAATTTCAAAAACACCGTAAATAAGGACCACCCTAATGTACATCCCTCCCAGGTTGTCGAATGTATGTATTTGAATAAAATTTCGAACCTCAAACTACGCGATCTATTGCATTTTGAGTACCTATAGCTGCTCATTTCGACTTCACAATTTAGAATGGTATAAGCTCAACATCAGAGTCCAGATTATCGAATAATTGAGTGATGATTTCTTAATGCCTGATGGCATTAGAGGCCTGGTACCAACGGAGAAGGTAAGTATTGAGCATATAGCTGTTGAGAATTATGGAGTCGGTACTCTCCGCGGTATTTTATACAGATAAAATTGTTGCCCAACTGTTGAATTACCTGTTCCACTGAGCTAGGGTTGATTAATCTCGTTGATTAACACGTTTCAGGCATGAATCTAATCTCTCTCAGTGGTTAAACGAAATTGTTGATTATCGATGCACGGGTGGGTATGATATAATATACGAGAAACGTTCTTATCGAAAAATACGCTTTTCTTTGAAATGCATATAAGCTAATACGATCCGTGAATCAATAGCGATCAGCCGTTCGGTTTGAATCAGGAAGATGCATCAGTGAAGTTTAGCCATTCAACCGGAAACGGAAGCGGACTCGAGTATGTGCCTCTTTCTCCGCACGTATCGTTCGGTGCGCAGAGATTGTATCGAAATTATTATACCTATATATATATATATATATATATGAAACTGTTGTTAAAGTAAGTTTAGTATACCTGAAGAACTTTCACCGTCAGTCGACGCTTCCCACGACCTCGTCTTCATATTCCTTACGATACAACACCGACCAACATCTGAATGTACACGCAGTCATATACATACATACTTACACCCATATACTGAGCGGATAAGTGTCCAATTTATTTCATCCAATACGTATATACTCGTTCCTTATATCTACACCTGTACCTAGTGCAGACAGTGTTAATTATATAAAGGATGTTCGGAAATGGTATGTATGTTACTCAAATGCGGTATCATATATGAGGATGTCTAAAGATCTAAAAAGAGATATCGCACATATTTCTAAAATCGCATGCTCTTCTTTGATTTTATAGAAATCGTTGTAGAGCCACCTGGAAACGGATATGTAAAGAAACTATAAATGACTGAACATCCAAATCGGAAATTTTCAACTTTCCGCTTTGAAAATTGAAAATTTTCAAAAAAAAGGAGAGTTATTGGTTTCCGTCCGATTTTCGAAAATCGAGTTTTCATCAGATCTCGATGTTTTGGCTCCTTAGAAAGCTATTCTGACTATTTTTGGATTGACATCCGTATGTGGATATGTGTGTAAACAAATTTTTGTCGTACGATATCTTTAGAACGAATCGACCGATTGGAATGGTTCTTGCGGCGATCGAAAGTGTTTATCAAGACTTAGATCTGACCAGATTTTGGAGATGATCGGTCGAGTAGTTTCAAAGTTATTCGAAGGGTAAAAATTGAAAAAAAAAAATTTCATGTTTTTAGCGCATAACTCCTAAACTGTTCGTGCGATTAGTCTCAAAACTTAATCAGATTTAAGTCTTGGATAGCCCTTTCGATTGCCGCAAGATTCATCAAAATCGACTGATTAGTTTGAAAGATATTGCACGACAAAAATTTCTTTTTTTTTTTTTTTGATAGACGTGACTTGATTTCGAATCACTCAATGTCGAAGCTGTCAAATTGTTCAGAAACTATTGAAAATTTTGCACATAAACATACAAACAGAACGATATCTTCTGACATTAAATATAACTCCTTAAAACCTAGAAATATTGGCATTCGACAAAAACTCGATTTTTGAAAATCAGACGGAAAAAAAATTTGTATACGGAAAACTAACTATACTTATAACCTACTTTAATGTATTATAAACACAATAGTATCAATTTATTGTAACGTATTTGGCACATAGCGGGAAGTTTTAGGGTTAGCCCACAGGTCAACCGGTTTTCTGTTTATTTGGAATTAATCGCACTGTCCAGTTATTACTTTGTCAATTCAGATCAACGTAGACCTTTGGTGTAAGACATTTCTATACCTTATAGTAGGTACGTATATCGTGAAGACGATGCATGTAGGTAATCATGTTTTTCTAAAATTATCGTCGTTTCTGGAAACTTTAATGAATCTGCAAATCGATAAAAAAAAAAAAACTTAGCCAGTATAGTTGGCTATAATCGGTCTCCACGTAGGCCTCTTGGAGCAACTGGGAAAGCTTGTTATTAGTGAAAGAAGTGCCAGGCGTTCGACAGTTTGCCTGGTAAATGTACGGAGAAAGACTTGGAAAGAGTGGTTTATAGCGGGTGTATGACGTCAGAGGTTTAAATGAAACCTATTTCAGTAATTGAGTGAAAAGTTTAGTCACTACAATCTGTTTCAAATCCCAGCAGCTGGGTCTCTGAAAGCTTGAGATTGGATTTATCATACCGTCGTTTCATCTTTGGTAAAGCAGCACATTATATAGGGCGAAATGCGAAGCGGAGATTACGATGCAGGGACTTTCGATTACAAACGAAATGATTTGCGCTCAAATTGGAACAGATCACGTTCCAAGACATCGAACTTTCACCTCGACGTACGGAACGGTCATTCTATTCTATACTTTTTAGACAACGATCTCGGCGGCATCGTATATCGACGATGAGATCACGATGCATAAAGAACCTCAACCGAATCGAAGATTCATCAATCATCGAATTATATCCCCAGTTATATGTCCCTTCGTTGCTTTAAACTAAGTCAAAAAATATGTAGACAGTAGAGAGGTTAAAAATGCAAAATGATAGACAAACATCTTTTCGAAAAGGAAAAGTAATTCTTTCAGCCGACTGGTACACCACCCCCAAGCTATTCGTCTCGGCTCGCCTACCCCTAGCTACGCTACTGGTTATATTATATAGCAGTCTGTTAGCAAGGAGTAACAGCAGACAACGGCTGTGGTCTTTGCTCGGTAACAGAATGTGAAAGTCGACGGTCATCTGGTCATCTCAAGACTTAAGTACATCTATACCTATACCTACCTTTATCCGATATAGCCTGCAGCAGGTAGACTATAATACGATTTACTGTGATTGCATACCGTAAGATTCTAAGTAATGATAATATGCGATTGGATATTGCGGGGTAACGCGTCTGACCATTTCGTTCTACATATCCATACAAGGAAAGAAGAAGAATTTTCTGCAAACCTAAACTTTACCTAAACTTAACGTAATTTTCGTACATATACCTCTGATTCGAAGTATCGCAATGTTGTTATAATATGCATCAGGATAATAAATGAACAGCATATAATATGGTAGATAGATAATTATCATTATGATGTTTTTTTTTTCAGTTATTTTTTTTATCGTTTTCTTCTTTTAACAGATTTACTTTCAATCTCACCGCGAGGAAGTTTCGCGTTTCCCGTTGTCGTAATCCCTTACATGACATGTGTGATGGAAAGAAAAAGAAGAAACGAATAAAAAAAAAAGGAAAAACGTCCCGCGTTACAGAAGATAGAAAATAAAAGAATCGGAATACGAGGATATTTGAACGGTACAGGATAGAATCGTGATGAAAAAAAAAAATAAAAACTAGATATATAGCCGTTTGAGATAAATTCTGTAACTGCCTATATTTTACACACGTTATACCTTTAATACTTAGACATTTTACGATCGCTCGAGGGTATTAGAAATGAATCCGAATCTACGTAACAGACAGAGCTGCAGCTATCGTAACAATCGGCTATTATTCCGATTCACCATTTCTCTACGCAATTTATACTTCATTGCTTTCGGTCCCCCTATTTTACTGGCTCGAGTGTAATAAAGGTACTCGATCCCGGTCGGTTACTTTTGAAAGTTCTCGTCATCACTCGGATGTAATTTTCGGTAGTCATTTATACATAGCGATACAAAAAAAAAAAAATAATAACCAGTCTGTTCAACATCCGCACTTGTAAAAAAAAAAGTATATACATGTATACCACGCGATTCGCTTAACTCTCTGAAATCTTTATGCAAATTAGTTGTTAGCTGTCATGATTCAGGCGACGAATAACCGAAAATGAAATTTATTCTAAGGTATAGCGCGAGACTCTACCGAGTCTCTCGATACATACTTGTATAGATATATATGCGTAAGAGAAAGAAATGTACGTAAGAACGAGTTAATAAGCCGAATATACAGTGGCACGAAAAAATTGAAAGGAAAAAAAAAAAAAAAAATGTAGTAGGTACATTCATACACAGAGCCATTGATATAATAATAATTATGGGTGAGTCTGTTCTCACCGGCGAGGATTCTCATAATTTCTCTTCCTAGGTTACGAGAACATTCACAATGAGTAAAAGGCATTTGTTTCCTCGGTTCAAATCGTTTACATCTCCGCTCTGCGTCAACTCGAGTTTACTGACATAATCCTGTACTGCAGCTGTAATATGCTTCTAAAATATGCCCTCCGTTATTTCTAGCTCAAAGTGAATCTAAGTACCAATGAAATATGCAGAATATAATAATTATAGTCTACGTTTACCTACAAAGACTATGATCATTGTTAAATTTTGACTAATTTTGTATTTATTGCAATTTCCGTTATGCAGATATAATGAAAATAAAACCTTACGTCGTAACTCATTGCTGCAGTATATACATAAATGTATGTATACCCAAAGCGAAATATATGCGTTTCACGCGATATAAATCATTTTTTCCCGACCAGAATTTTTTTTTTATTTTTTTTCCCACGATTAGAATCTGAACCATATATACATATACGTATACGCGTACGGTACGAATAGCATGGAGCATTTCAGTCCTATATGCTCATCATCGTTGGTTAATTCTTTTCACGTAACAATCTACGTCGTGCTTACTAGTTAACTTTTAACTCTTAAAAAGTCTGCTGTCTTACCCTAGCGAACTGCTGCGACGTGGTTAAAACAAAAGATGGCGCAAATTGCTTTGTGCAACCAAGAATATAATATAACTTGAGAGGGCTATTACGAAAATCACGACTCGGTACGTACCCACGCGTATACACCTGCACCCAAACATTATACACATGCATAGTTTTTTTACGATGGAAATTACGCGAAATCAAATTTAAATTATGAATTATTGCAGCGTGACGAAACCTCGGTCAAGTGTCGATGTGGTATACAATATAATCGGGTTCTTATGCGTTTTCAATATGACTTGCCCGGAGGGGACCATAGCAAAACAAAAAGTATCTAATAAAAAACTTGTACTTTCGTCAGAGTCTAGCGTCTAAATTAAATCACGGATTAATTTGAGATGAGATTTTAAACTCCACGAGTTTATAATTATACATGATCGTCATAAAACGCCGCCAACGCTCGTATAGCCAATAAGCTAAGGCCCTGCAGGAGCTCTGTTGGTTAAGATTCATAGACTGTATTGAAATATATTTCACCAGCGGCTGAATCCTATTTACACTTTTTTTCTAACACCGTTTCTATTTACAATCCTAAAATTCAACGCTCATCCGTATAACGTCCTCGCGTTATTTTACGCAATTCTTAAATTTCTCAATCCGACAGAGACCTCACTATACTCACATATTTAGCCCGTGTACCGAGTCACCAAATACTCACACAAAACTGTCACTCACTCGTTTTGGTCTAACCCACATAATACATACATATCCGCATAATTGTTACATCCACCTGACTAGTGGACCACGCTTTGCACAGAATTAAACAGACACTACTTAATTACCATTCTGTCAAGGTGTGATGGTGCTGCAGCTTGTGACAGGTTCATTTCTAGAACTTATTTTAGCCGGTGTAATTTTGCCTGAAGGGGTTCATTAAATCGTGTGGGCAGATGAAAACTGTTCATTTTATTACTACAGATGGATAATCCTTCTTGTTGCCTAATGCGTTTTGTTAGAGCGTGGATATTTTGTGACTGTACATACCTATTCAATACATATTTTTCTCATTCATTTTAATTGCAGTTGCGATTTTATTTTTCGCTCGGTATGTATATCCACTTGCGCAACAAATTTGTTAACCTGTGGTAAATGATGTAACTTATACAAGAAAAATATTAATATTAATATTATATTCTAAGGTTGCAGAGGTAAACGCTGGTCAGAGCGTTGCGGTACACGATTTGATCGGACGGGTTGAGTGAGAGGTACTCGGTGAACCGAGTACGCCCACGTTACCTGCTCCATTTCAGTCGAGATCACATCGGGATAATTCAATCTCAAATCGTATTAACGCAATAAATTTTTTCTGGCCTTAAAAGTTTACTTATGCAAATTATATCGATGCTTTGACGTTTCTTAGATGAGTTGGTACGACTATGAATTGACTAAGAGTTAGTGGGACGATTATCTACGGGATTACATAATCGGGAAGATTCTTATGAATTGTGCAAACGCGGTTATTAAATAATATATAGAAATCGTATATATCCTCAATAACAGAAGAAAATACCGTAGAAATTTTTACGAATAAATATGTGAACGACGTGTGAAGAGTACGAATTATTAATCTCTTTATACGTCTGTACAAAAAGGTTTACCTCAAGTTCATGTATAAGAAAGGATACTTACTTTCAATGAAAGTAACTTTTCTTATTTTAAACAGGTAATCCACAAATAAGAAAGGACAATGTTTGACGGACCAAGAACAGCGTTAACGTACCATGAAATAAGCCACTGGAATGCACCAACCCGAGTACATGTAATCTTACATCAAATAACCCTACGCGTAATCCGTAACGGTCGGTTACCAAGTGGTAACAAAAGTAATTAAGAAATTGTGCAATACTTTTACAATGGTTTTCGTTTTATACCATAACCCGTTCCGTCAAAGATGAAAGCACACGGTAAGATAATTGATGATAAAAAATTTAAGTATAATAATACGAACCAGATTCTGTTTGTATAATCAGGTGGATGTACGTAACTTCTTAATTAATCTTATCTCCTTGGTTACCGTGAATCGAAATTACCCCTCGAATCCATGTAAGAGCATGATTGAGGTACTTCATTTACTCCTCGTCATTGGACTATAAATGATATAACGATCACTTATTTACTGCACTTCTATGAAGAGATTCAACCTAGATTAAACTACCTCAGCATACCCAGAACCATCTGGGTCCCAACGACCTCCCAATGGAATATTGACCTAATGACATACTAAACGAGAATCTGTGAATTTCTAAACATACATGCAAAATATTTTGTAACCCTACGTTAAACGGAGTTAAACGTAATTGCTAACAGCCATATGTTTATCTTTTAATTTACTAGCGAGATGATTGCATTACAGTGCACTTTGTTTGCGCTCCTGTATATGAAAAGCCACGACGAAGAGGAATCTGAATACTGAAACAGGATTTATGCAATTGGAGGAAAAACCTCGCTGAGAAAGAAATAAAAAAAGGTTTTCAGGGTGTATAGGTGTACAATAATTTGTTGAGATTCTTCCGACGCTTAAGAAGAAGTGATTTAAAAACACGAGACGGTGCGTCGTTGAACGGAGCATAAATTTCCTGCCACGTTATCGATAGTTTGTTTCATCTTCGGATGAAAAATGAGGAAACAGACGGTGCCCGATGGTAAGAAGTCAGCTCAGCCGCTGCAGTGTAAGGCACACACGTATCATAGGTATGCTTTCTCTGAGAGGTGAAAATTCTTAACTTTCTTCGACCATAGAAATGTGCCCGTCTTCCGATGACGTGCCAATGCGTTGCCCTCGGTATTCGAATAATTATAAAATCGTGCGTATAATACAGTCTCGCTTTTATTACAATATCCCCCAACGGATGTAAAGATCATCACTAATTGTTATGAGAATCATTTGGTAAAATCTATTCGAAAGACAGGGAGAGTATAGCAGCTGGTACAAGTCGCGAGTACAGTCGTCTGAATTACAAATTTGAATGGTAGTTAAGCATTTGCAATGCGGGTCACTAGGAAGCGATGACCGGCGAGGAAGGAGGATCACCAGGAACTGCGTCAGAGTATCAGTAGACAAGCAAATTGCACCATTCAAATGGGCCTGCACGTCTCTGTATTGCGAGGTGCGCAATGCACCATAAGTGCACCTCATGTTACATTAGCACACTGTAGAGAGGAGCCGTACCACCCGAGTACGTGCAAGCAGCGGGCACACAGATGAATAGACTAATAGACGGAGAGAGTAACAGTGTTATTTGCATTTACAAGGAGACGTGTCCAGCGCCAGGAAATCATTGCTAGGAATATATTACACTAACAATTGAGTACTTGCTTCTGGTATGTCGCTGTACAGAAGATCTCGTTCGCTTCCGGTCTTTTCCCTTTTTATTTATTTTTGTTTGTCGATACCGAATGCGTTACATTTTTCAAAAAATTAAACGATTAAATCGATTGGTCCGGATATCGGATTGGATTTGATATTTTTTGCCATTTTTTCAAAAGACAAAACTCCCGATCGTACGGATCTGTATCGTTAATCGGAATTGAGAAAAGAATTTTTCTTGCTATCGGGTATAAATGATTCTCTGTTATGAGAGTCAACGCGCAGCTCTTAGTCACGGTGATCATGCCTTTCTTCCACACTTCCTAGTTCCTAGAGAGTTAAAGGTTAGAGGTTGAGAAGGTGCTCATTTTGCATAGCTATTCTGAATTAGGTACTTTTGCAAACTGTTTGCGTCGTTTCCGTGTTACACTTTTACGCTTTGAAAGCTGGCTAAAAAAAAGAAAAAAATAGAATCGTTTAATTGTTACACGTGTGAAGCTAGAAGATAAAAAGAAAATATCGTTGTGTCGTTCTTGGACCGCAAAGGTCGACCGCTTCTTTCTCTCTACTTCTCTCTCGCATATGACAACGAAATGGGTATATCTTGATAACTTTTCAGGCACGAAGTTCACCGCTAAATTTATGCCAAGTTAGATTCACCTCACGGATTCAAACTTCTATATAAACTTTCATCGGACACATGCGATTCGTGTAAAAATTTCTAGTCACGTTTACCAATCTTCATTTTTCACATATAGGTAGGTATACTACATCGAATTCTAATCAATGCTCCTGACATTTGCTGCTGCGATCCTACGTCATTTTCGACATTAAAAACTGTGAGTCAAAATCTTAAAATTGAAGGCCGACTATATATCTGATGCAGAATTGTAGAATGACCTCCGTTGTGCCCATTTATGTACATATATACCCATACTCGAGGATCTGGTCTAGTTAATCGTAACTTTGTTTCGCATTGCTCATCTGGACACCAATTAGATCCTCAGAATGTGACATTTAAAAGCTCAACCCTTTTCTCACGTCCATACGGCGGCTGGTTCGAAATTACAAAGTCAATTACGGAACCAATTAAGGACTGTAATCTATCGGAGGAATTCTATCGACGGGTATCGATGCCGTGCCAATTTGTAGAGCCTCGCGAACGGGAGATGTTCGATATACCCATCCACAGCCACCCTACGATATTATCGTGTGTTATACTTAGACGGTGAGACGAACATCGCTCATTTCAGTTTCACTTTGAATAATGTCAGATGATGACAAATCATCGTCGGTATAAGTTATAGTTGTAACAATTGTAAGGCCGAACATAAAGGTCATCTCTCAAATATTGGTCAATATTATACACGTATACACGTGAAGGTATATTTTGGCCACTTCGAAACCCACCTGGGTCAGTTTTGTACCTACAGAGGCACGTATATTACGTGTGGAGATATATGTATGTAATTATGTCCAGTGAACTGTAACTGATTCACGTGTTCGAACGTCGTTTGCTGCATCGCTGTGAACATGGTAGGGACGGGGAGAGGATGGACCACTACGTACGTACAGAAGGACTTTGCCTTTCTGCCCTGGAGCATTTGGCCCGAGACGACCGGATGATGCTCCGGTGAAGATGTGGTTTTCCCTCCGAGCCAATGGCCGTACTCTTCAAAGGCTATTCCATATGTGGAATGAAGCTGCAGTATATCTTCACTTTTACTCGTATGGGCTACGATCTGATCCCATTTTAAGAAACTTTTTACCCCATTTTTTTTTTTTTTTTCTAAGACCGTACAGCGATGCGGAGACTGTGAAAATTGACGTAATTCTTGCTCTATCCAATCGTCAGTCCACCCTACCGTTAATAAAATAAGATAAACTTCGAGCAGCCAGATTCTCTCTCTCCGTAGATATTAGTCTGTTAAGTATTTGCTCCGGGCAATTACGAAGAAGTCAGAAGAAGGAGTCGTGCGTTTTATAGAATTAATGAGCGGCTGATGAGATGTAGAAAAATTAAAGAATTCAAAACATCTTCATCGATTATCTTATTTCATTTATTTATTTTCCTTCTTTTTCTACTTTTTAAGATTAAAAGTCGACTTTTACGCTCACTTAGAATTAGTCTAGACTCCTAGACGTTGCTTCAGAGCCTGGTAATCTAGTATATGTACATACCATGTCAACAGCTCTCAATTACGTCATGCTTGTAAGACTTCTAATTCCAAGTGAGCTGCAGTACACATAGTAATAATACATCGGTCATTTTTTTTTTTTTTTTTAATACACCTACTACTCTACGACGTCGGATATTCAAGTCTTAAGATATTGTACAGGTTGTATCTGTCGACTGAGCTGAAGATTTCTATCGTCCGTTAGAGGCATCAAGTTTTATTCTTCATACTCCCAGGTTATGCAACCATCGGTGAGATGGGTGTAAATCGGACCGAGTTTGAACATTTCATAGAAAAGAAAAAAACAACCTATCATAAATCAAGACGGATGTTCAAGTCTTAATATATTCAACTTGCATATCTGTCGACTCAGGAAATTGTTCATCGTATCTTAAAAGCATTCGGATTTGGATTTACTCACGGATAGTTATGCAACATACACCCCGGGTTAGATTTCCGAAATGTCTGGTTAATTTGTTCTTTTTTTGAATAAATTTTCTAGTCTCTTAAGTAATTTCGTAATATTGGTATATAAAAAATGGACCGAGTGTTTGA
Source organism: Macrophya alboannulata (assembly GCA_949628255.1). NCBI lineage: Eukaryota > Metazoa > Arthropoda > Insecta > Hymenoptera > Tenthredinidae > Macrophya > Macrophya alboannulata. The sequence goes on along the minus strand of OX451206.1, from coordinate 40,468,921 downwards.
GATTTCGTGTGAGTGAAACCATCACGAATTACTTGATAGAAATTCTTGGCCAATGTCATTTACAAATAGTTTGCCTCGAAAGTCTAAGGTTGAAAATTTAAGAGAACCATAAAAATTTAATCGTTTCGATTTGCGGGTAATAGTTTAAAGGTCATACGACAGACACGAATTGCAGTAATTTTACTTCGAAACACGACTAATATCCCCTTCTTTTATGACCGTAGACTGCTTTGCTGATAGAAAGTTAAAATAAATTGAAAAATTTTTTTTTTCTTTTTATACCGAATTGGTTTCTTCGGTCCTGACGAAACCGCGCCGATACTTCTTCGAATCATTAGCTTTATAATATTCGTACTTATCCTGATACGAAAACGATCTTTCGATCAAGTCAACGTTATCATAAAACTTCCATTACGATATTCATATCATCTTCATTTCTACAGACAGGTTTATAGTTTTCGGAATATGCCGTGGAAGATATCGGTAGCTGGTATTGAGAAACTATACGCATATAGTAACCTTGATACCTGATGCTCGACTAAATATAGACAGAAGTAGAACCATTCATATAATGAGTTACGTAAATATTTTCCTAGCCTCTGATGCCCATGCGATATACTTATCTATTTACGCAGGGATTTTAGTCGGAACAAACTTGAACCGGTAACCCAATGATCAACGACCCAGATGTGGAGCTGATGAACGAGTTGCCCCGCTAAACGAGCAAAGTATAATCCGGTTTATAAATTGATTCTAAATCAATCGAACCGTCTCCAGATGAATGTTTAAAACGAAGCTCAAACTCCACCGATTCATATACGATATCCACTTGCTACAGGAGAGAAGAAACGGTCTGTTCGTTTTCTGGTTCTTTGTTTCTTCTTTTTATTATAATAATATTAAAAGTTGATTCAGAAGAGTGAACGTAAAGTATATATAATCGGGTCAAATAAATTTCGGTGCCTTTCTACAAGCAATGAGATGTCCGGTAGATTTATAATTTCGCAAGACGGAGTACCTTTGTATGCACGCAGGATGATTACCGATTGTTAATTCATCTCACCGTTGTAGGGTGAAAATTAAGGATTCTGATGATTAAGAGTAAATGAGAGTGGTACAAGGTCGGCGAGTCTCTGAGCTAAAAATCTCGAATAGATTCGTACGTATAATCTGCACTATAGACGTACAAAAACTTTCGTACATATGTACGTTGATTATAACTTACGATTAGAAAGATGTACGGTATTATCATAATTTCATAACATATATTTGAGCCTTTCACCCGATTTAACTGAATTAATCTATAAACGTACACGTTGAGAAAAAAAAAATTTTTCACCAAAACTTTCGATTTAAAAAACCGCCATTTATTTATTTATTTTTTTTTTCAGTCAAAGAGTCATAGTCAAAGAGTTCTTGTTATTGAATAGAGAGACGGAGATAGATAGAAAGGTAGGTATTGGAAGAGAAAGAAGACTCAATTAAAGAATTAAATCCCAAGTTTTGTACGACACCTCTCGGTCTCAAGCGGCTAGATTGAAGATGCGATGTTTCTTAAATTCTGACTTTCTATTCTTATCTCGGATTTATTTTGGCCGTGAAAATATCGCCGATTTATCTGAAAATATTTTTTATTAAATTCACCACAATGTAACGCGTGGTACAGATTTTATTTCGAATTTTTCCGACCACCGGAACACGTTGAAATAAATTAAAGAACAATGCTAGGATTTGCAATAACTCTGCCGCATCTCATGGGTGATGGGTCGACGCGAGTGGGGCCCGGTCTGTATAAAAGGGGGCCTCAAGACATCCACGAAGCATCAGTCCTCAAATCAAGGAACCGCAGCAACCATGAGGGCATTCATGGTGAGTAGATCGTATACTCAACTTAATCTCAACGAACATCATCGTGTTTTTTCACCCAGAAAAAATATATTATATAGTATAATACAATAATTACGGTGTGACACTAAGAAAAAACAAATAAATCGATAACTTCGCATACGAGGATACGCGGAAAAAAATCTACGGACTATTTAACAACGCATATACCGGATTAAAATTTGTGAAAAATATAATGAAGTGTAGAATTTGAAAATCTATAGTACATATCAATTTTGACAACAGATTATCATTACTTCGTGTACTAGTTCTACACTTTCCTCGCGTCAATTTTTCTCAAACGAAAAACCTCGAGATAGATTAGAAAAAAAATTGACTTCATTTTTTATAAAAAGTCCCATTTTCGAATCGCACTTTCACTTCGCGATGCACTTCCGGGTCAACGCACCTTTCCCGTGAGCTTATAACCAAACAATCGTCGATCATCTCATATCGGTGCACTGACCACTGACCCGAAATACAATTCTTGTCGATCTCACAACGATCTACAGTAAAACATAATCCCAAATCGATCCACCGAACTTTCGGCTGATCAAATAACAACACATTCGCGGTTCAAAATACGATTTCACTCCACCTATCGATTACCCTAATACCTCAAGACAAATTTTCATCAAATCTTAAATGCTTTCAGATCGTGGCACTAGCCGCGGTGGCTATGGCAAGGCCGGAGGCCGGCTACTCCTATTCGCAGCCTAGCGGAAGCTATGGCGCACCTGGCGGAGGCTCCTTAGGTGGACTCGGTGGTCTAGGTGGTCTAGGTGGCCTCTCCGGTGGTCACGGAGGTGGAATCAGCATTGGCGGTGGCGGCGGCGGTGGCCACGGAGGCGGTGGCGGCGGTAGCTTCTCAGGCTTTGGCTCCAGCGGCGGCGGTGGTTCCTTCGGAGGATTGGGCGGTGGTTCATTCGGCGGATTGGGAGGTGGTTCATTCGGAGGAGGCGGCGGCGGCGGAGGAGGCGGTGGTTTCGGCGGTGGATTCGGCGGTGGTTTCGGCGGTGGTTCAGGAGGTGGTTCTTTGATCCAGAAGCACATCTACGTCCACGTACCACCACCAGAGGCACCAGAGGACAGACCTTTGAGGCCCATTGCACCCCCAGCACCACCACAGAAACACTACAAAATCATCTTCATCAAGGCCCCAACTCCACCCACCCCTACCGCACCTGTTATTCCCGCTCTACCCCAACAGGACGAACAGAAGACCCTCATCTACGTCTTGGTCAAGAAGCCCGATGACGCACCTGAAATCAATCTACCCACTATCGCTCCTACTCAACCTAGCAAACCAGAGGTCTACTTCATCAAATACAAGACCCAGGTAAGACACATCCTATGCACTAGTTATTTAAATTAAAAGCGAATCAAGAAGCACTGCAGTTTATACGATAACGATCAAACTCGTTAGAGTCCCTTGCAACTATATAAGAGCTCTATTTCAAATCGATAACGCTAACGGTGCCCGTGTTAATTTTCATTACAGAAAGAGGTCACCGGCGGCGGCGGTGGCGGTGGAATCGGCGGTGGAATCGGCGGTGGAATCGGCGGCGGAATCGGCGGTGGAATCGGCGGAGGAATCGGCGGTGGAATCGGCGGAGGAATCGGCGGTATCGGTGGTGGTATCGGCGGTATCGGTGGTGGAATTGGCGGTGGTCATGGCGGTATTATCAGCGGCGGTGACGGACACGGATCAATCAGCGGAGGTAGCGGCCCCAGCGGACCCAGCTCGAACTATGGCCCTCCGGGAGCCTCAGGCCCCTACTAGTCAACTCTGTTTCGTGATCCCTTGCCCCCAGCCCTTAACCCCCCAAAACCCTACACACACACACTCGCGATGCCCACACAAACATAAATGAACGGATAGAGGGTGGGATGCGCCCAATTCCCGCCCTATATCCTCATTGTAACATAAATATAAGACGCGAATACACTATTATTTTTATACGACTGTATTATATAAGCGAAAATGATGAGAGGATGATGATGATGTTTTTTATACCTACTTTTTGCAAGAAAACGGTGGCGAAATAAAACTTTTTTTATGTAGTTTTACATAAAAAGGAAACTCTATTCAATTATCCGATACCCCACCACAAAGTAATCCCTGATGCAGCTTCATTCCGCAAAACTATATAATCAAGCATTAAAGTTTTCACTCGCATTCTAGGACAACTATTAATTAATAAAGGATTTAAACCGTTCTAATGATTTCTAGAAGATTACCGATCGTCACGAATAATATCGAATGAAATTTGACTAATTACTAAAATCTATACACATCGCTTTTGAGAAACTTTGAAAGTTTATCACTTTATATTACTTTTCATATGTTTTTTTTTTTATCTACGATAATTAACAAAGTACTTTGACACTAAAATCCACGGTTTATAGTCAGGTAAAAGTTATATTTGGTATATTCATAAGAATCGGACCATCACTGTACCGGAAGCTGGCTCTGAAAGAGGATAAACGACGATAACAGGTGAAAAATGAAACGATAAAATTGAAAGATCGTAAAAGTCTATAAAAGGACTGCGGGCAATGATCAGCGAAAGTGAAAAGACGCTTGGGCTCATGTAGGCCGCTTAATACCCTAGAATGCGGGTAAATTTACCGAGTATAAAAAGAACACAAACCAGCGTTTAAATTTTTACCGCGCCACGGATCGCCTCGAGTCTTAAATACATACTAAAATATATACATATAGGTTGTGTAAAACGCATACAAACATATGTACAGTATGCTTGAAGCAGCAGCAGCAGCAGCAGCAGCAGTCCAGTACGTTGCCAGAGGGCAACTTTCACAAGGACTTTATTTTTTAGTCAAGACCCACGAAAAGGTAAAAAAATAAAAAACAGAGAAAAAAAAAATAAGAAAAAAAAAAAATTAACTTTCGAAAGGTCAGCCAACGGCCTCCTTCAAAAACCAGGACATCTGTTGAGCGATCACGTACTGGTATATGGATAATGCCTGACGACGGACTCTGTTCGCGTTTCGTTTCAGATTCCAGAGACGCGCGCGCGCGCTCACTGTGAAAGCGTTCGATTTTGAAAGTAGGGAATCGCCAACTTAATCATTTCCTTCTACGGATGTCGCGTATTCTTAATTTTTTTTTAATTTACCTTGCGCGAGACTCTACCGAGTCTCTCGATACTCTGCTATTATGTTCTCATATTCTCAAACGAATCGATATTCTCTCCCGAAGGATTCACATTATATATGTATGCATATTGTATATCGTGTTATTGGCCAACCCATTGTTTTCACTAGTAAAAAAAATTCCTTGTCCAAATTGAGTTCATTGACTTTTTTACAATCTAAAATTTTACAGACACCAATCGATGTATCTTTGACGGTTACAGTACAATACTTAATAACGAATCTCGTACATGTAAATTTATCGGTGTTAATATAAAGAGCAAAAAAATTCATATAAATTCGTTACCGATGTTTAAAAACTTTTTCCTTCCTCTCAGTGTTGGTGTAACACGTACTCACTGTAAATTTTACTCGCCGAGAATGGTGCCAGATATGTATTATAGCCCCGCGCAGAACCGAGACGATAAAAAATCTCTTCCATGATCTTAATCTCAACGTCGAAAGAGCCAATTGTTAACTGCAAATAGAATCAGCAAATCGAGTTATAAATTAAACATTCTACTCACTCATGAATGACCTACACTGTGGTTACGATTAGCACCAATAGCTTTTCTTTCGAAAAGTAGGTATACGCATATACGTAGCTCTGTTATGCAGATATAGTATCTTGGAATTATGTCGTTGGAATACCAGCTGTGTCGGTCTAATCATAGTCCGAAGTCATACCATCATGACTGATTGTCGAAAAACGTTTAATTATCAAAATAAACTAAAATAAAGAATGAATTTTCATCGAATAGTTATCGAGTAATGAACGGTGAAATCAGGTAGGTACTATAGGCCCATCAAGTAAGCAGCATCTTACTTTCATTGCATTTCCGGTGAAAACCTGATTTTCTGGGGACTCTTTGACCATTATTCTATAATGCTTTTTTTTTTCTCCTAAAGATAGTCGAAAAACTGTCTGAAATTTGGTTGAAGTACTCTTAAATTTCGATTTTGCAGTTTTTCAGAAAACTTCTTGTTTTCTCGGAACTAGATTTTACAACAAAACAATAAGACAGACAAGAACCTAGTTTTTGACTTACACGAGAGTGCCTTAAAAAAAAAAAGATCTTTCTTACTCGTTTTGAGAAAAATTTCATCACTCGCCAAAGAAAACGAGCAAAAAATGTGAAAATAGGATTGAAAATAAATGATGTAGATAATTTTTTAACATCTACTATACCTAGATACACTTTTATATATCATTTTCCACGAGTGTTTGAATTTTCAAAATTCTCTTACTCGATTTGGAAGTTTTTACATCTTCTCAAATTACAAGAGTATTCTTTCCACGATGTTGAGCATTAATCATCCTGCACAGTTACATCATTCAAGATTAATTAACCTACCGGCTCTTATCTAGAATCCTTTCAGAATCGATTGTTCCTACGGTTCCTCCTGTACAGATCCTCAGATCGACACAAAAGATGAAACTATTAGCAGTGCCGAAATTTTTTGTCAAAAAAATTCTGTTCGTAAACTCAACGATTTTTTGTTTCATCAATGTATACCTATGTACCGCTTAATTACATCTCCTTTGATTACCCGTCCTTGCTCATATTATTCGGGAGCACCGTATATATACGTATGACGTCATAATTTATCTAGTTCGTAAGCTCAGAAGACTTACGATTAGACGTAATACTTAGCCGCAACTATCCATGTGTACGTGAGGTGCTGCGGGTATGTAACTAACATAACTGCAACGTATGTACATACATTCGTACATACCATGTATAATTACATACATACCTATACTCGTACAGACTAGTATGCACTCGGTGTATTAGAGTGTCGGAATGGCCTTTAGGTTGACCCTTGCTTTCACCCGGTAGCGTCTCCAGTGGTCACCTACTTTAGGCCAATGACGTAACGCCCAAGAATAACGTACAATTATTGTTAGACGTTGAACTCCCCACCAAAGTTACGTTCAATATTTTCACGTCCGTTACTGCAGCATATTTATGAGTTAGGGGCTATAGCTAAATATTACCTACCATCGGAGTAAAATGATATATTATTAAAAAATATCCTGTAACTTTGTAAAGTTTATTCCTAATCTTTCTATGCATCAGGATTGAATATACGCGTTTCAGGTTTCATTCCGTTAAAATTAACGATAATAATCTGCTTCTGAAGATGAGCCTCGCAGGATTTTATTCCGTTGATCAGCATATACTACCGAAGATGACATATGCGCATGCGTGGTTTCTTGGTAAAGTTATATATGCCTTCTAGATTTTCATTTTCTAATTTGGCGCGAAGAAAAAAACGTAATAATAATTATCTTCAAGTGGCGACATCTTTCGGGTAAGAGTCGTACTGTAAACTATGATTCATAGCCCGCGTAAGCTTTTTTTTGTTACTGACCGGTAAGACACGAACGTTCTTTTCTACGAAATGCTTATGTGAATTTGAGCTAGGATCTTTGTACCGACACCATTCGTTTCCTTCTGTTGGTCTGTTCTATCGACTGTTGCTATCTTAGAAATCCGTCTACTACAACGCCTTAAGTTTATCTTCCGTTATTCTGACGGCGTTAACAAATTGTATACAGTGCCGTATGATAAGAACGAAGATATTCCTACGATGCGGAGTGGTTCAAACGCTATTCACTATTCCACAAGAGACAAGAATATACCCGGGAAACCAAAGTGGAATTGGAAGAAACGTGCCGTTTTCATATTTCGTTTGCCGTTCCATTTTTTTTTTTGCTTTATTTTTATTTTTATTTTTTTTGAAAATTCGAAATGGCCATAACGGATTTGAGTTCGGTATTTTTCAAAATTCGTTCCAAACTCTCTCCCGTTTTTGATTTTAATAAATCATCGAGGTGATATAATGAATTTCGTTTGTAACTGGTTTATTTCCGGTATTCCGAGAATTCAATCATCAGAGGATTAGACTTTTAATATTATAGATAGAACTCGTTTGAATTCATTTGCGTTTACTAACCAAGCCGTATAGTTTCGATATTGAAGTTATTTATCCGGTTTAAACGGATACCTACGTCAAATTTCGAAAGTACAGACTGAATCATATTATCTGTACTTTATTGATGTTTCGACAGCAGTTACAGAACTGGAATTTTACACTACATTCGCAATAATCTCGAGCAGAAACGGATTCAGCAGAAAAATTATAATCCAAAGTGCAGATCATTTGCGGGTGCAATTCTCGCCGAAAACTGGTATCTTAAAATAAACTTACGGTATACATATACCAGATACGAAATTTCACGTACAAGATAACCGAATATCTCCTTCATTTCCGCACATACTAATACGTGAAGGAGAAAGTGGTACACTTTTGGGTTTAACGTGAAATTATGTTAAATACATTGGAAAATCACTCCAAACATTATCTACACTTCGGATATCGATCTATTTCTACCTAAGTCATTTGTTATATCGGTCGAAGTGATCGCTGGCTATTCGAATTCCAGTCCCGGGACTGGATTCTACGAAATGTCTATAAGATCGCGAATCCATTCGTTTGAAATTTCGATTTTTCTATTAAAAATGTGCCCTTCTTGACGCACGCTATTTTTTTGTTTTTTTTTCTGGTATTTTGAAAAACAATTATGGATCTAGTAATTACTTTACCAGCTGCATAATGTGTACTAGGTTTCTACATATGCGTTTTTATACGATAGAGATAAAAAATATATACGTATATATACATAATATTCAGATCTGCGAAAGAATTTGAGAAAAGAAAGTATCGCCAGGAAATTTCTAGCCCCCTCCTTTGTTCACGATCTGCATAATTTACATATTTTGGGTAAGACACCTGGCTCCGCGGTATATAGCGTGATGAAAAGTAATTTGAAACGTTGTAAGATTCGTTTTAATGAAAAGCCCTTTTTATGCACGTATATGTTGTACATACCTGTACATACGAAACTAAGCGATTATCCGCACTCCGTTTGCCAAGACTTCCGCTCAAAGAACATGTTACCCACGAGCAGTATACCGCGACGAAATTCTGCGTATCAAAATGCTGTCAAATTGAATACTGCAGCCAACCGCGAATAATTTCTCGAAAGTCGAAGCTATAATATGAGCTTCAGAGAGTGCGATAAGGCCCGGAAACGTACCTACGTTGATGTTCAACAGATTAAGAAATTTTGTGACCAAAAACATCTGCGTGGCTGAATCTAAATCAAATTTATTCCAAGCTCTCGTTAGTTGGTAATTTTCGAACGTATATATGTAGGTTAGGGTGGTCCTTATTTTGGATATTTTCGATTTTTTTTCCACGATCCCCCTAAATCGGTTCTAAATAAATAAAAAAAAATTCCTGCCAAATCGGAGCTCGATATTTCAATTTTAACCCGGCCCCCCCGGCAATCAAAGTTTTAAACGGGAGAATACGTGTATTTTAGACTGTCAATTGTTTGAACATTTTTCCAACCTAGTACAAATTGATATAAAAATTCGAGATTTGGCACAAATATTCCCCACAGTATAAGGTATAGTTGTAGTAGTATATCAATTTTTTTTTTTCAATTTATTTATTTTTTTATGAATATCAAATTGATATTTATATAGATCATAACTCCAGAAATTACGGATGTAAAAATTTGATATACTACTTCAATTATACCTTATACTATGAGGAATACTTGTGCCTTATCTCGAATTTTTATATTAATTTTCACTAGGTTGGAAAAATGTTCAAACAATTGACAGTCTAAAATACACGTATTTTCCCGTTTAAAACTTTGATTGCCGGGGGGGCCGGGTTAAAATTGAAATATCGAGCTCCGATTTGGCAGGAATTTTTTTTTATTTATTTAGAACCGATTTAGGGGGATCGTGGAAAAAAAATCGAAAATATCCAAAATAAGGACCACCCTAATGTAGGTATATGAGGCGTTCCAGACCATTTGGCCTGGTCATTAACACTCACCGTTCAAAAAAAAAAACAAAAGTTCTCCGGTTGGTATGTTGTAAGGCAAAACAAAAAAAAAAATAGATTTACAAAGTTTTAGATTAAAGAAAAAATTGGTTCCTTAGTAATCGCTCATCTAGGCGAAATCATTGCTAGCCAAAATTAATCGATTCTGATGAATTTCACACAGTAAATTCTTTGCGATAAGCCAAATATTTTGAGCCTGTACTAACGAAAATGGTAACTTATAATATTAAGAGTAGTATCATAAATTTTATCGTTAAAATGGTCTATGCAACCTTTATATGGTAGAATCAGTCATATTTGAGAACAAAGAAATTCAATTGTTTTGCTTGTATCTTCTAAATTAAATGCGCGCCCACCTTCGGTATAGCCTCAAATTTTTATTTTTTATTTTTTACTCCTCATAAAAAATTTACTGTGTAAATTTTATCGAAAACGATTGTGGCTAACGGTGACTTCGCATTGAACGATTACGAAAACGATTACCTACGGTCTGACCAGAAACATTTTTTTTTTTTTTACTGAAAACTAATACCTACCTATGATTTCGTGGGGTCATTGGTGTGCCTATTTCTATGCTTCATAGATGCTCATAATTTTTTTTTATTTTTATGAGTTGAGTAGTGTTCACAGTGTCATTGCCGATCATTTATTTCATACACATCAATAAGGCAAATAATATCAAAAACTCGTAAACAAATTTTGATGATGTTGTTAATTGTGAACCGCGTGTAAAATGATCATTTGATTTTACGTCTTTATGTCGATAAACACGAAGCACAGATGGCTTTCTACGTGGCTAGGCGCACCTTCGTTGTTACTTTATAACATGAATATAATTGACAAATCATTTGACGAGTAACAAATAATTATTACGGTTACAGGATTTTCAACTCTTGATCGTCCACTATAACAGATGAGCAGTTAACAAAATAAAGAGAAATTACTTAAGGGGACCAGTTCAGCTTGGTTTGGGAAATTTGACGAACCCCAAAATTCATTTATTTGTCAACCAAAGTTTATTTCACATCAAAAACGTTTTATCTTCGAACAATTTCGTCGTAAGGTTTCAAGCACATCGTTGGTCCAATTCAACCTCTCAAGGTCTTGCTTTCTTCAGACAGCAATTCTACATCTTATGGACGTAGGGATCGGTAAAATAAAAGTCGTGTGAAAAGTTACGGTCAATTATAAAAAATTTTCAAAATTTTGGACTCTGATTTGCAAATAACTTGGCCAACACGAAATTATAAAAAAAATTCCCCCGTTCACGCGATGAGGATTTCTTTTCTGAACAAAATGAGCCCTCAACGAGCTTAATCGGAACAACGATGTGCTTAAAACCTTACGACAAAGGTTTTCAAAGAAAATTTTTCTTTTTAATGTGAAATAAACTTTGGCTGAGAAATAAATGCGTTTTTGAGTACTTCGAATTTACAAAATCAAGCTGTACTGGTCCCCTTAATGTGCCAAAATTTTGAGCTATTTCTATTAAGCCAATTAAGCCAAATAATACTGACCGAAATTTAAGTACGCCTATGCCCTTAGGCATACTTCTAAAACTATCCTAATATATTGGATTAACTCCCTAAAACTATCCACGCTCGCGTGCTCGTGACCATCACAGTCGAGACTAACGCTCTATGTTTTCCCGACGAAAACTGAAGCCTCTCGGACTCGCAAATAATTTGGTTAAATTGGATTTTTTGTCGTTCCGAATGTCACTAATCAGTAATCGCCTCCTGAGGCGACGGAGTCATTGTAGGAAAATCTACCCTCATTTCTGTATCTCTTATCGTTTGTATACGACACGGTTTACCGGCGTGTGAAAGTCTGCTTATTCATTCGAAGTATATTGCGGGAAAGCCGCAAAATTCTAACGGAAGCATCAATATAATAGAAGGGTAGTTTTCACTTTTCCGGCTATTTAAGTCAACGAGTAAGTCACCCGTGGCCAGTCAATATCCGACCATACGACGGTGTATAAGTCTCCTTATTTATTTTTATTTATTTCATTCATAATCCTTATTTATTATCACGATTTAGGTTTTCATTCGGTTATAAGTGCACACGGTGTCCAGTTCCAGTCGTCAAAATGATAAGCAAGGTTAGATATGAACATATTTATCTATTGATCACCCGGAATGTTGGATTCAATTCTCGTCCTTACGCGGAAAAGTGTTTAACCCGTAATAATCACCGCGGGTCCAGGTGACCTGGATTTTTTTTTTCCATCTAATATTAGGAGTTGTAAACAAATATAATACAGTTGGTGGGAAGGCTTCAGAAGATGGGAAAGACAACTGTGTGAATCCCCTTTCATTGTATTGAATTCTTTTACCCTTTAAAGCCTCGAATCATCAAGTTCAACCTTCAAAATGAATATACTATTTGAAAGATACCGTACCAAACTATTTTTTTTATGAAAGTACTATAACTCAAGAGTATCGTGCTAAATTTTTGCAAAAAAATATTGAAAATTGGAAAAGTTATGAATTTTTAAGTAGAAAACGGTGTTTTTCTGGACACTTTTTTTCAGGAATTTTTTTCTAGTACTTAAAAACCAAAAATTTACAGTTTCATCGACGAAAGCATATTTTTCAATGTTCAAATTATGTCTTCGAATTTTTATACGGAAATATAACGCGTCGTCTTGCTTCAGCAATCGCTCGGAGTTGGCTCGGTTCAAATTGACCCGATGTGACTATTGTGATACTCTACGAAGGTGTGATTATTGCGGGTTAAAAAAAAAATGCTGAGGCTTTGAAATCGCGGTGACAGTAAAACGAGATTTTGCCCGTTCAGTATATGTATAATGTTCTCTCTCGAGTCCTTCCACACTCGTAACGCAGCCTTCCTTCAAAATGTGTATAATTAAAAAAGACAAAGTCGTCTTTTGAGAAAACACTTCACGTAGCAGCTGCGACAAGCTTGCGTGCAATTATGGTGTTTAATTGCCGTAATTCGGGTAATAACAGGCAGCATAGTTACGGACTCAGACTAGCAATCTGGACCTCACTTTTACCATACCAAGGTTGTATAACCGTACCCTCCTTTTTCATAGTACATAGTCTCCAGTCTCTATTATTGGCAAATTATAGTTTAATTCTAGGCTAAGATTTCGTTGATTATAACGAACCTTTGACTTCTTACACTCCTAGATTTTGTGGCTTTCCATTCTTGGCCTGGCTCTGGCTAGACCTCCGAACCCCATCGATTCGACAGCGTCAAATTTCGATGAACAACAAAAGCAGAGAACTTCCCGGAGTATTTGGCCTTTTACTTCGTCTGCAACGACCACAGAAGAACCGGAAAATTATCCACCGGAATTGCCAGACAGCAACGAGTGGTTGTCAAAGGGTGAAACAGCGTTGCCCAACATAATCGATTTCAAAAAATATCCAGTGTGGAAAGTACACAAGTATAACGGGATTGATCTTCAACCGGTAAATCTACTGCCGGAAAACACGTATCCACCCGAACTGCATCACGCCGTTGATCCAGGATACATTTCGGGATCTAGTTCGTCCTCAGATTTTTCACACAATAACTTCCAGAATGGATACCAAGACTATGGAACTTATTCGAGCGGATATCCTGCGGCGTATCCAGCCAACCCGGCCACATATCCTGCTGAACAAGAAACTTATCAAACCGGAGAATTCCATAGCTCGAGTTTTACCCCTGGTTCAAACCCTTTCACTATTCAGACACAGCAAAAACACGAGGTTTACGCTCCTCCTCAACCTCTGAAAGACTTCCGGTCCACAGCCGGTCCAGTGGTACCAGAACCCCCGCAAAATCTACCGGCTTCCTACGGGCTGCCGAATACGTATCACGCGGGAAACATGGACTATCAAGGACACAGTCAAGAGGGACATAAACAGGCATTCAGTGCTGGGGAAGAGCAGTCACAGTCTTCCTACGGACGCAAGCCTGATCTGAGTTTTCTGGACGATCTTGGTGGACTCGCGCCTTTTTTACCGGAGCCTACAGGCGATAAGGAGAAAGTTCAGGAAGAGAAAACCGAAGCTCCGGAGGAAGGATTTTTCGAAAAATTGTTTTCACGATTTCGAGGACCAACTGAAACGCCAGTAGCTGACGTTGCGGTAGCTGAGGCCGAGAAGCCTGCCGAATCCGGTGGATTTTTATCCTCGGTATTTGGAATAAAATCTGATACCCAGTCATCTGAGGTAGAATCCTCGGCAACCGAGTCATCGGGTGGCATGTTTTCGTCGTTGTTTTATCCAACGGAAACCGAAAAGCCCGCCGTGATAACACCGACAACTTATTACCTACCAAAAACCAGAGGCACATACATCACCATCAAAGTACCGAGTGAATTTGCCTCTAGTTTTGCACCAAATCTTGGGGCGTACGATGATCACTCGAACATCGCATTCCACGAGGGGCCCAAGGTCCCCTTCGTCCACCACGAACCGCCGAGAATCACCAGTCCTACTCTCGACTCTGGCTATCCTTATAACCTTGGTTATTCGGAGGTGAGAAACTCTGGGTTGTCTGGCTCGGCTATTAGCACTGATCATCAGCCTTCTATTGGCTACGGGCAACCCCATCTGCCAACCTCTAAAATCGTTCCACATTTCACACAAAACCAGGGCAATTACCAACAGTCAGATTTTGGGGTGGATAACTTTTCCTCGAATGAGGGACCGCGCGCAGAATATCTGCATTCAGCTAATAATGACCAACAGAGCAGCGGGCTTCATGTATCGAACCAACCGTCGTTCTCAAACCAATATCATCAGGGACAGCAAAATTCACAAGATTCGCAGAATTCTGGAATGTATCAGGTTCCATCGACGATAATAATCCCACAATCGGAACATGAATTACCGAGAAACAGTATAATCACGCGGACATTTTTTAACGCGGAAGAAGTTGATCAGAGTCAGAATGAAAAGCAGAATCAGAATCCGAACATCAGAGAATACCAGTACCAAAGTTTCGATACCACGAATTCGAACCTCCAAGGTATGTCCAACACGCAGACCACCTTTGACCATAATCGCGATTCGCTTTCGCTTGGTCAGACTGTAAACGAAAATGGGCCGATATCAGCTCCACACACTTCGAACGGTTTCATTCCCTCACAGGGTTACGGTCTTTCCATTGGGGCGGGAGATCAATTGAACCTTAGAACCAGTAATCAAGAAACGTCGAGTACAAGCGAGAACCTTGCATACGATCATTCTGTCGATAATATTGGCGATATTTTGACCCAAAACTTCGATGTAAGTTCCATCTCAAGTCACGATCATGTGCCATCGAAGATAATGGAACCAGTCCAAAGCTCCGGGCCTGTTTATCAGTCCCCGATTTCTAATGTTCAAAATCCAAGCGATGCTCCAGAGACAACCGACTACCGATTTCGGTCAGGAAGTGAAGCCAATGATTTTCGTGAGACGTCCTCTAATCAGGACGACGGCGATGATCGTTTCATTCAAAATTTGTCTGCTCTGACGTCCTACGGAGCACCAACGAGTTCTTATAATTCCAACTCGTTCATGGCCGCGTCTTCAAATGTCAGAAGCATCGCGGTGCCCGCGCCTACGAAACACGAGGTCAACGATGGCGCGAATGTTAACCTTCACAAGGACGTATCTCGGTCTGTAGTGCCGGAGGAATTATTTACGAATAAAGTTGGCCGAGTTATGCGCAAAGTTATGAAACGAAGGAATTCAGGTGAGAGCAATAACTCGGGATCTACACCTACGGAGAGACAAGGACTCGCCGAGGAAACCGATACGTCGTCAATGATTAGAAATGAAAAGGATTCAATACCAGAAGTGACAGGCTTCCGACAGTTTGACGAAGCTAAAGTAATCGACGGTTACTCCAAGGTGCAGCACGAGCAGCGGCATCACGTTATTGCAGGTAAATAAATCGTTTGATTTTCAATTTTCAATTATTTCTCAGCCGTGTCGATCACCCAAGTTTCACCAACGGTTACAAAATTTTATCACCGCTTTGACCCGAACCTCGTTTGAAAGTTGAAAGCGATCGTTCTTTTTTAGGCCTAATAAAAAGTAGAGAGAAAAAGAAAAGAACGAAAAAACGAAAGAGAAAAAGAAAAGAAAAAAAAAACTAAAACAGGAAAGTTCCGTTCCGACACAGAATATTTACAGGATGCATTTATAGTTACGAAAGTTTACTTCTATGCGAAATTTTAATCAAAATTACGACAAACGTGTATAGCGATCAAATTTGTTTGCTGACGAGAACGCGAAATCACGCGAAATAGTCATTTAAAGCAAATTTTTCATTCTTGGTTGAAATGGCCATTAGGAATACTCCGACGTCTACGACCTGTTTCCTAATATGAGACTCACTGTTTCAGATACTGCTTGAGCCCTGAAGCCTACGAATCTTGTACTTGAAGCCGTTCAAAGGTAATTGCGCCACGTCCGAAGCCTGATTTGAAAAAAACGACTCCCCATGAACCCCCAGATTACTTTATTTGTATGTAAATTATTGATCAGCGTGCAATTATGTAGATTTAATTTATCCATCGGTATATATATTTTCTAATAAAATATTCTAAACACGCTAAACATTCTAGCCGATATTTTTTTTTCCCTGTAAAGAAATATAGCTAGAGAAACAGAAAAAAAGAAAAAAAAATAGAAAAACGTATGGGTTTATGTACTTTCGACCGTAAAATTCCTGAGGATCGACGAAAAATCTATTACCATAAAACTCTCACAGCTCAGTTTATAAACGGATATTATTGAATAAGAATTAGTTATAAACAACTATAAGATTTCATCGGGGTTACTGCTGGTCGTTAAATTTATTTTGATAAATGTTGCTGTAACTATAATCATATTGCTGAAGGATGGAAGAAGAGTTCCAGTCCGTTACGTGGTTCCAGACGCTCGAGGTATTCATCGAAAGTAAGTGAAACTGTGCTAAAGATCCGAGATCGGGTTTTACAGGTATATAGAAGCAAGAACTGGTACCGTATAAAATATTTCATCTTATTATTATATTACGTATTTTTTTTAGTTTCATTTGATTCGATGGATTTTTGATATACACGATTACAACAACTAATCTTCTTTACAACCAAGTTACTGTACCTATGTGTGTGTAAAAAATAACAGACGAACGTACCGACGTTTAGACCAATTTCATCGAACAGTCAGCACCACCCGGAGAAAGTTCGTGCTAATTACAATTACGAGCGTTGCAAAACGCTACACACCTTACTTCACACGGTGAATAAATAAGAGAGAAATGTAACGTGTATGTATACAGAAGGCAACGCATGCAGGAAAATATGTAAATAAAAAAAAATTGAATAAAACGAGTATTAGAAAAAAAAAAAGATATGTTGCAACGGAGGAATTATAGTTTAAAGTCAGCTAAAATATAGCATCGCTGTGGATTAAATTCGTTCATAAAATCTCTGTTATTATACGCATATATATCCCATAGATCAAAAACTTTCTCATTGTGGTATGCGATTAGGCGTTTTGGTGATACCCTAAAATTTACAATTAATTTAACGAAAGTGAATGGCATATATTTATGAACGTGCGTATATATTCAAGAGCATACGGCACGGCTCCTCCGAGCCCGCGTGAAGCTTACAAATTTTCATCACTTGCGTAACCTCAATTCAGAAGAATGCCGCGTGACTTCGATCACTTTCGATTTAAGCTGTATTTTCCATGGCGATCGTGAGAGACACGCGTGAAATCGAGACCTTGAGACCGTTTCTCGTCCAAGTACGACGAGTCTCGGTTATGAAAAAATAAAAGGTAAAAGAAAAAGATGTACGATTATTGATTCACCAAGACGGTATAGGTACTCGAAAACTACCTGCGTATACCTTCCAAATACTGTTACACAAATGTTAAGAATTGTAACCGTCCATAAACGGTCTCGGTGAAATGGCTACGTGCTACTTGATTTAGTATGCAGATAGTAACGACGATTCTAGAGCGATAATAGAATGCACAACACTCTACTCATAAGAGGACTCTCACTATCGATTAACACGTGTTAGCTAATTTATATTATGGAAATTTTCGAAATTAACCATTTTTTAAGGATGTATAATCTGCAGTCGTTTGAAATATCTCACCAGCTAATTCTAAAAACGATTAATGTGACCTATGGTTATCGTTATACATACATTCATACCCAAGTGCCATATAAGTTCGAAAATTAGCTATGCAATTTGTTCCTTTCGGATATTTTTGCATTGCATTTCTGGATAGTAAAAATAGAATAATCTAGGTACTAATTAGGCTAATAAGTGTAAACCGTTACGCTTCACCCCGTCAATTTCATACTTGTATATCAAGTATATACCGTGAACAAGTCCTGTTTTCGCTTCCCTCTTAGAATGAAATGAAAGGCAGGAATAAATCTTTCGGAATTCGCATATATACCAATCGTATACTTGGAATCTTCTTTTGTTTGCAAAGTAGAAAGAATTTTTAATTTATAATACTATAGGTACTTTAAGAATAATTATATCATCCACCTAGACGATTCATCTATAGATATGTATCTCATGTACAAGAAACGGTGTACGGGAAGCAAATGTTGTAGATCTGTTATTTTTGTAATATTGATTCTTTTTTATTTGCAACAAGAATACCGAGGTCATCGAAATCGACAAGAATTTAGATTTCTTTTATTTATTCGTAATTTTTATTTTTTTCATAGATTCAGTGTCACCATAGTCGCATATGTTACCAAAATTGGCCAATGACGAATGTAAATTGGTAATACTACGTCCACGTTTCTGCTGATCTTTTGGCCGATGTGTTTGGAAGCCGTATGGAACCATTCTAAATTCATAGAAGATTCCTAAATCATTAATTTATTCATATTATCATTACGATATATAGTAGGTAGTAAATAAATCAAGAAATTAAAAGATACGTCCAGTGTGTAACAAGTTGTTGCTTACTAACTAACAGCGAGTTAACGTAACTCGAATTAACATATCGAGCAATATCTTCTATTGGTATATACAAGGGAATAGAATTCTCGCATTATTGAAACGCGAGGCACAAACTAATGGGTTCACCCTCCGGCATGCATCATCCATTTATCAAGGCGCTTATAGCCAACGTTACTATGCTAAATGAAATATCAAAGTGAAATTCTTTCACGCCACTTGCATATCAAACCGTGTCTGTTGTTCGCGTGTAGCATTTGAAGTACAGTTTGACCTGATCGTAAATTGATGATTGTCGTAACTAAACCCACAAACCGTAACGATTGCATACTGCATCCGTGCGAATACTGAACTCATTTTTATAATATATCCATCTGGGTGCTGCAAGTGCATCCGAAGGCGAACAGATTTTAATTAATAAAGGTATATAAAGAGAAAGTATGTATAGAGAAGAGACCGATGACGTGAAAACCGCAATAGCTGATGATAAAAAAAAAATAAAAAAAACATTTATTTAGATTTTCGGGGTCGCCGATTTGGTGCAACCAGCATTCCGCTTGGATCGATTGATCCATCCTTTTGTAAAAAATTGGAAATAATTAACGGCAAATATAAAGAGATGAGAGTGCTCGGGATAAACGTACTATTACGTGATTTTATGCTCTTCTGAACAGTCTATAGTTTCGCATTGCGTAGGTATAATTCCATGCCTTCGTTTGGAACAAATACAAAAAAAAAACTGAAATAAGTGATGTACATGCATGAAGTGAGTCTTCGTCGGTTCACCAAGACCTGACCCATAAGGGTAAAATGACATACTTATGCGCACCTGTCATGAAAACCTTGGCACGCGGTTTCAGTCCGGGCACAATTGCTGTGTGCCCTGCACCACCTCGAATACCATTTTGTCCATTTTGCTACACGTACCGAACTAATCAGCTCGTTTACTAACCGTACAATTGTAACCGTTAGGACAGATTTAATCGCTGGTTATTACTGCGACTGATGCTGCAGATGGTGCACTAAAACGCTTCGCTTCTGAACACGAACGTGTGAAGGTCCAGACAAGTACCAAACGTAGGACATATGCGAAATGATGTCCGAATCTTTACAATTCATATCGGATAAAAATCTTGTGATAAAATAAGTCCGTAAAATATTTTTTGGACAATTTTAAGAAACGAGTAGTACATCAGCAGCGCATTATCGGCATCGTCTAGAGGTCGGGGTAAACGATCGATTAGTAAAAGACAGCGCCGTTATAAGCCGGGATCTGACGCAATACTCGATAAATCTATTTCCACGATCCCATGATGCAAGAGGACTTCATTTCTCAATCTCTCTAAATTCAATCGTCGTCGTTGAGTCGACGGGCACTTAGCACGTCGCATCGTTAATTGCGCCACGATCGGGATATCATAAGCGGTGTGTCTCCCGAGCGTAGGTTAAGGAAGAGGTTCACTTTGACGGACCTCGAACCGGGCCTTGCACCATGCACGGCACCGTGGTCGCCGTATCCCTACCACAGGTGGGTCGTTC
The DNA here is from genome assembly GCA_949628255.1 of Macrophya alboannulata. Classification (NCBI taxonomy): domain Eukaryota; kingdom Metazoa; phylum Arthropoda; class Insecta; order Hymenoptera; family Tenthredinidae; genus Macrophya; species Macrophya alboannulata. The sequence goes on along the minus strand of OX451206.1, from coordinate 40,448,475 downwards.
TGACGCGATAATCGACCGGTACGGGACCATGCAACCAGCGGGGTGTTGCTCCTCTTTGGGGGAGTTGGGTAAGGTATAAAAGTCAAGAAGAGGCGCTACCGCGGCATACGGAGTCAGTGATTGTGTATGAACCAGTCAGTGTTCTAAGGTGGTTCATCTTCGAATTGAGTAAAAAAAATCTATTGAAATCCTTTTCGATAAACGTGCGAAAAAAATGAAGATCCTCGTAGTAAGTAATATATTATTTTTTGAGTGTCGACTATACGTCTGTAATAATTATCTTCGAATTTCGTCATAAATTATTTTCACTGAAATATCGAAAGCAAAAAAAAAAAAAAAAACGCGCAAGGAATTTATTAAGCTACAGTGATTCTTGCAATCGAGAGCGACAACTTCAACTCAAAAACAGGTCGCGTCAGTGAACTATTTCGCAGTCTGTTATACCGCAAACGGTGGCCAATTTATCAATCGATACCTACTTTAAAACTTGAATACGATTTTCGTACGCCGACTTGGTGGAAATATCGCTCTGAAAAACTCCGACACTAATTGCAGAGTTTATCGGAGAAAAATTAAGTCCGAATTTTCTCTGAAAATCTCTGTGATATTTTCAAAAAATTCATTCCATTTACGAGGACAAGGAGTTCACGTGAACTGTTAGCGTGAAAAATATTTTGCTGATCTTCCGCGCTGGATGTAGCAAAATTTGCAAACTTTATGTTAATAGAAATTCAAGGCTTTTTAATGAAAAAATGATAATTATTATTATATCGTATTCGCCATGGTCCTTTAGCTCATCAATTAAAAAAATATACGGCCATGAACTTTGGATTGGCCACATAGTGAAGAAATTCCTTCAACGGAATCCTCCAGACTTAGGCATTATATAGAAAAAAAGGACTATTCCGTGTTATACTTTCTTAAATGACGCTCGTTAAGAAATCCTTGAACCTGAACCTAAGCTCAAAATTAGGTCCGAATCGTCATTACAGATCGAGCGGTAGTTAGACAGCTTCTCTATGTGTTTAGATTATTTATTTCGTATCGGCTATAGGATGTCCAAAAGGGCAAGAAATTGGTCTTACGCATATCGAAACGTATAATTGCGGTCCGAGAAGTAGGTGTATGTATAAATTGTACATCTCGTAAAACTTTCCATCTCGTGCCGGTTCACCTCAGTCCAATTAACTGGCCCCCAACTGTTGAAGTAGATATTAATGCCATCGCAGAGCTGAAATATCGCTTATTGAGTGTCGTCCATTTCTGACGAACGCCTATAGCGAATTACCCATATATAAGATGGTCAAAACTAATACGAAATTAAAAAACAAGTATTGTAATATTCGAAGGTAGTTATGCATACAAGACGCGCGCGCAATAACTGCAGAAATTTAAATTTACAAATTAGCAACATTCGAATTAATTAATTATCATTCGAAGGAGGTTAATTTGCTGTCTTTATTCGCAGACGTTTATATTGAGCAACGCAGCAAAACACAAGATTTATCCGTTAAAAATTCATTGGATTCAATGAAGTTTTAGGTAAATCGTAATAATGAGCTTATGAATAATTTATTCGGACACATCTCTCGATTTTGTCATATATTGAATTTTTTTATCTCAAGATCAACTATTTTTACAACCACAATTAATCTTCAATTTCATCAATCGCTGAAAGTAGCACATTGACAAATTTCTTAATCCTTTGGAGATGAATCAGACACGTATGGGTATACATAAGTACGCAGGAGATGCTTACGTAACATTTATACGTACTATACTCAATTCTTTCACGGGGTAGGTCCAGTTCAATTTTCTACCGGACGTAATTAGTAAGTAAGTGGGTGTCCGTTGTATTGTAGCAATTACGACAGGGCATTAGAACGCCTACGAAAGCGTAAACTTTACCAGCAGGAACTCGGGGCAAGAAAGCACACCAAAGAAAGATACACAATTTGTGTATTTTTTTATTTTTATACGAAATGCTCCAGGCGGAACGTTCTCTTTAATATGTTTACGACCTCTCACAATCTCACTTGATAGTAGTCCGAATCACATATAATACGAGATGGAGATACTCTACGGCTGAAGGTGAAACGGTCGTAACACTAAAACTGATTTAATACCAGAAACCGTTTAATTTCAGGTACTGACTGCGGTTTGCGCTGTGACCTTGGCAAGGCCTGAGCCACCGTCCTATCTTCCACCATCAAGCTTTGGTGGCTCTTCGTCATTTTCTTCATCGTACAGTGCCCCGGGTCCCTCGATTTCAAGCTCGAGCTACGGTCCTCCACAAGACTCATACGGACCTCCAGTCCAGCAAGCGATCGTTCACAAACACGTATACGTTCACGTACCACCACCAGAAGCCCCAGAATACAAAGCTCCAAGGCCTGTTATCCCGCCACCACCTCCCCAGAAGCACTACAAAATTGTATTCATCAAAGCACCGACCCCACCTACCCCAACTGCTCCAGTTCTACCCCCGTTGCCGCCACAGGATGAAGAGAAGACTCTGATCTACGTTCTCGTTAAGAAACCAGAGGAAGCACCGGAAGTCATTCTTCCCACTCAAGCACCAACCCAACCAAGCAAACCAGAAGTATATTTCATCAGATACAAGACACAGGTGAGTGATTTTTAGAATAATTGATACAATTCACGTGGGATTTGATGAATTATTTATTCATTGTTACTTATTTTTTGACACAAATCAATATAATTTCATGTACAGAAGGAACAGGGTGGATACCCAGCTTCCGTAGGCAGCGAATATGGTGCCCCAGCACCTTCCGGTCCCGGTCCATCTGCCCCTGGCCCAGTTTCTGACAGCTACGGTGTACCAGCGTCCCCGTCTAGCGGACCTTACTAATTCGAACTTGAGTACAGTGACGTTCGTCCGGATATCTGCGCAATACGCATAAGGTATTGCGTGTACTCTTGTCAATTGACAAGAACGACTTCCGGGGGAAAAAAAAGACCTGACGACCAATTTCATGAATCAATCAACGCTGTTTACTAATATTTGTACGACTAAGGTAATACGTTCGAGTTACATCTGAACCGTATTCACGCCAGGAATGAACACCCCGCAATATGTAGCTGTGCGAGATACTGGTGGCGATAAGATTCGTATCACTGTTCGAATTGAATATTGGCTCGAGATCCATTTGAAATACAAAAATTGCTTTCGAAGCTCTGAACTAGTATCAGGGTAAAGGGTAAAACGTCAATTAGCAAACGCGAAAACTCATACTTATATATATCTCAAAGTACCTTCGTAATTTTATATTTTTTTTATAACGTATAGGCAATAAGTAAATATTAGGTTGTCTATTTTGTAAGAAAACACTTATGAAAATACATCATTTTAATATTTATACCTGATATATCATTTACAACCCTCTTCTTTATCCAGATTTCACTGCAGGTTTATACGCAACAGACACACTATTTTTGCCCAAACACCGATGAACTTGGGAAAAGGAGAAAAAAAAATTTTCGCCCGACTCTAATATTTATTATGTATCATGTTTGGCAAGTGAATAACGAACGGCAACAACAACAAAATATGTTTTCTTTGTAGGTATTTACAATAGTAGATATTAGTGGGTAATAAAGAAATATATCAATGCCCAAAAATATATTTATCGAGCAAATAAGAAAGTTTACAATTATACACTTAGTAACTAATTTGTGGCAAATATACTTTGGGATTTATTCTAATTTTATTCAACGCGATACATGCAGCGCGTCGAAAACTATTGAATAATTCGAAAATTATATTAATTCAACTAATACACATATATATTATATATAAATAAATAGGGGAAATTTGCCGATAAATTTCTTTGACAAATAAGTTCATTTTGAGCTTTTGAAAAAGAACGTGAAATTAGGTAATTTTTTTCTTTTGTCTTTTCACTTTCTACGAACATACCTATACGTAAAAATTTTTTGGGGATACGCAGGGAGAGATCAATTATTATTTGTTATCATTATTTTAAGCTATTGATATATACCTATACACCAACAACATATTGTAGCTCGAGTAGTTTAATTTCCGGATGCGAAAGTCGCCTAAATTCGCACAAGTTTAAAGATTAATAATTTAATCGCGATCACGGAGTAATTACGTACAAGAGCCTATTTATATTTTACACAACTATCAGTTTAATTACAAAATTACAAAATACCTTAATCAGGATTGTTACAAGCTTTCAATTTCGAGGGTTTTTTATTGTTTTTTTTTCTTATTATACAGTTTATTCAGGAGAAAAAAAAATTACCTTTAGAATACTATTTCATTGAAAAACCAAACATTTATTCATACATATGTTATTCGTGAGGACAAAATTTTATCCAAAATAAAACCTATACATATCATAAGGGAACTTTTTTTCGTCAGTGTTTCAAAACATATATTCAGCACTACAGTTTCGAAATTCTATATTTATAATCATATTTCCTGACTTTTCCTGGTTCTCTTGGGATTTTTTCTTTTTTTGGCAAGCTTGTAACAATCCTAACTGACATTATACTATCCCGGGACAATCCATCAACAATATTAATAATTTATTCAGTTAATTCTTCACTCGACTTGATACCAATAATAAATTGTGCTCGCTGGATGCTAGAGTTGAATACCTACGAACCTCCTAATACAATAATTTTTTTTATCCCGTTACAATTCTAGGAGATAGGAAAGAAAATCAGATTGGTAGATGTAAAATTTGTACAAAATTTAATATACTGGTACCATCCAAGTCCCTGATTCCTAATATTAAATAAAAAAACCGATCGAATGCAACCAAATACCGTACGAAAGTTCATTATAATTCAGTATTCTCATTTGCCAATAACAGCCAAATAAAACAGGTCTGAAATGTGTGTACCAAAAAAATAAAACTGTTATAATAACAAATACTCAAATGCGCACACAATTTAAACAAAATACTATGAAACTGTGATCAGAATTTCGGAGTTTTTATTTCTTTGATTTTCAGTGAAGAAATTTTTTTTTTTTTTCAGTTGAAGGCAAATCCGGCATAATTGCAGATATAACGTTTCATTTTTTGTGTCTATTCCTCGTGTGATCTTGTTCTTTTTTCCCTCAACAGAGACTTCAAGAATGGTGCTACAAACATATACCCTACGAATAGTATGTGTCCAAAGTAATAGTAAGTCCCGAATACCTGGAGGTATTTAGTATGCTTAAGTAATACGAATGGTATTAGTGCATATCCCATAAAAACGAAGGTATATATTTTCATAATGAACCAGGTAAGCGCCGTAGCTATCGGGTTACTCAAAATTGCCTGCAATTTCTTATTCGATTTAAGTACAGGTCCGATCTGAAAGAAAAAGATAATTTTTTAATCGTCTGATTTGATCTTGAAAATTTCTATAGCATTAAACCGCTGCTTTAGTGGGTGTTAAAATTTGTACCATCATACCAAATGCTACATAGATCCAGATATTACTGATGATTGTAATTTTTGAGAGGATAACTGAGAATAAAAAAAACGCGAATTCACTCAAGCAATAACTTACGTCTTTCTCAAAGTTCATAATGATGAATTCGATGAAGAAACATTGATAGTATCCACTGTGAAAACCGTGCCAAATAGCAAGGAATGTTAGAGTTGCTGCTTGGCTGTAGAGTTTCGAGCCTAAGAACTTCAATCTCTTGTAAATATATTCGGCACACCAATGATTGGTGTTTGTGTTAAAAGACATAATGTAGTGATCGAATTGGGTCGCATTTTCAAATACCAAAAGTTTTACATTGGCACAACCGTCCCATTTTTGCTGTCCATTTTTGTCTTTTCCATTGTAAGTTATACCGAAAGCTATACAGACCTGAGAATAATATATTCATTTATATAATCCATAGATTTTATTTCATTCGGTTTGAACTTTGGTTTCATAAATAATTTGATAATTACCCCCTCGGTTATTAGCCAGCAGCTGATGTACTTGTACAAATTTACTCGGCCCCATAGGCCCAGTAAAAACCATTGCTTGAAAATGGATAAATTTGCAAACTCTGGATCGAGCATATAGTCGTCGGAAATGTACATGGTACCGAGTTGGAATGCTATAATATAACCAAATCCAGCCAGAGCTCGTAAAAGGCCAGGTACTATGCATGGTGGCAATTCAGTTGAGTCATCCTATGATAATATACAATGAATGTGTTATTAGAGAGATGTTAGAGCAAGCTGCCAACTCATGGGAGAATTAAATCGCAAATATTTTACCGGATCTCTCAACTTTCCACTGACAAACGTCAGGTACCGCTTCATGCTAAATTGTGGACCGACCAAGAATGAGCCAGGAAAATAAACAAACGCTGCCATCTCCAAAAATGATGGTACCTCTTTTAACGCAGTCTCCTTCTGCGTAGCTGACAACTTTTCCTATTTTATTATTTTATTAGTGTTTAAATCGAGTTGTGCGATTTATAGAATTGAAGTAGTAACAGTTTTATAATTACTTCTTTTTTTTTGCCGTCACACATATCAAATGCTAAACCTATTAACCTTAAAGTCAACACACAGTGTGGCATTGTCCATTTTATGTCGTAATCTTCTGTGCTCGTTGCATAATATCCTTAGGATCAAAAGGTAGATATATTCAGTGAAATATCAAATTACCCAATTGAAAATAAATTGTTGGAGCCATGCCAATGGTGTATTACTAGACTCACACAATTTTCTCATAGCTATTAAAACCACTATATTCATCCTCTATGAATGTGCTGTTTAAAAAGTGGCCAATAGATTTAATTGCAGACAGGGTATCACCTAAGTGAACTCTATGACTCACAATATAAATAGCACAGAACGAAAAAAGTAATGAAAATCGTCATTCACATTAGTCTGCTTACATACGTAAGAACAAGTTTCTTATCATGCTTTGAAAAGTACTTTTTCATTTTTTTTTTGCTTGTATAATATCATACGATACTGAAAATAGGTGAAATGATTGTATGCATTTGAAATCAATTGACATTGAGGCAATCAGATATGGAATGAATAAATTTTTGTTATAATGATTTAAATTCGTATTTTAGCTTACTAAACGAATATAAATATTAAATTTGAATGTAACTTATTTTTCAACCCAAATCTCAAAGGTACAGATGAGAATGAGGCTGTGATACTCACCTCCCATTAGGTACATCATATTAAACACAAACGTGATGATCAACGAAAGGTCAGTTCCACCGAGTAACCGCAGTGTCAGATAGGTAAAACATAATACAAATGCTGAGTGTACAATATCCCAATCTAAAAACGTTGATCTCATTGAAATCAATCATGTACAGCCTAAATAATAAAATTAAATCTAATCATATAACAAACATAGAACTTATGTCAGCAATAGATACGTTGTAGCGCTGTCTAAGGTATCAAATAAACGATAAAAGTAAAGATATTCAATAAAGACCGCTTGGATGGCTTATCTAAAGGAAACTGGTCACGTTATCTATCTTTATATGAAAAAATTTGAACATTGATCATGATCATGTGTGTGATTCAATATGTTGGTAGGTTTGTGTACCTGTAGAATGGTGAAAAATTTGAATACAGAAAAAGATAGGAAAAATTTTTGATGACATGAGTATGAGAAATACTTACCATAATTCCAATACCCAATGGCCAAGCCTGAGAGTATGAAATATATATGCTGCAAGGTTCGATCTTTGCCATAAAGCGTATATCTGTGAAATAGTGCCAATGGAAAACCTGAAAAAAAAACAACCTAGTACATACAAATATTTATAGACTGTGTTTATATGAGCTGAAAGTTTTTTTTACAACAGACTATAAATGTTATTATACAAACGTTGTTGGACATAAAAATAGACCTAGGAATGACTAGTAAAAATGCGTAAAGCCTAATCTTTGATAAATGTGATTAGTCGTATTTTCCGAAATATTTTGAAGGTAAGAAAAAATGATGTGAGCGACTATATCGACTGTCAAGGTGATTGCATACATTGGAATTAGGTTATGACCGACATACGAGATTTGGTAACGTATCGTTGATTTTCGTTCTGATTAATGATAAGTATGGAGTATTTAGTATTGAAATATCGGTTATTAAACTACCTAATAGAATTGAGGACAGAAGACGAATCCCAGCCTCAGGTACACCAAGTGTCACGGATAATTTTGCTAACCCGCCAGGGCTGATCGCCTCGGTGGCCATGTTTGACATAATGCGGAAGACTGAAGCAGAACGCCAGTACTAAGAGCCAGCGGAAATCTGAAAAAGACGGACACCTCGCGAAGTAAAATCGAATCCTGAATCAAGACTCGAACTTTCGAAAGTTTTCATACGCGGGAAAAGTGGATTTTACAAATCGTATCGATTGGGCAAATTAGCAGTGCTAATGTAGTATAAAATTATGAATCAAATTTTTGTTTGTAATTTTTATATTTTTCATTGATTACAACGAAAACAAGTGACAATATCGGCTGTAATCTACGCAATACGTATTTCCATTAGATTGGTGTTGATTCATTAATGTATATCTTCAGCCAACGATTTAGTAAAAGTAGTTTAGACGGTAGAAAATGTATATAAATGCAATTTGTGATGCATTTTCAAATCACCCCAGTTTCAGAAGCAACCTCAGCCCGCACTCTGATACAGAAATCATCGTTCCGAAAACTGCAGTTCATAAATTCAATTTTGGTCATAAAAAATCCGCGATAAAAAGTACTCAATTTTTATTTTTCATCATGCAACTTTCGGACCGGTGAGCTGACGTCACGCATGATTCTGAACATATACGTTGATACAAATGAGCGCAGTGTTCCGCATGAAAACGGCTGGACGAAAAAAACTTTAAACCTTACAGGATTATAACTTGTGTTTTGACGCTGAAAAATGGCTATGGCGAACAAAAAAAAATTGCGATCCAATATTTGAAAATAAATGATGAAGGTGATGAAAAGTCTAGGGCAACCTTTCGGCAAAATTTCTACAGTAATTGTCCGAAATAAGGTCCAACATTGAGAAAATTTCAGTGCTCATTAGAAACACGCCGAAATGAAGGAAACCAAGAGAGGGATGTGGCTTACTTCTGAGAGGTCAGAGGTTCTAAATCTGCATTGCATAATATTTATGATAACGAATAAAGATGTTTATTTAACGATGCTAGATAATATATGTACAAAGACAGATGCAAGTAACAATAAATACATATTAAATATATAATTTATATAATATATTCATATTTTGTTTTATTGGTTAGTTTCAGTTGGTCAGTATGTTTGATCTTAATAAAATTACGGTAATGTAGTGCAAATATATCCGTAACTTATTTCTTATAATACGATAGCGACGTGAAAAAAATATATCGTTTTCGCGAAGTTTATGCGAACTAGAGTGATAACTAAATAATTTGTCATACAGAATTATCATTTCTCAAACTTGTTGCGTATTGCGAGCAACTTACGCCGATTAATAATTCGCAAAATGTTTCATTCATGTTTGCAAACAAAAGCAGAACAGCTCGCTTGACCCCAAAAGCAAATCAGGTAAAATAAACTACTATTCGTACCTCAACAGTTACGAATCCAACTTCGAATGAAAAGATGGGTAACTCCCACATTTCTTTGCCCCAATTTTCACAACTGTGTACTCAAATTCAATGATATTCAATACTCTTTACATAGGTAATTGCTCCAGTATTACTCCCACTGAACTGTTACCCCTTTTTTTTACCCAAGATTGGGATTGTTTTCGTTTGCCGTTTTAACGTCCCGTTACATGGGCGAGATTTTGCTACACTCATTGGTAGCATTACTAACAATGAAAGTCTGGAAGTTACCAGGCTCCCCTATATCTCAGTAGAATGTACTTCCTCTTCTTCAATAAACTCCACCTCTTCTATTTTAATAGACTCTAGCTCCCCCATTTCAATATAGTCTACTTCCTCTGTCTCACTAGAATCTATCTCCTCTGTCTTAGCAGATTCTAGCTCCTCTGTTTCAATAGATTCTAGCTCCTCTGTTTCAATAGACTCTAGCTCCTCTGTTTCGATGGATTCTACCTCCTCTATCTCTTCTAACTCTTCTATCTCCTCTAGCTCTTCTATTTCCTCCATCTCTCTAGACTCTGACTCTTCTATCTCATTAGACTCTACCCTCTCTATCTCATCAGACACAACCCTCTCTGTCTCATTAGATTCTACCTCCTCAGTTCTGAGTTCAACCTGTTTCTTGCTGATGGCAGATTCTGCTATCCATCTCCTTAACGTCGCAGTATGAGGTAAATTTATTTTTGCACGAACAAATTTGTAGGCTCTTGGAGAATAGGAATATAGAGTTGAAGCAAATGTTTTCATTTCCTGTGTATAGGTTTTGCTATTTTTAGCTACGTTATTGTTGTTTGCTTCATTTTTAAAAAGTTCCAGATCGAATTTTGTGAATTTCTCTAAAAATTTATCCTCTAAATTATTAGGTGATTTACCAGCTTTTTTTAAGTGTGCGACCAGCTCTTTAACATTTGCTATCATTTTTTCCCTTCGCCTTAGACGATTCTGTAAAATTTTTATCTTATGCTGCAGCTCTTTTTCCCGTTCACTCGGCCCGCTAAGACGTGGACAAGTTTGTACAGCTACACTGGCGACTTTTGTCGACGATCTTTCATCTCTTTGCAGGACTGGGAAATTAGTTGGAGATATTTGTATCATGGCATCACATCGATCGTCCGGTCTTAGAAGATGTATGATCTGGGGTTTCTGCATTTGAAAAATAAATGTATGTTAATCCAATGAACATCTTCAATAAAACGATGATGAATTTTATGGCAATGATTAATAACCGGATAAAATGATTCGGGATTGAAAGTCTTCATTTAAACTGTGGTAAAATTGAAAATTCTATTTGAAATTGAACACAGATAATATGACTGAACTTTGAGCCATGTTTTCTTATAGTTTTTGATAATTATAATTGGTAAAACGTTGATAGTCTGGCAATGAATGGCTTATCATATGGTAACTCATATGTGCTGGGCAACTCTGCTAATACATACCATATTATTCATTCCTGCAAAGAAACTGCATGCTTGGTCGATGATGAGATTCGAATCGGGAATCTGTTGAATAAAAAATAACTACATGGAAGCAGAGTGCAATATAAAATAGATGAAAAATTCATCCCTTTGAAATAATATTTGCGAGGATTTAGATCAGAAGTGGAAAAATCGTTTTTTATTTTTTTTTTTATTCAAATACTGAAAACTCACATTGTCACAAACATTAAGGCACTGAGAACCGAAAACACTGGGCACAGCATTTTTTTTCAACATTCTTCTGCCTGCAAACTCTGTATAATCATCGGACAAGAAATGGTTACTACAAATTGACGAATGTTTGGACAAAGCTTTGTATCCGGGTGCTGCCTTGAGCCACTTTTCTTTTAATTCTTCATTGTTAAATGGAAAACTGGAACATGAAATAAGTAATTGATATTTGGAGCTGGTTTTTACGGATTTTAGATTACTGTATATGAAAAAGTTTTGAATTTTGAGGTTACCGTCGTGAACTGGTATTCATACATACATCTGCACACATGGTTGTAAGATAATAACAAACTTACGCAAAGAACGACAAGTATGTGTTAGGAATCCAAAACTCTTTGCATGACTTGACGCAACAGACTTTCACCATTTTTTTATTACACGATTTATGTTTTGAAAATTGAACAACAACGTAAAGCATGAATATTCAACGATCTTCGAGTAAACAATTTTTCTGTCAGTGTCAAGACCTACGCATCGCGAATCGTGTTGCGCATGAAGCTAAAGCGGTGAGGCTTGAAAGTACGGACTACGGAGGGTAAAGAGAATACCCTTCCGAGTACACATGCGAATTTTGACGTGGCGCCATCTATCTGCATAGTTCGTACGCATTGCAACTAAGTGGTAGACCCCCGAGGTAGTGGGGGTTCCGCCGAGAAAAATGTGCAGCTCCAATGTGATCACTTGTCTCTCTCGCATCATGTAACTTTATAATAAATAATTATAGGTACAGGAATTCATGGTGAAAATAACGGAAAATTCGAATTCAAAGCTGTTTTTTGATTCATTCATAAACCCTCACTGATCAGAATAGAAATGAAATGGGCAAAATACAGGTATAGCTGCTCGGAAAGTATGAACATTTATATTGATAATCTGCCCGCGCTTTACGCGGACTTATTCGCTTTTAGCATTTGATTTCTAAAAACTCTTCATCTACTGTATCACGAATTCTAATTGGCTACGCAATCGCGATAATCATGATTTTAAATTAACTGATTTTATTTACAGTTTTCAATAAATTTGTCTCGATTTTAAGTCTTTTGGAATGAAAAACTGGCGAATTTACGAACTTTTTGAGAATTTCGGCCTTTACTAAGACACTCATAGGCTTTTTGTACAACACACTCTCCCCATCTTACATCATTTTCCACAATCAGATAAAAATAAAAATACTAGATACTCATCCTTCAATAAGAATGTATGAGTGTAAATTATTATATTTTCAATGGATGCGTGGATCATCTCACGTTAAAACCGTTTCAAACGCTGATTATTATAGAAGAATTTTTCAGCAGGTCACATGGTTCGATTCACGAAAACGTTTTAAAATTCTTAGAAATCATTTCCGACATTTTTTTACGTTATTGAATTTTTTTTTTTTTTGTTCGTTTTCTCCTTATTAATAAATTTACCATACCTATATTAAAGATAAAACTAGAAAATAAAAATACAGTTTTCATAATTTTTTACATAGTTTTCATTATGACGTGCAATGACTTCATGATATACGCGTACTATAATACGTATAAAAACAAAATATAATAATATGACTTTATTCAGAGCCTTGTGGCATTTAAAGGCTTAGCCAGGCAATTACATTTTTTTACTTCCATTTGATGTACATACTTCATTTATCCATCATCCCGTTTCCGCATCTCAGCTTTGCCGTCTGCACTATAACCGAGACTATAACCCTCCCTGTTTTCCCTTTTTCTCTCAGATATCTTGGTTTTTCTATACCGTTACGATTCTCCCAAAATCAGAGAAATACCTGAAGTTTCTTAAATCCTTTCCCATAATTGTTGCAGAGGAAGAGAAAGAGATAGTTCGTATACAACGGCCTCTATGATTACACTAACGACAAATCGTCGTGTGAATCGGCAGATTAACCGCGGAATTTTATATCGCATGTGAAAGTCACCACTCTGGGATATCTGGATACACGGCTAGGTCTTCGGGAACGATGAATACGTATATCCAATATAATCCTTTGACGGGAATGAGAGCTAGAACGGGACACTACACTGCGAATATATTATATCGCGTTACTAATGCCAAAAAGACGTATCTCAAAGTCTACGCCCTTTTAGCATTGCAATGCCAAAATGGCGTATCAAAAAATTTTTTTTTCTCCAATCAACTTAAAAATATAGATCAATTAAAATCAAAATTAGGAAGAAACAAAGACAAAAAAAAAAAATTTGGAGGTAGTGGTACTTGGCGGGCATTTTTAATTTTAATTTTTACAAAAATGCCCGCCAAGTACCACTACCTCCAAATTTTTTTTTCTTGTCTTTGTTTCTTCCTAATTTTGATTTTAATTGATCTTATGAGTTCGTATGTTCTATGTTATTACGTGTTACGCACATTATACATATCGAAATGTAAATTCCCACTGAAAACTAAGACTAGATTACATTCAGAAATTAATTGGGAGCAAATTTATTTGTATTCGGCAACGTCCATTGATTTCAATACTTTTGTAGATTAATGGCTACAAAACTATTTTTGTGGGAAATATCACATTAATGTACTTGGCGAAAGGTTTTTGCACCAGAGGTGCTTTTGGGGGGATTTCATTACTTTTTGTACTATCTCGATTCGTACTAAGTCTTGTTCATAATGAATTGTACGAAGAATTGTATAATTTATACGTAGGAAAAAATGATACATTTTGAATTTAAAAATGGCAAATGGTCGTATGATGGCGCTTAGGACCTTATGCCAGCTGACAAACCTGGGCTTGTTAATTTCATTGCTATGCGTTTTGATAAGCCATGTGTAAATATGAACAAGAAAATCACCATATTGACAGCTATAATTAATGCGGTACTGGCTAACACAGTAGCTTCTATTTACAACAAATATGCACTATACTTCTGAACTCTGTGGATTCGAATTCCAGGTAGAGTCAATTACTCTGTAACTGTGACGCAGGAAATATCTGGAGATCAGCCTTACATGAATGTAGAATTGAAACGAAATTTGACCGAAGATTAGTTTTGACATGAAGTAACTACAGCGACGATTCTATCAAATCAGATATTATAATGTGGTACAGAGTGTTTATAAATTCACTCATGAATCTTAGTCTACTGATAACAATGAAAATTTATCTATATTTTTAATATTCATTACGTCAAAACTTTAGAGACAAAAGACAGTTGAATGTTGATCGCTGGCTACAATGGAAATAAATAGCACTCAGGTAGCCACTAAAACCTTATACCTTGTCATACTATCGGTCATAATTCACATTTTTTCGATTCTTATAAACGATTCTTGTCACTGGATATGAGCGGTTTGCCTAGCACGGTGATATTAAAATAACCTGAAAGCAACAGTCAATCACCCTTTAACTGTACGCAGAAGATATTCCAGAATGAATTTTGCATGAGTTTAGAAAATTTAACATTTTGATTATAGCTCCTTGTACTGAATCAAAATTTGAGCCAAAAGTATTAATTTCCACATGAAAAAAATACTGCGGTAATTCTATAGAAACAAAAATTATAATATAGCAAATAGTATTTGTAGTCTCCGAATGAAGATATCTATAAGTTTACTCATGAATCTTGGTCTACTAGTGACAATAAAAATTGTCTCTATCTTTCATATTGGAGAATAATTTTTTTTAAATTACTGCTACGGTCTGAGAAAACATTTTTTTGACTCAGTTTTTTTCACGGTTGATTAGTACTATTTTGATGCATAGTTCATGATATTTCAAGATTTTGTGGTCTTTGCTGCACATAGATTTAGTCCATTAAAGAAAAATTAGTTGTCGTAAGGTACAGGTTCCGGTGTTGCATGAAATTTCTTCAAATTTGGAGGAAATATTCCATACGATAATGTAATTTAGGGCCAATCAAATAATAATTCATGAATTTGATTTTTGGATATAAAAATCTATGATTGTAAGACTTTTTTTTCCATTGTTTTTAAAAAAAAGTGTCTTATAATATAAAAATTCTCATATTTAAAAGTTAAATTCATGAGATAATATTGGCTTGGCCCTAAATTCCATTCATATAGAACATCCCATCGAAATTTGAAGAAAGTTTATGCAACGCAGCAACCTGTACCCTACGACAACCACTTTTTCTTCGATGAACTAAATCTATGTTCAGCGAAGGCTATAAAATTTCAAAAAATCATGAACTATGTATCAAAATAGCACTCATCAACTGTAAAAAAACTGAGCTATAAGACACTAGAGTTGATTAGACTTTTTTTGAAGTATATTGAACTTTTTAATTAGTAGACTGAACTTTATTCAAAGATCTATTTAAACTAGATTTAGATATGATCGTGAGCCTGAAATGAGATATAATTCTTTATGACATATAAAATGAACTGAATATGCATAAGTTTTAGATGACAGTCTCTAATGACTATTCCATTGCTCCCGATGCAATATGTTTTATACTTTTCGAAAATTTTTACCTCACGTGCTTCTGCGTAGGGGATATCATTACTTTAATAACATTTGCTACAGTTTATATAGTTCATATAGTTGTAAGAAATGTCACTGCACAAAATATAGCAATTTTATCTCCTGCTTCCTCATTTTCTTATGCTAGCCGAGAGGGAATATTATTACGGGTATTCACATAACCTCGAAGACTCGAGCTCGTGAGGTAAACGATAAATCACATAGGTTAATATTTATTGTTGTTTAAAAGATATCGGGTCCATATTCGAACATGTTTACCTCCTACTCTGTGGAAAGTTTTCAATCAAACATTACTTTATGAATTTTGCACAATTAATTAAGTCTTTTACATGCCGGCTGACTTGAACTGTCAGTTTGACAGATCGACGCGCATGCGCAATGGCCTGGAGCGATGAATTGTGCTGAAAAGGGAGAAAAACTGAGAACGTGAAACGAGCCACCTCAAAATTAAAAATAATCATATCTCAGCTATACGTGCACAGATTCTATTGATGTTGGGCTTAAATGAAAGCTCTTTCGATCCTCATTCTCACATTTAATCGTAGATCTGCATGATTTCACCAAATACGGTGGGACAGAGAAAACATTATTCCCCCACTCCGCGGAAAATTGCCGCAGCTGTAAAGAGACTCGGAGAGTCGCTACGTACAAAAAAAAAAATTTTTTTAATGTACTTGGCGCGAGACTCTACCGAGTCTCTTGATAATGTATAAATCTATGGAAAAAATGAAAAAAAATTTTTTGGGATACGCCCTTTTGGCTTTAAGAATTTTTTTTTCTTAAAGCCAAAAGGGCGTATCCCAAGAAAAAAAAAATTTTTTCATTTTTTCCATAGATTTATACATTATCTATATTTTTAAGTTGATTGAAGGAGAAATTTTTTTTTGATACGCCCTCTTGGCATTGCAATGCCAAAAGGGCGTAGACTTTGAGATACGTGCTTTTGACATTAGTAACGCGATATAATTTGGGTACCTAATTGTGATGATTTTAGTAATTCAAATTTGATCAGCATTCGAGCCACCGATGATGAAAATATTGACCTTCGTATCTCATGATTCTGGCTTTGAAAGGTTCTCTGCATGCCAAGAGTTGTCCACAGAGCTTCCAACAGAAAAAATTTTGAAAAATGATAAAGAAACATCCACAGTGAAAATTTTGGAGAAAATAATTGAAAGAAACTTTCGAACAATTTATTGTAATTTTCGGTTTCTGAATAATCATTTAAAAAAGTAGAAACTATAATTGTTCATATATTGCTCTATGTCGATGCTTTTTCAACATCATTTCAAATTAGTATTGACAAGTTATGGAATTTTACCATACGACTTTGAGAAAGTCTGCATCCTGCTGTACTAATGGTAACTAGTACGATCGCCATATGGCACAAAATTCAACGAAAAACAACTGTATACGCCGTATACATATGGGGCATTCCATGTCAACTCGACCTGGTTTTTACCCTTGACCTCTCGGATTGGGCCCGCAATTTTTTGTATAATTGTTCTCACTTTGAAAGGCGCTCAGTTTTTATTTCAGATTTTTCCAAATCGATTTGAATTTTCTACAATTGTTGAAAACGATCATATTGATCGACACAATTTAAAAATCTGGAAAAATTCTGAAAAATCGTGTGTCAGATATCAAAATTTTTGAGCTTAGAGCCGGAGTGGGGAGATTCTTCCTTCCTACTGTTTTCAAGCTTTTTCAAGGAGTTGAAAATGTTTCAGCAACCATCCATAATGAAATAACTCCCGCTTCTAATTTTTTTATCGTTTTTTTTCGGAAAAAGCTTGAAAACGGTATGAAGGAAAAATCTCCCCACTCCGGCTATAAGCTTAAAAATTTTGATATCTGACACACGATTTTTCAGAATTTTTTCAGATTTTTAAATTGTGTCGGTCAATATGGTCAATTTCAAAAATTGTAGAAAATTCAAATCAATTTGAAAAAATTTGGAAAAAAAACTGAGTGCCTTTCAAAGTGAGAACAATCATACAAAAAATCGCGGGCCCAATCCAAGAGGTCAAGGGTCAAACCCAGGTCGAGTTGACGTGGAATGCCCCATATACATACCTAGGGAATATTATATATAATACGTCCAGATACGGTTGGTTCTATTCTAAAACCAATTAAGTGGCCTTGATGCAAAAAAAAATTGCAGCTTCCGAATTGCTTGACCCGTGAAGTTTACGTGAGTAGAATTACAAGCAATACGTTGAGAGAAAACTTCACGCCTAATTCATAAAAAAAACCACGAAGAACATAAAATAAGGTAGTTAAAAATCGTGGAGCAAGGTCGCAAGGTCGCAAGGTTTGTTGAATCGATATTTTCAAACTAACTGAAAGTTTCGAACAGCATTTCAGATGCTGGTATTTATTTTATTGAAAATTTTACATTTTCGAATAACCGGATCCATTTATGTTTGATATAAGTTCGATCATTCCGTGTCAGTTGTGGTCGGTCTTTCCTGGACGGATGAAAGTAGGGTAAAGTACGACATAGAGTTGCTTAAAATCTGCAAAAATAATTCAACCTTCGATAACAAGAGGGCAAATTTTTTATTTTTATTTTAAATCGCCGAGGTTTACCTTGCTGTAACTTTCCATTGACATTACAACGAGTCCTCCCGCGGTGATCTTACACTCCTTGGCACTTCTAGTCATTATTTGAAGCAGCAGTTTCCTAGTGCGTAACGACAGGCGATACCATTCCGTATTATAGCTGGATAAGAACATAAAATAAAAAAATTGAGTTAAAACATTCAATACGACAATTTCTAAAATGGTCGAGTTGCTGAAAATGTCCAAAACAAGATTCAAATCTTTGACACATGTTGTCAACTCTCATAATATAGTCATTCTCGTTCTCGCCTCATCAGAGAAAAGCTAAGGGATTCTAGATTCGTTGAGTAAAAAATGAGTCTTCTGCTAATTTAGTTTATTTTATTTCCTTCTTCATATGCATAAGAAATGAATGTTGACTGATTAAGCGTCAAGAAAGACGTGTACTGTCAAGCGAGCCTATAGAGTATCGGAAGGAACTGACTAATATATAATGGATGGGGATTAGCATTAACTCGGAGATTCGACACGGACGAGACAAAAAAACGGAAGGACAAGTAAAGTGAAGCATTATACTTACACTGTTCCGGAGACATTGATACTGTGGTCCATCAACTCATTGGACTGCCAACTGTAGACGAAAAGCTGCAGCATCAAAGCAAATATAACACCGACAAATCTCACCAGCTCATCAGGACTGTGTAATTTTGTGACTGCCTAAAACAACTCGTTGAAAATTACAGAAGTTTAATTTTCTTTTTAATTCAACAACACGTTGTATAGCTCTGCTAAAATACGTACGTTTAGTCCGATGACACTCATCAGCAGACAGATGAGGCCTACTTGGAATAGTTGAGCAGTTGAAAAAGCAGATTCAATCGCTTCAGCATAACTAGAAAGTAAATGCATGTCGCATAAAATTTTTATACATTTTTCATAAATATTTTGGACCTACTCCATCGCTTCCTTGTGTAGACGGACGCAAAATTTAGTCTTTCTATACACTGGATCATCAGGTTCTGGGCAATGTATGTCCGTGTCAAGTTCACCCGGTTCTATCAACTGCGATAGTTGATACCTGCGTTACGAAGTTTGATCGATAAATAATCTGTCGTCAATCCATAAATTAGAGAAGTTGGTTTGTCCCGCATTGATCTTACTTCAATATCATGAATTTTGTACAACCATGCTGTAGATAAACCGTACACATTGCATCAACGGAGACAAGTACTGTAATGTAGGCCATTGTGGAGAAAAAAGCGTGGATGATGATTAGGTAAAAGTAGTCGTCGGTATTATCGATGATTACATAATCCACCATGTAAGGCAATCTTCTCAATCCGGTTTCATTCATTTCGTTACTTGGAATTGGCGTTGTAAACGATTCGACAATTGGTGATCCAACGAACAAAACTGCGGCGGTGTAAATATAAACTGGAATCATTTTCCATACAACTAAATCATGTTCGATGATATTTAAACAAATTGTATAACCATGAATTTTGAACTCACTTGCGTAAAGTTTCGATAATTTGCGACTCCTTTTTCCGTATCGTTGAAAAATCATAATTTCTGTCTCAGATATTGCGCCGTCGAAATCCTTTTGTATTCCCGTCAGTAAACCTTTCATCTTTGATTATTTTTGCATCGATGAAAATTTTTCTCAGACTTTTTAAATTATATCTATAATATGAGTCATTCCAAGCGAAGCGTTCCACCTTCATGACCCCAATACATTCGATTTTTTTTCCTTGCAATATTTTGTCACATTGTAACACAGTAGCATCCCTAATTTTTTTTTTTTTTTTTTTTCAAGTTTTTGGCCGCCCGTTCTAGAGTTATGATTTATCAAAATCTGACAATACTCGTTATAAAAAAAGGAGAAGGTCGATGAATTCTTCTTGAATCCAAATTTTGGAAAAAATTAATTTTGAAATCTTATAACAAAGTTTTTATCATCAAAAATTGATTTGAAAAAGGAAATCTGAAATCGCGTTATAATTACATCATTTTTGTAAAACATTAAATATATGAGCCATTTCACCAAATCCTGTACGCAAATCCGGCCTCCAAATTTTCTATGTTTCTTTCACATTATTTAGGTGTTAACGAAGAGATTTCTCGAGTATGAAAGATCTCTGACTTCAATTAATAGGGGTTTTCGTAATAATTAGATTTTGCTTAAAAAAAAAAAATGCCTTAAAAAAAAATTATTAACATGGTTTCGATAGAAAATTTTCTGAATTTTTCGAAAATGATGATCATTTTTTTTTCACTCGTCATTTTCGGCGCGAAATTCAAAAAATAAAACTTCGCATGTAAATTTCACCATGTTCTCCATCGTTTTTTTGAAATCGGATTTTGTTTTCTGAAAATTCAGAAAATTTCCGATGAAAATCATGTCTAAAAATATTCCGCTCGCTTACCTCCAAGTCACAGTTACGGTTTAAATAAAATTTTCGCGGTTTTTCTCATTATTTGTGCATTTCTTCATTTATTCTTGATCCAGAATATAACGAGCGGAACATTCGTAGACGTGATTTTCATCGGAAATTTCCTGAATTTTTAGAAAAAAAATCCGATTTTCAAAAAACGATGGAGAACATGTTGAAATTGACATTTAAAGTTTTATTTTTTGAATTTCGCGCTGAAAATGACAAGTGAAAAAAAAATGATCATCATTTTCGAAAAATTCAGTTTTTAATTTTTTTTCAGGGCATTTTTTGAACCGTTTAATTAGAATGGAAAATTTCGAAGCAGAATCTAATAATTACGAAAATCCCTATCAACTGAAGTCAGAGATCTTTCATACTCAAGAAATCTCTTTGTTGACACCTAAATAATGTGAAAGAAACATGAAGAATTTAGAGGCCGGATTTGCGTACAGGATTTGGTGGAATGGCTCATATTTTTTCGACTTCTATACACAGTTTTTACATTTAAATCTATTTCTGTTGGGATGGAGAAATCCATTTTCTAGTTAACAGAAAACAAAGAACAAACACACAATAATAATTTTCGATGATTCTGAAAAATCATAACTTTAGAACGGGTGGTCGAATTCTTTTTTATTTTTTTTATCAGGGATGCTACTACCGTATAATGTGACAAAATATTGTAAGGACAAAAAAATTGGATGTGTTAAAGTCTGAAGGTGGCCCACTTCACCTGGAATGACTCACATACACTAGGGCGTTTCAAAAAAAAAAAAATTTCTGGATATTCTATGCTCCGCCCCTCTTTATAGAAAAAAAAACATCCTCGCACCAGCCCAGCGCTGTAGGAGCGGAAGCTGCTGCTGCTCAACGTCTATGACGAACTTTTTGGAAGCAAAAATTTGAGGCAATGACGATTGTATTTTGAGTGAAGAGACAAAAAAATTCATTGAATAAATTTTTTTAATTTCTGAGTTAAAATTTTTCAAAAAAATTAAGGAAAAATTATGCGTTGTAAATTTTTTCATGAGATCATCGTGTTCTACATAAAAATATAGATCGATTTTATTCATAACAATAATTTTTGCGACTTAATCTGAATCGATCTATATTTTTATGTAGAACATGATAGTCTCGGAAAAAAAAAATTTCAACTCAAAATTGTTTCTAATTTTTTAATGAAAAATTAAAATTTAGGAATAAAGAAAATTTACTCAATGAAAATTGTTTTTTCTTCACTCAAAATACAATCCTTATTGTCTGTGTGGCTTTTTTCTATAAAACCTAAAGTTTCGAGGGGTTGGAGCATGAAAAATCAACAAATTTTTTTATTTTTGAAACGCCCTAATATACATGCATGAAAAAGAGATTAAAATTGTTACAATACCTTTTCGATATTCACCATCAAGTTAATCAACTTTATCCAACATAACCCTCCGATACCGAGAGCTGTCAGGCATTCTATAACCTTGTCAAAATCGTCTCTTACTTTAAGCATACCTAGAAACTAAAATTATATTCAAAAAATCAATGAGCTTGTGCGCTAATCAAAATAAAATAAAATGAAAAGCCAAAACGAACTTGCGGAGTCATCTGGCTGATGGCAAGGATGCAGAAATTGCTCATTGCTAACCGGGATTCTACAGGCTTTTGGTAAGGCCAAACCCCAATTATGGATAATAAAATTCGATGCAATTTAAAGAAATTTTCCACTCGACCTAAAGCTTGAACCATCTTGTTCGAGTATGAAGAAAATGTGAGGGCGAAGATTACGAAGTGAAATAATGAAACGTGAAAATATTAAGAATTCTCTTAGTAGACGTAACGTAGGTAGGTAATTTCGATAATTTATATCGTAATATCTATCGATTTAGCACATAGTATGTATACAGAGAGAATATGTTCACTTTGTGGCCGGAAATCGATAGAGCCAGTCGTTAAAACTGTGCAAATTTTTAAATAGAACAATTTGCAACTTTTGCTTTCAATTTTTTATGTAATTCGGACACATGTGTCATAAGTACATGATGATATAATTCATGAAAGAAACAAAGAATTCTTAGGAAAAAAAGTGTGTGTGTGTGTGTGTGTGTGTGTGTGTGTGTGTGTGTAGCATACTCACTGAACTCTATATAATACTGGAACAAGCGCAGCCTATGTATCCCTTAAGCGAGAAGCGGTGAGAGAGAGATAGTTGTGCTTGGAGTTGGTACGCTCCTGTCGCACTCATAGCGACTACCAGAGACTATGCTATGCAGTAGTAGACTATATCGCATAGACGCTGGTAGTCGCTATCGGTGCGACAAGAGCATACCAACTCCAACCACAACTATCTCTCTCTCACCGCCAGATGAATAGGCTGCGCTCGTTCCAGTATTATATAGAGTTCAGTGAGCATACTACACACGTTAGAAGTGAAACTTCTTTCGAGTCAAACGAAATTGTATAATACATATGACTTGACGAAAAGTTGACCGATCCCAAAAAAATCATAATTTTGTCTCATCACACAAATATATCGAAAGAATTTATGTGAATTTTTTCAGAATTTTTGAATCGCATTTTTTCAGTTTTTCCAAATTCCAACTTTTTTCTAAGACATTTATAAGACGAAAAAGTTGCAGTTTCGAATCAACTTTCTGAAAAAAATTTTTTGGGAATTTCTTTCTTTGGGAAAAAATATCAATTTTTATCAAAAATACACAAAAATATTTTTTTTCAACCAATATGTCACTTTTGATTTGCTTAAAAAATTTACAGAAAATACTCTCAAGAGTGTGCAGCAACCATATATTTTTTTTAAGATGGTTGGCTCGATCGTTTGGAAGCTGTATTTTCTTTCGAAAAAAAGCATTAATAAAGCATAGGTTATTTTAAACTTTCATTATAATCCTTCAATCGCCCAAAACTATTGTTAATTATTTCTTCAATTTTTTCTAGCTTTTTTTCTAGCATTTTGTTTGTTCTTCTTTTTCTTTTTTTTCGTAATCGTTTCTTTTCTCTGAAATTTATTTATCACTAACATCAACATCATCATCATCATTCATCATTATATGATCAGAACTAAGGAAAACCACAACGCGTTCGTCGTTATTACCGGCGGCAAATAATTAATTATTTATCTAATACTTTTTTTCATTCTCAAGTCTATACTATACACGTCTCACTCGTTGTTGTTGTTGTTGTTGTTGTTGTTGTTGTTGTTGTTGTTGTTGTTGTTGTTAATTTTCTTGAATTTTTATTATTCTTATATATTTTAAGGTCATAATCATATTTTATCTCTATACATATAAATATTGGTAAAAAGTGTTCCTTTCTTTTGGGCTTTCATTTCTTCGTTGGGTGTATTTTTTATTTTATTTTTTAGGTTTCTTATTTGGATTTGAGTCACTAAGACGGGCGGAGGGCCGACACATTTTTTTTCCTGTTCATCGATTAGGGCAAAAACCATCCTCAAAACAAAACGAAAAATAATGCGAAAAAACAGTCTTCCTTTTCGCAGGGTTAATGTCATGGTTCCTCTTCGTGGTCTATGAGATCATCTCTCTATCTCTTTTTGGGTTCAGATCAAAGTAAGATCGTTTGATAAAGAGATTCTTAGGAATTTTTACGTTTTCTTTCATCTTTCAGCAAGGTCTGAACATTGTTGTTTTGTCATTTTTCTTCAAGTTTCGAACGATTTTGGAGTTGATCTTCGTCAGATGAATAAGTTTTTTTCATCCTCTCTCAAGCTCTCAACATTTTTTGTAATTTCTCTCCAAGGTCCGAACACATGGTCCCTCTATTCAAGTTCCTATCATTCATAGCAATTCGTTTTTGAAATCCGAACTAACGCCGCGCGAAGAAAATGTTGCGCCCGGGGCGGAACCTGAATTTGGCGCCCCTAACCTACCCACATAGCACACAATATTTTCGATAAATATTTGTAAATATTGATCAAATATAATGCTGATAAATATTCTGTGAATAACTATGAAATGCATATTCCAAGGTTTAAAAAAGAATATTCATACATTTTTTCAATGATATTTGTGCAACATTATGTAAATATCTCCTCAAACATTTTCGTGATGATTTACATAAATATGTGGATAAATATTTATGTGTCATATAAGCAATCTTCCTGAAAACAAGTACTTTTAGTTTCGCAAGCTGATTTTCAATCCATTTCGTAAAGATTTATAAAATAATACCTGAAATATTTTCAAAACATGGAGCCTAAATATTTCTCCTCATATTCAAGTCATATTTGAATAATCTTTATGAGTAGATAATGTTCCGAACTGTACGAAGTTTGATAAGGCTATTTTCAAATCGCTTTCGAAATAATTTATAGATGTTCAAGAAATATTCATAATAATTTTACCTTCAAGATTACAATAAAGATTTCGGTGAATATATCATGCTTGATCGTTAGCGACAAAAGCTATTGTGATATACGGAGCGCAGCGTGAAGATAAATGTTTCTCAGTTGGAAGGACTGAAAAGTTGCAAGTACAAACCCCACAAGTAACTTCTTCACCTCGAGTCTATTCCGTTACGTATTCTACTACCACGAAAAAGCCACACCATGCCGGTCATAGATCAGGCTCATCACTGAGGTTTTTTTTTAGTACTATTCCATTGGATTTGTTTCCCACGATACAATCTCTTGATTTGATCATTCGAGATGAATCGAGTAATATTAGAAGTGCGATTGATATGATTAATTCATAAAATAATGTCCCTGTACAAGTTTTCGGAAAAGAAAACGAGAGTACCGAGCATAAGCTTCAAATTGAGAGGTCACAGAAATTGTTACCTTAATTCATTGACAAGGTAAAAGTAATTGATCGATCGCCAAAATGAAATATAAATACAAAGGGTGAGGCAGAAATGGCATAACTGAGAAAATGGAATCAGACTCAACAGTTTCATTCAGATTGGGTAACTGGTTTAAAAACTGCTGCGTTATTTTTGACCAGTTACCCAAACTGTATGCAACGACAATCAAATTCTAAATTTCTACTACTACCTTTACACGAAGAAAATTCTCTATTGAAAACTACCGTGTAAGTCACTGCAAGTGCGGAGCACCCCAACATTTGGTAAAATATTAATTATTACCAAGCAGTGTTACAAAAATCTATTTTGATGTACTGGAATTCAGAATAGAATCAAGATATAGGTATATTTGACTGATACTGGTTACTTGGTAATATTTCACAAAATGCTCTAGTGGAACCACACATGTAGTGACATACACGGTAAAAGATAATTCTCCCCGTGTACATGACGAATCATTAATAAATATTATGTAAAGGTTTCGATAAAGTTTTTAACGATATTTTATAAAATATTCTACATACATATTTATGCAATAATTATCAGCAAAATTTATTGAAAATGTTCATGAAATATTTGATAAAATCTTTTTGATCCTTCAAAATCGCGGACATATCAATATTTATGAATTATTCATGATAAATATTTGAACAATATTAAAAACTTTATTATAAATATTTCGTCAATTTTTCATAAATATTCTGTGCTGTGTGGGTACATAACAAAAATATTTTGAAATTGATAATAACGTACAAATTTCGTATTCACCCTTTGTCCTTTGTGATTAGGTAGATAGAATTAAATTTTGACGACAAATATAGAGTCTGAAGAAACTTCTCATTCAAGTTAAACAATTCCAAAATAAATAAGTTTTATCACGGTTACATAAGCAAATACAGAAAGTTAATACAAGCATCAATTTTAATTATTGAAAATAAAACGAAAAATAGGGCCTTGATGTTTTTCAGGAGGCAAAATCATTCAGAATTTTTTCCATATCTAATGATTGCGCTAAATCGTATTCAACGTAATATATGCGATTTAGGGTGATCCTTAATTTGGGTATTTTTGAGATTCAATACGCCCCCCCCCCCAGGTTCCTTTCAAATATCTTCAAAAAAAAAAAAAATGCCTGTGAAGTTTGAGTCCTTAATAATAATAATAATCGCAGGTCCTGAGAGGAACCAAAGTTTTAATTGCAAGATACAACTATTTTTGTGCATCGATTGTATAAAAATTGTTATCTCACGTAATAATTGATAAAACATTCTGAATGTTGGCATACCTAGTTGTTGCCAACAACAAGATGTACATACAAGAAGCTATTTTTTTGACTTTTATTTGACTTATTTCGAAAATGAATTTGCTAATTATTGCAAACGAGAGAGAAAAAAAATGAATGTAAAGTTCTTAATCCGGAAATTTATAAAAAAAAAAAAATAATAATAAAAATAAACAAGATAAGGTATTTTTTTGTACCACTTGCTGTTGGTATCAACTATGCCAAGTTCCAGAATTTTTCATCAATTATTACGTGAGATAACAATTTTCATACAATCGATGCACAAGAATACGCATGTATCTCGAACCTTTTGCATCATTTCTCCTCAACTTTCAAACATCATCGGTTATCCTCTTGAAGACTAGACAATTTACAGTCAAGCTTTTCCACCCTCCAACCATTCCTCGTCTATTCGCTTCAAGAAGTGACTATCAATCCCCCTAGTTTCTCATAATCCCTGGGCTTTTCAGGCTCCCTTCAAAATTCTTTCTGTTATCGTTTATGATTGGGATTCCCATTTTTGTTTCTCGGGCTCCCGCCATTACTATCAACAACGTCTCTTCGAGGGCTAAGTATAAAATTGAAATTATGCGCAGTGTTGACTGCATAATAAACGTTCGCCGAACTTGGAAGCACCATTTGGCTATCACGTAGTACCTGGGCAAGTGTGTAATGCTCAGGACTGCCTTCAACGGTTAATTTCAGCATTGCATTCCTAATAACTTGCGATGTTCTGTCATCATTGGAGAGCATTACCGACTTGTAAAGCACAATTACGCCTGCGGTCTTTACGCTTTCGCTTTCCATTGTAACCTTGATGATCTAAAAGTCCGGTGAATTTTTGTGCAAATGTTTTGGACTCATCGGATTAGAAGTATTTTCTGCACCCGATATACCGTTTGATGAGTTCGAGTTAGGGGGTGCTAGTCTGGACTGCTGGCCAGAGCTCGCAACGCCTCCAGAACTCAATGACACATCGAGTGAGGGCAACGAAGAACTTAAAGAACTGCTCGACATTTAAGACGGAGACGTTCGACGGTCCAAGGAATTGTGAGATGAAATTGGAAGCGATTCTGAGTCACAGTAGAACTGGGAACTCCTCGAACTAGACGCCGAAGTTACGGAATCATTGTTCCTGTGGCCTGGATGACCCTGAAAAAAAGAAACCATGAGCTGTATATAGCCAGCTTCCATTGTTCGAATAAAAATCCTTTTACTCAAAAGGCCATAGTTCAGTAATAAATTATCAATTTTTCTCTTCTTCAAACAGCATTTTGAAGTTTAGAATTTCTACTTCAAGATTCCATCTCTGAAATTCCTCTGCGATTATTTTTGAATAAGTTGTGCAGGTTTCAATGAAGAGTTGCGAAGTGTGCGAAAAATAACAATTTTTCAAACTTCTCTGTTGCGTAGACGAGAAATCGTAGAATATTTTGGGAACACTGGGTTTGAAGCTTGAAGCTTCTTCTTCAAAATGCGTGTTTCAAAATTTGCTTACGATTTTTTCTTATCAAGTTATACGATTTTGAGTGACATCACTCGTCTTTCACCTTATATACGAGTTACTTTACTCAACACTGAATAATTCGGCGATGAAAAATCGTATGGAAATCTCAAAAAGTGGATCTTGAAGATGAAGCTTCAAGCTTTGAACCCAGTATCACCAAAACATTCTACAATTTTTCGTCTGCGCTACAGAGAAGGTTGAAAAATTGATCGCACTTGTTTGTGTTCAAACCTGGTTTATTTTTACTCCTCTACTGTTCGTCGTGTTTCCTGGAGGCGGTAGCTATGGCGGTAGCTCGATATGACAGCTAAGTCAGTAGGGTTCCATGTTGTCGAGTACCAAAACGGAATGAAACCACCTTTCAAATATTGGATCAGTGCTGATATTGTAAGCATTACCCCAAACTCCTTTCTCAGTTTGTCGAAATTTATCACTCGGTCTCTCCGGGACCATACAGCACCGAGGCACTGGTGAGCTACTAATTTCTTGAACAAGAAATTCGCGTCAGCTGCTCAGCAAAGTGCCGAGGTGGTACTTCAGGAAATGTATAACTTGGCCAAAGGTCACTGATCGAATCACCAAGGATGTGCAATGGTGGTCGACCGCTATCGTAGATCAGGCACGTGTCTGAGGATGCAGGAAATAGTTATATTTCACGCCCTGAGGTCTGGAGAGAAGATATCAACGCCTGGACAGTGGGAAGATGGACAGAAGAAGAGAGTCGCTTTATCGGGAAATTTGAATTTTGAATCAAGATTTGTTTTGAAGTTGGATGGGTTCTGAAGTCAGAGAAAAGCTGCCTGACGGTGCTTTGCTTCATGTACACCAGATTTCAGTTAAAATCGGAGTCTGAACATCGGAACGGTTATGAAAAACAGTAAAAAAGGATTTTGAGAATACTTTTCACAATTTGGGCGGGAAATTCGAATTAAAATTTATGATTTAGAGTAAAATTTGAGCTTAGGTTCATCCAAGGATTGCTAAAAGAAAGCTTTTCAGTGTTGCTTCAAGCTATTTTTTCGACTAAAACCCTCACCTATGATCACCATATGATCTGGTCTGCTCGTTGAAAGCAGAATCGATGTCTGACCTTGAGTTCGAGTTCCGAGGACGGTAGTTGACGATAGGCGATGTCCAAGAGTCTTACTAAAAGGGTATGCCCCCGGGGCGACTTCCAGTCGCCTGGATAAGCATCTAGCCATACGTATAGGGCCTGTACCATGGTTTTTCTGTGCTGCTCGCCAGTCGTGGCTGGTGAATTTTCGTCTGGGGCATCGTACCTTGTCAATAAAAGTTCCAGAACGTGCCTGGGTGTAGTGAAAGCTCGGTAAGTGGCCAGAAAGACGTTTACGTATGTAGATTCTCATTGCCCATCGTCGTTCGCTAAACTCTATACTAAATGCCGAACTGTACCAGCCTTCAAAAATCTCACACGTACAGTTTCCCATTCTAGACGAGATATCTCGTCGTCCGAATTCTTGGAGGAAAAATGTTTTTCAATGAATCCAAAAATTTTTAATAATTTTTTTTCGGTGCTCATTGGCAAGGAATGTCCTATATAAAAATGAGACTTACAGTTATATAGGTCATTCCATGCCAATGATACGAAGGGAAAAAAATTGTAGAGGGTATTTTGTGCCAATGAGAAGAAATTTTTATTTTCTATTATTATATGGAGCATTCGATGACAATTGCATGCGTATGAGTTGGAATGATTTTTTTCTCTTGTATACACGTGTGCAGGACTTATTTGTTACTGATAAAGAAACTGATGTCGTATGGTTCAAGATTAAGAAGTGTATCAGCTGGTGTCGGGGACAAAGTTCGAACCGGGTCAACGGAAATCGATTAATAAATATTTGTCGTTCGATATCCTTCGATAAAAAGAAAGCAAGAAACTATCGATTAAATATTAGTAATAGTTTATCTATAAATTTTCTTACTGACGCAGAAAGACTTCGAGTCGGTCTGCGATATCTGACTTTTTTCAGATATACCGTGTATGTGACACCGTCACCTCGTCCCTCACCCCATAATCGCCACACGGGCTAGAAATCGAAGAAAATAAAATAATAAACGTCTAACGACATTGATAAAAAAATATCACGTATATAAGTTGTGTTAAACTGTTTTTTTTTTTCAATTAGAAGCTAACAGTACCGTTACACCAAAACCAATTTCAGGCACATGCGACATAAAAACAAAAATATACGTACATTGATATAGAATCGAGGAAGGATAGGATATACAGCTGATTATGATACACGTAAAGCAATCATCGAAAAATAAAAACCAAAATTTATGTCACAGGCTTATGACCGTAAAAAATTGACGATTCTTTTTTTTTTTTTTATAATCCATGGATTAAGATTACGTCACAACCTCAAGTAGGGAAATAACTATACGATTCGTGAGAGTTTCCTAATAAACTATAAAACGTATACATGGGATAGAAGTTTTTTTTTTTTTTTTCTTACGAGCTACTCTATCATTAGTCCCTGCGATTCCATCTCGTCCTGCAACATCAGCATTGCTGTGTATACGTTATTTAATTTTTACAAAAATGCCCGCCAAGTACCACTACCTCCAAATTTTTTTTTCTTGTCTTTGTTTCTTCCTAATTTTAATTTTAATTGATCTTATGAGTTCGTATGTTCCATGTTATTACGTGTTACACACATTATACATATCGAAATGTAAATTCCCACTGAAAACTAAGACTAGATTACATTCAGAAATTAATTGGGAGCAAATTTATTTGTATTCGGCAACGTCCATTGATTTCAATACTTTTGTAGATTAATGGCTACAAAACTATTTTTGTGGGAAATATCACATTAATGTACTTGGCGAAAGGTTTTTGCACCAGAGGTGCTTTTGGGGGGATTTCATTACTTTTTGTACTATCTCGATTCGTACTAAGTCTTGTTCATAATGAATTGTACGAAGAATTGTATAATTTATACGTAGGAAAAAATGATACATTTTGAATTTAAAAATGGCAAATGGTCGTATGATGGCGCTTAGGACCTTATGCCAGCTGACAAACCTGGGCTTGTTAATTTCATTGCTATGCGTTTTGATAAGCCATGTGTAAATATGAACAAGAAAATCACCATATTGACAGCTATAATTAATGCGGTACTGGCTAACACAGTAGCTTCTATTTACAACAAATATGCACTATACTTCTGAACTCTGTGGATTCGAATTCCAGGTAGAGTCAATTACTCTGTAACTGTGACGCAGGAAATATCTGGAGATCAGCCTTACATGAATGTAGAATTGAAACGAAATTTGACCGAAGATTAGTTTTGACATGAAGTAACTACAGCGACGATTCTATCAAATCAGATATTATAATGTGGTACAGAGTGTTTATAAATTCACTCATGAATCTTAGTCTACTGATAACAATGAAAATTTATCTATATTTTTAATATTCATTACGTCAAAACATTAGAGACAAAAGACAGTTGAATGTTGATCGCTGGCTACAATGGAAATAAATAGCACTCAGATAGCCCCTAAAACCTTATACCTTGTCATACTATCGGTCATAATTCACATTTTTTCGATTCTTATGAACGATTCTTGTCACTGGATATGAGCGGTTTGCCTAGCACGGTAATATTGAAATAACCTGAAAGCAACAGTCAATCACCCTTTAACTGTACGCAGAAGATATTCCAGAATGAATTTTGCATGAGTTTAGAAAATTTAACATTTTGATTATAGCTCCTTGTACTGAATCAAAATTTGAGCCAAAAGTATTAATTTCCACATGAAAAAAATACTGCGGTAATTCTATAGAAACAAAAATTATAATATAGCAAATAGTATTTGTAGTCTCCGAATGAAGATATCTATAAGTTTACTCATGAATCTTGGTCTACTAGTGACAATAAAAATTGTCTCTATCTTTCATATTTATTGTATTAAATGTTAGAGATAAAATGATATTCATCGTTGATTTAAGGGAGTATACCCACCTGGAGAATAATTTTTTTTAAATTACTGCTACGGTCTGAGAAAACATTTTTTTGACTCAGTTTTTTTCACGGTTGATTAGTACTATTTTGATACATGGTCCATGATATTTCAAGATTTTGTGGTCTTCGCTGCACATAGATTTAGTCCATTAAAGAAAAATTAGTTGTCCTAAGGTACAGGTTGCTGTGTTGCATGAAATTTCTTCAAATTTGGAGGAAATATTCCATACGATAATGTAATTTAGGGCCAATCAAATAATAACTCATGAATTTGATTTTTGGACATAAAAATCAATGATTGTAAGACTTTTTTTCCATTGTTTTTAAAAAAAAGTGTCTTATAATATAAAAATTCTCATATTTACAAGTTGAATTCATGAGATAATATTGGCTTGGCCCTCAATTCCATTCATATAGAACATAGATGGATTGTGCTGAAAAGGGAGAAAAACTGAGAACGTGAAACGAGCCACCTCAAAATTAAAAATAATCATATCTCAGCTATACGTGCACAGATTCTATTGATGTTGGGCTTAAATGAAAACTCTTTCGATCCTCATTCTCACATTTAATCGTAGATCTGCATGATTTCACCAAATACGGTGGGACAGAGAAAACATTATTCCCCCACTCCGCGGAAAATTGCCGCAGCTGTAAAGAGACTCGGAGAGTCGCTACGTACAAAAAAAAATTTTTTTTAATGTACTTGGCGCGAGACTCTACCGAGTCTCTTGATCATATCTCAGCTATACGTGCACAGATTCTATTGATGTTGGGCTTAAATGAAAGCTCTTTCGATCCTCATTCTCACATTTAATCGTAGATCTGCATGATTTTACCAAATACGGTGGGACAGAGAAAACATTATTCCCCCACTCCGCGGAAAATTGCCGCAGCTGTAAAGAGACTCGGAGAGTCGCTACGTATAAAAAAAAAGATTTTTAATGTACTTGGCGCGAGACTCTACCGAGTCTCTTGATTTAATCGTAGATCTGCATGATTTCACCAAATACGGTGGGACAGAGAAGACATTATTCCCCCACTCCGCGGAAAATTGCCGCAGCTGTAAAGAGACTCGGAGAGTCGCTACGTATAAAAAAAAAAATTTTTAATGTACTTGGCGCGAGACTCTACCGAGTCTCTTGATACACATACACATTATAATGTTATATGTATACGTATTTACCAAGAAGGTCATGCGATATTTTATCCTGTGTACTACACGGTATACTCATACATACTATATATCTATACATAAATATACGCGTAATTCTCTTTTTCACGTGTTTTGAATTATTATTAATTATCATATCCGCTCGCGTTGTTATTTTGATTATTATTATTTATTTATTTTCTCGTTTGTTAAATGTTACTATGTATAATAATACTACTACTACTACTTCTACTACTACTAATAATAATAATGATAATAATAATATTAACAATAATAATAATAATAATAATAATAATAATAATATCAAACTGTTGGTCCCGCTTAAGTCGTGTCGGGAAAGACAGATTAATATAATTATATATTCTTTATTATGCCTTTCGGCTTTCGGCTGTTAGGTGCCACCTTTACATTTGCTTACATACTTTCCTTGTTATTTATACTTATGCATATACATATCATACATCGCCTTGAACCGGCCTTCTCTAGCTACGTACGCGATAAGTAGACTAAACTGAAGTAAAATACAAACAAAACTGAACATGAAAAACTGCGACATACGCAGTCTCAGCATATACATATTAGGGTGGGTCAAAAAAATTGATTATTTTTTTTTTTTACCTCTGACACAGAAGAATTGGTTGCTAGGCACCTTTTGAAAGTACTCACCAAATATGAGCTCTTAATATTAATAGGAAGATCCTTCGCATCAGAGTTTTCCATTTTTACTTCAGTCTCATATAAAAAAAACCAAATCTCATTATGTATCAATTGTTCAGCAAATGTCTATACATATTTTTGTGGGAAATTAAACGCTCTACGAAAAAGGTCTCTTATACTTTTTTCATAAATCTAACCATTCGAAAGATAATCGAGGTCAAAGTTTGAGGAATTTTCGTAAATTTTTTTTTTTTTTTTATTAATTTTGTAACTTCCTGAAAAGTAATCATTGTCAAATGAGCACGACATATTTTTGTAGGAAATTGAACGCTCTACAAAAAAGGTCTCTTGGTATTTTTCGATAAATCTAACTATTTCCAAGTTGGTTATTGGTTATCAATGGTAATTACCAATAATCAACTTGGAAACAGTTAGATTTATCGAAAAATACCAAGAGACCTTTTTTGTAGAGCGTTCAATTTCCTACAAAAATATGTCTTGCTCATTTGACAATGATTACTTTTCAGGAAGTTACAAAATTATTAAAAAAAAAAAAAAAAATCTACGAATATTCTTCAAGCTTTGACCTCGATTATCTTTCGAATGGTTAGATTTCTGAGAAAAGTATATGAGACCTTTTTCGTAGAGCGTTCAATTTCCTACAAAAATATGTCTAGACATTTGCTGAACAATTGATACATAATGAGATTTGGTTTTTTATCTTCCCGCTATGAAAATTGAAAATTTTCATAAAAGAAGGGAAGTTATTGGTTTCGGTCCGATTTTTTTATATGAGACTGAAGTAAAAATGGAAAACTCTGATGCGGAGGATCTTCCTATTAATATTAAGAGCTCATATTTGGTGAGTACTTTCTAAAGGTGCCTAGCAACCAATTTTTCTGTGTCAGAACTAAAAAAAAAAAAAATCAATTTTTTTGACCCACCCTAATACATACCGTGTGTTTGTGAATTCACGCTACAGTATGTCCAGTTGCGGATCGTCGGACGGGTACAGTCGCCCACAGCGTGGGTAACCACGTTACGCGAATTTGTTGACATAGTTCACCGTCCGACCGCTAGGTTCGATCCACGTGAGCATAAGCTGTGGAGTTCAATACTTCAATGGCACGCTTTGCCGTACTTTTTGAATCTAGCGGTCGAGTGGTGAACCATGCCGACAAATTCGCGTAACGTGGTTACCCACGCGGTGGGCGACTGTACCCGTCCGACGATCCGCAACTGGACATACTGTAGCGTGAATTCACAAACACACATAGGTATACTGAGGAAGGTAACTGAAAAAAAAAGCATCTCATAACTAATTCTCGTACATATACCGAAAAATAAGTGTCTAAATTAACGTAAAATAATAAGAACTTAAATGCATTCAAGTAAAAAAATTAGCTACTCCTCCCCTTCGTGCTCCTGCCACGCTGCTATCCGTTCTCGACTTCGCACTCTCTACGATGTTGTTTGTCCGATTCTTTCGCTCTCTATCTTGTCAGCTCGTAACTTACCCTCCCGCATTACGTTACTTCCTCAGCTTCATTAGGGCTTCTTCGAGCTCCTTTATCTTTCTCTATATCTCTTTTTCTTCCCATTCGCTCTGTCGCTCTTTCTCTCTTTCTTCCTCCGCTTCAGTTCTCGTCTCCTCTTTTCCCCTCTCTCTCTCTCTTTCGATTGCGCCACTCTTTCCTCGAATGTCAGGTCCCTCCCGACCCAGATTTTTTCTTTCTCTTCTATCTCCTGTCTCGTTCCCAGTATCGCTTCTCTGTCTTCTTCATTTTCTAGTTCGATTATATAGACGTTCTCTCCTCTTTCCTCTTTTGTCACCCATCCTTGTCTTATTTTCACTCCTTTTCCCAGTGTTTCGTTCATTATCCTCTGCACCACTATATCCCACTGCGTACCTTGTTCTTGTAGACCTTTTATCACTATGTTCTTTCTCCTCTTCTCTCTCTCCCTTAATTCTTGTTCCGCTCCTTCCCTTCCTCACTGATTATAAGTTTTTCTACCTTCTCTGCCTCCCCCCCGATTCGACTCGACCGGGGGGTCAACCCTTCGGCCCCGGTCTCATCGCTTTTCTTGTCCTCCAGGTACTCTCCTATCTTCTCCACTAGTCTTCTTGTCTCCTTCGCCTCTTTCTTCAACTCTTCCACCTCTTTCCTTAGCGCCTCCATCTTCCTGTTCATGCCACTCTTCTCGTCTTCCTCTTCCTTCTTTACACTGGACACTTCCACGTTCTGTCCTTCTGTGAACTCTGCCTTTAGCACCTCCTCCGCGGTCAATCTCCTGCACAACTCTGTTATTCTCTCTATCACCACCTTACTCGTCTCTGCTTGACGCAACGCTGCCTGCTGCGAGGTGTACCTCGGTGTCTGCGTTGGTATCGATGATTTAGTCGGCCGCGGAGGAGCGGGAACTGGCGCACTGCTAGTGTGATTGTCCTGTTCCATACAAGGGTTCTCCGGATCACCGTGATTCGGCAATCGTTCACAGGCTAAACTTTCAGGCCACCAAAAACCGAACCGCTGCATGAGCTGGGTGCAACCAGCTCTGACCCTTTCGCAAACGCTTCTGCAAGCCGGTAAAAGTTTAGTGTATTTCGGCAGACATTTCGGAGTGTACATTGAACACAGGAAGAACTTCAGGTCTGGAGAACACCCTAGGCGAACTAGAGGCAGGAATTGGTGAATTTCGAGGTGAGCTTCCTCCTGGGTAGCGTGATTCAGTTCATTCGGCATTGCGGTTAGGTTATAGCCGATTGATGTGCACATTGGTATCGTTATCTTTTCGCATCTTCCGTTACTTGTTGAACCGGTCAAAGCCGGATGTCCTCCGCCTGAACCAGAGGAACCCGTAGCTTCCACACTTCTTGGATTCACTTCCATACAAGGGCTCTCCGGATCACCGTGATTCGGCAATCGTTCACAGGCTAAACGTTCAGGCCACAAAAAACCGAACTGCTCAATAACCGGGGCGCAACCAGCTCTGGCCCTTTCGCAAACGCTTCTGCAAGCCGGTAAAGGTTTAGTGTATTCCGGCAGACATTTCGGAGTGTACATTGAACACAGGAAGAACTTCAGGTCTGGAGAACACTTTATTTGAACTAGAGGCAGGTACTGGTGAACATCGAGGCGAGCTTCCTCCTGAGTAGCGTGATTCAGTTCATTCGGCATTGCGGTTAGGTTATAGCCGATCGATGTGCACATTGGTATTGTTATCTCTTCGCATCTTCCGTTACTTGTTGAACCGGTCAAACCCGGATGTCCGCCGCCTGCTGACTCGGATTCAGCGATTCCCAACAAAGCCTGAAGAAGGACCAGGAGCTGAATGACGAACGACCGCGTCGTCCGTCGTCGACTGCTAACTCCCATTTTTGTAAACTTCGTTTCGCTTTCGTAATTTTATAATATTACACGCAATAGCCGTTGCTCGACTATTTAAAATCCTTGGAGGCCGTATTATAAACTCTGCCACTGAACAGCCTAACTGCAAGTTCAGGGAATACTGTAGAACTAAGAATCATACGCAGATGAGTCCTTTATATATGATATATCAGTGGACACAAGACTTGCATCAGAAGCGATGATGCTATTGTTTGTGAGCAAGGGTCACCCTAGTTATACTGTTCTTATCTTAAGCTAATTAGAGTTTCAGTGGAAAGGCGAAGCGAGCTTATGGCATAACACTAGACGTTGGTCTTATAGTAGAGAAAATTAATCCATTATCACGCACGGTTTTAAACAGAATAACAAACAGTGTTTGGCTCTTCCTTCCTTTTTCTTCAGTTCTCTCTTTACTCTTTGACAACTTTTCAAAATCCGTACAAAGCAAAAAAAAAAAAAAAGAACAATCAAAATAATAATAATAATAATAATAATAATAATAATAATAAAAAGAAACAGTTAAATTTTCCGTTCTTTTATGCACACGTAGTACTGACTAGGGTTCGAGGGTCTCTAGTTCGGTTCGGTTAGTTTCGTTCCGAACACTATACATATTCCCTATCTTATCAACCCACACATCCGTTTCCATTTCCTGCGCATCTTCATCATTACTATATCTATTAATAATAATTAAAATTTGCTCCCCCCCCCCCATAATTATTGCATCATTATTAATTATTATTATTAAATAATAAGCAGGGATTTTGCTTGTGCCTTTGTTTCTATTCTTTGATATTATTTTTGGTTTCATTTGTTGCACTGATTCATCGATCAATTGATTAATGATAATTATTTTATTATACATATTTGTTTCTTTATTTTTTCTTGCATCAGGCTATACTACTATATGAGGCATTCCATACCAACTCGAACTGGCCATGACCCTCGACCTCTCAGATCTGATCCGCGAATTTTTGTATCATTTTTCTGACTCTAAATAGCAGCTAGAATTTTTCTCAGATTTTTCAAAATAAATTTGAGCATGTCATGAATTAGAAAATTTTTGTTTCAACACCTTGATGGCCGTGATCGAAAAATCTGAAAAAATTTTCAAAAATTCTGTGTCAGAAATGAAAATTTTTGACTCAATATTCGAAATATCTGGACTTTTGCTTCAACCTGTTTTTTAGCTTTTTGAACGAAAAAAAGTGAAAAAAAATAGAAGCAGAGGTCATTTCGACATTTCCCCTCCATTCGTGGAGATCGAACTGTGTAAAGGCGATCCCGCCCCTAATTTATAATTTTACCAATAGTAAAAATAATACAGAAAAAAAACTTACAATCGAAGAATCACACGAATGATCGAAATTGAGAAACAAGAAGAAAATATCAAGAGAAACGAAATAGAGGAATCCCCCGGGGAAAGGCAGTTCTATTGTACTCCATCCCGTAAGATTAATTAGAAAACTATTATTTAGCTAGCCGGTACAGTAAAAATGATAAAACTTCGATGATTCATGAGAATACATTTTTCTTCAAAACTAACTCAACCTAACTCTGCCCACGTATTAGACCAAAAGACCTCGAAACGACTCCACTCTATACCCGGTCCAACGAGAGAACGACCAGGCATTTCGTTCGGTTCAGTCAGATCCCGTCCATGGTAACGCTCATATTACCCTCCCCACGCCGTTCGAGGACCCGTGCGCCTTGCCATAATGCCCTAAGTATCTCTTCTTATCGTGCGGACACGCCAGTAAAAAATTTCACGTTAGGAAAATGTCATAAATCAATCGAAGCTAGAACGAAAGGGGGATAATTGAGGAGCTCTTGGCAGCGCGTGAAAGTTGCACATGTGCGCTTGGTCTTCATCTTAGAAAGGACCCGGAGCCGCGGAGGATCTGCTCCGAGGACGAACCACGAGGATGTTTGGGGAGGACGACCCCGCCGAATGGCGAACGACACATCGCGGAGGTGGACCATCAATCCCTTCTTCGATCTAACTGCAGTAAGACTGCACTCTTGATCCGAGCTCAGTGTTGGTAAAATCAGAATAAAGAACTCTTGACTATATTTTCGGCTTCTATTTTGGACGTACAACTCATTAAAAAAGATAACTTTAGATTCATGTTGTCCCCAAGATTCTGAGTTCTGAGGTAATCTCCATCTCCACCTAACAGTGTACCTCGATCTTACCGATCACGACACAATGTAGCAGCGGATCCATAATGCGACACTTTTCGTCCGACTAGTGCAGTGAACAGCTACGGTATTGTTGTTTTCCGTTATCTCTTTGGCTTATTGTTGAATTTCATTGGTATGTTTCCTCTAAAAAGCCTCTAGTAGTGTGTAAACTCGGTGTATCCAGTATAGAGTCTACCATAGGTAGGATTCCAACCAGATTCGACTTCCCATTATTATTTTGAAAATAGAAAAAAGATTATAGGCTTGCTGGTTATCGCCTTTGACTATAATATGACTATGAGCTTCTAGCTCTTATCCCAAGCCTGTGGAGGCCACTGAAATGGAACTATACTGGAACGTTGACTCTTGTTGAGTACCCCTCATTCTGTCTTGTTTGAACTACACCTGTAACGTCTTGCTACAACTACAATCTGATCATGACTCCGCTAATCTTGACTATTTTACCCACAACTTGTCAACTTCCTACGGCGTATAAACCCAGGGTTAAGTAAAGACAAAGATTTCACTGACCACATTTGTATCCAAGGATCGATTCACGCACGACAGATTATAGAGATAATTATTTACTCTCGATACTTTCGGGCACGAAAATAACCCGTAGGTGTCTATGTAACATACACATCTATGTGCCGATATCCCTATCAGTGACCCCCTCGGACATCAATAAGGTACAGATTGTGAATCAGTCATGAGAGTGAGGGAAAAGACCTCTTCTCCTTAGATTGTGCGGGAGGAAATAATCAAGGTGCCACGCTTATCAAGTCGTTCACAAGTTGGCTGGGTGTCATGATTCAAGTGATTTTGAGAGTTGCTGAAAAACATTTAACTTCTAGAGCCACTCACAGACACTCGAACTCCGAAGGGTATGTATCCAGAGATATAGAAATTTTTTGAACAATACTGAAACAGAGTAATTTCGCACAAGGTTGCCGAAGATGTTGTCCCTTTCAACACGTCAGGTTTTAATTTCTTTTTTTCGCCTTGCTCGAAGGTTGTTCGTACCTGTTCAGCGTTTTGGCTCGGTGACAGAAATCGTCTTTGTTCCACTGTCGAATTCGGCGTTGCTATACGATAAATATCCCGATAAAAATTGTTGAACCTATAATTTAAAAAATTTTATTAGAAGACTCTGGAATGTCTTTCGAATGAAAAGTGGTGCAAACCATCATAATTATTCAATGAACGATACGACCAGAAAAATGATTGCTGAATGGAACATATTGCGTCATCGGGCGTGACCACTTATCAGACGAAACTGGTTATAAGATAAGTCCCGCAACGCTGGTATACAACGAAATACACGATTTCTTGTTATCTTTTTTTTAAATGACCATTTAATTTCTAACGTGCATTTATTTATTTCGGCGTCACTCCGACGAAACCGAACGATTCGCTTTTGTGGGATCCATTGGTTAAAATTTTTCGACTCATAATTTATTGCGGCAGATTGTAGAAGTCGGGATTTTTAAGAAATCGAAATTTGAGAAAAGCAGATTTTGAACAAGGTCACGCTGAATCTTACCCCCATCTCTGTTCAAATTCAACTCACTGGTGAAAATACTCGTAGTCTTGGTGAAATTCCAAAATGTGTGCGCAACCATGCAACGTTACGCTCGTCCGTGAATCAGAATCGAGAGGTGTGAAACTGACTAGGAGTCGGTCGCATCTCCGGGTCATGGATCTTGTTCCAACTTTTAGGGCTGTTTTCTCGTACCAAAATATGAATTACCTGCTACGTAACTCTCCTGCACGGTCCTTCGTTCTTTCAATTTGCAAAATATACTGTGCGCGAAGTAGGATGATTCTCGCACGAGTGGATTGTTGCCAGAGCGAAGTGAGGGTAAAAGAAGGTGTGAAAAGCTTGATTTGCACACGGCGGGAAGAGCGCATTTTGCCCACGCAAACCCATGCGCAAATCGTGCTCTGCACACGATCTTTGGAAATAAATATTTCGAACAGCTGTGTGTGCCCGCGCTAGCCGGCATGTCCTTAGTAGTGCAGATTTGGACATGCGCAGAAAAAATCGTGTACGCTTACACGCCCTGGCACGCAACTGTACGACGATCAACGTCAATACGTCAACCCGTACTAAAACCGTGATCCATACAGAAAATCAAAATCAAAAAATAATTAGAACGAAGAAATACCTGTAATCGAAAACTGTGTATCACATGTATTGGAGAGTGATTGCCAACTCGTGTTAGGAAAGGTTTTTTCGCAGCAGTTTGTTTGTAAATTGGGCAGTAGCCTGCAAACGTTTAATCGGACAAATTAACCTCATTTATCCTCACATAATGCCATTCCTTTAGTTTGTAGGTATAGGTATATCCGTCTGGAATAATAATTATACAATCGCGATGAAATTGATATTTTGTGGCGATTTACAGGATTTTGTATTCCGCCAGTGAGATTATTGAGACTGACAACATATTCGTTACCGGTAACATTTTCGAATGAGAAGATTATGCTATACAATAGATAGAAAACGAGAAACAAAATGTCAATAGACACAAAATATAAGTGATTTTATACATAGGATAGTCTCAAAATCTTGGAATATTTATCTAATCACAACCTTGTTATCACAGCTAAAAATAGTCTCATCGAGGACGTTTTTACGGCTGTCTCGCTTAGAAATGCTAACTATTTCCACACTGATTGCAGCAGCAGGCCAGTCACTAAAGGATTGCCGCTATACCAAGTACCTACAAGTTGTCAGAATTGTTTCACAAGTTGCGCAAAGTCCTATAAAGTTTATTCAACAACATGAATTCCAGGTTTGTAGTAAGTTGAAGAAATGATAACGCGATCATAGCATTGTTCATTCGATGTCGTTTCAGCAGCGCCAGTATCTGCAGCATCCTGGATCTTCCTGATGAAATCTTAATAAAGATTATTCTGCATTTTGATGCCAGAGAACGCCTGGCTTTAGCAAAAACTTGCAAGAAATTCAACAATCTAGTGTTTGGTGATCAAGAATTGTTGAGGTGAGGAGGCGCGAATTTCATATTTTTGTCAAGATCTTTAAACCTTAGTTCATGGAATCAGATTATCATCCATTCTTGTATTTCGCATCTATAATCTTGTATCTGCTCTGTGCAACTACAGGGATTTGGATTTTTCAAAAGAATGGCAGCTCACGTCAAAGACAGACATCCAGGAATACTTCATGAAAGAAAGCACCTACAAACATACACATAAAGTAAATATAAGAAACATTGAATGCACAACGCCAGGAAGAATGTTGAACAATTCAATCGGCAAGGCGATAAACCTTGTCGATTTAAACATACATGGTACAACATTCAGCGGCGTCGATGACTTGCATAGGTTTCTAGAACCTTTGGTAAATCTCAAACGATTATCTTTAAATTGGCCATACCCGATGAGAGAAAGCGATGCCGACTGCTGCAAAAACTTGCAAAAACTGCTTAGCAGGCTCACTTATCTTGAGGTAGAAATATTTATGGATTCCGGACTGTTTCTACGTATTCTTCAACTATGCCAAGAGCTTGAGGAGCTGCGTTTGGTAACAAATCAATACAGTGGCTACGATCTGGAAGAGTTTTTGTATAATCCTGAGAGCGACAAACTCAGAAACCTTAAAATTTTTCAATTTCATGGGCCGGGATCGGCGAGATCACTGAAGAAGAGTTTAATGGATATGGTTCCGGATTCTCGTGAATGGACAGACTTTCACCTGGCCAAGCCATGGCAGGAGGGCTACCTTGGTAAATTTCCGCGATTATATCAGTAACCAATTCACTGGTCCACGTCAATATTTAACAGATAATAAACTTAATGATATTCATATAATAATGAAACAGATTAAAGTATGGCCAATTTTTTTAAGTACGGGGTTTGCTCACTTATCCGGAACACTTTTTTGCGCATGGGTCACCGATTTTGTTGCCACTCGAGTTTTGGTTATTGGCCAATCCCCAACAACAAATTTAGAGTCATACACCCTGATATCAACTAGTTCAAAAATTATTCGATTTGCAAAATACTAAGAAAAAAAAAATAAAAAATAAAAAAAAAAACAGTTTATGAGCACACTGGACGATCTCCAAACATAGATATCTTCGGTTTTGGGGATAAGAAAAATATTGTTGACCAGTGCTTCAGAATCGGGAAACTCCCACCTTTCGTTCCCTTCCCCTTCTACATTAATTTGATAAATAATTAATTTGATGAATACAAAAAAGAGAATTCCCCTTCTACATTAATTTTCAGAAAGGAACGTGGTTGTATGCGAGGAATTGAGCCAAGTCAAATGTAACCCAGTGTCTGGAAGTCTTGCCTATGCGTCTGGTTGTTACAACGTATGCATGGGTTGGCTCATGCTTTGTGAACGTCTGCTCAGCGAAGTAACAAGGAGCACCC
Organism: Macrophya alboannulata; assembly: GCA_949628255.1. Lineage (NCBI taxonomy): Eukaryota > Metazoa > Arthropoda > Insecta > Hymenoptera > Tenthredinidae > Macrophya > Macrophya alboannulata. The sequence continues at coordinate 40,404,275 of OX451206.1, read as the reverse complement.
ACGAAGATGCGCCGGAGGAATTCTGTTGTTTGAGAGATCATACGGAAATGGGTTTGCAGCCATGTTTATTGAAGATCGATGAGGCAAAAGTAAAATTATAAGAACAAGAAATGCGTTTTAAGTACACTTGAAAAATATATTTATACACTGTTCGACGCCTATTTACTTCTCTTCTCAAATTCAAACGAATGTTGGATGAGAATTGAAACAAAAATTGGAGTTGGATCTCTTCATGCCTCTTGTGTATTTAGATATCTTACATTTTTCAGGAACTGTTGAAAGATCCCGCATATCAGATTTCGTACTTGAATATATCACATCCCATAGAGCCTGATTGCGACATACACTTGCTCGCATCAGCCTTTCCCAATCTGACCGAACTTATTATTAGTCAGATATGTACAACGAGAAGTAAGTTCATCACTTCAATCTGCTGAATCGACAAGATTTTAGATTATTCATCTTTACAAATGTTCATACTATCGACACTGTGACTTTCAAACTACGTCCGAAGAACGATTTTGGAATATGCATATGACCGCGGAGCTGCATTAGCGATTCCTGGATGATTTATTGCCGCAAATCAACCGCCAGCCTGTAGTTCTAATAATTTATCTAGGATAACACTCGCCATATTTATTCGGTCATAATTTTAGCTCCAAAGACGACGAAACACTGTGAGAGACGATTGAGGAAGAAAGGTAGTACGGCACTTGTGGAACACGATGATCCGAAGAATCTTGATTCTTCGTTCCAGATGCTGGTAGAAAATACACCTGATCTGGAAAGCCTGACAATTTTCATGACGTGAGTGTAATAAATATATCCAAATTATCTAAATTTGTCTAGTCTATAATGTGCGATAATTTCCTGTAGCTCCGACTTTTATAGTCACTCGAATTAAAAATTCATCGAATCCTATCTACTTTATAATTTGTTTGAAAAAAATTTCATTTTATTTTAGTCCGGACAATGAAATTGAATTGTTCGACTTGGACGCGCTGTATCAAATTTCGGGTTGGAAGAATCTGACGGCTATCCGCTTGAGAGAAATACCAATCACAGATGGAAACTTTCTGATTGATATTGGAAAAGAATGTGAAAAATTAGAAGAATTACTGCTGTATCTCCTGGGTCCCGAAAAGCCTTGTTACTACACAAGTGAATTGTCGCAAATGCTGATGCATTGTAAAAATTTGAGGAAGTTTTCAATTTGTCAGCTCAACATAGAGAATATACCTGAGTTATTCACCTCGCTTTCGAACAATTCGAAACTTAGAACAGTTCGATTAATAACTGAGACCGAACTATATAACTCTACGGAGTTGGTGTCGTCCGTTGAACAACTGCTTCGCCGATGTCCAGAGTTAACTAAATTCGTGTTGATGATTCAATCGGCGTTGAATGGTGTCGATGAGGGACTAACATCGGCTTTGGAAAAGTAAAAATCATTGTTTTAGTTCATTGATCGTATTAGTTGGCGTTGAGCCCTCTAAATCGACGTATTTTTGATCGATATTGTTATTTTACAGAATCATAGGTGAATTGAATCGTCCAAATTTCCAGTTTTATGGACCTGTACCCACTGGATCAAGTTCTGTGTACCAAGATACCTTCGCTTCGTTCTTACTCAGCCCATCGGATGACCAAAACTATGTATATCATTAGTCATTATACTGTAATAATAGTCAAGTCGGTTTATACAATGTTTGTGTTTATTGCAAGGTGTTGGCTTTATTAGTAACCAATTCAACATAGTTGAATAATCTTGAGAATTTCTTTCTCCTCTAGATTCCTGGTGATAATGGTTTCCCAAAAACCAGACGGCTTTCTTTGGAGATGTAGTGGCGGTAATAAATCCCAACATTAGCAGAGTGTTGCAACTCCGCGATTCAACGATTTCACTTATAGGCTTCAGGGAACGGGATTAAACTAATGTGCTAACACTTTGCGGCAAATCCTAATCTATGTAAATAAAATGTCTAAAAGAATTCTAAATAAAAAGTATTTTTCAACTACAAAATAACTTGATATTCATCATTTTCCGTTTATTCATGTTTTCATGGACATGAGAAAAATGTTTCTTGTGTTTTTCTGATGTTGGGGAATTTGCAACAAACTTTTTATTTAGTTAGGTTCGAAGGTACTTACTCCGGCCTGTTATTAAATTGCCAGCTATTACTCTCTTTTCATTTTCTCTCTTTTACGTGAACTTTTATTGTTGTTCTGACTTTACGACCATCAAGTAGTTATTTGTTAAATGTATTTAGCTGTTTGATCGCAAATCGAAAAAAAACAACTATACCCACACAGCACAGAATATTTATGAAAAATTGACGAAATATTTATAATAAAGTTTTTAATATTGTTCAAATATTTATCATGAATAATTCATAAATATTGATATGTCCGCGATTTTGAAGGATCAAAAAGATTTTATCAAATATTTCATGAACATTTTCAATAAATTTTGCTGATAATTATTGCATAAATATGTATGTAGAATATTTTATAAAATATCGTTAAAAACTTTATCGAAACCTTTACATAATATTTATTAATGATTCGTCATGTACACGGGGAGAATTATCTTTTACCGTGTATGTCACTACATGTGTGGTTCCACTAGAGCATTTTGTGAAATATTACCAAGTAACCAGTATCAGTCAAATATACCTATATCTTGATTCTATTCTGAATTCCAGTACATCAAAATAGATTTTTGTAACACTGCTTGGTAATAATTAATATTTTACCAAATGTTGGGGTGCTCCGCACTTGCAGTGACTTACACGGTAGTTTTCAATAGAGAATTTTCTTCGTGTAAAGGTAGTAGTAGAAATTTAGAATTTGATTGTCGTTGCATACAGTTTGGGTAACTGGTCAAAAATAACGCAGCAGTTTTTAAACCAGTTACCCAATCTGAATGAAACTGTTGAGTCTGATTCCATTTTCTCAGTTATGCCATTTCTGCCTCACCCTTTGTATTTATATTTCATTTTGGCGATCGATCAATTACTTTTACCTTGTCAATGAATTAAGGTAACAATTTCTGTGACCTCTCAATTTGAAGCTTATGCTCGGTACTCTCGTTTTCTTTTCCGAAAACTTGTACAGGGACATTATTTTATGAATTAATCATATCAATCGCACTTCTAATATTACTCGATTCATCTCGAATGATCAAATCAAGAGATTGTATCGTGGGAAACAAATCCAATGGAATAGTACTAAAAAAAAACCTCAGTGATGAGCCTGATCTATGACCGGCATGGTGTGGCTTTTTCGTGGTAGTAGAATACGTAACGGAATAGACTCGAGGTGAAGAAGTTACTTGTGGGGTTTGTACTTGCAACTTTTCAGTCCTTCCAACTGAGAAACATTTATCTTCACGCTGCGCTCCGTATATCACAATAGCTTTTGTCGCTAACGATCAAGCATGATATATTCACCGAAATCTTTATTGTAATCTTGAAGGTAAAATTATTATGAATATTTCTTGAACATCTATAAATTATTTCGAAAGCGATTTGAAAATAGCCTTATCAAACTTCGTACAGTTCGGAACATTATCTACTCATAAAGATTATTCAAATATGACTTGAATATGAGGAGAAATATTTAGGCTCCATGTTTTGAAAATATTTCAGGTATTATTTTATAAATCTTTACGAAATGGATTGAAAATCAGCTTGCGAAACTAAAAGTACTTGTTTTCAGGAAGATTGCTTATATGACACATAAATATTTATCCACATATTTATGTAAATCATCACGAAAATGTTTGAGGAGATATTTACATAATGTTGCACAAATATCATTGAAAAAATGTATGAATATTCTTTTTTAAACCTTGAAATATGCATTTCATAGTTATTCACAGAATATTTATCAGCATTATATTTGATCAATATTTACAAATATTTATCGAAAATATTGTGTGCTATGTGGGTAGGTATATTCATCAATTTTGATACTTGTATTTGTTGGATTTGAATATGACTTCATAAGCCAATCGATCCACTTATTCACCATTGTTATTCACTTTGGTAAGGAAAATTGGTTTACCATCATTGTTCCCGCGTTCATTCGAGTTTAAAACATAACCAGGGGTTGCCTTCAAATTTAATTGTTCAATTATTACATTGCATGATTTTTCAACAAATAAAATTCTAAATTTTTCTCATGTACACAGTGTAATAAAGTAAAATAATTTTTGCTATGTTGAATAAGCTTCCTATTCGAAAATTCAATCCTTAAATATGGGGCATTCCACGTGAAATCGATCGGACCAAAACCCTGACCCCCTCAGAATCGGCTCAAACTTTGTGGAATGTTTTTGTTAGTTGATAAAATAGTATGTCTCAATTTTTGTAGAGTTTTAATTTAGATGTTAGCAATTGGAGGTATGATATAGGTATGGGGAAATCGGCATAACGCGAAATATATAGTTATTTTCGTACCACGCGCGTAAAGTGTTTACACTCAGGGTGATCGAACGCGTTGACGGCCCAAGGGTCGGACGCGATCACCCACGGGTGTAATGCACTCTACGCCCGCGGTGCGAACATGATTTTCCGTTATGTTAGCCTAAAGTATAACGCTTTTCCGGCCTTATCTTATGCGGGCGTAAAGTCGGACTTTGCGTCCGCAAAACAAGGCCGAAAAAGCGTACTTTACGCCCACTATGACGAAAACAATTGATCACACGAAAAAAAGTTTCAAAGAAAAAAGTTTCAGTTTCAAGTCAACTTCGGATACATAGTATGCAAAAAAATTTTGAGCCCCTGAAAAGTTGGAAAAAAAAAAAAATAAATAAAAATGTGGTTTCTCGGATTTCTCGAAAGCCATACGTTTTCGTTTGCTCAAAATCTCAGAGAATACTTCTCTGTTAATGTAGAAAGATATGTGTAAGTTTTATCATGGTCCCGGATTTGGTTTAGAAGCTATGAATTTTTTGGACTGTGGACGGAAGAAAACTCGAAGCTAGCCGTAAAGAAAGTACAGGTCCATAATATATAAAATCACCTGCAGGCTTTCGACTGTATGGGATTCCCATTTGACCTTTGATAAGACATTTAAGTCTGGATTTGGACCTTAAAATAAATACCTAGATTTTATAAACGAAGTAATTAACTCGAAAGAGAAAAAAACAATGCCTAACTTAAATTAATACCTACATCTATTTTAAGACGCCTTGTTGAGAGGTGTGGCATCTATCCTTCAAGGTGTGGGACAGACACCACTTTACTGACTCGAAGTTTTTAAAACATTTTATTCTATTGTGCAAGAGAAAAGTCTGAAACTATTTTGGTTTTCGTATAGTAGGTATACCTATATGTATTATGGTAGTCCTTATTTTGGATATTTTTGAAATCCAATACGTTCACCCCCTAGAATCTTCCCAGATATATCAAACAAAAATTGCAAAGTTGTAAATGCAAGACTTATATAAATTTTTTGTCGGAATTTTTGAATTAATTTAATGCTTATGAGTCAGAAATTTATTTTCGAAAAGAACAACAAAAAATAGCGTTTTGTACCTCTTGTTGATGGCAACGACTATGCCGAGCTTTATAATTTTCGATCAATTATTAAGTACATTCTGACGCGTAGGATTTATTCATATCTATTACTTTCATATTGAAACTTTAAATTTATTTATACATTAGTTCAAAATAAAACTCCGAAAGTACTTTTAAGGATTAAAATTAGTTCAATCATTTTTTTGAAATTTGATTAACTATTGCAAGATTTGTAGCCTGCTTATTTGCCTGGATGAGCAGCTGACCTTGAGTACGTGCCTCAGCTTGGCTGATCCTTCCATCTTTTGAAGCCATGAACAGGGATGCTGCTAATAAAAAATTCAAACATTTTATGGAACAAAAAATCACAGTTTGAATGCAAACTTCAGATTTTCGTTACTTGTTGGTTTTGTCACATGTCTGCATTTGTTCACTTATTGGTATTCCTTTTCTCATATTTATACCGAACACCTAGCTTATATAATTCATAGCTAACGTCTGTAACGCCCAATTCTAATGAAATTCAACAGGAATAATCACTTGGAACAAAAATCATAAGAAATTACGAAATCGTGGTCGATAATGTTCAGATAGTTTGTACTCCTATTATGTTACTATAACAGACTTAATGATCGCTCACTCGAAGTAATCCAAAAAATCAATCTTTGTAGTTACAGGCAATGCCAATGGATAGAAAATTTTCTCAAGAAAGGATACTAATCCTTCGTTAGATTTATGTCTAGCCCGCGAGTTTTTTCTTATTGCTTTGTATAAAATCTGAAGCTTATCATGAAATATTATGATCGATCTTACTTGCAGCTGTCACTAGAGAAGGTGGCGATGAACTGTTAGGAATCCGTAAGTTGACGTGCGAATTCGATGAACTGTAAATACAGTTGCAAGTATATTTTATAATATTGATCTCCGATTAAGTCAGTTGTGTAAGCTATGGAAAATTATTTTTCACATCGCCAGATAGTATAAATTAAATATACCAACTCATTTCACTGTATTTTCTACTTTTATTGTGAAAAAAAAAAAAATGTAAACGAAAAGTTGCGGATACAAAAAAATTTCAAAAGAGTTTCGAGTAAAAACGAGATTATCGGTGCGATTTATCAATCCCAAAGATAAAATGCACGTATAAATAAATTGCTCATTGTCAATAGATGAACGTAGATCTTTTTGTAGACGCTGAATGCCTAACGAATATTTATTAAAATTGCACTGATCCCTACCTCATTTTGAAAAATATCTGTGAAGGAAAGCTCAAAGAAGGCACCGTCGTTATGACAATTCTTTGTGATACTAATAGCATAGCGTCGAAGCCAGTTGCTTATAAAGGGACTGCATCTCTTCATCAGCCGGTATACAGCAATGACTAATTGTAATGATACGCAATTCCAGGGTACCTCCGCCCTCTGATTGGACGAGAAATTATCAGAGTCTACAGCTGTTTTATGACGCGATAGAACATATTAATTTCGTACGGGGATTTCTTTGGTTGCTTCACGGAAACCACGTCAGCTCCGGGGATTCCTATATTCTTTTTCATTGCTTGTTATATAGCAGCAGTCACGTATTGTATCTTCTTGTTATGCAGTAATGCAGTCAGAAATGGACAATGCCGTCTTAGGCCATCTCGGGGCCCTTGGGCACACGAAGAGTTTTGGGCCCTTTTAGAACATAAAAAAAAATGTGAAGGATAACATCAGTTAAGAATCAATTGCGTACAAACGTTGGAGTCGCGGAAACTAATACACCGTGTAGAAATGCATGTATTCATACGGATCGACTTGTTTTATTAAATAACGTTTTTTAGCTTCGATATTCATAGATTCTGCATAGAAAATTAGACAACTCGGAGGGTAGGTAAATCTGAACATTACCCTAGCTACAGATACCGCTAACGTAGGTGACCGCTAGATGGCATAATTTTAGTTTTGCATCTGCCTTGATAATACAGCTAAACGATAAAAATATAAAAACAAAAAAAAAATTAAAAAAAAAAACTGGTTCGGTTGCCCTGATTTTTTGTAAATGACGAAGTCGGAAATCGGGGCCCCTGCGGGGCCCCTATCAAGCCGGGGCCCCTGGGCACGTGCCCTGGGTGCCCTTATGGAAGAGACGGAACTGGAAATGGATGTGTTTCGCGAAGATAATAATGGCTACGAAAAAAAGTACTTACTAACAATGAGAAAGAGTTGTGGCCTAACTTCCACAATCACTTAGAAAATAAAGGCGATACGCACAGGATTCTGCTCGCATTGGTGCTGGGTAATATTTTTCTTTTTTTGTTTCAATAACGACATGAATTTCATCGAACTCGAGTCCTATTGTTATTCGTTATCAAGAAATATCGTTATCATCGGGAAATGCTCATTCTAGCAGATACTGGCTTGTTTCAATTTATGTTCAAAAATGCGCATAATTGTATTAAAAGTCGTCTTTTGCGGATTTGAATTTTTTCCAGGAAGTAGACGTTCAGAAAAAACCTGGTCAGGTTTAACTTTTCGTGAATAATTGCGAACTGAGTCAGCCTATTTTTCTGCAAGTTGTTCCATTCGCTTTAAACTATTCGCAAACATATTCAACTCCGTTTTTCGGTTGTCACTTGTATCCGCGTCCAAACTGTTGTGACACATTGATTTCGATATATTGACGGTTGCTGACGTTGTTTTGCTCGAGCATGAAATGTCAAAGCTTAATAATCGATGTCGGAGAAAAAGTCTTTTGAATCTTTAGAGTCAACCACTGACGATGAGGAAAACCGTTTGGACCATCTTAGTTTACGAGCATCATTGTCCAGAATCGAATTTCGACCGAAAAATGACACTATTTCACCTGAAGATATTGCTGCTGTTGCTTTTTCGCGGTGAGTATTGCTTAATAATTATTAATCTGGCAGTTGTGGATTCATCATAGGTACATCATTAAAGATGTCACGTTATAAAGTTAATATCACAAAATTTATTATACGTATGTTTCGAGAATTTTCAACGAAGATTCTCGCTTCCCTGTAAGTTTGTCAAAAGTCCACGATATTTCTGTACAAAAAAGAGCGTTAGTGATTTGCTCTTATCAAGAGACTCGGTAGAGTCTCGCGCCAAGTATTATATTTAATCAACATATGCTGATCAAAATTAAAATTGCAGTACAAATAACATGCAGTCTTATAACATGTAGGCTTTTCAACGAAGATTCAGACTCTACGACCGATCGAATTTATCCAAAAACACCAATTGCACGATCCCCTGAAGGACAACAGGTTAACACTACACATCTTTAGAGTTATTGGCGAATCGATGTCACTTCATATGGAATTATTATTGAACATTGTAACGGTCAATGAGATGTTTACGAAAGTCACGTGCAATATTTCTGATTTCTTGTAGCTACATTCTCGCCAAACTCCAACATCCACTTACCATGGCGTTCCAAAATCCAGGCACAAATCGCCCTCAAATCGACCACACTCACTTCTGCATCCACCGTTAGCAGTGGACGGAATTCAAAAGTGGGGGACATCAAATTCGGTTCGAAAAACAAAGTCCACAGCGATTCCCGCATGTACGTTTATAATTTCCGTCGAATCCCAAAGAAAATAATAAATTTCGTCTATTGTGTAAAATTGATGCAGACAAAAAGTTTCAACGTTTGCATGCGAATTTTGATTTTTGTTTTTGCTTTGAGGAATTAATGCACAAATACCTAACCAATATGTTATAATTGCATTTCATTTTATCTATTGTCACTGTTTCACTTATTTAAATATAGTAATTAGCACATCCTGGCCGAGAGGTGCATCTGCCTCTACACCGGAATTGAAAGTGGGTGACCATGGTGTAGTTCTTGAGCGTTTACCGTCTACTGGAGGACGAGAAAACAGCCGGAGAGTATACCTCGTTCGCACCACGTGTTATTACAACTTCCGGCTGATTTACATAATTCTAAACTGTTTCACCCTGGTAAAACTAATTTTCCTCCTCAAGTTTATTTTCGACAAAATGAACTATGTGTCGGGGCTAATTAAATGAATCAATCGAATGATCAGATCAATTGATCTCTCTTGTCTGAAACTCAATCTGAAACTCTTGTCATAAGGTTATAGGATTTGTGTATCTGGGAGCTGCATTTGCACTATGGATCCACAAGGAACTGATCATAGTCATCGTAGACTATCGAGTATACGTTTCGTCCATCGTATGTCTATTTGGACTAGCGTTCTTTCTTCTAGCAATTGCAATAAGTGGACTTTGCATCGTACGAAATGGGCCTAAGAAGACTGCAGCCGTTAGTAATAACGCATTGGATCACTTAAAACAATTACATTATAGACATCTTCATGAAGTTTCCCATCAGCTACAAATATATGTACTTAAAATTATCACCGCAACGTAAACGAGGCAACGAATCAAAACTTACCTATGATACCTGCATTTGCAGCATGCAGGTTGTTCTCTGATGATGGGCGCAGTTTTGGTAGCTCTTGCTTTTTTACAAAGTGCAGCTCAGCTGTCGGTCGAAGTGGATGCAGAATTCCGCATGCTTTCGACAATTCAGCCGGGACTTGCAGCCATAAATCCTTGGGATTATCTGCATCATACTGTGCGTAGTCCTTGCAGTAAATTTTCGACAACAATGCATGATAGTTTGAACTTTATTATTAGTTAAAATGTTGCGGAATAAGAGGATATCTGGATTGGTGTCAAAGATTAGATGGAAATTCGAAAATATATACATCCGGTGAAGATTTCCTGGGCTCATTCACGTGCAATCTACCCGAATCGTGTTGCTTGAATCACAAAATAGGATTCGAAGTTCTCAAGAACATTGGGTGAGCTTGCAACACGAAAATTGGTAGTAGCTCGTCAAGTTCTGCAGTTAGTTATAATTTTCTATTTGCAGTTATGCGTCCTGCGTTGATGCACCAACCCCTTCCAACACTTATAGAAGTGGATGTCTAACTCCAACGTTAGTCGTAATCTCTTATCTGGGAAAAATGTATCGCATTGGAAATTTTGTGACCGCTTTCACACTGGTAAGTTGTTTTTTTCATCCAGTAGGATATTATCATTAATTCTGTTTTTTTATTATAAGGACTAGAACGTATAAACTTTCAGCTACTAACGACTACGACTTCGATGATTTTATTCACTTACCTTTGAAGAGCACCGTTAAAGAGACGATGAAGATTCAGTAAAAGGACCATTCGTCAAAAAATCTCGGAATCTGATGTTCTGATAATGGTTAAATAACGGTATCGATAAAAAGCAAGATTCGGAATGTACCTAAACACGAATATATGTATTGATACATATATTTCGGGTAATGTAACGGAAGAACATACAACACTCGGAATATTATACTTGATGACAAGTTTATTTTACGAATAGTATATAAGACATTCTAGAATAATTACGTGTACATGTACTTGAACATTAAAATTGATAGTCGTATAACATATGATGCATAAAATCGAACATATAAAAATCAACTCGAATTATAAAATTTCCTATTTCGCAAACTAAACAATAAGCTATATAAATATAAGCCCACAAACAAACTTAGCAACGTAACTTACAACCTTACTGATAATAATTTCTTAAACATATCTAATAGATCCACGATTAAGGGGGTACACACACCTTGGAAATAATTTTTTTCAAATCATCGATACGTTTCAAACATAACTCGAAATTATTATAAATTTTATGAACCACTCTTGTATGGAATTGGGAAGTCCATGAAATAGCAAATAATTCTGAGTTATGTTTGAAGATTAAGGTGATCAGCTGAGAAGAGACTTAATCAGTAGAATATTTGTTTACGTCGTACCAGTGATTTGTAAAAAATGATTTTCACGGTGTATATGTGTGTTACCTCCCTCAAAAAACTGTCAAAGATTGCAAGATTGAAACTATACCAATCAATCAAGATCAATAATCAACGGAACGAGTAACAAATTGAGTATATACAATGAACGCTAAAATCTTTCTATTATATCGATGAGTATTAGCAAAAACATAATGATGGTGACACATACCTGTCCCAAGAACAATAGTACATACCTATACCGAATTTATTATCCAAATTCTACAGTCTACAGTCAAAAGTGTAATAAAACGAATGAATTTGACCAAGGAGCTTAGCGTGAATTCGGTGCGAACTTTTCAAGTTCCTTTTTTATTGCCGCGATTAGAGGAACTGCCGGATCTTCGGGAAGTAATCTGGGATCTGCCAGAACACGGACAGTATCTACTTCTGGGAGATTAGGCCTGTGGAAGGGACCGGCACTGAGAGGTCTGGAGCCCCAGGCCCCACGAGGATGCGGACCCGATATCCCCGTCTCGGGGAGATCTTCTTCCATGCCCCTCCTGGGCAAGGAGGTTCTAGGTCTCGTCTTTGTCTCGGATTCTGGTGTCGCAACGGGACTGGAGGAGATTTCGATAATATGTCAATTTTACGAAGCTGTTTCTCACTTTTGAATATTCATTGTCCACGGAAAACGGCGGATGTGCATCGTTTTTTATAGTTTCATTAGGATTGGCCGCGGCATAATTGAGAATGCCAAGTTTTGCTAGATGACAATTTTTTGAGTAGGGTACGATCTGGCAAATCGGGACGGGACGCCTTTATGCAATAGGACGATTGTAGAAGCAAAAAATGAATTCAACGGACATGCTCTTGCTGGTGATGAAAACTCGAAAAAAAAATTCTAACACCTTCTATATGAAAACATACAATTTTTGTCCAACTTCTACATTTTATTTTGATCCTTATGATTCTCGACTTATCACGCGTTTCCGAAGAACTGAACTGATGCACAAAAATTTGAATAACTTGGCGTAAAAAAATTATGAGACATTTTTCTAAAAACAAAATTAAAGCCTAATCTTGCCCGCTCCGAGTCCCTCTGACAAGAATTTCCTATTGCTATTACCCAAAATATTACACGCAAACTCATATGAAAGTAGGAAAATCAAAAAACAACCAGCCGTGTTCAACATCACCCAGAGTGCAAAAAAATTCGTAGAAAATTTTGAAAAAGAGCGCAATGAAAGCTGGTTCTTTCTACTTTCAAATGCCTCCTGGATCAATCGTTGAGGCCTTCGTTTGGTCGAGATATCTAAATTCTTGTCTTGATCAAAAATTCGAGAAGTGGTCCCGAATTTTTGAACGGTAGTGTGTACTGATAGATTCGACGCGCAATGAGTCAAAACGCATCGGTTATACCGGAGAATTGTTAAATATTTTACCTGACTGTGGCCGATTTCCCTCTGTTTTCTGACGGCATTTTGATATACTCCGGCGATGGTAATCCCGAGGGCGGTCTATGCGGCGTAGAATCCTTCGGTTTGGGATCTCTGCTGCCGAAGAGACTGAACGAATCCTCGAGGAGTTCGTGAAGACGTCTCCTGGCGCGACCCACGGGACCAGTAGTCGCCGGAATCCGTTCCAAGTCCGTTTCGGAGCAGGTTGTTTCTGCGAAGTGAAATCTTTTCAGGGATAGTGTCGAAAACTACGAATCTTGGCTTTTGACCTTGATCGATCCGTGGGAATAATTTTCACAGGACTTCGGTGTTGAATATAAAAATCGTTTTTTTTTTTCAATTTATGTATTTTTGATGAATCAACGCAATCGCAAACACCGAAGCCAATGTGTATCAATGAAAGAAGTACCTTCCACAGCCTTCTGTCTCCTAAGATCCCAAACTATAGGACCAACGACGCCTGGGTCGTTCATGACACTTGAGGACCGGAGTAAATAGGTCCGATTACTTTCTCTTTCGAAGTCATCATCTTTTCGTGGCATCTCTGGAGAGTCTAGCTCCAAATCCAAATGTCTTACCTAGCGAAAGATCAGTTCCAAAAAGCGATTCTTTAAAGTCCTTAAATTTCTATCTTTAACCCACCGCAGTCACACTTCTGTAGAATCACGTAGTAGTCACACTGGGGGTCAAATTGACCCAACGTCATCTTCAGATGGCTGCCGTACAAAGAGTATCCATCCGATTTTTTTCAAAAAATTATAGAACATACTTTGAACCTTGTAGAATATGTAGCAATAGTCAATTTGGAAAAGAATTTATATTAACATGTCTAAAAAAAATCGTGAACACGTGAATGTGCAAAAAATGTACTTTTTCAGTAAAATATACGTAACTCTTTCATTTTTCAATTTTTCTTCGTAAAACTTCAAGGTGATACTCACGAAATATGGTACTTTGATAAAAAAAAAATAGCGTAATAGTGGGGGTTTAAAAAAAGGTATTTATTCCATCCAAATACAGATATTTAGCCCCAAAGTTGAAGCTGGGTCAATTTGACCCATGATGACTACGGAGGGTTAAAGGGCATAAATTACTTCAAATTATTTGAATTCGGAAGATTTCGTGAAGAGGTATAGTTATAGTTTCGAAGAGTGCGGGTCACCCCCAGGATAAAACTGAATTTAACTCGCATCAGTCAATTGCGGATTGAGAAATGCGAAAATTCTTACCACAACGGGCTCAAGGACTCTGGACAAAGGTTCGACGCTACGAATTTGGGGAAATTGTTTGCACGACGGCATCGACAAATATGAGTGCGGAGACGTGGTAGGATCCTCCTTCCGGTCGTTCTTGTGAGATGCGTGTCCGTTCTCTACGGTTGTCAGGGCATCAGCGACTGCATCCATAGAGTCCGGGGTTCGTGGAGGATCAACTGCATCAGTCCGTGCGACTCTCCGACGACCAGGTCTGAAACTCGCAATCGTAAGTTCGGGGATCCCCAAAAAAACTCCGAGGTCGTATGTATAAACTTTTCTGCAATTGAAGTAACAAAGCAAACCATTGCCGATCCTCTACCTTTGTCTTCTTAAAACCGTTGCATACTCCTGGCCACTCCAAGGCGTCAGTGATCTCGCTTTCTTCAATTCTTCTTCGTCCTCGCTAAGATCCTCGTGGAGATCCGGAACTACGCTATCCGGTGTCCCCGGTGTCAGAGGAGACCTCTGCTGGCTACCCGGACTGAGCCTTTGACTGGTGCCTTCGGTCTGACAAGGCATAAAACGAACCTCGCCTTTTATTAGGTTCTTATATACGTATACGCACAGAGGGGACTTGTTATAATCAATATTGTCGTGGTATCAGAAATTTGTTTGTCTCCGATATATCTATAGACATCAGAGTTTAAATTGGCTTGTTTGGCTCTTCTCCGCCTTGTAATTCAGGCAGTTACTGATTTATTTCATTCCCATATAATATTTACTCCGGATATTATACTCTTTCAATATAGTCTTTACTACTACACAAACTCTACAATTATCCCCGCACGCGAGACACTAATTGTAAACAGCTTTCATTTTCTTGCGGTTCAATGCACGAACGTAATATAATATAATGTGCACATTGTTAAGCTCAGAATCGGTATGCAACTCTCTAATTTTCCTCCGATAATCTTATCGATTTTATTTGCAGATAATTTCGTATCCAGAACGGCGTGTGTTCTCGCGTTCAGGGAAATCGCACTAAGTCACACAAATGTATTGTATACTTGTGATTCATCTACGAACATTTTAATTCCGTGCAGTCATTTTTTTTTTGCTGCAGTTATAGGCATGCAGTGCACTCGTTGTCAGATTTAAGTTATGCAATACTGTGCAGAGAACGAATAACAAATCGTTCATGTGCAACTTCATTGTTGAAAGCTCTCATATTCCACACGCGAAAGGTTGTTGGTAATCAGAGAATAAATATGTGAGTGCAGTCTATTTTTCTATTTCATGAATCGTAATTATTCATCGAACTCTATCAGGTTTTATTTCTTGTCCTAATAGTTACAATTCAAAAAACAGATCGGTGCAGTAAATATATCGGCATTTTAACCCTTGTGCCGATCAGCAGTTTCGAAATAGTGTAGTGCACAGGTGCTTGGAGTAAAAATGTGCCTCTATCTTTAAGTGCATCAATGGCGAATACCCTTGCTTCAGTTTCCGAAGTGTAACCAGTATTATCAAGACCAGGTGTGTCCGGAGTGTACTCCTTATGCCGCTTTAGTATGCTTTGAGGTGGAGGTGCTGCGACTGCACTCCGTGACTTTTTTCTTTTGGCCACAAGGATGAAACCAATAACAACGAAGATTAGGAGCATCAGAGCAGCCGCTCCGGCACTGATCAAGACCCAAGCATCTCTTTGACGAGACAGAGCGAGTGGTCGCGTTTCTTTAAGATATGCTGGAAATAAATTAAATTAAATTGCCAGTGACAAGAAATAACAAAAAATGACATCGAATTCCCCTAAAACTTCGTCTCACTCACGTTCGCTCTGGATGATAACCGGAGCACCTAATTCAAGAGCGACTTCTTGCTCGGAGAGCAAAGCCATGTCTCGAGCTGCACTAGCTGCTGGAACTGGTTCACCACCAAGATGTACCGAGTAAATGAGCCTCGTTGCACCGCCCTCAGTCATGCTCGTATTTTGCATTCTCACTTGAACCTTTCCCACTTCCAAGGCACGTAATTTAGCTCGTGTTGCATTGAAAGGTTCGGAGGAATTTGTGTCTTCCCAAAACTCTTTGGACACTGCTAGTAAAGAATGTAAGGGCTTCGACGTCCTTCCATGATAGTTATAAACCCTTCCGAAATTTAGGAGAGGAGTGAGGGTTGAAACGTTGCTGGATTTATGCTCGTCTTGCTGCTGGAGGCTTTCATTGCCTCCGGTCATCGGAGTCAAGTTATAATCTTTGTTGTTCGCGTGAAGAGAACCATTTGTCGATACGTCAGAAGAGGAATTGTCTTTAACTGTTTCAGACGCAGCAATCTTCCTAAGAATCTTGACTGCTCGCATGTGTTTCACTTTCAGGGTTTCCGGAGTTGTATGGAAATCGTCATGCGTTGTTTCGTCCGAATCTGTCACAGGGTGGGACGGAACTGGCGCTTTTATCTGCGACTCCGTTTCTGTCACCTGTTAATATTATAGGCAAGGACAAATTTTGCTCACAGCTAATCTGTAATGCGAAAATAAATCAAGGGAATTACATGGCATCATTTCTCTCTGAAACGCCTTTGGATTTGTTTGAAAATTATAAAAAAAAATTCGAGTACTGCAGTGCAAACTGGTTTTACACAAAACTCTGGTACTCTCTGTTACCTAGAATGGATACAGGTGAGTGCTAAAAATCGTTATCAGAAATTGTTCAAAACTTCGAACGTGATTATATCCTATTTATATTTTTTCAACATTTTTTCCATCGCCCTATCGACAAAAGCACCTTCGGCATATCTGTATATGTCTCTTCAGGTTTTACAGCTTTGCAGTAATGTTATAAATTTCTCAGTAATAAACAAGATAGCTCAGTAATTCCAAATATGCATTTTACCTTTATATGATACATTTACTTTTACCAGCTTCATAAGCTGCTGTTTACCAACAGTAAACCTAACTAATTTTGTAATAGGTATACATTGAGTATACACAGTTATATGTCTACCCCCACGTGCGTCCGCTCTGTCTACTAGCAGCGCGTGCAATCGATAGGTCATTGTCTTGGAGCAACGGCTGTACCATCACGCAAGAAAATATTCGAATCGAATATGAGAAAATGCATCGATCGAGAGGATATTGTTACCGTCCATCCGATAAATACGGTTATAAAATTACCCACGCGGTCCTAAAGTTTTTACGAGATAAAAATCGTTATTGAAACGGAATTATTTCTATTTCTAAAACTTCACGAAGTGTACACTCATTGAAATTCAGACTAGTTTTATGTTTTATTTTTTTTTTTCAACACGTACTGCAAGTGATTCGTCGCTTTTATAATTTACTTCACATTCGATCATACGTCTAAGCTCGTCACCTGGGTAAATTTTAGCAATTCTTCACTCACTCGTTCGCTATCTCTTCTCTGTCGATTATTTCGGCGTGATTTCCGCCAGGCAGCCCTTCGGATACGCGCTGCAGTGGATAACAATCCAAGATGTTTTCTCTGTTGTCGAGAAAACGCGGCTTTGTATAGTCTGGCGAGACGAAGTTCCACTCTTGGTGGAACAGTCTCTCCAGCTCGTAGTACAGTCAGCAGCCAATACCTGGGCAAATATGAAATAGTATAATGTCGACGTGTTGTAATTTCACTTGCGTATGTTTCCCTCCTATCCCTGAAACTTCTGTACTTTTCAACACTCACCTTGGCCCTGGATCATCGCCAATGAGTATCCCGATGTCCTGGTCGACATCCGAAAGAGTTGGCGTCGGATCAATGCAGGTCGGACACCCTTGGTCATCGCCTCCGTCTTTTCCATCGCCAGGGAGATATACGGTAGCAGTATGATGCACTGTTCGGGGTTCGTACAACGTCAAAGTTTGATCCGGGTCTAACCATGGCGGGGCGTCGTCCGCTCCGGTCCAAAAGAAATCTTGAAGATGAACCCGGCGACCCGGAAGGTGTTCAATAACCACCACCTCGTCCTCTAGAAAAAAACAAGAAAAAATCGGTTTCACACCAAAAACCCTTTAGAAAACTGTGAGTTGGGCAGAAATCTTGTGCTTGCTGCTTGACCGGCAGTGGATTGAATTTTACTGCACAAAAATGTTGGACTGCTATATAGTGTAATCAAATATTAGAAAAGGTACCAGTCACTGACTGCAACCCTTTCCAGCGATTGATCTTCCCTGCAGGCAAACTCGAATACAATGAATAATTCGAAGCACGCGTGTGCCGAGCGTAGATATATCTAAGTCCACGCGATCACGTGACTAAGACCTATCAGAAAAGTATTGTCAGTTTTGTGTGCCCGACTGCGTAGCTGTAAAGTAACGTGGGGTTGAACGAACGCAAAAAAACAAAAAAAAAAAACTAAGGAAAAACGATAATTAATAACTTTGCATGATCAGGGTGACGCAACCAGTTGCCATAATGCGACTCTAATGGAGTTTTCCGATCATACGTATACATATATAAAAACGTGCAGTTTTAATGCATCCCATTTGGACGGCATCCGTAGGGATTATATTGAATCCTGTATGACAGACATGCGATGCTTGAATGCAAGTGGAGTTGCGCACCTTTCAGTAACGCACACTAATTTTCGCATTAAACTGACAATGAGCGGTGAAAGAAATATGTAGAACTTTGAGAATCAGAGTAAACACGCGAACGTTATATTGCAGACAGCGTGAAATGCAGCTTGAATGTAAAAACATGCAAGTTTGTTCGTTTAATTATATTGTGCAGTGTGGATTTGGGTGGTAATTACCAGGTGTTTTAAACGGTTCAAGTTTGAGCATTACGTTGGACTCAAATATCTGTGTCGTGTTTGGTATTTTCATCACAATTTAATGACTTCAGAATGACGATGGTCACCGAGGCCTTCGAAAATATCGTTCTAGGTATAAACCACTACGCGAACTTACCGATGACTGACACTGAATCAAACGAATCGACATATTTAGGGTATAAACATACGCAATGCTGTAGTACAATGTCCCGGTTACTACGTCATATCAATGCTTCACTGGGCACCGGAAACAACTACAGGGACATATTGTATGAAGGTTTTAACCTTTGTAGCGGTTAATGAGTAACAGACAAAAAAATTCAAAATTTTTACCAGCATGAACGACGTCAGCAATTTCAAGATCACTAATGTGTTTTTGAAATATTCGTACTTTCTATGCGTATGAATGTACAAATGTTGACTATTGAATTGAAACATGATGATAGAAAGTGAAAAAAAAATTTGGTATGTCAAAAGATGAAAAAATGAAAAATCTTTTTGTAAATTCTGCAAATATATTTCTCGAAATATACCAGAGAATTCATTAGCTGTACTCATTATTTGCATCGATAATCGCTTCTCGGAATACCATGCGGTGGTTGTTGGACGAGTGTGAAACTATTTGATGATTATGAAAGGACATGATGCATCAGAGTCGGTCAATTTTCATCGCCAAACCGACCTAATTCCACGCATCACCTGCGTTTCCGGTCTGGACGCATCGTGAAAAAGTTATCGTGGCGTCGCGAATTTGCGGTTACACGTTTCATTAAAAATTTTAGTGAAATTACTCGTTACTTTAAATGAACTATAGATCATTTTTCAACGACTAATAATAGTGATAATGATATACGACAACAAATGAAATTGTTGAAAAATGTAACAATGAAAAATTGGATAAGATATTTATGCGGAAAAATTTTTAACGAGAAATATGAATCTACTTCGATGAAAAAAACCTAATGATTTTTATTCCAGATAAACTCTTCGAATCATGGTTGTTCTACGGAAGCTTAGGGCTATGCACAAAATACACCTTAGGTATTTTTAGCTCGCGATGGCGATGTTGGGTCGATAGAAAAGTGAGTTCCTATGGTGAATACGTTGGCAGAGCTCCCATTGGTCTCAATGCTCTAGTTAATTTCCTTCTAATTGTCATTCTTAACAAACTTTGATTCTGTATATATGTATATATCTATATATTGAGCTCAATGTCCGATGAGATTCTCGATAAAATCTGCCCTGAATAGGAAAATAAAGTTTATTTTATTTTACGAATTTCTCGATTATAATACTCTTCTCGGTAAATTATAACTCGAAGTAAGAGATAGTCGGAGCTGAATGCAATTTCTCAAATCATCGACTATCAACGTTTCCGACGTTTCTAACATATGAATAAACCGACTTCAATCGTCTCTACACACAGATCCAATCCAGGGCAAAATATATTAACCCCATTTCTATTCTGAAAGAAGTTTAAAAGCTAAAATCTATATACGTAAAACTATATACATAAGTGCAACCATATCATATCGACCATATGGCGTGTTGCACGTGCCAGACTCACAGCTCGTGTGTACTTTTAGGCTAACACCTAGTTCCTAGTTCCCAGGTGCTTGAATGATTTAATGTTCAACATGCATGCTTTTGTTCGGCTAATATTATGCCACTATAAAAGCGTCTTGGCACTAGATTGCAATTAAGAAGGTATGCGCAATCAGCCAGAGATTACAAGTATTTTCACAACGACTATGTCAGATTACATTCATGTGAATATATTTAATCATACTTTCATACTCCGTAAAGTAAGAATATAGGAACAACTGTGATTATATTGATAAAATTCTTCGAACACGCGGGCAATTATAGAACGATATGTATTTACGACTGTAATCAACGAAATTGATCGTCATATTTTATTAATCGATCATGCCGGATCATAATTGAGTGAAATAGTTGATTTGACTCGATGACAATGAATACCGCACGTTGTGAATCTCTGTTGCGTGTTACGGGTTTCATTCAACCGGTCTATTATACGTATATAGGTATGTATAGTACAAAATAAACTACATAGGTATATATCGTTAGGCCTGATGTTATCAATAGGTATAACATTTGTAAGAAGTAATTATTCCTTGAACGTGTTGAAAACTGATCCTTGTTCGATCGTTGATTCAGAGTTTTTCTGTAGGTAGAATTAAGATCCAAAAATCTGCTGATATTCTTAAAGAATGTCACATACTTTGGCATGAACAAAGTATATGCATATAGGAATTTTTTGATTGCGTATAGGCATGTATATTCGTTTAATTGAGGCAAGTATTTTGATTGCTTACATCTATTTTTTTACCATGCAGTTTCTACGTGTTAACAATAAACTAACTAGTACGCTTAACATCTTCAACATATTTTATCAACTGCGTTTGATCAAATTGAATATTTCGAATAATATCGATCAACAACTGATTTAAGGATGGGTAACTGTTAGTTATATCATCTGCATGGGTAAGGTACAGGCATGAAGGAAAAAAGAACAAAGTTTCGGTTTCAGGACAGAGGCTTTTAGTTTTTAAAAAATCCTTCTGTCTCCAAGAGACAATACTCAGAGGGGGTGAATTGAGCAATGAAAATCGGTTTCTATTTGTACCCATTCGCGTCGCCCCTGGTACGCGCTCCCCCGCAGCCTTCGCGATCTATAAAGGCCGTAATTATTGACTTGACGATTTACCAACCTGCTCCAGGTGGCAGAGCAGCTTTAACCACTAGGCGAAACCCCAGATTGACGGCGCAGAGTAGTAACAGGCGAGTAAACAAAACGCTGTAAACACTGCACAGCATCGCGGTACACGCGCACCGCCCTACTAAAATGACCCCCGCCGATTCATATCGGCACAGGGAGCAACTTCTGTCAATTTTCCCCCACTACGAGAACGAAGTGGAAATAATGGACGAATGGGGGAGTTGGTCTTGCACATGCGCCGAGAACTCCGTACCTACATATTGTATTCTTGAATACACATGTATAACATAATTCAAAGTTTCCAACGTTATTTGTTATTTTTTTGTTTTTTCGAATAAAATTTTTTTTCTGCATTAATTGTAATTGAATAAATTATGAAAAAAAGACTCTTCCGAGTTAATCAGAAATAAATGACAGTCAACAAAATGATGCTGAAATATTTGGAACAGTATTGATTCTGACGGTGAATAAATTCTTTTGAGAAAACCATTTAACAAATCGACACGACTAATTCGTTTCAGTTCATCGAAATAAAACAGACCACCATGAGTAAATGCATAATTTCCAAAAAAAAAAAAAAAACTTATAAGAAGTATATATCTCATTTAGTTTTATGCCAAATAAATAATTTTATTGGGCGAAGGAAAGGTAAGGGAGAGCTGTTGTCCTGCAGTAATAACTTTGAGAATTTCATGTTGTGTAATATTTGTTTAATTATTATTATATGGACCATTACTTACAAAGCATGTTGTTTTTTTTTTTTTATTGTTTATTTATTTATTTTTTTTATTTTTATTTTTATTTTTTTTTTACGAAATTATTATATTGAATTAATAATACGATATTTAATATAATAATACATAATATAACATTAATAATACATAATATAGGCGATATCCAATAGACAGTGATATTAACAACACGTAGGGGACAGCAGGTATACACATCAATGTATATTGCATAGGTATAATAATAATAATTACTCAAATTATTTATCATAATTTGTAATATTTATAATTCTGTAGTCAACTGTGTATTAATATAGGATAATTTTGTTACATATTATTACATAATATAATATATATGTATATGATTATATAGTCATTATACATGGTATGCGTATATACAGGTTTTATGTACAAGGCTTCAATTTTTAATAATTTCCCATATCTAATCCCCCCCCCCCCTGCTCATAGAAATTAATACCGCCCGTAACAAAAGTATATTATTTATTATAAAACTGGGACGTGTTTATTAAAAAAAAAAAAAAAAACAAGTGATTCTCTTTATAGATTGTTATTTATGTTTTCGAAATTTACCACCGCGCAGCCGTTTTCGAAGTGTGAAGTTCGATACATGTATATTTTTCTTATCTAGACAAGATTTCATTATCGCAAACTTCTTGCCTTGTTTTTTTTTTTTTTACTTTTCAATTAAATTATAAAGATTTATTTAAAAGGAAACAATTTTTTTTTTCTTTCTTGCCCCTCAACTCAAAGCTTGTGTGCAATTATTATTTAAAACATAATGAGAACAGAGAAAAAAAATAAAAAATAAATTATTGAAAATTATATTCAATCAACAATATTTTTTCTTTTGTTTTTCTTGTTTTTTTTTTTTTTTCTTTTCTTAACGGCAACAATACTCATTGTCAATAATATTTTCAATTCCTTCTGAAAAATCAAAAATATACTATCAACAGATATAATATTAATATTATAGAACACGAGTAGGATTTCTCTAGATATTTTTTTTTTCTCCCTGTCTGATCAATACGTATAATTCAACAAAAATTTACTTTTTATGTAGCTTATAGTGGCTGAGTATTTTATTTTATTTTTTTTAAGAAATAGCAACAAACATATGATCGGATGATTTTTAATTCGAAACGGTATGTATGATATTATAACTATATTTCTTGTAAATTAGGATAATAATTGTGAATTTATTGTACACACAACAATAGTTTTCTTTTTTGAAAGAAATTGACAAAATTTTCCTCTAGATATTGTAATTGCTGTTTATTTTATACTTGTAAATTTAAAATATACCATTTTGAATCAAAAACATCAAACAATAACAAGATTATCAAAAAGTTAACAGTTTACAAAATTAGAACTAACAGAGTTTTTTTTTCTATCATTCGGTATTCAGTCAGTTAGCTTTTTACTATTATATTTAATTTTTTAACAATTATATTAAAATATAGGCATTTTTATTTTAGTTTTATTTTAGTTGCATTTTAATTTTTATAGTTTTTTATTATTATTATTTTTTCTTTCAATCAGATCTGTATTTTGGAATTATCATCAAACGCGTTTTCTTTTTTCTTTTTTTTCTTCTTCTTTTTCTAACCCTCTTCTCATCTCACAATAGGCAGTACGCGATCACATCTGATAACTTTACACGGTATTGCTATATTACTCGCTTTCAATTAGAGTTGAAACAGTATGAATTCACTTTGAACCTTATATATATTACTCCCTTTGTTTTCTATTTTCCATTTTTTTTTTCTTAATTTATCTCCTTTTTTCTTTCCTTTTTTTTCACTAGTAGAAATATATTCAAAAACTATTCATTTATTTATTACTTATTTGGCAGTTAAATTTGCAGTGCTTAACTGTTCACAATTAACAAGATAAAAAAAAAAAATGTTCGACCATTTTAAAAATACACATTTGTGAAAACTTGTGTTTATTTATTTTTTTTTTTTTTTACATTTCAGTTATCAATCGATCGCAAGAAATTTCATCAACACGCGGTGTTATTAATTAGGAAAAAGGGCAACTCTTTACTCAATTCCGTAAAACTGGTACTACAACGCGATCAGCAGGAGTCTGCGATCCATAGTTTGTTCGTTTGTTCTTTTTTTTTTTTTTTTTTTAACAGATTTTTACCAGGAAATTAATAAATCAGTCTGAAGGTTCTTTCAAAGAAAAAGAAAAAAAAAAACAAATTCATCCGACCCCGGGGCACAAAAAATTAATTCGTTCAAAGCGCAGGCCAGCTGCTCGGTGGGTCTAGTGCCCCAGTTAACATCCGCAAATCGTCTAAAAACCAATAAAAAAAAAATTCTTCAGTATTTACGACATTTAATTAATCATTCAATTAAATAGTTAATAGTTATTGGAATTAAATAATTTATGCTTGAATATGTACAGTTTTTTTTTTTGTGTGTTTATCTTTTCATGTAAATTAACTAATAGTACTAGGTTGAAATTATTTAAATTATTTACGTATTTAAAAAAAAAAAAAAATTCATTAAAAATGGGAACGGGGTATTGGCGACTTCTTCAAATCAAATTTTCACCTCCTTTTTCTCTTCTTCTTCTATTCTTTCTTTCATTTTGCCTAGCTCATGGTTCTTCCATAATTTTCTTAATTTATTATGTGCTTGCGCATGGCACCTGGCTAAACACTTAAATGGTACTGTAACAGAATTTTAGTAAGACTGATCCAAGCCGTCTATCAAAACTTAAAGTATAACACACAAGTAACCGACTAACACATTTATATCTCTTAAGTGCAATTCGTCGTATTGTTGACCCGTGTTATAGATTTTTGTTCTTTATCTTATATTTTTAGTTTATTCAGAGAAATTTATACTAAAAATTCATTCATATCGTAATTTGTCCAACGATAAACACATGCTTTTTCTGTTACATTACCAAAAAAGATACAAAAAACAAAAAAGAAATATAATTAAATTGAGTTTCGTTAATTGAATTTTTTTTCTCTCCTCACATTCATTCAATATACCAGCTATGTATATCATAATACCATTCACATAATTGAACAAAACTTTAATATCTATTTATTACCTATTTACACTTCGACACCTAATACTCGATCTACAACGTATTCGTATCTTTTAGGCTCTCCGCCAGCACTTTCAGATGCTTCGGAAGATTTTTTATCCTCTTCAACCTGACCATCTTGACACTGTTTACTGTCTGTATCTGGGAGGCAAGGTTGACTTATATTATCAGTTAAAATACCAGAGTCATTATTAGCAGCCTGATTAGCACTGTTTGTTTTGCTCGTTGCACAGTTCGCACTGTTTACTTTAGTTGTAACACTGTTTATTTTATTAGCAACACTATTTGTTCTTGTGCTAGTTGTAGCTACTGTATTATTTGTTGCGTTAGTTAATAGATTATTGGAAACACTATAAACGTTAGTTTTGGAAATTAAAACCGATTGGCTGCTCGCTGGTTCGGACATATGTCTTCTATGCGGCATAAGCGGAAGAGTAGTAACATTCTCGGCCATTAATTCCTCCGAAGGCAACACTGGGACGTTCAAGTTTACACGTGTAAAAAAGGCCATTTTTTCTCTGTAAATAAAAATAAGATTTTTTTGTAGTAAACGCCTTGAAAATTGACAAAATTCAAAATAGATAAATACAGCGTTAAAAAACTTGGTACTTACTTAAAGGATATAATATCTGGTTTTCCCTTGCCAGCTTTAGTCTTTCGCAATTTATAGATCTCTTTCGAAGTCTTTTTCAACATTTTTTCAACCTTTTTATCCTCCGCACTCTTTCCGTTCTTCCCACACTCAGCCTGGGTCATAAGGTTTTGAAATTTATGATCTTCCAAGAGCCAAGTAGCTAGTTCGGTATCGCCTTTTTCTCTAGCTTGTTCAAGCCTCTGTTTCAGATCTCTAAGTCTCCCCAATTCGTCGTGCAAATTAGTAAGCCTCGCGTGTTGCGCTTGTAAGTCTAATTCAAGATCCAAAGAAGTTCTCGCAGTTGATGGCAAATGATTTGATTTTTTTGACGGCGTTTTACAGCTAAGAGCTGAAGAAGGCCTTCGCCAACGCAAGGAACGTCTTTCAACTGAGTTACGTTGGAAGGGACCCCCTCGACGATAGAGTGGCATACTGCTGTCGCTGTCACTTCGGTTCAACTGTAAAATAAATACTTAGTGATTACAATATTTATAAAAGATCCAAGTCGCTGAAAAATTGTTCATTAGCTTTTAACGTCACTAATTTAAGCATAAAAGTCCACTGCTTACCCTGCAAATATAGTGATTTCTGCTAACAGCTGCACTAGGTGAGAAAGTTTGACTTCTTTTAATGACAATCGAATTTTTATCGTCATGAATAGCTCCTGGAACAACACCTGCTGCGGATAACTTTCTCTGTTTCCCTTGCTCAGGGATAAATATACATTCTGTGTTAGTTTCTTTATCCTGTGTTTGATTCTCCTCTTCGGCAAGTTCTTCGTCTTCCTGTAATGAGAGTTAATGTTGTTTTGTCAGCAAATTATTACACTTGTTCAAATAAATAATAGTCAAAGTATGGATGTTAATAAGGTGTTAAACAAACCTCATGCTCTAGTACATCCTCCAAAATATTATCCTCTATCATAAACTCTACGATAATTCCCTCCTCGTCGCTATCTTCACTTCCACTATCGCTATCCCCATCTTCATCTTCCTCCTCTGGACTACCGAGACAATTGGCTAATTCTTCAAGCCGCAACGATACAGCAGTTTGCAATTCTTCACAACCTTGATTTCGTGTTAAAGTCGATGTTTGGGAACTGATTATTGTGCTCTCGTCGCTACTTTCTTCCTTTGTATTCTGGGCCTGAGTGCTCCTGTACATTGATACATCAGATTCTTGTTTATCATGCTTGGGCTGCTTGTTGGCTGGAGTATTACTACTGCTTTGAGTATCGGACGTAGATGGTTGCATAAATCGGAAGGAGAGGATGTTGTACCACTTTACACTCGGTGATTCGTGACTAAAGTCTGCCAGCGAGACTTGGGCTGAACCCTGTTGAATAATAGAGTCATTTTTATAATCAATAGAGTAACATTATCAAAACCAACACAAATTATGTGAAAAAAACATTTCATTAAGATGTTTACGCGATCTTTCCAACAATTTATTTAATACTTCCAGATATTGGCATCTAATAAACTCACCAAGCACTCCTCAGACTCTCCACCGGTACACCAAACATTAACTTGCAAAGTTTTAGTGTATAATTTGTTAAGTGGTACAGATATTGGGAATGTTTCTCCAAACGTAGGCTTGCGCAGATCTGTTACAGGCTTCGTGCAGCACATATGACTGATCGGAGGTTGCATTGGGAGTAAAGCTGCTTTTATATATCTGTAACAGTTAAAATTTGCTAATAAAATATACACGTATAGAAGATTTGTACAAATCAATGTATTTGTTCAGAAATGACGATTACACCACAAGATGATGGATAAAGTAATTATTAACATTTCAACGAGCTATAGTTTATGTTTCTGTCGGTTTTTAACTATTTCATTAATCATCTGGCCGTTAAAGTTCGCTGTAAAATAATTCAACATGATATGAATATGAGTTTTTAAGGCCTCAGGACATTCTGTGCCATCTATGCCAATTGTTAATAGGTACATTATATAATGTCTAAAATAATAATTGACATTAAATCATGTAGTTATGATAACAGATGGAAACAGTGAATGTTGCATAATAGTTCCAAGGTATAGATGGGGTGGTCATTGATCCAACACCGTGATTTCATAATCGCATTCCAATTCCAGAGACGTTAATGACTTTCTGGCTAAGTAAGTAAGTACGAAATATAGAAATGACGTCATCCATTGATTTCACTGTTAAATATTTGTTATCATGTTACATGAGATTTAGAAATTTTCGTCAAAACTTAAACCATTTCACTCCGCTGTTTAGAAATATTTGAATATTTTTATATCGACAGTTTATCCACGTCAAGTTTCACAATTCTTGATCTAATTAGATATTCATATTTTCAATTGGGGCAGTATTCGAATTCAGGGCATGAGCAAGAAGATAGGGTAATAATTAACATTCGCAAGAAACTGTGATATTCATCCATGAGATATACTAAATATTTTTTGATTAAAATAGTGGTAGAAAATGTTTTTATACTAGTGCGTGTGATGTAAGAGAGGAATTAACATGCCTATACTAGCCGTGTAGACTGCCACCTAGGAAGTACAATCTGCAGCCCACACTGTTCACTTTCACCGCGATTCAAGCATAAGGAATTTATCTAACTTTAAACTCATACAGTCCAACTTGCCCACAGTGTTACATACAAAGCCATTCACTCCAAGGCTTCAGGGTTGAAAGAAGTTTCCATGAAAAGCTATTTTAAATTTCAGTGGTACCGCTGTTAAACAGTATATAGTTTTCATATAATTCTTGGCAGAGATTTAATACTTACACTTGCGTGTTGTCAGGAATGAACAGAGCAGCCAAGTTTCTTGCTCGTTCGATACCGATGTGTAGCAATCCGTCGCTTACCGAATACCTGAAACATAGGATATGAATTTTTATTCAAAAACAGTCTATATCACTGATTCAAACCAAAGATGATTGCTGATAAATGATGGAATAATTCGGTTTCAATAATCAATAGATATTTACCTTAGCTTGATTTGAACTTGTGCCGTCTCAAGATTCATCTCTCCTAACGCAAGTGGATCAACTCCTAGCAATCCGGATAATCTTCTTCTATTAGATGCTTCAAAAACGCCAGAATCTCCAGCTACACTTTCGTCAGAAACAGCTGCAGATACCGATCTAGTATTGGTACCAGAACTGCTCGCTCTAGATCTGATTCCCAGCGGTGGTGGTGTCTCGCTTATCGGTGACAACGGTGGCTCCTGTGGCAACGGCATTGCCGGCCTTCCCAAGCCGCTTCCCTGGGACATATTTCCAGACTGAAATTCAACCGGTGGTTGCGGGCTCAATTTCAAGTGTTCTGAATTGGCTGATAACTGTTCTTGGATAGCTTGTTGGCTCAGTCTAAGCTCCGCAAGCTTGTCTTCGAGCTGATTTCTATCCAACGGTGAAGCGGAAGCCAATAGCCTCTGCTGTCGCCTCTGCAGTTCAACTTGTTCATATGCTGGAGGTGGTCCCATCGGCGCATTTTCATACAAAGGTGAAACCGGCGGACTAACGCTGGACAAACTTGATCTTGGCGATAAACTAGGCTGTGATCTTCCGGGCGAAGGAGTACCCAGATTACCCAAATTCTGTTCAGATCCTCTAAGCAATCTCTCGACTCTTCTGTGAAGATCTACCATGTCTACCGGTCTCTCTTGTTGCACAGGACCCAGGCATTGCGGACCTCCGTAAATGTCCGTAAAGCTAAGTCCTGAACTTAGCGAACCTTTGCTGCTTGTTGTACTGAGACTGCCCAAGCTTGAGCTACTGCTAACGGACAGAGTACTCGCACTGAGGGTTTTTAACTGACCTTCTAGCAAAGCCATGGACCTAAGAGCGTCTCTAAGCTGTTGAAGAAGCAGCTGTTTTTCTTCGTGAAGTCTTACTCTATCTGTTATTGTTTTGTTTGATAATTCAAGAGCGTTGTTTAGGTCCTGTTCAAGTCTCCTGATTTCACATTGTATCTCTTTCATATCTTGTTGAGTTCTCGTCCTCGGTGTAATGCTTCTTAACTCTCTTAAAAGTTGTTCTTTTTCTTGAAACAGGAGTAATTTATCCTTGTCACTTTCGGTCTGACCAGGAGTCACCTTCTCTTCTAAATCTGCCAGCTGCTGTTGGATATGTTGTATCCTTTTTCTAGCTTCGTCATACTGTAGCCTCATTCTAGCCATCTCGGCTAGTCTGGTACCGATGGGTACCAATTCACCGGACAAGTCAGTCTGTGAAGCTGTGCTAAGTTTTTCTTGAGGAAGACTCAGCGTACTGGCGTCCGGACTTCCTTCGCAGAGCTGTAGCCTTGTAAGTTCGTCCTTGAGTTGAGCCAACGACTGCATAAGTTCGGCTTTTTCCTTTTCACCCGAACTTAGAGATTTTTGAATATTTCTTAGCTCAGTCATTATGGCTTGAGCTTCTGTGATGTTGTAACATCCGCCGTTGTGGGCGCTCAACTTTTGTTCAACGCTGAAATTGAAAGAGATTTAAATATTTCAAGTAATCCTCAATTGAGTTTTTTTTTTCCTCAAAGTTTCGTAATCTAGAGGGATCATCACTCACCTAGCAAGAGTATCAACTCCACGTTGAG
The DNA here is from genome assembly GCA_949628255.1 of Macrophya alboannulata. Lineage (NCBI taxonomy): Eukaryota > Metazoa > Arthropoda > Insecta > Hymenoptera > Tenthredinidae > Macrophya > Macrophya alboannulata. The sequence continues at coordinate 40,373,724 of OX451206.1, read as the reverse complement.
TGCAATTCATCTCTGCACGAATTTGCTCCAATTCTCGTTTGAGCCGCGAAACGCGACTCCTCGCGAGGGCGACATCGGATTTAAGTAAATCCGGATCGTATTTTGTACTTAAAGAACTGGAGCTAGAACAGACTGTGGAACAAAAAAAAATATATATTCGAGTTATGTTATTTTCCATTATTTCGAAAATATTCGTGTTGTAGAATTTAAAAATTCTACTTACGACTTGTGCGGGAAGCTCCAAGGGTTGTAAGAGCATTGTTGAGGTGATTGTACTCGTCTTGAGCAAGGCACAGCCTTTGCTGTTTGACATCATAAATTTCCTTCTTCGCCTGAAACAGAGAAATAAATGGAAACTTGTTAACTTTTGTTTGTCGAAATTGCGGCAGATGGGATAATTTTTTTTTTTTTTTTTTTTATTTCGCTTTAACAATTTTGTAACGCGGGAACCAAGTTTTGAAAATGGAATCCCAAAATTCCAAATATTGTATATCCAAAACAATTATCACTGTGCTGTATAAAATATACAAAAAAAAAAACAAAGTAAAATCAATTCAATTATTATTTAGATTTGTACGATAAGCTTGGATCGGTGCGTGACTCAATTAGGTCATCGATCGTTTTTTTCCGCATGTCAACATTAACGCACGATAGTGTATTAAGTTCCGTATAATGAACTACATACATATGTATGTATACACGTCTTGTCTTTGGCGGGAAATTAAAGATAACGATAATGATATGTATCGCAATGTGAACAAAGTAGCAATCTTCGGCGTGTTGAACTGTCACAAATTATGTAATTATATCGAACTGTATTACTGTATAAACGAATATTACATGATCCACAGTTGATTATTCAATCCCTTGCGCAATAAAATCGCTGTACAATATTCGGTTAGAAAATATTCATCCGATCTTTATTATATTGGACACGTGGTAAATCAGGAAACATGAAGAATATTTGGTAACAGAAAACTGAACGAATCAAAAAAATCATCTTCGGATAAAAAAAAAAACAAAAAAAAAAAATTAAAAAACAAAAAAAAAAAAAAAATCACTTCATGACCGTGGCTTACATATTCACAATAGTAAAAGGCTTCGGCGTCGTTGCAATTCTGTCTGTAGCACTGTTCCCAATAGAATTGTTGTATTTGTTCGTCGTTCTCGTAGTCGTTGTGGTAACACATCTTCATTTGATATTGCGATACTGAATTTTCGTATATCTGCTGCTGCTGATGATACTGATAACTTTGATTGTACTCCTCGATGTAATTCTGATATCGTTGAGCAGGGACAAGGACGCAGAGGGTAAACTGACGGTCCATACCGGCGCGATCGGCTCTGATCTTGACTGGGATCTCTTGGGATCTCCTGGTGCCGAGCGGTGCGCGCTCACCTCACCTCATCATCACGAAGGCCACCTCGAGACTGGACGTTGTTGGGCATGGACCCGAAATTCCAATCCCCACCTCCGTCCTCCATTTTTAAGGGGTCTCTTTTTCATTTTTTTTTTCTTTTTTTTTTCCTATTCCCTTGCTTCTTGCGCCTTCGGATCCGCCTCTTCGGCTCGGCACACCACCGTCTTGCTTCTATTTCTTTTTATATTTTATTCTTACTCTCTTCTCCTTTTACACGACGTAAAAATAAGGGCCTTCTCATCTCGTCCTCGTCTCCCGGGGCCCGCTGCTGCCGCAGTAACGTAACAACGTTGTTTCCATTACTTATCGTACGATATAGCTATCCGTTACATATTTTAACACTCAACGTCAAAACAATTGATCCCTCAAGATTTCGGAAGTAGATATCATACTTATATCTAGTATAGATATCCACGGAACCTCTCATTTTCCTCAGCGCCTCTATAATATACGATCGCTGCTCGATCATTCAAAATATCAAGGTTACGACCTAGTTTAATTCAATCTGAGGGGTCTTCCTTTTACTTTTTCCCCCCGAAATATCCGTTGCAACGATCGCACCTACTCACCGCGCATAATATTTCGTGGTGCCACTTTTTCGCGCCCACTAAAATCAAGTCGACACACTCAGTGGTAAAAATTTATCCGTCTTTGTTCCTACACGCCTAAAAAGTCTCATCGTCTCTTATACCTTTAGTGGTAGGTATAGGTGTGCAATATTGACAGAAAGTCAGGTCTAGCATGATACATACCAGTATACTCTACGAGTATCCGCGCAAGGTAGGTATATCACGTACAGGGGGGGGGGGGGGGTCCGGTCTTTGCTTTCCTATACAGGAATTCTAAAGCTGTGAAAGAAAACGCGGGCAAGCAGCACCGCACAGTCACAGAACGAGGAGGTGAGCAAGTAACTGGCCCGAAGGAGCCGCGCGGGCCCGTTGGGCCCCACGGCACGACACTGTAGTCGAGTCCCATCTCTCGGATGGTAGTAGGGCCGACCTTGAGTCCCCGCATTATGCCTCGTCCTTGTTGGAATTTCTGAACCCATGGGCCCCATCAGCATGTCTCCGATCATCTAAGAGCGGCGGAGTCCCCCCCTCCCCACTACGCGTACAAAACTAGGCCCCTGTACGCACCATATATCTTTCTTAAGGATAAACTATTATCAGAGGAGTTTCAGACGCTCACCAACAATTATTGTTGACTCTTGTATTAAAAAGAAAAAAAAAAAAAAAAAAAACGAATGTATAACGCGTTTAGCTCGATTCTGATGAACAAATTCTACCTGACGTTTCAATTTGTTATATGAAAAACTTGTTGAGTATAATAATAAAAGTAATTTGTGCATGCGTATAGTGCCAATTTTGATGAAGAAAATGTATTTCATATAAATCGCAAGTTCACATAGCGTACATGCGAACCGGCACTTAAGATCGAGAGAACTAACGACGCGGAAGAACTCGCGGGGCCTTCTCCAAGTCCCAGTGGAATGCAACGCCCACAAGCCCATCGAACGAAACGTCCGCGGAATGTCGACCCGCGACAAACAAATTCCGATCTAGTCGGCTAGCTCGAGTTGAAAAGCAGATATTCTCGCGGTTTAACGGCAGTCATTTATTTTTCTTGGGTCGGTATGCCTGTGTAGAATGCCTGACTGATTGCTGGATTCTTTTGCTGCTGCTGCTGCTGCTGCTGCTGGGGGACTAGGAGTAAAAGGAAACGGCTCTGTCCTACCGCGCACAAGATGGAATTAAAATTTGTCTCATACAATTCGCGCGAAGATAATACAATTACTGTCATAAAAAAAATATATATATATATTGTGAGGCTCAATGTTAACATTTTTTTTGTTTCCTTTTTCATTGCTATACCTAACCCCCGTCTTTCTACTACACTAAAGTGCAATACCCCTTGGCAACGGGTGTTGATGGTAAAATGACCAAACTGGCCAGATCAGAAGAGAAATCGGGTTTCTCGCAACTTTGCGCGGAATTATTTCATAGATAAATAGCGCGCGAGTATTTTTATGATTCGAAAATATCAAAATGTCGAAAAAAAAAAAAAAAAAAAAAAATGGAGAAACCGTTAAACAAAAGAAAAATTGAAATAAAATAAGAAGAAAAAAAATAGAAAGCGACTGGCGTTCTTTAGCTAAGCTAGCAAACTGTTTTCAAATCGTACCGCTGAAGCTCTTTGAGCGCTGTTACACGGGGCTGGAATACCAACGATTGGTTTGCCGGGGCTTACAGGTCGCGCAGATGGTTTTTCCGGTTCCATGTCCGACGCACCCGCTGCTGCTGCTGCTGCTCGCTATAATTTGTAACGCGTGTGCTATCATATCAGTGGCTCCATCTCAGCACATTCCGCGGTACAAGACCTCTTGACTGCTCCGTGCGCGGAGCCAGTGAAATGAATAACGTCTCCCGCGGGCCCTGCAGAGCGACGGAGACCGAAAACGAGAGAGATCGAGAGAGAGAAAGAGAGATAGAAGGAGAGGGAAAGATAGGTACGAGCGATCAGCGCCACGATGGAGGCCGGGTGAGCGCGCGCGCGCGCGCGTTCTACCCATGAGAGAGGCCCAGCAGCTCTCTGAGTTGTAAGCGGGGGATAGCGGGGGAGGTAGATGGTACGGGTGGAGGGGGTGAGATGGAGAAAGGGGGGGCTGGAATGCAGCCGAGTGAGGAATTCCGGCCCCTCCCGCATATTTATCTGAGCTCGGCTCCGGGCCCGCAGTGAGTGAGGCCCGGTAAGGCCCCTTTTATAGCGTGCGGAGGAGGTGGTGGGAGGGAACAGGGGGGGAGGGGGGGAGGGAATCCACTACGGACATGCTACCCAAGGTATGCCAAGTGTTTATAATCGAGAATCTGTGTTTCGTCAGACTGGCAAATTCAGTCGTAATTCTGGCCGAACAACGAGACGCTAAACAGATATATAGTACCTCTATACCTATATGCATACATGTATACATGTATACATAATACATGTATATATGTACATGTATTAATACATATATACATAATATGTAGTGTGACTATAGTGGCACAAGTCTACAGCTATCAGGGTCGTCTGTCTAGAGAATTCGCATTACAAAATGTATATGTATATACACAACTTCCAATTTTTTATACTTATAACGAACGTATATTGGAAAAACATCTCTATATATATACCACCCATATGTGCATTCGTTGCATTTTATTTATATGAATTACAAAATATTTTATTCACAACTATAACACACCTGCGAATACTTGAAAAAGCATAAAACAAACGATTTTTTTTTTTTTTTAATAATAATAAAAAAAAAAAAAAAAAAAGAACACAGACTTCGTCGCTGATCTTTTATTTCGCCTTCAGGCTACACGAATTGACAAAGAGGGAGTAACGAATAACTATGATTGTTGGTTATGGTTTAGCATGGTTGCGTTGTTGGTAATTTCTAAAGCGTTTCTCAACTTTTACGTCACGTCGAGCTTGAGACGTGTATAATAATGTAAATGTATGTAAATTGTAGAGTAACGTCTCAAATGCACGACTATAAGCCATAAGAATGTTGTTTACGCGTGTGTCACTGCACGGTTAATTACGTAGCTCGAGAATATAGAAAAAAGAAAAAAGACAAAAAAAAAAAAAATGTACACATATATACACATATATACCTAAATTCGAGGAAGCAAACAGATTTATGATACCACGGATACACGTATAGAGGTACGATGTGTGTTCTTAAATTTCTGCGTCATCGATGTATCAAATCAACGGGTTGTTTGTAAAAAAAAAAGAAAAAAAGAAAAAAAAAAGGGTATTGAAAAAAAGGTAAAGTAGTTTTTTTTCCTTCCTCTTTCTTTTTTTTTTCATCCCACAACAACATTCCTGGAGTATACCAAAAGTTGATATTATATAGAAGGGGAACATCCAATTTTATATATGATTTCCTTCAATCAAATATTTCTTGGAATTTAGGCCTGGCGTTGATGAAGGAGGTCTGGAAATCGAGGTGTACAAAAAGTGGTCGAAGATTAAAATGATTAGGGTTAGAACGCTACTGGGAGAGCTCACGTGATACCCCTGTGGCTACCGAATTCCGTTCGAAATAGGCCTAGGGGGGGCCCTCAAAGTCCGTACTCTGTGTAGCCCCGAGGGTCCGGCCTATGAACGAATACACGAGTCCCTCCCCCTCCCCTCTCTATTCTCCGCGCCACGTCCCTTTGGGCCCCTTTTCTCTCAGTCGAGTCCCAAACTTGTTCACCAATTTCATGGATTGCTAAACGACGAATAACCGCCGACGATGAACTTAGATTTTTTCGAAATTCCCAACCGCGTTGTAGCTATATAGCGGCTTTCTAGACAAAGGTTTTTTTTTTCTTTTTTTTTTCAAGATAATCGTTCTTTGTGATTACATAATTCAAACTATATATTTTTTGAATATTTTTCTAGGTATATAAACCGAAGTGTATGTACATGTATATGTATATGTATACGATTGTTTTTTACAGCAGTTTTTGTATACATATATACTACTGAATTCGTATAATGCGAGAAGTTTCATGCATCCTCGATGATTTCCCTCGTGGTCTAGGGGCTCGTCGGGGAGCAGGCTGACGCTAAGAAAGGAATTTCTTTGGTCGGACAGCTGCCGAGTTGCCGAACAAAAGCCGGATGATATAAAAGAAGGATTTCTCAACGCGCACGTGGCCTAGGCTTTGGAATACGAGGGGTTGGAGGAACGGGAACGAAGACACGCGTCGCCAACCCCCACCATATTAAATATCCTTTATTCTCTTGGCCAAAAAGAGGGTTCAATTTTTTGGAACAAAAAAATGAAAATAAAAATTATAAGAACAAGGAAAAGAAATAGGCTCCAACATTTTTTCTGATTTATTCAATCGACGATGATTTCTGACGTAACAGGGACGAATATAGGTCCGCGTAGTTTAAAACTGGAGAAATAGTTTATCAAAAAATATTTTAAAATCGTCAAAAATTTGTACGAATTTATTCTTCATAATTATCGGATTACTTGACTTTATATTGTTTTTTTATAAAATTCCACCGAATAAATCCTCAATTTTACGACGCGTGTATGCAGGATGTACGAAATTTGAAATTGTTCGGCGAAAAATAAGTTGAGAGTTTTTTTAACGAGCCAGCTGTTCAAAAACGCTCGTGTGTGTAATTTGTATTGAAAAATCTGACATGAAAAAAGAAAGAAAGTATATATAAAATTTTCGAGTCATGATATATTTTTGAGATAGGAATTATCCTACGCCGAGCAACGGCACCGGCAACGGCAATGCAACGGAACGCAGCTCCACGCTACTTTGCAAATGTCTCCACTTCTGTCCTTCGCAGAAACTCGCGCAATTCCGCGCAGACGATAATAACAAATCTCTCGTAGCCAGAATTGCTATTGCACCGAAGTTATGCGGTATAGTTAAAATTTGAAATTAATTGAACAATTTTTTTTCCCGCTTATTAAAGTCACTCGAGTTACTCAAATACCATAAACTCTCTCCGCAACCGAAACAAGTCATACAAGAAAGTATTTTTCCGGTTAAAATAACGTCGCATGCCGTAGCCACTGGACAATAGTTAACCATTTACATTTTACTCGAGCGGACCAGGCTTTCGTAGTTGGCGCGCTTTCCGCCAGGACGCGACTCCACCGTAACGGGCTTCACTACTATCCCGGAGAATAAACTTAAAGAGGTATAGGAGGGAAAAAATAAAAATAAATAAATAAATGAATAAAAAAGAAACAAGGAGGTCCGCAATTTTCGGAAACAGTCAAAATTTCATAAGGAAATTCAAATTCCTCGATTGATAAATGACATCAACACGATTCTCGAATTGAAAATGATATATATAATATATCATGCGACAAAAGAAAGAAATTTCCTCGAAAATATTTATACATATAATCACTCATCGAATAGCTGTTCTTTCTCTATCGATCAAAATGTCACATGTAATGATGCGTACGTAAGCTGTTTAAATACGAGTTAAAGAAATTTCCATATGTTCAACATAGCTGCACGCGAGTTGATGAATAATTGTAGTGATTTAATTCGTTTTAACGTTCGAAAAAAAAAATTAAATAAAATAAAAATTCAATAGTACTATTTTCGACAAGAAATGGAATTGATTATTGAATTGTAGTACATAAGCCGGCTACCACGACGTGTCTCTCTGTCTAGTAGGCCACGATCGTCAGAGTGCGCATGCGCAGAATGAAATACAGGGCTCGGTTCCTGGCCGCGACTATACCCGACGTCGTCCGCGTTCGACGTACGTACGCTGGCGCCATAAACGCAATTATCATAAACGCCGGAGCAAAAATATTCAGACGCGATTAATTTTGGAATGAAGCTAGGAATGCTGGAGTTGGTTGGTTGCAAGTTACAGCTATACTTGGATCGGCGTATTTTACAGATTGGTCAATAGTCGTGAGAGCCCCGTAACACGTAGAGTCAATGCGAGAAATAAGAAAGTGTTCGTATATGTATATATACAAAAATATATGTCTCCCGTTATATATACGTTTTGTTTCCATACAAATATTCTAAAAAATAAATACTTCACAGGCCACGTTCTCAAAATATGAAGTATGATTATTTATACAAATGAGGTTGAAGTCATCTGACGCTGTTACCCTAAATCTTATAAGAAGCCTCCGAACAGGATATCAATTTTTTTATTTTCGTTTTTCTTCTTTTTGTCGAGCACGTATTTCGTTGCTTGTTTTACGATAAGCGACGATATTTACCGAGCTATATAACGCGCTGAGTATCTCTCGCGTTATTTTCATGCCCGGTTTAATGCAAAACAAACTGAGCGGATTACATTTTGATGATATTGCGTACCACGATTCTCAGAGAAATTCTAAAACACAACGCTGCTTTGACGCAAATCTATATTGTACGTGTATATTGTATAAAAATCAAACTCACTGCTTTTTGCGTTACGTAGTGGGTTTATCCAATTCTCAGTATACACATACCTATATGTATAGGTATATATGTATGTAAACCGTTATAAATAAAAACTTGATATATTGAATCACGTTAGAGGTTAAATGGACAAGAGAGTTATTCGATATTCAAATAAAATAGACGTCAATTTCAGCGAATATTAACAACTCCTGTACAGCATCCGAAGGAATGCCGTGTTAATAAATAGATTATTTTTCATTTTTTATCTTTTACTGAAAAAATAAAAATAAATAAATAAAACCCAAGGGTCTTCCAGAAACCATCGTATACCTTATACCTTTACGGAAATGCCATAAAATCCAAGACTTCCCGGTATAAAGGTTCAGCCGTTTATAATATGTTACAACGCTTAATAACGGTCGGAAATTTTTCTCTTAAAACATAATGTTGAACGTTGGCATGAATGATCCTTACGGGGATCGAGCTCGAGCTTCGGGTTCCATCGTCTTTAGACTAACAGTGTGTGTTCGTTTAGTGTGCGTCCGATCCGTAAAGTACGGAGAACTTTCCCCCAATGGAATTTGTTAAATAATTGCTTGATCTATCGGTGGTAACGGAAATAACAAAGAAATTATCGATATATTCACGATGGGTTGTTTCGTTCTAGGTAGTTCACGATTCTACGTTTTTAATTTCCACTAAATTATAATTTGATTTGGTCAGCCATACGTATATAGGTTTTATTGCTGGCTTCCTTATTCGGGTAACCTAAGCGTGCTACTGCAACCGTTTGTTTTCTCCTAGTTTATTCTAAAGTGTTTAAAACCGGCCCACGACAATCTTAAACGAACTGTTAAGCTCGATTACCGAGTCTACCAGAAGATGGGGTCAGCGGATATTAAGGAATGCGTGTAGTTATACCTACGACACGTACCTGACTCTTGACCCTTTCAACCGATCGTTTTTAACGACCGGATACGCCATAGTCAGCTACGTGGTAGGCTTGGATACGCATGTATATACCTCCCCTTGTCACGTGACCGACTATATACGCTTTAAGATTTCCACCAAAGTATGCAATGGGTACGAAAATAAAACGATATAATTTTTTTTTTTTTTCAATTCAAATCAAAATTCTAGGTCATCTATCTTTGTCATGTTAAAAAATATATTGTTCATTTTTCAGCGTTTCAGTTCTACATATCTATAATTTGTCGACGAAATTTCAACACAGCTAAGCACACATTGCTTTGCGGTAGAAAAAAAAATTAATAAATAAATAAATGAACAGATTACCAAGCTGACAAAAAGTCTAAGGAAATTAAGAATTCTGTATATCGCACGTAAGAAAAGTCTGTACTAAATAGATTAGTACAGAATTAGAAACGATTCTTCAAACTGTTTGGAATTTCAGAGAAGATAAGGTTGTTTGAACGCAAGAAATTCCAGTGATCAATAAAACCTATTTTCAGATTACGTATATCGCAGATAACGCGATTCGGTTAGTATCGAGCAGAGTCTTAATGGTCATTCCCAGGAATTCCAGAACTCATTGATTCTTCGTTAAATGATAATTCGAAGGATACGAAGAATCGAAGCTTTGAATAAACTTCATTTAATTCATGATTATAACGGCAATGATGCACAATTTCAAATGACCTCCAGAAATTAGGATGAAAATTTGATCGGTAACGGACAATGTTCCCTTTCATTATTGAAACTATTCGATGCAGGCGTAAGAGTTTTATTCTTTGAGGGTTTCCAGCGATACCTACTTTTTTCGAATTTACGGTTCAATTCAATTCGCGGTGTTAAAAATTCAAGAATAGAAAAATACCTCGATTTTCATGTAAATTAATTTTCAGATATTTTCCGGGTAGCTGATTACGAATTCGGGGTAAAAATAACGAGATTCAAGATGAAAATAGTAGATCCAAGATGACGAAGGAAAAATTGGAATACTTATATCTATACTTACCCTAAAAATTACGTTTGATGAAAATATTTTCAATTTTAAAATCACATTTGTAAACAACGAGCTCGAAGATTGTTGAGAAACGTTTCCTTTCGAAAGTTGGTCTCGAGGGTTCAGTCACACCTCCACAAGTCTATAAAATACTCACAAAAAAATTAAGACTCGTTTGATATCTGACGAATTGAGTGAGACGAAGTCTGACGAAGTGATTCGCGGATCACGTATAGACTCGATATTTAGCTCAGCACGTGGACATTTTCGAGGATACCTAATGTAGAAAAAAAGCTATCCAAGTATATAAAATTTCTGAAATACGTTTATGATGGATTCTTTATCAGAATGCCCGTTATTTATTTCATTTCTGTATAGTACAATTATAAATCACTTGCAGAGTTTAAGAAAATTGCAAATACATAACCATATACCCACGGATTGTATCTACCTACATACACACATGTATATACGTGCTGCAGTAATAAACTTATATATGTACAAACACTGGCAAGTGTATTATGTTACGTCTTGATCTGATTCGACACCACACATCAAATTAATTTATCATCTACTATCATAACCGATAAAAATTGATAAAAAAAAAAGAAAAAAAAAATCTGAAATTCCTAAGCGTTATCGAAGATAACGTTCGACCTTTCGATGATTCAATTATAGCTTTTTACCGCATACCGTATAAAGACACGACGCGTAAAAATTGATTAGTATAATAATAATACCTGTAAAATGAGAAACCGCATGCTGCAGTATACCAATTCCAGGAGAAAAATTTCCATAACTTTATCGAGAAAAAACGAAAACAATATCAGCTTAAAAAAATGAGTTAAAAAGTGTAAGAAAAAAAAAATACAAAAATTGGTTTCTCTCATCTCCACAGAAATGATGGTTTGCACCTGGCATCAAGCCAATGGTCACTTCGCATACATGTTGTCACATGTCAATTATCTCTCCCACCTTATAGTTCGGTTATATTTCTATAAGCTTTACGGTATATGTATACCTAAAAATTTTCATCTACATTATTAATTCAGGTATACGTATCATATTTTTACGTTTAATAAATTTTTGCGAGAGAGCATATTTCGTTGAAATACATTTCGTGGTAAAACTATACGATTTATCGACGATGATAATATTATATATGGGGCATTCCATGCCAAATTTACCTATCAAATGAGTTTGCATCTGCGATTTCGTTGCAGTTGTAATATGTTTAAGTACCTATTTGAAGATACTTCCCTGATTTTTTTCGAATTTTTTCGCCCAATACTTTTTTAGATATCGATTTTTCAAAAATGTGACGATTTTTTTTTCAATTGTCGATAACTTCTTGAGAAATTGATCGATTTGGAATTATTTTTTTTCCAACATATTCGTTTTTAAACGTAGTTTTTGAAGAAAAAAGAATGAAAAGAATTCTTTGCTAGAGTTGTCATGATGTCTTTTTTAATTTTGTATCAAAATCGCGTTTTTAAGGATGTGTGGGTACTTCGTTTTTTTTTTTTAAATTCTCAAAAAAACTTCACTTAATTTGAAGAATTTAGAGCCCCGTCCCGTCGTGGGCCAACCAGTATTACTAATTTTCCCCGATTTTTGAAATTCTTGAAAATTTAGCATGACCATAGGTAATGACGAATTTTCAAAAACTACGTTTAAAAACGAATATGTTGGAAAAAAAATAATTCCAAATCGATCAATTTTCCAAAAAGTTATGGACAATTGAAAAAAAAAATCGTCACATTTTTGAAAAATCGATATCTAAAAAACTGTTGGGCGAAAAAAATCGAAAAAAATCAGGGAAGTGTCTTCAAATAGGTACTTAAACATATTACAATTGCAATGGAATCGCAGATGCAAACTCATTTGATAGGTAAATTTGGCATGGAATGCCCCATATGTATATCTAGACCTGAAAATTATTTCTGATATACACGAGCATATATGCATACAGTGAGTTTTTCTATCGGCGGAACGACCCGTGCGTTAAGCTCATGTTCAGGTTGAGCACCGTATCCCCCCATGGCTATCTCCATCCTCAAGATTATTTGTCAAAATACTCTGAATATTAGGGATTGTTGAAAATGATGAAAAATTAAATTTGGACAATCATCCAAGCTAATACTGAGGAAATTGAACATAAACTGAACGCACGGGTCGTTCCGCAGATAGAAAAACTCAGGGTATGTATATTACCTATACATGTAAAATATAGAGTGTGATGTTACGTATACATATATATATATATATATACACATGTGGGTATATATTAATGCGTATGCGTTCACGAGAGACGCGTGCATGCGTAGGTTCCCCATGGAGATGCCAGGAGAGTTCGTCGCCCCGTAAGGGAAATGATTCCGAGCGTCGCTCCCAGTCCCCTCCGCGAGTCCCCCTTACGTACAAAACGAACGACGTAGGTACCTTATACTAGGACGTTTGCGGGATCGAGCGATCCAACGATCTAACTTACGTAGCTATGATCCTAGAAGACACAGATCTGTGTATAAACCGATGTTTTATCTATATCTAACTCTGACCCGAAGATATACGTATTTAATAAGATATAATCACGTGTGATAGGGGTGTCGGAAATTGTTAAACGAAGAAGCATATATGTATGTACCTAAATACCTGTGAGATATCTTGTAAGAACCAATAACCGTTCACCTCGCTTCACCGCATTATTTTAACATCTCTCCATAAGATACAAAGTTATAATAAGTATAAATTGGTACAAAAAAAAGAATAAAATAAGAAAGGAAAGAAGGGAGAAGAAGCAGAAAAAAAAAGAAATCAACTTTTTTAATTCAAAAAAATAAGAAGCATCCTCCCGACTTAACAACAACCGTATACACTACAGCGAGCGTGGAAGAAAAAGAGAGAGAGAGATAGAGAGAAAGGAAGAGAGATAGATAGAGATGAAGACTCGTCGTCAAGCATCCTCGTAGGATCCCGGAGCTCTTGGTGAACCGCCTGAGGCCCGATATACGAGCGTAAGACCGGTGGCCACTATACGCCAAAAGGGGTTGAGGGGGAACGAAAGGGGAAAAGAGGAAAGAGAGACGAGAGAAGAGCGGAGAGAGAGGAGAGAGGAAAGGGTAGGAGGCCCAAGGGCCCGCGCACATCTTCTCTTCGTGATGCATTAAAAGGAGTTAAACCGGGAAGAGGGGAGTCTTGCGAGGGACCCAGCGCCTCTGCCTGCAGGGATAAGAGAGACGATGGGTCGGAGTGGGGGAAAAGGCCTGGCTGTACGGGGACCCAGAATAGACGATGCAGTGGGAGCGAGAGGGGGAGGGAAAGGAGCGGATGGGGGAGGGGGAGGGGGAGAGACACAACATTCCAATCTCCCGTGGTTAGCCTGCCAAGTCACCGCGCCCGGACTGCTGCACGCTACTCGCGTCGTTGTCGTGATCCTTTGGACAGATCCGCCGGCTACGCAGCCATTTCACAAAGCTCAACTCACAATCAGCTCAACTCCTTCTCTTATGTTCTCTGCTCTTCTCTTCTTTTCTCTTTTCTTTTCTTTTCTCCAGTTTTCTTCTTCTTCTTCTTCTTCTTCTTCTTCTTCTTCTTCTTCTTCTTCTTCTTCTACCCCTTCGTGCCGTATAGTTGTCAGTTAAAACTTCACTCTACTATATCCAGATAGAGTCAAGAAATATCGTAGGACGATGCGGCTCTCTCACCTCGACCAGAGACTCGGACAACAACCGAAGATGGAATCACCTCCAAGTCTCGGGATTCTGACGCGAGCCACGACAGGCTTTCCAATGATTATTTTATTTTATTTTTAAAAATTTTTTTGTTCTCATAATTATTTCCTTCACTATCGACGTACTATTATTAGAATTACTATCATCATTCAATCGTTCACGAGTTAGGTTCACATAATACCTAATCAATACGCAGAATGTAGATATATATGGGTATATGCTCGTATATCAACGTCCGGAAAAACGATCAAAACAATAAACACCAACTCTGAGAATTTTCAATTCAGAGAACTTATATACCCATGCTAAATACTATTTTGCCGAGATAAATTATCTGTTCAGATTTTATCTCATCCGATTATTGACAATCGGTAAATAAGCAAACTCCGGTCGATTCTGAACGGAGACTTAAGAATTCTCAACATCGTCGATGAAACAAAACGTGAAAAAATTCATTCAAATATCAACGAGGTATAGGTTTTTCTATTTTTTTTTTTTTTTTTTTTCAAGTTACGAACCAGTAGACGATTATTCATTTCGTAATGATTTAATTACTAAACAGAATCTTCTGAACCGCGAGTAGATGGTGCATTACAAATCAAGAGACTCGGTAGAGTCTCGCGCCAAGTACATTGAAAAAAAAAAGTTTTTTTTTCACAATTACATTGACTGTATGTCTGTGAATTTATAGTTAAAAAAAAAAAAAAAATTAAAAATTAAAAATAAAATTAAAAACGCCCAAAATAGTAACGTAATGTGTCAGGGGGGAGTGTATTTCGGGTTAAACTAATGCATTCTCCTTGCCTGTGTGTATTACGAGATATAGTTAAACTAAGCGGAAACACCTGTGGCTAGATAGGCGGGTACTTAACGTTTACATCGTTGTTGGCATCGTTCTTTGAGGCTCAGAGGTTGTAATCATTTGTCGAGTCTAATTTTGGACATACTTTGAGGTATACGTATAACTTCGCGACGAAGTATTATACATTCCATAGCGTATAATATATTATTACGGAATACTGTAACAGTCATATCTATAAACGGATATATTCCATTATATCCGGTATTTTGATCCACCCTATACGAATTGAACGAAAATATTTATTTATAAACTAACGATATGATATTCTCGCATCGCGTCTCGTCGCGTTGGATCGCTCCGTTACGGCAGCAAGTTCAGGACTCTTATATACGCGCGTTGAAAGGGCTCCCAGGTATGCCACGTCTCACGCTGCTGTTGCTGCTTGGTGCTTGGTGCTGCAGAGACGAAGGCGCGCGTGCTTGACTGTGTGCGTGCCAGGTGGGCCAGGCTCTCGATACTTAATTTCAAGAGCTAAAAATAGACACTTGACCACGATTCAAGCGTTACTCGCTTACAGTGGAAATGTTGAGTTATCGATCACCCAGTATAGTGTTTCTTCCACGGGTATAATACCGTCTAATACATGAGACGTATATGTATACACATGTCACGGGGTTAGAATGAAAAGAGTTTAATTAAAAAAATAAAAAATTCAAATTTTGATATAAGTTAACAAGTTTCAAACGTTCCAAAGATCGTACACCTAGCAACGAGGTTGGGATTCGAGTCTCTAAATTCTCATTCTTTAATACACAATTTGGCGTTCGTTGTTTTTAGTTATATAACGTATTTATTATAATCAAACTTTGAATTTTTATAACTTTGGCAATAATTGATGAAAGAATTTGAAATTTGGCACCAATGTGGTAACTTATATGATGTATAAAAGGGCACATTGGAAAATTTTTGCAAGGTGCCCTTTTATACGTCATATAAGTAACTACATTGGTGCCAAATTTCAAATTTTTTCATCAATTATTGCCAAAGTTATAAAAATTTATAGTTTGATTTTAAAAAATCCATGTGTTTTTCGATTTAAAACTTCCGTCCCCTTGGGGGTCAGGTTAATAGTAATATTAAGAGCTAAAAATTTACAGGATTTTTTTTTTAACTATTTAGAAGAGTTGTAGAGGGCGTAACGATGAAAATTCAAAAATGACCTTTATAAGGACCGCCCTAATAAATATACATATTTATTCTTCCTGAAGAAATTTCGCGTTTAGTACCGGGCCGCACACTCTGCCTCGGCAAACATCTGTACCCGGGGTTAAATACGCTATATATATTATACCTATGTATACCGATCAACCGCGGCTACGGGAATAACTACAGAGTCTCGACTAAAATAACCATCTCTTCTCTAGAATATTAAGCCTTTTACCGAAAATAGATATTCAACATATTTCCTACCCTCTCCTACCTAATTCTTACACAGCTCTGGATCGTATATATACAGGGTGTCCCATCTGAAACAGTACGGTTGAATATTTCGAAAACTAATGGTTGTAGGGAAAAATGTTTGAGATAAAATTTGTTGGGTTCCAAGGGGGGCAGATATTGGTTCTATTGGCTTTTTTGTAAGTGGAGGCGCCGAAGTGATATGAAGGTCAACTTGGTTTTTTTAAATAGGAACCTATATTTTTCATTACGTAATTTTGTTTTACTTGAAAAATCAACTGACTTTTGTATGAAACATTTTTTTGTTAGACATCAATTTTTTTGTGATATTCAGCTGAACAACTGGAGTTTTTTCAACTTTTAAGAACATTTCACCTCTAAAATATTAAGTATGGAGAAAAATTTCAAGTGACAAAAGGTGCGTAATTTCATACGAAGATTCATGGAGAATAATTGCAGAATTTTTTCCGATAAATTTTTATTGCAGCTTCTTCAATCACGTAAAAAAATCAAAAAATTTTTACAAAAATTCTGCAATTATTTCCCATGAATCATCGTATGAAATAACGCACTTTTTGTCTCTTGAAATTTTCCTTCGAACTTGATATTCTTAAGGTAAAATGTTCTCAAAAGTTGAAAAAACTCTAGTTGTTCAGCTGAATATCATAAAAAATTGATGTCTAACAAAAAAATGTTTCATACAAAAGTCAGTTGATTTTTCAAGTAGAACAAAATTACGTAATGAAAAATATAGGTTCCTATTTAAAAAGACCAAGTTGACCTTCGTATCACTTCGGCGCCTCCACTTACAAAAAAGTCAATAGCACCAATATCTGTCCCCCTGGGAACCCAATAAATTTTATTTCAAACATTTTTCCCTACAACGATTATTTTTCGAAATATTCAACCGAACTGTTTCAGATGGGACACCCTGTATAGCAATAAAGATTGAATTTGCACGGAATTTCTTTCCATTCTTTGATTTTTTTTTGTTTTTGAATTGTGGCGATAATTTTTGGACTCAATTGGACTGAAAACGGTTTTTCATAATTGCACAGTTATAGGTAATAACAACGTGTGTACGTTGCGGGGCGCGTTTATGGTTTCTTATAACTTTGCAAATATATTATATACGTATAGTTATATATAAGGTTATAAAAATAAATTTTTTAATTAACATTCTCTTCGTATCTCGTTAGGGAATACCTTCGATGGTTTCAAAGTATTTGTGGAATTTGAAATATGTTAAGATCGAGCCAAAAAATTTCTCTTTCCCTTGAAAAAAAAAAAAAAGAAAAAAAAATATATATATATACGAAGAATTTCTTGGCTGGCGTACCCGTAGTATAGGTATATAGGTATCTCTCGCAGGCCAGCCAAACAAATAGCTACATACATACGTTCGTATTGTGTGTACATACAGATGTATACATATAAGATATATATATGTATTATATTCTATTCTCCTAGCTTTAAAAGCGTGGGTCGTATATAGAGACGGACGACGCGAGATATTCGCTAGGAACTCGGAAAACTATTTATTTTATACATATACAGGTACACACATGTGACCTAACCCGCATTTCAAGAGACTCGGTAGAGTCTCGCGCCAAGTACATATATATACCAACAAAAGAAAAAAAAAAATAGAATAACTATTCTTCAAATCTTTAGATTAAGTCAAGTCTTAAGCAGCTAGCTAAAAGTTTTTCGAATCGAATTCCGCGTTTTTTTTTTTTTTTCACATCATATATGTAGGTATATAAATAATTCACAGGGCCAAAGAACTCGTTAATCCTGATATTTCGAGCCAAATTCAGGGCTAAAATTGATTAATTCCTGATTGTCGTTTACTGTATACATATATGCGATACATACATATACGTATTTGAAAAATAATAATAAAAAAGAACGTCGGAGGTTTCGGCCTGATTTATCTCGACAGGTGAATATAGATATATGTAGTCCTAAACCTGCTGCTGCTACAGCAGCAGCAGTAGCCGTGAGGTAATAACTATGGAAATAAAGTATCGCGTAGATAAATAAGAAGACGGCTATATAGAGATGATCACCGTGGATATATATATATATATATATATATATATATATATATATATATATATATATATACACATATACCTATACGGTAAAAATTCTTGGCGAGGAGTAGGTTTTCAAAACTGGAAAAGAAATAATTTTCTAATGGTTTTATTAAACTGGTATATTAAGTATATTACTAATATATACCATACACTATACAACTCGTCCGTGCAGACGCATGGTGTTAGAGTATCGTCTCGGAGAGTCTATTTTTAACTCCGTTCTCGAGATAAATTAAATGATCGAAAAGCTTTTCTCTCTGAAAAGAGGAGAAGAGAACGTTCCAGCGAACGAACGAGTCCTGCCTGCAACGCGCGTACACGCGTCCGTCTCTCTCTCTCATTCTCTCGTTTTTTTTTTTTTTTTAGTTTTTTTTTCTTCGTTTTCTTCCTCTCGCTCGATGCCTCGAGCTAAGAGTGCCGGGTTCGAGGCTGAGGACGAGCGGTGGGGACCATTTGCATCGGAATGCAAGTTCCTCTGCACCGATACACCATAAGTGTATTTATAGTTTTACGTACAAGTTTATCCTGCAGACAAACACCTGAAACTATAATCTATCGTGCAAGAGGTGGATTTTTTATTTTTTTTTATATATAATTGTTTTTTTGTTGTCCTTTATTTCTCAACGCGGCAAGAAAATTTCCTCATAAATCGAGAGAAAACGAATAAACTAACTTTTTACTCGGTAGACTACCGCGATTGGACCGCCAATTGATTATTTCCAAAATTTGAACAGTTTTTTTTTTTTTATCCAAAATTAAAATAATTTAATTTTGGATAAAACTCACGTCGTTTGAAACAAAAATGTATCAAAATTCGTTGATTCCATTTCGAGATTTGATAAAAAAAAAAAAAAAAAAACGATTAACCACATCCGCGCACACACATTCAGACGTCAATCTAAAAATGGTCAGAGCTGATTCTCTGGACTTCAGAACGTGATAAGTATAATAGACTCCCCTTTTGCTTTTTTTTTCAAAGCCCGGTGTTAAAAGAGAGATTTTAGCATTTTTCTATACGCAAATTTTTCGGTATTGAAAAAAAAAATTGATAACATTCGCATGTTTTATGATTGCGCTAATTTCGCTACAACGGGGAGATTTATTTTTCGCTTTTCCATATAAAAAAAAATGCTGTTCCACAAAAATTGGAAAAAAACACAGAAAAAAAAGAAAATCAAAACTATAAAAACGAGATTATAAATTCCTTGATAAAAATTAACCTTGTAAAGCAGTAATAGATAGATACCATATAGGTATACAACACCGGCGTGATACATAGATTGGTAGGTGTAGGAGCGACGGTATATACCTATAGTTAATATTTATAACGTACGACGCATCATCATCATCTATCGCTCACGCGCTCCGTACCCGAGGGGTGTTTGGAATGACCGGAAGTGACATGATTTCCCACGGGACGGCTTCCTGCCTTCCTCTTGGTACCCATACCCACTTCACTTCTCGACGCAACGTATACCTTATAATACTCGCGGCAGTGACGCGGAAGCGTACGAGGCAAGGTAAAAGCTGCAGTTCGATCACCACGATACATTTATACATAATATACGTGTACTATCTATGTACATACATACATACGTTATATACGCACAAAGTAAATATTTTTGTTCCTTCAACGAACTATGAGTACTTTGTTAATTTGAAAGAACAAGAAAAAAAAAAGGAAAATTAAATTATTCTGACGATTTGTTTCACACCGAATTCCGCTTGCAATCTGTTTTTTGTTTGTTTCTTTTTTGTTCCCACAAAACTATGTTCCTCAAAGTATAGAGTAAAGTGGAATTTCAATTTTTTTTGTGATACTTTCGGATTGAAAATTTACTTGATTTTTTTTTTTTTTTTTTGTTTTTTGCGATAGAAAAATTAAGGAATTTTGGTAGAAACTTACCTCCAGTACGTCTTGGGCCGTCTGAAGATACTCCCTGAGCATTGCTTCCTGAATGGCACGCCACTCCAATCTCGGATCTTCGAGTTGAGTGGTTTCTGAATTTCATAGAATAAAAAAAGAAACAAATAAATAAATGAATAAACAATTAATTAAGAAAATGTAAAAAAAAAAAAAGAAAATTTGATAGAACAAATTATGGTATATCCAATTACATATTCGTATATATATAATATATGCGTGCGGCTATACCAATTCGATTGACATTTATAACCTTGACCTATGTATATGGTTTGCAAATAATTTTTTTCCACGAATAATAAAAACAGTAAGGAAAAAAAAAAAAAAAATCTAATAGAAAACCGAGACAAAAAAAAAATAATAATAATAATAATTATGAGATGGATTGATTAATCATCATCGGAAATATAAAAAATAAAAAAATAAAAATAGAAAAAAAAATATTGTAAATTAACTCACGGTTAACATGATTGATGTAGTAAGCTCCCACGTGCTTGTCGTAAGCTTCTTCCCAGCCGAGTGGAAGTTCATTGCCAATGCAGTCAGCGAACGTTTGGGGCTTTGTGAACCTGTAATCACGCGGTGAAGATATATATACATACATATCTATATAGTCTTCAAAGAAAGAAAATCTTTATGTGATATAATGTAAATTGAGAAGTTCTAAAAAATTATAAAATAAATAAATAATGATAATATGTATTTCGTTGATAAAAAGTTGAGCTATATTTAAAAAAAAAAAGGGTGTTACAATTCCATACATATATACTATAAGATGATGGCTGCTGGATTCGCGTAAGACGACGAGGGATTCGTTACGTTTATGAATCAGTACTTAGTCAGCGTCCAACTATATAATACGTAACCGATCCTTGACAAACATTTTGCCGAGCTGATAGAATTAATCATTTCATTTATATTGGATAGCAGCTTTATTCGCCTTGACATTCCGTCAGGCGCATATAAAGTACGAGAGTGGGCCACGATATACATAATGGGAAATCGCGTCGAGCTGTTACGAAGAAACGCGCGAAGGTTATTATGATCGTGTGGTATATGTATATACAGTACACACGTATACAAGTATTACAAGATTCTCTCTCCTGCATACACTATAATACAACAACGACGAGTAAGTAACGTCGTTGAAAGAAATCGTCGAACACGTCTCATAGGACTGCAATTATCTGTTATACCATTCTAGGTACTAAAGCAGACAGCATCGCGTTACAATTCCGAGGTATCTATATTGATCGATCGATCAATTCAGTTTACGATTAAAACCACTGCCATACGCAGGTCGCATTGCAGAGTTTACGACGAGGATAATAATCGAATAATAAAAAAAAAAAAAAAAAGAAGAAAATGATGAGAAACTAAGAAACTGTGAAACAGACTCTCTGGCGTGATCTTGACACACGTATAGTAGAATGTTTTTACTAACGTTTCTGCGCTAACGGGATATTCGTCTCAGATTCTCAACTACTGTATATATGGTATACCTTATACCTATCTACCTACCTACGCTGTATCGGACGCTATAGTTCAATTCCCATGCATTTTACCGAGCTATTATATGTACTATGATCTAGGAACTTTGCTGCGGGATTATGATATAATTACACGATTATTAACTTTCCTTATAGTTTTCAATCAGCTATGTATACACAAATTAACTGTGCAGGCCTCGAAGCACATACACCGCAGTAAATTTATGGGTTTATTTACTTAATCTGCGCATAAAGTAGGGGATTTTCGGGGGAACTGCAGTGGAATGATGCTTAGAATTGTGAAGTTTCGAGGGTTGGTATATATTTTTCTTCTTTGCAAAAGCTGCAGCCGAATGGCAGAAAGTAGAAGATATATTTATAATCGTTTTTTTAATTGATAGAAAAGAAATTTTTTTTTTCTTTTTTCTTCGATTAATTGTAGAATATTTGAATAAGAAATTTTTGTATTTTATTATACAAAAATCATAATGTTTTTACTACTACTTTCGAATTTTGGTGCAGGTATGAATTTTCGATATTCGATATTCGATATATTATGAAAATTGTGCAATTTTTCTTTTTCAATTTGTCAATTTCAACCGCAAACATTTTTATGTAATCACCGAATTTTATTGACTTTGCTGATTGTTTTTTTTTTTTTCAATCCTTACGAATCTGCTCAATAATTTCTTCCGCATATCTACAAGACAATGAATTGCCAAATGCTTACGACTATTGTGATTTTAGGGGATGTCCCACCCTGCCAAAGGAAAGGCTAAATATAATAAAGGAGGAAAAATTTGTATCGATGCATGCCGGAATGCGTTTCGGGATAGACATTCTATTCAGGAGCAAAAATATTATCGATAATCGCGTTGCGTACTTTGGAGGAATAATCATAACGAAAAAAACAAAAAAAAAAAAATTCTCAACGTCTTCTGGTTCATTTTACAGCAATAATAATTATTTCTTCTTTTTATGTTTTTTATTTTTTGTTTTTACATTTTTCCAAGAACCCCGGGCGCCCGGACGGTGTAACCGCGAGAATTAGAAATTGAGAGTTGAGAAATAGAAAAGAACAAAAAGAAAAAAAGAGAAAAGGTATATATACATATATAGGTATACAGAAAACGGAATACCTACGTATATAGGGTCAAATATTTACATTCCACGAACCCTTCTCCAATCCTAATTCCTCGCTATGGTTTGGTTTAGTTTAGTTTAGTTGGCTTAGGTTAGGGTTCTAGGTTATTATTCTTCAACGCTTCGGGCATTCAAGGAATGCCGTATTATTTGTTTGACTTATCGTCACCAGGAAATAATATACGCGTTCTGCAGCTGCAATAGGTATAATAATATAGGTTCTGGGATAGAAATTCAATCTTAATCGAAAAAAAGGCCAATTTGTGTTAACCGATTCGCATTATTATCCAAACATAAAAAACAACAAAAATCCTCGATATTTGGAACAAGTTATCGTTATTTGTCTTTTTTCTTGTCCCTCTTCTTATTTTGCAATATACCTATACCATACGAGATTTTTCATAGGGATAAAATACCTAAAATATAAGAAAAATTAGCAGTTGCAAAACAATCATATCGCCACGCGGTTTATTCATTACATGGCTAGAAACGTTTTGTTATTGTATGTACCTAGATATTTAGGAATTCGTTCGAAACTATGTATAATAGCGTATACTATATATATGTATACATATTATATATACATATATATAAAATATATGTTTGTTAATTAGTGTCGTTCGTATTACGGTATGTTCCCTAGCAATTTCCTGTACGGACGAGATTCCAGAGAGTCACACGTCATACATAGCGAAGTGATGATTGCTCTGTGTGTTGTGTGTGTGTGTATGTGTGTGCGCCAGTATACAAATACAAATCGAAATACATAAGAGAAAAAAAAAAGAAAAAAAAAAAAGGATTCTGAGAAATTGAAACCGACTCGAGTAAAACGTACGTTTATTAAACCGCAGGAAATATTTTTCGGATGACTGTTAAATTTCACGATTATAACGATTGGTCGTTGTTATAATATACATAGGTATACATATATACAGAATTTTCTGGAATTTATGAAATATAAAATCAAAGCCGACGACTAATTATGTATATAAACGCTCTATAGATGATTTTCGCAAATTGTAAAAGAAATTTGTACGATTATTATTATTGTTATTATAACATAGACACATTCGTACTTAAAATTTCGTACAGGACGTACATTTGAAAAATATTGTAAAAATTTCGATTGTCGAAGTTGGAGAAAGAAAAAAAAAAAAAAATTCTAACCTTGACCACCAATTTTTATAATAATATTAATAATTGAAACAAAAAGAACTATAATATACGTATATAGACTTAGTCACACATCAAGTTCATTGATATCTATAATTTTTCCTTGAGTAGAAATAAACAAAAAAAAGAAAAAAATTGCCCTTCAAATATGAACCTGATCGCCTTTGATCGGTCTGTATTGAAATTCTTTGAAAACCGATCAACGGGTAATTTTCAGATGATCATAAGGAGTCTCTGTTCTAAGAAAAAAGAAAACAAACAAAAAACAGGGAATTATAACAACTTTGTAGCTGCAGTTTGAATGGAACGCGCGGATTGCATGATTCAAGATTCATCTGATAACTTTTGAATGACATCTGCTGCTACGTTTGATCGATCGTGAAATAACTTGCGCTAATTGTAAGTCAAACAAAAACTAAAAACCGAGGAATTGACCAAGTTCAATGAAAAAAAGAACAAAAAAAAAAAAAAGAAATGATTATTATTATAATAGTCGTAGTCGATCGAGATCTGTTATATCTGTACCCTATATACATACTATACCTACTGTGTATAGGTATGTATAAATTTAAGAATTGTTCAACAAGATATACGCCGACGAAGAATTTTTTTTTTTTTTTGTTTTTTCAAGTCAAATTTTTATACTCGAAGAGAGCGGGGGAAAAAATGAGACACTTCGAAATTATTTAAAATATGTAGTTTTTGACATTCCGCTACTTCGTAACTTTTGAAGATATTTTATTTTTCAAGCAATATTATAGCGCTCTGTAGTCAGAATTTAATGACATATTGGCGAAATGTGGTATTCACGGAAAAGCAAAAATATGCGGCGTAAAAATCCGGAGCAATTTGAGACCGTCCCATTTTGCTCCTGGCGATAATTTTTATTTTTTTCCCAAATGTTAAAATTAATCATCCAGTTCCAGTTCCAGTTCCATTTTTTTTTTTTTTTTTTTGTATTGAAACACAATCATTCAAAGTCATAGCTATATTTACAGCGGCATTCTCTTCGCTTAGCAGTCTCAGCGGTTTAGCCCCGCTCTTCCCTACAAGAATATGTATAACATATTCAAGCCTATATAACAAAAATGCGTAATTGGTATTCTCGATACATATTATCATAAATATATACGTCAACGAGTAGATATAAGATTAAATATATCTTGATCCACTCGTCTTTCTGTATTAAAAACTATAACCTTATCGCATGTAATATGTAGTATAATGTGTATATAAACATTATTTATGTAATTTATGTAATTTTTTTTCTTCAATAATAGATTTAAATACATTTATTAGATATAACTACGTAATATTTTAATAGCAAACCGCGGTTTCAAGGTATACTATAATAGGAAGAAAAAAAAGTAAAAAAACACATTTCGCCTTGTTAATAATCATCATGTAATTAAATTTATTCAATTAGTCTGCGTTCCGTCGTAGCAGCCGCGCAACCACGCCATCGTCATATAGTGTTAATTTTCTTACTTGACTTGGTGTTTACATTGAAGCGTATATCTCTCTCTTTCTCTCTTTCTCTCTTTCTCTCTCTCTCTCTCTCTCTCTCTCTCTCTCTCTCTCTCTCTCTCTCTCTCTCTCTCTCTCTCTCTCTCTCTCTCTCTCTCTCTCTCTCTCTCTCCCCCCTGCCGTCCCCGCTCCTATAATGCCGCGACAACGACGACGACGACGACAACGCGATTCCGAGTTCTGACCCTACATTCCAACGTGATTACGTCACGGAATAACACGCGATCTCTGTTTGCACGCGGAGGACGCAAACACGAAATATATAACCGAAACTTTTCATTTTTAATTCCTTATGTATGTACAGTATGTACTATACATACCCCAACCAATTTAATGCTTCATAATTAATAACTCTGTAAGGCTTAATATTTATATGATATAAATTCATGAATACATAATAACAAATATTAGAATAATAATAATAATAATCATAAGACATCATATAATTAAGTAGAATAATCCGGTTCTACTTTTCGGATAAAAATGCAGGAGGACTTTTCATAAACGGAGAAAAAAATAAACATATAGAATAAAACCTGTATGTATCATATGTATTTATTTATTGTCTTTTTCTTCTTTTCTTTTCTTTTTTGCCTTTTATTTTTTTTACTTGTTTTTTTTTCGTAATATATACGGTTGCTAAATATAGAATGACTATATTTATCTCGAGGCTTGCGACGTACTGCATTTAGTGAATGAATCAGTGGCATCCTATTATACATATACCTATACATGTTTATATTATATAGCTATTAGAATAATAGAGAAATTTTATCGTTTTCTATACATATAAGGCATACTGTGAATAGTAATAATTATTGTTCTCCTATACGATACGTGTATAGTATGTGGATGTAGTAATTTAATTTCGTTATCAATATCGACCAGCATATATACATCTAGAAGTCCGTGGCGGTTATCAGTCAAACGACTTTACAACACGAGTTTAAAACCTCGTTAAGTCTGATATATGAGTCAATGAGTTCAAAAATTCTTCAAGTCCACCCCATTCCACCATCAGAAGACTAATTGTCATAGAATCACGATAACAACAACGATAATAGTAATCATCATAATAATAATAATTTTCAACTCGTAATTTAGTGTGACTATGTAAAAAGACGAAGATACCTTGTATATAGGTAGTACATACGCAGGTATATGTAGTATATGGGTAGATGTGTACATATAAACCTTATACGCAGTTTTATAAACTGGTAGGACAAGAATGCGAGTGAAACTTGGGCCGCGTACAGCATTCCTCGGAAGTAATACACGGCGGCGTCAAGTTCCAGGTTACGTTCCGTTTTATTAAATTGAACTATTTACTATAACTCGGTACGACAAGAGTTATAACAATGATTATAATAATAATAAATAAGTAAATAAATAAATAAAATTTAAGACAAAAAAAAAAAAAAAAAGAAACCGTCTAACCCGAAAGACTTTCATTGTATTGCCGCCTCGTATTATAGGATGTATACCTAATATCGAATGTGTATACCATACGTGTCAAACCTATACCTATACATCGCTAACGAAAGAATTAAGTCCTGTTCTGATTTCACTGATTCGTATACGCGACCGCACGTATAATAATGTTTTTAGCCTATCGCGTATTATAGTTGTTGCGAAATGATTTTTTTTTTTTTCCTATCCGGGAATTATAACGACGACTAAACCTACTTTTTTATTTTGATTTTTTTTTTAAATCTCACATTGAATAATACATTTTTCAACAACCATACCATATATTATACTATATTAGACAGTATATATCCGTTGCTATAAAGTATGCGGGGATTCTCCACGATGTTTAAGTAAGTTTCTTCCCCTCGCCCTCCCCCGCGCGTCAAGCGCCGCGCATATAAGCGACGCGACGTCGACCATTATAACGAGCGAATAGACCAGTCTAACAAACGTTCATTCGACAAAATATTACTACAGTAGCTTCATATCATACCGTACACACACAAACAAAGATTGAAAGAAACACGTTCACTTAACCGACGATGACTACTACTACCACTACTACTACACTGACCCAGTATTTTGTCGTATACAAAACAGCACAGCAGTACTTCTAGACGCTCTCTAAAGGTCGGAGAAGAACTATGATAGGTATTTTTACACCTACGAAATTACGATGAAACAAATTCAGTTTTCAAACTCATAATTGAGTTTATTTTTTAAATTCTGTTTTTTTTTTTTTTTTTTTTTTTTTTTTTTTTTTAGGTAAAATTAACGGGGCTACGTTAGTTTTGAGATTTATTTTCATTATTTGAATTTAGGTATTTACTCCCGGCACGTAATAATTAGCCGTGAAAATAATCGCAAGTTCTGCATGGCTATGAGTAATTCAATTCTAGATGTCATGTAACTATACGGACATTCACCGTAGCTGGAGACAGTAGAGCTGCGCGAACAGGGTGAAGTCAGGTGTATTGGCGTATACTTATATGAAATAGAATGCAAGAGCTGTGCGGGAAGTGTTTATATATATTTATACATATACAATACATATACTTGTAGATCTATACGATATATTACTACGTAGCGTGCGAACATTCTCCGTGTGGGTGTCTTCGGGAACTTATTGTCAGTATCGCGAGCCAAGGGTACGTAATGAATGCGTATAATTTTTCGAGCCGTACATAACCTGCGCATACTATAGCCTAGACGCAATAATACACAAAAAACAAAAATAAATAAATAAGATAAACGCTTTTAATTTTTCTTCTGTTCGGAGCAGAATAGACAGAAAAAGAAAAAGTGAGAACGCGATTTATTTGAGTTTCAGAAACGTCTCGTTTTTTACGGGTTCCGAATATAGAGAAAAAACGGAAACTTAAAGAATTCGAAACTATTATGAATTTTCTTTTCTTTTTTTTTTTTTTTTTTTTTTTAACCCGAAATCACCAGTTTGTACTCAACGAATTTGCGTTTATGGTAGAGATCGTATAATATGGTCGCGAATACATATCTCAGCGCGCATATAGTCATGTCGTGAGAATGTATCAAATTTCCAAGTTTGGGAAGACATTCTTTCGGCGCAATTTGTGTCAGGGTTTTCCATCGCTCGATTCTTATATAGATTATACTACGGTCGTATACCTATATATTGCATTATGCCTTTACCATTTTTTAAACACTATAAAATTCCCCGTTGTACGTTGAAATTGTAACGGGATGTATGTGAATCGCTAAAAAAAAAATATAGATAATTACTAATTTTGAAGAACAAATTCTTGGCAAACAAAAATAAATGAATAAAAGTAAAAGAAAAGAACGAACAGACTTCTATAATGGGCTTTGTGTTTTGGTATTTGAGTAAAATTGGCGTCGGGAATCCCACGGGCCCCCACGTCTGGTTGCAGGGAATTGAGCATCTGCCGGCCATCTGTGTTTAGAAAAATCAGGTACATTCCAGAGGGACTAAACCGCGAGCCCGAATGTTTACAGTTTCCACACATTCTTTGTCCATTGCCCTGGGTTATTCTTCGTAAAATAGTTAATAGTATATGTAGGTATACATATATATCGTTGAATGCCTGAACTGTAAGGTATGTTAAAGCTTGATACGATCTACGTTGTTCTACTATACACGCGTATATGTATAGCAAGCTCTATATAACGACTTATTGTACAAAGTTGATGCAGCAGGAAATCATATCTAAAATATTTCAGTTTAGGTACATATTTATTATCTGATCACGGTACGAGCTTGCTACGGCGATAAAACGAAAGTGAAGTAATTCCGTGTTCCTAAAGTAATGTACACAGTGGTATGCAAGAAAAAATAAAATAAAATGAAAAAATATTCAAGTAAATTTTCGAATAACTCGACTATGTACGTAACTCTATAGCCCCTTGTTTAGAACTGATTGAACGTTATCTAAAATTCTCGGATTTCACTATGTAAGTATGTACATACTATATATGTCCACAAGTATATTATGTAGGCACTCATACTTCTGGACCAATTTACTGACATCAAATAATCTCATCTCGTCGAGCTCAGCCCCCCCCCCCCCCCCCCCCTCCCCTCACCCTACCCTACCCTGGCTTACCACTGGTAGAGGCGTCATTCTTCGAGAATATATTAAACGTTGGGTTATTTTTAGAACCAGCGGCACCCACACGGGTGTTTGGCCCCATGGGCTCCGGCATTTCGGTATCGTTCGTACACCATAAGGAGGGAATACACGTATAGTGTAAGGTAGAGGCACGCTGGTATGTATCCGAACGGTCGCGGCACCATCTGGCGGTTAAATCTATTATTAGAATTCTTCTTAGCAATCGCATCATGCCGCGAGGACTTTTCGAGGGAAGTAGGAAGGGGGAGGGAGGAGTACAGGAGGAGGGAGAAAGAAGGAGATGGATGGATGGATGGAATGCGTCTTTCCCCCTAAACCCAGCATTCCAAACCTGCCGTTGGTGATCGGCAGGACATCAACTGTCTCCAACCTGAACCCCGCCGAATTGTATTATAAAGAGAGAAAGGGGAAAAATAAAATAAAAATACTTAAAAAAAAGAATCTGTTTTTTTTTTTTTTGTATTTTGTTTATTATTGTTGTTCTTTTTTCCTTTCCTATTTTCATCAAAATTTATTTTCTGTTTCGGATATCTTGATTATAAGACGAAAAGAAAGAGACACCATTGTGTAACAGATTACATTATAGCCAAGGTATACAAAAGTCTTCAGATTTCGGTGGTTTGATTTTTAATTTGTAAGGTATATACATATGTATATACGAATATAAATGAATATAAACGAATATAAATGAGGAAAATTTGGTAAGAGTAAGAAGATGAACTTGAAAGTTTAGCTTATTAATGAATTAGCTCGTGTTTTCGCGTTGAAACGAACATAAACTTTAACGACTACTCGACTTAACGTGTAATGGTCAATTTTAGTATAATTTTGAACGTAGTCAATTAAAGTTAGCGTCGACACAGCCGAAATAATTGAAACGAGTAGAAGTAAAAATAAAAAGAAAAAGAAAACAAAAAAAATACCTCGCGGAGGAAGATGAGGAGAGAAGCTAAAATACGTTGATAAAAGTTAAGTGCAAAATTTATTTAAATTGATATATAGGTATATGTATGTACATTAGGGTAATTCTTATTTTGGGTGTTTTTGAAATGTGATACAGTCGCCCCCAAGAATCCATCCCAATATATTAAAAAAAATGCCTGTAAAGTTTGAGCCCTTAATATTAATATTGACACGTGCCTCAAAGCGACCAAAGTTTTAAACGTAAAATACATGTATTTTTGTGCATCGATTGTTTGAAAATTGTTATCTCATGAGATAATTGATCAAAAATTGTGAAACTTGGCTTAGTTGTTGCCAATAACAAGAGGTATAGAAACGTATTTTTATTATATTTTTTTTTCGAAAATAAACTTCCGACTCGTCGCGAAAAAAAGAAAAAAAAATTCATGTTTATAGTTCGGAAATTTATTTTCGACAAAAATATAATAAAAATACCCTTTTGTATTTCTTGTTGTTGGCAATAATTGAGCAATAATTTCACAATTTTTTAGCAATTATCTTGTGAGATAACAATTTTCATACAATCGAGGCACACAACTACGTGTATTTTGCATCTAAAACTTTTTGCGCTTGGAGGCACGTGTTAATATTGATATTAAGGGCTCAAACTTTACAGGCATTTTTTTGAATATATTTGGAAGGATTCTTGGGGGCGTCTGTATTAAATTTCGAAAATACCTAAAATAAGAATCACCCTGATGTACATATGTATAATACATATATACATGTTTTTTTTTTGTATAAGGCAATGTGAGAATCGTTTGTTCTCCATATCAATGTGGATATATATATATATATATATATATATATATATATATATATATATTTGTATGTTATATTTAATATGCGTAAATGCGTTTATGAAAAGTAGAGAGAAATGTCCGCATAGAGATCGTAAATTATGATTGTTTTTTTTCATTTTTATTTTCTTCTTTTCTTCTTTACTTGATGACGACGCCTGCCACTGACAGCTAACAAATTGGGCCACAAAAGACATTCACGCGGGGTGCCAAGAGAGCGAAGAAAAGAGAGAAGAGACGCAAGAATCCGTTTAGACCCGTCCCTCTAAGCCTTCCCAACTATTTTCGCCAACCGTTGCTTTAGTAAATACTGTAACCTTAGGTATATGTGTATATAACATGTATATATATATATATATATATATATATATATATATATATATATACATATATATATACATATATATATACATATATATATATATATATATATATATATATATATATATATATATATATATATATATATATATATATATATATATATATATATATATATATATATATATATATATATATATATATATATATATATATATATATATATATATATATATATATATATATATATATATATATATATATATATATATATATATATATATATATATATATATATATACATATATATATATACATATATATATATATGGGGCATTCCACGTCAACTCGACCTGGTTTTTACCCTTGACCTCTCGGATTGGGCCCGCGATTTTTTGTATGATTGTTCTCACTTTGAAAGGCGCTCAGTTTTTATTTTAGATTTTTCCAAATCGATTTGAATTTTCTACAATTGTTGAAAACGATCATATTGATCGACACAATTTAAAAATCTGAAAAAATTTTGAAAAATCGTGTGTCAGATATCAAAATTTTTAAGCTTAGAGCCGGAGTGGGGAGATTTTTCCTTCTTACTGTTTTCAAGCTTTTTCCGAAAAAAAACGATAAAAAAATTAGAAGTGGGAGTTATTTTACTATGGATGGTCGCTGAAACATTTTCATATGTTACACCGGATTTTTGAAAAAATTTTCAAATTTTTCGCAAGAGATTTTTTCGAAAAAGAAAAAAAAAAAAGATTTGGCGAAACATCTGAAAAAATGTTCAAAAATCCGGTGTAACATATGAAAATGTTTCAGCGACCATCCATAGTGAAATAACTCCCGCTTCAAATTTTTTTATCGTTTTTTTTTCGGAAAAAGCTTGAAAACAGTAAGAAGGAAAAATCTCCCCACTCCGGCTCTAAGCTTAAAAATTTTGATATCTGACACACGATTTTTCAAAATTTTTTCAGATTTTTAAATTGTGTCGATCAATATGATCGTTGTCAACAATTGTAGAAAATTCAAATCGATTTGGAAAAATCTGAAATAAAAACTGAGCGCCTTTCAAAGTGAGAACAATCATACAAAAAGTCGCGGGCCCAATCCGAGAGGTCAAGGGTAAAAACCAGGTCGAGTTGACGTGGAATGCCCCATATATATATATATATATATATATATGTACGGTATAGATGCAACGGTCGTCGGTAGTTCCGAGAACTGAGGTCAAATTTCCGTGAATGCAAATGCCAAACGTGCGGCATGAGGGATAATAACGAACGCGTGCTTCGGAGGTAGGTAGGCTTATGCATGCTTATACCTAACCTAACATGCATACGTACATACATGGCAGGTATGTGACGTGACGTAAGAACGATCTTGTATACGTTAAAGTATAATAATATAAAATTAACCTGCACGCTCTGGAACTCGAGTTCTAAAAACGTGAGGATCACTTTCAAAAGAACTGAACAGTAATAAGTTTCGAAGAGGTTTTCAGAAAAAAATAATATAAAATAAACTGTAAATTACTGATAAACCGGTTTTAATTTGTATAGAATAAGCATCTTGAGTCTATACCGGCATTATACTTGATGCTGCACGTATGTAAACGCTGCAGAAGAGCGCGGCTTTTCAAAACTCATTTGTCATATTTGTTTCACCACCATAGTTGTATATTGTATAATGTTTGGTTAGCGTGTAACTAACAAGGACACGGTGGGTGGAGAGAGAATGCGGCGAAAGATTTCTCCCGTGTACAAATATGCTGAAATAATATTGAGACGATGATGATCGAATGTCATTCGTGTCAATCCACTCCAGGAAATTTAACTATTCGTGATTTTTGCTACGCTTTGTACGCTAATAATCTTCGAATAATTATCAACCTTCTGCGACAATCTACGAGTTGTTTAAAATCATCGATTCGTGAATATCTTCAAGTATGTGTTACTCCCTATTAATAACGGCCTCACAAATTTTGTAGTGAATTTTGATTAAATATCGTAAAGTAAAAACCACGTGGCCTTGAACGTATTAAAGTAAAGAAAAATATCCATCCATGGAATAAAAGAATTTTAGAAATTAATATCGGTCATAGAGCATTTTTTTACGCTCGCCGATTTCCAACTACGTAAGTAAATGTTAAAAGTTTAAACGTTGCCGATTTCGTAATCGGTAAAAAAAAAAAAAAAAAATTACCAGAAGTTTTAAAGACCGTCGAATTTCTCATCCGGCTAAAACTTGGTCGAGTTTCTCATCTCGTCTCACGAACTGAATCTCTTAAAACTAGTTTTCGAAACTCTTTCTTTAAACGTAAATTAAAATAATAACTTAGAATCACAACGACATGTATCGCTAACATCGTACTAAATTGGGGTTGAAAATACGCGTGACAAAAAAAAAAAAAACACGTCATCTGTTTCACACATCTTAAAAAATTTGATTGTCGGTTTAAGGAAGAAGTGCGGCCCTGTTGGATGGAATGCGGGCGCGGCGCGCGTGTGTGAGCGAGCCCGAGGTAACGTACGCACCAATACGGTTTAAGGCGCACGCCTCACACTAACATCTCAGCATCACCGACTTTGCAGAGAGTAGCAAGCAGCAGCAGCAGTGGCAGTAGTAGAGGCAGCAGTAGGTATGAGCCGAGAGCGAGTAACACACGCGGAGGTGAGTTAGTTAGGTAGTTAGATACCTCTACCTCTACCTCTACCTCAACGGTGTACAAAAAACCATAGTATACAAACGTACCTGTCTCTTGGGTCAATCCAAGTAGTCTTTCTGGTATTATGATCGATGAAATAGACTTTCCCATCAAAGTCTCTGGCGACATCCCAGCCGTCCGGAAGCGGTATCTCCCCATTTCTTCTCCTTGGCATATTTCACTTAGCTCTAAATCCATCCAAAGGTATCACCAACTGGTATCACACACACGTAAAACACTAGCTACTCGAGCGCCGCCATCTTGAATACCTCATTATCATGAGCGGGAGTGACGTCACGCTGCCCCGACGACCAATCCCGGGACTTCAGATGCTTTGCGAACGGAATGCGAGTATTGACATAGTCGTGAAACACGACCGCCTAGCTTTGACTTATATTTATTTATTTATTTATAGTATATTTATTTCCTTCTCTATTTAGTCATCTCAACAGTTGTTATTCGTGATTCGTTAATAAAGTTATACCGCGTTCAATTCAGTTTTCACGAATATCATTATAATTATTATTATATGTATATACCGGTCTGAGGCACTTCACACTATTAAACACTTTGGACACTGTCACTTTTTCAAAAAAAAAACACCCAACACTCCACACTGTTTTTTATACATTCGTATTCACTTCGTAGCCGCATCTGCCTTCTCTCTCCCCCCCCCCCCCCCCAACGTCGCGTATCGTTGAATCTTTAATATCTTCTGATCCTACCTCGAAGATTTTTGGTACATTTACGAGATCAAGGATAAATTTTTTTGACTTCACTTGCTTTTTAGAATGATCTCTGATTCCGTCCCTCCCGCCATGACGTTCTTATTTGGACCAGAGTTATGAAATATATAGTATAACTATGTACATATAGATATATATCACACTGACTTGAGCAAGCTCCTAACTTAAGATATGTCGAGAGATAGAAAAAAAAACCGGCCTTAAGCAAGGTGGTAACCGTCTTGCGTATCTAGCTCTTGCTGCCTAGGAGCATGTTGAGAGTTTGAGACATGCCTGGAGCTGAACGCTCATGCGGTCCGCGATTCGGAATCTATCCCCCCACCATGATCAAAGCACAATGCGCTCTCATGTCTCTGACCGCTGCGCACGAATCTCAGCGGAGAAAGCCGAACGCGCGTTGCCCTTTGGGGAGAGACTCAGATATTTTAAGCTACGTTTTGTACGGCGCCACCGTACGATAAAGAGATGGCAGGTGCAACTATCGCATGGCGCGCTAACGTTACAATACCTCGTGTTTCGATTACACGAGCGCACTCTAAAGAATGATTCTCGAAACTCACATGGAATGCACACGTTTTATTTTCATCCTTTTCTGTTTCAGGATCGGCTGCCCCTCTTTCACGCAGGGACGTGTTGACAAACGGTCACCTATCGCTATAATATAAGGTTTTTTTTTTAATATTTGCATAATTGTTTTATTTCTTTATTTTTTATTTGTGAAATTCAACATTATTGAAAAAAACTTTAAGTCATACAACAAATCGGCATCGAAATAATTTTTTTTCCCATCAAAAAGCCACATTTAACATTTTTTTTATCGAATTGTCCCATTTCTCAATCTCTCCATTTATTTTTTTCTTTTCTTTTTTTACCAAAGTCTGGACCACCTGTTGATATTTTAGATATGGTTCAGGACGGAAAACTACAACACTGAATGAATCAATCCCATCGCAAATGATATTACATGTTTTTATGGTGAATAAATAAATATTTCGATGAAAAATACTAATCGTGGGTTAAAAATGTGTCCAAATACAAAAGCACCAAAGTATCTACTACGCAGATTTTAGATACAAATACTTGGATCGCACCTGCTGGATATCTTTTGAATACATTTGTGCCCTAATCGGGTTATTTTTATCGAAATATATTATGATTAGTTGAACCGTAAGCCAAAAATACAGCACGAAAGTTCAGTTTATCCAGAGGTCCGATTGTATCTAACACTTTTTCAATATTGCGGGAAGTTAATATTACCCAGAGTTGAAAAAAGGGCAAGATGTTAAACGTGATACGTCCCTGAATGGATCTCTATTTCTCTCCCACAGACATTTCACGACGGCGCATGCTTAAGAACCTCGATGACTTCTCGACCACGTGACCTGTAGTCTGTTGGCATATGTGTACAGCCACAGTGAATTCCTACAGTAGAAAATGTGTGTAAATATCACGATATCAGTGAATAATATGTTGTAACGTTTTATCGCGGATTAAAAACTGAGCTAGTGAATTTTTTTTAGAGGGTATAAAGAGGCGGGAATAATTAAATTCGAGAGCGAATGTAACGATAGATCAGATTTTTCGGTTACTCAATAAGAAAAACAAATATTAACCTAACAATAGTAAAATGGCAACGTCAGAAAGTGACGATTTCGAAAGTGCGGACGAGGAATTAGACAACCGTTCGGCACCAACTAAACGAATTACGTCCCAGAGGCGCCGGACCGTTGTCGACTCGGAATCTGATGACGACACGGAATTTACGTCAACCCCGATTCAGTCAACGTATAGAAACCAACGGACTCCCAACATGGACAGAAGACGCAATTCCCCGTCGCCAACTTATCCGGAAAATAATCCAATTCGAAATTCATCGGTTGAAAAAAATGACGAAACTCTCGAACCAAACGATTCCAAGGACTCTAAATCCGTTGTTAATAAATCTCTGCAAATATCAGAGGCCGAAGAACCGACGGCAATAGTAACGCAGTTGTCACAAGATTCAGTAGCATCAGATGCCAACGTCCCTGTCTTCCTTAAGGATACTAAAGATTCAAAAGTTTCCTTACCTCCAAGTGAAACTCAAACTATTTCTGAGGCATCGATGACTGGGATTAGTAACACAGAAGTAGAAAAATCAATTACCGAGCCTGTAAATAAGTCTAAAAAAGAAAGACCGCAAAGGCAACAAAAACAACGTGAACCCAGGCCTCTTGGCGGTAAGAAATTGGGCTCTAAGATATCTTCAGATTCTGTCAAATCCGAACCTGTTGTTACCACAGGACCAGAAGTATTGTCGAAGAAGGAAATAACGGATAATAAGAAGCCTCCGTTGATTGAGCAGTGCTGGGAAGATTTGGATGACATATTATCAAAGCCTGTGTGTAAAAACGAGTCTGAATGGGATACGGCATGGGATAATCCGCTTAAACCAAAAGAGGTTGAAGAATGTTGGGAAGGAATAGATGAGGATATTGAAATCCCCGAGGAGCTAAAGTCTGACAAAAAGTTTAAGGAACTATTCAAGTCAGATGGCTGGGGGGATGTGGACGAGGATGTAAAAGTCAGCGAGGTAATTAGAGAGGAAAAGATCCTCCCAGTCTTGGACAAGCTTTCTTCACTCAGTGGAGAACAAGAAAAAACTGAGGGATGGGGCTGGGGAGGATGGGGAGTTAGTTCTCTGATTAATTCCGCCTCTGCCGGGGTCACCACTCTGACAAATCATGTCAGTCATGGCTTGACAATGCTTGAGGAAACTATGGGTGTTCCAGACCCCGAAGAATTGGCTCAAACTGAAAAAACAGAGGCTGATGGTAAGATATTGATACGTTTAGTTGAAAACAAGGAATCAATGGCGAAACTTGACGCATTTGAACTAGACCGTTTTTTTTTTTTTTTTTTTCAAATTAAAATGATTCATCATGAAAGGACAAGAAACTTATATCAAACATTAAAATGGGTATTGAGATACGTG
Organism: Macrophya alboannulata; assembly: GCA_949628255.1. Taxonomy (NCBI): domain Eukaryota; kingdom Metazoa; phylum Arthropoda; class Insecta; order Hymenoptera; family Tenthredinidae; genus Macrophya; species Macrophya alboannulata. Next base: position 40,335,453 of record OX451206.1, on the reverse strand, counting down.
ATAAGGCATAGAATTGTGAAAATCAAAGTTTGGAGATCCTCGGAGTAGGTGATTCCTGGACCGGACTGAACCTTCTGATAGTACAGCTAAAAATGAAGCCAAGCTTAAAAGGGCAGGGTGAATATGTTTACCAGACTGCAGCTAACCTTGGGGTTTGAAACGCACCATTTATTCCCATAATTTAAAACACTGTGTAGGACAAAGTAATTGGCAAATTGGTACGTGACTCATTTAATTGCAACGTCCGTGTAGGTTACACTGAAGCTAGAAGTGTGATTCATATGTAAAGCATGCTCTTTAAATTGGTAAAAAGCATTAATTTGTTCGGTATAGTTGGAATTGTGCACTACATTTGCTTAGAGACAAGATAATTTTTATTTCAGTTTTTACCAGGCGTGGAAAACGGACACCAAAAATGAATAAAATGATTAAAAGTTTTTGCTAAACCTTCCTCCTTTTCCTTTCTTTGTGTTCCTTGAGTCAGATTGTTTTGATGTTACCAATAAGAGGATTGTTTAAGTATCCGTGTAATTGTTTCAGAAAGAAGTCTACCGGATAAAGAGCTGCCCGATGCTCAATCACAAACTTCATTTGGTTTTGGTAATTTGATGTCGGGTGTATCTTCTATTACGAAACTTGTTGAATCGACAAGCAATAAAGTAATTTCCGGTGGTTTGGATACCTTGGAAACAATTGGGAAGAAGACTATGGAAGTTTTACAGGATGGAGATCCAGGGTTGAAGAAAAAACGAGCATTTTTTACGCATGAAAAAGACAAGCCAATCCTGTCGCAAATGCTTAGAGAAGCAAAGGAAAAAGCTGAAACGGAGGAAAAGACTTTAGAGGAAAAAGAATTGTCAAGAAAAGTCCATTTCGAAAGTCTTTTTGATGATTATCAGGGCTTGGTACATTTGGAGGCACTAGAAATGTTGTCAAAACAATGCGATATGAAAATACAACAACACTTGATCAATTTAAACGCCGATGAACTATGCTCTGTCCAAGAAACTTTGGAAGAGGTGAAGGAACTTTGTGATTTGGGAGATGATGAAGATGACGAAGATATACGCGAAACTAATCTCCAAGAGAGATTAAAGGGAGCTTGCAAAGATCTTGGAGTAGCTATGACCTACGATAAACTTCTGGAGGTCATTACTGCAAATTAAAACAGATTCTTTTATACCCTGAATTTATTTTCTCTCAAATATCGAGATAATATCACGGTCAATATCGTCATTGATAAATATTCATTGATAAATATTCATTGTAAATATTCATTGTGTTATAGTTGTTGAAAATTTATTCCTTTCAGACTTGGGAACAAACAAGATCGTACCTCTCAACTGCGACTACTACAGAACCGCTACCAACCGACAGAGAGGTGTTTCAACGTGCGATATCTACTTTAGCACAATTCACAGCATTTTCTGTAGAAAGATTTCATAAAACAGCGGAGTTACTTCTTGTCAAGGAAAGACGTAGCACTGTAAATGAAGCCGATGCTTTGGTTCAACTCACGAACATTTTGTCCGGTGAAGTTGGAGTCATGGCTAATTTATTTGCAGATAAACTGAACGAGCGAGTTAAACAGTCGGAAGAACCAGAATCTTTGAATGCTAATATTACTACGATTTTCTTAGAGGTATGACCCATTATGTAGCCGAAATTTTTTCTTTTTTTTTTTTCAATTACAATGTGTTACGCTTGTAATGGACATATTCAGGAATGTATTTGTTCTCTATTTTTAGGCAGCAAATGCAAGCTCATACATCCAAGATGCCTTCAAACTATTAATACCAGTTCTGCAAGTTGGAGCTACATAGTGTCACCGATTTTTTGTATATGTTTTATACAGTGTATATGAAATTGAATTACTAAAATATTAAATAAAGATAGATAATCGAGCCATATTATTGAAATACGTTATCTTTTCATCATAATCATATTTAGTATTAAAATATTATGTGAAATCACTAATGCGTTACTAATTTGAAACACTCGTTTACCATTCGGAATATTATAAAATCTATTTTCCAAATAGCTATTCATCAGATTAAAATTCATTTTCAGTCGTTTATGACCAATCGTTATCGGCAAATTTTTTATTTCTCTATTATTTCAAATTTTTTTTTCAACTATGTTCTGATGGTCTTTTTAATTTTTGCACATAGGATGAATCGATCTTGAAAAAAGTTTTTATTTTTATTTTTTTTCTCTATTCTGTGTTGATAACATGGAAGTCTTGATCTTATCTCCTTCAAACTATTTTGTAAACTAACATCATAGGTAATACACGATTGATATAAAAATAAGGTGTGTGCTTAAATATGCCTTTAATCTTCTTCATGAATATCAATAATCTAATGTTATGTTACTGAAAACTTTTATTACAATATTAAATAACTGACATAATAATATAGAAGTATATGTAGTGAGTTAGTATTAAATGATCTGTTGCCTTTTCAACTAGTTTTATTCCTGAAGATTTCATACTTTTTGTATACGGCTACAGAAATATATTAGTGGTTTTCAATTAATAAATTTAAAGTAATTACGAAAAGACATTTCTCATTTATTATAACAATCTCCCAAAATCGTAATTTACAATTTAGTGTTACAGATTTTCTTTGTACAGTATCTAAAAATTATACAATAAGCAATGTAAACTAGAAGAAAAAAAAAATGTAAATTTACTTTTATAGGAAGATACTTAAAAATCGTTGAGATTATTTGTTTTCTCTGTTTGAACTCGAACTCATCGATACAGGGTAAAGCAGAATACAGCCCACAATATTTTACTATACAAAATTCAAGAATTTATACATACATACATACCACGGTTTTTACTCTCAATAATTAACTTGTTCTATCAACAAAAAAAAAAAACTTAACTACGAAAGACTTTACATTTTGAATAAGTCAATCCATGTGTATCTGTTTTTAGGTCAATTTACGACGTGTTCAGAAATCAATAAATTTTTTTCAATGACCCACATTCAATAGTTGCAGTAAGGTGAAATAAGATGCCTGTTAAAATACGAGCCTTTGATTTTATTATTTAGAGGTCGTACTCTTCCATTTAAAATACATGGGAAATTTGCTAGTGGCACTTTTATATATTTATATCTCGAGAACTAATCTAGTTAGCAAGATTCTGCATAGGTACTTTTGTTCAAAATTGAATGCTCTACAAAAAAGGTTTCTCGGTATTTTTCGATAAATTCAACTGTTCCCAAGTTATTATGTGTTATTGTATGATTATTAGCCATGGCTAACTTGGAAACAGTTGGATTCATCGAAAAAGACCTAAGAGACCTTTTTTCTAAAGTGTTCAATTCTGAACAAAAGTAGCTACGCAGAATCTTTCTAACTAGATAAGTTTTTGAGCTATAAAAATCGATTAGTGCCACCAGAACATTTCCCATGTATTTTAAATGGAAATAAAAAATAGCGATGAACGACCCCTGAGAATGAATATTAAGGGCTCATATTTTAACAGGAATCTTGTTTCACCTTACTGCAATAATTAAATGTGTCATTGAAAAAAAAAATAAAAAAAAAATCGATTAATTTTTTGAATCAGCGTAAAGCTGTCATATCTTCTATCACGCGTATTTCTGTAGAAACTTGAACTTGTGAAGATAAATACTTACTATATTATCGAGAGACATAAGGCGTAATAGTACAGGGGTTTATTGCGTAATGAGATTTGAATTCAGGGTGTCCACCAGCCAACCGATTTATCATTTTAGGACATCAGAATTGGATGTTCATTTCCACATTTTTTTTTTAAATAAAATTTCAACGATGGATCAATTTTTTTCTATTATGAAAGTAGAAAACTTTTCCAGAACATTACCAGATTTTCAGGATAATTAAGAGAAAGCTATGATTTTTTTTCAGGATTTTCAAATCCTAATTATGATTCTAGAACATTTCTACGATTTCAAGGATTTCCACTACTGTTAGACACCCGGAAATTATTAAATGACTGTCGAACAGTCGAATTTTAAAATATTATAAACAGTGTTAATGTTTTCTTCTTATTACAAGAAATAATTGAATTATTTTGTGGATCAAGTTCATATTTTGATCGACAATTCGCAAATTAACAATTATTTCAATTTCTTCTGAATATGGCCATCGAGGAATTGTATAAATAACAAAAGAAAAAAAAAAAACGAAACAAAAAAAAAAAGTTATTCCAACTTCCTGCGAATATTTCTAATCATAAGATTCATCGTAAAATATTACATAATATTTGTTCCACCGACCATTGTAATTCTAACATTTAATGACGTTAGAAAAATATCTGAACAAAAATATTGAGTATAATATTATCTCACCGCACGATTATTTAGTGATAAAATTAATACCTGCATATATGTATATTTGGATTTAATACTTTTAGTGTTTACCTCTCTTATTACCGGTCGGTGGTTTTTGAAGCTGAAAACCTGAGTTTGAATCGGTTGCTGATAAAGACGTTGCTAGGTTTGACGGTGCGTTAAAATTTAATCCCGTTATCGGTGGCTTAGTAGATGCATCAACTGAAATACTACTGGCCGATTGTATTGGCGTTGCATTTCCCCAAGCTGTAACAATTTCATTATGGTATTTCACATCTAATATGTAAAAATTAATTTTTTTTTCAGGCACTTTGAAGACAGCGGAATACCTTTTACACTTCAAAAATGTGATTACACCTTTCTCTTTTTTGGAGACAGACTTTTAAAGTTTAAAAGATACTTCCTCAATACAATATCGGAAGAAATTTCATATATGAATGAAAAAAAAAAAAAAACAACAACAAACAGAAAACAAAAAAATCTACAGCTTTGCCTAATTCTAAACTTTAATCTGTAACATGCAGAATTTTGAGGCATAAGTCTCTTTCATTCAACCCATAGCAGTTTTAATTTTACTTTTTAGGTGTTGGAGAAAAAACAGTAGAGAATTCAAACTACGTCTACCACATTTTGTTACGATGATTGAAATGAAGTTTGTGTACACAAAGTACAATAAAAAATAAAAATAATGATAATTACTACACTTCAATGAAGTTTACATCGGAGAGAATTTTCGAAAACGGCAAAGTTAGCGATTGGCGAAAAAAATTTGCATAAGCATTAATGTGATTGAAGCTTATTTCACAATTTTTTTGTACATCATACTGATTTAGATCTTGATGTAGCATCGAATATTTTGCACTATAAGTATTGTGAGCACATAACACGAATAATACAGTACAAAGTAATACAGTATAAAAAAAGATGCAAAGTGCATAAAGAAAGCAGGCATGGATTTTCTTCAATTCAAAGCGAGAAGAATTATGTAGTTGGAAGAAAAAAAATTTGTATTCAGAAGATTTTAGTAGATCGCAAAATAATAGAATATATTCAAATGTTAGTAAGAAAAGTAAAATAAATAAATAAAAAATACTGATAAAATTGTTGATGATGCTTTGAAAATCCCCGTATGATACCGACCACAAAACATGAATATTAATAGGTAATCAAAGTAAAAAAAAAATGCTATACCTCAAATACTACTAAACAGCCACTAATTTTCCCCTGTAAAGGCAAAATAAAAACGAATCAAATAAACAATATTCTTAAGGCGAAGTGTAACGTTTGAATACATCGAAAACGGGAATGGTAAATTCTCCGAAAGTACTGGATGAATCGCAATGAAATTTTGGGGGATTACGCATTGTTCTAGTCGAAAGGGCCTGATTATTTTACTTTTTCGAAATTGTGAAAATTTTTGTTTTATTTTTCTATTTTTTGTAAATTTTCGAAAAAGTAAAATAATCAGGCCCTTTCTACTAGAATAATGCGTAATCCCCCAAAATTTCATTGCGATTTATCCAGTAGTTTCGGAGAATTCACCATTCCCGTTTTCGAGGCCTTGAAACGTTACACTTCGCCTTAACTGTACTATGCGATGCAACATTATCAATCAAGGATATAGGAAATTTACTGATAGCTATAATATACATATGTATAATGAAGATAAACTGATTAGAAAGAAATAGGCGATATTAGTGAAGCTACAGAGCAAACGGATGTAGCAAAGCTGCATAATCATTTGGATTTTTGGAAATTCAATATTTATGAGCACATTTTACTTGGAAACAGTGAATAAGTGAAAAACATTCCAAGTTTTATTTAACTTTGAACCCAAACAATACTTTTAAGGCGTAATGACGAATGGTGTGTTGCAGAGTATAAGGTGTTGAAAATGAATATGTGTGTACATTAGGGTGGACCAAATAAACCGACTATGTTCCTAAAAACCTTTTTTTTATAAACAAATAACGACCTTCAAGAAAATTAAGCTCTTAATATTAATATCTAGAAGTCGCTCCTTGCTATTTTTTATTTATTTCCCATTTAAAATAGATGGGAATGTTCTGGTGGTATTTTTCGATTTTTATATATCAAGAACGATTCTGAATAGCTACTTTTGTTCAAAACTGAAGGTTATAAAAAAAGGTCTCTTGGCCTTCTAGGAAACTTGACTAAAAAAAAAAAAACGGTAGACAACAATAAATTAACAGTAATCTCGGATTCAATAGGGATAAAATATCCAATAAATTTAAAGATATAGCTCAAATTTAGACAAAAATGTCTCAAATGGTTTAGAGAAGACAGAATTGGAAAGAATATCTTGGTATTTTTCCCAATGAAATTAAAAACTATGAAATAAAGAGTAAAACAAAAACGCAAAATTGATACAGATTGTTAGCTTCAACCACGAATAACTTGGAAACACTTAGATTCACAAAAAAAGATCAGAACATTTCCCATCTATTTTAAATGGAAATTAAAAAATAGCGATGAGCGAAATATTAATATTAAGAGCTGAGTTTTTTTTTGAGGCTCTATATTTAATCATAAAAAAACAAGCTTCTCAGAGTAATTTTTGAAAAATAAACAAAGATAATCGGTTTATTAGGCCCACCCTAATTTACATACATAAACTAGTCAAAACTATGTTCAACAAAGTTTTAATATTTTATAATTCTCTGGTACAATGGTGATACGAAAAAAAAGAAAAAAATATGTATATTCAGTTTATAAGTGTATCTTAATTTCAATGATTGATTAAGTTTAGTTTACTATTCCGGCAATTTACTACATCCATCAATTCTCCGTTAACTTTTGATAATGTTATTGATTTCTACCTCGCACTAGATCCCTGCAAGACCTGAATATAGGATACGTTTTATCGGACATTTTTAACAACAGGCTAAATTTGAAAAATATAAAAATAGATAGTATAGGAAAGAATACAGAGTTTTATAAGAACGTGAAATGATACGGGATTTCTCTAAAGGTTCATCTTACCACTATTTACCTAGAGGGTTCGGAGTCCCATAGTTTGGTGGTCTGCTAGTGTTCAGATTAGTCGAAGACAAGAAACTCTTGTTTCCTAAAACAAATAATAAAAAAAAAAAAAAAAAAAAACACATCAAATTTATAATTATTCAAAGGTCAACAAGTAAATATATTTATATATAATATATAAATTATTCATAAGTTATCCGTGATTGATTGAAAAGCAAGCTCTTATCCAACCCAATAGAAATCACCAACCTACCTGGACCAAACGGAGTAGGACCACTGTTGATTTTCCCAGAACCAATTCTGCTTATTTTTCCATTCAGCTTACTGTCCTCAAACACATTGGAACTGTCTTTCAAAACGTATTTTCTCAGATTAAGATACTGTTCCTTTTGTAGTTGGACCTTAGAATGTACTCCCTGTAACCTGCCAGCTACAGCTATCAAAGATTCGTGGAGTTTACTCATGGCCATAGTTAATTCTAGACAAAAATAACACCGAGTATTTAATAATTGAACTAATAATTTCACTCGAAAGTAAATTGTTCAGCAAAATGCATATAATTATACAATAATTAACGTTAATCACGTTTCCAGTGATCGTAAGACAGTAACTTTATAAATCTAATCTCACCCTGAGGAGTCAATGTCCTTGGTGTGACCATGGTGTGTATATGTTTTTCCGTTGATTCTATCTGAGATCTGAACAACAATAAATCTTGTTCAAAACTCTCGGCAAGTTCCATGAAGAACAATAACGGTGCATTATTCTCGTATTGAAGTCCTGCCGGTGTGTCGTGTGTCCGTTGAGCAATTTCTGCATTTTTTAACGCCTTGGCTGTGTCTTGTTTAAGCTTATCTGCCAAAGAACGATCGCGTTGAACCGACCCAGCAAGAGTAGTTAATAATTCCATTAACGATGCAGTGTCTTCAGCACAGCGATTCAAAGGTCTAACAGAACCCCGAGCTATGTCCGAGGTGAATGACTTCTGTGTCTTAACAAATGTCCTGGTAAAAATTTAGTTTTTAGTCTTTATCAATTTCGTCAAAAAAGAAATTGTCTTTAGAACATCATTACGGCAAAGCTGAGGCTGCTTTTACGTTAACTTACTTAAAGTTATCTATAGTTTGTGTAAGTTCGTTTGGTATTAGGTTTTCCTTGGCTGCGGTTGGGCTGTTACTTCCCTGGTTCAAACCCGGTTTGTTTGCTGAAACGTCGACGCCCCCAAGTCCCAGAACATTAACGGTTGTTGTTGGGGCAGCTGAACTCACAGGTTTAGCACCAAACAACCCGCCCGTCGGTGCTGTGCCAAAAAGCGATGCTAAAAATGGAGAAATCATTTTATTTATATTGCAGGATGTTTTTTGAACTATTGAAACTAGTTTCATCCCTCGATTATTATCCTGATGAGAATCTATGAAACGGTATAAATATTGAGCTGAAAAATACTAACGAGTCGTAGTTGTAGTCCCTCCAAAATTGAGACTACCTGTTGGCTGAGTGCTTATAGAAGTCCCAAAATTCAGAGCCCCTGAAGCAGCTGGAGTACCAAAATTGATTGCACCGGTCGGAGCTGCTGAGACAATTGGAGATGCAAATAGACCCGAAGATACGCTTGTTATGGCTGTACCTCCGGAGCCAAAAAGTCCAGACGATTGAGACGCGGTTGAAGTTCCTGGTGTTGCACCAAATCCAAAATTTGGAGTTCCTGATGTACCAGCAGTTGCCGCGGTACTGAATGATAAACCTCCGCTTGTAGATGATGTCGGTGCACCGAACGATGGTGTCGCTGTTGAAAAGGCCGGGGCTGGCCTGAAGAAATAATTTATATGAATTAAGGGGGTATATAGACCTTGGAAATAATTTTCTTTAAAATCACTGGTATGCTTTGAATAAATATTATATTTTTTCCACACCTGATTACTTGTACTTTGAGACAGAATTTAAAATTATTTAAGATTTTGGAGAGCTCTGCCTTACATGGATTTAATTTACGGAAGAAAAAGCTGTTGTAGGATACAGGCTGCATCGTTTATTAAAACTTGTTGAAATTTCGGAGAGAATGATCTAAAATGATGCTATTTTGGGGCAAACTAATGATATATAGAAATAAGGTCAGTTTTCTATTTATAGGAGCACGTATACAATTTTTTTCTCAACTTAAAGAAAAAAAATCGTTTGAAATGACAAATTTTCTTAGCGAGAGATGGAATTCATCTAATATCATTGGTTTTTTATGAAATTACATAAATGTAGAATATTGCTTCAAAATTTAAGCAAGTTTCGATGAATGATGTGGTCTGTACGTTACGATAAGTACTTTTTCTTCGGTGTAATGAATCTATGCAAGGCGAAGCTCCATAAACGGTCAAATAATTTTGAATAATGTCTCAAGATACTAGAAATCAGCTATGAAAAGACTGAGTCAATAGAACATTTGTTCACAGCGCACCAGTAATTGAAATAAAATTATTATCAAGGTGTATATACCTGCTTAAGCCATGAAATAATTTGAATATTGTATCTGAATTATTGCAAAATGATGTATTGTGTGTTTAGTTGTTTATCGAGCGTTCTGGGTGAATAATATATTTTTACTTCAAGTAAGAATTTAAAGAAGTTAGAATCGATGATACTTAATGATCGTACGGTAGTGATGTAATGCTATGAAATCAGTTTTTCTTACATTTAGCGGGCAAAATATATTCTGGATACAGTCAGGAACACCAGTTTTTAGGTTAGGATTATTGCCGCGTATTTTTTATGATTGTTATTTAGAAATACTTACTTTTGATTACCAAATCCGAAAGTTGTGTTGGTAGCGCCAGTGGCCGGAGTTCCGAATCCAAATTTCGACATACTTTTAAATATTCGGTGTTTATGTATGTCGTAAAAATCACGCGTAGTCTCAACAAAACATTACTATCAACTCTTTAAAGACACTAGTTTAGACTTTAGAACATAAGGCCTAGAGGGCGCTAGTAGCAGCCTAGTGTTACGTCCACGGACTCGCTACGCGCCCGACGCCGTACGCCTGAACTGTTGACTACACCCGCGGTTTAGCGTCGATAATATAGGGAAGCGAACGACGATAGGACCAAATCCAAACGCAATATTCGAACCGCAATACATCACCCTTGCCCACGACATGATTAATCATAGCTAGAATTTAAGTGTGTATGTGTATGAATCTCTATACGAATGTATATATATAAGCTAGGTATAAACATAGTATGTATATATGTAAGCCTAGACGTCTACGTAAAGGGTATAGCCGGGTAAGCATGTCAAAACTGCCCCCGAGGCGTTTTTTTTTTATACTTGGAGGATCATTTCGGTACTAAAAAAAAAAATTCATGCAAAATTTTAGGTCTTTATCTCGAATATTTTTCGAGTTATCGAAAAAAAACGTTATTTTCGGTTTTTATTTTGTTTCATCAGTAAAGATAAATATCAATGGATGGTGATTTTTTTTCAAGTACTAATGGATAAAATACACCACAAGAAATTTTGTTTCCGATTCGAAAGTAAAAACTCGATTTGTTAAAAAATAAATAAAACTGAAATAATTTTTTTAAGCATGACCTTCAGACATGCAATCACCAAATTTTGACAGAAGACGTCTTTTATACTCCTTCACACCCAGGAATTTTTTCGATTTTTTCGAATTGGTGGAACATGGTGAAACAAATTAAAATCTAATTTTTTAGGGTAATTTTATGATTAAGTTAAATAAAATCAATTTATTGGTAGAAAACTTATACTTGTTATTATATTTTATATGTATAGATGAGCATTGCATTACAAAAATACCAACAAATTCTATACATATGTATGCAAGAACATTGGATTAAAGTTAGAATTTCTTGGAGTACTATACATTGGATGTTGGCGACCATCGAATATTAATATTGAGGCTTCAAATTTTTTGTTACAATCAGTCAACATGATTATGCACCAGAATAAACTACGAGACATTTATTTTTTGAAATTTGCAAGCTTGAATTTTGAAAATTCCGAAAAGGGTCAAGAATCGAATAATTCCGTCTATTAAAAAAGAGATTGTAACGGATCTGACGCAACTTCCGTCACCGCGAAATGCGCACTGCGCAACGCGCATGTATAGAGCAATTCGCGGTTTTTGTTCGAAGGACTGTTTTGTTATCATGTAACCTATTATTCTGTCACAGACATCAAGTCATTATAAACGTTGGTTTCAGATCTACAAATGTTGAAAGCTGTCGTTGAAGTTTATCGTCAAACTGTTCAGATTATAAGCTAATACAATTATGATATATAGGTATACCAATTACGGAGTAAGTTTTTACATCGAATATATGATAGACAGAATTCATCCGGTGATCAATTCTATTCCATCGATTCTGATCTATTACTCGGCCATTCACAAATCATTTGCAGCATTTTGCAAGTAGTCTATAAATTCGTTATAGGAATCTGCACGCAGTTCTTTTCGATGTCTTTTGCAGTGTTCTATTCGGAAGTATTAATGAAATAGAATCGATAAAAATGTGTAGGAGGGACGTGTAGAAATGTGTAAAATGAATGAGTAGCTAACGCCGCATTTGATTGCATATATCCTGTAACTTCGACGTGGTTGCCTTTGTCGAATCTTGGATTTATTCATTATTTCAACATGTTCGCCATTTGATGCCTTTGAACAGAAACCCACGTGTATCCAGGTTAGCTTATGTGAAATACCTAATGGCCTGGTACAAATTTTTAGTTTCATGTATCTCGATGAATTCTACAATACAAGGTTCGTGCATTCGCACAAAAATCCAACCTAATGAAGACTATTGACTTGCAAAAGCCACAGTGGGATATGAATGGTGAATCGGCCCCGGAAAGATATTCTTATCATACTTTGAGGATATCTAGGTACTGATAAAATACGAAGATCCGTAAAGTTTCAGATCTCTATCTTAATTGGTTTTCGGAAAAACGAATAAAAATTAAAAAATAGAACCTTTCTTCTCAAGATTGACTTAACCGATTGATTTAAGCATTGAGGATGTTTTTGAGGCTTGCAATAGCTCTTTCAAAAATAAATAACAGCTTGATAAGATCCTTGATAAAAAAATGTTTTTGCCTAAATTCTGTTATTTAACTATGATACAATTTTGGCACAATTACGAAAATATTTTTTCTTTCATGCCTTATATGCTACCTTATAACATATATTTCTTTCAGATTTTTTGATAAGGTATGCCATAGTGGAAACAAATCAGTACCATATTTTAGTTCAAATAATTAGTTTATTTTGACGTTTTTAGCTTTAATTCTTCAAAGGCCATAAGGTGATAAGCAGGGTAAATATGTCTTTTGCGAATATCTCAATAATATTTTATGAATAAGTACTATTAAAGGTACTATTAAAATACTGTGATGCTGAAAGTATCAGATCTCAAGATCTTATCAGGGTTTAGAGAACAAAAAAAAAAACTCAAGAATGTAAAGTAATTTTTCCCCAGGGTTTACTTGACCGATGTGTTTGAAAATTTAATCGTATGTTACTAAAGGAATCCAGAGCTTTTCTAAACATAATAGACAGATTTTTAGCTCAATAAATTCATGACACAAAAAAATTATTTTCTCTAAAGTTTTTGATTTCACCGTGATACTTTGAGAGCAAAATTATGAAACTATTATTCCTGCATTCTTTATAAATTTTTCAATAACTCGGATTTTTTTCAAAATATTCGTGACGGTATAGCGTCGTAGTTGAAAAAAAACAAAAACCATTTTTTGCCAGAAAAACTGAATTATCAAGCAACGTAAAAAAATTTTGTTTGTAGTGACTTTATCGTTCGTGTGCATTTACATTCGTAGAGGTGAATTTATGAGACAAGCTAAACTCAAATTTTCAATGCAATAATCAAGTTTCAATACTGAAGTCTTTTTAAGGGGACCAGTACAGCTTGGTTTTGGAAATTCGGAGTACTCCAAAATGCATTTATTTCTCAGCCAAAGCTTATTTTACATCAAAAAAAAAATTTTCTTCGAAAACCTTTGTCGTAAGGTTTCAGGCACATCGTTGTTCCGATCAAGGTCGTTAAGGGCTCATTTTGTTCAGAAAAGAGATCCTCATCGTGTGAACGAGGGATTTTTTTTACAATTTCGTTTTGGCCAAGTTATTTGCAAATTAGTAGCCTAAATATTGAAAATTTTTGATAATTGGCCGTAACTTTTCACATGAATTTTTTATCACCAATCCCTACGTTTATACGATGTAGAATTGCTGTCTGAAGAAAGCAAGACCTTGAGAGGTTGAATCGCACCAACGATGTGCCTGAAACCTTACGACAAAGTTTTTCGAGGAAAATTTTTTTTCGATGTGCAATAAACTTTGGTTGACAAATAAATAAATTTTGGAGTACTCCAAATCTCCCAAACCAAGCTGTACTGGTCCCCTTAACTGTAAGATTTCCAATTACTTCAGGCAGTGTAATCCACAGAACACCAAACAAAACCAAATGAGAAGAACATTCTAATTTTTTATAAAGTAAAATGTGCATTGAAAATTTGAGTTTGGCTTGTCTGATAAATTCACATCTACGAATGTAAAAAAATTTTGTTATAACTTCTATGTTTTTGTTCTAAAATTTTGTTATGACTTCTAATGTCAGTGAATTATTTCAGTATACCTATTATTTACACAGTACAATTTGGAATGATATGGCTGAAATTTGTTTAATAATTCATTTTTTTTTTTGCGGGAATAAACGTTTTTTATTTATTTTAACTGAGGCGTACCGCTGTTGATATTTTGAAAAAGAAGAGCTATCGAGGAATCTATAAGGGACGTAAAAATGATAGTTTCATCATTTCGCTCGAAAAGTAGCAGTGAATAAAAATTTAAGAGACATTTTTTTAGCATGAATTTATTAAGCTAAGAATCTGTCTTTTGACTCTCTCAATAAATTCAAACAATTTCAAACAAATCGGTGAAGTCAATCCTGGGGAAAAAATTACTTTATATTTTTTATTTCATTTTTTTTTTTTTTTTCTCGAAGACTAATTGAGATTACTTGAGGCTACTAATTGAGATCTGATACTTTCAGGATCTTAGTATTTTATTAATACCTACTTATCCATATATAAAATATTATTGAGATATTCGCAAAGGCATTTTTACCCTGCTTATCACCTTACGGCCTTTGAAGAATTGAAGCTAAAAACATCAAAATAAACTAATTATTTGAGCTAAAAAATGGTATTGATTTGTTTCCACTATGGCGTACCTTATTAAGGAATTTGAAAGAAATATATGTTATAAGGTAGCATATAAGGCTTGAAAAAAAAAAAATATATTTTCGTAATTGTGCCAAAATTTTATCATATTTGAATAACAGAATTTAGGCAAAAACATTTTTTCATTAAGCATCTCATCAAGCTATATTGCTGTTATTTATTTTTAAAAGAGCTATTGCGAGCCTCAGAAACATGCTAAATGCTTAGATCAATCGGTTATGTTAATCTTGAGAAGAAATATATTTTTTATTTTTCATTTTTCATTCGATGTCTCGAGAATCAATTGAGATAGAGATCTGAAACTTTAAGGATATTAATTTTTTATCAGTACCTATACATATCCTCAAAGTATGATAAAAATATCTTTCCGTGGCCGATTTAACATTCTTACCCCCCTATGGCCTTTCTAAAAAAAATATCTCGTACATACCTAACCGACCTGACCGATTTTTCTAAGGTGGTTTTTCTGAAAATTTAGCTTCAGTCGCGCGCGAAGCGCGCGTGGTGAGCTAGTCTTTTTAAATTTTTGCTCTCGTGGCGGCGATTGTTTTGACATTGAAAAAACATGACATCCTGAAAATTTTAGCTCAAAACATGAATTTTTAAAAATCGCTCAAGAATTTCATATGTATAATAGTACTACTCCAAGAAATTCAAAATTCTTGAGCGACCTTTAAAAATTTATGTCTTGAGCTAAGATTTTCAGAATGTCATGTTTTTGCAATGTCAAAACAATCGCCGCCTCGAGAACAAAAAATTGAAAAAAAATAATAATTCGATTTTTGACCATTTTTGGAATTTTCAAAATTTGTCAGCGATTTCTAAAGAATTTTTAATTGATCTGGAATTTGCGGAGAGCTCCTCAGATGTGAAAAACTAACAGATTTTCATACGAGACTCAAAATCAAAAAAATAGTCGGTCAAAATGGGTTATGATGAATAAAGATAATAATATAAGATTTCAATACGTGAAAACTGCTGAAAATATCCTAAAGGTTCAAATCATATTTCGACGTATACATGCAAAAACATATCGCTGTTACATTGAATATTGTCCTAATAATAATAATGGAGTAAATGGAATTATGTGATTGTGCAGATGGCAGACGTACGGTTCATTGCTATTCTGACGTGGTAGCAATTATTTATTACCTATCTCATGCTAGATACTTGCCGAAAATTGTAAAGCCAGCAGAAATTTCGAGCAGTATTATTTTCATAAAACTGAATTGTGTAGTCAATAATGAAGGCAGTGATAAAGACTGCCATCAATCCAATGTTCTTGCATACATATTGTAACGGTTCAGGCTGGCTGGTTAATACAAAAAAAATTCAAGCTCAATCACACGACAATAGGTCGAGGGATTAAGCTAATCCCCTAGCTACGTTAGACGCGAAAATGGAGGGGATAAACGCAATATAAGGAATCGTCAGCCAGCAGCGGCAGCGATTCACGGTATAGCACCTGATCGACTCATTATTAAATTTCTCTTGGAGCGATTCACGGTATAGCACCTGATCGACTCATTATTAAATTTCTCTTGGAGCGATTCACGGTAAAGCACCTGATCGACTCACTTGCTGTCTAATTTATCTAACATAACTTCACTTGTCTAAAGGTATTGAAGCGTCAGAGTCAGTACCTACATAAATTCATTTATTCGAGTCAGAAGATATAGAGTCACATTTAATTAGAAACGCAATGGAATAGTAACGAGATAGAATCAAAGACTAGACAAATTATAGCAATTTGATCATAGAAAAGAAAAAGCATATAATTTAAAAGCAAAGCGCTTTAAACTTATTTCAAAGATATCAAATAGTATTGTGTCGCTCGAACATACTGAACAGAAAAGGCTAAGATAGCTAATATTCAATAACACAAAGGTTTAAAGGCCAACACAGAATAAGAATAGATTTAAGGATCACTGTCAACACTTGATTTATTTTCTTTATTTTGTAACTTTCTGGTAAATTCGTATTATTAAATCAGATAATCTAAGATTAACCCAGATTCTGTTCATTTGAGATTTCGTCTGACCTAATTAACTGCCAACAAGCCAATTATTAGGGAACAGATTAGGGAGCGCATTGCATAGTGCGGACGGCATTGGTTTACCCGTGTCCGAGGGCCAAGCTGCAATCCCGAATCTGGCAGACAGTCTTGGAATCATCGCATTCCCGGATCTGAGGTAGCGATTCAAAAAGATAGGGATAACAGGCACGACAGGCTTGGTTCGCCCGGCTCTGTGGAGGGAAGGCGGCCTTGGGAAGTTTACCCCGGGTCCGTAGTCTAGAGACGGCATTGGTTTTTCCCGTGTCCGTATAGCAGCTAATAAAACTCACAACACGCTAGGTGGCTTTGAATGGCAGACCCATTATTTCCCCACCAACAAACATTCTTAAAAGAGGAGTCCCAAAATCACTAATATTCAAAATCACTAACTAAAAGCAATTATTAGACAAAGAACTCACGCGGACGTCGGCATTGGCTAATTCTTTAACCCGCCAATACCGCGGCACGTTACAATTGGCGCCCAACGTGGGGCTCCTCAAAAAAGGAATTTTTTTGGAAATAAAAAAGTTCATTAAAATCATTAAAATCTTTAAATTCAGTAAATTCAGTAAATTCGTTCATTCAATAGCTTCGGAAAAATAAAGTCAAATTCTAGATTATAAATAGACTGACAAAGACTTGTATGCCAGGTTTGGGATTGTTGTTTGTTTACGGTCAGACGAAATGTCGGATGAGGAATCTCGTAGAGTAAACAAAACCAAAAGTTCCAGTGTCGTCAATTTAAGTCATCGTGAATTAGATTCAGGTTTTTCGGATACAAGCTTTGCTTCTTCCTTGCAATCAACCACGATGAATCCAAACAGTAGCCATACGGATAATCCAGATCCAATTTCCAGATTAATTGAATCCATTGAACGTCTAGAAAGAAAAATGGATAATAAGTTCGAGCAAATGGAACAAACCATGTTAAGATCACAGGCAGATAGCATAGAAGCACAAACAAAGTTTGAGTCTAAAATAAATAAAAAGCTAGAAGAAAATAACGAAACAAGTCAGGCAAAAATAAACAAAATCGGTACGGATTTAAAAATTGTATCAGACAAATTAAATTACGAAGTTTCAGACTGTAAAAATAAAATCGAGACCTGCGAAAATATTTTACGTAGCGAACAAGTAGGAACCTACGAGGTTTTAAAAAGTAAAATTATTGAAAACCAGAAAGCAAGTCAGGATATGTTTACCGAGTTAAATCATAAACATGATAGTCTGAAAATAGGTTTAGAGTCTGACATAAGAAGAATACGACAACAAAGAGGTGGTCAAACTGCTGTGTTTGACAACACTAGTTTAATAACAAAACAATTAAAATTACCGACATACTCAGGAAAGGCTTGGGAAAAACCAGTCAATTTTATTAGGGAATTAGAAGAATATTTCAGTTTTCTAAATGTAGGTGATGACATTGGACTGAGGTTGATAGGTCAAAGCTTAACAAACGACGCAAAGGATTGGTGGATAGCGCGACGCGAGGTAATTCATTCATGGGAAGAATTTAAAAAACGATTTTTATCGAGGTACTGGGGCGAGGAAACGCAACGAGATGTACGTCGGGATTTAGAGTTTGGATATTACCTACCTGACACTAAGGTAGGATGGTCTGAATATGCCAGTAGAAAATTTGCGGCTGCATGCGGGCTAAATCCAGCGTTACCAGAAGCGGAGATTATCAGTAATCTGATCCGTCACTTCGATGAATCGGTAGTAGAGGCTGCGAAAAGTAGATGCATCCGAGACATAGACAATTTGTTGACTTTTCTTGACCAAATGCAATCAGGGGGCAGGTCGAATGCACCAAAACACTCGCACACAACACATAATCCAAATCGGTTTGTAAATCACACACGATACGCCGACGAAAAACAAAAACAAAACTCTTGGCGTAGTAGTCCGAGTCAACACACTGGCAATACTAAACCGAGCATGTCGCGAGATGAAAACAATGGGAACGATTCCCATGAGAGTAGAATAAAGGCTAATTCTCAAGAATTAAACAGACGTACAAATTGGACAACTACTAAACAAATAAACGCGATCACCGAAGAGATTTGTGAGACCGATAAAGCAGAAACGGGTGAGCCTAATTCGGAAAACCCGACTGCGCTGTGTTAGGCGTGCCGCATGAAAATACGGCACAGCGCACATTTGAATTAAACGCGGCAGAAATTGAGCAGGAAATTCAAAAATCAAATCCGTTTGAAAACCCCACAGATTACCTAATAAAAGAAAAAGTAGTAAGTGAAACAAAAAATATACAATGTCCAAGTATAAAAGTTTATTTAGAAAGCCAAAGCATTACAGCGTTGTTAGATACCGGTAGTCAAATAACTTGTTTATCTGAGGAATGGTACAAACAACAAATAGATATATTTGAAAACTGCGATA
The DNA here is from genome assembly GCA_949628255.1 of Macrophya alboannulata. Taxonomy (NCBI): domain Eukaryota; kingdom Metazoa; phylum Arthropoda; class Insecta; order Hymenoptera; family Tenthredinidae; genus Macrophya; species Macrophya alboannulata. The sequence goes on along the minus strand of OX451206.1, from coordinate 40,316,373 downwards.
AGTTACCAGTGGTAAATTACCAAATAGTTGGCGTTACCGGTGGAAAACCAGTCAAAGTAAAATTACAAATGTTTGTGAAAATCAAAGTCAGAGAGTTCACTGATCAGATTCCGTTTCTAGTAGTTCCTACACTTCGTCATCCTGTCATTATAGGGATAGATACTCTTGGTAGATGGAAAGCGGATATCGATTTGCAGTCAAACACTTTGAAGATCCAAACTAAAAACAAAGAAAACACTATCGGGTTAGAAAAACAGACAATAGTAGATTCAAAAAATAATAAACTCGAAATCGCGACACTAGATACAAACGAAATGCTAAGTAAAAGGGTCGAAAGCGATGATGAGAATTACGAAGTAACCGATGATGAGATCATTGACAAACTCGCGGAATGTCAATCGTTGGAAAACGAGCATCGACAGACGTTTATAGAATTATTAACGAAATATCGAGCTATTTTCAACAAAATTCCGGGAAAAGTCACGGTTTACGAACATAAGATTAAAATCTACGAAGATCGACCATTCGTACGAAGGTCGTACCCGATACCGATAATGCGTAGAGAGAAGGTCGATAAAGAAATCGAAAGAATGTTAAAATATGGGATTATAGAAAGATCGTACAGTGAATATATCAACCCAATCGTGGTTGTTGCTAAAAAATCAGGAGACATAAGGTTAGTCCTCGATGCTCGTTTTATCAATAAGTTGATAGTTCCGGATCGAGATTGTGCTCAGTCTACTGAGGTGCTTTTTCAAAAATTCAATAATTCAAAATTCATGTCTAGCATCGACTTGACGGCGAGTTTTTGGCAAGTACCACTGCATGTAGATTCCAGAAAGTACACCGCGTTTATGTATGGCGGAAAAACCTACCAGTTTAAAGTCACTCCTTATGGTCTAAGTACCAGCTTAGCAAGCCTCATAAGAGCATTAGATATAGTTTTACAAAGTGTGGATGAATTCACTATCAATTTTGTAGATGATATTCTTTGTTCATCGGATTCAGTAAATAATCACATCAAACATTTAGAAAAACTTTTTGAAACCTTTCAAAAACATAATATGACGATTAATTTCCAAAAGTCTAGATTCTTTAGACAAGAAATTGACTTTTTAGGACACAAAATCACGCGGGATGGTATTCAACCGCAACCGGAAAAGATAGAATCAATAAAAAATTTCCCAACTCCTAGGAACCCGAAACAGTTAAAAGGCTTTCTCGGCCTAACGAACTACTATAGTAAATTTTCAAATAGCTATTCTAATCTGACATACCCGCTGTTAAAACTACTTAGGAAAGATGTAAAATGGTCTTGGACGGACGAAACCGACGAGCAATTTAAAAAAGTAAAAGAAATGTTTTGTAAAACGGTGATTATCCACCACCCGGATCCGAAAAAGAAGTATTACCTGCAGTGCGATGCGAGTAGTTACGCGATTGGTGGAGTTCTCTATCAAATTGACAAGGATAATTTAGAACATAGGATAATAGGGTTTGCAAGTAGAACATTAAAAGGAGCTGAAATAAATTATTTCACAACGGAAAAAGAGTTATTGGCTATTGTCTATTCTTTAGAAAAATTTAGGACATTTATAGTCGGTGCAGAACTCATAATACGAACTGACCATAAAGCGTTGACCTTCGTGTTATCATGTAGGTTGACAAGTTCGCGACTTGCTCGGTGGGTGTTGTATTTGCAAACGTACGATTTCCAGATCGAATATGTTAAAGGTAGTGATAATATAGTAGCGGATTTACTCAGTAGATATCCTCATGATGCTGGTGATGAAAAACCAACAGAAAGTCATGAAAACGTGATAGCTGAGTTAGCTAAAATAGTCAGCGAAGAATTGGTGCAGGGACTCCGGTCACTTGCCAAGCTGCAAAAAGAAGATTTACGAATCGCAGATTTGGTCAAGAGGGGAATAACAAAGAATAACGCACATTTCTCCGTTGTCGATGACATTTTATACCAACGGGAAATAGGGGGCAAACTACGAGCTTTCTTACCGGAAAAACTCGTTAGACCCATAATAAATGAATGTCACGAAGTGTACGGGCACGTAGGAGCTCATAAATGTTATAAAATGCTGCATGAGAACTTTTACTACCCGAAGTTTGGTAAATTGGTAAGAAAGGAGGTAGCCCGCTGCGACCGGTGCCAGCGATGTAAGGTGCCGAATCGCTATAGTTACGCAAGCATGCAAAACATCGTACCTAATGGTGTGGGGGATTTGATATCGATAGATTTTTTTGGACCGTTACCGGCAAGTCAAGGTAACTACAAATGGTTGCTAGTGGTAATCGATGCATTTAGCAAATACGTACAGTTATATCCTTTGAAAGTTGCTGATGCGAAATCCACCATCCGTTGCGTGTTTGAGAAGTACATTCCGGAATTCGGAAAACCTAAAAGGATACAGTTTGATCATGGCACACAGTTTACATCCGTCAGATGGTTAACCAAATTACAGGAAGAGAATGTAACTCCGATATTTTCGTCAATAAGACACCCACAGGGTAACATTGTAGAAAGAGTAAACCGTGAAATTGGTAGGTTCTTTAGAACATTTTTGTCGGATAAACACACTGCCTGGATCAAATGGATAAAAATCATAGAAACATGCATGAACGAGGTTTATCATGAAACAACCCAGTTTACTCCTTGTGAATTGCAACTAAATGAAAGACCGAAAAGATTTTGGGATCAATGGGTTATTCATAATCAATTTCGAGTCGCGCATGACTATAAGTTAGTTTTAGCTAAAAGTAATATTAAGAAAAAAGGTAGTGCTAGGGCTAAAAGATTTAACGAAACGCATAAGATGACAGAGTTCAAAATAGGCGATTTAGTATTGGTTAGAGCATTAAATGTCTCTGACACTGTCAATAAAAAGATGGCTAAGTTCTTTACTTTATATGAAGGGCCTTATAAAATCGAAAGGAAAATAGCCGATGCAACTTATGTGTTGGTAAACCCCGAAACTCAAAGAGAGCGAGGAAGGTTCCATGTTAATATGTTTAAGCACTATGTAACGTAATATATAAGTTAGAGGTAAACGTTGGCAATTTAAACCAAAGACTAGGATAATTAGCTTGTAAACAGAAATCGGCCAGTTATGCTAGGTAGGGAAAAAGAAACAGAAGAAGACTCACCAAAACAAAGTTCGTGGAACGGGTCGGCCTCGTCAAGGTAATTAGCTGGATGCCTAATCAGTTGACATTCTGACTCGCAAAGATGTACGGCTATATCAGTGTTCAGGATAAAGGGGTGCAAACAGCCGAAGATGACAAGGGAAAAGTGAAGTACGCATCTGGAAGATTCATCCGTGGTTTTGGGCGATACAGATCAGGATGGGATTCTTTAACGCCGAAGTTGGAAGTGTTGATGCAGATGGAGCCAATCAAACCAAAAGTGACTGATCCATCAAAATACTTCACCAACGAGGAAGTCGAAGAGTTGAGGGAAGCTGAGTTGGCTGAACTCGACGAGATGAAGAGGCGATGGCGGTTTCCTATTATCATCAAAGATGTGATGCTGAAAAAGAAAGTAGAGGTGCCATGGTTAAAAAACGTCAAGGAAGTCGGTGAAATCAAAAACGTGGATTTAACCTTACCATGGGTACTGAAAAGAATTGAGCTACCTGAAAGAACAAGGAAAGAAAGAGAAACCTATAGAAATCGGGTAAAAAGGTCAATAAATAAAAATAGGCCGGACTTACCTGCGGCACTCCGCAGACCTGGTTCGAACAAGGCGACTATACCAAGGATCACATTGAGACCGTTTGAACCACCACCAACACCGGATTACGTAAAACACTGGGATCCGACTGATCCGCTCGGACTGAAGAAATTATAAAAAGAAAAACAGCTCTGATTTAAAAGAAAAAAGTGGTAACGAACACCATCCAAGCCTAAGGACAACCGACATCAAGGTCCATCAACACGAAGACTTACTGCATCCGAAGAAAAAATCAGATGACCTGAAGTTTCGATTGATGGAAGGGGGCAATGTAACGGTTCAGGCTGGCTGGTTAATACAAAAAAAATTCAAGCTCAATCACACGACAATAGGTCGAGGGATTAAGCTAATCCCCTAGCTACGTTAGACGCGAAAATGGAGGGGATAAACGCAATATAAGGAATCGTCAGCCAGCAGCGGCAGCGATTCACGGTATAGCACCTGATCGACTCATTATTAAATTTCTCTTGGAGCGATTCACGGTATAGCACCTGATCGACTCATTATTAAATTTCTCTTGGAGCGATTCACGGTAAAGCACCTGATCGACTCACTTGCTGTCTAATTTATCTAACATAACTTCACTTGTCTAAAGGTATTGAAGCGTCAGAGTCAGTACCTACATAAATTCATTTATTCGAGTCAGAAGATATAGAGTCACATTTAATTAGAAACGCAATGGAATAGTAACGAGATAGAATCAAAGACTAGACAAATTATAGCAATTTGATCATAGAAAAGAAAAAGCATATAATTTAAAAGCAAAGCGCTTTAAACTTATTTCAAAGATATCAAATAGTATTGTGTCGCTCGAACATACTGAACAGAAAAGGCTAAGATAGCTAATATTCAATAACACAAAGGTTTAAAGGCCAACACAGAATAAGAATAGATTTAAGGATCACTGTCAACACTTGATTTATTTTCTTTATTTTGTAACTTTCTGGTAAATTCGTATTATTAAATCAGATAATCTAAGATTAACCCAGATTCTGTTCATTTGAGATTTCGTCTGACCTAATTAACTGCCAACAAGCCAATTATTAGGGAACAGATTAGGGAGCGCATTGCATAGTGCGGACGGCATTGGTTTACCCGTGTCCGAGGGCCAAGCTGCAATCCCGAATCTGGCAGACAGTCTTGGAATCATCGCATTCCCGGATCTGAGGTAGCGATTCAAAAAGATAGGGATAACAGGCACGACAGGCTTGGTTCGCCCGGCTCTGTGGAGGGAAGGCGGCCTTGGGAAGTTTACCCCGGGTCCGTAGTCTAGAGACGGCATTGGTTTTTCCCGTGTCCGTATAGCAGCTAATAAAACTCACAACACGCTAGGTGGCTTTGAATGGCAGACCCATTATTTCCCCACCAACAAACATTCTTAAAAGAGGAGTCCCAAAATCACTAATATTCAAAATCACTAACTAAAAGCAATTATTAGACAAAGAACTCACGCGGACGTCGGCATTGGCTAATTCTTTAACCCGCCAATACCGCGGCACGTTACAATATGTATAGAATTTGTTGGTATTTTTGTAATGCAATGCTCATCTATACATATAAAATATAATAACAAGTATATGTTTTCTACCAATAAATTGATTTTATTTAACTTAATCATAAAATTACCCTAAAAAATTAGATTTTAATTTGTTTCACCATGTTCCACCAATTCGAAAAAATCGAAAAAATTCCTGAGTGTGGAGGAGTATAAAAGACGTCTTCTGTCAAAATTTGGTGATTGCATGTCTGAAGGTCATGCTTAAAAAAATTATTTCAGTTTTATTTATTTTCCAACAAATCGAGTTTTTACTTTCGAATCGGAAACAAAATTTCTTGTGGTGTATTTTATCCATTAGTACTTGAAAAAAAATCACCATCCATTGATATTTATCTTTACTGATGAAACAAAATAAAAACCGAAAATAACGTTTTTTTTCGATAACTCGAAAAATATTCGAGATAAAGACCTAAAATTTTGCATGAATTTTTATTTTTTAGTACCGAAATGATCCTCCAAGTGTAAAAAAAAAACGCCTCGGGGGCAGTTTTGACATGCTTACCCGGCTATACCCTTTATAGCCAAGTCTGCTGCTTTGTCTCTTTTCCGTTTTTCTTTAAAGATTGACGAACAATCGTCCCCTCTCGAGTTTCGTTTTCTATTATTCTCCGAAATATCTATAAAGTACTGAAACAGCCCTCATATACGAAAAAGGTCGAACTGCATTTGCCTGCAGACCACATGTGCACTAGCAAACTCAAGAGTTTCTATTTTCGAGTGCCCTGTCTATTGTTTCCACTTTTTAGAAAAGCGAACGTGATATTTTTGCCTCCCAACGGATATTGACCATAAAAATTGGAAATTGTTGGAAAAGTCTTTGCTGTAGCGATGGGAAAGGTCCAAAGCAATAACTCGCGCTGAAAACAATAAGAGGGTCCTCCGGCAACCATCCTCGCTAAGAGATGCCAACTACCTTGTATCAGGTACGGGGAAATACCCAGGAAGGCGAAAAGGGGGAAAGCGAGGACTGTTAATTTTAAGTTAGGGGCAGAAAAGAGGGAGGATCCGATGTGTGCTTGACCAACCCCTAAAAGTGGGGACTTCAATTTCTACTTGAACACTCTTTTGGGAAAAGATCATGAAAGGCAGTAACGTTTGAGACTTCGGAAGATTGAGTACGCACTCGGGTCCTAACTCTCATATTAATACTTCAATCCTGTTAGAGGAAATAGTTTAGTCTTCTTATATTATCATAGTATACTTGTACCGCGTACATTCAATAAACAGTTTCTTTTCGTTACTCTATCTAACCTAACACTAGTATTTTAATATTTATACCTTTAATTCAAATTCAAATCCTCTTTCCCGGGACTCCAGGAGCGAATTTCTATTCGCCACGGCAACAACGAACCACAGTCCAAATTACAAGCTCAGTGAGGGCGAATCATAAGTCAGTACGGCTTTGGCCCGTAACACTAGCTTCTTGAATTTGTTTTATCTTTACCTGAGGTGTGGCGCCAGTTTTGAAACGAAGTAAGCGTGATCGAAACGCCGAGTTTGCGGACTAGATTTTTTTTCAAAAGCGATAGAACGTTGACTGAAGATATATCTTCAGTCAACTGTTAGAACAAGGCGGGAGGATGTGTGAATTTAATTTCATTTTCACATTAGGTTTGACTAATCTATCGTAGACTTAATTTATTCTGCACACAATATTTATTAGGAAATGGTGTCAGCTATATTATCTAAATAAAGCATAGATATTACAAACAGGGTTTTCGCAATTCTATCGCGTCTTAAAATGTGTAAATATCCAGAGCGCCCGATCCGCCGAATGTTGCCGATGAAGGAATCCTGAAATGTGATATTGAGAATTGTAAAACAAAAAGATGTGCACATATATACGTTACATCCTCAGCATCTAAACCTACCGTCGAGCGTTTTTTTATCTAATTAAGTATAGACGTTTTACAATAGACTAAGGTATACCTGATAGATGAGGATCATTGGAATTAGTTATTGTGGAGCCTGAAAGGAGGCAACCTAAGGTACCTTACAGACAATGATGTAAGTAGCGTCTAGGCGTCTTTCTGAGGCCTTCCGGAGATAGCTCGGTACGCCTCTCGTCAGGGGGTAACTGTTTACAGAGATTTCAACGGCCCTGTCAGTTGGCTGCTAGCCGTTTTTCCCTCTAAAAATTAGTATTTTTTAAACCCCCAAGTATAACTCGGATATGAAAGATTCTTTGTCAAGTTATTCCGACGATTAGTCCATATTCAAGGACTTTTTGGGAATTTTTTCAGATTTTTAGCCGTGCTGGTAGCCTAGATATGAGGGATGTGTTTCATTTTCTATATTTATTTATTCCGCACGAGAAAGAAAAAATAATTAAAAATACATGAACCTGTTTTTAACTTCCCGCTATGAAAATTGAAAATTTTCATAAAAGAAGGGAAGTTACTGGTTTCGGTCCGATTTTCGAAAACCGAGTTTTCATCAGATGTCGACGTTTTGAGGTCCTAGGAAGCTATTCCGACTATTTTTGGATGGACGTCTGTATGTGTGTGTGTGTGTGTGTGTGTGTGTAACTAATTTTTTGTCGTACGATATCTTTAGAACGAATTGACCGATTGAAATAGTTCTTGTAGCGATCGAAAGGGTTTATCGAGACTTAGATCTGATTAGATTTTGGAGTCGATCGGTCGAGTAGTTCCAAAGTTATTCGAAAAATAAAAATGAAAAAAAAAAAAAATTTCAGGTTTTTAGCGCATAACTCCTAAACCGTTCATGCGATTAGTCTCAAAACTTAATCAGGTTTAAGTCTTGGATAGCCCTTTCGATTGCAGCAACATTCATCAAAATCGAACGACTAGTTTGAAAGATATTGCACGACAAAAATTTCTTTTTCTGTCGTACGATACCTTTGGAACGAGTTAACCGATTTGAATGATTCTTGCGGCGATCGAAAAGGTATACCAGGACTTAAATTTAATTGAGACTGAACGATATCTTCTGACATCAAATATAACTCCCTAAAACCTAGAAATGTTGATATTTGAAAAAACTCGATTTTTGATTAAACACAGACGGAAAAAAATTTGTATATGGAAAACTAACTATACTTATAACCTGCTTTAATGTATTATAAACACAATAGTATCAATTTATTGTAACGTACATTTAACATATAGCGGGAAGTTTTAGGGTTGGCCCACAGGTCAACCGGTTTCCTAATTTTTTCAAATGTCAACATTTCTAGGTTTTGGGGAGTTATATTTAATGTCAGAAGATATTGTTCAGTCTCAATTAGATTTAAGTCCTGGTATACCTTTTCGATCGCCGCAAGAATCATTCAAATCGGTTAACTCGTTCCAAAGGTATCGTACGATAAAAAAAGAAATTTTTGTCGTGCAATATCTTTCAAACTAATCGTTCGATTTTGACAAATCTTGCGGCAATCGAAAGGGCTATCGAAGACTTAAATCTGATTGAGTTTTGAGACTCATCGCACGAACAGATTAGGAGATATGCGCTAAAAACATGAAATTTTTTTTTTTTAATTCTTATTTTTCGAATAACTTTGGAACTACTCGACCGATTGACTCCAAAATCTAATCAGATCTAAGTCTTGATAAACCCTTTCGGTCGCTACAAGAATCATTCCAATCGGTCAATTCGTTCTGAAGATATCGTACGACAAAAAATTAGTTACACACACACACACACACACACACACACATACAGACGTCCATCCAAAAATAGTCGGAATAGCTTCCTGGGGACCCAAAACGTCGAGATCTGGTGAAAACTCGATTTTCGAAAATCGGACCGAAACCAGTAACTTCCCTTCTTTTATGAAAATTTTCAATTTTCATAGCGGGAAGTTAATAAAATTCTTTGCGTACAGATTCGGATTCCGAAGACAATTCTATGTAGAACACGTGATAAAAAAAGTTACTTTTCACCCTTCTTGCCTCAGGTGCAAAAGTAAAAAGCATTTTTGGGGTTCACGTTTTACCATTTTTGCTTAAATCGAATAAAATGCATAGCTCCGTTGAAAATTCTTTTGAAAATATAATATTTGACAAGCATCCTACATTTGGTGGGATGTTCAAAAAAATTATTCAGCTGATTCGGAGACATTGGTGTGCGGTGTCCCGACGGTTTGATATGGAATGACTCTATACTCAGTAAACGAAACGAGATTGAAAACCATTCAGACAATTTCGAATTGTAAATCCGAATCTCCGGATCCGAATCTGTTTTCTTGGTCCCGAAATTGAAATTAAATATAATTGTCTAGATATGCAATTGAATCTGTAATTCCTATTCCTGCAATATAATATGACAGCGCAATCGATGAAGGCCGTTATTGTTTTCGTTTGCGGCTGGATCGTTCGATTCCGTAAGAAAGAGACGAGAGCCGGGATGGCAATAAACATCTAGGTTCTATAGCGAAGCGTTGTTGTTGAGAGTCGACACGAAAGTCAATCAGTATAAAGATCAAGGAAAGCGTTGCGAGTACTTACAACGAATCGCAGCTCACATATGTCCGGCATCTTCAGTTTGGTTACATGAAGTAAAGGCAAGTTTTTTTTGTGTGTTGTTATGGCTAGATTTTTACCAAAGCCATTTAGTTTCAAAATCTTGATCGTGTAGGTTCCTTTTTAATCGTAAGTACCTGTACTCAGAAGCGGAGAAATCAGTAAAGGTATTTGTTTGCAGTTAAATGTACGTAGAAACATTAATGCATGTGCCCACCTATTACTCGTCTCAGATACACAAAATCGGGCGTATTTCCATGCGCCGTTATTGCAGATACAATGAATCCCAGATTTTGAATAATTTCTGTCGGAGTTCTATTTTGAAAATTGGCTTGTATCAAGCTAGTAGGGTGAGTGAAACTGAAGACATGATCTTTGACAGATTGCGTCCTTTCTATTTTCGACCAACTGTAACTTCCAAAGTACGAACGTGAAAGTAAAAAAAAAAAATAAAATAAATCGTTTGATGAGTTTATTTGATTTATATGGAATCTGGAGAAAGAAAAATTATAAACGAATCGGAAACGTCGAGGTCAATTTTGTATCATTTATTTCGTCCCGCTTGACGTGGATTGACTTATATAAAAAATTTTCCCACCAATTTGATCACAAATCGATATTGATTAAATGAGAATATTTAGGCTTGCAAAGTATTAAATTGACATAAATGTGTATAGCGTAACCGGAAAGAAATATTATCTAGATTGATTTTTGGAGAAACACGCATTGACTGGCAGTAGACCGAATTCGATTAAATATATATTTTTTTTTTCATATACTAGGATAAGGTAGACTTTTAGTGATCTGTTGCCTATCCGAAACCACAAATACAATACCCACCGGTAACCATCCGGACAGTGGAATTTTCGCGTGACTGTTGCAGTGACTCTACCGTGTGAATAATTACGGCGTTAACTTATGTCTTTAAAAAAATTATTCCAGTATAAAATATGATCAGTCATTTTCGTCCAAAAATGGAACAAAATATGATGTAGTCACGTTATTTTTCAGATGAATGACAAACGTGAGTCGACTAACCCCATTGACAATCAGGCTTCAAATCAAAATTTGTCTTTCATTCACGGTCGTGATCCGAGCATCTTGAGTTACGGTCAGCTACCGCTTCCCCAGGAAACTATTAAGAAAGATTTGACCTCTTTATACGAAGATGAAATGCAGGCGTCAACATCTGACTCGTCTTCAGTCCCGTCGACCTTTACAGAACAAGATTTGTCTTTTATTCGCGGTCGTGATCCGAGTATCTTGAGTTACGGCCAGCAACCGCTTCCCCAGGAAACTATTAAGAAAGATTTGAACTCTTTATACGAAGATGAAATGCAGGCGTCAACATCTGACTCGTCTTCGCTCCCATCGACCTTTACAGAACAAGATTTGTCTTTCATTCGCGGTCGTGATCAGAGTATCTTGGGTTACGGTCAGCAACCGTTTCCCCAGGAAACAATTAGGAAAGATTCAAATGTTTTAGGCAAAGACGAAATGCCGGCGTTAACATCTGACTCGTCCTCACTCCCGTCGATCTTCGCGTTGGGAGATACCATCAACGTATATTTGAGATTGAGGCCTTTTCCGGAAAATATGAAAGTCAGTGAACAACAAAAAGAAGCGTACAGAATAATCAATGCCAATACGCTTCTGACTAAATTACCAAGTATAGACAAAACTAGTAATTCCTTGAAGGGAATTGGAGCCAGCGCTACTATATCAAGAAAATTTACGTTCACTCATTCCTTTGGACCTAAAACTACTCAATTACAACTTTTTGAACAGGCTGTTGAACGGCAATTGAGGGAGTTTTTGAATGGGCGAAGCGGGACAGTAATGAGCTATGGTGGGCTGTTTTCTTTGAAAAACTATATATAATGGTTCGGCACTGATATCAGTGATTAACACATTCACAAAAAAGGGAACAGTCATTCGCGGTTATACTAAACTATATTGGGATACGATTGTTAGTTTTCTGTAATATTGTACAGTTTTAGCGACCAATGGGTAAAGAAAGGTTTCAATCAATTATTATCTAACTTAACAAGTCTTCCATCCATTTTTTAATCTCAAATATTCATTTATTGCCAGGTTTTTTTGTGTAAGAAAATCTGAGTTTGTTATCAATATAAGATTCGCCGATTCTCGATAAGGATTTAGTTTATTTTTGTAAAAAAAACACTTGCCTTTTCGATGGTCCTTCAAGATCTGTGAGACCAATAATGCTGCTTTACTTGAGGAACACATACCTTTTATTATGAAGACACATAAAGTTTTTCAAATTTTCTTCACCAAAGTATGGTATTCCGTCATTAAAAGCTCAATCTTTGTGGCTAAAAATAGATCTACAAATTTTCTTTCTAGGAACAACAAATGCTGGCAAATCATATACACTGCAGGGAACAAAGGTGTCCCCAGGGATAATTCCTAGGGCTTTAGAATACATATTTTCCAACATAAATCCGAGGCCGACTCCATGTTACAAGCCGCTTCATAACATAGATGTAATAAACCTAGATGCAGGCGCTACAGCATATGAAATGGAGTTGAAAACAAGGCTCCTTGGCCTTGCTTCAATAGACAAAAATCAATGCTTACAAACTTACAGGAGTATGCAACAACTTGTGCAGGACGGATTGCCGATGAAGCCGAGCAAAACTAGCAAAGCTAGTTATTCCGTCTGGGTATCGTTCGCCGAAATTTATAATGAAACTATTTTCGATTTACTGTCATATGATTGCCAAAGAAAACGACCTTCCTTGAAGCTCGTTACTGATAATAAGGGCAAAGCTTTTATCAAGGATCTTAGAATGGTATGCATCAACTCCGGCTCGGAAGCCTATCAACTTCTGATGGCCGGGCAGCATAACTTGAAAATTGCTACCACTGCGTTGAATACCAGAAGCTCTAGATCCCATTGCATTTTCACGATAAAAGTGCTTAAATATTTCAAAGAAAATTCACCAAATGATGTTGGAGTCAGCACGTAAGTACGAAGACTATACGTATATCTACATTTTGGGTAAATATCTATGAATATTTGGAAATGCGTTAGATTTGAAGAACTGAAATAAAAACTAAAACTTTTTCAGAGAAAAAAAAAAAACTTTTATCTAGGAGAAGTCATGAAATAGGTTTCTTTAAAGAATTGGACATTTTCGTTGATTTTTGTTGTGGAAACAAAATTGTCCTAATCATCAAATAAAAAAATTATTGTTTTTCAGTTTTTCATTTTGTGATCTTGCGGGTTCTGAGCGTTTGAAAAAGACCCTGAATGCCGGAGAGCGTTTAAAAGAAGCTCAGTGTATAAACACGAGTTTACTGGTTCTTGGAAGATGTTTAAAATCGATTTTTGACTCTCAATCGGTAAAGTCAAAGCACAAGGTGATCGGACCCTTTCGTGAATCAAAACTGACCAGACTATTCCAATCAGCTTTATCAGGAAAAGAACATATCACTTTAATCGTAAATATTAGTCCTGTTCCAAATTTATACAACGAGACTCAAAACGTACTGAACTTCTCTGCTATCGCTAAAGAAATTGTCTTTGAGCCTGTGATCCACAAAAGGAGAGTCTCGAGTTCAAGATTCTCTCAAATTGTATCGCAGAGTATTATGACTGTCACTGACTGGGACCTGACGGAATTGAAAAGCACTGGTGAGACACAGTCTTACTCTACTGTAACATAATAATTATAATAAACTGACTAAAAGTCTGGATATGGGTCTAAAAACAGTGTAATTATAATACACAAAATTTATCGAAAGTAAATAAGGGAATTCTTTGCTTCAGCTTACGAAATCACATCCTATAATCTATGCCCCTGTTATTTTTATGTTTTCGAAAAGCTGTTTTGATAGTCCAGTAAACTAAGGTTTGAACCTCGAAAATTCGAAAGTGGCTGCAAATTCGATTTTTATCCTCGTCTTACACCCGAGAATACTATACGCAAATTTGCCGGATCAAAAATAAAATTTTCGTTTTAAGCGATTATCTCAGCAATATGGTAAGGAATTTCGAAAAAAGTTTCAGATAAAAGTTGTAGAGCTAAAAATCTTGTATCGAAAAATGTCCTCAGAAAATCATGTTCGTCCAGTATTTACCAAGTTACAACGAGTTTCCCGATTTATACATGAAAAGATCGGGAAATTCGTTGTCCCTTCGTAAATATCGGATGAAAATTAATTTCTGCAAGGATATTTTTCGACGCAAAATTCTTAGCTCTACAACTTTTGTACGAAACTTTTTTCGAAAATTCTTAGTGTTGCTGAGATATAATCGTGATAAACGAAATTTTCCGTCTTTTTACGTTGATTTTCACGATTTCCCGGCCATTTTTGATCCTGCAAATTTGTGTATAGTATTTTTGGGTATGAAACGAAGATAAAAATGTAGTTGGCAGCCACATCCAAAATTTTCGAGGTTCAGACCTTGGTTTACTGCAGGACTATATTGTATAAGCCGTTTAAACTAAAATTCAAACGTTTATTAAATATTAATCCTGTTTAATAATCCAGTAGAAGAACAGTCTTCCAGAGCTACAGAAAGTGTCGTATACGTTCACATTGAAGACTACGACGATGTAGTACAAGAGAATGAAAAATTGAAGAAAGAAGTAGCACAGTTGAAGAGCGCTGCTTTGAATAGTGATTTTGAAATACGTCAAGAGATGTCTGACACTTACACGGCGATGATCAAGAAACTTGAGGCTAATTTCAAGTAGGCATCAGACATTTCCCCCTCGGTTTTGCGTATCACAATATTTACCTCACTGTAATTCTTATTTTTAAAATTATAGAAATCGGCTACAAGACGTCGAAAAACAGCAAGCAGACCTGTTGGAATGGTCTGTAAAACACGTCGAAGATTACTACGAGGAAAAATTGGACATGTTATCTTCCGGATCCAGAAAAAGGAGTCGCATTGACGATTCTGACGACAAAATTGATATTGAAGAATCGGATGACAAAAATGTACAGCTGATGGAAAAAATTGAATCGTTGGAAAAATCTATTAAGAAACTGCGGGAATCTAACAAGGAATTACTGGTTAAAAATAATGCAAATTCCTTCGAACTTTCGCTGATCAAAAAGGACCTGCGGAATTGTAACAATCTGCTTCACGCAGCCCAAAGCGATATCGGTTGCGGCGATCAAGCTGAAAAACTTATAGAAGAACTGAGAACACAGTTGATAGCTTGCAAAAAACAGATCAAGGTATATCAGTTGATCGTTTCGAGGAAGATATTCTTATATTTTAATTAATATGAGGGATTCTGTTTACTCTTTCCTTTTCAGTCATTGAAAGTTTATTTAAACGAGGCGAAGGAAGAATTTATCAGGATGACAGGAGTAGAAGCAGGGTTGGAAAAATGTGTGAAGAAAAAAGACGAACAGCTTGTTGAATTGATGGAAACGATAACCGACCTTACGGAACAATTGAAAAATACTAGTTTGTGTCTTGCTGAGAGGACAAAAACTGTTGAAACTCTTGAAGAAAAACTGGATATGTATGCGAAAAACTTAGCTACTGCTAAAAAAGGTCTGCAAAATTCAGAGGATAAATTGAAAGCGACAACGGTCGACTATTTAGTCAGTTTAAAAGAGATTGAAGTACATAGAAAAGACTTAGCCGAACAAATATCGCGTGGTAAAATTCCTGCTGATGAATGCAACTGTGAAGAACAGGTGTGTACTAGAAAATTCTCTAAATTATTGTTGAACGAATCTCATAAATTATTTCTTCGAAAGGTAAAAGAACTTGAGAAATTGAAGATGGAACTTACCCAAATGAAGGTTAATGCGGAGAAACTTAACGCGAAGATTGCGACGAAAGACGAAGCGATAGATGAGAAGGAAGACTTGCTTAAATTAATCACAAACGAACTGCGAATTTCTCATACAGAATTGGCTAAGGCTACGCAGGAGTTAGAGGCCACTAAAAGCGAGAAAAAAGTACTGCAAAACAAGATTTTGGAGTCTGAAAAAA
This sequence comes from Macrophya alboannulata, assembly GCA_949628255.1. NCBI lineage: Eukaryota > Metazoa > Arthropoda > Insecta > Hymenoptera > Tenthredinidae > Macrophya > Macrophya alboannulata. The sequence continues at coordinate 40,300,594 of OX451206.1, read as the reverse complement.
TTACTGAAACACTTCAACGAGATCTCGAGGAGGGTCTGAACAGAATTAGGGAAAACTCCGAGGTATGGATTGTGAGAATTTTTTGAAGAGTTTTGTAGATTTGTACGAAATTTGATTTTTGACTGAGGAACCCTCGAAGAACAATTGATTGAAAGATGATTGAAAATTTTGAAAAAAATATCCCCAAAAGTAGAGTGCCAATTTTGAAATTTGAGGTATTTTTATTACAGCGTTCAACTGAACAGGAAAATCAGATAAGTAAACTGGAAAAAGATGTCTCTGTCGCGGAGGAGAGACTCTTAATCAAGGATCAGGTTTGTTAGTTTTTGATGATTTTCGATTATGATAAAGTAGCCTTTGAATTTTATCTGCAATTTTATCTCGCTGATACACGGAACTTGATTTATTAAGCTACTGGATGCACATGTCGAAAGAATTTTGAAACTAGAAAAAGATATTACGGACGCGGCTTATCTCAGAGAAAAATTACCAGCTATTGAAAATGAGCTCACAATGTGCGAAGATAAAAAGGGAATATTAGAAACACAGTTGGATGAAAATCGCGGCAAGATAATGTCGTTAGAAAAAAAATTGCAGGCATCCATGATTAAGGAACAAGACCAACAAAATGAAATAATAACGCTACAAAAAGGTAATATTTATGGTTCAGCTGCTAAGAAAAGATTTTAAGCTTTGGGTGTTCAATTTCGTTTTAGAAATAAAGAGAATGATTCAAATGAGTGCGAACGATAGTAGGGGAGATATTGAGATGAAACAGGAGGTGAAAAAGATGTTGCGTAAATTAACCGCTGCTCAAAAAGCGCTCACTGACTCCGAAGCGGCTTTCAAAATTCGGGAAAAAGCTTTCCAAGAAAAGATATCGCTACTTAAAATGCAAGTTGAGGCTTGTGGTCAGGGACAAGCCGAAGATAATCAGCTCCAAACGTTAAACGAAGGATTGAATCGGGAAATTGAACAGAAAAATGAAGAAATTCTGTCTTTTAATGAAAACAGAGACGATACTGTACAAAGGTATGAAACTTTAGTAAAACAACTTCAAGAGGACATTAAGGGGACCAGTATGTCGCGGAACCTAGTTATTATAGGATGCAAATATCGATTGTTTCCGTAATTAAGTTGTATAACTTCTGGAGGTTTGTAAAAATTCATGGTTGATGCTTATTGTTTGAACATTAAAACCCGTATTTCACATGAATAATTGAGGTATAAGTTGAATCAGTACAGAGGTCAACACAGAGGCCGATTTTTCAGCAAAACCAATTCGTTGTCGTATAAGGTTCAAAAGTACACGATTAGTCCAATTTGACTTGGTAAAGCATTGTTCCCTTCAGCAGATATGCTATTTCCGCTTGCGCATGGGATTATGTGAAAAAATATTGGATGTAAAAAATATCATCTATTTACTATAGTAATAAGATGATGTTTTTCTATTTACTATAGTACATCGACGATATTTTTCACATTCAATACTTTTTTGCAAAATCCCACGCTCAAGCGAAAATGGCATGGCTGCTGAAGAGAAGGATGTCTCACCAAGTCAAATTGGACCGACAGTGTACCTTGAACCTTACGACACAAATTAATTTTGTTGAAAAATGGGCCTGTGTGCTGACCTGTGTACTGATTCAACTTACGGTTTTACTATACGGTTACTATACGGTTTTACTATACGGTACTATACGGTTTTTGATGTTCAGACAATAAACATCGACCATGAATTTCTGCAAATCTCCAGAAGTTATAACACTTACGAAAACAATTGATATTTGCACATCCTATAATAATCAGGTTCTGCGACATACTGGTCCCCTTAAGAAGAGCAAACGAGAGGTAATTATCCAACGACATTGGTATGCCAAGTAGCTTGTCTAGCTACAGTTTTTTTTAAAGAGATAAAATTCGTGACTATTACCATGGGAATAAAGAACTGAGGTGATAGTTAATGTAAAATATGGAAATCTTCTTCCTCTTCTTATACCATCAGACTTTTATACGTAAGATTATCAATTGGGTATACCGTGTGTTTGCTTGGAGGCTTCGCAGTAACTCCAGTTGCAAAACGCCATACGGGTACAGTCATCCACGGCCTGGGTAACCACGTTACACTGTATTATCGGTATGGCTCACTGCTCGACTATTATGTATGGTATAGTAGATCACAGTCTAGGTTCGATCCACGTGATCATATAAGCTGTTGAGTTCAATACTCCAACGGCGTCGTTCAATGGCGCGCCATACCGATAATACAGCGCAACGTGGCTACCCACGCCGTGGATGACTATACCTGTCTGACGTTCCGCAACTGGAGTTACTGCGAAGTATCCAAGCAAACACACGGTAGAGCGCGCAGGAATTGTTTTTAAGAAAATCCACATCAAATTCAAGTAAGGTGAAGATTAGAAAATCAAGAGTTGAACTTAGAAGTAATACCAAACTCTTCGAGCGATGATTTCAGGCAAAAGTAGAATGACGTAGATTTTCTCAATTCAGTTTCATTATTATAAAGTTGTGCGAAACATTTTTCATGTTTTGCCGAATTTTAAGTGAATTTTTATTTATTTTTTTCTTTAATCTGGACAAGTTTATTTTTGTCAGCTAATTTTTTATTGAAAAGTATATGTCACAAACAATTCACAGTAATTTTTTGGTTGAAGAATACTGAAAAACAAATGAGCAAGAGCTATTCTCCTAAAAGTCCAAAAGATTCTGTTTGTACATGAGTTTATTTAAACTTTCTTCGGGACCAAATTAGGGTTTTTTTTCTATGAAAGTTTTTATTTTCATGTATACGAAAAAGATACAAATTTGTATATAAATATTGGTACTTTGGCTTTACACGGCCGCCATTTCTTGAGAAATTAATTTTTTGAAAGACCCTTCGTTCGTGAAGAAGTACAAACAGAATCCTTTGGACTTTTTGATTTCAGACAAGGCAACTCGGAGAAACCCTGCTCACAATGCCAATCAAAAAATATCTTCGGGGGGAGTGGCTCTTATACTCATTTGTTTTTGTGCAGCATTACTCTGGACCATAAAATTACTGTTAGTCGTTAAAGATATGTATTTTTGAATAAAAAATTAGTTATATGAAGAAAAAAAAAATTGTCCAAATTTAAAATAAAAATGATCCCAAAAATCTATTTTTTTTTACTTGATAGCTAGGCAAGACCTTCCCTTAATGACCTACTGTGAATATACATATAGTTCGAGGAACACTGGGTTTTATATCAATAATTGTTGCTAAGTAACATTAACATAAATATAACCGATTTATAAAATCTCTACCTGTGTAATAAAATTTCCTAAGTAGTTGAAGAAGTCTCCATCCATGAGAGGAGAGGCCGTAAGCATTAACATATGAGAAGATGAAAATTTGCCCATCAGTAGTCGGCGGGGAAGGAACATTGAACTTGTCTTCACAGTCAATGATGTATCCGGTCTTGACCTCTCTGCTTCAGAATTAAGGTGAGTAAAAGGAAAAGTTTCAGTGGAATCCACATTCTCAACAGGAAAAAGACTTTACTGGTCTCAAATATATTTTTTAAGTTTTATTATATTCATAATTATGCAGTACGAGTCTTTCTTCATAATTCTTATTTCATCTTAGTCTTTATTTTAATTAGTTTATCCCATTTTAAATAAATCGGTCGTTTATTTCAGACTATCTACATTTCCTTTCGCTGAATAGAGGAAACCAAGAAAACAGAAACTGTTCGCATCTGTTGAGGAGATTTGCGTGGCTGTCGAACTGGCTAGGGTTCGTTGTTAATAATGAATCAATTTTTCTGAAATTCAATTAATTTCCCTATATCCGATGTGCTTGTTAATACTTAAATATTTTTCTATGACTTTCATCAATTCTTATGATTTAAAAGTCACTAAAATTGCAAGTGAAAGAGTTCAGTCTTCTGTTATCGAATAATTTTTTGTTTTCTTTTCCTGGAGGTTTTCATCTAAACTACGAATTTAGTGGGCCTAATTTCCCTCTAATATTTTTTTAATTTTAGACCACCTCCGATTCTGTTGTAACATTTCCGTGATCGGCTACACGTATAATTTAAGAAACCAAAAACCATAATTTTAGTATTTTATTTTTAATTTCTCCTTTTTTCGCCTAGCGCAGTTGTAAGACTGGAATTCACCTATTGTATGTGAATACATTGCGGTCCATGAGTAATAGTAATCATAGGATGTGAAAAATATTTTAATTGTGTTAATTATATCGTCGTTATATTATTAAGGGGATACATCTAGTCATCGGCCCGAAAAAAGGCGTATTTTTGTGATTTTTTTTTGGGGAAAATGGTTGCAGGTTTTGAATTTTTTTTTGTCACAGTAAGGGGAATATCTTTGAGTATGTTTCAGAATTTTTTTATTGGAAAAAATTAATAAATGTAAATTATACAGTGTATCCGTCCGGACGCGGTTCAAAAAAGGCCTTCAGCGGTGACCACTGCAACTGCCGAACCAATCATCTGAAATCAAAAAACCAAACAAATTTAGTTTTTGGATAGTATTATCTAGTCTTTAATCGAAGGATTTGACAAAATATTAATTTTTGAAAAAATGGTCGCCGATCGAAAGTGATGCTCCAAATTTCGGTCAAAAAATCACTCCATTTTCCTCGATATATTACGAAAAGTATGCATCGAAAAAAAAAATCCTTCGATTAAAGACTGCCTTTAGATATAACAAAAATGGATGCAAAATTTCAGACAAATCGGTTCACTCGTTTTTGAGATATCGTGGTCACCAATTCTTAAAAAGTCGTTTCGAGAAAAACGCGTTTGAAGTTTGAAGTCGGGTATACACTGCCGGCCAAAAGTTTGAGTACACAAAGTTAGATAGCGGACTCAAAAATTGATATAATCGAATTTACCAAGCGCCATTTTGAAAAGGACAAATCAGGCTTCATTTTGCTTTTTGAAAAAAAATTTTGCGATTTTTTTTGAGCCCGGCGCACGTGTTTGAAAATGGTCTTTTTTTGACTTTTTTTTTGCTGTTTTCAATCGGTTGCATAGCTTGTAAAAAATTTTTTCGTCAATTTTCTTTGAAATATCCTTGAAACGGCAACGAATACCTGTACTATCGTTTTTTCGAAAATTCCGTGCGATTTTTTTTGAGGAAGTTATGATTGTTTGTACCACCGCTGTTCGAGGCGCACCCCTGCTCCGCTATACCTACCTGCGTCGTGCGGCTCGCGGAACCTAATTGTATACACGGCCGTAACTTGCTCAATTTTTAACGGATCGACTTGAAATTTTGAGATAATATTTTTGAAATGTTAGAGTATAAGAATCCGTCGAAAACGAAAAATCGAATTTCTCAAAAATTATGACTAGATGTAACCCCTTAAGACTATTTAATATTAGTTAACTATTTTTAACAAAATCGTCTTATTATCAATCATTCTACAACCTCATCCTTATATTGGTCGCTATCCCCCAGAATTTTTACAGATTTTTAGAAAAAAAATGGAGAAAAAAACAAAAAATTATTTTTCATCAAGCTGCAACTCCAAAATTATAATAGCTAAGAATCTATGAAAATTCTAGGGAATAGCTACTATCATAAGGATGTAACGGTCACGAAATTAATACAATATTATTTATTCAATTTATTACAATTTAAATACCACGAGCCATCACGCGCTCTACGCATATTGGTCGGTAAGCTTGGCGCGCGCGCCCGCCATCTGTGGGCGCGCCTGTGAACCCTGTCGGCTAACCACCGATGAAGCCCAACGCCAAGCTCTCTCGCTACCAATGTAATATTTGTATTCGGTTATATATTGGGCTCTCAGCCCTGTTAAAGCAGAGATAACTGCATCAAGACTTACCGTTGTCGTGGTGGCACGTTGGCTTGCTTTGGATCTCTGACCAGTCTATTACAATCATAGAGATATAAGAATAGAGTACGTGAATCAGCCGTTACGACCAGCACGGAATAGAAAGAGAGAGGACAATTAGTGCGTCGGGTTGTCTTTGTCTAATCACGCATGCGCAGCAGGCGAGATTAGAACTGTTTAGGTATGCTATACAGATTCATTACAAGTGTAAGATTTTTACTCAATAGAACAGACAACATAATAGTTACAAAAATCATCCCACTGAATGTTATACAGAGAAGTTATCTTGAAAGTTATCACTCATTCATTGCCAAATCGGTACTCCCCAAGTTTTTCGACTGTTTTTCGCAGGCTTGCATCCCCATAAACCTCGGCCTCAACTGCAGCTATCTATAAAACAATCATTTTCTCTAAAATGAGGATGGCAAGCCTGCGAAAAACAGTCAAAAAACTTGAGGAGCGCCGAGTTGGCAATGACCGAGTGATAACTTTCAAGATAACTTCTCTGTATGTATTTACAACACGAATACCTCAAATACTGGACACGAAGACAACACGAAGCAGGTTATGTCTGTGTCAACAACGTTGGGCATGCCAGCGCATGCGTGATTAGACAAAGACAACCAGGCGCACTAGTTTCTCTCTCTCTCTTTCTATTCCGTGCTGGCTTTCACTTGCGTGCGCTCCTATGGCTCACGCACTCTATTCTTATATCTCTATGATTACAATATAACAAGTCCTGTTTAAGACGTGTTGAGGAGGCACGGAGTATGGTTTCGGCCACATTCCCAGTCCGATACAAGACGTTCCTTGATTTAGAGTCAGTTGATTCTATTACTGTATTAAAATATTCAAATCAAATAGATATACTATAAAACGAGGTACGTTCTTATCTCTCCATACCTCATTTTACATCCTAAGAGCTGTCGCGTTATAAATTCAAATACACCACACAATTATCCGTAGTTTACGATTTCATTACATTTTTAATTAGAGTGTTAACTCATATAGTTTCCATCATAAATAATACTTAGATTACACAAAATACAGATTTCATGTCGCACACAAATATACCCATATGATTTCTTGTTATAAATATTAAATACACACCTTATATTACCTTGTCTTACTTAATATATTTTATTCAATAAACAAATTATTTATTATTCCATATTCAACTGAATTAAATCTCCTCCACCCATATAAGATACTATTTTAAAAAACATATAGGCCCGTAAGCGTCCTGAGAGAAAGCGGTCTCACGATAATATAAATTTATTGTAAAAATGCTCTGGTCAAGTCAATTAAAAAATATTCAAATAACATTTAAATAAACGTAATTATTGAGCAACGTTACAAGGATAAAGTCTACAGAGTTTCAAATTTTTTGAACAATTACTTTGGCTGAAATAAAAAATTGATTATTCAATGCCAAAAATCTCATGTTATTTAGATGGTAAATTTACATCGCAAGGAGGCATGGGTTAAAATTGTGATAGAGACCTGAAACTTTGGGAATATTTTTTTAAATTTATTTCGCACCATTTAAGCCTCTGGGATTGTTATATCTAAATTCGGGTCTAGTCCCTGTTCAAGCTATGACTGAGGGGATGTAGGTAATTATAATGAACGTACAGTTGATTTAATGCACTAAACTTGATTTATTATATTCCGTATGTAGAATAGGTTCGGTTATTTTATGTTAGTCGTTAGGAGGTTGGTTCAGAAGTGAGTAGTAGGACTATGATTAGGTAGAGTGAGGGTAAAGGATTAGCTGACTCGTTGCATTTGGCGGTGCCGTGTGCAACGAGTGTCTTCTTAAAGATGGAGAGTTGGACGTGGACGGCCAGGTATCAGGTAGAAGATAAGAGTAGAGATTTGCAGTAAAGGAGAGAATCGTGTGAATAGTTAGAGGATTGAAGTCAAGGTAAAGGTAGGGATGTACTTGAAGGGAGAACGTGCGGGTGGTGACACCCGGACGTCACAGGATCATCAAAATTTGGAAATACCTAAAATCAGGACCACCCTTGTATAATATATTTCTTAATTAAAACCGATTTTTTTTTTGTATTCGCTTCGCTACCTTTGTGAAATTAAATGTATGTACGTATACGTATATCTGGATCATATCGCCAATTTCTAAACGAACTTGTACCCGGGGGTCAGCGGTCAAAATCACCATTCGACCAGGTGATACGTATAACATTGCAATCAAGAAATGGAAATCGTTTTAATTAGGATTTACTTTTTCCTGAAAAATAAACGTATTTCAAGGCGATTACGGAAGTTTAATATAAAAGCTCGTTTAATTGTTCTTGAGAAACTGAACGTGAGAGGGCTCTATGCTGTCTTATTCCTCTGTTGAGAAATAAATTATAATTCGCCTATAATCTGCATATGCCTGAGATCGAACGCCTGATCGCATGCAACCGAAGTTACCAGTTTGTAATTGGAGTTGCCTGCAATCAGACGCTCGATATTTTGATTTTGGCCCCAAAGAGCAAAACGAATCCAACTCCAGTTTATTCGCTAGAACCTGAATGCTCTCAGAAATTCAAAAAACACATGTATTTTTAGCTAATACGCTGGTTTTAGTTCAGAAACTAATCTCTGCAACCGCGCAGTCGATTTTTTTTATAAACTTTTCGAATGAGCGGCGTAGCCACTACCGCTACCCGTGACAATTACAGGAACTATGTTTGCTTCAAATACTTACATATTACAAGTGTGTGAAACGATATGGTACAGTTTTCGGAATTGACTAATTGCGAAATTGAAAATAAATTAATTTTATTGAGTTTGTAATACCGTGTGTTTGCTTGGATACTTCGCAGTAACTCCAGTTGCGGAACGTCAGACAGGTATAGTCATCCACGGCGTGGGTAGCCACGTTGCGCTGTATTATCGGTATGGCGCGCCATTGAACGACGCCGTTGGAGTATTGAACTCAACAGCTTATATGATCACGTGGATCGAACCTAGACTGTGATCTACTATACCATACATAATAGTCGAGCAGTGAGCCATACCGATAATACAGCGTAACGTGGTTACCCAGGCCGTGGATGACTGTACCCGTATGGCGTTTTGCAACTGGAGTTACTGCGAAGCCTCCAAGCAAACACACGGTATATCAACATTATGAGTCAAGCTTTGATTTTTTTTTCAAGTCAGCTCTTCATTCTCTTGAAGTCTTGGTTAAACACTTCAGCTCATTTCAGGCTCGTCCATTGTTCCCTCCGGTACCTCTGTAATGATCGGTAGGTCAAGGTCGTTCACGATTGCCACTTGCGGAGGATGAGAGGTAGGATGGGAACCGGATGTGATGGTAGGAATAAGGTCGCCTATTTTCAAACATTAGTACCTGTCAGAGACAACCCCCCTAATCCATCTCCACCTCTAGCAAAGATTAGGAGAAGCGGACTGAGGCAGTTCGACGTGAGCCTGTCTAAAACGACCACCTTTCGAGTAATTAAATAATAAAGGTTTTAAATCATACTGCGTGTTCAACCTTACTCTAATAACATCCTGATAAATAATACCTAACAAATTCAGAAGTGGGATAGTGGATCGGTGGCCTTCAATATAGAATTTTGGTCGGACTCATTCTGTAAAACATTTTGTGAATTGTGTCGGTTACTTGTGGCGTCGAAACGGAAAGCGTCCCTACGATCACGACCGTTTTCATAACTATGATTCGCAACGATACATGACAAAATTTGCTTGACGGTCCCCATTTTGTTCGTGGTTTCGTTCGAATGTTCGTTGGTGAATCGTGGAGGACACATTTTGAGTTTCGCGTTTTTGTGTGTTTTTGTGTGCTGACCAAGAGACTTTGAAACGGCGCGTCGCCTGCTTGGAACTTCGTATAATTATATTTGGAGTGGTAGAACGCCGTAGAAATTTAGAAATCGTCGAGTGGTCAGCCAGAATATTTCGTGGCTTTGGAAATAAAGAAATTTTGGACATAAAGTAGAACATTTATCTGCGCAGAGCCTTTGGCCTTGAAGAGATTCTCTCTTTGGAACCATATTTGACGAACCGTTGTTGTGTATCCTCACGGCTTAATCTTGCTCACGTGATCCATAGTGTATCGCGCTATGGTAGCGTTGTTTACGTGAGACGAGGATCGTGCTGTTGAGCTACCGGCGGGTATAGTGACTTGACGACAAGACAGAAGAAACTGTCTTAAAATCGATAATTTAGGCTCGTAAATAGACGGTAGTGTGTGAGATAATTGTGAATATTGATTGGTATGGACATTGTGGGTTTCACGCGGACTAAGATTGTGTGTGTTGTAGATGTTTGTGTTGCTTTTTGTTTTAATTACACTCGCAATGCCGCTGAAAGAGGCTCACGCGTTTACGGTTAACGAATTGAAAGGCAGACTTCAAGAGTTTAATTTATCATTGAACGGAAATAAGAACGAATTAATAGCTCGTTTGATGGACCATGACCCCACGGGAGATTGGAGGCGGGTGGAAGAGCAGGCTGTTGGCGGTGATGGCGATGCACTACCCTTCGCGGGTGATGCATCGGCGCAACAACGCATTCAAGAAATTATGCAACGAGAACTTGATCTCGCCCGTAGAGAGCGTGATTTGATGGCAAGAGAATTAGCCGTTGCTCAGCAAGAGCTCGCGTTGTTGCGACCCGATGGTAGAGAGAGTCCGCAACAAGTCAGTGGACAGAATGGAGCTGCCGGTCAAAGATCTGCCCTAGAAACTTTTGACGCAACCGCACCATCTCGTAATATCCGCATCATCGCAGAGATGCTACCAGAATTCAAAGGTTCCCATGACGCTTTCTGGAAGTGGGAACAACAGTTGAATCTCCTCAAAGATAATTATGGTTTAGACGAAGTCTCAACGCGCCTGATTGTTGGACAACGATTAAAGGGAGGAGCATTGGAATGGTTTCACTCGAAACCCGAGCATTTAGGGATGACTCTGAGAGAATTGATGGACGAAATGAAATCAACATTTGATCATCGACCGACGAAACTCGCCCTCAGACGTCAATTCGAGAGTAGACAGTGGAAAACCCATGAAACTTTTAGCGAATATTACCTCGATAAACTCGCGCTTGCCAATCGCATCACTGTCGCAGAGGACGAGCTCGTCGATTACTTGATAGATGGAATACCAAACGAATCACTTCAGAGTCAAGCCAGAATTCAAAACTTCTCTACAAAAATTCAGTTATTGCGAGGCTTTGAGAAAATATCGCTGAAAACAACATCAGTAGCCAACAACAGCCGCGAGAAAAGAGACGAACCGAGAGGACGTAACTTTTCCCAGAGAAAGGAGTCTTCCAGGTCAGCCCCCTCTGCCGACAGCAGCACCCAGCGGCCGCCACGAGAAGATAAAACAGAAGAAACCAGTGGCTCGTCGGGGATGGTGGACACTAGGATGTGTAACTATTGCAAAAAACGGGGACACACCAAGTTCCACTGCCCAGTATTAGCAGTGAAGAAACGGCCATGTTTCAAGTGCGGAGAATCTGGCCACATGGCGAAGGACTGCGGAGGGAAACCACCCCAAATCAGCAACGTGGCGGAGGGACCAGAGGGACCGTTGGCATCGAACAATGAGTATCTTAGAAAGATTAATTATGTTATGTGTACTGAAGCGAATACAGAAAATCCTGTAAAACTAGAAACTTTGTTGGACACGGGTAGCCCAGTCAGTTTCGTCAAACTTAAGTACGTTCCGAGCGATTTTATTGACCCTGCGGATGATATTCGAAATAAATTCACGGGAATCAATAGTAGTAGTCTTGTTATTTTAGGAACAGTAAAAATGGATATAAATTTCAGTTCAAACAGGCAGTTATCGAAAGCACGTTTACTTATTGTCCCAGATTATACGATGAACACATCGGTAGTATTGGGAAGGGATTGTTTAGGTAAACTTGGCCTTGTACTGAGAGAGAAAGACGAGACTATTCAACACATTGAAGAGATTATGAATGTCGATATCGCGTTGGAAGATAATCTAGTAGACTCACTGTCAATAAATCCTGAAGTCTCATTTAAGATTCAAAAACAATTGAAACAATTATTCGAGGAAAAATATTTGATGCCCGAGCGTCCAGAAAACCCGCAGGTTTCCGCGGAGTTACAGTTAACGTTGACTGATTCGCGGCCTTTCCATTTTCAGCCCCGTAGACTCGCCTATGCCGAAAAAGAGAAGGTTCGCGAAATAATTGATGGGTTAGTACAAAAAGGAATTATCAGATCAAGCCGTTCAGAGTATGCGTCACCAATCGTCCTCGTTAAGAAAAAGAATGGTGAGACGCGTATGTGCGTCGACTATCGCACCCTTAACAAATTAACGCTTCGTGATAACTACCCGTTACCTCTAATTGAGGATCAATTAGATATCTTGAATGGTAAGAAATATTTTTCGGCATTGGATTTAAAAGACGGTTTCCACCACATCCGCGTCGCGGAAGAGTCAGTAAAGTATACCGCTTTCGTTACGCCAATGGGACAGTATGAATATGTGCGTATGCCGTTTGGCCTTAAGGGCGCACCATCTGCTTTTCAAAGGTGGGTGAATGAGGTCCTCAAAGATTTCGTCGAAAGGGGCGATGTCGTAGTCTATCTTGATGACATATTGGTTGCAACTACTACGATTGAACACCATTTGAAAGTGTTGGATGCACTTTTCGGAGTCCTTGTTAGTAGCAAGCTTCAACTTCGTCTCGATAAGTGTGTGTTTCTGTTCACGGAAGTCGAATATTTGGGCTACCGGGTTAGCGCTGAGGGTATACGCCCAAACCAAGATGGTATCAATGCAATCGCGAATTTTCCAGTCCCAAGCGACTTGAGAAGCGTGAGGCGCTTCTTGGGCATGTGCTCTTACTTTAGAAAATTCATTGAGGGGTTCTCGGTGATCGCAAAGCCTCTGACCGATTTAACTAAAAAGAGTGTAGCATTTCAGTTCGGGGAGGCTCAGGTGGAAGCATTCGAGTTATTAAAATCGCAGTTAATCACCTCGCCTATTTTGTCAATTTATAGTCCCCATGATGAAACCGAGTTACATACTGACGCGAGTTCCCATGGGTTTGGCGCGGTTTTAATGCAGAGGAAGGCGGATTTAAAGTTTCACCCCGTGTTTTACTTTTCGAAACGCGCGACGGACGCTGAGAGCCGATACCACAGCTTCGAGCTGGAAACATTGTCGATTATTTACGCACTGCGTAGATTCCGTATTTACCTCCATGGAATTAAATTCAAGATCGTCACTGATTGTAACTCTTTAAAAATGACGCTAGATAAGAGGGAGATAAATCCGAGGATCTCGCGGTGGGCGCTCGAGCTCCAGAATTTTGATTATGAGGTTGAACATCGATCGGGAAATCGAATGCAGCACGTAGATGCACTAAGTCGTGCGCCAGAGATTCTAGTGGTTACAGACAACCCTCTCGAGGTCAATCTCTCTCTCAGTCAGGGCCGAGACCTTGAAATTGTTAAAATCCGCGAACTGCTGGAAAAATCTGAACATCATCTGTATGAAATGCGAAATGGACTAGTCTTCCGTAAAGATAAAGGAAATCTACTTTTTTATGTACCAAAGAATATGATAATTCATGTCATCCGAAAATACCACGAAGAGATGGGACATTTGTCAGTTGAGAAAACGTGTAACGCGATTAGATCTAACTATTGGTTCCCAGTGATGAATGAAAAGGTTAAAAATTATATTCGTGATTGTCTAAAATGTATTGCTTATAACCCGGTGACTGGAAAAGCCGAGGGATTTTTGCACAGTATTCCGAAGGGAGATACGCCCTTCGGCACAATCCACATCGATCACTGCGGGCCAATAGAGAAGGCGCGTCTAGTTAAAAAGCACATTTTTGTTGTGGTAGATTCATTTACTAAATTCACTAAACTTTACGCGACGAAAACAACGTCCTCAGCGGAGGCTATCGATGCCCTTCGGCGATTCTTTGCAGATTACAGTCGTCCGAAGTGCATCGTGTCTGACCGTGGCACTTGTTTTACGTCAGCTGAGTTTCGTGAGTTTCTCGAAGAGAGTAATGTCAAACAGGCATTGATCGCCACCGGCTCGCCAAAGGCTAATGGCCAGGTAGAGCGAATCAATCGTGTGTTGGGAGTAATGCTTGGTAAATTAATTGATAACGACTCAGGGAAATACTGGTACAAGGTGTTGGAAGACGTAGAGTACGCATTGAATAATACGGTACACAAGTCGACAGGTGAAACACCTGCGAAACTTTTATTTGGGGTTGATCAACGTGGAAAAATGCATGACGAAATAAAAGATTATTTGGACGAGACAGTTGCGATCAACACCCGTGATTTCGATGAAATGCGTGCCAAGGCAGCTGAGAAAATTGTAAAGTCGCAAAAATACAATGAAGATTACTTTAATAAGGAAAGAAAAGAACCCCACAAGTATGAAATCGGGGATTATGTAGTCCTTCGTAATTTCGACAGCACCCCCGGTGCTCCGCAAAAGCTGATTCCCAAATTTAAAGGACCTTATCGTGTTACTCGCGTACTTCGTAACGATAGATATGTTATTGCTGATGTCGAAAATCATCAAACTACTCAGCGACCTTATTACGGGGTCTGGGAAGCAGCGAACATGCGACCCTGGTGTGCTGCCGAAGGAGACGACACGCGAGAGTGTGATGAATGATTTTTATAGAGATGCCTAATTATTGTTGAAAGGATTAAACCAAATGAAACTGTGTTATGTATAAACAAGTGTGCAATTGTGATTTTGAGGCTAAAGACTGTTCCTAGTTTATTTTTATGTATTTCTGGGTATGTGTGACGAAAACAAAAGAACCATGTGTTTGATAAGTTAAGGTGTAAATGCATCGTATTTTTACCAGGTATCGATTGTTTATTTAAAATAATAGTCCGAGACGTACTATGGCCAGGACAGCCGAGTTGTGATGGTAGGAATAAGGTCGCCTATTTTCAAACATTAGTACCTGTCAGAGACGACCCCCCTAATCCATCTCCACCTCTAGCAAAGATTAGGAGAAGCGGACTGAGGCAGTTCGACGTGAGCCTGTCTAATGTAACGACCACCTTTCGAGTAATTAAATAATAAAGGTTTTAAATCATACTGCGTGTTCAACCTTACTCCAATAACATCCTGATAAATAATACCTAACACGGAGATTTGCGAATGGTCGTCTTCGGGTGACTCCTCTTCCAAGATATCATTCAAATCGAAGTACCCGCTCTCTGTGGCCGCGCAGATGAGCTTGTCCAACTCGTGACGCAAAATGGTGAAGGTTGGCCGGTCTTTGAGCCTCTATCGCCAACACGACAACATCACGTTTTACCTGTGGCAAAGATAGTGAGAATTTATTCACATAACATGTATGTACACTGTACAGTAGGGCGGTCCTTATAAAGGTCATTTTTGAATTTTAATCGTTACACCCTCTAAAACTCTCCCGAGTAGTTGAAAAAAATTCCAGTAAATTTTTAGCTCGTAATATTAATATTAACCCGACCCCGAAGACGACGGAAGTTTTAAATGCAAAAACACGTGTATTTTTAAAAATCAAACTTTGAGTTTTTATAACTTCGGCAATAATTGATGAAAGAATTTGAAATTTGGCGTCAACGTAGTAACTTATACGATGTATAAAAGGGCACATTGCAAAAATTTGTAGACAGTTATTTTCTTACGTCAACATAAAACAAAAGAAAAAACTTCTTCATGTCTAGAAGTGAGAAAATAACTGTGTGCCCTTTTATACATCATATAAGTAACTACATTGGTGCCAAATTTCAAATTCTTTCATCAATTATTGCCAAAGTTATAAAAATTCAAAGTTTGATTTTAAAAAATACGTATGTGTTTTTCCATTTAAAGTTCCATTGTCTTAGGGGTCGGGTTAATATTAATATTAGGAGCTAAAAATTTACAGGAATTTTTTTTTCAACTATTTGGAAGAGTTTTAGAGGGCGTAACGATCAAAATTCAAAAATGACCTCTATAAGGACCGCCCTACTGTACAGTCATTATGTGAATGTAAAAGGACTCAGCGCTTGATTGACGCAACTCACAGAGGCATGCTGCAGTTCGCCGGTCGTTCCATTCTGTATCCCGATTGTAGTCGTTTCAGAATATCGATAGTCGGGACTCCAGGATGAGGATCACCTCCCGGGCTCACGAGTTCCCATGAGAGAACTCCGAAGGACCATCTGCGAAGGGATTTATCTTGCATGAGACTAACATCGAAGTACCGCATGGAGTTGAAGTAAAAATTGTTTAATTGAAGTTACGTGCCCCAAGTAGAGTATCAAACAGAATTTTATTGAATTGAGTTTGATTCAGAATCTTTGAAAGTGAGATCTCAGTCAGCTTATTGCTTTGCTGATCGCTTGGATTGGTTTAAATTTCCATTTCATATACTTGCCTTGTTCGTCGGTGCAACTGGCAGCCTATACGTAGTTATCTCTGTGTCCTGTAAAACGACGTGGAAGATCAGACTTTGTCACAAGGGGAAAGGAAGAATGCTAGCAAGTTAAAATGGGAAGCAATTGATATACGTAAAAATAACTCACGGAATACGGATGGACTTCTAAAGTTTCCCTGGAGAATTTCTTTGCGTCTGGGAGTCCTACAGATAGGTATGTAGGGGAAGGTGGGTCAAAGCCGGCATGTGGGGTAAAACTGACCCCCCCCCCCCCCAAAAAAAAAATGAGAAAATAGCATTTTCGTGTCAATGCTGGTCACACAAGACAGTATGCAAAGTGATTCCGCTGAAAACGAAAAAAAATTGGGAGGGTGGGGCAAAACCGACCACCTCCAGAATAATGGCTAATCGGTACTTCCGCGTTAAGGTAACAATGAAATAATACGGTAAGCAACGTAACTCCGCTGAAAATGTGAAAAAGGCGCGTAGGTGGGGCTAAACCGACCACCCCGAAAACAATGACCACTACACGGAGAAAAGATTACAGTAAAATATCCCATAGCACCCGTGGAAATTTTCTATTTCCGTGGAATTTTTCACGATATCAAGGTAATCTTTTGCTTGTGATATAGTTTTTTCCATGTACTATAGGAATTTTTACTATGTTCAATGGTAAAATATCCCGGTCAGCACTGCTAAATTCACAATGTAGGCATAGGGAAAATTACCATGTTCGCTGCATGGTAATTTTCTCTATATGTCTACATTGTGAATTTAGCAGTGCCGATTAGGATATTTTAGCATTAAACATAGTACAAATTCCTATAGTACATGGAGAAAACTATATTACATAAGCAAAAGATTACCTTGATATCTTGCAAAATTCACTATGGATGAAATAGTCGACTTTCCTACAGGAAATGGGAAATTTCTATAGGTGCTATGGGAAATTTTACTATGGTCTTTTCTCCGTGTAGTTGTCATTATTTTTGGGGTGGTCGGTTTAGCCCCACCTACGCGCCTTTTTCTCGTTTTCAGCGGAGTTACGTTGCGTACCGTATTTTTTACATAGCTTGACGCGGAAATGCCGGTAAGTCATTATTTTAGAGGTGGTCGGTTCTGCTCCACCCTCCCAATGTTTCACCGTTTTCAGCGAAATCACTTTGCATACCGTCTTGTGTGACCAGCATTGACACGAAAATGCTATTTTGTAATTTATTTTTGGGTGGTCGGTTTTGCCCCACAGGCCGGCTTTGTCCCACCTGCCCCTACATACCTAAGTACGCACGCCTTGCTTTTCTTGCAGTCGTACGTAAATAAAAAAATTTTTCAAGTAATTATTTGGCAAAGAAATTATTTTTCACTTTTTAATACGACTTTTTTTGTTTGATTTAAATTTTTTTCCTCTTTGAGAAAAGCAGGTGGTTAAGAAATTTAGATTTTTTTTCAATTTTCTACTTTTCAGTCATACTTTAATTAAATTATTATCATACGTAGCATAAGTTTAATAAGTAGGTTGATTTGAATTTTAAAAGATATTATAAGAGATTATATGGGTCATTCCATGTCAAATCGACCAATGATTGGAATCGACCCCTTTTGATTTGGATGAATTCTTGGCAGGAATTTTATTTTATCATAGAATGAAGTTCTGCCAAAGGAAAAAAATAAAAAAAATTTTCTCGAAAGTAATGCAAAATTGAGAATTTCACTCTTTTTCGCATTTTTCAAGTTTTATTTTTTTAAACAACTCGAAAATTATTATAGTCACAAAAATGGGCTTGAGATTGTTTTGAAGGGGATATTTGGGGCTATGAAAAAAAAAAACATTTTGAAAGAAATTTTCGAAAAATAATGAATCGGCAGAATTTTGAAATTTGAAGAATCGTAAAAATTGAAGTCCAGTATTAAATTTTTGGCTCAATTTTTTTTTATATAATGCCTTCAATTGATCTAAAAATATCCTGACATTTTCAAGAGGGTGTTTTTTTTTTCCTTCAAAGATATGAATTTTTGAATTTGCATTTTCTTCTTGCAACTTCTAAATAAAGTAAAGCTAAGCACTCGGGTTCCCTAAACTCCGTAAAGGAGCGCGGGGAACGAGGGTGAGTGCCAACCGAGCGCGTCTCCGGGTGGCGGATAGGAGGGCGGCCAGGGGAGTCACGGACCATAAGCCTGAGGACCAGGGGCTGTGAAGCAATTGGGAAGCGGGACCGGGGACGTTGACACCCTGGTTAGTCGGTGGCTATAAGCAAACCGGCCGGCGTAAAGACCGGCCCAGGCGAGCCAAGGCCCCGACCGCGGACCAACACCAGTAGAGGTGAAGGGCCCGACCACCGTCGGGACCAATGACAGGGTACAGGGTGAGGCTAAGGGCCCGACAGCAATCGGGACCGCAGCCGAACCCGGACGCCCAGCAGATAAGGAACTCTCTGCGTCGGCAAAGAGGAGGGCCAGGAGGGCCAAACAGGCCGTCAGGAACTCCTCCGAACTGACTGGAGGTGTCACCAACCGAACTAGCGAGCACGGCGAACCGGGAGGCCCAAACACTGGGCTGCCCGTGGCTGCTGGGCAGCTAGCTAATGCACAGAGGGCAACGGACGGAAAGGGCCTGAAAAGGTCCAGACCATCCGACAGCACTCCGCCGGAGGTATACTCGGCTCCCAAGCGGGGCAAAGATATCTTAAAACCGAACTAGCGAGCACGGCGAACCGGGAGGCCCAAACACTGGGCTGCCCGTGGCTGCTGGGCAGCTAGCTAATGCACAGAGGGCAACGGACGGAAAGGGCCTGAAAAGGCCCAGACCATCCGACAGCACTCCGCCGGAGGTATACTCGGCTCCCAAGCGGGGCAAAGATATCTTAAAACCGGTGAGCTACGGGGATGCGGCCAAGGGTAGTAGAAGGGTGGTTATTGCACTCGAAAGCTACTCTGAGGCCACCCTGAGCCCAGAAGAGGGACACCTGGTGATCCAGGCGCTGTGTCGGGCGATGGACTCCATCCCGGAAGGGGAGGAGCTCCCTTGCTTCCACCGGCACCGGTACGACCAGGGGGCCCTCGCCGTCACAGGCTCTGATGACAGGGCCGTCAGATGGCTGAGGACCACGGTCCCCACATTGGGGCCCTGGGCGGGGGCCTCCCTCCAGCTACTGGAGAGGGGGCAACTGCCTAGGCTATACAGAATGACTCTGGCAATTCCCGGCGTCCCGGAGAAATCGGAGATCATTCTGAAGAGGCTCACGCGCCAAAATCCATGTCTCCAGACCCACGCATGGCGGGTCTGGGACAGGAAAGACGGACCCAAGTCCGTCTTCCTAGCACTGGGGGTCGACGCCAAGTCAAGAGAAGGGCTAAGGGAAAGGGGACTCGTGGCCCACTACGGCTTGGGTAGGGTCTCCTTTAGGGAGGCCCCCTCAAAGGCCGGTGAGGGCCCTGAGGCCCCCAACCCAGAAGTACGAGAGGAGGCCGTAGCGTCGGAGGAGCAGGGGGGGGGGGGACACCGCCACAGTTGGCGGAGATGTCGTCTCCCCCAGCCGCCGCCGTGGTGGCCACTCCGGTGACCTCAGGGCTAGACCTCGGGGCCCCAGGGCACCAGCACTTCGATGCTGGGGTCCAGAGCCAGAGTGTCTCGGCCAAACGAGGAAAAGGGACCGGGGGGGGGGGGGGGGGGAGGTACAGGGACCCTAAAGCCACAAACTGGCCCTCTTACAGAGAGGAGCTAAGGATGAGGCTCGAGGGGACCGGCGGCCGACTGTGCACAGCAGCAGCCTTGGGAAGCGAGGTGGAGTTCGTACAGCACTCCATCAACCTCGCCTTCGAGGCCGCTTGCCCCGAGAAAAAAGGGAACAATGATTACAAAAAGGTGCCCTGGTGGAGTAAGGAGCTGGGCAAACTCAGGTCCGGCTCCCGTAAACTGCTGAACAGGGCCCTCAAGACTAATCAGGACTCCGACTGGGCAGCCCACAAGGCAGCCCAAAAAGAGTACAAAAAGACGATAAAAAAATCAAAAGAGGAGGCCTGGAGGGGCTTCTGCGAGGAGACTGAGTCCATATCTCTTGTGGCCAGACTCCGCAGGATTTTCTCTTCGGGCCCACCAATCAAACTCGATGGCCTCACACTCCCCGACGGCAGAGTGACTGAGAGCCATTCGGACATACTAACTCACTTGCTGGAGGTCCATTTCCCTGGATCCACGCTCGACATGCAGGGGCCACTCGGTGAGGGGGACCCGGTCGGGCGGGGATAGCGGGACTGGAGGATGGCAAAGGAGATAGTCACCAGGGACAGGATAAAATGGGCCATTGACACCTTCGACAGGTTCAAGAGCCCAGGGGTCGATGGGATCTTCCCTGCCCTCCTACAAGAGGGCGGGGAGGTACTCACGACCAAACTGTTCTACATATTCAGCTCCTGCCTTGCACTGACGTACATTTCCAGGAGCTGGAGGGAGGTTAGGGTGGTATTCTTGCCCAAACCGGGCAAGAGCTGCCATGACCAAGCCAAGGCCTGGAGACCAATCAGCCTCATGTCGTTCCTTCTGAAGACGCTTGAGAGACTGGTGGACAGGCACATCAGGGACGGCGCGTTGGTCGAAAGACCTATCACGCGGTCTCAACAGGCATATCAAGCAGGCAAATCTACGGAGACGGCCCTATACTACCTCGTACGCGAGATAAAGGGGCCTCTAAACCGGAAGAGGGCCGCCTTGTGTGTGTTCATGGACGTTGAGGGGGCGTTCGACAACACCTCCTTCGACGCGATTTGCGAAGCATCACATGAATTCGGGATCAAAGTTTCGATCGTTAACTGGATCAGGCAGATGCTTCAAACCAGGAAGGTCACCACCAGCCTGGGTGGGTCTGCGGTCAGGGCCCGAGTCGACAGAGGTTGTCCGCAGGGCGGAGTACTGTCACCGCTTCTGTGGACACTCGTAGTGGAGGGGCTCTTACGTGGGCTCGAGGGGATGGGGGTGACCACGGTGGGCTATGCGGACGACGCGGCACTGATTGTCACGGGCGACCACCCACTCTACATGGCGGGTAGAATGCGGAAGGCACTCGACTTCGTACAAAAATGGTGTACTTCTCACTCGCTCAGGATCAACCCGAGCAAGACTGAGATGGTACTCTTTACAAAAAAAAAAACGAAGTTCGAGCTGGGTCACATCAGTGTCTTCGGCTCGACGCTCAAGCTGGTCAGAGAGGTGCGCTATCTGGGCGTCACCCTGGACAGCAAATTAACATGGAAGGCACAGGTCGACAAGCAGGCCCAGAAGGCCACGGCCACTTACTGGGCCTGCAAGAGGATGTTGGGCCGGACATGGGGGCTTAAACCCAAGATGGTCCGGTGGATATACACGGCGATCATCGTGCCCCAACTCACGTACGCCTCAATGGTATGGTGGCCCTCCATGGAGAGAGTCACACTCCGGAGGAAACTTGACTAGGTCTACAGGCGTGTAGGCCTTGGTATTACGGGGCAATGAAAACGACCCCCACATTGGCCATAGGGGCCCTCCTCAACCTCCTACCCCCACACAACGGTGGGGACGGAGGCGTGGAAGACGACCCTGCGCCTTTGGAACTTAGGACTCTGGAAGAGGACGGGTAAGGGACACACGGTGATTCTCCAGCGGGTGGACGCACCACAGATGCCTTCCACGCTGGGAGTGGACCGTGGTCCCAGCCGGTACCAATTCAGTCCCAAATTCGAGGTTCAGGTCCCTAGCATACAGTCATGGGGAAGCGAACGGGAGGTGTTACTATCGCCGAAAGGACTCGTCTGGTACTCAGACGGATCTAAAACGGACATAGGCACAGGAGCAGGAGTCTGGAGCGAGGGGCCCAGGACGAGCGTCTCGCTAGCCCTAGGGCCGTTAGCAACGGTCTTCCGAACCGAAGTGTTTGCCATACTGACCTGTACCAGAACCATACTGGACAGGGACTACGTGGGCAAACACATCTACATTTGCAGCGACAGCCGGACAGCCGCACTCAGAGCCCTACAGGCATGGGTCGTCAGATCCAGACTGGTGGGCGAGTGTGTGGAACGACTGACAGAGCTGGCAAGGAACGACCGCGTGAAGCTGCTCTGGGTGCCGGGTCACAGCGGCATCCGGGGCAACGAGCAAGCGCACAGCCTAGCAAGGGCTGAAGCCGCACGCATCGAGGCGGATGAAGGATGCACTATAGCTGCATCCTGGAATCAGGTGAAGAGAATGGCGAAGGAACGGGAGGCAGCATTCTTCACAGACAAATGGTCGCAAGCGCCGGGCATGGCACACACGAGGAGGCTCCTCCAGGGGCCCTCAGCCAAGCTCGGCAACACACTGTGCAACCTGAACAGAGCTGATCTGAGGACAGTAACTGGACTTGTGACCGGCCACTGGTTCACAGGCAAACACCTGGTGCAGCTGGGGCTCAGAAAAGGGCCGCTCTGTACCAGATGTGGGACGGAACTAGAGACTCAGCACCACTTAATAGCGCAGTGTAGGGGACTCGAGCGGCCTCGCCGAGAGGCCCTCGGAGCGTCCTACACGGGAGCGGAAAAAATCGAGGAGATTGGGGTCAGTAGGCTCCTACACTTTGCTAGGTTGGTTGACCTGACCACAACTCCCTCAACGTAAGGTGCCCGCAAAGGCCCGGGCACAATGTTCCGCTTGGAATGAGCGCCCGGTCACCCACCCTCTTAAAACTAAAACTAAAAGCTAAGAAAATATTTAGTTTTGTAATTCTGAGCAATAAAAAATTTAGTCTACGACATAACGTAAAAATAATAACATAATTGACATTGGTTTTTTTATTTATGTGGTATCATTTTAAATCCAAACTCATTACGTAAGTCGTTTTTCCTTTTACTCCTTTTCCCGTGGCTGATGCCTCATTTCTTTTTGTTAATCTGGAAGAAGTCAAGAGCGTGATATTAATTTTTTCAATGAAAATTTCATATAAATATAAAATTTTTATCAATATTAATCATACAATAAATTAATTTTTTTAAATTATCTAACTTCTTCCAGATTGAGAAAAAGAGAATGAGGCATCAACAACGGGAAAAGAATTGAAAGGAAAAACGACTCACGTAATGCGTTTGGATTTAGAATGATACCACACAAATAAAAAAAGCAATTTCAATTACATTATGTATTATTTTTACGTTCTTACGTCGTACATTAAATTTTGTATTGCTCAAAATTACAAAACTAAATATTTACTTAACTTTACTTTATTTAAGAGTTGCAAAAAAAAAAATTTTTTATTTATCTAAATTCAAAAATTCACATCTTTGAAGAAAAAAGAACACCTTCTTGAAAATTTCAGGATATTTTCACATCAATCAAAAGCATTATATAAAAAAATTGAGCCGAAAATTTAATACTGGACTTCGATTTTTACGATTTTTCAAATTTGAAAATTCTGCCAATTCATCATTTTTCGAAAAATTTTTTCAAAGTATTTTTTTTTCATAGCTGCAAATATTCCCTTCAAAACAAACTTAAGCCCATTTTTGCAACTGTAATAGTTTTTGAGATATTTAAAAAATAAACTTGAAAAATGCGAAAAATGGTGAAATTTTCAATTTCGAATTTCGTTTTATGATAAAAGAAAACTTCTGACAAAAATGCATTGAAATCGATAGGGGTCGATTCTAACTGTTACGTGCTCGTGTACTCACACCCCTATATTTCACATTATATTACCTACGATATCAACTGAAGACATAAAATCCTGCAGCTGCATCCTATCTCTCAACCTCTAATCAGAAGAAGCCTTGATCTCAATCCGAAGAACCTCATCCCTACTTACTTACCTTTAAAACTGCTACCTTGCATAAACGCGCTCACGCCCGAGAGATAATGAGACAATAGACACACTTGCCCACAAACTCTCAACTCAATCACTTCATTACACATCAGGCCATTATAACAAACTACACACTCAATCTTGCACTATACTCAAACAGAATATTGTATTAGATAATAAGTCTATATAATAAACTCACTCTCAGTATTATCAACTATACATAAAGTTTCATTCACATCATTCATCCAAGCATCCAAATAATATCCGGTTGTCCCTAGACGTAAAAACAAGAGGAAAGAACTCAAATTCATAACTATCGTATCAGCAACAATCTGATTCATAACAACGGTGGCAGCTCCTCTCTAACTCATAACAACAGTGGGAGCTCCTCCCTAATTCATAACAATGGTGGCAGCGGCACTCCTTGTTTACCGGAATTTTAAGTGCTAAAAGTTAAGTGAAACCAATTCTATACTACTAGAAGTGACGGTATCTCAGTGTCAAAAGAACCGAATTCTACATCATTATCCTATCAGGATCTACAAACTACAAAATCATCAATCTAGAAGTTACGTTATCTTAGTGTCAGAAGAACCGAATTCTACACCGTACTCTTCGGGATAATCATCTCAAACTCTACAATCATCGTGACTTAAGTGACAAGAATCTATAAGAAATAATCGAATTGCTACCAAATCCATAAAACTAAATCAACTGAAATTCAGAAACACTGAATCTATGCTTAAACACAAACATATAAATTCATAAATCTACATTGAACAAACAAAGTGCATAAATATTGAGTGAATATAAAATACTGTGTCCTTTTAACCACTTCTACAAAATCATAAGGAAATAACTCAGCAAAAAGAAAAAAAAAATCGAAATTCCAACGACTCCTCAAAGGCACCTAGCCCCACAAAGATTCATCTGAATCCACCGAGGCCCATAAGAGACACACTTTCCACAGGATCAAGACATCTCTATCTATCACGACACCGAGACAGCTCTACACATCAACCTCATCTACAAAACTAATTGAGATCCGTATAGAAATGAAATTTATAATAATTCTGATCATCAGCTTGTAAGTAACCTTAATTTTATATTACACAAACAGAAATTACCTAACACAATATCGCCAAAATGTCCGACGACGAATCCCCATCTGGTACACTACCACGAAAATATTGGTCTCTTAAAGATGTACTTGACACAATCCCGTATTTCGATGGTCGAAATGTGAATATAAACAATTTCATCAGAAGCTGTGAAAATGCTAAACCTCTCATTAACCCAACACAAGCCCCAGTTTTAACGCGCATGTTACGAACCAAAGTCTACGGACTCGAATCATATCTCGGGAACAAAGAATATAACACCATCGACGAGATTTTACTAGCTCTAAAACGAGCATTTTTACCAAAGAAGACCATTTTTGAATGGCAAACCGAGTTAAATAATGTCAAACAACAACGCGATCAACGTGTCTTAGATTACGGCACCAAAGTTGAGGATATTCTCTATAACACAATACAAGCTATCAACAATACACACACTAACACCGACACGACTAGCATGATTTCGGCAATCCAAGACAATGTACTAAAATGTTTCGTTAGAGGCTTGATTCCCGATATAGAGTTTAGAGTAGCGGGTACTCACCCGACCACTTTGAACCAAGCAATTGAAATAGCTCTTACAGAAGAACAAGAATTTCTAAATCGCAATGCCTATAACACCCAAAACAACAGTAATAGCAATCCAAATATTAGCATCCAAAAACCCCAACAAAACAAATCACATCCTCCAAACATACAACCAAATAGACGATTCAATAATCACCCACAAAACCCATCAATCCCTCGAAATCCAAATCAACGACCAGATCCCAATCAAAACCCTACAACTTGCACTTACTGCAACCGCAGAGGTCACACAGAAGACGTCTGTTACACGAAAAATCGCGATACCAAACAAGCCAAATACTGCACACACTGCCAGAGACCGGGCCATACTCTGAATGAATGCCGCTCTGGCAAAAATCAATTACAACAGCCTAATCAATTGCAACAACTTGATCAAATGCAACAACCTACTCAATCAAACACACAATATTCCTCATTATCCTGTAATTATTGTAAACGCCATGGACATACAATAGAAAACTGTAGAAAACGCGCTTATAATAACGCACAAAGACAACAAACACAGGGTTCTTCAAACTCGAACACTGTCCGCTGGGAGAACGTGCCGACGGACCCAGATCAAACACAACAGCATTCAACGATACAACAAATCACATCCTCGATACAGAATCAGAATCAATAAATGGACTTTTACCAGTCATCGAAATGGATATACGAGAATTAGAAACAAAAGCAAAATTCATAATAGACACTGGTGCAGACTTAGATATCGTAAAAATCAGTTGCTTAAAAGAGGAAACTGAACACGACAGAAGTAAAACGCTCAAAATCAATCTCAATTCCTGACCTATCCAACGAACTAGGCAAACAAAACTGGAATAAAATCTTACAAATAATAATCTCAACCTTCAATAACACAAACATTCCAATAAAAATATATACTAAATCTCAAGACCAAACTCAAAATACACACCGAACTCTAAAAGTGTTGACAATGAACGACACGATAGAGCCTAATGACACTACAACCCTCGATAATAATATTAATAATAACTCCGAAAGATTAACAATCCTTAAAAATTTAATTCGTTTGGATCACCTCAACGACGAAGAGAAAGAATCCATACTTACACTCACGACAGAATTCAACCACCTATTTTTTCTGCCAGGCGATAAACTATCACACACATACTTAACGAAACATTCGATTCCAACAACAGATGACATTCCGATTAACGTAAAACAATACCGATATCCGACTATCCACAAAGACGAGATACAAAAACAAGTTTCAAAGTTACTAGACCAAGATATAATCAAACCATCATCCTCACCTTACAATTCCCCCGTCTGGATTGTACCGAAAAAACTTGATGCAGAAGGTAACAAAAAATGGAGAATGGTGATAGATTACAGAAAACTTAACGAAAAGACAATAGGTGACGCATATCCCCTACCAAATATAAACGATATACTCAGTGCCGTTCCCAGCATATTGGGTACCTGGGGCAGTAGAAACTTGAATCCGCCTACCCCCCCCCCCCCCCCCCTCAGGGGAGGCGCTGCGCGCGCCTCACATCACTGTACAGGCGCTGTAGGCGTAAAATTTGGTTCTGCTGAGTTTTATCAATTATAGTGCCAAAAATCGAAAACATGGCTGAATTTTCTCTTGAAAATATCGATCTGAGATTTCGAATGCTGTCTCAAAATGCCGCCTCTTCCCAATGGCGCCTGGAGCACTTGCCCCTTTTGCCCATGCCTGGACACGGCCCTGGATATACTCGACCAGTTAGGGAACGCCAAATATTTCTCAACCTTCGACCTTGCTTCAGGGTTTCATCAAATTCCGATGGACCCAATAGACGCGCATAAGACAGCTTTCTCAACTCCACACGGACACTACGAATTTAAAGACGAATTTAAAGCCATACGGACTCAAAAACGCCCCAGCGACGTTTCAGCGACTCATGGACCAAGTTCTATCCGGTTTAGAAGGAAACGTTGCATTCGTATACTTAGACGACATCGTCATCTATGCACATTCTATAGAAGAACATGAGACTAAATTCAAAAAACTAGCTAACAGACTACAATCAGCAAATTTAAGCCTACAAATTGGTAAGTGCGAATTCCTTCGAAAGGAAGTAGCCTATTTAGGACACATTATTACAGAAAACGGTATAAAACCAGACCCAAAGAAAATAACAGCAGTCAAATCATACCCAGTTCCTAAAACAGCCAAACAAATCAAACAATTCATCGGTCTTATCGGTTACTACAGACGATTTATCGAAAACTTTTCAAAAATATCGAGACCACTAACCACTCTACTGAAAAAGAACGTTAAATTCCTCTGGACATCTGAACACCAACTGGCTTTCGGAACGTTACGAGACTTGATATGCATATCCCCTATACTACAATATCCTAAATTTGACCAACCATTTATTTTAACACCTGACGCATCTAAATACGCTGTCGGTGCTGTACTCAGCCAAGGTAAAATCGGAGAAGACCTACCAATAGCCTATACATCACGCACACTGAACAAAGCAGAGTTGAATTATTCTGTAATCGAAAAAGAATTACTAGCTATTGTATATTCAGTCCATCACTTCAGACCTTACTTGTACGGACATAAATTCACACTTGTTACGGATCACAAACCTCTTGTTTGGGTTAGCAATGTTGAAGACCCAACCTCACGACTACTAAGATGGAGATTCAAACTCGAAGAATATGACTACGACGTCGTATACAAGAAAGGACAAATTGATTTAAACGCAGACGCGTTATCACGTAATCCACCCGTAGATAGTGATAAACTATTACCAATCAACGTAAAACGCGACCGATACACGAGCTCAGATAGTATATCAAACCTTGACGCGAAACGGAGAAAAAAAGCTCACCAATTCCCGACCCACCCACGACAAAGTACAGACGAGTCACCAAATCCTGCTCCTACTAAACGATAAAAAGCGACGTTGAATCCGCTGAAATGGATCTAAATTCAGACAATGACAAACTTAGTCACATTTCTATGGATTGCTTACCATCAGAAAGAGATATATCGAATTTTTCAAATAGACCGATGAGAATTGACTCACCAGGCGATACATCTGTAGATAGTCTACCGCTAGCAAAAAGACTAATTCACCCACCAGACAGACGCACAGTTCATAATTCATCTACAGACGCTTCAATGGACAGTCTCCTAACCACTTTCTCAAAAGATCTATCCTCAGACGACTCAACAGACAGTTTTCCTATGCCTAAAAAACCGATTAACGTTTCGAAACCTACTAAACCAATAACAATCGATTCGTCCACTGACACCTCAATTGACGATTTACCATTGTTTAAAAGATATCAACAAAACCGAAACGCTACGTACACAGACATTTCCCCGAATAATTTACCCGTAAATGAAAAATCACGTAAACTCCGACGGAATCCTACATCAACTTCGTTCAAGGAAGATCCGTACCTGAACAAAAATTTAAATAATAATCCACAATATATCGAACGCCAACCGAACATAAGCGCTTCAATTGATAAACCTGATCTTACTTCAAACCAGCCTAGTGATAACTCAGAACCAAATTACGCACTTAAAAATAATCCAACATACAGCAAACGCACCAGCACGCAATCTCCAACACATGAATACAAATATAAGCTACGACCAAGAAAGCCTAAATCCCCTTCACAACCGCCTGATTCTTCATCGTAAGACGACAACCGTGTCCCTTATTATGAACAAAAATTACCTACTTCCAGTGAATCATGGACTCACAGTTCTAATCATAAGAAATTATATTCAGACGCTGTCAAAGGAAAACAACCACCCACTATACCTAAAACTACCACCCCGAGACAATCCACGTACCCGATGGCCAAATCCATGTATTATAATCCATCATATAAACAATTCCGAGAAGTCTCAAAACTTTTACCGATCCCAGAGAACCGTTTCATAACTGAGGTAACTCAAGATTTATTTACAACAAACGACAACTTGGCACATTGCATCCCAGCCGACTGTCTAATTGGACGAGGTATAGCACAAGAAATGATCGAACGAAATATTATAAGTCGCGACGAGTTAAAATCAAAAAACCCTCAAGTAGGTGACATTATAGTAACACCATACAATGACATCAAAGTTTATAACTTAATAACTAAACTTGAATTTTTTGACGAACCTACGAACGAAACTATGTACAATATCCTATGTAAACTCAGACGAAAGTTAGAAACAGACAACGTACCCAGATAACAAAATGATCGCACAGTGCGCGCACGGTGCATGCATCGCGTGCGAGAAAACGTCATGCGTGCCATTCATATGCGTCGCATATGTGTCCTCATATGCGTCGCATATGTAACGCACGCGTGATTGCGCACGTGATTATTCACGTGATTATTCGGGTGATCATTCACTACATATAGGGACTTCCGGTGTTGACAAGACGTGAATAAGTCGTGTCAAGTGAGCGTGTCAAAAATACAAGAGAAGAAGAAAAAAGGACAGGAAAGGACAAGGAAAGTGAAATCGAAGGGCAGTGAAGAGTGAGAAAGACAGTGAACTGGCGAAAGGTAGTTCAGGGAGGAGAAAAAGAGCTGTAGGCGAATAGCCTAGGCTATTTCACTATAGCGGAGAATCATTTGCAGGCTTGTCAAAAAGTCAAAAGCTGGTTAAACAACGTACAAACTAGTATATCGATCATGATTCGACAGTAAGATTCGATTCAAGTTTCATCTGGAATGCTCTGATTTATTTTTTAATCATTCTCATACAATTTAATTAACTTTACTATTGCGTACCCACAAATAGTCTATTTCAATTATTTTCAATTCTCACGCCACTCTTTAAGAACAGAAAACCATGATTGTGCTTCGCATAGATGCGAAGTAAAATTACATATAAGCCATATTTTTCAGTGTATATTAGCATATAGGTATAATGAACACTTCGAGGTTAGGATTGATATTTGTATAAACTATGAAGAAAATGGTAACCTTTTATTATTGATTCCAACGCCAATGTTTATTATAAGAAAATATGAGAATGCAGCACGTTTTTTCAACACTTATAATGCGGAAACACACGGGCAGAAAGTAGTACGTGTACTCGATCACCGGCTCGTTTATAGATTGTAGTGGATGACGTGTACGATATATCATCATGGGCGCGAGTGCGCATCATTACGCTATGTATACGTTTGGGACGTCTAATTAATAATTGATAGGGTGGATTGATAATGAGAAAGAATCTTGGATTCCAAATTAATAGCAGGCAGAGAAGTAGCAAATCAGGCCCCTGGAATGCACAAAATATTGAGGCTTATAATGACAGCCTTTATAGGTATAACTCATCTGCTTTCTTAAATAGTTGGAAAATTTGGACCTAAAGAAAAAAATCATGCGTGATTGGACAGTGTTCACTCTGTGTGTTCAAACTTTGTGAATTCACACTGCCAGCACCGTGAATGCACGTGGCTGATAATCATTTCGTGAGGGATAGAGCACGGCATTTTCGCACTCAGGCATGATTATCACGTCGTGACGGTGACGTGCGGGCGCACGCTTTGTTATCTGGGGTACAGTCAATATCGATTCCAAAAATCGGTTGTGGACTAGATAAACTAAATTGGAAGACCGTGCGATCAATGATATACTTTGTTTTTCAAAATTCCTGCATAAGAATGACTACACTGTTGGAAAAAATATGTCAATTTTAACTCATTTCGCATGTCCCATTAGGTCCACTAACTTTTTTTAGTTATTTTCACAGAAACATGATATGTAAACCCTCAACATGGGATTTAAGTTGATATTTGTAGTTCCATTCCATGAGTCGATAATACGTAATCAATCTGTTGAATTGAAAATGAT
Source organism: Macrophya alboannulata (assembly GCA_949628255.1). Taxonomy (NCBI): domain Eukaryota; kingdom Metazoa; phylum Arthropoda; class Insecta; order Hymenoptera; family Tenthredinidae; genus Macrophya; species Macrophya alboannulata. The sequence continues at coordinate 40,268,951 of OX451206.1, read as the reverse complement.
TGAATGTTCATAACGAATGATAGCTAAGTCAAATCAACTGAAAATACAGTTGGAATTGATATTTTTAGTTTTTATATACATAAACCATATGTTATTTGAAAGATTTAACATAAACATAAAGTTATTTCTTTATTATTCTGAAGTTAACATAATAGATGTGTCAAGTTCTGTGTAATTATGTTAATAATAATTTTCAACATGAAATACCAGCTTAACTTAAATCGAATTCGTTAAATTAACATTCGAATATGTATTGACTTTAACATAATATCGTTAACTACGAATTTTTTTGACAGGAATACACAATTTTTCCAACAGTGTATTTGCGACTCTGAACCAAGTCAAAATATTGTACCCTGTTCAGGAAATAATGTTGCTAATTCAAACTCAAATAATGAAAATCGTATACGAACCGAACATATCGTCGTACCTGAAAGTTTACACCATTACCACATAGAAACAGACAGAATCAGTACCTCGAATAATATTCTTTCATCAAACGACAACCGACTCTTACACGATATCGAAGAAAATAGTACAAATAATATGCAACAAGTTCAACCTCAAAATCCGATTCCACACTTCAGCCATACAGATCCAACCCCACTTGCACCTAATATCAAAGAGACAAACGATGATATTCTTATGAGAAAAGATAATTACGTGCGAGAGAACATCTGATGTACACGTAACCGATTGTACACGGTGCTTTCCGTACACATTTATTATGTACACGCTCATCTTGCACACGCCGTATTAGTACACGTAATTGTTGTACACTCGGGCTTATGTGCACGTGTACATTGGTGCACGTGAATTAATGCTGACGCGAAACGTGTACATGGCGGTTTATGTACACGCCGATTCATGCACACGCAAATGAAATCGCGAATCGAGCCCCTTGCGGTGCGCGTTGGTTTTTGTACACTTGATTTTTTGTACGCGTCAGCTTATGTACACGTGAATGTATTGTACACGTTCATTCGTGTACACGCGAATAATATCCATGATCAACTCTTGCACACGCCTACTTCCGTACACGTTGATTTATGTACACGCCGACTTTGGTACACGTTAATCTTTGTACACGTAATCTTTTGTACACGTGAACTTTGATACAGGTAAGTTATTGTACACGATTACTTTTGTACACGTTAATTTTTGTACGCGTCGACTCGAGTACACGCGAAGAAAACACGGAATCTGCTCCGTTTGGTTCACGTTGCAACCGATGCCCCGCCGATGAGGGTCGATTGAACCAGGAGAGTGTTTGCGTATTCCTGGAGTAACCTATACCTGTCCAGAGGGTAGTTTGCCTTGCAATTCAAGACCTAAACTTAGACAACACAAAATTAGGAGAGCGTCGAAAAGGCGTCGAAAAGCCTGTCCAGATGTGACCTTTTTTAACTTCCCATTTCTCTGATATCAGAGAAAAGAGAAAGTTATCAAGAGACTCGGTAGAGTCTCGCGCCAAGTACATTAAAAAGGATTTTTAAACGCACGGCGTGAGACTCGACCCGAGTCTCTATACCGCAGAGACTGCGATTCGGCGGAGTGGGGGTAATAATCGTATAATGTTTTTAACGTTTCACCGTATTCTACATCATCCTGTAAACTATCAATTTATCTTTAGAATGAGGGTCTAAGCGGCTTTTATTCAACACCAAGATCAATGCGATCGGTGCACGGAAACCGATTATTTTCTGTTTTCATTAAATTACAAGCACTCGGTTCGATCAAGAATTTTCGTCTACGTCTCCGTCAACATAAGTGTAAAGTTGCCTGGGTATGTAGGGACATAGAAAAGACATTGGGACAGGGGAGAATACACGGGTATGAAATCAGACAGAGTTGCCGGTCTACCCTATACTGTAACGTGTTTTTATTATTCTATGGTTCATGGGCACGAGTCCTATGCGCGTCGTGCATGCGCGATGTGAAGAATAATAACCTATATTTCGTGATGACAGCTCGGTAGAAGAGAAGAATAATAAGAGTAGCTGAAAACTTTTCAAATAATTATTAATGCAAACTTCGATATAATTTGTGAAGCAGAAATTGTTGAGATCAGTACCGGTATTTTCTATAGTGATGCTTAATAATTATTTCTACTTGTTTATTTTACGACGTCGAGTTTTCGAGGTTATGAGAATTATCTGTCACATTGGTCACCTAGCAAACACGTTACCTCCCCGTTACATAACATGGCACCCACAAAGCAACATTAAATCGGTTGCCTCACATCAACATCAATGTAATGTTACACTGCTTGGTCACCCTCATATAACTAATTTCATGAAACTGTTATCTAACCAGAGTCCCACAAAATAACTTGGTATCGGTTATGTTGCATCAACCTTAATGTAATGTAACCTGTTCTACTTTGGTCTGACATCATGCAAATGTATATTTTACTGATACACGTGTATATGTATAGTATATGAAAGAAAAATCTGTGTAAATTTTGTACGCGCCCGGATAATTAGAACACATGCCACCGAGCCATTCAATTTTCTAATGGAAAATACACGTATTTTTTATTTATAATACTAGAATATTTATTGTTCATATAATATCGATTGAAAAAATCTGAAATTCGGGACACTTATTGCACATATTCAGAGGTTCAAAATATAATTTTTACAGATTTTTGGACAAAATAACATTTTAAATAAGATTTTTTGAAAAAAAAAAAAATTTTGAATAAAATTTTTCCAAAAATCTGTAAAAATTATATTTTCAACCTTTCAATTGTACAATGATCAGTGTGCCGAATTTCAGATTTTTTCAATCGATATTATATGAGCAATAAGTATTCTAGTATTACATATAGAAAAAATACATGTGTTTTCCATTAGAAAATTGAATGGCTCGGTGGCACATGTTCTAATTATCCGAGCACGTACAAAATTTACACAGATTTTTTTTTCATACCTTGAATAATATATTTTCGGGTGGAGATTGAAAAAATTTTACCGAAGCCAAAATAACGGCCACCCTAATATGCATCCTGTTAGGTGGATGTTATATTGACGTTAGGTTACGCCTAACGATTTCAAAGCGCGCCAATTTGCTATACATATACATACCTATATGTCACGACGCCTGTGCGCCATTGCCTCGATTTTTATATGTATTCCCACGTGCTCGCGTGTTGCACGTGCATAATCGGCTAGTGAAGTGAATATATAAGCAGTGATCTATGTACTATACATCAATCTGTGTTGTGGGCCTCCCAGTAGAAGAAGTAACTAATTGCAGGTAATAGAATTATCATTTCATATTACGTCGAATTGCTTGATGAACCGTTGATAGATTTCTAACCTTAATTTGTAGAATTAATTTCGTATATCTGTCCCCTTTCTCTAACCCCGTGATACCTACAATTGATTTAAAATGCCTAAGGATATTCGCTACTTATCGAAAAGACGTAAAAATCAACTCGCTTTGGATCTTACTCGGACATCTATTGCGTCATGCATTCCGTCAAATACTTGTGGCAATTATAAATTTGATTTGATGATAGAATCTACGAAGTTGGAATCACCAAGTGAAAGCTTGTCTACATTTACCGAATCGAGTAGATCATCTCTTGATTCAGATATTTCTGACAATACCGCGATAGAATTAACTTCGGCAGAAAGTAATGGTAGTGACTCAAATAATAGCGATACACCATTGGATATGAGTCTAGATTTCGTGAATAATATGGCTGAGGCTAACAAAGATACAAGCTTCAAGCAAGACTTACAAAACTTAATCGTAGAATGCAACGTCCCGCATAATACTGTTAATAGGTTGTTGAAAGTCTTGCGACAACACGGGCATACCGACTTACCCAAGAGAGGGCGTAGCCTAATGAAAACATCGCGAAATATTTCTTCAAAAGTACAAAACTTGAATTGTGGAGGTCGATACATACATTTTGGGCTCGTTACAGAATTACAACATTCGTTGAAGAAATATAGTACACTCGCAACGAAAGAGCTGAGATTGAATATTAACTGCGATAGCTTGCCACTATCAAAGAGTTCTGGTAGCCAATTTTGGCCTATAATGGGATCAATAGAATCATCTGATTGTTATACAGAACCCTTTATAATCGGTATATTCCATGGCACGTCTAAGCCCGGAGATGCAAACGAATTTCTCACACCTTTTGTTGACCAAATGAAAGAAGTGTTGCAAGAAGGCATATCGGTCAATAGTTTTAGTAGATGTAAAGTCAGCATTAACGCAATATTATGTGATGCACCTGCGAAATCATTTATAACGTATACTAAAGGCCATAGCGGCTACTTTGCATATTCAAAATGTATACAGGAGGGTGATTACATGCAGCATAGGGTAACTTATCCAGAGATAAATTCAACACTGCGGAGCGATGAGTCTTTTAAAAACAGAATTCAGGAAGAGCATCATACAGGAGATTCTAAGCTGGAGGATCTTAACATCGGCATGGTTTCACAAATTCCTTTAGACTATATGCATTTAGTATGTTTGGGTACCATGAAGCGTCTTCTCCAATTTTGGACCAAAGGGAAGAAAGATGTTAGATTACCAACAGCCGTATTGAATACAATATCTGAAACTTTAATACAAATGAAGACTTTCGTTACACCTGAATTTGCACGAATGCCTAGAGGCTCAGATGATGTTGACAGATGGAAGGCGACAGAGTTTCGTCAGTTTCTACTTTATACTGGACCTGTTTTACTAAAACCATACATGTCTCATGAGTACTATGACCACTTTTTATCCCTAAGCGTTGCAATACGTATTCTGGCTGATCCAGAGTTGTGTTTATTTGGACTAGATTATACACAGTGGTTATTATCGGATTTTGTTTCAAAACATGGAGAGCTGTATGGGCAAGAATATATGTCACACAACGTCCACAATTTAATACACCTTTCAGATGACGTTAGAACCTTTGGCTGTCTGGACAGTTTCAGTTGTTTCAAATTCGAAAATAGAATGCAGAAGATAAAAAAAAAAAATTAAAAACTGTGGCAAACCGTTACAAGAACTTGCGAATCGTCTTCTGGAAGAGAACAAAATTTTGGTACCAACTTCCAATGTTCAACCTTCGTATCCAGTTGTTCATTATAAAGCAACTCAAAGCTCATTATCAACAAATAAATCAATTTCTCATTTACAATACAAGACTTTCATAATATCCAAATCAGAAAAAAACAAGTATTGCTTGCTGGAAGACAATTCATTAGCCGAGATAATTGACATATTTGAGGAAAATCATGTACCACGCATTTCAGTCAAATCTTTTTCGAAAACGGAGTCATTCTACAATTATCCGTGTGAATCATCCAAACTTGGTATAACAGTAATTTTTCCGAGAACCTTATCCGAAACAAAAAACATATCACCTAACAAAATCAAAAGAAAATGTATGAAATTGAAATGTGTAAACAAAACTGGGACTCACGTAATAATTCCACTGTTACATATAAATAATTAGTTTTGCATCCACAACTGTTCATAGAATTGAGAGAGTATATACGCCTTGAAAATAAATTGTTAAAATAAAATTGTAAAAATGATTGACTGACTCCGTTTTTATACGGCAGATTATTGTAGTATTTCAAAGTATAATTTACATCTATTTAAATTTTGAGGACTTCGCCTTAGATAGTTGCAAGCAGTTGAAGAAGAAGGGATTGTCGTAGGGTACATGTCGAATTATCATTGAAACCTTCTTTGAATTTGCAGGGAATTTCCTTCAATGATGTAGTTTTGGCCCAAACTAATGATATTCGATGAATTCAATTCTCAGATGGGCAATTTTTAGGTGTTTATAAGCGATTTGTATGCTTCTGTGTGGGAAAAAAGTGTGTTAACTTTTCCCAATAATGAAAGTTAGATCTTATTTTTGAATATGATTGGCTTGGCGCAGAATAATATCGATGTAGAAGATTTCCCGCAAATTTTAAAAGGTGTCGATGAATAATATGACATGTACCCTACGACAACCACTTCTTCTACAATCGTCTGCCACCATCTAAGCCAAGGTCCTTAGAATCCAAAAGAGCTCTAAATAACAACTTAAAATACTTGTAATCTGCTGTATAAAAACTGAGTTAATGAATCATTCCTGTGAAGCGTACCAGTGATTTGAAAAACTTATTTTCAAGGTGTATATACCTCTTTAAATTTATGTTTAGATTTCCAATGGTATGCGAATGCTGGAAATCAATACACTTTCATGTACACGTAACTGCTGGTAGGATTTTTTCAGAATCAATTATTCGGGTATGGATTCACCAGACAACAACGAAGCTTCAAACGACACATATGTAGTTATCAAATTTTTGGATGACGAGTCTGTTTCGGAGGTACCGAGATCCTGGATAATTCAAGGATCCGGTGTACCATCGCAATGTCAATGGAATTCGAATGCTAATAATGTAATCAATTTAATTGCGAAGAACACTAAGCCAACTTCAAGGTGGGATGTCTTTGACGTGGAAATCATTAAAGACAAGTGTTGTGCGTTATTTCATTTATTCAATATATATTGTCGAGCATTCGCATGCAATTATAATTCCCGTTGTAATAAAGCCCTTTTAATTCTTAGAGATAATTATTGATTATAAATTCAAATGAAACTCATATGTTGAGTAACAAAAGATCCATCATTATACAGCATCCCACAAATCTGCGAAAAGTGCAGCAGCTGATTCGGATTATATCACGACTGACGATGAGAACCTTGGTAGAGGAAAGCGAAAGGCTATGAGCCTCGCAGTCGAATTTGGTGTCGAAGGAAACATCGTACGGCCGAAAAAAGGGCTGAAAAATGTAAGAGCAAGAATCCCAAGTAAGAATTACATTTCTTGAGAACCAGCTTGGTATATTCCATCAGTTGCTCAAAACATCATCTGTATTATAGTGTGCCAAACAAATCCAAAGTCAATTTGTCAAAAACAACAGATATATTTCTTGCTTAAAACCATTGGCGGTTGATGTTTTGCAGATAAAAACCCACCGAAATCAAAACGACCACTATGCCCTAATTTTTTTGCATTGAAAGAAGTGCCCACTGCTAAATCGGAACGAGGTAGTTCTTTGATTCATAAGTAATTTATTCTATACACAGTCCGAACATATTCGACCAAATCTTTCATTTGTTCGCAAGATTCAATATGCCATAAGTTCCCTTAGTTGGAATATAATTATCATATGCATTTGATTGTTAAATTTTGTAGAGGAGATGGAACATTCTCATTCGACGCAAGTAGTCCGTACTCATTCTCCTATATTGGAGCAAGCTTTCACGTCTGCAGCAGCGCAAGGGAGTAGTTTTTCAATTTGTGAGTAATGAGAGAACTCATACTCCAATAATAAAGTTATTCGCATATCGAGCCACCGATTACGTGAAAATTGTCATTAGATATCATAAATAATGTGCATTTATAGTGCAAATGTTTGAAAATATTTTAGCGAACAACACTGTAGTTGATGTCGGAAGTGTATTTGATCAACCAGATGATATGCATTCAATTGCCGTGACCAATAATCGAGATACAGACAAAATGGGAAACAAGAACACATGGGAATTGGATCTGAATCTTGAATCAGAAATCGAACACATGCCGATTGTTCTTGCAGAATTTGATGGTGATATTCAAGCAGAATAACAGAACTAGTGACCCTATAAAGAGTGATGAGATAATCAGGTGATAATTTCTGATTGGTCGCGGAAATGTAAGCTTAAAGCTGAAGTAGATGGAGATAAAAAGATACAAATAGACATATAAAGACGTATATAAAAAATAGAAGAGCATTGAAAACTTCCATAATATTTTTAATAGGTTCATATTTTCAGATCGGAAGACTTCTGGTTTAGGCGCATTCGATTAATCTATATGGCTCATCACTCTCTAGAGGGTCACTAAGCAGAATAATTGTGATTTCTTTGCTTGACCTAGGTTTTTACACTGATATTTCACTTTTTCAAACAGGGACCCTTGCAGTTAATAAGAATTCAGAATCGAAATTATCGATAAGCGAAGATATAATCTTGGATCAACCCATAGGCATGTATCGCTGGTGACGCCAGATATCATTTCTCACTGTTATATAGGCAAATGAAAAATAAATATGTATTTTAAAAGTTCTAGCAACAGGAAGCGCTGCACCTTCCGTTACTACAAAGCCCTGTTTCAACAATTCGGTAAATAGTAACAGAAGTTTGCCATCCGACGAGCTTCCCACGAACTGTAATACAGAACCCTGTACTATCAAGGGTAATTCTTATGGCTCAATCCATCAAGTATTTAGTACTGATGATCGTAACTTCATAATTACTGAATAGAATCACCATACACAATATAATAATATGTATCATTAACTTGGTTATAGGGTATCTGGAAAGAATTTTGAACTTTCAAGCTCGCATGAGTATTAACATTCGAAGCATTGATAGACGATTGATAGGAAAATGAGTTGAATATTTGGTCAAAGTATATGAATTATACTCCAAAAATATTTGCCATTTACAGGTGCAATATTCCAAAAATTTGCTGACTATACAGAAGTGGAATTTGGAGCTGTGGCCTCAGAGTGGTTCTCTTTTGCTGGTCAAAGACATCGCCGAGAGGTGTTAGCATGATCTGCAGTTTTGAGTCAACTTTTTGAAAAAATTTTTTTGGGAATTTCTCGAATCCCAAAAATACCAATTTTTATCAAAAATACACAAAAATACGTTTTTTCAACCAATACGTCACTTTTGATTTGCTTTAAAAATTTACAGAAAATACTCTCAAGTTCTTACAGCAACCATATATTTTTTTTAAGATGGTTGGCTCAATCGTTTGGAAGCTATGCTTTATTAATTCTCTGATTCTATATATTTTTCGAGAAAAAAAAAAGAATTAATGAAGCATAGCTTCCAAACGATTAAGCCAACCATCTTGAAAAAAATATATGGTTGCTGTAAACACTTGAGAGTATTTTCTGTAAATTTTTGAAGCAAATCAAAAGTGACGTATTGGTTGAAAAAACGTATTTTTGTGTATTTTTGATAAAAATTGGTATTTTTGGGATTCGATAAATTCTCAAAAAGTTGATTCAAAACTGCAACTTTTTTGTCTTATAAATTTTCTTGTACGATCGACACACGGAGGTTCGTAGAAAGAAATTGGAATTTGGAAAAACTCAAAAAATGTGATCCAAAAATTCTGAAAAAATTCACATAAATTCTTTCGATATATTTGTGTGATAAGACAAAATTATGATTTTTTTGGGATCGGTCAACTTTTCGACCGTTCGAAACGGCGTGGAATACCTCATATGTAGGTTATATATAGATACTTACTGTGATGATTGGGTATAAGCTCTGATATGAGGTGCATGATCAACAGTATTATTAGATGATCCAATAAAAGACTTCAAAATATAAAGTTACATGTAAGTGTTGTGACAAATATATTTTCATGATTAACACGTAATTTTTAGATACATAAATTAATAAAATGTTATGTACTCTGCACACTGTGATGTACTGTTAAAGAAAGTTAATTATGTCTATATGATACAAAAAAGAATAAACAAAGGCAAAAAAAAGATTTAAGAAAGCCTCTGATTTTAAAGAAACATGTTGGAAACATTATTACTGCTTATTGGAGTCTCAATTTGAGTCTATTGAAAGAAATCCGTGCACAAAAGTTCAGTGAATATACAAAATCATTATTGGGTATATTTGCTCGAGTGCGTGCGCGGAATCCTCTCAATAGATTCAAGTTGAGATTTTAAAGCATACGGACCTGCTAACATACTGATCACAACGCTATATCACATGTTACAACGCGTTACCTAACTGTTATGCCACTGTTAAGTATTGCTGATATAACCAATGGTAACATGGTAACGTAAATGTTACGTGCCTGTAACGTTGAACTGAGTGGGAAATTACAACCAACGACACAGTTGCTGGCTACTAACCAGCTGCATAACGCGTTATATTGGGTTTGCTCAATGTTACCTTATGGTTATGTAACTGCGCTTGCTGGGCACGATTATTAACGACGCAGATGAACAAGTCCGGCTTGTCTCGTAGGATACTTTTCGTAGACTTGCTCCTAATTTTCATTTCTCTCAATAAGCTAACTCTTACACAAATGTTAACAATCGCATTATGTATACATGTCGCAGCCTTTTTATGAAATTAGGCTTTCTGTAAAAACCCTAGCCTTTTCACAAAACGCCGCCTTTTCGTAGAATGAACGATGATTCTACAATTAGACTGACGAAAATCCGGCTCTTCGCGAAGAGCCTGACCACTAACAGCCTTTTCGTAAAATCAACGTTCATTCTACGATTAGCCCACCTGGATTTAGCCTTTTCATAAAGAGGCTGAATCATTTCGGCCTTTTCGTCAAACGGTCAGTCAGTAATATTGATATCAAGTTTGAATTAGAACTGCAAGACATTATTCCTTAGAGCATTTATAGTATGAAGTCCATGGTAATTTGATTAGAAACCTCGAATCAAAAAATTAGAATATCAATTATTAGAGCATTTATAGCATGAAGTTTATTGTAATTTTCATATACTACAATATGAGAGTTTCATATATGTTTGAAAATTCCAATAAACTTCATACTATAAATGCTCTAATAACTCATATTTCAATTTTTTGAGTCGAGGTTTCTATTGACATTACCATGGACTTCATACTATAAATGCTCCAACGATTATTGTCTTGACTTTCTAATCCAAACTTTATATCAATATTACTGACTGACCGTTTAACGAAAAGGCCGAAATGTTTCAGCCTCTTTATGAAAAGGCTAAATCCAGGTAGGCTAATCGTAGAATGAACGTTCATTCTACGAAAAGGCGGCGTTTCGTGAAAAGGCTAGGCTTTTTACAAAAAGCCTAATTTCACAAAAAGGCTGCGACATACATACAGTGCCAAACGTCGTGCCTCGTAGAATGCGTTTATGTGTTTCAGACAGCTAAAATCATACCTCAAGGTTTGTGAATACCGTGTAAATGTGTCCAGATCACAGCAATGGGGTGAAGATAATTTCGCCGGCATAAGTTATTATCACCTGACCAAGTTTTATAACAAGGGCATTTTGATGGATGACCGTGCTGACATATTTGTGTATTTGTTTAAAGATTATGAATAGATTTGTTGTAGCAGAATTTTTTCCAAATTATATTCTACACAAAATTCAATTGAGTTGGGATAGGAATGTTTATATCTTTAAATGAAAGAAAAACTATTTTCAGACCGTTTCTCACGTTTCAGTTGTAGGTAGTACATTTTAGCTTAATGATGCTCGGTCTGATACGAGTTCAGATTTCTGTGAATTTATATTGATCATTCTCTCGTTTTCACTGCATGTTTCTTGTAATTTTTCAGTAACGAAATTCTAGAGCCGTTGTAGTTTGCGTTGCCTTCCAATCAATGAGACACACAATGAACACTGCGCTTGCAACTGCTGAGTTTACAGATATATTGTCCCTTCACAAGTCACAATTCAGGACTCATAAGTAAATGAGGAAACAGAAAATAATACTGTTTGATCCTGTTACAATCACATCACTTTGTACCATTATTATAACATCACCGTGGTAGGTGAACCGTTCATATCCAGTGACAAGAATAGTTTATAAGAATCCAAAAATGTGAATTATGATCCGATAGTACGACAAGGTTCTAGGGGCTATCCTCAGTGCTATTTATTTCCATGGAAGCCAGCGATCAACTATCTTTTGTCTAATATTTTGATGTAATGAATGTCAAAAGTATAGATAATTTGTCATTGTTACCAGTAGACCAAGATTTATGAGTGAATTTATAAAGACTATTAACCACATTACAATTTCTGATTTGATATAGAATCGTTGCCGTAGTTTCTTCATGTTCAAATTAATCTTTGGTCAAATTTCCTTACAATTCTACATTCATATAAGGCTGATCTTCAAATTTTCCCTACGTCACAGTTACAGAGTGATTGATTCTACCTGGAGTTCGAATCCACAGAGTTCAAAAGTATAGTGCATATTTTTTATAAAGAAAAGCTACTGTTAGCCAGTACCGCATTATAATTGTCACTATGGTGATTTTCTTATTCATATTGAAACGTGGCTTATCAAAACGCATGGCAATGAAACCGACAAGCCCAGGTTTGTAGCTGGCATAACGTCCTAAGCGCCATCATATGACCGTTTGCCCTTTTCGAATTCAAAATGTATAATTTTTCATATGTATAAATTCTACAATTCTTTATACAATTCATCATGAACAAGACTTGGAACGAATCTAGATAGTACAAAAAGTAATGAAATCCCCCCAAAAGCACCTTTGGTGCAAAAACCTCTCTTCAAGTACATTATACAAAAATGTCGTTTTCATACAAAAAAATATTGAAATCAGATCTTATTGCCAATTATTGCCAAGTAGGTGATATGAATTTGTGAAAATGACATTTACTTTATCTTGAATTATTAATAATCAGGCCTCAAAAAAAATTTTCATAGCATTTATATAGTCTTGTGATACGTTATAATCTAGTGGATAATAGTACGCCGAAACAGATTTAGCCGTACCTTCCACATTGAGAATAGCACGGCAATTTGTACAATTCATTACGAAGAGGATAAGAAATAAACAATATTGTACAAAAAGTCGTGAGATCTCCCCAGAAAGCACTTCTGGTCAAAAACCTTTCGCCAAGCACATTAATTCAATCATTACCCACGAAAAACATCCTCCTGCCAAACATCCTCCTGCCAAAAAACCTCCTGCAAAACAATATACAGGGTGATTGGTTTTAATCGATCCAGACCGATATTTCCCAAACCAAGAGAGATATGAGAAAATATTTCGGACAAAAGTTGCAGGGTTCAGAGGGGGCAAGAAGTTGGCGGTGTCGGATTTTTCAGTAGAGGCGCCGCTGAGGTCAGGGGAAGGTCAACTTTGTTTTTTTAAACGGAAACCCATGCTTTTCGTTACGTAATTTTGTTCCACTTAAAAAATCAAAAAACTTTTGTATGAAACATTTTTCTGTAAGACATTAATTTTTTATGATATTCTGCTGAACAATTAGAGATTTTTGATTTTTTGAGAACATTTCACCTCTGAACTATCAAGTTTAGAGAAAAATTGTAAGAGACAAAAAGTACGTAATTTGACGCAAAGATTCTTGGAGAAAAAAAAAATTTGGAGTACGTGGTACTTGACGGGCATTTTTGTAGAAATTACAAGAAAATATAAATGCCCTCCAAGTACTACGTACTCCAAATTTTTTTTTTCTTTTCTTTGTTTTTTCCTAATTTTAATTTTAATTGATCTTATTTCATGAGTTCGATGTAATTCTTTTTAATGTACTTGTCGCGAGACTCTACCGAGTATCTTGATATTGTATAAATAAATCGCGAGGCATGTACTTGGCAATAGTTAGTGATTTCCATGTATTTGTCGATGAACGATTCATTCTTTTGATTCTAACGAATAAGTAACTTTTGCATAGTAAAATATTTGTATATGGGGCTTTCCACGTCAATTCACCTAGCCCCCAGACCGCACCATCTCCGATTTGCCTGTGATTTTTCATGTGGTTGTCCTTGCCCTAAAACATTTTCGGTAAAGAGTTCGTGACCCCTGAGGTATACTGGTTGAAATTCGTCGGGGAAGGTCAATTAGAAACAGAAACTTCTGGATTTGTTGCAACGTTTCGGCTGGGCCCAGCCAGCCATCATCAGGCTATAATCATATTTTTTATTATACGAAGAAAAATTAAAACAACGAAAAATGTGACATTTTTTGTGAAATTAAATATAAATTCCTTAATCTATTAGCAAAGTCGATAGACAACTTGTTTGAAATTACATAGACTCTTTAAAACATACATACTACGCACCCAAAACACACACGGACTATCCTAAACACATCGGTGTTATTGCCATCATGGTCAAGGAGGAAGTGAGGATTAAGCCATGTACAATATCGAAGATCGTAGGTCAATGTGTATACTATAAATAGAGGTATAATCATATTCTACGACTAATCAGCCTTGGACAAATATGTACATATCAACGGGCGGTAGGATAGATTCATACTATTCACCTACGTCATAAGAGATCTGAGTAGAAATGACTGAGGTTTTGTATGTCGGACCTTTTGTTGACAGAATTGTTTTTGGAAATGTGGATCATCTCTTTGAGCAACCTTTTGTATTGGTTGGATTCTTTGTCAATGATCTCTACCTCATCAAAATCAAACCGATGTCCGTTATTTAGGGCATGAGCAGCCAATGCAGACCTATCCGGGTCAAGAGATCTGAGATCAGATTTATGATTAAGGATGCGTTTCCTAAGATGTTGTGAGGATTGACCAATGTAACAACTACTGCAATCCTTGCAACTGATTTTGTAGACAGTGTTAGTCTGGTGAGCCTTGGGTGTCTGTGATTTAAGTCTCGTGAATAATTTGTTGATATTATTAGAAATTTTGTAGGTGACATTAATATCCTCATTGTGGAGAATGCGTTTGATTTTTTCTGACAAGCCATCAACATAAGGAATCGAGCCCACAATTTTATTGTTCATTCTGTCAAGAGGATCACTCCAGTTTATGCTATTATAATGATGATGTAATCTTTTAGCTTGTAGAGAAAAGATGACATCATCAGGATAACCATTAACCTTAAAGGTTTCGCGTACCAAAATTAAGTTTTGCTTCCTAAATTTAATATCCGAGAGACCTAAACACCTGTCAAATAAACCCATGGCTACACTATTCTTATATTGTCTCGGATGGTGTGAGTCAAAAGTGACGTATCGTCCAGACCACGTGTCCTTCATTTCGAACATATTAGGTGCCTGTTTAATTTGCACCCCGATTAAGATTGACGTGTTCCAATCTGGTAGCGAAAGCTTTGTTATTAGTAGACACCTGTTCCGCTGAGAATAGCTATAAGTAGGCAAAAAAATCACTTACCTTCCGCTTGTTCGTCCAACGCTTTCTCGCTTGAAAGATGTTTTTTCGTCGAAAAAAGGGTCGCATCTGGACAGTCTTTTCGACGCCTTTTCGACGCTCTTCTAATTTTGTGTTGTCTGAGTTTCGGTCTTAAATTACAAGGCAAACCACCCTCTGGACAGGTATAGGTTACTCCAGGAATACAGGTATACTCCAGGAATACAGATATACTCCAGGAATACAGATATACTCTAGGAATACGCAAACACTCTTCTGGTTCAATCGACCCTCATCGGCGGGGCATCGGTTGCAACGTGAACCAAACGGAGCAGATTTCGTGTTTTCTTCGCGTGTACTCGAGTCGACGCGTACGAAAATTAACGTGTACAAAAATTAACGTGTACAAAAGTAATCGTGTACAATAGCTTACTTGTATCAAAGTTCACGTGTACAAAAGATTACGTGTACAAAGGTTAACGTGTACCAAAGTCGGCGTGTACATAAATCAACGTGTACGAAAGTAGGCGTGTACAAAAGAACGTGTACAATACATTCACGTGTACATAAGCTGACGCGTACAAAAAATCACGTGTACAGAAACCAACGGGCACCGCAAGGGGCTCGATTCGTGATTTCATTTGCGTGTGCATGAATCGGCGTGTACATAAACCGCCGTGTACACGTTTCGCGTCAGCATTGATTCACGTGCACATAAGCCCGAGTGTACAACAATTACGTGTACCAATATGGCGTGTGCAAGATGAGCGTGTACATAATAAATGTGTACGAAAAGCATCGTGTACAATCGGTTACGTGTACGAACGGGCCTTTCCCATTTGATAAACTAAATTGGTTCGCGATTAAAAACACTCTCAGAAAAGTCTTTAATTATACAAATATAACAGTAAACATCTGTCTAAACGAAATCAATGTCCCCAATCCTGAGCTACGTGAGGAAATAATTCGTGGAAACCACGAATCCGTCATAGCTGGTCACAAAGGAATAACAAAAACTTTCAAAAGAATCCGAGCATTATATTATTGGCCGAACATGAAAGACGATATCGGAAAATTTATAAAATCATGCGAGAGCTGTCAACGACGAAAACTTGTCAGAAATAAAATTAAACTTCCGATGGTAATAACGGATACACCAACAACCGCGTTCGAGAAAATTTCGTTAGATATAGTCGGACCTTTACCTACTTCAAATTCACAAAATAAATATTTACTAACAATTCAAGACAATTTAACCAAATACTCGGAAGCAATACCATTAAAAAACATGACTTCAACAACAATCGCTAAAGCATTTGCAGAAAATTTTATTTGTCGCTACGGAGCCCCTCAATCAATCTTAACAGATCAAGGCCCGAACTTTCTCAGTCCTGTCATGAAACAATTAGCTAAAATTTTCAAAATAAAACAAATAAAAACCACAGCTTACCATCCTCAATCCAATGGCTCTCTCGAACGCAATCATCAAGTCCCAATCGAATACTTAAAACACTACATCAATCATAAATATGATTGGGACAAATGGATTAGATTCGCAATATTCTCGTATAATGTACGTCAGTACACGAAAGCACTGGCTACACACCTCACGAATTAATATTCGGTACAATAGCGCGACAATTGTCAAGCATATGCGTCAACAAAAATCTTTCGAATAAATACGAAGATTACTTGCACGAAATAATTACTCGTCTCAAAGAAACTCGTCAAGACGCAATGAAAAATCTTAACAATGCGAAATTAAAATCAAAATTGATATACGATAAACACATAAATGTACACACTTTCGAGCCAGGTCAATACGTCTACCCAATCAATGAAACGAAAAAGAAATTAGATGACCACTACAAAGGACCATACAAAATAATTCGTATAATCAATAACATTAACGCGGAACTCCAAATAAACGATCATAAAACTAAAATAGTTCATATAAATAAAATAAAATTAGCCATAGAATAACAATATACAAAACACTACCACACATAACAGACGCCAAATCACGAATATACCAGTACATGAATACCTTTTCAGAACTGGACTAGCCGAGCCAGATGAAATCGACGACCCGTACGCAATCTCAATATTCGATGACAATCCCGGTATCTACTACGAGCATATTCAAAACTTGAAAACCTTCAACGACGAGTGGAAACTAATCAATTTCATCGACCTAGACAACCTGATCGGAAAACTGAGCAAACTAAACGACTATTTAGAAGCAATTAATAAAAAATGCGCATCTTACGTGGCAAATTGCGACATGCAGGATCACATAGATATGCTAAAAAATCGAATGTTAGTTATTACAGAACACCAGAATCAGATAGGTACCCTAATCGGTTATCACGACGACACAGGCATCGAACAACACCTTGCAAAATTCCTTAACTACAGACGCAAGAGATGGGCTCCTTTTGGATTCATAGGCAAAGTTAGTAAAACACTGTTCGGTACCCTAGACTCAGAAGACGCAGAACACTACGATTCGCAAATCAACAAATTATATGCAGATACTAACCATCTAGCTTCACTGCTAAAAGCCCAAACACACATAATCAAATCTAAGCTTGGAGAACATAGAGTAAAACTGCAAGAAATCACAGACCATATTCAAGAAATAGACAATACACAAATAAAATTCAACGAATTGTTCAACATTATAAACGTAAATGTAAAGATAAATCACGGACACATTTTCCTTTTAAAACACTTAGTACAACTTGACAAATATTCTAACGAATACGAACTCGACCTTGACAATCTAATCGATGCAATCTTATTCGCTATAAGACAGGGGTATGGTTACTACTTCATCCAAAAATCCTATCACCTGAACAGATTATGTCATCTATCAAACAAATACAAAGTCAAAACCCCATGAAACATTTTCCAGTTCCCCTAGAAAACGAATACGCACAAGAACTAGTAAGACTC
Source organism: Macrophya alboannulata (assembly GCA_949628255.1). NCBI lineage: Eukaryota > Metazoa > Arthropoda > Insecta > Hymenoptera > Tenthredinidae > Macrophya > Macrophya alboannulata. Next base: position 40,251,043 of record OX451206.1, on the reverse strand, counting down.
TCAAAACTCGAAGTTACCTACATAAACAATAAACTTATTTACATCATTTCAATACCACTGCTTAACACTAACATCTTCAACATTTATCGACTTATCCCAATCCCAGTAAAACAACACTACGATACCACGGACGACAAATTTGCATATATCAGACCAAGCAGCGATTACATAGCAATAACAAGAGATAGAAGCCTATATTTCCAATTAACCGAACTAAAGTTCAATAAATGTATGATGTCATTAGGAGCATACATTTGCAGACAAAATCAACCGCTATTCCAAGTAGATAGGCTAGGCCGGTTCTGGACCAACGCGTGTTAGTGCACACGAACACGCACACACACATGCATGCCTCCGCCGTGTCCGTGTGAGGGTGGTGGAGGGGGTTGATAGGATGACGTCATGCTCGCTGATGCCTGCTGGCTTGTTCAGACCTGTCAAAATGACGTCACGCACCCTTACTATAACGTCACACACCCTTAAAAATGGCGGCACGTACCCTAAAAATGGCGGCACACTCCCTCAATATGACGTCACACACCCTTAATTTGACGGCACCTACCCTTAATTTGACGGCACATACCCTTGATTTGACGGCACATACCTATGATATGACGTCACGCGCCCTGATTCTAACCCGTGCTTCCAGAAGCTTCCTCAAGGCCAAGTTCCTGGAATTTTTCGGCACTCTGTGAGATTTGATACCCCTGCGCAAAAACCTGCAGATGCAAGTCCTAGCTAATGATTCGTGGAAACAAACGGTTCTCGGAATTTTTCGGCACCCTGTTGGAAGTTTTTGAGGGATCGAGTTACTTTGCAAAAATATGATAAGCCTTCTCAGAAAATTAGTTCTCAGAATAATCTTCAAGTCGTGACACGCGCAAAAATCTTTTGGAATGTTCTAGAAATTGGCTCACCCTTTTTTGATGAGGTCATATGTGGAGTCTCGAAGACGTTTCTGGTAGCTTCCTGACCTTGAACGTCATCTAATGCGTAGTATCCTAAGTTCTCAAGCGGAGTATTGAGTTAAACCTCAGATGGAATGCAAACATTAAAAAGAGATGCAAGACTATAATTGGAGATTGTTGATAATACAGCTTAAGGGGAAATGAAACACGATAAGGTGCGACGCCGGTGCCATCTATTGTTAGATAGAGTGGTTACACCGCACCACTCTACTTTATCCTCCGTCGGTATTATCGATTTTTCGTTGCAATCGATAACTTATCGATCTTCTTTTCACTGCAAATAGGTTTTCAGATATTCACGGAATAGATCTACGATATCTATAACGAAATAGATATTGAATTTTCGCAAAAATCACAGCGTTTCACGGACGCTTTACTATACAGTGATCACGTGAAATTACTTATTTTATAACTATACATATATGCATGTACATATATTTGTCGTAATAATTATCAATTATCGAAACACAAGTATAATACTTATATCATACAAATCACTGGTCATTTTTTGGTTCTTGTCTATTGTAAACCATTACTTACATTGACAAAGTTACCGCTCATTCACAGTATTCGTGAGGCTAGGAATGCGATGCAAAGATTCATCTGAAAGTTTCCGAATCACAATTGCAAGATAATTAATAACTTTCGACGAGTAACAATTCATACATTGCCAATTTGGACAAAGTGAATTATTGCGAGAAAATATCACATCGGATGCAATTATTTCTATATGCGTATACTTTCTTTGAAACTGAAAGCTTACACTGGTCCACCACCATACATAAATGTAATTATTCTGTAAATCCAAAATATTACTATGCTGCATGCATACATATACATCGTGACAAAACGGTACATCCAGTATAGTAGCAAAAACTTGGAGTGAAACCAACACGATATGATATAATCTGAAAAGTTGATTTCTCGAAATAATACGCTAGTAGTGAAAGTGTGATAATTATGCAGTATTTCTACTACTGCAGATGGAGTATTATTATTACTAGGGGTGTGCGAGTACCCGATTCACTCGAGTACTCGATGTTCGGGTCGGGTCGGGTAGTCGTCGAGTCAAGATTTCTTTATTAGTCGATATAATCGGGTACTCGATATGGTCGGGTACCCGATGTACAGCTGGGCAATAAAGTACGCATAGGGTCAAAATTTAGGCTCAAGCGGTTCAGTGTCTACGCTGTTGAGCAAGTCCATCGATGCGTTACGACCGGTCGGTCCGCTATTATATTTATAATACATATTTCGGAAGTGTTTCTTACTTTACTTCGAGCAGGTAGTCTGCCGCGTATACCTTCTCAATGAGCAGGCATGGGGGCGAGGGGCCTATTCAACAGCGTAGACACTGAAACGCTTAAGCCTGGATTTCGACCCTATGCGTACTTTATTGCCCAACTGTACAAATCGGGTACCGACGCAGTCTCGGGTACTCGAACGTTTTCGGGTACTCGAATGTTCCGAAGTACTCGCATGTTTGCCGGTACTTAGCGCGGGTACCCGTCGGATTTTCAGAAGAATGTCTCCATGCATCCATGTCGTTGAGTAATTCAAATTTAGTTGAGTATCGGCTATGACTCCTCATTTCAATTTTTATTTAATTTGCTAATTTAAAATTAGAAAATTATATAAAAATTGAAATGAGGAATCATAGCCGATACTCAACTAAATTTGAATTACTCAACGACATGGACGCATGGAGACATTCTTCTTAAAATCCGACGGGTACCCGAGCTAAGTACCGGCAAACATGCGAGTACTTCGAAACATAAGAGTACCCGAAAACGTTCGAGTACCCGAAAACGTTCGAGTACCCGAAAGCATTCGGGAACCCTATAACTGTCGGGTACCCGAAGGAATTCGAGTATTCGGGCCGATTCGAGTACTCGAAAATTTCGGGTATTCGACCCGACAGAAATGAAAATTACTCGACTCGACCCGACTCGGCAAAAAGGTCTACCCGCACACCCCTAATTTCTGTCATAGTGACAATACTTCTGATGACTGTTATTCATAGTATTTATACTACTATATTCGTTGTATTTCTAACTACTGTTTTTTGCAGTGCCCCAACTGCTTGTGCGATCGAAGTGTCATACTTCTTAGTATTTATACTAAAACCATGCAAATCGTTTGATATGTTAAATATTATACCAATTGCAGTTATTGCCGCCTGCAATTACTTTGAAACTGAAAGTTTACAGCCCCATTACAAGTATAATTGGATTTGTTGTAAGTCCAAAGTATTGTTATAGTAGATGAACGAAGTTACTCTGCAGATGAAAACGAACTGTATTCAACGTACTCCTATGTCTACTACCAAACAAATCTCATTTTTTTTGTAATTGTTTAACTTTGACTAATGAGAGCTTTTATATAAATACAAATTGCTTCTTCTGCCCTGTGTGAGAAAAATTTTCGGACCTTTGTCTGCAGCACTATCGAATCTTTATTCAATCGGTAAGCTGTGGACAAGCAGCTGAAGTGCGCATGGCTTATCTGTGCCGTTCGTCTCCAGCGTACGAAAATTGTCGGTAAAGAATTTGAATAATTTTTTCACCATCCTGGATATACATTAGGGTGGTCGTTAATTTCTAACATATACTTGCCACCCCTTGAAACGATAGATAATGACGAGAAAACAGTGTTTGAATTTTCCCAGATTTTTAGCTAGATTGGAAAGGGTGCCGAAATCAATTTCAAGTTGAAAAAATTAAAAAATAAATGCAAAAGTATAAAAAAAATAGTGAAGAATGTTTTCCGCAATTTTCCAGTGAAAAATAAAGAATCTATTGTGAAATTTAGTAAAATCATATGATAAAGCCAACAGAGCGAATGACTCAATAGTAGGGTGACCCATTTTGACAGACTATTATCTGGTTTCAAATCCCGTATGAAAATTTATTATTTTTTTGCATTTGAGGAGCCTCCCCTAAAGTCAAGATCGATTAAAAAAGTTTTAGGGGTCACTCGGGAATTTTGAAAATTACAAAAATGGTCAAAAATCAATTTTTTCAGAATTTTTTTTATCGTGGCGGGAATTGTTTGTACATAAGATAACGACATACTGGAAATTTCAGCTCAAAATATAAATTTTTAAAGGTCGCTCAAGAATTTTGAATGTCTCGAAGTTCCTTATCTATAAAACTACTCTATAAAACTCTTCAGCGATCTTTTAAAATGTATATTTTCAGATGAAATTTTCAGTACGTCATTATTTTCACACGTGTGAACAATTGCAGTCACGATAAAAAAAAATTTCAAACAAAAAATTTGATTTTTGACCATTTTTGCAATTTTTAAAACTCGTGAGAACTCGCGGAAACAAATCTACAATGACAAAAAACGAAATATTCTTGACAAAACAAAATATTTATATGTATATTTGATGAAAAACACCATCAAATACATTTTTACCTAGAAAATATTTTATTTTTTTGTCATTCTAGATTTGTTTCCCGCTTGTTTTTCACTAAACTATCGAGTCATTCACTCTTTTGGCATCATCATATGATTTTGCTGAATTCAACAATAGTTTCTTTCTTTTTTACTTGAAAATTGCGAAAATTATGTTTTTCAATTATTATAAGTTTTATCAATTTTTTCAACTTCAAGTTGATTTCGGCAGCCTTTCAAATCAAGCTAAAAATATGGAAAAAATCAGATACCGTTTTTTCGTCATTATCTACCGATTCAAGGGGTGGAAAGTATATGTTAGAAATTAACGACCACCCTAATATACATACATACAAAGTTTTTGAACTCAGAGGTAAATTCCTGTAACTTGTCTTCGGTAATCATTGTTACTCCAATTCCATTATTTTCACTCATAATGAATCAATTTTTATAATTTTTATCTCCATAAGCGTGTAATTTACTTGAAAAACACTAAATAAAAATGCAATAGCAGCTCTAAAACAGCCGAATTGCGATACATCGCAATAATTATACTTTTCTGAAATAATCAAAAAACCACTAGCATCATAATTTAGTTCGGTCTTTCCTAATTTAGAATCACATATTCCTTTTTTCCAGGAATATTCGAAATCTAGTTATGCGGCGCACAAAAAAAAAAAGCGATTTCTCACGTTTCTTAGCATACGTTTCGCTCGATAACATTACAACTTTGATTTGTATATTGTCTTCAACAATGGAAGGCTTATCAACAGTTAGTCATATCAATTTATACGTTGAATTTATATTGATTTGTTCTAAAATAACACCTGACAAACGAATGAGGGCTCACAAGTTCCGAACACATGTTAGTCACAAACAAAATGTATGTATGCATTATTTGTTCTTCGTTAGTACTTCGACCAGTATTGATAGGTATCTATGATATTCATATCATTAGGTTACAGTACTTGACGCGACTGTTATTCGCAGTAATAATACTGCTATTATTCGTAGTATTTATACTACTGTGTTTCGCAATATCTCTACTGCTTGTCCAATACTGAAACTGGCAGACTTCGTAGTATTTTCACTACAATTATGTGATTTATTTACAGAAACGAGAGACCGTCTACTTCATCGTCACAAAAGAATTTTATATTTACTAATAAATCATAATGCATCTGAACACTTCAAATGAACGTATCGATCCGAACATAGGTCGGCCCTGGACAGTGTTGCGAGTATCACCTTTGTAATGGAATTACCCATTCAATTACACATTACTTTTGTATTGCGTAATTAAACTCATTTCAATTACACATTACATTTGTCATGTGTAATTAAACTTTTTTTAGTCACCCATTACGCCCATATTACACATGTTATTGGAATAAAATTTTGTAATCAAAGTAATATTTATTTACACATTACATAAGTAATTAAATTAGTGTAATTAAATATTAATTGCACATCACCAATATAATGGGTAATTGAAAAAAAATTTGGTCACACATTACGAATGTAATGTGTAATTCAATTAATATTGAATCATACTTGATAAATTTTATTTCACATGATTCTGAATATTTGTCAACTCTCGAGACAAAATTGTTACGACAAATGTACAAAAGAGTACATTTATACTACAAATACTACTACAGACATAGCTACTACTACAAATCTACTCTACTCCTCTTCCAGATCTGTGTCTTCTGCAGCTTTTGTAAGCTCCGGTTTTTCTTCCCCTTTCCTTCCTTGACCACGAATGGTCACTGGAGTATCAACTCTCGCTGTTCTTGTCCTATGCATTCCCTTCGGACAGGCTGGGGTGTCTTCGGCGTCGTTCTGAGACATTGTGAGACTTTCACTTCCTGTTGCAGAGTTCGATCGAAGAATTTCATTTACAGCACTGATGGATACGCGTGTGGAGTGATAACGAAAGACTTCAATGTGGCTGTGCGCATCGTGTGCACAACGAATGCTACGGTTGTGTTACACCACACGTGTCATCTGTAAAATTAAATAAAGTTATGAAGAAATTCAACGGTGTTACTTTTGGTACACGAAAGTAAGTATTAGAAACATGCTTGTATTGCAAAGTGAGATTTGTGATGTCGAAATAATTGACGATTTTTGTCTGAATCTATGTGGTTATTTTGAAACATAGTTTTTGTAACTCCCTGTCAAGCTTTGGCTGGTGATTTCCATTTTTCGTCACTGAGAACACTGTTCTGGACTCGAAGACTGCAGTGCCTGCGGAGGCTGTCTCGCACTTGTGCGTAACATTTTCTCTGACAAGAATTGTACAGCGCTCCGTTGTCGATCACTTTCATACGGCGGAACTGATTTGCGAGGTCTGAAAAGTTAGGAAAATAATTTGAATAAATACATGCATAGGCACGGGTTGATGTAGCTAAGCACGGCGGAGCACTTTGTCTACGGCTTCTCGATAGTATGCACACTTACATAAGAAAAAACATCAAAAACAAAATACGGCGAACATTTGCCATTGTGCACATTGCTCCTGCAATGTCAGCATCGACCGACACGTTATAATCCGCCAGGTGAGTCGAGGCTTCAGATTCTTACCAAGGGAAGATCTGGTCGTCGTGTAACTGCATCAGCCCAAGTTGTACAGGCATTTCCTTTTTCCACAATATGAAACCGATGCGATATGTGGTTCCAGATGATGAGTTCCAGATGATGAGCATTTTGTTTCTACATTCAAAACTGAAAAAAAAACATTTATAATTTAGATGAATTATTTACGGTATCACTCTGATCCACGTACGGAATAAGAAACTGTCGATTTAAAAAAATTACGTCACTGTTTTACAAAGTTAACCTAACCTACAACCTCCAAATTCGTGCAAGTCATTTTACATGGTTTCCCCCCACTATGAAAATATCAAAACTTAGTATAGGATCGATTGCGACGGCTCAATCTACAATGCTGCCACGGATTATATAATTAACTTATGTCTGGTTACCTGATCGACATCGCTTACGTATGTACATAACATTATGACGATCAGCACGCCGCACGGTTAACCCTAACCAAGAAACTTCAACCGGCACCACGTGTTTCACGATGCGCGATTTATGCTGCGCGTACGGAAGCGCGGAGGCCACCAGACTATCTAACGATACCTACGTAAAATTCCACTAACCGCTTGAATTGTACCGTGACACCTTTGAAATTCTTTTTATAAATCCAATATTTTAAATCAATATTTCAAATCTTCATCCTTGCGGGAGATGCAACAAGGCAAATTTTTTTTCCGCTTCAAACAAAGTCGTATGTTTTCGTATTTCTAAAACACTTGTAGAAAGCTTTTTGTTTGACAATCGACAGATTTCAGTCTTTTTGCAACTCGCAATAATCTGTCCAATTTCCGAAAATTTACTAAACAAATTCGCAGTCGCTACTTGTTATGATAGCCTTGGTTTCATTTTACAGTCAATTGGTATAAGTGAAGGTTTGAAAATTATTTATCACCTTTTTCCTAAGACATTGCTGAATTTCTGCATCAATATCTTCGAACGCGTCGAGTGTCGAGGAAATTTCTAACAGACAACAACTTTGAATATTATATTTCGACAGCTAGTCTGACTGTTGACAGTGGTCGGTTAATTCTCGCGTATAGGCTTTTCCACGTCAAACCGCAAAAATAAAAAAAAATCATACGTTTTTATTTGATTGCTCTGTATTGATTTTACGCCAACGGATACAAGCTTTTACGAATTTGCAGCCACCAATTCAAACGGATTCCAAGTTGAGAAATTAAAAGTTTTTCGCGATTTGGTTTGAAATCGACAGTTTCGAAGCTTCTATATCTTTTAGATGGTTGGCCGAATAAGCGACTTTCACGAGCGCTTATTCTGAAGCTGATTGGACGTACCTTGCAATGAAACTTAAAGAAATTAATTTTCGTTCACATGACAACGAAGGTATCTGTAATTGCACATTTTACCATAAATTCGACTCTTTTTCCACCCTTCGATCTTCATTTAAAAAGTATGATAAGATTCCTCGGTTCTCGCCCTACAAAATGCGGCCGTGAAGACAGAGGATATAGGTATATGAATGAAACACTTTCAAAAAAAAATCCGGCGGCTACGTATATGGACCCGTGTTGTGAAAATATTGTAATTAAATGCATTTCAATTACTTCATTACTTATGTAATTACACATAACATTCGTAATGTGTGATTAACCTTTTTATTAATGACCCATTACATTTGAAATGTCTAAATCAAATTTAATTACATATTACAAATGTAATGGGAAATTAAAAAAATATGTTAATTTATTATTAATAATGAATGTTAATTATTAATGATCGGTTCAATGGCGAAAAAATTTCTAATCGAAATGTTACATGAAAACGCCGTTTGATCTTCTATTTGAAATGGAATCGTTTGAAATATTACTTAGGCCTGCTTTTAGATACACGTTGGGTTTTGTTCAAACGCTTAAAATTGCGGAGCCAACCCTGGTTTCAAAATTCGTAGATCTGAAACCAACGTTTACATGACTTTGCGCTTTTGACAGAATAGCACATATATGTACCTATATCAGCATATATAGGTAAATTTCACACGAATTCATTGACACGATAACAAAACAGTCCTTCAAACAAAAACTGCGCGTTGCTCTATGCATGCGCATTGCGTAGCGCGCGTTTTTCGATGACGGAAGTTGCATCACATCCGTTACAATCTCTCTTTTTAACAGAGGGATAGGCGGCCCACCACACACCCCCCACCGGCATCAATATACCGATGGTCCTGCCATTTTATAATTATAGTTATGTGATCAATTTTTAAATCACCCTTCCATGCCACTGTACAACGTTTCCGTTGCCATGACATAATATTCGAGCTGTTCACTGCATACTTTCAACTCTTCGTTGTTGCATACACAAGCAGCATGCACACATATATAATATGTATTCAGAAATCAGATTTCTGTCGGGAATGGAAGCAACTCCCGACGTTCAATTATTCGTGCCATGTGCTCTCTCATAGCATTCGCATTTTGCACATGTTTTGGATCAGTTGGATCGTGACCTAATGCTACTGCGGTCGCAAACGCAGCTGAGTATACTCCACAGCTATAATTGTCAGGTTGCGTCGCAATATCTGGAAAAATTATATTATTGATGCGTATCCTTGGATACCGAATCCTAATAAACGATTTTTCATTTTCATGCAATGCCGTGTAAGTCCTTCGCCGAAAACTATCGTATACAAAAAGAGTTGTTTTCTCGCAACGAATACAGCACCAATGTCTAAATTCATTACCACCAATAATAAGGAGATCATGCTGAGTGACCGAAGGCTGCAGCACATTCTGGTAACCAAACAAAACTACAGGCATAATGTTGAAGTCGCAATTTTCACCAACGATTTGGAGAAATAATTCAATGCTTTCATCGTCCAATATGTCTTTCGTCTGCAGTATATTTAACATAACATTATCTACAGAAATATTTTGTAGTTGATGGACAAGCATCTCCTCATCTAACACCTCTTCGTCATTGTCTACGGCCATGCATGGAATCGAATATTCTAAACCATCGTCATTTTTTGTGGTTGTACGATCAATGATAGTTTCCGCATCTACTTCCACAGATTCGAATATTTTACTGGATATGCAGCGTTTATTCGGACGCAGAATTATAGATGCTGCTTGCTTTTGTAAGTGCGTTTGAGCTTTTTTGGCTTTCACCACTTCTTGAGCTTGCAGTATATATTCCGGCTCGCGAATAGCCAAATGTCGGTTATACCTGCTATCAACAATTTCCGGAAGAACGCATGCGGAATAAAATCTCATTAATTTTGGCTCCATTTCATTCTTCCAGAATTCATCATTCCGACGTACTGTAATATATTTTATGCCGATCGGCGTCCATAACGTAAATACACAGTATTCGCGCTGAGTGATATGAAGCTGACCTTGCACCTGATAGAAGTACTTATGCTTTTTATGCATATCTTCTGTACTACCTTTCACAAACATATTCTTGTACGCAGGAATTCGTTCTATCGCGGCTTCAGGAGTTTCATTCTCAGCTTTTGCTAGACATTTGATCTCTACGATTCCGTTTGTGTCGATAAGGCCGTCTGGCGAAGCCCCCAAGTACGGAATAGCCTCATCGATAAATAGCCCGTTAACAGATATTTGTTTGCCTAATACTGTCGCTAACTGGTCTCTCGCGGTGCTTTCGTTGACTTTCCCAAAAGCTATATCCGCGGTATCAAGTGGCTTCGGATACCGAATCGCTTTTACCAACCTGGAACATGATGTGCTCTCTTTCATTCGACAGATTTCACCGAACTTCGAAGCTGTTATCATGTCACGTCGGTACATGTGCCACGACTCGCATTCGCTTTGATTTGCAGTATCACGTTCGATATTGAGTCGATCTAGTTGACGTGTAACTAGTTTGGCAACATGATTCTCCACCAGCACATCGTACGCTGGCGGGCCAATGTCGGGCTGGCTACACGATGGACCGTAGTCCTTGTCGGTGCCATGCCACCGTCTATGTCGCTTTCTACCGTTCTGTCGACGATAAACCTTGGTTCTCTCGACATGCAGGCGTCTGTTTCGTTCCATGGCATCAATCACTCGAGGAACTTGTTTTCCAGCACTGCTGTATATTTTTGAAGATAATGCCAGCGTATTATGCTGGAGCACCGCACAGTTCGCTCGTATTTCGAAGGAGTTGCGTAAGCTATTATTTACACGCCTCCCAGCATTAAACCTGTTACCCTGCGAATGGTACGATTCAGCAGGATTGGTTGTCTTATCTTCTAACATGGAATCCGCATTTGCGGCTAAGCGTTCTACAACGCTTTCGATTATGTGATAAATACCAATATCACAGAGTATTGGGATTATATTTGTTTCTGATTCGTCACAGGTTTCCGACATCAGTTCGCATTGCGAATGATCACCAAAGAAGTGTCTCGGCATTTTTAAAATGTCATGCATGAGGCCTTCAGCTCGTCGCGCTCGCGTGCCGTTCTCTCCTTTACGGCGTTTTACAGCAGCTTCTATAAACCGACGCATTTTCAAAGCACTGCTTTTTATACGCGCCCGTAGTGCCATTACTGAACCTGATGGCGGCTTCTTTGAAAATTTCGCTTTCGACGCATTCTCAATATGCCCGCAAAAATTGCGAAACAAGTGATTTTTACACTCGATTTTATTGACGCGAATATTATATGCAGCGTAAGGATCATTATCGATTACAGTTTACCATCGCAGCAAGCTGTGCTTGCATGGTCGCAAATCCGATTCCTGCCACCAGAGTACCGCAGACCGTAGCTTCATGAACCGACATTTCATTACTGATAATCGGTTCACTCCAAACGCTACTCTTAAATCTGCAATTCTTACACCTGAAGAATAATTGCGATCGCATTCCACGATCAACATGCTTCCACATATCCACGTCTCGGATACTACATGGACAATTGGAATTATGATTATCGAATACTTCATGTAATTTTAGCATAAGGTATTCAATATTAACTATACGTCTACCACTTGATATCTTAAGGTTTACACCCGGGCCAGCATCTACTACTTTAGAGTTGACGGACTCGGTTACTAGCTCATTTGTCGGTTGGTCAATCCTCTCGTCAAGTATATTTATCAAGCTTGACACATTTTGCAACGTACAGTGCGCATCGTTGTCACTTTCATTACGACTTGCGCGTTTTTCATTCGATATGTTGACTTCGTCGTCAACATCAGATCGAACACTATTCATGTCTGCATTGAGATCATGGATTGCTGGTCTATTAATTGCCAGTAGATATGCAGAAGTCACCTCTTCCGAAAATGTATTATATTCTAATACTTCGTCAAGTTCGTGCAATTCTCGATGTAAAGACCGATCGAGCGAATTGCAGGAACTTCGTGCATGTAAGGTACTAATGCAACGGTTTTCAGTATCTCCGCTACAACTCGGAGAACTGCTGTATGCGTCTGATTGTGTTGTAAGTGCTGCTCTTTGAGGACATATTTCAGCCCCGGTAGAGTCCGGAATTCCTTTCTCTTTCTGCAGCACTTTTATGGTACAACCAATCTCATTCGCTATACTGCTTGTATGAATAATACGACCATCCATACTCACACAATCTTCTCGTGTTTCCTGGCGCTGGTCATCCACATTCTCGCCCACCGGTCCTTTTTTCTTCCTCGATCGGCGTCTACAATCATTTTAGTGTGTTTCAATCTGGTCAAATTGGAACATCCCATTCCTAACATTGATATTTTATATTCACGAGGTGTTTACAAACACTGTCGTTAATATTCATTTTCGTCTGCACTTTTGCATCCATAATGTCTATCGGATATGGATTTTCATAAACATCTCATTACCTGTGAACGTCAACAACAATAATAGATACAACAGGCAGATTACGGTGGCGATATTCTACCTTTGTGTTGAGATTTCAAGTCGCACCATAAACTACTGCGATATCCACCACCTGGATAACTTTGTTTTAGCTAATGTATTATAATATCCTGAACACAAACATCATCGCAAGCACTCCAAAAATATTCTGTTCTTGTTTAGTTATGCATTTCATTATTCATGTTATTTTAATTTCTACTCTTCTTAAAAATATGTACAGGCTATTCCAAAAAATTAACTTTTTTTTAAACTGTAATATTGAATTGTCTGGAAGTATGACAAAATTAATCCACATGAAAAAATTCGTACAAATTCTTTTACTTTTTTTATCAAATTGTGTTCTAGAAATTTAATTCAAAAAATGCTGTGAGCTCGAAATCTATCGACAGACCGTGCTTATTTATTAAAAGAATCCAAACCAAATTCTTACTGACACTTGAGATATGATTAGCTATCCCAACACCGATAATAATTTTGAGGCAAAAAATTCCGCAAGCCGAAAAATTCACAATAATTATAAATAAAATCAATGTCCATTATGAGGGTGTATCAATTATAAGAAAAATTTTATTATTAGTTTGGATGGACCGATGACTATAACAAAAAAACACGAAAAAAGTCCAAGCTGTTCAAAGCCGAAGAATGACAACGCTCATAACTCGTTAACCCGATCTAGGCCCTGATTCCGCTATGACTTAAAAATTCTTTCTTTCAATGTCGAATTTTGCGTACAAATACAAAAAAAAATAAAAAAAAAAGCTTATTGCAATTTTTTCGCAATTCAAGTTTATAATTTACCGAATGCAAATTCCGGTACTTGCGGTGTTCAAGACGATTATTTAGAGAATAAATTTATCTTTTTAATAAACGTTTGTCCAGCTCGGTATCTATCATAATTCATTTGTTACATATATATATGCTTTTGTTTATAAAAATCTCCAGTATCTGCATCTTAAAATCCTTATATCTTATAAACTATTGCAATTACGCCTTTCATCATTCAAGGCAATGTTGTAGGCCTATTATTAGGCTACTTGAACAAAAAAAAATTTTTTCTTTAACGCCAATTGTTTATAAATCATCCGTATTTATTCTAATTTAAAGAAAAAAAATTCATACATTGCTTGATATTTTATCTTTTATTTCTGTACTAATCCATATTATTTTTATATTTATTGTCTATAGTGTTTTATTTATTCGTCTGTAATTACTTATTCTGCGTTTTTTGAAAGCTTAACTTTGTACTTTAAACAATTTATACATTCGGTGAGGAAACCGCGGATTGGATTGTACATTTTAGAATTCTTAATTAACATTTACTCAAGAAATACTCATAATACTTACCTGTTTCGGTCTTTATCGTTCATTATCTTACATTTTTGTAAATCTATGAAAGGAAACGTACATTATTAAATAATATTTGTTACGTAGTTCTGAGCGACGAATATTCAAAAAGTAATGATTATTTGATAAGGGTTTGGGAAAATGTTTTGAAGCAGTAAGTGATTCAAATGTTTGTAGAAATTTTTATTATTTACAGAAAGAGTTAGAATTTTTTCAAATGCATCATTGTCTTTCCTTGCATAAATTCACAAAAAATTTTTGGAAATATTAAACTTGACCATTTGTTTATAAACAATCTTTCAACAAATGACAAAAATTTTTTGTTTAACATTTCTGAATGTCATTGTTAGATGTGAAAACAGCCATAATGTAATTTTCCTTAAAAAAAAATTTTAGACCAATTTTTTTTTCATTTATCATTTTTTTGGAACTTTGTAAATTTATTATAAACAAATATAACAACTTTCATAATCTTTTATTACGTTATCTTGTTAAGTATACATATAAGAAAGGCTCCGAGAAGTAAAAATTTTTTCTAGGCCAATTATTTAAACTTTTATGTCGCCATTTATGAAAACAGAAGTCCGAAAAAAATGAGTTAATTAACAATTGTATAGTTTTTAGAAAAATGGAGTTTAAAATTTTTTCTCTTCGGGGCTACATTTTTTGGAGTGTTCTAATAAAAGCATAATTTTTTAAAATTTTTAAATTAATATTTAATAGTAAAAAAAAAAATTTCTATCGCACTCTTTGTTCAGCGGCGATGCGTCAGTGCTGAAACGGCCGCGCGGAGCCCTATTTTCAGCGTCAAATTAAAATTATAAATAATCGAGATAGAGTTCCGGGAGTCCAGACTTTTTTATTGGAAATTTCCTTCTCTTTAAGATGCTTTTTTTTCAATTTCCGTTATCTCTTAAAATTTTCGAGTAATAGTCAAAAACCGGAGGCGTCTTTTTTTGTTTTTGTTTTTAACAATTACAATTTTTGTTTGCGGAAAAAAAAATACGTCTTTTTCAGAATCGCATTCCGAATCGAATGAGCTATCGCTCATATTTTTAAGAGACTCAGAACTATGTTTCGCAGGAAACTCAGTTCTCGACTAGACTATTTACCGTCATATCCAGATATGTCTCGGTATACATACCTATATCGGTATTCACGACTATATATCGGCATTTATATGGGTATTCCTCTATATATCAGGAATCTCACGCCAAATCTGCGGCACTTGAATCTGATCCTCTACGTTGTGTTCCATTATTTTTTATCTTATTCAACCAACAGAAAAACGTACTCCAAATTTAATCATGATTTTTGGGACCAGCCGGTCTCTCGGAAAGACTGCACCTCGCTTTTTCAAAACAAAAACGCACATTTTTAATATACATATGTTATATATATATATATATATATATATATATATATATATATATATATATATATATATATATATATATATATATATATATATATATATATATATATATATATATATATATATGCATATAATATGTATACATTAGGGTGAATCGCAAATTTTGAAAACTGTTGGCTACCCGCAAAAATCAAAGATATCGCTGAAACAAAGGTCTCCGTGCAACAATACGATTCTTTCACAATATATAGGGGGCGCGCGGGACGTTTAAAAATGCCGTTTTTAGCGATTCACTTCATCGCTGATAAACGGAATCAGATCATTCAAAAAATTCTGATTTTTTTATATAAGGTGCCCAGATATGTACTCTTTCAAACCCATATTCACGGAACATTACCAAATGGTTCATAGCTTCGGAAAAAATCTCCGAAAATCAATATTTTCACTATTTTTCAATTAATTGTCATTAAATATTGATAATTTTTATCCTACAACGTTTTTCAATTTCTTCCATCTTTTTTTTCTTGTAAAACTCGGTATCAGTATTGCTTACAATGCGAAAATTGCTAAAAAATAAATCTTTATTTTGTCAATTTTCAGTAATTTTTTAGCAATTTTCTCATTGTAAGCAATACCGATACCGAGTTTTACAAGAAAAAAAAGATGGAAGAAATTGAAAAACGTTTTAGAAGAAACATTATCAATATTTAACGATAATTAATTGAAAAAAATTGAAACAAAAAAAAAATTGGAAAAATAAAAAAAAAATTGAAAAAAAATAGAAAAAAAAATCTGTCCACTTTTTTTTAAACCGAAAAATGTTCGTCGATGGCCATAGTATTTTTGAGAATTTTTCCAAAAAAATCAATCAAGGCGCTGTTTCGAGTTTTCAAAAATTCATAACTCAAAAACGGTTAGATAAAAGAATTAAAAAAAAATCAAAGACGAGTTTTAAACCAATAACTATCGTATAAAAATTCGCAGAAAAAATCGAAAAGGGTGACTGTATTTGGTTCATCGAGTTGACGTGGAATTCCCCATATACAGGGTGTAATAGAACCCGAAACGAGGATTTTACAGCACCAATCGCGATCAAAAATAGAACCGAAATTTCCTCTGCCGATTTTTCTCAAGATGAATTGTTGATTTGATTTTTTGTGAAACATTAAATAATAGCCAATGACGCACGACCTAATCGAGTGCCTGTCGCTGTAACGCGCTGCTTGTGTGCGTACGTGCCTCCTCAGCTTCGCGATCCCCGCGACAATGCGATCTCATTCTAAACATTTGAAATATTAACGAGTGTAGGGATCGCAGAGTCGAGGTGACATGCACGCACACAAGCAGGCACGCTACACCGACAGGCGCTCGTTCATAGGTCGTGCCTTATTGGCTATTATTCAATTAATTATCACGAGACATTCAGGCATTTTGATAAAAATCTGCAAAGGAAATTACGATTCCATTTTTCACGGAGATTGACCCTGTAAAACGCTGGTCGAGAGTTATGTTTATATATATATACTTATATATATATTTATATATATTTATTATTACAAGCTGCAAACAAAATAATAACCTGCAATAACTTGTAGAGGTAAACAGAGTTACCTGTACGCGAGTCTGACACAATAGATATAACAATATGTAAAATGAAATATTAAAAAACTTGATACTATATCGAAATTGTACATTATACCTATATATAACAATATTTTATATGTGATATCCTTATGTAACGACTGCAAATTTACACCAATATGCAATAACGTTGACATCAATCAACAGCTCAGTATCTGCTTGTACCCATTTTTTTACGATTTTGTTTTAATTTATATTTGTCAGTCTACAAGTTTTTCGTTTGCCTATCAAATTTGCAAAAAATCTTTGTAGCTACATATTTATAATTTTTGTAGAGATACAGTTTTGGTAGTATCTGGAATAGTAATTTTATTTCCAGTTATACTTTTCGAATTTTTAAAATCAAAAGATAATTTATTGTAGTTAATGCTTCAAGCACGAAACACTCTTTTATAGATGAAGGATGTGTGCTGTTACTCGATTTTCTAAATATGTAAGAACAACAAATTTGAATAAATTTAATCTTCTATGCACCGTACCTAACCGTGTTATATTCATTTTGCCGTTACACGCCCACCTCCTTACCCTCGTTCCCATTATTGTAATGCACAGAACCCGTTATACTTACTTAGAATAATAACTATAAAAATTCAGATTTTAGATCAGAATACGATCATTGCTGAAATTGAAATGCGAATTCCGATCAGTTGGGGATCATATCTCTAGATGAAATTGTTTTGAACTCATCACACGAGTATATTTGTAATATCACAATCAATTTAAAATTTAACTCTTTCTGACGAAAATTCAGAAGTTTGAGGTCAGGTGACGATACATCATATGTATACTCATTACGATACATCATATGTATACTCATTACATGCCTATATACCTCGAAACGTCGAGGTATGTTATTATAAACTTTTATTTATCCATAGATAACTTATAGGGCATTCCACACCGGCTCGACCAGTATTAGACCCCGACCATCTCGAAATCATGCCAGATTTTCTTCTAACATTCAACTCAGCGAAAACCGCGTCCAGATTTATTTTTGGCTTTTTTCATCAAGTCGTTTATTTTTCAGTTGATTGGAAAAGCCCATTTTCAAAAATTTGAAAGAATCCTCAAAAATCTAGTGGATGACATAAAACAGCCCCCTGCCATCAAAAATGTAAAAAGCATTTTTTTTTTTCACAATTCTCAATTTTGAAAATTTGAAAGCTGAAATTGATCGTGTCACAGCGATACATTTGGGTAAAATTGTATGACAGAAATCGTATGAGTGAGAACGTATGGGTCAAATCATAATTAATAAAAAAATTCATCTTTGCGATCCGGTCAATTTCAACATTCGAAATTTCAAAATTCCGAATGAAGTGAAAAACAAATAGAAAAAAATACTTTCCATAGTTTGTAAATGGAAGGCTATTCTATATCATCCACTAGGGTTTTGAGAGTTTGTTCAATATTTTTTAAAATGTGCTTTCTCAATCAACTTCAAAAATTTTACAAAAATGAACGGCTGAATAAAAAAATCTCAAAAAAAAAATCTGAACGCATTTTTCACCGAGTAGAATGTTGAAAAATAACCTGAAATTATTTCGACATGGTTGGGGTTCACTGTCGAGTTAGCGCCTGCCAGTTTTGGCGAGCAATTCAAATTTCGAAATATTAAAATGATGGATTTGTAGTAGTTTTCTTGTTGTACTCAAATTTAGTGGATTTTTTTTTAACTATAACCCTTCTAGAACCCTTTTTTTCCGAAGCTTAATTTTCCGATCACATTTGCGATTGTTTATGGACAGGTATAAGACCTTCGCACATTTTTCTGGACGTCATCCCAAATCGAATGAGCCCTCGATCATATTTTGATTCACTTTGAAGTTTCACGTTCTTTGAGATTTGAACCAGCCTAAGTCATAAAACAGCATCTGATAGACGGCAGCCGCGTTCATGTGCAAATCATATGCGCACGCCGCGAAAGTTATTCGTGATTCGTGAATTCCTACTCATTTAACAAGTATACCGGTAGCTTTCGTGAAGCCGGTAAGTGAAACGACATTGATGCTATAGCTTTTTTGAATCTTATCAGGGGGGCTAACTCCCATCGCGAAAATATCCCTAGAGTTTCCGAAACTCTTATATGAATATTTCGGAAATCCTAGGGATATTTCTGCGATCGAAGTTAGGCGCCCTGATGAAATTCACGAAAGCTTCCGCAGACGCTACCGGCAGTTGAGCGCGAACCGTCACCACCGAGGAAATTGGAAATAAATTACTTCTACATTACGACCAAAGAATTTTAAAATGTCAATCAGAGGTAAGCAATTATATTACAAGTAATAAAAATGTAGAATATACAGAATTAGCGAAATGCCATGAAATAAGTCAACACCACGTTACTCCAAAGCGACTCTCGGTAACTTTGTTTTACGTTTTACCGTGATTTGGCAACGAAGCCGGCCAATAATTTTTGGCAACGAAGCCGGCCGGGGAATAACAATAATTTTATTGTTATTCCCTTACTTTTTTTTACTGGATTATTTACTTCTATTTCATTTTTGTTTCATCTCATGTTACATTGTTTTGTTATTATTGTTATACTTTATTCTGTTATTTGCGGTAATTCCTTGTGTTTACAGTCGCTGGCCCAGGACGTAATAAACGATTATTATTTATTTATATGTATATATAAATCGCTTATTACGTTTATTTTATGGCTATACGAAGCATACAATGCATTTAGCATGCATAGTTAACTGTGTGTAGCTATATATAGGTTTCCCTGTGACCGCTTTCGTCGAAAACTCACGAAATATAAATATTCAAAGCCAATTAAAATAATATATTATCAATGATGCATTTTATCCATTTTTGCAAAAAATCAATGATTTTATTCTGCTGTACAACGATAGCTGCGTTCAAGTAACCGTTCGAGATAGCGATAGTCGTAAGCCCGTGTAATTGTCTTAGCTCGCGACTTTGTATGTAACGTATAAACAGTTTATGTTATACGGCACTATCGTTCAGATACATTTGAATTTTACGAATATCTTCGTAACGTTGGCCCCTGGTCGCCAAAAAAATCCCATACATATTTAAATTTTTGAAAAATTCATCATCCCGGCAATACTCAATTCCGCATTTGTTTTAACTACCCTAATAAGTTGTATTTTTGATATTTTTCTAAGTACTTATAACAAGAGCGTTTTTTCGACGGTCGATTTTGTCATTCGATTTATGTTTTCGACTTGCACTCAATTCTACAGTTTTTGGTCTTTTTTTATGACATTTATAAATATACAATACTCTCGATAGTCTACTTGGTGTGACGATGTTAAATCAAAACTTACATATTCATTTATAAGAAAATGAAAAAATTATATCCCGATCTATTGACATTTTTTAATAAGGTACACCGGGGTATAAAAAAAAATATTAGTTGGTTTTGATGTTTGTAACTTCAATCTTTCAAATTAATACATATTCTGCTAATTTCTAGTTATGGAAACTGATTATATGAAAATAACAAACAGTAACGAATTATATATTTACATGAATTAATATTTTTTTAAATAACTTATTTAATTATAAAGCTCGAAATTTTTTGTATTTTTGTAATATTATGACATACATAGAATCAAATTCCATCTTATCGAGAAAAAATTCTGGTTTTTTTTTCGAAAAATATAAAGAAAAAGAACAAAAGAATTAAAAACGCATAGCTTCCAAACGATTGAGCTAACGAGCTTGAAAAAAATGTATAGTTGCTGTAAACACTTGAGAGTATTTTCTGTAAATTTCGGAGGCAAATCAAAAGTCACATTCTGTTTCAAAAACATATTTTTGTGTATTTTTGAAAAATTGGTATTTCTGGGATTAAATAAATTCCCAAATAATTTTTTTCATAGAGTTTCTTTTAAACTGCAACTTTTTGTCGTATAAATTTTATTGTGGGATCTTGTACTTTTGAGATACGGAGATTTGTATAAAAAAATTTGAATTCGGAAAAACTCGAACAATTCGATCCAAAAATTCTTAAAAAATTCACATAAATTCTTTAGATATATTTGTGTAATAAGACAGAATTATAATTTCTTTGGGATCGGTCAACGTTCGACCGTTCGAAACGGAGTGGAACACCTAGTATACTTTTTAGACCAGTTTCTCGACTAGAAGATTTCATTTGCTCAAACTTCCCTAGATAAAGTAAGCGCTTGAATATTATACGGGATGAATTATACAATAGCTGAGCGAAAATTATTTTATTTGTTGACAATAAAGATGTAAACTTTTATCTCATATCGTCATATCAAGCATACTATCTAGAGATTGTATTACAAAATCCCGAAAACTGACAAAAACTGAACGTAAAAATCATCTTTAGAAAAAATGCTTTTATTACAAAAATTAGTTCGGACACTATTAAAAATACAACTTATATGAAGAGTAAAAAAAAAGGGAGAAATTAGGTTGCCTAGAGAATAGTTGTTGTACATGGGGTAGTCCATGCCGTTTCGACCAACCCATGACCCCGACCCCCTCCGATTTTGGAATAAATTTTTTATACGATTTGCCGGTCTTCAAAATGCAACGTCAATTTTTCTCAGATTTTTATTATTTTTGGTTTTTTGTTTAAAAATTTCCAAAGTCAAAAAAAAAAATGCCATGTTTTAAAAATCTGAAAAAATTCAATAAAATTCTACGAAATAAGATAATTTTTTCCATATTAATTTTCTAGTGGTGTTCTCGAGGGGACACCCGGGACGGGACTAAGCCAAGGGAAAAAGTCCAAGTCGGATGCTGTTTTTTTTTTTTCAGACGTCAATTTTTGTGCCTAAAATAATACCGCATAGTGGAAAATGAAATTAATTTTTTTTTTTTTTTGTTTTTCTATTTTTTTTTTCACTTTTAAAAAAAAATTTTTCTCTGAATGAACGTAAAAAAAAAAGGAATTTATTTTCAACTATGCGGTACTATTTTGGGCACAAAAATTGACGTCTGCAAAAAATAAGACGGTCCGACTTGGACTTTTTTCCTTGGTTTAGTCCTGCCCCGGGTGTCCCTTCGAGAACACCACTATAAAATTAATATGGAAAAAATTATCTTATTTCGTAGAATTTTATTGAATTTTTTCAGATTTTTAAAACATGGCGTTCTTTTGTTGACTTTGGAAATTTTGAAAAAAATAACCAAAAATAATAAAAATCTGAAAAAAATTGACGTTGCATTTTGAAGACCGGCAAATCATATAAAAAATTTATTTCAAAATCCGAGGGGGTCGGGGTCAGGGGTTGGTCGAAACGGCATGGACTACCCCACATACAATTCGAAATTCGGAACTTTTTTTTGCCAGAGGTCCAAGGGTGACCTATGCCATGTACTAACCAATACTTTCCGTGTGGTACAAAAGACTTTTATGTCGCATACAGGTACCCGTGGTACACTACGAGGTACGACACGCGGTACAGTGAGAACCACACGTAGCTGCCCATCGACGACTGCAGCTACCCCATCAACCAGTTCAGCCAGTCAAGCCACGATACCGAAGCGATATGCGGTTCTACCACCACCGTCTGCACCGATAAGGAGGCGCGAAACTTGGCCACCGCTACCTGTGACGGCAGAGGTGCCCGTCATTATTAAACCACCACCGCCACCACCACACCTACACCCACACTTGTAACTACCCCCACACCTACACCTACACCTACACTCACACCTACACACACACCTACACCTGCACTCACACCGACAACAATCACACCTACATCTACACCCGGAGCGTTACCCATACCTGCAACAATCCGCAAAGAACAGGGCATCGAGGCTGTAACGTCGAGGAGAATGGCAAAGCGGATGAAGCGCCAGGAGATTGAAACAAGCCAATTAAAACAGACATTGAAAACTCTTCAAGAAGTACGTACACTTCAACAGTCTAGTAAGGTCTAATAGTCTTCACAGTCGCACCGTCCAGGGCTGTGAAACGTTCTTTTTGAAACTAATGTTTTAAAATCAATCTGAGATTTTTTTTTAATCCACCTGTTGAAGTAATCAAAAAGTCGTATGAAAGATTTTATATAGAGAATTTCAGTATCTCCCACCGTTGTTATAGAACCAAAAAAAAAAACGAATGACGTATACATAAGCTGTTTAACTTAGCATTTTATAATGTATATAAACGATGAATAGATCGATTGATTATTAATACTACATTAAATTACGTTATTGGTTAGGAGGTCGAAAAATTGAAGAAGGACAAGATTACCCAACAACAGACAGTAATGCCATGCCAGGGATACTATACACCACAGTCGAATTATCTCCCGCTACCTTCACCTCAGCCAGCGTATCCTCAGCCAACACATCCGCAGCCAGCACATCCTCAGCCAGCACATACTCAATTACCAGCATATACTCAGCCAGAATATCCTCAGCCAACATATCCTCAGCCAACATATCCTCAGCCAACATATCCTCAGCCAACATATCCTCAGCCAACATATCCTCAGCCAACATATCCTCAGCCGGGATATCCTCAGCCAACATATCCTCAGCCAGGATATCCTCGTTTGGCACCCACCCCTGAATCAGCCCCATTAAACTCCCAGAGTCAACAAGGTTATCACTATGGTCGATAGTAATCCGAAAAATCTAAATATCGCGTCACGAAGGCATTTCATGTGAGTTCAGCCACCGATATAAGATATCCTGAAACAAAATTACGCAAACCAGGTCATATGATTCCAAAGAATTCACCAGGTTTGAAATATTTTTAATGATATTGCCCTAAAAAGTTGGTTTAGAATTATTACGGTAAATGGAAATTAATTTGATCCTCGTTCTGATTTTCGATTTTTATAGTTGTCATTTCAATGAACCCGGAGCTATCACTGTTCAAAAAAATTTCATCAAAAAGTAAGCAATCGGTCGTATAAAAGTACAAATAATTTCGATTCCGGTGAATATTTGTTAATCATATGACCCGATTTTTAGACATATTTCTGTATGCTTAGTTTTTATATTTGCTGAACTGACATGAAATGCCTAATTACCTTGTAAATGTTTATTTTTTTTTTGCAAATCACTGCTACACGTTCTTCAGAAATTTAATCTATCCATATCCATTCCACACACGTAGAAGTACACACTTTCATTACATACACCACATGCATTCATTTCAATTACATATCACATACATACATTCAATTACATACTTTAGCACATACGTCAAGTGGATTTGATCCAGAAACAAAAAAAAAAAAAAGTAAACACTATCGTTTTATACCGTCTTAAAATTCTTACTATGTATCATACGCACGTAGAAGTACACGCCTACACATAAATTTCACTTGGCAAAACCAAAAAAGAAAAAGAAATGATACTATATATTTCACACTATCTATACGATGATATGCTGGCTGAGGATATTACATATACACATGTACCACACTTATATACGTCAATTTCATTTGGCAAAAACCAATCAACAAGAGAATGATCAAAATAACTTTCTGTTCTACATACGTAGTAGTACACACTCCGATTATATACACTACATATATTCATTTTATTTACATACACTACATACATTCGTTTCAATTACAGATCACATCCATACATTCATTTCATTTACAATACACATACTTACATTCAAGTACATACTGTAGTACATAAGTCAATTGCATTTTACGAAAAAAAAACAACAAAACTATGTATTTACCTAAATACTATTATTTTTATATTATCGTTTTTATACTATCTTTGAACTAATACTTATCTATCCTACATACGTGAAAGTACACGCTTATCTGTTAATTTAATTTTCCAACAATAAAAAAAAATTAAAAAATATATAAATATAGGTACTATCGTTCTTATACCATCTCGAAAATGAGTGTGAAAATACACACTTGCACTTTTAACAAAATAAAGTTTAATAACTATCGATGCGATCGCCTACTGAATGTAATACAGATCATGCCGACGGCTGCGAAGAAACGGCTATTTCGGAATTTTCTTGACAAATCGGCTATCTCGAGTTTTGCTGAAGCTGTTTTCCCAGGTAAAACTCGAGATAGCCGGTTCTTCAAAAAAGTTCGAGATAGCCGCTTTTTCAAACAAATTCCGAAATAACCGGTTATTCCACGCAGCCGTCGATACAATGCCTGTGTCAAATATTTCATACAGGAATACTACGATAAAATATTTATATCTGCGTAGGCCCGCCTAGTCGCGATGACTGGTTGGTAATATCATTGTCCAGAATTTAGTTGTATGCGCGTATTGCCATACAATTTCAGGTTCACCAATACTATTATTATGTATGTAGTCAACTTCCCTACCTTCTTGCATTCCTCACACTCACTCAAAATATGCGAAAAATAATTTCAAAGCTGTCACGGTCCAATTCAAACGCTACGGGTCAGACGGGATAAATATAAATAAGTTTTTAACTAATCGCGGGCGCATTTTAATTTTCACATTGTGTGCACTGATTTCTCATAATCACTCGTGCAGAAGTACTGAATTTTGAATAATCTCTAATATAATACGTAAATACATTTGCCGCGATTGATAAATAATTGACTGAGAAGAATAATAACGAATCATGAAATTCAACAGAGTAGCAAAGAACAGTTTTTATTACCATAATAAATTGATGCGGCATTTGTGGATTTATGTATGTATAGCTGTGGTTATTTTATCATTGATCATCAAAATGAAAAACTAATTCGGGCCGTCTGACTCGATTTGCTTAGCTCTGAAAAACAAACGCTTGAAGTGGCGCCATCTAACAGGATTGAATCTCTCTTGCTATGCTATCTAGCGTCACGTAGAAGTAGTATTTTTTGTTGTCATTTTTACCGAATACCTTGGGATTACGATACCTTACCTGCGATCATTTTCGAACCCCCAATTCTCTGTTATTTAGCAAAAAATATCGCTTCTATTGATGTTTCTTATTGTATTCCATTATCAGTGAGGGCATGATGCTCAGGATTTTTCATATTTATGATTTAAAATGCAAACAACAACAATTATGTAATACAGAGTACTGTTGATACATAGTCTGTAATTTTTTTTTTGGATTTTGGAAAATCGAAGAGCATCATGCCCTTCGTGCAATTTTTATTCATCACTGATATTAATTTCATATCAATCGGACATGCTTGTGTTGAGAAAAGGGGGTTGAAAAATATCAAGTGGAAGAACCGTGTTTCATTTCCCCTTAACCACTGTGTTTCTTTTACTGCTAATAGTATATCTATGTGGTAATGAATAAGAAGACGTATATATGTATATTCATTTAAAAAGCTTTATTTGTAAAGACACATTCATACAACGTTTAATATTCATAAAGCGAGGGTACATGTTTTTCAAGATACATTGATACAAAGTTCTGATAATTATTACAGTAAAAGATTATTTTTCTCATCGAAGATGCTTTTGACACGTATGACACCAAACCATATCTTTATTCGGATGTGGACGTTTCTCTTCAGGTATGGTTGCGTTCGCAGCGCGATACTTCAATAACCAATCACGTAATAACGTGACGTTTTGCGCTGAACAATTCGAATTTGGTATACTGTGGTGCGTGCAATTGGTAGTGTTGGACACCTTCTTCAATGTCTGTAACGAGGGACAACCAAGATCCAACATATCAATGATCTGACAATCTTTTATGATTTTCCGCAGCCAATGCTTCTTCTCTAATCCTTTTACGTAGATGTTTCGAGCTTTCTGTACAAGATTTGGTAGAATAAGATTGATGTCTTTATAGCATACATCCCCGGAGCTCCAAGATAAACCATGGAGATTGCGCTTGAGCCATAAATTTTCACTGTGGTACCGGGCTGGTAAACACTTCCATTCGTACGGCGGTTCAAATAGTAGGGTAGAAGGTGGTGCTTCTTGGTCAATAGCAATTATGGCAAACTCTTTTAATGTAAAATTGTCAAAGGGTCTTTTAAAACCCTGCATATCGATGATGAACTCCATCTCGAACTCAACTGATCTTTACGGCTCGGTGGAACGGGGTTTTATACTAATTTCTTCACCCCACCACTTATGGGGTTGTATTCAACTATACGATCATGTAAGATTAAACAGTATGCAGATGTATCGGCAGGGAAGTTATCTTTGGCTTCAAATTCGAGACGAACATCTACTGGTCCAAACTTGAGCGACTCGTTTTGTTTTGAACAGTGAATCACGAACAAGGGAGCGTACTGTAGAAATTCACTCTTCTTCAGCAACGGTTCAGGTTCCTTGCCGTAATAGGAGGTTTGGAAATTTGCGAACATCTCGTACAACAGAGCATACTGATTATGACTCATATCTAGATTCAGGTTCCCGTAGGGATAGCATTGAGAATTCAAGAAGAGTTTAGCATCGGTGATATTGCAGTGATCGAAATGGCTAGCGTTTCTATTCGGCTTGTTCTTCCGACTTGTCTGGAAACCCAGTATGACGTAGCGAGGTTTCTCCAGCTGAGTCGACGTCTTCACGGTCCAAACGTGTTTCGAGGTGGTGGGTAGTACAGGGTACTCGTACAATTCCCAGTTGCGAAAACTCATTGAGATCGGCGCATCTCTCTCGATGAAATTTAACAGCTGTATTTTCCGCTCATCCGAGAGCTTAACATATGGTAACAACCATTCGACTTTATCGATCAGGATTTTGAATTCCTCTTCTTGAGTTTGTAAAACCGCGTTTGCATCGGTCTTCGAACGAGTCAAGATCAATTCGTGCTTGGCGTTGACGATTATCTTGCGATAGTCTTCGGCGAACCCTAGCGTCATCTTCAACGGTATGCATACGTCGAAGGTACCATCGGTATGACTTGCATTCACATTAAGCCAACCAGCATTCTCCAACATCCAATTCTGCCCAGGTCGTAGGGAAGGGTAACCTTTCATAGGACTGGTGAGACCGACATTTTTGCTCCTATCGATCTCAATAGCATTTATCTCGTACCGCATTTCTTCAAAGAGATGACAAACACCGTTGTTGACCAGTGTTGCGGTAGTCGACGGAGTTCCATCAGCCTTGACTATCCTCCCGTACACATGCAACGAACTCTTGCACGGTAATACGCACAGGTCTTGGTGTTGGACAGCGATACGAATCTCGTCACTGTTGTTGAAACTCGATGAGGCATAAGGTTTGTGTGCGTGAACCTCATAATGTGCGATAGACTCGTCAAAGGCGACGGGTGTTTGAATGTCTAAGATTTTCTCCTTCATGGTATACAGCAGATGACACAGATGCAAACGAATCGTAGTCTTACTTTGCGGAAATTCCTCTTCCAAAAGGCGCAACCTTGAGACCCAAGCTTTTCAGAAGCAGCACGTTCTGAGGTGTCAGCTCTTTGAGAACCGATTGACGACTGACGTGTTTGGGGCATCTCACCTTACTGATATAACTACTCCTGTTGTAAACTATTCCCATTATTGAGCCTTGATATGCAACCTCACAGTTATAACCTCTCCACGGAAATTGACCAAATCCCCGTCTTGATCGACTATACGGAGTTGGATATGATCTATGGTCCTCACGGTGACTGGCAGGTAAATGACGTGAGACGGTACTTCAATGATCTTATATCCAGGTGGAACGACGGGAAAGAACTCATGAATGGTGTGTACTTTGCGCTCATTGACGTAGGCACCCGTTGTAATGTTACACTCGACTCGCAGTGCGTTTACTTTAAGAATAGTCACGGGAAGGTCAGACTCGTGAACTTTATCGGCTTGTAGAGTACGTTGAGTGAAACCTAATAGGCTGCCTATAGAATCGGCTGGCAGAAAATTTACAGGGTGACTGCATTTAATTTCGCTACGCAGTGTATCATTATTCGGTTTAATGTTGATGGTGATACCCTTATTCAGTAGTACACCCTGTACATAGCTTTCGATATCCTCTATTTCATAGCTGCCGGTAGGTATGGTTACTACTTCCTCACCCGCGTAAATCTTGTTGTGACCAACGTCTACGTTAGGAATCGAATTAAAAGTCAGTAACTCTACCAGACCTAGGGAGTAATTCTTGAGAGGGTCAAGATCAATGGGAGGAAAGTATTGAGTTTCGAGGACCGAGGAGTTCCCCGATACGGTCAGTGTAAACGAATCGTTCATGCCTACTGCGAAAGTCGAACTGATTTCGAGGAATTACGTCGCATGTTTATATAGAAACTCGAGACACAAGTGGCCACAGTTGAACGTATCGT
This sequence comes from Macrophya alboannulata, assembly GCA_949628255.1. Taxonomy (NCBI): domain Eukaryota; kingdom Metazoa; phylum Arthropoda; class Insecta; order Hymenoptera; family Tenthredinidae; genus Macrophya; species Macrophya alboannulata. The sequence continues at coordinate 40,221,696 of OX451206.1, read as the reverse complement.
AGTCTTGATATCTTTCATGGTTATACTTGACGCTACCAACACCAAGGTATCTGACGAGGTCAGACGGCGGACGAAGGTTACCGAAACTGTCAAAGTAAACGACTTCGTTGCCGTTCTTGCGGTACGCGACCCAATGTGTACCGGGACCATCTTTATCATCTAGATTGACGATCGCTGATTCACGTCTTCGCGGCCCGTCCTTAGGCAAATCGTTGCGCATAAAGACGCCGCGGAAATGTGGAACGGCCGTCGCGTACTTTAGTAGGTCCGCGTCAGTTAGCGCCCGCCGTGGTAGCGTCACTTTTAGTTTTTTGGCTGTTCTTTCAGGTGAATTCCTAAGTCCTTGCTGTACGGTTTCAGGTGGAGCCCCTTGCCTAGAGCGATAGCTTCCATAGTTTTGTTGTGCCGTTGACTCTCTTCCAGTTGTCTCTTGGCGGAACTTGCGTCGTTCACGGCTTTTGCGATACCTGCTGCACCGCCAGCTAACGCGCCCGTAGCACTGAGCCCGGCAAAAAGGGGTATAAGGAACGGTAAAAAGCCACCAACTTTGACTGGAACAGGTAGAATCCGCGGAGATCGTACATTACATTTACCACCGGCCTTTCTAACAGCTCCTCGCGCACCTTTCAATGCAGACTTGATGGCTACTTTTGCAGTTTTGCCGGGAACCATGGACCGTTTAGCGGCATCGATAACCTTTCTCAATACCACTGGCTTCCGCATTCCCATGCCAAGCTTGGTTTTCGCTTTCATCGCGTTTGTCACTGCCCAGGCGGCTGCTTTCTCACTGATATTTGCGTCCGGGGCAAGAACCCGTTTCCAGGCTCTTTCAGCTAAAATCTTATCTGCTGCACTTCTGGCTTCGAGATTCTCTCGATTCTTTGAGTAGGCGATATCGTGTTCTTTACAAGCTGCGTCGAGAGGATTGATACCTGGATCGCCTCGCGCCAGTCTTTTCGCTAGTTTGGTACCGGGTCCGCAGTATTGATAACCGGGTATATGCAGCTCTACCGGGAGACTGTTGATGATCCTGTTGACCAACCCTTTCCCACGACGCTTACGACCGACTCTTTTGTGCACGATCATGTCGACGATCTGTACGTGAATGAGGAATCATCTTTATAAACGCGATATTTATAGTGTTTGGCTTCAGTCAGAGTCAAGATGAGGTTCGAGAAACAACCTGTCAAGCTACCTGTAATGAATTTCGACAAAATCGTGCAACGGGATGTCGAAACTAGAAAACGGCATGGTGATTTGCTACCAAACAGCGTTCGCGCAGTATTTTGCGGACCGTCCAACTGCGGCAAGACTAATGCTCTGCTCACTCTAATAACACACCCTAACGGACTGCGATTTGAAAATATCTATATCTACTCAAAGACTTTGAATCAACCCAAGTACAAGTTCCTGCAGCAGTTAATCGAATGTGTAGAGGGTGTCGAGTACTTTCCGTTTGACGAGCATGAACAGGTAGTTTTACCAAACGATGCTCTACCTAATTCGATCATTGTCTTCGATGACGTGGCTTGTGAGAAGCAGGATAACATCAGAGCTTTCTTCTGTATGGGGAGACACAAAAATGTAGACTGCTTCTATCTTTGTCAGACCTATGCTCGCATCCCCAAACATGTAGTGCGTGACAATACCAATCTTTTAGTCCTATTTAAGCAAGATGAGATGAATTTGAGACACGTATACGATGATCATGTGAACACTGACATGACTTACGCGCAGTTCAAAGACTTGTGCTCGGCCTGTTGGAACAACGATAAGTACGGATTCATCGTAATAGACAAGGACAGTGAGATGAATGAGGGTAGATATAGGAAAGGGTTTGACTGTTTCGTGAGCATAAATGGAGAAAATTCGGGGGCGTAGAATCAGTAGCGTTTTGGATAAGACTCGGTCAACATGCAGGACACAAAAATTCACGATCAAAAAGAAGTGTTGCGTCATATCGCTAAAGCCAGCGCGGCGATTCGACGTAAACACAGAATGATAAAGTCGGGCAAAGAGATCGCTGAACAGAAGATGAGCGATGTTTTCAAACCGGTAGTCACTCCGTTAAAAGAACTGGTGAAGGTTTCTCAAACGACTGCTAAATCCATCAAAGAAGAGCCGATCAAAGATGAACCAAGCAAAGAAGAGATTTACCCGATTGAAGAGGAAGAACCTGGAGTAGACGATTCCTTTTCAACAACAAGTGACGAAAATGAAATGGATACGACCTTACAGCCGACGCACCCTGAACCCGAGGCCGCTAACGACTATCTTGAATTGTTTCGAGATGAGAATATAAAAAGAAGCGATCTAGATAACGTGTACGGTGAACGCCGACTCGCTCACGGGAAGTTAATGATCGGTGACTCACCGATAAGTTTTGGCAATGACGTTGTTCATATAGGTGACATGACTTATACAAAGACCAAAGGCTTATTGGAATTATTATTCAAAAAGATACCCGATGAGACCTACGTTCGCTCTGATGATATCCAAAATTATAGACAAATCGTATTTGCTACAAATGCACATCGAAAATACTATAAAGCTGGTCAACCCGTTCGGGAGCTGAACAACCTCAAGTTCAAGAAATTTATCGCGCAAGCGTTTACCGTGCCCTTCCACGCACGGGTAAAGGTGTGCTACCGAAGCTTATGGTCGCTGAAGAAGGTAGAGGAACGGATTACGTTCACTGGGACGACCCCAATGAGCTGGTGGAACGTCTTCGTTTGCTCCTGGCTTCCCAAGCAGCTGGTAACTCGAGCCACTCCAACGAAATCGTATCGATAATCGAAGAATTGCGCGAAGCTGGCATCATTTATTAAGCAACCCCTCATCGTTTCCACCATCATTTCCACAATGAGCGTCGATGTGTTTGGACGACAGTTGGACAAGGCTACGGCTCCCAGCGGTCGAGGTCCTCCCGGTGTTGGATTCAAATTCACCGCTGACGGACATTACGATATAGATAACAAGAGACTGTGCAACGTAGCCGATCCCGTGCAGCAAAATGAGGCTGTTACCATGAAACTCATGCGACAGGAAATCGACGCTGTGAGAGAAGAAATCCGCTCAGCGATAGCCGTCTCGTACTCCCGTACGATAGCTGCTCTTCAAAACCTGAGTGGTGATATCGAATCGGCAGAAGAGTTGTCGGTTCGCAACTCCAAGGTCATTCTCAGCTTGGACACCAGACTGACAGCATTGGAAAATGAACGAGAAAAAGTTAGCGCTCGTGACGGAGCTGCACCGGTCAGCTAGAAAGAATTATCAAGGTCGTCGTGTAGATGTTCGTGGTTTGGATGAAACCTGGCAAGCGGATCTCGTTGACATGGCACCGTACGCAGGAGAAAACAAAGGCTACAAATACATGCTCACCGTCATCGATATATTCTCAAAGTATGCCTGGGCCGTGCCGATGAAGAGTAAGACGGGTAAAGATACCGCAAGTGCTATGGAATCTGTACTCGCACAGGGACGTGTCCCGAAGAATTTACACGCTGACAGAGGCGGGGAATTTTATAATTCAAACTTCGATTCTCTCATGAGACGGTATAATATCAAGCTATACTCAACCTTTAGTAACTTGAAGGCATCGATCTGTGAACGCTTTAATCGTACGCTGAAAAACAAAATGTGGATGCAGTTCAGCCTGCAGGGTAATTACAAGTGGACAGACATTTTATCTGATTTGATTTCGGATTACAACAACTCCAAGCACCGTACTATTCGCATGAAGCCAAAAGACGTTTCCTCCAAAAATGAAAAGACATTACTGCACACTGTATACCAAAAAGTTCGAGGCAGATCCGTTAAACCGGCAAAGTTCAAAATTGGAGATAAAGTACGAATCAGCAAATATAAGAATGTTTTTGAGAAAGGCTATACACCGAATTGGACGACCGAAATATTTACGATATACCAAGTGGCTAATACCAACCCAGTCACGTACAAGCTCAAAGACTATCAGGATCAGCCTATAGCAGGTGGCTTCTACGAACAGGAACTTCTCAAAGTCAAGAACTCCGACATCTACCTGGTGGAGAAGGTGCTCAAGAGACGTGGAAACAAGCTGTTTGTGAAGTGGTTAGGTTTCGATAATAAACATAACAGTTGGATAGATAAGTCTGACTTGTAAGCCTTTATTGAATAAATAAATCTTCAATATATATCATACACCTTATGTACAGTTTATTTACATGTATCATAACCCCACGGAAGCGTGTCGGTAGTATGAGGAAATATGATCCTCTTGTCGTCGTTCCAGCTCAGCGCTATCTTCCTCTGCGTTAGCGTATGAACCTGGTGATTCTTGCTTTGAATTAGATGCTGACTTTTTATTAGATTTTGATGCTGCATAGCACACTCGATGTAGTCATTGAAAGTTATTGTTTTTAGTGTAGCTCTCTTGACTCCTTTGGCACGTTTCTGTTCTCTTTTTTCACCTAGAACCTTGAAGGAATATAATTTAGCTCTTAAACCTATAAACTCGGTCATTATCTTCCCGTTATTCTCGTCTTTCATCAATCCCAATACTTTCTTGTTGACTAGCGGCATCTTATAAACATTCTCCGGAGGATAGTCGGACGTGTCAAATCGATCCAAATCGCGTTTCATTAGCTCGTATATATCGGGTACGGTAAAATGATATATACGACTATCAGTGTCAGTATACATGAGCTTTGCTCGGTCTCCGAATCTACTTTTGATATAATTATACTGGAAATCGTAAATGTAGGTTTTAGCAAGATCCATAATAGAAAATCCTGCATATATAGGCTTGTTGAATTTGATTTTCGTCCGGCTCAATTCAATTATTGCCATATCTTCACCGAATGCGGTACAGCTACGAAAGTTTGGCTTAGCGATAAGCGCTCTTGCTCCGTGTCTCCCATCCCACTTTGTAATCAACCGTACATCTCTATGTTTTCTAACGTTTTCCATTGTTTTTCCGAAAACGGCGTTATTCATGAGTTTATAAAAATTTTTTTCGAAATCATTGCTAGACTTTTTCCGCAATTCAGTATTCAAATCTATATATTTCTGAAGCCACGGTGCTTGTTTAAATTTTAATACCCGATGGATTTTCTCTAACTTCATACCCAAACTCAAATACTGTTTCAAAACTTTATAGTGAACGACATACCGCTTTTTTGAGAAAAGGGTAGTTGGTAATTTAGATATCTTACATCTCGACAGAGGTGGTACGTAATGCTCTGGACACAATGGTAAGTCTTTGTGAGAGTCCTGAAGTTCTCGCGGATATTCCAAATCTACTTCAAGTATGTAACCTATAGGAGATTCATCTGAAACTGCTAAAACATCAAAACCTTGGAAATTTGACACCCATTCGAAGGAGCTGTACGGTAAGAAGTGACTCATAGCTGCACCATATAAATTATTAACGTCAAAATACATGAGGTACGATTCTTCCTGACGCGGATCGAATGCCGATCCCATATATCTGTTATTAGCTTTAGCGTATCTGTTCGAGCATTGGGCAACTCCGCCTCGAATTCCTCGTTCTATAAACAATAACATATCAACGTCGATAAGAAGCTCGAGCTCAACACCCGTGCACTTGAGCATCGCGTCGAACGATAAACCCGGCGCCGTATAATAATGTAACGGATCTAAATTATAAGTGGACCAACAATTATTCCTGAAATTTTGAAAAATATCCGCTAAAAGAAGCACATCCGTTTGTAAATACAAATCTGAAGATTGACCCAAAGTTTTGATTTGGAAAGTCTGCCAAACGTTACACGCGTGCAAATAGTCATCCTCCGAAATATCTGAATCGTTTAATTTTGAATGAAATTTTTCTTTTGGTGGTAACTGTACTTCTTCAAGGCTTGCCCAACTGTTTACATACTCGTATGGAAATACACCTTTCCTCGTCAATAACTGAAATTCTTCGACGCTCCTACAATACTTACGCGTAATTAATTTCTGATCGTCATTTAAATAAGACGCTAATTTTTCTAGACTGCCCGGCATGAACCGAAACGAATCAATGAACCTAAAATGTATAGATGTTCCCTGTACACTTTTTGTAAAAGATATATATTTGTCTTTGTTAACCGGTAAGAGAGTGACGGGTCCTTCGAAAGCTGTTGCTAATGTTTCAATCAAAAAGTGTGAGTCATAGCCCGATAAGTTATGAAAGACCACCGGAATGATGTGCGAATCCTTGTAATTTAAATTGCAACCTTCATGCGCTGCACCACGATACTTGCCTGTGAAGTGGCAATGATCGCGATGTTTCACGTCTTGAGGTGCGAACGGTTTTTCACAAATATGACAAATCTTAGCTGAATCGAACGCTTGTTTTTGTTCATGACTCAAAGATTCCATCGGGATCACACACTTGAAATAAGGTTCTAAAGCATGAGCCAAACTCTCCAACTCGCTTACAAACCATTCTATACAATCCTTTCCACGGTTGACTCTAAATTTGGAAACTGAATCGTTGAAGGTACAATGTAAATAGTAAGCGATACTGTACGGGACATGTTTTTCATATACCCTGCTATTCTCAGATGTATCGTCAACCGGTTGCAAGAGACATTCGAGATCGGCGTAAATACAAAACGAAACAATTTCTTTATATTTAAAGTTTTTGAATTTCAAGATTTTATCCTTTTCGTCCGGTAATATTACTTTGCATTTATTTAAATTCGCGCAATCAAGCTTGTGTTTGACTAAACAATTTTCAGACTGAAAATGACTCAAACATCTATCACACAACCAGCTACGATGATCATGCTTTGAGATTTGTGAGCTTAATAGTCGAGATAAATTTTTGATCCATGTAAAATGATATATTGTATTGTTAGCGTCATCAGATCCGTTTGATCCGACATTAGATTCTAACATAAGGAGATGTATGGTAGACTTGTCTGATTTTTCTCGACTTAAATAAACGGGTACTATTTCGTGGTCGTCTATACCGTAAACGTTAATCGACAAACCGTTCAATTTTTCAAATTTTGAAATTTTATCAAGACACATGGGAAAATTCAAACCTTCATACCTCAGCACTGAGCTAAAATGTGGGTAAGAAGTCGTTCTACTGACATGGCTACCTGCCGGGAAAAGGGCTGCTGTGACTGACCAGAGAAAACAGTACCGATCGTCGTTCATAATATTCACCACCGCCTTCTTATCTTGTATATACTTGGGTAACGGTGTGTAAGTAGATATGCCTCCTCGCAGTGGTACATATTTGTTGATATTCACAGTCAGATTTATAATTTCAGACAAAGACCATCCCGAATCTTTTTCCTGGAAGTCTTCTATCTTGACTAATAATTTCTCCCTGACATTTTCGTCGAACCATTCATCCATGTTCGTCGAACCATTCATCCATGTTCGTCGCTGGTAGAATAGCTTCGTTTTTGGTATTGAAGAACTTCATCTCTTCGATAATTTCACCGCTTTTCAGAGTATTGAATTTACAGGACAAAACTACATTGACTTTCAAGTTGCTTTGTTTGCGGAGAGTATTCTTCAATCTGGAGATAATTAGTTTTTTTGAGTCATCCAGAAAATGTTCCAGATCTTTGTGTTGCAGATTCGCTATGACTCCCGTTCTTATTCTTCCATCGAAAGCTGACTCCAGATCTTCCCACTTTACCCTGTCACTTCTCCGCAATCTCCTTACACCTTCCCCTCTTTTTCGACACTGCTCAAAACGTGCTTTCAATGACTTTAGGATTCCGATTGTCATCAAAATTCTTGTTTTTTCGCCGACTGTTGAAGCCGATTTTCGTAAAATTTTATTTAAAAGCCTGATATTCTGAGTTCCGAATCTTATCCATTTTTGTACTTCGGTAGTTGTTGATTTCTTTTTCAAAATTTCATAAGCATTTTGCATAATGCTAATAAGTTTAAGACATTTAGCTGCATCCATTTCTTGGTGTTCACTAATAACAATTGTATGCTGAGAGAGTTTAAACTTGAATGATGAGTTAACACTGCAGGGTGGTCATTTTATAGGCCAACTTCACTGATGAATTCCAAGAATCTTGTAATGTAAAACCTACACTTTGTTAGCGTGAGAAACCTTTTTACCTGATTTTTTAAAACCAAGACTTACAGCAAGTAAAGTGATAACAGAAGCAACGGTAGAATTTGTTTCCTCCGAATAACTCTTTTTCGCAATATGACAATTTTGTCATTATACCTACATTTATTCGAAAATTTTCTTAAAAGATATTCTAGAATATTCGTGAAGAGAAACTTGGTTCATGATTCAACTACCATAGAAGTTTCCAGTGCCTATTTGCTATCGTATTAGTTACATCGATCAGTATGTGAGAACGTTCGAGAGTTTTGCGCTACGGTATTTAGTTACATCTACAATTCTTGTGAGTAGGACCGAAATCGTTCGCGGAATTGCACGTGGCTCTCATGCTATCTTATTTACGATTTTAACCCTAAACATGAGGGGTATATATGAAGAGCCTAATCCATGTACCAGCACGTCAGTCTTGCTCTGAAAATTAAACGGTCAACAGCAGCAACCTTTGGTAACAGTTTTAAGTGAAAAAGTGCGTGGAAATAACAAAGGTGGGTGTAACATATTGTGATTAATAACGAAAAGTTAATAATTTTGTTTCAAGTTGTGATAGTTGTAATACTCGATTTATTTGTGTCTTTTTTCTGTTCGATTCATGAATTTTTTTAAATTTTTCTCGAAAGTTTGATGCAGGTTAGGCAAATTGATTCAAGTCTGTCTTTGCATTTCTTTCAGAAATGTCGGAGTTCACGGTGCAGACTCCTACGGAATGGACAACCGGGTTGTCGAACGAAGAGCTGGAAGAGTTGATGACTTCAATTAGAGTAATGATTAACATCAGCCAAAATCAACCACCGAATACACTATGTATGATGGAGTATAGAGGTACGATGGCGGAGTTACTCCGGCGGGCGGATGGGAGCTGGTGGTTCCGAAGAATTTAAACTTTTCAGATATTGAGATGAAAAAGTTTTAAATAAACATTATTAATTATTATATCCAAGAAAAAGGAGAATTCATTCAGAATATAAGTAATGGATAAGAGATAAAAGAGATGAAAGAACCTGCATACAGCTGTTTATAAAATAAAAGTTATGTACTGATAATTATACTTTCAATCTGTTATTGCAATGCATGTTATGTACCCTACTCTAACTAAAATCCTATTCCTTGTCGTATTTATAGCATAATTTAAAAAATCTGAATAAGTATATTAGTCTTCAGGTAAGTATACCTATGTGATTATTTACATCTATTGAGGTAGTGTTCGATTTGAATAATGAACACGTAGTTTATTAATAATTTGTTTTATCAAATTATACTCAAATACATATAGGTATATCACATTGGTATATGTGTATCATATAGTTATATCATATATAGGTTTATAAAGGTATAGGTGTATCATATAGGTACATCATATATCAGATATCACGACGTGTGTGTGTGTGTGTGTGTGTGTTTATATGTAGTTGAATTCGACTTGATTATATTGGCCGCCAAGGTACTTCATATGTAAGCGGTTCTCATCAGCAGCATCTCTCATCTTGTGCAGCAAGTCGTCGTCATCCTTTAGAATCTTTGCCATTCGAGCCGGTAAGAAGATGCAAAATCTGTTGTCTACATCCACCACTATCCTGATCCCAAATTTGGTTTGAACTGTCCGAAGATCGGTAATGGGATAGTTCTCGAACACCTGCAGCTCACTCAGCTTCTTCGTTGGGAGGAATTCCTCCAAACGGCCCAATTTGTTAATTGCAGAGAGATCCATGTTTTTTTAGTCAAATCTTTATTGCTTCTAGTTTCTTCGTAAGACGGTTGATTTCTGATCTTGTATGGATCAAGCTTTTCACCTCGTTGATGTTCTTTATGAGCAGCTCAAGTCGCACTTTCAATTCACGACGTTTGAGAGTGGTTTGAACCATTCGAGAAATGATTGTAGAATGAGATGTCCCATAGCAAATTTTTACCCTTTTATAGCTAACAACCCCTCCACTAATTCCTAAACATCTAGAACCTTCCACAGTCTTTCCGAGAACTAATTTTCTGAGAATCTTATCATAATTTTGTATTTTAACACGCAAAGTAACTCGATCCCTCAAAAACTTCCAACAGGGTGCCGAAAAATTCCGAGAACCGTTTGTTTTCACGAATCATTAGCTAGGACTTGCATCTGCAGGTTTTTGCGCAGGGGTATCAAATCTCACAGGGTGCCGAAAAATTCCAGGAACTTGGCCTTGAGGAAGCTTCTGGAAGCAAGGGTTAGAATCAGGGCGCGTGACGTCATATCATAGGTATGTGCCGTCAAATCAAGGGTATGTGCCGTCAAATTAAGGGTAGGTGCCGTCAAATTAAGGGTGTGTGACGTCATATTGAGGGAGTGTGCCGCCATTTTTAGGGTACGTGCCGCCATGTTTAAGGGTGTGTGACGTTATACTAAGGGTGCGTGACGTCATTTTGACAGGTCTGAACAAGCCAGCAGGCATCAGCGAGCATGACGTCATCCTATCAACCCCCTCCACCACCCTCACAGGGACACGGCGGAGGCATGCATGTGTGTGTGCGTGTACGTGTGTACTAACACGCGTTGGTCCAGAACCGGCCTAGCCTATCTACTATTCCATACTAACAATCATATTATTTGCGAAATCGGATTATTTATCCAGCCGACCGAAACAGACATTAAATCATGTGACATCAGACTTGGAACCTTTAACGAAGTATATTTGACAGAATTAATTACATCCAATTCTTGGATTTACTCTTTGACCAAACCATAGAAGTTATCCATATCGTATGCACAGACGAAAACCCAATTCAAGTAACGTTAAGCGATTCCGGAATATTAAAATTGAACAATAAATGCACGGCAAGCTCTAACACAATCTCTCTCTCTACGACCAAACATTATTAAACAATAGAAACTTACTTCTACGTACCCAAATTTAACCTTAATATCTCAAATTTTTATGGGCCATTCAAAAACAAAGACTTCAACAATTTATTCTCCATTCCTATATCAGTACTGAACAAAACCCCATATCTTAATGATAAAGACTTGACCTCGAACGGCCTAACACTAGACGGCATCATTAAACAAGCAAATGAAATGACAGAACATAAAAAATCTACAGACAACAACAATCGCGTGGAAAACATATTATATTACATTTCTTCCGTATTTGGATCACTATCACTTATGTATTTGATGAACAAACTTTCGTTAGTAAGTAAAATGTTCAACTTGTTCAAAACTATCAGAAGTATTTGCCAACGAAATGAACCTAACAATGAAATAGTCGAATATCAAGGCAATCAGACTTTTGTCGAACCACCCAATTCATTAGAACATGCCACATCATCATGCGAACGAACATTAAACCCACAAACACCACACACACATATAATTATTCAACAAGCAAGTCCGCCAGCGATCATTACTACTCACACAACATCGAACCCAATAAATACTGAAACACCTCCGCCGTCTCAAACATCTTTCTACGCCCAATAAGAACATGTACCACCATGATGAAATCAGAAATAATTACCTATATTATACAATATCTGTAATAACAACGATACTATCCATGTCATTATTATTAAATAATTACACATATAACCTGCCAATGTAATATTCAAATATCATATACTAACTCAGCATAAGACATTTATAACTAACCGATCTTATTGCCAACAAGCCATCTTAAGTGTAATATGATTTTGGAATCAAAATCATATCTCCTATACCCAGCTTATATTTACTAACGTAAATATGAGACGTTTATAATTATTATCTCATATACCTAGCTTATATTTACTAACGTAAACATAAGACCTTTATAACTAATATCCATATTGCACTTGAATCCATAGATTTAAACACAAAAAAAAAAAATTCCTCCTGCTTCACAGGAGCAATATTTTTTTTTCCCCCGGGGATGGGCGTGTTACGTGCTCGTGTACTCACACCCCTATATTTCACATTATATTACCTACGATATCAACTGAAGACATAACATCCTGCAGCTGCATCCTATCTCTCAACCTCTAATCAGAAGAAGCCTCAATCCGAAGAACCTCATCCCTACTTACTTACCTTTAAAACTGCTACCTTGCATAAACGCGCTCACGCCCGAGAGACAATGAGACAATAGACACACTTGCCCACAAACTCTCAACTCAATCACTTCATTACACATCAGGCCATTATAATAAACTACACACTCAATCTTGCACTATACTCAAACAGAATATTGTATTAGATAATAAGTCTATATAATAAACTCACTCTCAGTATTATCAAGAGACTCGGTAGAGTCTCGCGCCAAGTACATTAAAAAGAATTTTTAAGCGCGCGGCGTGAGGCTCGAACGAGTCTCTATACCGGAGACACTGCACTCCGGCGGAGTGGGGGTAATAATAGTATAATGTTTTTAATATTTCGCCGTATTCTGTAACATCCTGGAGACTATCAATTTATCTATAGAATGAGGGTCTAAGCAGCTTTTATTCAATACCAAGATCAATGCGATCGGTGCACGGTGACTGAAATTATGATTTTTCTAGAAATTACAAGTGCTCAGTTCGACCAAGAATTTTCGTCTTCCCATACGTGTTCTCCGCGATACTCGATGTATTTTATGACTATACAAATAACATAGAGAGGCGTCCCTTCTTTTCTTGGCCACTGGAATAGAGTGACCGTGCATACTAATAGCGCTTTCAACTGGTTACACTAGTGTACACTAGACACACACTCGTGCACTGAGAAGTGTAGAAAATGGGGGAAGGTGTACGCGCGCAGTTTTGTTGCGCAGTAAACTAGTGTAACCTGTTCCACCATGCTGGTGTAGGCATAATCTAGTCAAAACAAGTCGGTGCAGCACGTGGGCTTGGTTTGATCTGTTGATTCCGTTTTTTATTTGTTTAATTGGCAATTTATTGTCACAATGTCCGTGAAATTTCGGGTAAACGATGAAATAGTGGAGTTGTTTCCGGCACCAGAAGATGAAGAAGACATCACATGCCATAATTTGACAGGCTAGTTGATCTACCTAGAGTACTATTGAATAAGGCATTTTGGTATTTAGAACTACGATATATATAATATATAATATAAATTTTACCTACTTGGCCGTCAATTCAAAATCCAATTTAATAAAACTGTTAATATATTTATGTTTAGTCGATGATGCGTACGCTATTGAAATGATCCAACAGTTGGCTAATACGGGACAGATCAAAGTACCACAACCAATCACCAAAATTACTCGGTTTTTGACCGAGACAGAGTAAGTCAACCAAATTGTATTTATAGTACTTGTGCCGGTGAAATTATGTATATGAGAAATGTAAATATTTTGCTGGAAATTATTCATGATGCTTGATAATAATACTTCGCAGGGAACAGCTCATACACGACATCGATGTGCAGAAATTCATTGATGAACCAGCCACTGATTCGTCTAGTCTGACAAGTGTACTGGAGGATTCGGAAAATTGTGACCCAAATGTACAATGTTCTGACAATAGTGAGTATTGCTCACTTCTCGTACTACGTATATATACTTCAACCGAGATTTGGTCATGATAAATTATGATTCCTAAATAAAGGATATCGAGAGCGCTTCATACATCAACTCGTACAATTCCATTTTCAGATCTTTGGAGCGAAGCACAAACAAGGTTCCTTTTGGATAATTACCATTTGTACATGAGAAATATAGGGCCGATGAAACAATTTAAAACTAAAAAAGTAATGTGGAATCAAATTGCCCGAGACTTATCAATAACGTTAGGAATTGAGAAGACAGCACTACAAGTCGAGAATCGATATAAAACCCTGATGAGAAAGAAAAAGGCTGCTGTAGAAAATAATTTAAAATCCGGCAGATCCAGACAAACAGTACCGTATGAAGAAGAGTTGAGTAAGATAGCAGGATTAGATGACAGCATCGAACCACAGGTAATTCGCAGTTCAAAAGCGGTAAGGATATTGAAAGAACCTATCGTTGAGAGCGACTCCGATGAATGTAAAGAAAGACACCAGAACAGTAAACAGAATAAGCGAAAAACTTCTAGCGTTATTGAAACTTTGAGGGAACTTCAACGAGAGCGGGAAGATGCAAAAGCGGCACGACATCGAGAGAAATTAGAGTTAATTCGTGAACTTTTTCAAAAAAAAAATGATGATTGATTGGATGCATGGTTTTTTCAAAAGAACAGATGGTGGGAAGTTTCTGTAGATCAACCAGCCAGTTGACCAAAGACTAACATAATGTATCAGTATTATAATTATAAGGTTATTATTTCTTGTCCAAGTTTTATTTGTAGTAAAATGAAGATGGCATTTATTTTCTAGCCAGATCGAAGAAAAAGATCTTTTTTGTTTTAACTTATTTACTTACATACTACAATCTGGGTGAAAATTACTGTTTTATCTCAAAATGTTATAGATGCAAAGATATTTTTATTTTTTCATAAGGGACCTGGAACCGTTTCAGTTTCCCTTTTTCTGGCGTCTATTTCAAGGTTCTTTTTATATTTCTTTTTTATTCAATACACTACACTATGACGAAGAAACAGATTTGATAAATATTAAGTTTGAAAGTTTATGTAATATAACTATATGTCGTTAAATATACATTTTATAATTCTATGCAAGTGGGTCATAATGATTATAAATAAACTGTTAATTAATATACGTTTTATTATTATCTCAATTATTTATCCCTCATTAATAAGAGCTTCTTTCTTCTCAAGTCAAATATCATATAATATAATAATAATAATTAACAAAACACAACAGTTCGTAAAAACATGTAACTTTATGTAATTCAATTGTTCATCCATTTCGTTCATCTTCATCGTCATTTATTCTTCTCATTACATCGGTTCTTTTTGCTTCTCCAAGCTCTTTGAGTCGTCGACCCGCTTCGTCGTGTATATCAAACTCAACATTGTCTGCATTTTCCATTATGAGAACAAAGTTATATTGATCATTAAACTCGATGCAAAAATTGTGCAACACACAACAACTTATGACAAATCTACAAATTTTGTCCACTTCGTACATATGAACTTCCAGAAGTTGTCTAAATCTACCCTTCAGTAAGCCAAAACTGTTTTCGATAAGAACTCTGGTGGAACAAAATCGCTTATTATACAGCTTCTGTTGCTGGGTCACATTTCCATAATCCCGAAATGGTACCAGCATCCATTCTCTTACGGGATATGCCGAGTCTCCCAGTACGTGATATTTTCTATCACATATTTTAGGAAGATCTGCACTAATATCTGACAGCTGATACACTCTTGCATCGTGAATTTTTGCTGGTGCGCCCACAGATGTGTCTATAAAACGTTTTTTGGCATCACATATGCCTTGCAACGTTATGCTGGGAATGTCGTGTCGGTTGACATAGGTAGATTTAATTTTGTGCCTCGGTGTCCGAATTGTAATGGAGGTACCATCTATGCATCCTATTGTATCAGGAAATCTTGCGACCTATCAAAGTTACAGCCATGTTTTTATGATATAATAATTACATTTCAGAGCATAGATCTAGATCTATTTACAGTCAGGCTTTATCCTTTAGTGATATATTCTTTATAATGAATATTGTACAATTTCACAAACTCTTATTAGACGAATAACAACTAATATACATATGTATACCCAAGCTTTCAAGTTTTCACATCAAGTTTCAAATACGCTATTTCTTTTTCAACATCATCAAAGGGTACTGTACATACATTGAAAAAGTTGGTGGCTGCTTCCACTTTATTCTCT
The DNA here is from genome assembly GCA_949628255.1 of Macrophya alboannulata. Classification (NCBI taxonomy): domain Eukaryota; kingdom Metazoa; phylum Arthropoda; class Insecta; order Hymenoptera; family Tenthredinidae; genus Macrophya; species Macrophya alboannulata. The sequence goes on along the minus strand of OX451206.1, from coordinate 40,205,875 downwards.
GGAAACCTGATCACGTTCGAAGCAATATCATTGAGAAAATTCATTACGCGGTTTATTTGATTGAAGGTTGTAGAGGCTGCGACACCAAATCTTTGTCCAACATCTCGAAGGGATACTTTATTACCAGCAAACCTGTGAATATTATAAAATATAGATTGAACAAACATACAATTTGTGTTTGAGGAAGGAAAAGACAATTGATAATGGAGTTTTAGCTTACCATAAAAAAGATAGCAAGTCATGTTCTGCCGATAATGGCATGCTACCTCCATTCGTTAAATCCGATGGGTAGAATCTTGATGCTTCGTAATCTTGAATGACTCGGTATGCAGTTCGCCTTTGAAGGCGAAAATTCTGTCTGAACTGGAGAATAAAGGAATCATTATCTTTGTTTGAAAGTAATGTTCAGGCAATAATGGTGATTCTGTAATGGTTTTTAACACTTGTTACTTCTTCTTCCGTGAACTGATGAACAACTTGCAGGAAATTTTTTATTTTAGCTCTATTTTTTTTTTCGGAAAGAGCGGTAAGGATTATTTCATCATCACTACTAGATGATGATGTCAGAAGGTCCATCAGAGCCATAACCTCTCTGACATCGGTGGCATCCATTTTATCGCAATCACACCGCACTGCCACGAGCTCGCTACACCTTGATACACTACGGTCGAAAATATTGCACTGCCGTTCCAGTAAAACAGCGTCACCCGAAATTTGAACGCTAGTGCTGACACATCGCGGTACGAGTTGAACGCACTACACGATTCTGGTGTACACTAGGTGTACACTAGTGTAACCAGTTGAAAGCGCTATAATACACTACAGCAAAGTGGCCTTGTGTTGACGTGTATCTATACAACATTCGTTTCAGCGAATGAAGGCAGATGGCGCAGACAACAATGATCATGCTTACGTAGATCATTGTAAGCAAAGTTTCGCTGGTCTAGCCACGAATATAATAGTCTAGGGGCGTTGTATAAATATTTCGTCTACAAAAAATAACCGATAACCAATTAAAAGGAAGGAAGGAAATATTTCGTCTGCGTGATGATTTCAATTTTTAAACTATAGGTAGTAATACCAAAAATTTATTCAGCTATTTATTATTCGAACGCCTGAAAATTAAACTGTAAAATTTACATCAAGTTGCCCCATTTTTTCCTGACATGAAATTGCAAGTTTTCAGGTTATGAAGAGTGACTATCAAACTGTCAGATGTGTGTCTTGTGGCTCTATACATTATAAGTGTAAATCAGATATTGTGCACCGTGTAGGATGTGTGGGCCATGGTACGAGTTTTTATGTTTCAGCTACTAATTATAATGCGATCATGCAGCAATAGGAGGCAAATAGTAGTACGATACGAACAAATAGTTGACTGAGATTCGTGCGAATATAGGTATACCTTGATTGAAGACTACGCATAGCACCTAATATTCGAAAGTTTAAAAATGTAACCCGCCACAGTAACATGTGTGACTCTATACATATCTATAACCATTGAAGTTGTGTGTATTATTTTTTGCATCGATCATGATTATCGATAACATACATTTTTTTATACATTTTTCAAGTCCGGCTCGCGGTAAACACTATTTTTACAGACTGTATATTTATATATTTATTTGAAGACTATAAATAGATTTGTTGTAGCAGAATTTTTTCCAATTTATATGATAGCTTTATGATCTATAGAAATTGAGCTTCACACAAAATTCAATTGAGTTGCGATAGGAATGTTTATATCTTCAAATCAAAGAAACACTATTTTCAGACTGTTCCTCACGTTTCAGATGTAGGTAGTACATTCGAGCTTGGTGACGCTCGGTCTGATATAGGTTCAGATTTCTGTCAATTTATATTGATCGTTCTCTCGTTTTCACTATATGTTTTCTGTAATTTTTCAGTAACTAAATTCTAGAGCCGTTGTAGTCTACTTTGCCTTCCGATCAATGGGACAGTCAATGAACACTGCGCTTGCAACTGCTGAGTTTACAAATATATTGCCCCTTCACAAGTCACAATTCAGAACTCATAAGTAAATGAGAAAGCAGAAGATAATACCGTTTGATCCTTTTAAAATCACATGACTTTGTACTATTATTATAACATCACCGTGCTAGGTGAACCGTTCATATCCAATGACAAGAATAATTTATAAGAATCCAAAAATGTGAATTATGATCCGATAGTACGACAAGGTATAAAGTTCTAGGGGCCATCCTGAGTGCTAATTATTTCCATTGAAGCCAGCGATCAACTGTCTTTTGTCTCTAATATTTTGATGTAATGAATATCAGAAGTATATAGATAATTTTTCATTGTTACCAGCAGACTAAGATTCATGACTGAATTCGTAAACACTATTTACCACATTATAATTTCTGATTTGATATAGAATCGTCGCCGTAGTTTCTTCATGTTGAAACTAATCTTTGGGCAAATTTCCTTTCAATTCTACATTCATATAAGGCTGATCTTCAAATATTCCCTGCATCACAGTTACAGAGTGATTGATTCTACCTAGATTTCGAATCCACAGAGTTCAGAAGTATAGTGCATATTTGTTATAAAGAAAAGCTACTTTTAGCCAGTACCGCATTATAACTGCCAATATGGTGATTTTCTTGTTCATATTTACACATGGCTCATCAAAACGTATAGCAATGAAACAGACAAGCCCAGGTTTGTAGCTGGCATAACGTTCTAAGCGCCATCAGATGACCATTTGCCCTTTTCAAATTGAAAATGTATAATTTTTTCTTTTGTATAAATAATACAATTCTGCATACAATTCATCATGAACAAGACTTGGTACGAATCGAGATGATACAAAAAGTAATGAAATCCCCCCCAAAAGCACCTCTGGTGCAAAAACCTTTCGCCAAGTACATTATACAAAAATGTCTTTATACAAAAAAGTATTGAAATCAGATCTCATTGCCAAGTAGGTGATATGAATATACAAAAATGTCGTCTTCATACAAAAAAGTATTGAAATCAGATCTTATTGCCAAGTGGGTGATATAAGTTCGAGAAAATGACATTTACTTTATCTTGAATTATTAATAATTATGCCTCAAAATTTTTTTTTACAGCTGTTCCATTCTGCTACATGGAACCATGATGGATACGGTCAGAAGCAATGGAAGCTTCCATTGATTTTTTGAAAAGAAAAAAATTTGGAGGTAGTGGTACTTGGCGGGCATTTTTGTAAAAATTACAAGAAAATATAAATGCCCGCCAAGTACCACTACCTCCAAATTTTTTTCTTTTCAAAAAATCAATGGAAGCTTCCATTGCTTCTGACCGTATCCATCATGGTTCCATGTAGCAGAATGGAACAGCTGTAAAAAAAAATTTTGAGGCATAATTATTAATAATTCAAGATAAAGTAAATGTCATTTTCTCGAACTTATATCACCCACTTGGCAATAAGATCTGATTTCAATACTTTTTTGTATGAAGACGACATTTTTGTATATTCATATCACCTACTTGGCAATGAGATCTGATTTCAATACTTTTTTGTATAAAGACATTTTTGTATAATGTACTTGGCGAAAGGTTTTTGCACCAGAGGTGCTTTTGGGGGTAGATAGTTTCTCCACCTATTTTCTTTTTTGTAAATACCCATTTACTATCTATCAGCTTGACTTGATCCGGTTTAGGGACTATTTCCCATGTTTTACTTTGTGTGAGTATTTTGGTTTCTTCTATCACAGCTTGTTCCCAATATTGTTTGTCTTTTCTTGCACTTATGTCCTCGTAGTTCAATGGTATGTCTTCATTCATTTGGTTTACTTGTAACGCGAATAATGCTTCGTCCTTTTCTTGAAAATCTGTTACATAGTCATTATGCCATAGTGGTTTCCTTCGATTTCTTTTTGTTCTATTTTCATTGTTGTTGTCTTTTTCTATTTCGGCTTCGTCCCTAGTTTGACCTTCGGTTTTCTCACAAGTTTCATCAATTGCTTTTCCAGTTTCTCCGTCTTTTCCTTCTTCTTCTACTTCTTCTTCTTCTTTTTCTTCTTCTTCTTCGTTGGACTGTTTTAATTCAACTTGCTCTTCCTTTTCTTTAAATGTTTCATCAAATATGACATTTCGCGCCACAATCATCTTTTGTTTTTCTTCATCCCAGAGTTTATATCCTCCTGCACAATATCCCATCATTAATAATTTTTTGCCTTTTGGATCTAATTTCCTTCTTAGTTCTTTTGGTATGTGATTGTATGCTATACTTCCAAACGCCCTCATGCTCGACACGTTTGGTTTTTTTCCTTCCCATAGTTCACTTGGTGTTTCATCTTTTGACGCTGTTGGGCTTCTATTTGTTGCATATGCTGAAAAATAAATTGCCTCTCCCCAAAACTGTTTTGGGACTTTAGAATCTATCAGCATTGCTCTTGCTTTATCTACCAGTGTCCTATTCATTCTCTCAGCTACCCCATTCATTTCGGGATTATATGCTACTGTATACTGTATTCTAATACCATTTTGATCACAAAAATTTTGAAATTCTTTTGTTACATATTCCCTACCATTGTCAGACCTAAGTTTAAGTAGGTTACAGTTGAAATGACTTGTCGCGTAATAGTAGTATTTCTTAAAATGTTCAAATACCTCTGAGTTGTGTTTTATCAAGTATATCATGAAAAAATGAGTATAGTCATCGATGAACGTTAAAAAATAATTTTTATCATCCCAGGTTGTTGGACTTATTGGTCCGCATTATACATCAGTATGAACTAGCTCCAGAGGTTTTTTTTGCCCTATAACCTTTATGATTAAACGGTTGCCTTGTTATTTTCCCTAATATGCAAGGTTCACATAGGTTATCTTTGGTTTGATCTATATTGATATCATCGAGACCATCGACTAGATCGCTTTGTTTTAAGAGCTTTAAGTTATTTATTCCCAAATGACCGTAACGTCTATGCCATAATTGCACAATATCTTTTCCGGATTTTGACTCAGAATAATTGCACTTGGGTTTTTCTATTCTCATTTGTACTGTGTACAAAGTTTCGTTCCTTTTCCCTATCATAACTATCTTATTATTTTTGTATACTTCTGCGTTACCATTAGAGAATAATAATTTTAAGCCATTCTTTTCCATTCTTGAAACTGATAATAGATTTTTCCTTATTTCAGGTAAGTAATATACGTTCTTAACTGTACATGTTTGATATCTATTGTCTATGAAAGTTTTCGCCTGTATGTTTCCTACTCCTATTGCTTCTAGTACGCTACCGTTTTTTGTTGCCATTATTTTAATTGGTTTTTTTTAATTTTATATACTCACTAAAGATCTCCCTTTTGTTTGTCAAATGGTCTGAACATCCGGAGTCTACATACCATATGATATTATCAGCTACCTCTGTCTCATCTATAGATTTCCCTGTTGATTGCTCGCACATGAAAATTACTTTCGCTTCTTCATCTTTTGTTTCGGCTGTGAATGATCTGTGTTCGCTTCCTTGTTGGTATCCTCTTCCTTGTTGGTATCCTCTTCCTTGTTGGTATCCTCTTCCTTGACCTCGTCCTCTATCATTTTGATAATTACTTGTTCCTCATGGCTCTCCTGGGCTTTGTTTGGATCCATAGTTTCTTCTTCCTCTGCATTGAAATTGTTTATGGCCTGGTTTACCACATGTGTAGCATGAGAAAGCGCTCTGTACGTTTCTGTCACTTGAGCTAGAAGATTTTTTTCTCTTCTCTTCTTCACCTAATAGTCTATCTTTCACGAAGTCTAGCTTGAGATTTTCCACTGTTTCCAATGCAGTAACTATGTTCTCATATGATTTTGGCATCGACATCAGCACGTAGTTTATTTTTTCTTCCTCAGACAGCTCATTGTTTGCATCCTTTAGCTGAGAAAATATTTCATCCAGGCTCACAAAGTGGCTCAACATTTTATCCTTTCCATTATATTTCGCATCGCTCAGTTTTCGTCTCAAAAATATTCGACTGCGAACACCTTTTTTTTTGAAATTTTCTTCCAGATTCTTATACATTTGATACGCACTTACTTTGTCTTTTAAATATTCTAAATGACTGTCAGCTACACCACTGATTAATATTGCCTGCGCACGGGCTTCCTGTTTTTCGTTTGATTCTATTGTGCTAAAATTCTCCTGCTCGATTGCTTGACTTACACCACTTTCACGCAAAATACTTTTTATTCTGAATGACCAGGCTGCGAAATTCTCACCGGCGAACGGTGTTATAATAAACTTCTCTTTTGACAGCATTGCTTCTTTCGTTTATAACCTCTAAATTCTATTCTTCCGGCAGTCACACTCTAACCAAAACCAAACCAACCACGCTCTGCTACCACTGTTAAATAAAATAGACACTTTATGCTTTTATAAATATACTTTAATAATGTTAATATGTTCACATCTTTCTCACTTGACATACTAGATCACGACTGACATACTATTGCTATTAGTAGATGACAGCCATGGCGAGACATAACAAATGAGTCATCATGAGGGGAGGTGGGGGTGGCAGTAGGTCTCCTCTAGTCTGCTCTAGTCAAAACATATGACGTAACAGGTGGTAGTCGGGCCCGCGGGTCAGTTGCTCGCTTGGATTCAAGATGGCGCCCCTCCTGTTTTCGAAAACCAAGATGGCGGCTGCCTTTTTTCAAAAATCCAAGATGGCGACCTTTTTTCGAAAAACCCAACTACGCTCTCTCTCTCTTGCTTCTGCAGTCGCCGGTAGACTGTGCGAGACACTGTTTCTTATAAAGCTGCTATCTCTTTCTCTCTCTCGTAGTCTAACCTGTGAAATTCTCAACTATATATAATTAAACCGCAGCTATCTCTCTTTCTCTCCCTCGCTCCTGCAGGCGTCGGATGTCACCCGAGATGTTTCATATGGTATCTGAAAATATAAAACTGCTCTCTCTATCTCTCTCTAATTATACAGGTACTTATACTAGCTGAAAATGTAAAAGTGTCCGGCAGGGTTTGTACGAATAAAGTAGAGATGACTCGTGTATGTTACAAAATTTATTTATTAATTCTTATTTATTTTATTTATACATTGTAAATCAATAACGTCTTTTAACACACTTTTGGACACACGCAAGACAGGAAGAGGCGTTAACTCGGTCGCAAAAATTCATCTTTCTTACTAGACAATTGTAGAACGATGCAGCCATGAAATCATTTTTTACATAATCGTCCGAAAAAATTGCGGCGAATTGATCGATAGAGTAACCAAAGTGCATATAATACAGCAACATAACACAAAACTGACCGCACACGTCCGAAAAGGCACTCTGAAGCTGACGCGTGTTACACCGGTAGCGGGGACAGTTTCTTCGCAGACGACGCACATGCTGTAGGACAAAAGGCGTAATTCCGTAACTGTCGAAGTAAACTCCGTGTCCTGAGGCATCGGTGTAGAATGCGACCCAGTGGCTTCCTGGCTGTCTGTGGTCATCGGTGTTGGCGATAATGGCAGCGGGGTGGGACCACCGCAACGGAATTCTATCAGCCATACTCCACACGTCTTCGCAGGAATTAAATTCAAAACCCTCCGTAGCTCTAAACTGTTCATCGTTCTCTTCTGGTGCGTGGTCGTCGTCGTCGACACCGCTGTTTCGAACCGTCGTTATTCGGTAATCCACCTCGTCCACAGACCTCGCGAGTAACCAGTTTTTCAAAAGTGTTGCACGATTCAGTGAGCACACGAACGTTCCTTCTCCTCTGTGCAGAGCGTGGTACATACAGCATGCGTCGGACGGCGGTAGCTTCTTGAACGCGGGACACCTCGCGGCATCCTCGAGATTCGTAATCTGACGAGCCGTGACGTTCTGGAGTAACGCGGCCTTTTCCGCACCACGGGTGTAGATCACACGAGCCGAACGCGCAAAATCGCGTAGCTTCCTGTGAATTTGTCTACACTGAACGTCACCGTTGAACCACTCGATACCGTGATGATTCCGCGACAGATATGATTGTTCACAGCGCGAATGTCTGCCGGAAGATCCGTAAACGAGTCGTGTGGTACAGCAATCCAGTGTCCTACGTGCTCACGATGCAATGCCAGTACGGTAGCCTCCTTGATGATGAAATGGTTCGATGCATCGCGAAACCCCTGTATATCAACCACGTAATCCATCTTAGCGTTAATGCAGTAGGCGTTCGACTGATGAAGACTCAGAGTCGCGCCACTGACCATCACCCCCGCCATCTCCCCATACAGTCTTCGATTCTGCAGCGTCAGATTCAAAGTATTCTAGTTTTGTTTAATCTTCTATTATTATTCTCTTTGGTCACGTCAAAGTCACCCGCCAAAGTCCACTATAACCTGACGAGTCGAATCAATTTCCAAGATGTTGTCGAACTCCGCATATACGATGCAATTTATCGTTTTCGGAAGAGCAACGTCGAACCGCACTTCGATTCTGACGCTGCCGTGTCTGACCAGATTCCAGTGCGTGTTGCTGTTTGCCGAAAAATCCGGTGTCAGGTCAAAGGCTGTGAGACAGTACCCGTTAGGGTAGTCTTCGCGGCTGATACCATTTCCCTCGTTCAGAAAGTGAATCCCTGTTCCTGAGAACAGAGTGTGGTAGGCATCTACGTAGAGCTTGCCCTTGGTGAAGTCGGGTTGCAGGGGTTTCGAAGGTGCTTGCGCCCCGTCCACGTACAAAGAAAGAAAATTTATATTGAAATGTTGAAAGTTGAACGGGTTGTAGGCTTTGTCACCGTTGAAGGCTCTGTTATCGACGAATCCTACGATCATACGTTTCGGCAGCTGTCCGAGAAACACGTTATCCAACGTCTCACCTTGCACTCCGCCGTGAATCGTCATTGTTTTTACCTCTACTCTTGTGAGCGGATACTTCGCGGTACCTTTGCCCAGAGCTCTGGCGTGTGTGAGCAATATACCCGAGTTGATTGGGACTCGTCGTATGAGTAACGAGGCCTCTAGTATGTGTATTCCGTGTGTGTTCGCACTCTCCATGAGACAGAAGGCATCCCGCGATCTTACGAGACGTAGACGTAACTCGACACCGTTTAGTAGGAATTTCTCCTGATTGGAAACGTCGCAGTGAAAATGTCCGATCAAATCCACGCTGCCTCCCGAAGTCAGAAATTTTTCACGCTGCGCGAAACCTTTATTTGCGGTACCAAGCTCGTCCATTTTTCCGGCGGTGTCCCCGTACCAGAGGGTGGTCGAGAGATGCGACTTTTTGGCTGCCGAATTGTAATTAAGCAACGACTTGATGTACGCCCTGTATGCGTATGCATTATTAGCCGGCGACACAAGTTTCTGATTGAAGAATACATCGGCCTGGCTGAATAAGAAGTGCAGCAGATTGTTTACAGGCGCTACAGGAGCCTTGGTTGTCGTCGCCGTCACGTTCGTAAGCGGTCGCAGACTCACACGTAGACTGAGCATTGTGTGAGATAGATCCAGATACTCGTCACTGAGACCAGGCACCATGAACTCTATCGGTGAGTCGTCCGTGAGCGATGACACAGGTTTGTAGTGTACCCACTGGCCGCTCTCAATCGTGGTTTGTGTCGGTGGTAGAGAGAACAAATCCAACTCAGATTTCAGGCACTCGCAAAAGTGTGCGTGTAGGTACGCCATCTTTGATTATACGTGTACGGCGGTGTGTTTAACGAGATCCAAATATGTCCGCAACCGTTCGTTTACCGCAACAGCTTTTCTTTGTTGCGCGTCGTTTCACAGATACACGTTTTTTTGACTTGCGTTTAGTAGCAGCTTTTCTTTTTCTCGACACGCGTTTCTTGACCGACCCCGCTCCACGCCCCACCAACAACTGTCGTCCCGACCTACCGCCCGCCGTTTTATATCCGTTCCCTCTCATCAGAGCTCCCAATTCATCGGTAGCTTTCCTCTTCAGATTACGCCCGGATTCCGCGACTCGTGTTCTCAGAGCCTGCTTGAACGGTGTGTTGTTGTTCTCCATATCTTCGATGACGTTAACGCCGGCCCGTAGAGCCTCTTTACCGACCACACGCGCTCCGCTCTTCAGAAGCGGGAGAACACTGCGAAACAATCCTCCCAAGAAGCTTCCGATTCCGTGACCGCGTTGGTGTGGGTTACCGACGTAGACGCGGTCTATACCGCCGCCATTCACCTGGTTGTCGTAATGCGCCTGATAGTGTGCCATCTCTCTCTCTCACTGTATCCTCTTGAAATGCAGCGTAACCGTCAATGTCCCGTGCGTGAATGGCATCGGTCTACCCAGAGAGTCCCTTATATCGATTTCTATTGTACGGAAATTTGTGAGTAGCAAGGGTAGATAATGAGGCGGAGACAGGGATTTACACTCCGAACCACCACCACCGTTGTGAATATTTTTGACCACCGTCTGTACTATCCGAAGCAAAGGCGCGTAGACATCATCCACGATTCGTGGCTCCACAAGATCGCTGTAGATGAACATCTGGGAGGGTATACCGCTAGCTAGCTTCACCGGATGCCTGCCCACCAACGTTTTACGTATGTTGCTCGTCATTTTTGGCAAACCGAGCTGTCGGTACACTATCGGCGAAAAGGACAGATAGTGCGCATCCTTGCAGTCACATTTCCTGGTGATCACCAGGGGATCGTCGATACTGTCCGCGCGGCCAAACTCCAAATGCTCGTTGATCACAGCGATGGCGTTCAATGCCGCGATGATTTGCCAAATATCCGTGTAAACGCCCGGTTTGATGGTATATTCTCCCTCGACGAGCCGTTATTTTCCACCCAGGGTCGGAATATCGTTGAAATTATCAGGCGACGTAGCCGAACGATGCACGTGAAATCTCACAACGTTGTAGGGTTCGTTGATAGTTTGAAACGTTAAAGGGTACTGCACCTCCACCAGAGCAACTTCCCATTCACCGTTGAGCTCTATCTGACGCGGTAGCTGAGTGCTGTACCGAGCGGTGGTGTTGGCGCAAAAAAAATTCATCGAACTATTGCTAGGTAGCGTGATGTAAAACTGATCCCTCATGACTGTTTGCGTACACTGCTCGCGGATATCCAAGAGTTGAATTTTTCGGGATACCCGCGCCAACTGACGAACAGTTTCTTACTGCGCCCCTTTCCGCGAGTACGTATGATTTTATCTATCACAAAAAACGTCATCCTTCATCACGCGTTGCAGCTCCGCTTCGTAAAAAAGGCCGTCAATTTCTTCGCCGTCTAAGTCCTCCAGTTCATAGACAACGGGTGAACGTGGCAGTACGCGTCGAATTTTCAACACTTCCTCGGTCCAGTTGGCCTCGTAACCTTTCTTGAAAGCTCCCTTAGCCTTACTGATACGCACGCGTTGCCCGACGAGGAACCGTGGAGACCTCGATGATCCCCGCACCCCGCCACGAGCCTTTTCCATGTTGGCTCGCGCGGTAGCGGCATTCTACAGCGTCACCGTCGACGGTGCCATTCTGATAGTCGAGTGTGTGGCGTTGTTGTAGGCGAGTACCAGCTGGGGCAGTATATCCACGTAACGATGAGTATTTTTGTGTGTAAAGTAGCGCCACATTCTCTCCTTGAGGGTGCGATTGAAACGCTCGACCACCGTTCGAAAAAATTTTTTTTTTATTTTTCAATTATTTCTTAGGTTATGAAGGTCATATTTGGCTAACTTCCAAATAACCATTTTTCGTGTATTTTTTCCCCTTCTTTGGAATACCGGTGTCAGAATTACCATTAACAGACCGGAACATGCTGAAAAATTGAATAAACCATTTTTTCCCCATTTTTCCCATGTTTTTGGTACATTACCCGCAAATAAGATAGTCCGCCAGAACATCCAAAAATACTCTATGATTCTATTTTATGTATGAAAAGCTTTCAAAAATGAGGACTATCTCGCTAAACTTCATCCACAGAGAAACTTCATTATAGACTTATTCGCTAAACATTTTAACATACGAAGTAAGGCTGTGCGATTAATCGATTAATCGGCAGCTTCAATTAATCGTTTTTCCGATTAATCGATGGTTTCGATTAATCTTTTTTTTTGATTAATCGATTAATCGACGGTTTCGTCATAATGGTCGTTTTTTTTCTCATTACTTGGTACTGACAAAACTCAGTTTTGAAATTCTGAATGTAGTAATCTATTCTAGTTTTAGTATATACTGTATATGGTTATAGTGGACCCTCTATAAAAATCATATTCGTATACATGACTTTTGAAGAAGTTAGGACAACAAACCTAAATTCACTCTGGAAAAAAAATATAATGCTCGTGTTTATATCAAATCTTCATTCTGGTACAAAAATATCAGAATATCAATGTGCTCGGAAGATAGGCAACTTCGCTTTGCGTTGGCGATGTTTCCGGCTGTAGAGAAAATCCTTTCTACAGGTACAGCTAAGTTATTATGCAAAATTATTATGAGAAAATTTCGATTAATCGGAAAAACGATTAATTGAAGCTGCCGATTAATCGATTAATCGCACAGCCCTACTTCGTATGTTAAAATGTTTAGCGAATAGTTTCTCTGTGGATGAAGTTTATCGGATCAGGTCCTTTGCTGCTGCAGCGAGATAGTCCTTATTTTTGAAAGCTTTTCATACATAAAATAGAATCATAGAGTATTTTTGGATGTTCTGGCGGACTATCTTATTTGCGGGTAATGTACCAAAAACATGGGAAAAATGGGGAGAAAAATGGTTCATTCAATTTTTGAGCATGTTCCGGTCTGAAAATGGTAATTCTGACACCGGTATTCCAAAGAAGCGGAAAAAATACACGAAAAATGGTTATTTGAAAGTTAGCCAAATATGACCTTCATAACCTAAAAAATGATTGAAAAATAAAAAAATTTTCTCTGGGTCCAGTTCTTATCGTTGAAATCTGAAAAAATCGGGGTGTTTTGTTAGTGAAGATGGCACCTCCATGAATTTTTTCAGATTTTTTGGAGCATACCGTGAAGCAGACAAATTTTTTTTCGAAAAAATACGTTTTTATGCCTAGGGACCCTAGAATTAAGTTTAGGCGTCTGAAAATTTGGCTCAGGAAGTCTTCAAATATGTCCTTTCGAATAGCCAGTTCCGAATAAATATCCAGGTCAAGGCAATTTTAACATACTTATCCCGCTATAGCCTTTCTTCATCTTCGACCTTTGAAATCGAAACAGGCTGTCAACGTTGCAGATGAGCTGTCAAAAATCTTTTTCACTTTTGGAGCGCCATGTTTATTGCAGAGTGATAACGGAAAAGAGTTTGTGGCTGAAGTTATTAAAGAGTTAGTTTCGATTTGGCCGCTCTGCAAAATAATACATGGAAGACCCCGTCATCCGCAAACTGAAGGTAGTGTTGAGAGAGCAAATGCGGATGTGAAAAGTATGCTTAAAGCATGGATGATCGATAACAGGAGTATTCATTGGTCTCGCGGTTGTTATGAAGTACAGGTATTTCAACTGAATTGAAATAATCAGCATATTATGAAACCTAAGTCATTTATAATTATATATCTTTATTTTGTCAGTGGAAAAAAAAAATACGTCGGTGCACCGTATTATCAAGCGATCGCCATATGAAGCTCTGCTGGGCCCTGTAGTTTGCGGCTTGTCTAACTCGTTCCTTCCTGCTAATATTTCAAGTAGTATGCAGGTGGAAAGCGATTTAGAAGCTTTGGTTCCAAATAACAATCAAAATACAGAAACACCTACTTTGGAAGAATGTGAAATGACTCCTAGTGAAGCCTGGTAAAATGAAAACTCACTTCAGATATAATTTATATTGACAATCATATTCAATTATTATTTTGTACATTTACTTTTAATGGACTTGATATTGACACAAAATCAGATGATTTGATAGCAGTAGACGATACATTTATCAATGTGAACAGGTATGACAATATAATTGATATCAAATGAGCAAACTACTTTGGATGAGATTTGTAATTGTATATTTCCTTTTCAAGTGAAAAATTGTGTGGGATTTGCAATACAACCATTAATTTTGACGAAGTTATTCGCTGTGCGAAATACCATCTCTACGTTCATGATAAATGTGGTGAATTGGATTTGACGACTGAAGACGCTATTTTCTGCGCTTTATGCATCAGAGAAAAAACCATTGTTGACAACCAGCAAGACTGTTACGAGCGTCAAGTAGCTGCTGCGAAAAAAATGATCAATTTTTCCGAACAAAAATTTCCACTATTAGTAATTGGAGATTGTATCACGTTGTCAGTACCTACAGTGGATCGAGGTCCATTAGATTTAAACTCTATTATTGGGGTGATAACCGATATTCAAAGGGGTGTTTTTCAAATAGGAACGAAAAGTGGAATTATTAAGGGCTGGTATCTGCGTACGGAATTACAAAAAGCAGGTATCGACGTTTGTTCAATCGATGATGTTCGCAAAGATATTTTTTTGAGCTTGAGAGAGGCACCATCTGAACAATCATTGAGTGGCGGTCAAGGTTTTAAAAAATGCAATTGTAAAGCAGCAATCAATCAATGTAGAACAAACAGATGCTCATGTTTTAAAGCCAAAATAATGTGCAATTCGCGTTGTCATCAGTCGTTAACTTGTTGTAATAAGTAACATACGTAAGATATATAACTATAATTAAAAATTAAAAATGCAAAATTTCTATTTGCAATTGAAGTTTATTTACTATTCAAAAATGACTTACTGAAAATGCTATGGATTCTGCATTTATACAATTACTTACTATTGTCATTGTATAAACACGGTTTGAAAATGAGAGTCAAAATCAACGAATGAGGAATTCTCCTATTTTCCGGGACCAAGTTAGGAATTCTGCTTAATGCCCAGGCATTAAGCAAAATGACTGATCGAATCAGGCAAATAGATGAATATTCGATTCTTACGCGTCTGTTACGCTATTCGCCCGCATTTTTCTGAATGACTAGGAATTAAGCAAAATGCCTGAAAATGCTTATTGCCTACGACATATACATATACGTATATGTATATTAGGGTGGTCCTTATTTACGGTGTTTTTGAAATTTCCTGCAGACAAGGTGAAAAAAGTTCGCAAATAAATAAAAAAAAAAGTACCCAAAATTTGGAGTCTATAGGTCAACTCAAAGTACTGCCTATAAGGCAGCGAATTTCCCCATTTGATTTACATGGAAATTCGGGCTCACTCCATTATTTTTTTTTTCCTGCCTGAATAGTGCTTCGAAAAATCTGAAATTTGGTATACGTCTTTCCTATAGTCATAGATATTCAACAAAAAATTGGGCGATTTTTTGAAAAAAAAAACGTCTTTCCCTGTACGGAAGACGTATGCCAAATTTTACTGCCTTGTAGGCAGTACTTTGAGTTGACCTACAGATTTAGAGTCTTGGGTACTTTTTTTTAAATTTATTTGCAAACTTTTTCCACCTTGTCCGCAGGAAATTTCAAAAACACCATAAATAAGGACCACCCTAATGTATATGTACAGTCCTGATTATTAATGGTTTGAACATGAACATAGCTGCGCTCGGATTTTCGACTCGTGTAGCATAGACCCAAATCGACGAGTCGACAAGCAGACGCTTCGTTCGAGAAATACGCGTAGCGCTACAACTTCAAGTCATTCAAGCAACATTGTTGATCTGTGTTGACGCGCGCGCTGTCTGCTAAACGTCGACTGTGGGCGCGTGGTGACGCTAGTGGAGTTCCAACCATGTTAAGGAGGTTCGATGATGTCCCAAGGGGGGAAGCCTGAAAGGGGCTGCGCGGGGAATCTTGGAATATCATTATTATTCGACTTGGCAACAGCGCGAGTACCGTAGATATATATAGGTATACGCTTGTGCAGTAGTATGGCAGTAGTCACTGTGTGTAAACATAACCTGTCACCATATACTTCTCGCGCGCCGTTGCTACACCTCAGATGCTAGACCCGAAATTTACATTTTAATCATTTGTTTCAATAATAACACAGAACTTTGCCTGGAAAGGTCTGGTCAACGTATGGTCATTGTGTTCAGAATTATTTCGTTTATCGTTGGGTGAAATTTTTAATAAGCAAAAACATTTCTTTGTATAATTTTTTTTTACTCAAAGTTGGGTCAGGTGAAAATTCCCATAAGAGCCTGTGTTAAAATCGCGTTTTTTTATGCTTCGTTATTTCTGAATTTTGCCTGGAAAAAAATATCGAAAAAATTCAGGTGAACTTCAATTCAACTAGAGACCAATATCCTAAAATTTTAGGTCAAAAGAACATTTCCTTCTCAGATCATCGAACCTCCTTAAACGACGCTGATTATTCGGGTAAACCATTAATGATCAGGACTGTACCGTGTGTTTGCTTGGAGGCTTTGCAGTAACTCCAGTTGCAGAACGCCATACGGGTACAGTCATCCACGGCCTGGGTAACCACGTTACGCTGTATTATCGGTATGGCTCACTGCTCGACTATTATGTATGGTATAGTAGGTTACAGTCTAGGTTCGACCCACGTGATCATAAGCTGTGGAGTTCAATACTTCAACGGCGTCGTTCAATGGCGCGCCATACCGATAATACAGCGCAGCGTGGCTACCCACGCCGTAGATGACTGTACCTGTCTGACGTTCCGCAACTGGAGTTACTGAGAAGCCTACAAGCAAACACACGGTATATGATATTTAATTTTTTTTTTTTTTTAACCCAATTGAGATTGAAACCTTACATGATTTAGTATTTAAATAGTACCCACTTATCCACAAAATATTATTGAGATATTCGCAAAGGGCATTCTTACCCTGCTTACCCCCCTGTGGCTTATGTATAATATTATCATTTTTGTACTAAGAACTATCGACTAGCCCACATGTATTACCGAATGTGATAGTCATTAATATCATTGGATGAAAAATAAGGAATATGTTAAAAAAAATTCTAAATTTTACACAGAATTTTTTAGAATTTTTGTACTAGTATTTTTGTGTTTCACCCTGAATTACCGTTATTTTTAGTTAAATATTACTTTGTTTTTATCGCTTTTGGTATGTATATTAGGTTAGTCCTTATACGGGGTATTCAAAAATTTTCATGTTGTAACCCGTCAAATCGTCGCAGAAAAATAATAAAAAAATTACCCATTTTTGAAGATTTATATTTCTTCCCCCCGCTTTAATTTAAAGTAGAAAATGAAAATCCACGATGCATATAGTTAGAATCTGTTCAGATGTTTCCCTTTTTTTCGAATCAGTTAGAATTTTACGATATTCACTGACGATATGCATCACGAACACTTTTTGTTCATCGAATACAACAATCTTTGAACGAGAAACGCTCATCAGAAAGCAAATCAAAGATGTCCACACAGTTTGATTAAATTATAAAAATTGCGAGTGTACGAAAAGCCTATAAGGAGAACTCGTCCCGCCATGGGACTTGCATTAAAAAATTCTAAATTTCACACAGAATTCTTTAGAATTTTCTAAGATTTTACAAGCGGCAGAAATTTTTAAAGTTATGGACCATCATAACTTTTGGAGTATGTATTTGCTGTAAAATTATTTAAAAAATGAAAAACTATTAAAACATTTGTACGTAATAAAAAATCGACACTTACCTCAAAAGGTTTGGTCATTACTTGTCTTTAAGAGCAAAATACTCAACATAGAAAATTACAATTCGTGTCGAGTTGCGCGACGCACGTACCAAAAGGGTATTCCGATAAAGAATATATTTTTGTAACGCAAAAATTATTCAAAAAACCATTCCATCAAAATTATGAGATTGTTTCAGAGGTAGTTCCTACCACCATAGAAGATCTTGCGTATAATGCCCCATACGTATGCCCATAACATACGCGAACATTTAAAAAGTACGTTATTTATACGGGGAGTTAAAGGATACACGTAAACTCGATTAACATTTGTCTCATAGAATTTTAATTTCAATTTTCATGAAAAGTAATTGAAATATTAATTTAATAAAAAATTATAACATTTTTATACGATGCATATTCGATAAAAAATAAGGAACATATTATAGAGTCTCGTCAACGGCAGGCGCTGAAAATTCTTTTCGATAGCACCCGATCGCTATAGTTAGCAAAGCCTCTGAGAGTTGCGTTACGGCAGGTGATAAAAATTCATTTAGATAGCACTCTATCGCCCGAGTTTTATCACAGAACCAGTCTTTCCTTTGGTTCAATTGTTGATCCTCGTGCAGTTGCATGGCGACCTCCGCTTGTTGACACCCGAAAACGGAGCTTATGGGCGCTACCGGGGGTGAACGGGTGCTAGCGGGGACGTGCATTGGCGTAGAATCGGGGAAAAAAGTTAGCACATGTGCTAAGTTAGCGCAAAAGTTACAGAATCGCACCGCTGGTGTACTAAGAAATTGATGACAAACTTTCCGAAGACTTTCCGAAGACAAACTTTCCGAAGACTTTCTCGAGCAGAATGTTGCCACTGCTGACTTGTGTACTAAGATAGTGTTATATGCAAGGCCCTGTGAGATCAATAAGTTTGCCAAGAACCTTACTAAGTCCTGGCCCCGTGGTGTTCCCGGGTCGATGTTATTCTGTCCAAGGAGGATCAGATAGAGTGGAAGCAAGGCGTATTCTGCGACAGTACCGCCGCCTGTGTCTCGGTACCGAACCGTTTGTGTACGTGTACCGGTAGTGCTGTGTGTGTGTGTAGCGTGGCGTCAGCAAAGAAAGCAAAAGAAGCGTTGGATGATCAGTGATATCGTGAATCTCACAAAAACCAATAAAAAGCAATGGTGTTTAGTTGATCTGCGGAAGGGTATATGAATAATCCTAGAGACAACAAAGATTTGTCATTCTTCTCGCTGCCGAAAGATCCTAAAACGTGAGTATACTTTTTGATTGTCGTTAAACATAACCAAGAAGCATGCGTTTTTTTCCCATGTAACGATTTTGCAAACCAAAAGTATATTCTTTTATAATCGAGAATTTTATTTATAGGCAGATGAAGTGGTTACGTTACGCAATTCAAGAACCGGCAAGGCACAACCCGTTAAAAGTATTACCTATAAAAAACTAAACCAAAATGCACTGTAAATCGACCGAAATCAAGTATTAAAATATATAATTATATATATAAACCTGAAACTCTGAGTCTGCATTCCTTATAATTCCTTCACCGTATATTAGAATATGAAATTAAAATGAGATGAATATCAATATACTATATCCGACATTCGAATAGCGCGCTTTTCTCACTTTAGTTTGGTACCGAGCCACAGATGGCATGAAAACTCGATACGGAATTTTACATTACGCTTATATGGGTGCTTCCACTCTATCTGATCCTCCTTGATTCTGTCCACACCAGCTAATCCACCTAAGGGGTTTTGTAGGTCTCCAGTGTCGAACGACGCCAGCTTTCTTTAATTAGCTCCTTCTCCTGAGTGGACCAATCGTTGACTAGCTCTTCCCACATCCAACCTTCCACACTTGAAGAGAAAGGCGCTCGACTTCTGGAGGTGGCTCATTGGTGGTGATGTCTATCAGGACCTTCTCCAGCATTGGAATGGGCATTGGTGGTTCCCTGGACCTCCGGATTAAGTCTGGCATCCAAAACGTCTTTTCCCAATTGGGGATTACAATTAGAACCTGCCCTCTGCTCTTGTTTAGTTGTGCTAGGACTCTGGGGATGAGGCTGGGTGGAGGAAACGCCCGTCCCAGTCTGCGATCCCACGGGCGACTGAATGCGTCTGTAAAGCAGGCGTATTGATTTGTGGAGTCTTTGGAGACATAGCGTCTGAGCACGGCTGAATTCGCTGACGCGAAGAGGTCGATATCGGGAATGCCCCATCCTTTGAAAATCTTATTTGTTGCTTCTGGTAGTAGGTGCCACTCTGGGAGTGCTTTTCTCCGTGATAGCCGGTCTGCAATACCGTTGTATCTTCCTAGAAGGTTGGCTGCGGAGAGAGTTACTTGCAGCCTGTTGACTAGTTCCAACAATTGGAAGGTGAGGTTGAGCAAGTCTAAGGATTTTGTACCATCTTCCTTCTGGATATAAGCAACTAGAGTGCGGTTGTCCGTTTGTAAGAGAACGTGTGTCTTTTCCAGGTTCTGTGCTTGATCCCTTATTGCCGCGTATGCGGCATACGTTTCCTTCAGGTTGTAGTGCCACTTGTTCTGTGCTCTCGTCCAGGTTCCAGAGATGAGGGTTCCATTCAACTGCGCTCCCCACCTTGTATCCGCTGCGTCTGTAGTTAGAAAGTGGGTGATCTCGGTCTTATGAAGACAAGACGTGGAAGTTGTTGCTCCGCTCCACCACTCCAGCTCTCTTAGTGCCGTGTACGGAAGTGGCACCTCTCCCGCAGTCTTCCCTGTCCAAAGGTCGTGGAAAACCGTTGGAGGTGGCGGCAGTGAAGACGCCCTCTGTCGACAACGAAATTGGCAAAATTCAGTTGCCCTAGAAGACCCTGTACCTGCCTCAAGGTGCAGATTCCCCTGGTCCTGAGATTTCTCATTGAATCCGTGATCTTGTTGGCTTTCTTTTCCGGTAGGCTGATCTGATTGTTCTGGGTGTTCCGGACAATGCCTAGAAATTCCAATTTCTGGCATGGGGTCAAGACAAATTTCTCACGGTTGACTTGCCAGCCCAAGTGTTCCAAGAGATCCACTGCCTCTGTCGTCTGGTCGGCTAAGCTGGTTCTGTTTTGAGAGACCAGTAGAAAGTCGTCTTAATATTCGACCACCGTCATTCCTCGAGCACGAAGGATCTCCGCAATCCAGTTCGTGATAGTCGCGAAGATTTCAGGGGCAGATGAGAGGCCGAAGGGCAAGCTCGTCATCTGAAGCAGCTTCTTGTTGTATACAAGCCGAAGGAGGTTTCTGTAAGATTCGGCAACTGGTACGTGGAAGTACGCCTGGGACAGATCTACTCGAGTCATCCAGTCTCCATCCTGTAGAAAGTCTGGAACTTTGGAAGTGGGAGATTAGTTGAAATTCCCTTACTCTCACATGGTTGTTGAGGCCACGCAAGTCGAAAATGGGTCTTACTCCTCCGCAGCTCTTCTGGATGAGGAATATCTTTGAAATAGAGATGGCCGATTACGATTCGATTATCGCGCTAATCGATTAGCTGCATTCGATTAAACGATTTTTTGAATCGATTAGTTAGTCGTTCGATCGGTACTACAATCGATTATTTTTAGCCGATTACTGATCCGATTATCATAATTTCGGATTTTTAAACGCGACAGAAAGTAGAACAATTGAAAAGTTTGAAACTTTCAAACCGAACGAAATTTTTTATTTACATCGATGGTGACCAATCGCAATCGCTGCGCGCGCATTTATGTCTCAAAACTAGAAAACATCGAATTTCTTAGTATTTTAGTGGTAAATCCCGTTTCAACATGGCCGCTAAAAGTGGCGTGTGGCATCACTTTCTCAAGGAATCCAAAAAAGAAGTAAGGTGTAAGCAGTGCACACAGCTATTAATTTACTGTGGAAACACAACAAATTTGTGGAATCACTTAAAAACAAAGCACGGGATCAAAACTTCGGATGGGATAACCTCAAAAGAAAATGCGCTCAATATTCAGGTTGAGGATGATGACGCTGATGATCCTCCTGTGATTTCAATTCAAGTAAGTAAGATGCAAGGTATTTCGGGCGTAATACTATATGCAAGTACGTTGAACAACCCATAATTTTGAATAATTTTGCCAGCGATCTAGTAGGCGGTCACCAGCTAGACAGTCATCTTCAGAGAGAGACATACCTGGAGCACTTCCTCCCAAGCGACTGTGTACCATCAATGAAACATGGAAAAGAGCAAGCAGTTTCTCAGGTGGGCAATTTTTCTCACGTTCGTGATTCACTGCAATCCTAGACGCCGAACTTTGTTATGAAGTGAATTTTATTTCAGATGGTGGTGAACGTGCTGCAGAGTTAAATGATGCACTCGTTTTTATGGTCTGCAGGGACCATATGCCAATTTGTACTCCTGAGCGGGAGGGTTTTCGGTATTTTGCAAAGAAAGCAGTGCCGTTGTGGAAGCCACCCTCTCGTCAGACACTGACAAAAATGATCGAGAATAAATTTGATGTTCAAAAGAGTGCAGTCATGGCAAAGATCTCCAGAGCGAGAAACTACACTTTAACGGCCGATGTATGGACGGACTCTAATACATCAAAAAGTTATCTAGGCCTTACTGTGCATTATTTATGGGGGAAAAAAATAGAGTCAGGAACATTTGATCTCGAACCCTTGACCGAATCTCACACATCAGCTTACCTCTTTGAGCGAATCGAAAAGGTATGCCTGGAATGGAATATTGACATCATGAAAGTAAATACTGTTGTTAGCGACAATGCTGAAAATATCGTCAAGGCAATTAAGGATTTGTTTGGTGCGTCGAAACATATTCCATGTTTTGCACACACACTCAACCTTATCCCTTATGCTGCTATGGGATTGAATTCTAAAAAAGAAGAAAACGTACCTGGAGTACCGCATCTCATAGGTATCCAAAATAAAGGACATAGTGACATTTTTCAAGAGAAGTGTCAAGGCTTCAGATGAGCTGCGTCGACTACAGTACGCCAATGGTCCCAGACAACACGTACGCCATCTTAAAGACGTCTTAAAGACGTCATGTGAGAACGGAAAGACGTCTTTAAAATCTTCTGTAAGGCGGCTTAAAGACGTCGAAAAGTCGATGAATGCAACACATTTCGTTGCCTTAAAGACGTCCGAAGTGGACACCTTTACAACGCTTTAAAGACTGCTCCGAGACGTCTCAAACACGGCTCTAAGCCGTTAAAAATACGAATTTTGGACATTTCTGAGACATGTTTCAGGCGCTCATTAATCCCATCCCCGGAAAACTGCGTCCTGGTAGTTACTACACTAAAAAAAATTATTCATTTCAAGTAATGTTATTTATATATCGCCAAATGAATATTTACTAGGATCAAATAGTGACATAAGACTTTTCGGTGTGTAATTCTTTGGCTGGGGCACTGACATTTATTGGTTATGTAGATACCGGCGATAGTTGAGACACTGCAGTTTAGAAGGATTATGTACCCGTTCATGATTTGTACTGCTATTATCACCGAAATCGAATACAGTATTGATACTTGATGGATAATTATTGTAAAGGTATTGTATTACTAGTTGACACTTACCTTAAATAATAGCTGCGTTTTCTCCACTTCATGCGTGCACTATACAACACTAAATTATATACAAGATACGATCACATCATGCCGCCGCGCGGGGCTTTTAAGATTCTTTAAAGTCGACTTTAAGACGTCGGGAGAATATGTCCTAAATTTACCCGAAAATTATTATACTTATATAATTACAGAAAGACGTCTTAAAGACGCATTTAAGACTGATGTGTTGTCTGGGGTAAAACTGAAGGCACGGCACTCAGGCTATTGCAAGACGTGTCCACCCGCTGGAACTCTACGTATCTCACATAGACCTGCGAGCTTTCATTTTCACACCCGCTCTGCTCATATTATAGCTGATAGTGAGACGTGGCTGCACTCTCAGGTAACTGATGCTTCGGTGTTGCTGCCAGGCTACTCAATCCTCCGTAACGATAGGGAGGGCAAAATTGGAGGTGGTGTGGCGTTATATCTCCACGAGTCGCTTATCGCTAAACGGCTGGCTTCCTCGCCGTCGCAGTACAGCCGCGCTCCTGAATATTTGCTGGCGTCTGTCAAACCACCTAGTGCGGAACCGGTGTTGGTGGCGGTTGTTTATCGGCCGCCGAAGGCAGCTAACTTGGCTGACTTTGAGGCCGACTTTGATCGGTTCTCCGCTAACTGCAGCCGGGCCATCATTCTGGGAGATTTCAACGCAAATCAGTTTGTGCACTCGTACGATAGCGACAACGTGCGTGACTTTTGTTCAGCTCGCGGCCTGTACATGGTACCTTTTGCGCCAACTTGCCACACTCACTCTGCGAATACCTTCCTGGACCTCTGTATCGTAAGTGAGGCGGACGCCGTTCACTCCTTTTTTCAGACAGCTGCAACCTTCATTGTCGGCCACGATTTGATCTCGGTTGAGATCCGTCTCGGATCCCCGCTGCCCGCGCCTCAATCGTTCAGGGTGCGCTCTTATCGGCACTCTGACCTGGTGCTCAATCAGTTTCTGGATGATCTTCAGAGGAGTACCTGGTCTCTCGCAATGCCTGACCCTTCGGTGGACGACATGGTGGGTTGTTTGCAAGAAAACCTTGTCCGTGTCCTCGATATACATGCTCCGTACATCACTCATCATCCTAGGCGTCGCAAGCCACCCTGGATAACCGGCGAGCTTGTGAATCTTTCTCGAACCAGGGATTCTTTGTATCGGGTATATAAGCGCTCCAGGACTGACGGTACGCTTCTTCGGTACAGGGAGGCTAGAGACGACCTTCATAGACGCATTACCGAGGCACACTCTGAGTTCTTTGCTGCTCGCTTGCTTTCGATCCCGGACTCACGCTCTCTATGGCGGAAGCTTAGAACGCTTGGTATCGCTTCTGTATCGGCGAATGGGTGTGGCGATTTCTCGGTGGACGAGCTCAACCGCCACTTTGCGTTTGTCTCGCTAAGACCCTCTTCGGTTACGGAAGTCGCGGAGTTTTTCGCCACTCTCCCGCCTCCTGCATATAGTGACCAGCTTTTTCACTTTAAGGATATTTCGCCCGGTAACCTTCTATCGGCGATTAAACACTTTACATCGGAGGCGCGAGGCGCGGATGATCTTTCCTTGCACAACATCAAGGCTGCCTTACCGGTAATTTTTCCCTACCTGCTTGTGCTGTTTAATCACTCGCTCAATACTGCAGTGTTTCCATCTATGTGGAAGCAAGCTCGAGTTCTGCCGCTGGGTAAAGTCAAGATGCCGTCCTCACTGGATCAGGTTCGCCCCATTTCGAACCTCTGTCTCTTATCAAAAGTGCTGGAGCGGGTGGTGCTGGTGCAAATTAACAATTTCCTGGAGACAAGAAAACACCTGAACGCTCGTCAGTCTGGTTTTCGTCTTGGATTCAGTACACAGACTGCTCTCCTAAAGCTCACGGAAGAAGTTCGCAGGGGAATATCCGATATAATAGTATACATATATCGGATATAATAGTATACATCCGATAAGCGGATGTTGACTATCCTAGTCCTTTTCGATTTTTCTAAGGCTTTCAAATCGCTGCCTCATGGGATCCTGCTGGCTAAGCTCGCCAAACTTGGATTTTCTACTCATGTCCTTACTTGGATCTTCCTGGGCTTCTTTAGAGTCCGGAGTGCCGCAGGGCTCGGTTCTGGGCCCCTTGCTGTTTTCGTTGTTTATTAACGACGTTGCAGACATCTTTAGGCATGTGGAGCACCTGGTATATGCCGATGATCTACAGATTTATCTCCACTGCGGCCATGAAGATCTCCCTGACTCTATCGCGCGAGTTAATGCGGATGTGCAGGCGGTTCTGGGATGGGCCAGCAAGTCTTCGCTAAGGCTCAATCCAGCCAAAACTCAAGTGATCGTTCTCGGAAGCGGGTCATACATCTCCAGGCTCGCGCTGGCTCACATATCCCCGGTAGTCCTTGCCAGTACTCACCTGCCATTTTCGAATGAGGTACGCGATCTTGGGGTTATCCTCGACTCAAGGCTGGATTGGACTGCGCACGTCAGCCTCATCTCCGCTCGCGTTCATGGCACCCTTCAGCAACTTGCTGCCTCGCGGCGTTTACTGTCTAAATCACTCCGTAAGCAGTTGGTCGTAACTTCAATCTTTACCATCTTTGATTATTGCTGCGTGGTATACGATGATCTATCTGGAACGCTTAATCTGAAATTGCAACGTCTGCACAACACTTGCGTACGGTTCGTTTGCGGGGTAGCCCGGGACGAGCACATCACGCCCTTTCGTCGCGAGCTGGGGTGGCTAAGTGTGGCTCATAGGAGACTCTACTTCGTTCTCTCGCTCTTTTACATCACGATCCACACTGGTCGTCCCACCTATCTCCGGGAGCTGTTTGTCAGTCGCCCGGTAGTAGAGTCAGGTCCATCGCGGCGGATTCGTGGTGACTTTGTCACTCCGATCCCACGCACAGAGCGTTTCCGAAATTCATTTTCGATATCGGCAGTTCACCATTGGGATTCTCTACCTTTTAATATCAAGGACTCGAAGACCCTTGCCGGATTCAAAACAGCTCTACATCAGTATCTCTTCGAGTTAGAGGGCAGGAGCTAAACTTACTACTTCCACTCTTGTGCTGTCTCATTCTCTCTATCGTTCCTCACTCTGCTTTGCTTTATTCTTCCTCTTACTTATTCTAGCTTATTTACTCTAACCTATTGCAGCTCACTCAACTGATGTTTCGTATTTTATTATTACATGTATCTTTTTATTTTATATGTGTTCTATACATTATACTATGTCATCTCTATGTATGCTAACGTTTCCCGATACAACGGGAATAATAAACTTCTATTCTATTCTATCTCATGCTACAGCGATTCTTAACACTCAGTGGCTTAGTTGGATTGGCGCTGTTAAAGTTTCCACAGGACCCGTCTATGCCGTCCGGTGCTGAGCTTGCGTCTATTACAGTAATTGCCCGGATCTTAGTTCCCATCATGCATGCGACAGTAGAACTCTCCGCCGAAAAACACCAACGACGAGCAAAGTAATATCAGTGACCCATCTTATGAGGCAGGTAAGTCAATAGCCCGCTGAAATGGGTATGCAGCCCAAACATCAAGACCAACGTATACCAATGATTTCGAAAATTGCTTTCTAAAAAATTTTCTGTCGCAGAATTCTATTGTCATTTTTGAATTTTCAGATAAAAGCAATGGTGGAGCCAGCACCGAACGATCTAATTTCTAACCGGCTCAAAGACTTCGTCATAGCAGGTCTGGACAAGAGGTTTGGCAAAGCTGAGCAGATGAAACGACTGGCTATGGCTACTATGCTGGATGCTCGTTACAAGAAGCTACACTTCCAAAGTCCAATTGCGTGCTCTTAAACTATACAATCATTAAGTGTTGCGGTAAGAGAAGTCACACGCGCCAAGAGCACACAAACGACTGCAACGGAGGTTGCCATGCCACCTGTCGAAACGGACCTAAGTGACACGTGGAGTCTGCACGACAGCTTACTAAGTGCGAATTCCTCACAGGAAGCTGAAACTGATGGTGGTATTCCAGTGGAATTACGGCAGTTCTTGAATCGTCCAGTTGTCAATCGTCAGATGGACCCGTTTGAAGCATGGGATGCTCTGAAGACAGAGTATCCTCATGTCTACGAGGTCGCACTGGATTACTTGCCAAACTTAGCCACCTCTGTACCCTCAGAACGGCTATTTTCTGAAGCTGGGCTCATTGCAACGGAGCTGCGAAACCGTCTCACAGGATCACACCTTTCTCAGCTCTTATTTCTGGCATCCATCAACGAGAATCAGTGGTCCTCGATATAACTTTGCAATTTATGTTATGATTTAACGTTAAAATCTTGTATAACTTAGAGATGCAACAATTCATTTTCAATTTTTTTTTTTACTTTCTCCCTTCAGATCAGCTACAGTGTGAGATGCAACAATTCGTACTGAAAATCCAGTTTTCTTTCTTACTTCTCATTTCGTTTTATCCATATTATGATCAGTTTTCCCTTGATGATTCTTGATTTTATTTGAATCTCGCGATATTCACATTCGAGGTTTATGCTGACAGAATATTATTTTTTCAAAGTTATTCGAAAGTTTCTCATCCACACTATTTTATTTTAACTATGTCCAGTAATGTAGAGACGTTTACACACGAATTTGTAACGTTGATGTTTTTTATTATTCTTTCACCTAGTCAACTTTCATTGCGTATAACAAATATACCTGATGGTCAATATATAAAGATATTTGTGATAGAATCAAACACTGTTTGATTTGAAAAAGCGATATGTGATATAGAATATAAAACATGTTCAAATATATCTGATATAAGTAGGGGAGGATGGGGGAATCACGGACGGCGGGTAATGGCGGACGCACAGGTTTAACTATGTTAAAACAGGAAAAGAGACATTTTGAATGACGCAATCGTAAGTCGACCCTGACTCCAGTGCCAAACAATAAGTATTAAAGTCAGGACGCGCTCGCGCTTCAAAGTAAGTTAACTTGATGATTTTTCAATAATTTCATCTTATTTTTCTGTAAAATTGGATGTGTGCTTCTGACTGTACAAAAAACATAGGAGCATGGTGTTTTTTTTGTGAAACAACATCTAATTGAACAACGTTTTAAAGCACTCGTATCATGCACCGCATGGTTCTAACCTCAAATAAAATATTTGTATTGCGTTTCTGGGCGATTCGGGTAATGGCGGACGATTTGAGTGGGGTAAACACGAACGTCCGCAGTTACCCCTGAACAATAACTTTTACTTTAAAATTTGTAGCTAACAGTCGAATACCGTAACCAAATGTTTAATATAATTAAAATACAATATTTCACTAATATGTAAATCAGTTTAAAATAAATACATAAATGCATCTAGGTGTATTTTGGTGTCGAGATAGTTAATAGGCCGGATAATTATTTTTTATCACAATTAATACATATGTATACGTTATTTCTGATATTGTTATTAAATATAAATTAATATTTCAGATGCCAAGATGTTACGTACCAACTTTCACTTTTCTTTTTAAAATTTAAAAACTTATAGTAAACTAATAAATAACTCCCTTGAGTTGAAATAAGGCAGAGCGTCAGCATTGGAAAAACCCAAGCGGATACTTTTCCTTATTGGATACTTGAGAAGTCCACACGTGCGCTTTAGCCACGGTTTTATTTTGTTATTTTGAAATATTCATTACCTCCTTAACGTCGAAAAAGTCACGTCGGGACCGATAGGGCCCCGGCATAGTAATATAATATATTTAGGTTTAACGCCTACGGCGTAGCAGTTCTAGAACTGCCAGGGTTTTGCTGACCCAGCACCTATAGTCGCATCGTTATAACTCTTGCTAATAAACTCCTAATTATCCTAATGTATACAGAGGAAACTATAAGATTTAGGAAATTCTAAATTAAGAAATTAGGGTGTGTGTCGTGCATGGAATGAATGTACCTAGCTAAAATTTAAGATCTAGCCTATGTACATTTTAATTACTACGGCGAACCGACTATGTGGGGGCGGACGGCTGACGCTTGCACTTCTTGGGACTTGAGTCACCCGAGTCCTGACGAACCAATCAAGAGTAACGCAGTAACCTAATTGGCTAATTAAGATTAGAGTAGGGATCATACTTTGTTGCAGCCACGGTCGCGTGCCTGCATCTGAACTTGAAAAAGTGTCTTTCTTCTGGTAAATCGCGAGGTGCGTGGATGTATAGGCCCGTGTACTATATTGAGCCACGAGTTGTACTCAATCTTCTCTAAGTTCGGACTCCGTCTTAATCAAGTGGTAGTGCAAAGGACTCAGTACCCGTAAACCTAGATATAATTCATAATAATCTTTTAAATACTAAATCCGGCAACAAATCAATTTAATCAAACTTCAAAATTCAATCATCGACAATTCGATATCTCAATAATATTGATTAGAGTCTTTCTTCTGGTAAATCGCGAGGTGCGTGGATGTAGAGACTCGGGTACTATTATAGAGCCGCGAGTTGTACGCAATCTTTTCTGTTAAAGTCAAGTGGTAGTGCAAAGGACTTGGTACTTGTCAATATTAATGATAACGAATTAATAAGTGTTCGTGTCAAGAACACATTTCCACCAGTTCAATTTTGCCAAGTTTTAATAACTTGTAGATTTAAATTCAGTTTTGAAGATAACTAATTAACAAATCATTTCAATCTCTTCAAATACATGCTAATATCTTTCATCGATAACTTATAGACTCTCAGACAGTTAATTCCACTTATTAAACTCTAAATTCAGTGATCAGGACATTTATTTTGGACTTGTGAACTTTCGAAGTCTCACATTCATTCTAAATTCAGTGATAGACATTTTCTCAAGTTCAGAACATAGTTTCCGTTTTAAATTAAACTTCGATTGAGTGATCCAGCGACTCCTGGTTGGTTCCGATACCGTCGGCGAATTAGGGTTGGCGTCGGAAGACGAGAGAGGTGAGCACCCGTTAACCCACGGTGCAAAGCGTTACCTAAGTTCCTCCATGGTCGGTTCTACCAAAGCTAAGTCACGACGAATCGTTACCTAATTATATCATTCACATTAAATTCTAAATTTCATTATAACTTGTTATCCAGTATTCCCACAAGAATACAAATTCTCACATTCATACACATATATTATATTATATGAACGCCTAAATTATCTGTTTTAAGTTGACATATAAATGGGAACCGTAATCGTTAACCCAGTATCGTAAATACTTCGGCATAATCCCTATGGTTAACTCCGGATTACAGGCCGAGCATTCTTTTAATTAAAGGACGGTAATAACCGATCTAACTATCTCTCAAGTAAATTCGTATCTGACCTGTAAACCAACGTTTCTCATTCGTCAACTATTTATATATAATTATATGCACGCAACCATATACCCGAATTAACATTTTATTATTTGCAATTTCAATTAATGCATGCTATGATAGCTAATATTAAGAAAGCCCCCAGAGCTTGCTGAGAGTCAGTGCTAAGTCACTACGGGGAAACCCTTCGCTCTACGCAAGTTCGCGACACCTCCAACTTGTCGAGGAAAGGCTTTGTAAGATCTAAGCATTAATATATAACCTATTATTAACGATAAGACAAGAAATTGAAAGCAAGAGCAAGAGTTATAAAGAGTTATAAAGACTATAAGTTTATAGAGCATTTAAGGGTTATAGAACCCACGGGAAAGATCACATCATTTTCTCTTACATGCGACGGTAGAATTATTCATTATATCATTTTATCATTTGTACAAGTGTCACCGCGAGAATCGAGAAGAGGATACCTTCATGCATTATGCATTATTATCATCTATATAAAGATTTCTCTTAATGTAGGTTCTCTTCACGAACCCGCGTCGGCACACACATATAAACGATTTATAATCATATTCAGTTGATATTCACTGTCATATTTTATGTTCATTTGATTCAACCATTTACACAATCGTTCAAGAATATAACCTACTTTTACCAGTTAATTTTTCATATTTCATTTCATTTCATTCGACCTATTACATCCCTGACAAGATAATAAGGCCTTTAGTTTAAACAATTAACGCGAGCCCTGTATAGGACTAGCGGTGCGGGATCCAAAAATCGATCTATTGCAAGATAGTTCAAAATTATTTTTATTAGTTATCGTTGATAACGAGCGGTTATACGTAGACGCTTTGCGGATAGGTATAGTCGGATTTCGAAACGCACGTAACACTCGTGTGTCCGCGGACTCTTCGATCAGTTAATATTTAAATCGCGGATCAACACTCACGTACGTAACAAAGACATTACCAAAGAAAGACAGAGACTAAATATAAATTAGTGGACTTGGAAAAAGCCATTGAGGCTGTCAAAAACAAAACACTTTCACTAGGAAAGGCAGCTATTACTTATTCTGTACCGACTTCCGGTGTTGATAAGACGTGAGCAAGACGCGTCAAGTGAGCGTGCCAAAAGTGATAAGTTAAAACATAAAAGACAGGAAAGAACAAGGTGGAAAGTGCAGGGCAGTGAAGAGTGAGAAAGACAGTGAAGGGACTGAAAAAAAAACAAAAAGGGAGAGGAGCAAGAAAAAGGTAGGAAAGGAAAAAAAAGGGAAGGAAAGAGGTTAGAAAATAAGGCGCGAAAAGGAACGGCCAGGAGAGGCAGGAGGGAATAGAATAGAAAGGGGAGAAAGTTCGGCGGGAAGACATAGATGGCAGAACAAGACGGAGGAACGCTAGAGGCGGGCGTGAGGGTAACGGGCGCGTTGGATTACCGACGTAAGGTAACGGAGATGATGATAACGTTAGACGGTAGAGAAGAACCGGAGAAAAGCGACCGGGAGAGTAGCGACACAGAGGGAGAGGAAGAGAGCACAGGTTACCACACGCCGGTCAGCGAGGAGTTAAGAGAAGCACCGAGGAGAGGTAAGCCAACAAACGCGGCGAGCCTACAGAGGTGGGCAAGAGAGAGAGCGAGCAGCCTGGGCTGGCTAGACGGGATGATAGACAGGCAGAAGAGAGAGGGCGGCGGGGGAGAAAGAGGGGCAGACAGGGCTCAAGAGAAAAAATAAAAACACAAAAACACCGGAAGGAGAGAAGGAAGCGGAAGAAGACAAGGAGATGAGTTTGATGTGGGAGAGTATTAGAAAATTAGTAGAGAAAACAAAAAGAGAGAAGGGAGAAACAAGAAAACAAATAGAAGGCATGAGAGAAGAGATCAATGACATAGAGAGGAAGGCTGATGAAAAGAGAACCGAGCTCGAAAAACGAGTAAAGGAGCTCGAATCAAAGCTAAGGGAGGGGGAAGAAAAAAGGGAAGCAGAGCAGAAGAAGGAAGCAGAAGAAACGAAGAAAGAAATAGAAGAGAAGGTGAAGGAGGCGCTAAAAGAGATAGGAGGAGGAGCAGAAGGGGAGGCTGCAATGGGAGAAAAAATAAAGAAGATGGAGATGGAGATCGAAGGAGGAATGAGAGTGCTGCAACAAAAAATAGAGGCAAAAGAACGGCAAGAGAAAAGAAACAACATAATAATAAAAGGAGTAGATAGAGACGGAGAGGAACCGAAGACCGTTGCAGGAAAGTTCTTGAGAGAGAACCTGAAAACGACGATAAGAATAAAAGAGGCGAGAGTGCAAAGACTAGGCGGAGAAAGAGAGGGGCTACTAGTCCAAATGGAGGACTACGAAGCGAAAAGAGAGGTAATGATGAGAAAGCGAATGCTAGGAGGAACAGAGGTGTTCATAGACGATGACCTGACGTGGAAGGAGCGAGAGATACAGAGGAACCTCATCAGAAGAATGAAAGAGATAAGAGGAAGAGGAGGAAGAGCAAGAGTGGGATACAAAAAGATATGGATGGGAGGGAAGTGCTGGAACTGGAACGAGGAAAAAGAAAAGCTAGAGGAAGGCAAGGAGGGAACGGAAAGGGATTTTCAGTCCAAATAGGGAGACAAGCAAGAGAAGAGCAGGAAACAAACAGGAAGGGAGTTAAAATAGCATTCTGGAACGTAGCTGGGCTGGCAAGAAAAGATGAAGAGTTTTGGAGAGGGCTAAAAGGATGGGATGTAATGGTACTGAGTGAAACATGGGTTGAGGAGAAAGGGTGGGAGAAAATAAAAAATTAGTTGCCGAAAGGGTACGTATGGAAAACGCAGCACGCGAGGAAAGAGCACAAGAAGGGAAGGGCGATAGGGGGGATGGTAATGGGAATAAAAGAAGAAATAGCAGAGGTAGAAAGGGGAGAGAGGAAAGAACAAGAGGAAGGATGGATGATAGGGACCGTGAAACCAGATAGAGAAAAATGGTCAGTGATAGGGCTGTACGTGAGGGAAGATATAGAAGAAAAATGACAAAGGTCAAGCAGTACGAGAGCAAGGAAGGAAGGGGAAGAAAAGTAATAGTAGGAGGGGACTTTAATGCAAGGACCGGGGAAAAAGGGGGGGAATACAAGGGTGTGGGGAAAAAAGAGAAGGGGAGGAGCTCGAAAGACAAGATAATAAACGCGGAGGGGAAAAAGATGATACAAGCGATAGAAGAAATGGGATGGGCAATATGGAACGGAAACACGGTAGGGGACGAAAAGGGAGAAATAACGTATGTAGGGGCAAGAGGGGAGACAGTAATAGATTACGTGATAGGAGGCAGTGAGGCAAAAGAAAAAGTAAAAAGAATAAGGGTGGGAGACAAAATAGACTCGGACCACCACCCGTTAATAATAGAAGTGGCGACGGAGAGATGGGAGAGGAAGGAAGAGAAGAGAGGAAAAAAAACGGTGAGAGGTAACTGGTCAAGAGAAGGCAGAGAAAGATTCAGGAGAGGAATAAGATGGAGGGGGGACGATGGTAGGGGGATAGACGAGGAAATAGAGATAAGAACAGAAGAAATAAGAAGAGTGATAGAAGAGGAAGCGGAGAGAAAGGAAGGAGAAGAAAGGAAAAAAAGGGGCTGGTGGGACGAGGAAACGAAGAGACAAAAGTCGAAAGTCAGGAAGACGCTAAGGGAGTGGAGAAGAAAGGAGATAGGTAAAGAAAGGTACAAAGAGGAGAAAAGAGAATACAATAAATTGTGCGAAAAGAAGAAACAGGAGGAAAACGAAAGGTTCATCAGAGAGGCGCAAGAGGCTACAACGGAAAGGAAAGTATGGGAGGTGCTGAACAGAGAAAGAAGAAGAAGAAGGAAAATAGACGATACAATCGGCGAGAACGAGTGGAAAGAGCACTTCATGAGACTACTGGGAGGAGTGGACAGAAAAGTGGTAGCAGGAGGCACCAAAGAAGGAAGGGAAGAAGACGAAGGAAGTGAGATCAAGAAGGAAGAAATAAGAAAGGCGATAGCCAAGCTGAAAGACGGAAAAGCACCGGGAGGAGATGAAATAGTAAACGAGGTATGGAGGTACGGAGGAGAGGAAGCAGAAGAGTGGGTACGAAGAACGTGCAACAGAGTGTGGAAAGGAGAGGGGTGGCCCGAAGTATGGAAGGAGGGCTAGATAGTACCGATAGTCAAGAGTGGGGAAGGAAAGAGAGTGGAGGAGTACAGAGGGTGTTAAATAAAGTGTTATCGCACTCTTGTCCTAACTCGTAAGTCGCGCCAGTGCGTGCGCATTAGCACGCCATATTCTTTTCCTAACAGTATGCAGCGTCTCCGCTAGTCTCAATGCGCGAGACGATTAGTCTGTAAGCAACCTTGATGTATAACACATCTCTTTTCCTACTATAAAATATAACTTGTTACCAAAGCATCTCACGCGCCTCATTTACTGGAATCCTTCACCCTATTCCTAGCTAGAAAACGTCTGCAACAATAGGTTATGGGCCCAGACACCCTAGCTGCGTAAAGGAATACGGGAGTTGTGAAATACCGAAATCGCGCGGAAAAACACGTGCGAGCCAGCAACAAGTGTTTAACTCGTATCGTAGTTCTCGGGCCAAAAAAAAAAAAAAAAAATGTCTGAAGAAGTAATTGTGCGGCAAGTGCAAAAATTAGACGGCACGAACTTTCTCAGCTGGAAATTCCAGATGAAAGCTGTATTCATAGCGGCGGGAGTAAGCGACGTCGTCGACGGCACTAGAACGATGCCGGTCGAGGCGGCGCAGTCGGCAGCAGCGGCACTTTGGCGAAAAGAAAACGCCAAGGCAATGGTATTGATCTCAACCACGATTGAGATGTCGCAGCTCGAGTCGTTAATAACATGCGACACGGCTAAAGCAATGTGGGATACTCTGTGTCAAGTGCATGAGCAAAAATCCTCGGCTAACAAATTATTCCTGACACAAAAATTCTATGACTACAAGATGGCGCAAAACGATACGGTTGTACAACACGTGGCGAAGGTAAAGAACATGGCGGCTCAACTCAGAGATGTTGGAGAAGCAATGTCGAACAACACAGTGATGGCAAAAATTCTTGCGACATTGGCGCCAAGATACAGCGCATTCCAAACTGTGTGGGACAACGTAGAAGAGGGACGACAAACCCTGGACAATCTAACGGACAGACTCATCCGCGAGGAAGCAAGGCTCGGAGGCGGAAGTGACGCTACAGAAGCGTTGGCTGTTGTGAAAAACAGTGCTGCGAAAAATAAAGCGCAGACATCAGGTGCATCGAAGAATCGGTCCTCAAAGAAAGATCTTGAGTGCTACAAGTGCCGAAAGAAGGGTCACTTCGCGCGTGACTGTCAGAAAAAGAACCAGAAGCGTGGAGAGAGAGATGGAAGTGGATCGCGAGATTGTGCATTTGTGGTTTCAGTTGAAGAAAGACAAAAGAAAAAAACGCGGGAAAGGGAACGCGTGGCTCCCGCTGACGAGCAAGTGCGCAGATCACCCGAGGTCGATAACCACGATGCCTGGCTAACCGATAGCGGGGCATCGCGACACATATCTTACCGACGCGAATGGTTTGACGAGTTTCGGGCGAGTGAGGGAGACACGGTCGTGCTCGGCAATGGACGCGAGTGCGAAGTTCGCGGCGAAGGTACGATCGAGATTGAAAAACTGGTCGATGGCAAATGGACCACGGGACGAATCGAAGGTGTGCTGTATGTGCCAACACTGAAGAAAAATCTCTTTTCGGTGGGCATGTGTACCGAAAAAGGGTACGAAGTCGAGTTCAGTGGAAAACAAGTGACATTCAAACGGGATAGTGAGGTTAAGGCAACCGGTGTCAGACAAAACAATGCGACATACCGAATGCTATTCCGCGTGATGGCACCGCGAGTGACAAGTGAGGCAAATACTGCCACTGTAGAGTTAAAAGTGTGGCACGAACGCCTTGGACACGTGGGAAGTCGTGCACTCAGTGATATGGTGAAAAACAATCTAGTCGAGGGTGTAAAAATAAAGAATGCAGACAAATTCTTCTGCGAACCTTGTCAGTTCGGGAAGCCACATGTACTGCCATTCAGAGACATTCGAAAGAAAAGAGACACCAAACCGGATGAGTGTATACACACTGACGTGTGTGGAAAAATACAAGTCGAGTCACTAGGCGGCGCCTGCTACTATGTCACGTTCATCGACGACGCGTCGGGATTTTGCTATGTATATTTCATGAGACACGAAGACGAAGTGCTAGAGAAATTCGAAATCTACGAAAAAATAGTCGCGAACAAGTTCAAAACAAACATTAAGAGTGTACGCTCCGACAATGGTGGTGAGTACAAGAACGAAAAAATGAAAAACTACCTGGAAGAACGCGGAATAGTAATGGAAAACACAGCTCCGTACACCCCGCAACAAAACGGCAAGGCGGAGAGAGCGAATCGAACAATCCTCGAGTGTGCTCGCACTATGCTACAAGCAAAGGATCTCTCGAAAAATCTGTGGGCTGAAGCTGTGAGCACCGCGGTGTACATTCTGAATCGTACGACGCACTCCAGTCGTAAAGATGTCAAAACACCGTACGAAGTATGGATTGGAAACAAACCAGATCTACGACACATAAGGATCTTCGGATCTGCAGCTTACAAACATGTACCCAAGCATCTTCGAAAGAAACTCGACGATAAATCGAAGAAGATGATCCTGGTGGGATACCAAGGAAACTCATCTAACTACCGGCTCTACGACCCTGTGTCAAGACGCGTATCAGTGTCCAGAGATGTAGTATTTGACGAAAAACTGAGCGAGGAGAGTGCGAACGCAGAAAAACAAGAGCCGGGTATGCTCGTACTACAGAAAAACGCTCAAGACGATGAAATAATCGATGCCAGCGACGATGAAGAAATGATCGACGCTAGAGACGACGAACAAGTAATCGAAGTCACAGACGAAGAAGAAGAGGTACCTCAGCAGCAGAGAAGAGGGAGAGAGCGAGAGGAGCAACCACGACTCCGAAATCGCGAGACTCTGAGAGCGCCAAAGAGGTACGAAGTAGATTTCGTCGAATTCAAAACACCAGAGACTTTTCGTGAGGCAACACAAGGGCCTGACAAAAAGAAGTGGATTACTGCTATCGAAGACGAGCTACAGGCTCACAGGAAAAACAATACATGGACAGTAATAAAGAAAACAGAAAAGATGAAGCTCATCGACTCGAAGTGGGTCTTCAAAGTGGTACAAGGAAAAACGAAAGGCAAACCACGGTGCAAGGCAAGGCTGTGCGCTAGGGGGTTTCTTCAGCGACCGGGGACAGATTACCACGAGACGTTCTCTCCGGTCGTGAGATACGACTCCCTGCGCATACTTCTAGCACGAGTAACACAAGAGGATCTCGAACTGATACAATTCGACGTCTGCACGGCATTCCTGCATGGCGAATTGGACGAGGAAATCTTCTTGCAGATCCCGGAAGGCCTGGTCGTCGGTGAAGAAAACAGTGAGAGTGAGAGTGTAGTGTGCCGACTAAACAAGTCACTCTATGGCCTGAAACAAGCACCCCGCTGCTGGAACTTAAAGTTCAGTGAATTCATAAAAGAGTTCAATCTTGTGCAATCCGATGCCGATCAGTGTATCTATACTGGGTGTGTAGAAGGTTCAGTTGTGTATCTAGCTTTATTTGTGGATGATGGGCTTGTTGCCTCAAGATCATCAAGTATACTTAAGAAAATGATTGTATGTATGAAAGAAAGATTTGAGATAACCCTAGGAGACGCTAGGAAATTCGTAGGGCTTCAAATCGAGCGCAATAGAGCAGATAAAACAATGTTTATACACCAAACTGAATACATAGAGAAAATTCTTGAGAAATTTAGAATGTGTGAGGCTAAGCCTGTGAGCGTCCCCGCTGACCCTCACGTAATACTAAGTACAAGCGAACAAGATGATAACCATAAGGAAACTGTTCCTTATCGCGAAGCAGTAGGATCTCTGTTATTCTTAGCGACAGTGTCGCGACCAGATATTGCCTTCGCTGTTAATCTAGTATCGAAATTTCTGAATAACCACAATTCTGCTCACTGGAAGGCAGTGAAGAGAATTTTTTCTTATCTTATAGGAGCCAAAGACTTAGGAATCATGTACCAAAGTGATGGACATGAACCTGAACTAATAGGGTTCTGTGATGCTGACTACGCAGGCGATGTGGAAACCCGCAGGTCAACCACAGGATATGCATTTAGCTTTGCTAACGGCTTGGTTACGTGGTCCAGTCAACGCCAAAAACTAGTGACGTTGAGCACCACCGAGTCCGAATACGTTGCTGCTACAGCAGCAGCAAGAGAGGCAGTGTGGCTGCGAAAGCTACTGAGAGACATAGGTGTAAGTGGCGAAGAAGCAACTACAGTACATATATAGATAATCAGAGCGCTATACGGCTCGCAAAGAACCCAGAACTGCACAAACGTACAAAACATATAGAGGTTAGGTATCACTTCATACGAGAGAAAGTCGCTAGTCAAGAGATCTCAGTAGAATTCGTACCCACCGAGGCTCAGAGATCAGACATATTTACAAAGGCTGTGCCTAAAGAACGTTTTCTTTTCCTGTGCAATATTCTAGGCTTAAGGTCGTACAAAGAGTACTCAAACAGAGAGTGTGTTAAATAAAGTGTTATCGCACTCTTGTCCTAACTCGTAAGTCGCGCCAGTGCGTGCGCATTAGCACGCCATATTCTTTTCCTAACAGTATGCAGCGTCTCCGCTAGTCTCAATGCGCGAGACGATTAGTCTGTAAGCAACCTTGATGTATAACACATCTCTTTTCCTACTATAAAATATAACTTGTTACCAAAGCATCTCACGCGCCTCATTTACTGGAATCCTTCACCCTATTCCTAGCTAGAAAACGTCTGCAACAATAGAGGGGTCACGCTTATGCCAACATTGTACAAGATCTACGCGACAGTATTAGCAGGGAGGATGGAAGAGGAAATGGAAAGAAAGGAGATGATACCACAAAACCTAACCGGGTTCAGGAAAGGAATGGGAACGGTGGATAATATTTATGTGTTAAACCATCTAATAAACCGAAGAATAAACAGCGGGAAAGGAGGAATAGTAGTAATGTTTGTAGACCTAAAAGCGGCCTTTGACTCGGTGAATAGGGAGGTACTATGGGAAGCTATGAGAAAGAGAGGAGTGAGAGAGGAGCTAGCAGAGAGAGTGAAAGAAGTGTACAGGGAAACAAAGAATAGGGTAAAGATAGGGGGGGAAGCGGGGGGGGGGAGTTCTGGACAGAGATGGGGGTAAGGCAAGGATGCCCGCTAAGCTCTTTTCTCTTCAACATTCTAACCGCGGACATGGAAGATGAGCTGAGTAGGACTGGAGATATAGGGGGAAGAAAGCTGGGAGGGAAAAGGCTGTATACGCTAGCGTACGCAGATGATGTGGCGGTAATGGCGGAGGAGGAGGAGGGGATTGTTATGTTGGGAGGAAGAGGATGATGTAAAATGAACGAGACTCGGTTGGGTATTAATACTTAATTGTAATGGATATTTATTCTTATACGATTTATACGTCTTATCGGCCATGAGGCTTGTTCCGGAAGAAGGCACACACGAATTGGACAAACCTTCTTCCATTGTCCAGTTCAAACTACTTAGACATTACACTCCTCCCTCTTACATCTGTAAGTATCGGGTGTCACTCTTCATTCTTTTCTCAGTTCATTTACTCCACATACGATACAAATATCTTACTCTTATTATCAGATGCATTCCAAAACAATTTACATTCACCCTAACCATTTTAACTCGCATAAGGAATAATCCCGAGTCCTCTTTGAGCTCTGACAAAGCGAAACAGAGATAGTCACAAACGACTTAGCTATTCCATTCACTCTGGCTTTCTGTCTGCGTCAATACTACGATTTAGAAAATACAATACTCTTAACTAATTAAAACTACGTCCTATGTCCTAGTTCGGTTCCCCAAAGACAACTCAGTCATACTTTACATTTTTTTTACACTAACACTCCGTTCTCATAAATTTAACCTATCGGGTGCTCTACGGATTCGCGCAGATTTACGTTGAGGTACGCTGACACCTTCCTTCCGTATGGCGGTAGGTATTGAAGTTACTATGCTGCTAACCATAGGCTCCTTTTACTTCGTTTGATCACTGCCAGTGGCTTCCTTTACTTGATTCTCCGGATCCACGATCGCCACAGTACTTCCTTCCTTCTCTGGCACTCGAAACTGTTCTTGCAACGTTCGACTATCCATATTTGAATACGTTAAATCATTGATTAGTATAGGAAGACTAACTTTCGGCTGATCATCCGTGTTTCCCTCCTTGGCCTTTTCCTGGGCTACGGCACACCGCTTAAGTTGATCCACATGCCGTTTCCACAGACGATTATCAAGCGTTCTCACCATATACACCACTGATGATAATTTCTCTTCCACTGTAGCCAATACGTAGTTATTGCCACTAAAATTCTCGGCCATGACTTGTTGTCCGACCTCCAAAATCCTATCATGACTTCCCGGTGCATACCATCGTTGCTTTGCTTGTTGCTTAACCATTCTATGACAAAGGTTCGGACGAAGAATATCCAATTTAATTCTCATTCTACGCCCAAGCTGCAATTCCGCCGGCGTAAACCCCGTCGTACAATGAGGCGTCGCTCTATAGTGCATCAGGAAAGTTCTTAGAGCTTTTCCAACTGAGCTACCAGATCTGACTAACACCTTTAGCTTATTTTTGAAAGTCTTGACAATATTCTCCGCGGTACCATTCGAAGCTGGATGATACGGAGGTGTTTTAATGTGCTCAACTCCATACGAACGCACAAAACCCTCAAATTCTTTGGATGTAAAACTGGGACCATTATCCGTGACTAAGACCACAGGAATACCCCACGTCGCAAAATAATCCTCGAAGATAGCGATCGTATTTCCGGATGTGATATTTCCCATCTCTCGTACATCAATCCATTTGGAGAATGCGTCCACTATGATAATATACATCCTCCCATCCACTGGTCCAGCGAAATCAGCATGTATTCTGTAATTCGGACCCTCAGGCCACTTCCACACTGTTAACGGATTCCTCGGTGGCTTTACCCCATTTTCCAAACATTCCAATATAATATTATTTATTTTGATCTTTGAGGTGTTAAACTTAGAATAAAGAAAGACACATATTTAATGTAAGACACCTTCTCTATTTATTTTTATATTCAGGCAAATCAATGTAATTGCATGTCAAAATGCCAGGAAAATTAACCAGAAAACAGCGATACGAACAATATTTCTTGAAAATGTAGCCACAGATCTTGTAGATGAAAAAAAAATATCACTGATTTATAGAAAAATGTATGTACAACTCTGTTAACAATAATTTGGCTATCAAATCTAAGTCTATAAAAATGTAAAAATGAGCAAGGCGAGTTTTAACAGTACAGGGACAACACAGTTAAAACTATCTCAATAATATCTTGGCCGAGACGATGTTAAAAATAATTCATAAAATTATAATCAGTGCTTTTCTAACGACTTGAAAGCTATTAATCTATATGGTAGTCACCACGTGTGTGCATATACTTATATTTTCTGTTTCCTTAATTCGTCAGCTTGTTATTCCAGGAGAATTCGTCAAATTATTTTAGTCAAAGTAGACATCGTAGAAATCACAAAATATATATATATATAATCAGTATTACATTACACACGTCATACAGAAAAATGAAAAGACACATTGAAGAAGTAATATGCGAACGTCTGATCAGGTTAAGTGCTCGTGGCCAAGAGAGGGATTCGTGTTCGTTTCCTTAGTTTAGCGTAGTCAATGTCTGACTTTGTAGACTACTTGAGTTGTTAGCGTTAGGCGCTGAATTTGAATAGCCATTTCTCGTTACATTATCCCCTTTTTTTCATGACTTCTTTTATACAGAAGATATTCATGGAAAACTTTGCCTTGATAAGGCG
Source organism: Macrophya alboannulata (assembly GCA_949628255.1). Taxonomy (NCBI): domain Eukaryota; kingdom Metazoa; phylum Arthropoda; class Insecta; order Hymenoptera; family Tenthredinidae; genus Macrophya; species Macrophya alboannulata. The sequence continues at coordinate 40,163,524 of OX451206.1, read as the reverse complement.
TCTGATTCGCTCTCTTGCTTGCTTAGATTTAAATTACATTTTCAATTATTTTCTCGATAATTAGCGTCCTCCTGATAATGATGTTAAAATAATTTATTGGGTCTGAAAGTTTTTTTCACTTATAGTTAAACATGTATGTATGCTATATTTGGTCGGTACAGCCTGGGTTTATATTATTTTAACCTATTTACAGTTTCGTTATTCAGTCATAATGGTTGTGTGGGTCAGTATACCTTTGTTTTCGTTCTTATATCTAAACATATATACTTATACGTACTATATATTTTTTTTTTTTTTTTTTTTTTTTTTTTTTTTTTTTTTTTAGGTAGGCCTACTTGCTGTGTGAACAGATGGAACAGTTACGTTGCTTTGGTCAAATTTTAGATTAGCTGACAATGCATTAACAAACAATTTCTCAAATGGATTGGTAATATGGTCGCAAGTTGGCTCGGTTGTATGTTCCTTTGGTAAGAGTTTCGTCATTTACATCAACTAGTACATACGCATTGTTTCCTATAATTTTCTTTATTCTATAGGGTCCTTGGAATAGATGAAAGAATTTCTGGGTGACTTTATCTAAAGCACTAGATTGCATAGGAACTCTAACAAGTACCAGATCGTTTATTTTTAATTTGACTTTTGATTTTTTCTTCTGATGTGTACGGCGCTTATGAAAGTTTTTTGCTAATTGTTCTTTGGCTAATTCAATCCTTAACGTTTTATCCATGACCGTTTTGTCTGGAAATTTTATTATCTCCTGTATCCTATCCGTGTGGTCTTTATTGAAATGGAGTTGATATGGAGTAAATCCTGTACTTTGATGCACTGTTATGTTTAAGATTTGCTCTATATTCGGTATAAATTTAGCCCATTTGGTATGTTGTTCAGCACAGTAAATTCTAAATAGCTTTCCTAGTTCTCTCATAACCCTTTCGGTTGGATTTGATTGTGGATGCCTTATTGATGAGTAACAAACTTTTATACCTTGCTGTTCGAGAGTGATTTTCCATTTTGCCGATGTAAATTGCGTCCCATTATCAGAAAGTATGCGATTTGGCTTACCAAACTTTGGTATGTAATGTTCTACGATTTTCTTGATACTAGCTTGCGCTGTCGCTTTTTTCATTGGGTGAAGTGTAACATATTTTGAGAAGGCATCTAAAACTACTAAAATGTATTGTACCCCCCCGATTGAACGCGGTAGGGGCCCATAAAAATCTACTGTAACTAAATCACCTGGATTATTTGATTTTACCATATCATATGCTCCTTCCATTGGATAATTCAAATGTTTAGTTCGCTGACATAGATCACATGATAGAATGATGTTTTTAACATTTTGTGCCATGTGTTTCCACGAGTAATACTGCTTTAGATAATGCAATGTCTTGTGCACCCCCATATGACCAAGTCTACCGTGAGTAAGATTAATTAGCTCCTTCGTCAAGGATTGTGGTATTACGATTTTCCAACTATTGTCTTTTTTATTGTAGGTAAATAATACGTCCCGATGAACTTTATAGTGGCCGGTGTCATTGTCAAGGTTGTTAACGTCAAATTTGACTTTGAGCAGTGGGTCTTTTCTCTGGAGTTCTCCTATTTCTTTATAATGGGTTGGTAATTCAGCATTCACTTTGAGTGGTTTGATGGCATTCAGCTTCTTATGTTTCTTGCTTTGTAGTGAGGGTGATAATTCTAAGTTCAAAGTGGAAATGATTACGTTACTAGACTCATCTTCGAGGAAATTGCCTTCTGGGTTTCTACTGAAGAAATCTGCGACGATATTGTCTTTACCTTTACAGTAAGTTACTTTAAAATTATACTGTTGCAAGAATAAGCTCCATCTTATTAGTCTCGAATTTTGATATGGTGTGCTATTCAAGAATACTAAGGCCTTGTGATCGGTTATGATTTCAAATTTTGTTCCAACGAGGTAGATTCTAAATTTATTGATTGAATAGATGATAGCTAATAGTTCTTTTTCTGTTGTACAATAATTAACCTCCACGTTGGATAAACATCGACTGACTAACCCTATTAAATATTGTTCTCCGTTTTCAGTTGTTTGGTATAAAATTCCCGAGATACCTTTATCACTGGCATCCGTTTGAAGTTTAAATTCGGCGTTAGGAATGAAGTGATTTAATGTGACGGTTGTGATAAAATTGTTTTTTAATGCTGTAAATGCATTGCTATGTATCGAGGTCCAATTCCAGGTTTCGTTGTTTTTTAATAGGTCTCTAAATGGCTCTATATAGCTAGCATATTTTACTGCGAATTGTCTATAATAATTACATATCCCAAGAAATTGCTGTAACTGTTTTTTGTTTCTTGGCTGGGAAAAGTCTCTGATGACTTTGAGTTTTTCTGGATCCGGACAGACTCCGTTTACCGATAGTGTAAAACCCAAAAACGGTATAGATTTCTTAAAAAATAGTGACTTGCTTAACCTTAATGTGAAGTTATGCTGCTTTAAACGGTTGAAAATTAGATGTAGGTGTTTTATATGTTGTTCGAAACTGTTTGACGCTACGAGTAAATCGTCAACATATGTAGTTAAAAATGGGAATTCGTTGTTAAATGCTAAATTTAGGATGTGCGTGAAGTTAGCACCGCCATTTTTGAATTTTGAAAAAACAATCGTTGTGCTAGGTTGTGCTAGGCTTGTGCTTCTTTGTGCCGCAAACAGCGAGTCGATAACTTTGAAAAAACACCGAAAATTTTGGAAAATCTTTTTTTTTTGTCAGCACCGCCATTTTTACTTTTCCAAAAAATAGGGTTTGTGCTGGTTTGTGCCAGGTTTGTGCTACACTGTGCCGCAACCCGAACGGAGATATCCCGAACGGTCTTCGAGAAAATCGCAGTTGAAAAAAAAATCGAGCACCGCCATTTTAATTTTTTGAAACAATGAGGGTTGTGCTGGTTTGTGCTAGAGTTGTGCTGCGCTGTGCCGCAAACCGCGAGGCGATATCTCGAACGATCTTCGAGAAAATCGCATTTCAAGAAAAAAAATCTGAGCATGGTATTCATTTTTCGAAAAAAAAAAAAATATATATAAAATATGGGTTGTGCTGGTTTGTGCCAGGTTTGTGCTGCACTGTGCTGCAAACCGAACGGAGATATCTCGAACGGTCTTCGAGAAAATCGCAGTTGAAAAAAAAATCGAGCACCGCCATTTTAATTTTTTCAAACAGTGAGGGTTGTGCTGGTTTGTGCTAGAGTTGTGCTGCGCTGTGCCGCAAACCGCGACGCGATATCTCGAACGGTCTTCGAGAAAATCGCATCTGAAGAAAAAAAATTTGAGCATGGTCTTCATTTTTCGAAAAAAAAAAATATATAAAATATGGATTGTGCTGGTTTGTGCCAGGTTTGTGCTGCACTGTGCCGCAAACCCAACAGAGATATCTCGAACGGTTTTCGAGAAAAACGCAACTGAAAAAAAAAAAAAAAAAAATAGGGATCTGCTGATTTGTGCTAGACTTGTGCTGGATTCTACGTATTAATATGTTATATATATGTATATATTATATATGTATATATTTTTTTTTTTTTCAATTTTCTCCCTTTTTCACTTTACCGCAACGATCCATATTCTGTGTCGTTCACCTTTAATTGTGACGACGATTATTATATGGTATATTTTTATAGTAATTATTAACGAGGTTTTGGTTTAACGTGCTTATATGTAAATAGATAGATATATATATATACTTTTTTTTTCTCAATTTTCTCCCTTTTTTCACTTTACCGCAACAATTCATATTCTGTGTCGTTCACGTTTAATTGTGACGACGATTATTATATGGTATATTTTTATAGTAATTATTAACGAGGTTTTGGTTTAACGTGCTTATATGTAAATAGATGAATATATATTTTTTTTTTTCTCAATTTTCTCCCTTTTTTCACTTTACCGCAACGATTCATATTGTGTCGTTCACGTTTAATTGTGACGACGATTATTATATGGTATATTTTTATAGTAATTATTAACGAGGTTTTGGTTTAACGTGCTTAGATGTAAATAGATGAATATATATTTTTTTTTTTCTCAATTTTCTCCCTTTTTTCACTTTACCGCAACGATTCATATTGTGTCGTTCACGTTTAATTGTGACGACGATTATTATATGGTATATTTTTATAGTAATTATTAACGAGGTTTTGGTTTAACGTGCTTATATGTAAATAGATAGATATATATTTTTTTTTTTCTCAATTTTCTCCCTTTTTTCACTTTACCGCAACGATTCATATTGTGTCGTTCACCTTTAATTGTGACGACGATTATTATATGGTATATTTTTATAGTAATTATTAACGAGGTTTTGGTTTAACGTGCTTATATGTAAATAGATAGATATATATATTTTTTTTTCTCAATTTTCTCCCTTCTTTCACTTTACCGCAACAATTCATATTCTGTGTCGTTCACGTTTAATTGTGACGACGATTATTATATGGTATATTTTTATAGTAATTATTAACGAGGTTTTGGTTTAACGTGCTTAGATGTAAATAGATGAATATATATTTTTTTTTTTCTCAATTTTCTCCCTTTTTTCACTTTACCGCAACGATTCATATTGTGTCGTTCACGTTTAATTGTGACGACGATTATTATATGGTATATTTTTATAGTAATTATTAACGAGGTTTTGGTTTAACGTGCTTATATGTAAATAGATAGATATATATTTTTTTTTTTCTCAATTTTCTCCCTTTTTTCACTTTACCGCAACGATTCATATTGTGTCGTTCACCTTTAATTGTGACGACGATTATTATATGGTATATTTTTATAGTAATTATTAACGAGGTTTTGGTTTAACGTGCTTATATGTAAATAGATAGATATATATATTTTTTTTTCTCAATTTTCTCCCTTCTTTCACTTTACCGCAACAATTCATATTCTGTGTCGTTCACGTTTAATTGTGACGACGATTATTATATGGTATATTTTTATAGTAATTATTAACGAGGTTTTGGTTTAACGTGCTTATATGTAAATAGATAGATATATATATTTTTTTTTCTCAATTTTCTCCCTTTTTTCACTTTACCGCAACGATTCATATTGTGTCGTTCACCTTTAATTGTGACGACGATTATTATATGGTATATTTTTATAGTAATTATTAACGAGGTTTTGGTTTAACGTGCTTATATGTAAATAGATGAATATATATTTTTTTTTTTCTCAATTTTCTCCCTTTTTTCACTTTACCGCAACGATTCATATTGTGTCGTTCACGTTTAATTGTGACGACGATTATTATATGGTATATTTTTATAGTAATTATTAACGAGGTTTTGGTTTAACGTGCTTAGATGTAAATAGATGAATATATATTTTTTTTTTTCTCAATTTTCTCCCTTTTTTCACTTTACCGCAACGATTCATATTGTGTCGTTCACGTTTAATTGTGACGACGATTATTATATGGTATATTTTTATAGTAATTATTAACGAGGTTTTGGTTTAACGTGCTTAGATGTAAATAGATAAATATATATATATACTTTTTTTTTTTCAATATTCTCCCTTTTTTCACTCTACCGCAACGATCCATATTCTATGTCGTTCATGTTTAATTGGGACGATTATTATATATTTGTCACAGTTATTCGCCAAATGGTATTCATTTAATCACATACATGCACATGGGGGCTGACAGTTGTGTATCACGGTCGACAAGAACCGATTTTGGATTTTTCTTAGCATTGTTACAAAATAGCCATTGTTCGCCAACTTTCAAATAGCTAGTATAATGGCCCACGGACTTGAAATTATAGGCTCCTATGTAACCAATCACTCCTGCCAAAGTGTACTCTCGTTCGCGTGTGATCGAAAGACAGTCTGGAAAATCGTTGAGTGCTACGTTTTTGCTTCCACAGTCTGTTTCTATAAACAATAAAGGACCGTATTGCAATTCGATGATTGGACGACGCTGGCAGCACTCTTTTGGCGGGTGCCTACCATGCTCGATGGCTCTCAGAAGTTGACTTGGCCCTTCCTCGGATATCACGTCATAATTCACGCTTATAAACGCTTCGGATCGGACCGTATGAGCGTCGCAAATCGCACACCGCGTAATAACGGTACAGCTAGGGTCATTTTCTAAAAGATACGTAGTCATGTTCCCAATGTTTGACGACGCATTCAGACTGACAATATTCCTGCGACGATGCTCCGGTTTTAATTGCTCTATGTTTATCAAGATTTTGGCTCTTTCTCTGAAGAACCGCGCGCTCAAGCCCTCTTCAATAAAAATATCCACGCATCTGAAAATCGGGGAGGACCCATCAGTGACAATTTTCTTGTGCAGGGTATTATTGCAAGCTAAACTTGCGATTATCTGACAGATACTGTCAAAACCGCAAGTATTGGCTAAGCAAATGGTGACCGTACTGTCACGAACGTTAGGACAATTGTGCCCGTTAGGTATGACTGCCAGCGAAACAAAGCCACTTGAGGAGGTAGTAAAGAGCGGGCAAGGATCGGCGTATCGAAATCTTTTCGACTTCTTATCATTTTTGTTGCGCCAGTTGTGCTCTGCTCTCATTTCTTCGATTTCAGGGTCAGCGATTGCATCGTTCTTGTTCGGTAGATTTTCGCATTCAGGAAAGGAAATTTCAACAGGTGTAATTTTTTCATCAATCTGAAAATCATGCAGGTCAGAAATATCCATAGACACTAGACTAGGCGCGTGTTCAACCTTTGCGCACGTATCTGTAGCAAATTTTGTCGTCTTTGGGATAGATTTATTGCGCCGTTTGGCCTCAGTCACACTTACACGAAGTTCAGTATTCGCACTGTCATTGGTCTTCGATGTTTTCTCTTCTGGGATTGAAATGTCAACGGATGGAATTTCTCTGTGACTCCGATCACTGTGTAGATCCGCCATGTCCGCATCCTCAATTTCATTTGCTATCTCCTTGCCGGCTAGTGCTAGTTTGATTCTACCGGTGAAAGACAAAATGTGTCTGCCAACAAACTTATCCGCTCTCAGAGGTAGCGATACGTTTCTCAGTGTGCGATGTTTCAGATCATTAAATTCTGACTCTACTGCTGCAGAAGTAGCATTCGCAGATCCATAGTTAAAGACGCCCCGCATTACCTCGCTAAAGAGAGGAAAATAGGGCAGTAAACCTCTGAGTTTTTTAGCAAATGCGAGGCAATAATAACCGTTTATCTCGTCAGTTTTGGGCTCAGCGTCTACTAAATTCATACACTCGCGATATATATCATTCACCCATCGGTACGAATCACTATTCTCCAGATAATTGGAATCTAAAAGCGGCTCATCGGTCATGTCGTGATCAAGACTTGCAGCAAGATCTTCATCACTTAGACCCAGCAGCGTATCACCCCTGATATGTGACGATAGATATAAACGAGACTCCTCTGCCAAACCACCAGCCTCCCCATTAGCGTTGAGAGCAAGAACTAGAATCGACCTCATTATCCGAGTGAACTCTTCAAACTGTACCTGCTTCCGCAAAATCGCAACTGCTCGTAGATAAAAATTACGCACCCCTTTGGGCTTGTCACTAAAACATTTCCACCTTGCAACCATGTTAGTAAAGTGGGCAATATCCAATCGTAGCAAGCATGATGGTACGTTGCAGCTGTCGGAAGGATTATTTAGCAATCGAAAACAAACGCTCAAATATTCCTTCAGACTGGATTTTTTGGCAAAAGCCTGGGCAACAGCTCCTAGTAGTGCTTTATCGAAATCCGTAACGGTTTCCTTTGGCACCAAGTACCTGGATGACTGAGCAGATACTTGATGACAGAATATTTTAAGCCACATCAAAATATCATTGGTACTATGTGCAGCGGAAATCATTTGGCAGACTGGGACCGTTTTCTCATCAACTTGTGCTACTATTTGATACAGATAAATATGTGGGCATAGATCTCCATTGGGTAGTTTGATCTTCTTCACAATCGATCCGGTCGCATCAATATAAACAGTATTATGATAATTATAATAAACAGCTTCCTGTTCTTTTGTCCAATAATATACGGATAATGGATCGAGACCAATGCGCTTTATAGCTCCTTCAAATCTTGCGCTGTATTTCATCAACTGCAAACTTTCATATACATCATTGGACTCAACTGCCAGTAGATGATCTTGCCGTTCTTGTTTGGCTTTTCGAAGCACACGGCCGCTGTATAGATGTGGTGGCTCTTCGTCGCCTATGCGTGAGATAAGCCTGTTCGCTTCAGTTCGTCGCCATTCACAAGCCAATGTATTCGTCTCAACTAACTTTTTGGAAACAGCAGTCCTCTCAATCCCCTTCAGATGCCGTTTCTTGACATGTTGTACTGACCGATCAAATCCCTCAATCTTACACTCCATGATGACAACGTCCCCGGTCTGTGGTTCGTTAGGAATTCGCCCTATGAAAGTGCAACTACATTCGGGACACCTGGCCGAAACCGTGACATAAATTCCGCTGCCTGAAACCTTCGCATTTTTGAATACCAAAGCGCATGGGAGTTTGGTTTCCACCTGAATCTTTTCGAATATCGCACTTGTCCATGCGAACCGCCTCATCATGGAAATTTCTCGTTTTCTACCGCTTTCAAACTCATATTCGACCGAATCAGGCTGAATCCTTGACCATACATGTGTGATTTCGATTTGAAAGTCGACGATGTCCGACATACTATTATCCCCGGTCGAATTTGCACAGTCCGAAATGATTGACGCATTAGGATTTGGGATGCTGTGCGCTGCAAGAACCTTTTCATAGGTATCATATCGGTTCAATTTTAGAATTGTATAGATGTTTTTCGGAGACATGTTTTTGAATTCGGGTTTAAGAATTTCTGATAATCGGATAAAGATTTCGGAGCTTGGAGGAGCAACCCGGCCATCATTGTCGACTACATCGCGGAATTCAGGCTGCTTAACCAAATCGCATAGTCGCGATATATGTGGTTTCTCAGACATTTTCGTAAGTGAGAAAGTCGATCTCAATGCAACCAGAAGGCTATACAGGCTAACGTGAATGAAACAGAAACCCCACTAACCGAAGATCGAAATTTCCCCTAAAAGCCAACAAAATTGAAAACGAGTTCAACTACCGAAGACAACAACCAAGAATACAACAATAGCTAAGGATAAAGACACAGCTCTTTCAGTATTGCAGCAGTTCTTCTACTCCTAGTGAGCCGCACGTATAACGTTACGCCGGGAAGTGACTACTAATATGTAATCCCAGCGCGCGCGTAAGTTGTGTAGTCCTATGGCACGGACGGTCGCAGTTGCACGTTCGTCCGTGGTCTCGCATTCAACGATGCGAAATTGCAATGCGCACTTCGTGATGCGCATCTCACGCCTCTCAGGCCCAAACGCTGCTTTTACCTCGCTTGCTTGACATAGGCCAGTCAAATTCGCTCCAAAATAAGCCTCAAATCCTATTTATCAACGAGTAGATAAAAAAAATATGGAAAATGTTTCGGATGATGTATGTACATACATATTAAGGACCTGAGTTGTTGGGTGTGTAGCACCCTGCGTTTTTGCAAAAAAAAAAATAAATACCGTTAGAAAACCACTTTGTTCACGTTTTTCACACTTTCACGGCTCACGCTGCCTAAATGGTGACAGTTAGAGCAAAAATGTATAGTACCAATCTTATAGAGCACAAAATTTACTACAAAAAAGTGAGTGACGGCATCTTTCCATCATAGCTTAGCCGTGAGAGCGACCCGAAGAAAGCCCGAAAATGCTCGTTTTGTACGAAAGCTCTAGAAACCCACCTTAATTGTTTTATTCAGTTTATCGACGTTAATTTGTATCGAAAAACCCACCAATTTTCATTAATTATTCTGTTTGTAAATAAGTATTCTTCAAATTTGGTTCAATGAGACTTTTTTTCCATTTTCACTCTGTAAACTGAACCAGTTAAAAATTCTTTAAACATTTGTTAATTTCGAAGATTTTTGCTGTAACAAAAGATGTTTAGGACAATTTTTTCACAAGTTTAAAACGAGTTTACGAACTTTTTTTTTTGCGCTACAAGATAGTGTTTTTCAAAAGAATGTATTACCGCTGCTTATAGCATTTGTTAATAACAATTTTGCTACAAACAATTTTTCAACAATGAAAAAAAATGTATATTGTGCTTGTATTAATACCAAAAAAATCGGTGGATTTTTCGATACAAATTAACATCGGTGAACTGAACATAACAACTGAGGTGGGTTCTTGGAGTTTGAAATTAGCATTAATATCAACAATATTTGTAATTAAATTTTATAATTATAATTTTTCAATTCAAATTTTTAATTTAATTACGATATGATTAACAATTGTTATCACAATAAATTATATTGCAATGATAAAATTATTTAGTACAATTTGGTTGTATCAATAATAACATTAATGAGATTAATTATTTTCACTTACCTGCTTTGCTTTTTCGATGCACGGATTTCACAAAGCCATTTATTTATTCATCCGATTATTTATTTATACATTTCTGTAGTTAATTATTTATTTATTTATACTTATTTATTCATTCTACGGTCTTTGAAAGTTTAAAATTGAAAAGAGGATGGCCAGCCTGCGAGAAATAGACGAAAAAGTTGGGTAGTGTCGACTTGGCTGTGCCTGGCTGCAAGATTGCACGGGAACCCCTTGGTATATTTATTCACATACAGGGCGAATTAATAACGTCTGTATGGTCAGAGTCGTGTTGAGGCGGCCGCGAGTCGAAATCGGTGATTGTTTCAGTGGTTACCGAGTCCTCGATTGGCTCAACACGACTCTGACCATACAGACGTTACTAATTCTTCCTGTATAAGCACGGCAAACCACATATAACCTCGTTAATAACCACTATCAAAATATACTATATGTATAATAATCTGCGTCACAATCAAACATGAACGACACAGAATATGGGTCGTTGCAGCGAAGTGAAAAAAGGGAGAAAATTGAAAGAAAAAAAAAATTATAAATGAATATATGGGGTATTCCATGCCAATTCGACCAACCCATGACCCCGACTCCCTCAGATTTTGAAATCAATTTTTCATATAATTCGCCGGTCTTCAAAATGCAACGTCATTTTTTTTCAGATTTGAATTATTTTTGGTTGTTTTTTGAGGAATTTCCGAAGCTAAAAAAAAAACGCCACGTTTTAAAAATCTGAAAAAAATCAATAAAATTCTACGAAATAAGACAATTTTTTCCATATTAATTTTATACCGGTGTTCTCGAGGGGACACCTGGGACAGGACTAAGCCAAGGGAAAAAGTCGAAGTCGGATACTGTCTTTTTTTTCAGACGTCAATTTTTGTGCCTAAAATAGTACCGCATAGTTGAAAATGAAATTAATTTGTTTTTGTTTTTTTTTTTTTTTTTTTTTCACTTTTTTTTAGTTTTTTTTTCTGAATGAACGTAATAAAAAAAAAAGGATTTTATTTTCAACTATGCGGTCCTATTTTGGGCACAAAAATTGACGTCTGAAAAAAAAAACAGTATCCGACTTGGACTTTTTCCCTCGGTTTAGTGCTGCTTTTTTTTTAGCTTCGAAAATTCCTAAAATAATAACCAAAAATAATAAAAATCTGAAAAAATTGACGTTGCATTTTGAAGACCGGCGAATCATATAAAAAATTGATTTTAAAATCTGAGGGGGTCGGGGTCATGGGTTGGTCGAATTGGCATAGAATACCCCATATATATATATATATATATATATATATATATATATATATATATATATATATATATATATATATATATATTAGGGCGATTTTTTTTTTCGACTATTTTTATTTTTTCACTCCCCACCTAAAATTTTGTTGGACATGTCGAACAAAAAATTCCCTGAAAGTTATAGCCCTTAGTATTAATATTAAGTACGTGCCCAGAGCGTGAAAAGATTTTCCATCTAAAATACACGTGAAGCAAAAATCTTTTTTTTCAAACTTCTATAACTCGGCGGCATTTTATGCTATCACATTGGTCTTGGTCTCAATTTACGCGAAATTGAACGATCTTCAAAAGTGTCTATGACGGCGTAAGTCCAACTTACACTGGTGAGATGGTACGGGTCACTAAAGTTGATTTTTACCCAAAATTCTCGTTTTTTCGCTGTTATCTCCGAAATGATTAACTTTACCGAAAAAATGTACAGGATAATTTTGTTGGAAATTTAATTTCCTACAAAAAAGGTCCTGTAGACCTAAATGCTCAGATTAATATTTCTTGAGATATTGAACTTTGACTTACTTGTGGTAAATAAAATTTTTATGGTTTATTGAATCAAGCGTTTCAAATTGTTGATATTCCATATGATAATTTATGATATCATATCATATTTATGATATTTATCATAATTATGTAACCAATAAACCATAAAAATTTCATACCAAGTTAAGGTAAAATTTTATATCAAGTAAGTTGAAGTTCAATATCTCAAGAAAAGCGACGCCCCCGAAAAAGAAAATTTTCTTTTTTTTTTTTAATTCAAAACAACACGTGCCTCTAGACGATCTAAGTTAATTTTTGGGTATAATCATCTTGTATCATCTGGTATTTTTCTGAGGCATTTTCATGAAAATAACTCATACGTAACTGCTCACAGACGTATAAAAAGCCCAAAAATAAAAGAAAAATTGAAGCATGAGCTTGAATGACGAAGTATATTAAGCTTCTTATAAAGCTTTAAGTTAAAATTCATAACTTAAAATGATAACACTGAAGGTGTTTCATTGTTAACTATTTTCAAATCTCAAAAAAATAATTATTTCAAATTTAATAAGATACTTTAAGAGAAAAAATGATTATACCCGAAACAACTTAGATCGTGTAGAGGCACGTGTTGTTTTGAATTAAAAAAAAAAAAAAAATTCTCAGTGTTTTTTCATCAAAAGGAAGCTTTTTAGGGGGCGTCGCAAAAAATTTAATTTTTTACGACCACCCTAATATATATATACCTATATATCTTAGGGTGTGTCATTTTGGGGCAACTTTTTTTTTCAACTTACAAACCAAGTTGTATACTTGCAGAAAGGTAAAATAAGAAGCCTGTTAAAATTTAAGATCTTAATATTAATATTAAGAGGTGCCTCATCGCGAATTTCTATTTCCCATTTAAATAACACGGGAAATGTTCTAGTGGCACACTTCAATTTTTATATCTCAAGTACTAATCTACTCAGAATGATTCTGCATAGCTACTTTTATTCGGAATTAAACGCTCTACAACAAAGGTCTCTTGGTATTTTTCGATAAATCTAACCATTTCCAAGTTGGTTGTTGGATATCAATGGTAATTAACCAATAACCAACTTGGGAATAGTTAGATTTATCGAAAAATACCAAGAGAATTTTTTTGCAGAGCGTTCAATTTCGAACAAAAGTAGCTATGCAGAATCATTCTGGGTAGATTAGTACTTGAGATATAAAAATTGAAGTGTGCCACTAGAACATTTCCCGTGTTATTTAAATGGGAAATAGAAATTCGCGATGAGGCACCTTTTAGTATTAATATTAAGATCCCAAATTTTAACAAGCTTTTTATTCTACCTTCCTGCAAGTATACAACCTGTTTGTAAGTTGCAAAAAAAAAGTTGCCCCAAAATGACAGACCCTAATATATATGTATAACATATTAACACGTAGAATAATGCAGCACAAGTCTAGCACCAACTAGCACAACCCCTATTTTTTTTTTTTCAAATGCGTTTTTCTCGAAGACCGTTCGAGATATCGCCTCGCGGTTTGCGGCACAGCGCAGTACAACTCTAGCACAAACCAGCACAACCCTCACTGTTTGAAAAAATTAAAATGGCGGTGCTCGATTTTTTTTTCAACTGCGATTTTCTCGAAGACCGTTCGAGATATCTCCGTTCGGTTTGCGGCACAGTGCAGCACAAACCTGGCACAAACCAGCACAACCCATATTTTATATATTTTTTTTTTTTTTCGAAAAATGAAGACCATGCTCAATTTTTTTTTCTTCAAATGCGATTTTCTCGAAGACCGTTCGAGATATCGCCTCGCGGTTTGCGGCACAGCACAGCACAACTCTAGCACAAACCAGCACAACCCTCATTCTTTCAAAAAATTAAAATGGCGGTGCTCGATTTTTTTTTCAACTGCGATTTTCTCGAAGACCGTTCGGGATATCTCCGTTCGGGTTGCGGCACAGTGTAGCACAAACCTGGCACAAACCAGCACAAACCCTATTTTTTGGAAAAGTAAAAATGGCGGTGCTGACAAAAAAAAAAGATTTTTCAAAATTTTCGGTGTTTTTTCAAAGTTATCGACTCGCTGTTTGCGGCACAAAGAAGCACAAGCCTAGCACAACCTAGCACAACGATTGTTTTTTCAAAATTCAAAAATGGCGGTGCTAACTTCACGCACATAAATTTAGGGCTCGGATGAACCCGCTACCAGCCATTTTTAAGCCGAAGGGTATTCTACAGAATTGGTATAGGGTGGATCCGTGAAGAAATGCGGTGTATGGGCGGGATTCTTTATCTAGTGGAACTTGCCAATAACTATGCGTGAGATCAACACTGGAAAAATATTCAACCCCGTAGTATGTCTGCAAGATCTCATTGATTAGCGGTGGTGATTCGTTGTCTGCTTCGATAACATCGTTTAAATACCGTGCATCTAAACATACCCGTACCCGTCCATCTTTCTTTTTTACGATTCTGAGTGGATTACAAAATGGACTCGTGGATCGTTCGATAACTCCCGCATCTAGCATGTCTTTGATTTCCAGGTCTACTGCATTTCTTAGTGCAATCGGCACTGGATATGATCTGCGAATGAATGGCCTATTGCTGATTAGTTTTAGTTTATGTTCATATATATCAGTGCATCCAGGTTTATCCGAAAATAATTCTTTGTGACGCGTAATAAGTTCGATTATAGATTGTTTCTGTGTATCATTCGATATCGTAAGTTTAGACACGATCATTCGTAATTCCTCGAAAAAGCCAGGATCCTCGGATATTCCGGGGATTTGTTCAATTTCTGATTCTAAATTCATTTCATTGATGTTTTTTTGATTTCTATTCTGATGCAAGAATCCCCTTGGATTTCCAGCAGCAAACAACTCACTATCAGTGACTATGTGTTGAACAGTGGTTTCATCATTAGGCATGGTGTTATGACCAATATATGTGATTTGATTATGATACAAAAATGGTACTATTTCTGCAGCTATACAATTATCAATATCAGGAGTAACATCCTCTTTGATAGGCATGTTATCCAACATTACACAATTATCAATATCCGGAGTAACATCCTCTTCAATAGGCATGTTATCCAACACTATACAATTATCAATATCTGGAGT
The DNA here is from genome assembly GCA_949628255.1 of Macrophya alboannulata. NCBI lineage: Eukaryota > Metazoa > Arthropoda > Insecta > Hymenoptera > Tenthredinidae > Macrophya > Macrophya alboannulata. The sequence continues at coordinate 40,148,170 of OX451206.1, read as the reverse complement.
AACACCCTCTTCAACAGGCATGTTATCCAACATTATACAATTATCAATATCCACAGCTTCTATAATTTGACACATATTTTTAGATAGATTCGTACAATTCTTATCAAGTATTGTTGAATCAATAGCTTCATCCTTATTTGTAGGAACATTAACTTTTGTCCCAATTACACCCTCAGAATCATTGTTCTTTGGACCACTCATCATTTGGTATTTATTTGCTTCCAGAAATCGATAGGGGCCTACACTATTTCTTATTTCTTGGATGTAAGTAATGTTATCCTGACCCGATGACACTAATTCATTCGAAGAGAAACGACTGTACGATACGAAATTACTACTAACTTGAAGACCACCTATACTTATCGTAGCATTATTATAGTCCAGAATTACTTGATTTTTAGACAACCAGTCATCCCCCAATATAATACAAGCAGTTAACCTAGGTACAACTGTAAAAGCATAGGTCATTCTTTGATGTACGACGAACATATCTATCAAAACTTGTTTTTTAATACTGATACTCGATTTTCCAAATGCAGGGAATACCTTTAGGTTAGATATTGGTAATTCTATCAACTTCAAATGACTTGCCAGATGTTTATAGAAATCTTCTGACATACAAGTTAACTGGCTGCCGGAGTCAACCAAAGCTTGGACGGTGTGCCCACCGATGGAAACTAATAAATGAGGACATTTTAACGGATTGTATTTATCTGGTCGTTGTGGGCGATCTATATCACCTACCAGGTCCGCTGCTAATTGAGAGAAACCGTGGTACGATGCAGGACCTTTGCTCATCGCACCCAGTTTTAGTTTAAATGCTGATTGTTGTATGACATATTGCATGACCTATATGATTGAACATCACTAATTCCAGGTGGTGGAAATCTAGTGTTAGGTAAAATAACATTTGGTGGATATGAACTATTATAGACATTTCCCATCTGATTTGTATCTCCAAAAACCTGGTTGGCGTAATCCCCTTGTGTACCTATACAATGTGTGATTTGATTGATCTGCTTGTGTTTATTATTCTGAACGTTCGAATATTGACCTTGGGCATTTTGATTACCAACCCGTTGATTATAAGCTTGTTGCTTGTTTTCTTTTTCCTCCTGAGAGATATCTAAATTCGCCAGAGTTTGTAAAATTAGTTTGGTATCTGAGAAATTTACAGTGGCTAGAATGTCTTTAACTCTAAATGGTAATTGCTGCACTATCGCATAATTAATTTCATAAGATGATAATCTAGGTTCAAAATGCATCGCTTCTCGATTTTGTTTTCCAAAATACCCACGCAAACTTCCATCCTGTGATCTATATCGGCGTGCCAACCATCTACTTTTCAATTTCACTTGATACTGGACAGAATAAAATTCTTTCTTAAACAATTCTCTGAATTTCTCATAAGAGTCGCACACAACTTTATTCATATCGAGCCAAATTTTTGCTCTCCCTGATAAAAGATTTCCAACGATCCATAATCTTTGTGCTTCAGATACAGCAGTGACAGTAAAATAATTTTCTAAATCTACCAAAAATTCTATTGGGTTGTGACTATCTTCATCACTGAATTTAGGAGCTTTAACATCTAGTTGCATGCATTGAAAATGATTGACCAATCCATTTACAAAATTGTTTGTTTGAACTACCTGATTATCGTTAGGATTTCTACGGAGTTCCTCCAAAATTTGAGCCTGAGCTTCTTTCTCTCTTTGCAGCTGTTCGACTTGTCTTTCGAGCTCCTGCCGAGATTGCAATTCCTGTTGTTTTCTGACTAACTCTTCCCGTTGTTTTTTAAGCTCCTCCTGTTGCAACCGTAACTGTTGCATCTGTTCTTCCATTGCAGCAGTTGTCTTTCTTGGGGCTTTTTCTACTTTCCCTCGCCTACTGATCGGTGATGGTGTAGAACCTGAGCACGCTCTATCAGCGCTTGAGTTTGCTTTTGCCCTAGTAACAACCGGACTGTGATTAACTTTACCCATTAACACTAATTAAAAGACTCAACATATATCTATTTACAGCGAGACTCACTCTTGCCCCACGTTGGGCGCCAATATAATATTATTTATTTTGATCTTTGAGGTGTTAAACTTAGAATAAAGAAAGACACATATTTAATGTAAGACACCTTCTCTATTTATTTTTATATTCAGGCAAATCAATGTAATTGCATGTCAAAATGCCAGGAAAATTAACCAGAAAACAGCGATACGAACAATATTTCTTGAAAATGTAGCCACAGATCTTGTAGATGAAAAAAAAATATCACTGATTTATAGAAAAATGTATGTACAACTCTGTTAACAATAATTTGGCTATCAAATCTAAGTCTATAAAAATGTAAAAATGAGCAAGGCGAGTTTTAACAGTACAGGGACAACACAGTTAAAACTATCTCAATAATATCTTGGCCGAGACGATGTTAAAAATAATTCATAAAATTATAATCAGTGCTTTTCTAACGACTTGAAAGCTATTAATCTATATGGTAGTCACCACGTGTGTGCATATACTTATATTTTCTGTTTCCTTAATTCGTCAGCTTGTTATTCCAGGAGAATTCGTCAAATTATTTTAGTCAAAGTAGACATCGTAGAAATCACAAAATATATATATATATAATCAGTATTACATTACACACGTCATACAGAAAAATGAAAAGACACATTGAAGAAGTAATATGCGAACGTCTGATCAGGTTAAGTGCTCGTGGCCAAGAGAGGGATTCGTGTTCGTTTCCTTAGTTTAGCGTAGTCAATGTCTGACTTTGTAGACTACTTGAGTTGTTAGCGTTAGGCGCTGAATTTGAATAGCCATTTCTCGTTACACCAAACAAGACTTCGGAATTCGTTCAATATCACTATCAACGTTTGGCCACCATACATAGGATCGAGCCAGCGACTTCATTTTGACTACTCCCATGTGTGATGCATGAAGCTCTTTTAAAACCATGTTCCTCAATGAAGTCGGTACGACCACCCGATGACCCCACATTAAACAATCCCTTTCCACGTGAAGTTCCAGTTTCCGACACTCGTAAGCCATTAAATCAGCCTCTTTATTGACTGGCCAACCACTTTGAACATACTGCATTACCTTTTTAATCACTGAATCCTTACTACTTTCACTTCTTATTAAATCACTATCGAACATTATCATTTCATCCTCAATAAAATTTAAATACCCATACTCATCCTTCTCACACTCATTCATCTCCCCCCCACTCAATTTGAAAGCTCTGGAGAGGTAATCAGCACCATGATTTTCTTCACCTTTGATGTATTTAATTTTAAAATTGTAAGCAGAAAGAAAAACTGCATATCTTTGAATTCTACTTGCTACCATTACTGGTAAACCTTTTTTTTCACCAAAAATAAATGTAAGAGGTTTATGATCCGTCTCCAAAACAAAATTGCGTCCAAAAATGTATTGATGGAAGCTTTTCACCCCAAAAATCAATGACAAAGCTTCTTTATCTAGCTGAGAATAATTCTTTTCCGCTTTGGATAACGTTCTCGAAGCATATGAAATTGGTCTGTCATAACCATCTATTATATGCGATAAAATTGTCCCAATACCCCACGGTGACGCATCACACGTAATTTTCAACGGCAATTCAGGATTGTAGTGCACTAACACATTACTCGAGACTAATTCTTTCTTAATCTGTTTGAAAGCTTCATTACAATCATTTCACCAACACCACTTAACATCTTTTTGTAGCAATTTATATAATGGATTAGCAATTTTAGAAAATTTTTTAATAAAACGTGCATAATAATTTGCCATCCCCAGAAACTTTTTCAAATCAGTGGAACTTTGCGGAACCGGTGCCTTACAAATAACCTTAACTTTCTCTTCTAAAACATGAATTCCTTCCTTATCAATTTTAAAACCACGAAATTTAACATTATCTCGACCTAACTCACATTTTTCTTTTCTAGCTGTCAAGCCAACGTCTCTTAATTTTTCTAAAACTTGACGTAACCTTTCATTATGTTCCTTTTGAGTAGAGCCAGATACCAGAATGTCATCGAAAAACGATACAACGCCTTCGATTCCAGAAAGAATTTGTTCCATACACCGTTGGAATAACCCAGGTGCGGATGCAATTCCAAAACATAAACGCTTATATGCAAAAAGACCTTTATGAGTTGCAATTGTCGTTAATAATTGAGATTCCTTATCCAACTCTACCTATTGATACGCATGAGATAAGTCTATCTTACTGAACATAACCCCACCATTCAAGGTAGACAACAAATCTTGTACTCGTGGTATCGGATATTTATCAATTACTAAATTTGGATTCAAGGTAACCTTATAATCACCACATAGTCTTATCTCACCATTACTCTTTAAAATTGGAACTACAGGTGTACCCCAATCACTTGATTCCACTGGATAGATAATTTTCTCGTGTAATAATCGATCTAGTTCTTTCTCCACCTTATTCTTCATAGCGTATGGCAAAGCTCTAGGTTTATAAAATACTGGTTTGACATCAGGTTCCTAATGGAACTATGATAGATCCATGATACGCTTTAAATTTCCTCTTAGTAGAAAACAACTGTAACGTAGAGAATGTCTTATTACCTATATATCCCTTTTCACTAATTGCTGTAATCGGAGAACCAGAATCAATTTCAAACCTAATTACTGTGTCATTTACCAAAATATCTAAAAACTTAGAACTACTATGACCAATTTCTTTAACTCCGGACTCGTTAACTGAATACATATTCTCTACTAACTCCTCTACAACATCGATTTCCTCCAGATAATTATGTTTCTCTTTCCTTCTATCTAATTTATTTTCTTTTCCATTGCATAAACGAGAATTTTTATCTTTCCAGTGATTACCATTATTACTATTATAATTGTCATTCTGAAAACGATCCCTAAATTTACCTCTATTTTCAGGATTATTTCTACACATTATTCTTAAATGACCGTCTTTTTTACAATAATTACAAGATAATTTACGATAATGACAATCATTCGTATTATGTCCATTTTTCCCACAGCAAAAATACTTTAAATTCTTCCGGAAGTTTATCTGCTTTCCGTTATTGAAATTCTTACGTCGATTGTCTTTAATAAAATTAACAGAACCATTTCGATTTATCTCACCCATATCACGCTTAGCCGCTTCCATCGCACTAGCAATTTCAATTGCTTTCTCGTAACTAACGTCTCTTTCCCCAAGTAGCTTCCTCTTGATTGAATCGTCCTTTAGACCCCAAACGAATTGGTCTCTCATACTGCTGACCAAATTTGTACCAAACTCACAAAATGCTGCAATCTGCTTCAAATTAGCCACAAATTGATTTATAGATTCTTCAGACTTCTGACGGCACTCCCTAAACTTATAACGCTCTGTTGAAACATTAGGTTTAGGTTTAAGATGGCGTGATAAAATGTCTTTCAACGCAATTAAAGGTAAGGAGGCTGGTAGACTAGGATCACACAGTCCTCTAAGCAATTTATAACCCCATTTTCCGAGGAATGTTAGAAGAAGGCTCACCCTTCTGGCCTCTTCAACATTATTCGCAAATAAATATTGCTCAAATCTCTCATACCATAAATTGAAGTCTTCGCCTCCAGTCAACTCCTGGATCGATCCAATACAAGTCGTTGGTACCATAATCACTTGTTGCGTGTTATTGCTAGATTCTCCTTGCGGCGCATGTCCCAGAGTCCTCGTTTGTCGTTCCGCTCTCTCGCGTGCTTCTTGTTCTTCGGCAATTCTCTCTCCCAATTCCCGAATTTTCTCATCTCGTACATGAATTTGCCTGGTTGCTTCGGCTTTAATGCAGCCAATTCTTCTACCTGCTTTTGCCAATCTTGTTGACCGGATTTAGCCATGAGTTCCTTATCATATGACTTACCCTCGCGACTTGAGCGATTCTTCTTTTCTCCCTTAACTTTCATACAATAAACACACGCAACTCCACCACTTAATCCTCGTCGCCAATTTGTTATGTTGGGAGGAAAAGGATGATGTAAAATAAACGAGATTCGGTTGGGTATTAATTACTTGATTGTAATGGATATTTATTCTTATACGATTTATACGTCTTATCGGCCATGAGGCTCGTTCCGGAAGAAGGCACACACGTATTGGACAAACCTTCTTCCATTGTCCAGTTCAAACTACTTAGACATTACAGGGATGAAAGCACTGATAGGAAGATACCTGGATGAGGAGAGGCTAACGCTGAATGCGAAGAAAACAAAGATAATGAGATGTAGAAAGGGAGGAGGAAAAAGCAAGAAAGTGAAATGGAAATGGAAAGGGGAGGAGATAGAAGAAGTGAAGGAATTTAAATACATAGGGTATACGATAACAAAAAACGGAGGGCAGGAGGCGCACGTCAAAGACAGAGTAAGAAAAGCAGGGGTCGTAATGAAGCAGGTCTGGGGGATAGGGAAAAGAAGATTCGGAAAGGACTGGAGAAGAAGAATGTGGATGTTCGACAAACTGGTATGGACAGTGGTGGAATACGCAGCGGAAGTATGGGGATGGAGAGAATGGAAGAACGTTGAGGCGTTGCAAGAGAGATACATCAGATGGGTATTGGGGGTAGATTGGAGAACGCCAGGGTACATGGTGAGGGAAGAGCTTATGAGAATGAAACTGAGAACAAGGGCAGCGAAAAGAGCATGGAATTTTGAAAGGAGGCCGGACGAAGGTAGAGGAAGCGAGCTGGCGAGAAGCTGCTGGGAAGAAGTGAAAAGAAGGGAAACGAAAAGAGTGCCAACACTAGCGAGTTGGGAGAGAGACAGGAAAAAATTCAAGGAGGAATGGGCAGAAGAGCAAGAAGGAAAAGAGAGAGAGAGAGAGAGAGAGAAAAGCGATTTATTAATTTCCTGAGATACAAGATCCCCTAAGGAAATACATCATAGTACATAGCTTCATAATTCGGTTTGTTTGTTTACATCAATATACATATAATTATTAGTTACTTCCAATTATTGACTTTTATTACCATTTATTATTCCATTTTATCGTTCATTCATTTACTTCATTGTCCTATTATTAGTATAGTTTTATTAACAGTAATTATTAATCTGTCATTCCGTTAAGAACAGTTACTAAGATCATTTTATCAAACACAAGGAAAATCTGCAAATACGTTATTCGCAACAGAAGCGCAGTTTATTCGCCTAAAATTAGTACCCTCTGCTCAGATAGCATAAATTCACGTAGGGCAAGGCTAAAAGAGTCGACAGACGGTTTCTCTCTAATATTAAGGGGTAATCGGTTCCATAAATTAGCAGCCGACACCGTAAAAGAGGCACAGCCGTAGTTTGTTCGTGAATTAGGCACTCTAAGATCAAGGTAAGTAGTCCCTTTCAAGCGACAACTCTCAGCAGGTTTTAAAATAAGCCTATCAGCTAAATATTTGGGTCTCTTTTTTTTAAGAATATTATATGAAAGTTTACCAAGAAAGAATTGTCGCTGAAAACAGGGCATTAGCCATTGAAGCTTATCATAATAAACAGAAATATGTACATCTCTTCTGAGTTCAAAAATAAATCTAATACATTTGTTTAGGATCTTTTTTAATATAAGATCAATTTCCTTAGTACACCCAGTTAATAAAAGGCACCCATAGTCAATAAGCGGATAAACAAGTGCTTTGATGAGGTGTATTCTCAGTTTAACAGGGAGAAATCCCCTAAGGCCTAGTAGTTGATTCAAAGTACCCAGGGCCCTTTTTGTTATAACTAGAGCTTGGTCCCGCCACTGAAGCTTGTGATCAACGAGGACCCCGAGGTTTTTCACTACCGATGAGAATTCAATCACCTCACCATTAACAACAATATGAGGAGCCGAAATAAGATCAATTGAGTTAATAAATTTATTTGAACCCAGGATCATAGCCTGCGTCTTTTTACCATTTAAAAGAAGTTTATTCGTCGTGGTCCACATAAAAATTTTATCAATATCCTCATTGATCAAGTCAATAGCCAGAGCAAGATCCCTCGGGAGGCAGTGTATGTAGACCTGCAGGTCATCCGCATAACTCATGTGCTGAGAATGTACAATGGAGGAGCACAGGTCATAGCTGAAGCAAATAAAAAATAGAGGACCAAAGATTGTTCCCTGAGGAACACCTCTCGTTACGGGAATCCATTTCGATCTTGTACCACTGTCACCCAAGACACACTGCCGCCTATCAGTCAAATAAGATTTAATCCATTCACGGGTGGAATGAGAAAAACCAAGTTTATCTAGTTTATCTAACAGAACTAAATGTTCGACCATATCAAAGGCCTTGGAAAAATCAAATAACACTAATACTGAGATCATTCGTCTGTCTATCGCCAGTTTGATATCATCAAGGACATTCAAAAGGGCTGTCTGAGTGCTCATTCCACCCCTGAATCCCGATTGATAGACATCCAATTTATTATTTTCTTCTAAATATTTAATCATTTGGAGATAGATTATCTTTTCGAACATTTTTGACATGAAGCAAGTGAGCGAAATGGGACGATAATGTGAGTTTACAGTGGGATTACCACACTTGGGGATAGGGCGTATAAGCGCATCCTTCCAGAGCGAGGGAAAGATTCTATTTTTAAGTGAAAACTTGAAAATATGTTTAAGAGGTCTAGCAATAATCGGTAACGCGATCTTTATAATATCCGAGGATAGAGAATCAGGGCCGGAAGACTTGGAATTCGAATAACAAATAGCTTTTTCTATATCCTCGAGTGTAACTTCTGACAATGAGAGTTTACAATCAGCGTTGCCAGGCGAACGAATATGCCCTGTATGCAGCTGAGATATATTCAGATCAATTAGCTGGTTAGGGTTGCATACTGAGCCAAAAAAATCCGCCAACTCATCAACGTTCACTGCCAAGTTATGACTCACATTCTTGTCCTTGCCTACACCCATTTGCCTAAGATCAGACCAGAGGGTTTTGGAGCAGCCAGTATTTTCAAAGAGAGATCTGTAGTAAAGAGTTTTGGCCGTGGTAACCATTTTTTTCACCTTATCCCTGAGCATTCTGAACTCAATCCCCAGTTGCGGGTCCCTCTTACGCCGAGATTTGGCTCTGACAGCATCACGTTTCCTCATATTCACCTTAATTTCCTCGGAGAGCCAGGGTGCTGCTCGTTTCTTTACCGTGACTTGCACATAAGGTGCATGTTTATTTAAGTTATCATTAATGGACCTGTTGAGAAATTCAACTTTCAAGTCAATAGATTCAAGTTTATAGAAGCTGTCCCAGTCACACAATGACAGGTCATTCAAATACTCAATTTTATCCATGTTTTTTAAATCTCTATAACTGAAAGTGCGAGGTCCAGGTTTAGGCATGCGAGTCATCAATTCCACCCCAATAAGATCGTGATTGGAGATTGATGTGCTACTTTGAATTGACTTGACCAGTTCGCTCGCATCACTAATCAGCACCACATCAATCCAAGTGTGAGATTCTCTAACATGATGGGTATTATTCAGAGGAACTATATGAAAGTTAAGCTCTTTTGCTGCATGCCTCAAATGTTTGTTATCATCTTTATAATTCCCCATCGGTGTTAATCCATTTAAGTCCATATTGAAATCTCCCATAACGACAACAAGCTTATACAGAGGTGTAAGCCTCGCCTGCACCTCCCAAAAATCAGTCGGATATTTAAGATGAGGTGCACGATAAACCACACTAACTAGTACCTTGTAAAATTCATGCCCAAAAATTTCAGCTGTAAGATACTCAGGGACACCTGAGAATTCGCTCTCAGATGCTGCTACAATTTTAACATTAAGATCATCTCTCACATACTGTAATGATTAGATAGCTAGAAACGATCTTCTCACTACAGATAAATTATGATTTTTTATTACTTTAATTTATAAACATTTAGGTTTGGGTAATGAATATAACACGACAAATAATTGAGCTGAAAAATATGAGTTTATTTATTGATGGGTTTATATGATGGAAAATTCAGCCCGTTTGATTTTAATAAAGCCTTTTGGCATTTGAATATTTTTATCGTTGATATGAACAATAGGTCTTGATCGTAGAAACAGGTCTTGGAGGTGAGATTAAAATATCAACGATTCCTAATAGACAAAACAGACGACACAGTACTCTTTAGGATGTTAAAAAACATCGTTAGAAAAGAAATAATGATACCGCTAATTTCGAGTACAGACAATGGACGTTTTATAATATGGACAAACATGCGGTATCATGAAATTTACATATACATTGTTTCTATTGTTTTTTATACATAGACAGCAATGGCTCGAAATGACATAATTTAGTGATTTGAATTAATAGTGCTAATGATAACTTCTCGACCCTTCTCTTAGTAACAATGATTCAATGGCGTGGCCGCATGGTATAATACTTATATTGCGTCGGAGTTCTAGTTGATGTATAATCTCAGCATATTATTGTGGTTTCACTGGATGAAGGTGGTAGTCGGTTTATACATTTCTCACTCTTATTTAGTTCAAGAGACGCGGTAGAGTCTCGCGCCAAGTACATTAAAAAAAATTCATCTCATGACTCTACCACTCTCGTTTACCGGAACGGGAGTTCAGCGCAGGAGTGGGGGTAACCATATTATTTCATTAAGCGTATATAGGCAATATCTCAGGGCTCGCCGATTTAATGCAGGAATAAGATGCGAAAGAGATTTCGTTTGAGCCTCATATCAATGCAATCGGTGTACGGATAGCTGAGATATGATTATTTATAAAATGGAGAGGGTCAGTTTCACGATCAGAATTTCTCCGTCTCCGGCTCACGCCAGATTTGCACATTTGCCCGGCTACCTAACAACATAGAAGGTACCTTCAAGAGACGAAAGTTACACATAGAAAAAAATAAATAAAAGCAAAGCGAGTTTGTCGGTCTATGACACAATAACGCTCTCTATGGCCCACGAGAGGCAGCATAATCGCGTATGCCGTATGGTGGAACGTATATTTTATTCTCGATGACAGTTGCGGGGAATGAGGATGAAAATAATGTAAAATATGGAGTAATAATTAAACGTACTCAAAAAAACTGGTAAGCGATAGTTGTTCATTACATTACAGTTATTACAGGAGTCCTATGAAATAATAATCATATCTATCTTCTCATTTATTTCACGAGATCGAGCCTTTGAGGTTATGAGAATTATCTGTTATGATTGATCGCGATTTATACATAACAAAGGTTTGGCAGTAATTTACCTATATTTATTCGAATAGTTGCTTCCCTGATAACAGAAAGTAGCTCACATGAAATCTTTATATTGTCAAAAAATTATTTGCCGCGATAGGATAAAAATAACCCCATCTGCATATTAACCTATCTGCAGATAAATAAATTCGTTACGAAGCTTACTACAGCCTTTGAGGAAATGTGTCTGAACGTGATCAAAATGAAGAAAAGGATGCGATCGATTAGTTATTGAGGCTAAAGAGATGTTGTATGGTTCAAATATCGTGTATGAAGTACTGACATATTTTATAACAATACCTAGGCAGATAACATTCTTACCGAAGATTCAACGAGGTATTTGTAATTAAATGCCAAATATAATGAATAATATGAATTGAGTCACCGTGCCCTGGGAAACGTTTTTTGCACTGAGAGCTATCAATGCATGCAATGTGGCTGATCATAATGACCTCTGTTAAGCTGGCACCACCACAACGAAAAATCAAAAAATGAACCATGCCATAATTTAGGGCTCATTTCAGGCTAATTAAATGCCACAACCCCGAATTTTCAGCCTTTGAAGAAACCCGAAAAACCCGTGGTGGTGCTGGCTTAACGTTAAATCAGCACCACCACACCGAAAAAAATATGTAGGAAAATGATTTTCGGAAAACCGATTCTACGAGAATTTTAGGCTCAATTCAGGCTCTTTGAATGCCACCTGCCCGATTTTCCAACATTTGAAAAAACCCGAAAAATCTGTGGTGGTGCCGGCTTAACGTTAAATCAGCACCACCACACCTAAAAAAATATGTGGGAGAATGATTTTCGGAAAACCGGTTGTACAAGAATTTTAGGCTCATTCCAGGCTCTTTGTATGCCACAACCCCGATTTTTCAAATTTAAAAAAAACCCGAAAAAACCGTGGTGGTGCTGTTTTAAAGATAAATCAGCACCACCACACCTGAAAAAATATGTGGGAGAATGATTTTCAGAAAACCGGTTCTACAAGAATTTTAGGCTCATTCCAGGCTCTTTGTATGCCACAATCCCGATTTTTCAAATTTAAAAAAAAAAACCGAAAAAACCGTGGTGGTGCTGTTTTAAAGATAAATCAGCACCACCGCACCTGAAAAAATATGTGGGAGAATGATTTCCGGAAAACCGGTTGTACAAGAATTTTAGGCTCATTCCAGGCTCTTTGTATGCCACAACCCCGATTTTTCAAATTTAAAAAAACCCGAAAAAACCGTGGTGGTGCTGTTTTAAAGATAAATCAGCACCACCACACCTGAAAAAATATGTGGGAGAATGATTTTCGGAAAACCGGTTGTACAAGAATTTTAGGCTCATTCCAGGCTCTTTGTATGCCACAACCCCGATTTTTCAAATTTAAAAAAAACCCGAAAAAACCGTGGTGGTGCTGTTTTAAAGATAAATCAGCACCACCACACCTGAAAAAATATGTGGGAGAATGATTTTCAGAAAACCGGTTCTACAAGAATTTTAGGCTCATTCCAGGCTCTTTGTATGCCACAATCCCGATTTTTCAAATTTAAAAAAAAACCCGAAAAAACCGTGGTGGTGCTGTTTTAAAGATAAATCAGCACCACCGCACCTGAAAAAATATGTGGGAGAATGATTTGCGGAAAACCGGTTGTACAAGAATTTTAGGCTCATTCCAGGCTCTCTGTATGCCACAACCCCGAATTTTCTACTTTGAAGAAAACCCGAAAAAACCGTGGTGGTGCTGTTTTAAAGATAAATCAGCACCACCGCACCTGAAAAAATATGTGGGAGAATGATTTTCGGAAAACCGGTTGTACAAGAATTTTAGGCTCATTCCAGGCTCTTTGTATGCCACAATCCCGATTTTTCAAATTTAAAAAAAAACCCGAAAAAACCGTGGTGGTGCTGTTTTAAAGATAAATCAGCACCACCGCACCTGAAAAAATATGTGGGAGAATGATTTTCGGAAAACCGGTTGTACAAGAATTTTAGGCTCATTCCAGGCTCTCTGTATGCCACAACCCCGATTTTTCAAATTTAAAAAAAAACCCGAAAAAACCGTGGTGGTGCTGTTTTAAAGATAAATCAGCACCACCGCACCTGAAAAAATATGTGGGAGAATGATTTTCGGAAAACCGGTTGTACAAGAATTTTAGGCTCATTCCAGGCTCTCTGTATGCCACAACCCCGAATTTTCTACTTTGAAGAAAACCCGAAAAAACCGTGGTGGTGCTGTTTTAAAGATAAATCAGCACCACCACACCTGAAAAAATATGTGGGAGAATGATTTTCAGAAAACCGGTTCTACAAGAATTTTAGGCTCATTCCAGGCTCTTTGTATGCCACAATCCCGATTTTTCAAATTTAAAAAAAAAACCGAAAAAACCGTGGTGGTGCTGTTTTAAAGATAAATCAGCACCACCGCACCTGAAAAAATATGTGGGAGAATGATTTTCGGAAAACCGGTTGTACAAGAATTTTAGGCTCATTCCAGGCTCTCTGTATGCCACAACCCCGAATTTTCTACTTTGAAGAAAACCCGAAAAAACCGTGGTGGTGCTGTTTTAAAGATAAATCAGCACCACCACACCTGAAAAAATATGTGGGAGAATGATTTTCAGAAAACCGGTTCTACAAGAATTTTAGGCTCATTCCAGGCTCTTTGTATGCCACAATCCCGATTTTTCAAATTTAAAAAAAACCCGAAAAAACCGTGGTGGTGCTGTTTTAAAGATAAATCAGCACCACCGCACCTGAAAAAATATGTGGGAGAATGATTTTCGGAAAACCGGTTGTACAAGAATTTTAGGCTCATTCCAGGCTCTCTGTATGCCACAACCCCGAATTTTCTACTTTGAAGAAAACCCGAAAAAACCGTGGTGGTGCTGTTTTAAAGATAAATCAGCACCACCGCACCTGAAAAAATATGTGGGAGAATGATTTTCGGAAAACCGGTTCTACAAGAAGTTTAGGCTCGCTTTGGGCTATTTTTATACCATAATCCTGAATCTCGAGCTCGCAAAAAAAAAAAAAAAAAAAATTCCACAAAATGGAACGACCGTGCGGTCTCAGCTCAGACATAACATATATCTCTTCTTCATCGTGTTGAAAAAGTTCGCAGCGAAATTGATTCCCAAGGAATCAATAACTGCATAGGAACGAAGGGCACCTGAAAAAATTATTGAAAATCAATGTTCGTAAGATAACATTTTCCACTGTCGTAATCAAAATGATGAGGAAACCGTTTGTCCTAGTGATAAATATCAAGAGGGTGTTTTTTTCGCAAAAACTTTGACCTTCCGATTGCCTCTTGAATAGGACGCAATCTCCGATTATTACTTCAGTAATTATTAAAACAACGTCAAGTAATTTATTGACCTTTTGTTTCACCCAATATTTGAATAAACAAAAATATTTTGTTCATAAATATTAAGAATATCAATTTGTTATTTCATTACGTAAAATAACTCACGCATTTTACCAGAATTGTGTTAAAATAATAACAAGGTTCGCATGCATTTATTACCTAAAAGGAAAAATTCCAACCGATCAATCGTTTTAGGGTGCAGCTTTGACGTCGCATATAATACTCGAACCAATGTTGATAGAGTCTGAAAGATACAAAAGATTTTCGACAGAGAATTTCATATGCTGGAAAATTTCCTTGCAATAAGTTTTATAAAGTTATACGACTCCCAATGGCTTCTTTGCGGAATTTTCAAAACTGAATCAAGATGTTGTTTCAAAATTCTTCGACAGCTTTTTTGATACTGTCCCATTTTCGCGGATACCGGATCAGGACCAAACAAAAGCAGCCCTTTTCAGAGCTACAACTTTTTGCAAAAGTCGCCAGTCTGCAACAATGCCAACAATTAATTGGGATTGATTTGAAAATAACATTTTGTGATTCTCTGATAGCAATTTTTCAGAATACGTCATGTTTCATAAAATTCTAATACTAAAAATTATGCCCTATTGGTTGGCCAAATACTCCAGCGCGCTACTGCAATAATTGAAATTCACTGTCGAATTATTTAGAAAAAAAAACAAGGCCGAACACTCACCCACAAATTTCAGGGATTCTTTAGTATTCAAAGGACTACCATCAGTAAAATATTCATCAAAAAAAATTATCACCTACTTTTCGGAAACTGAAAGACAAAAATTTTTTGAAAAAATCGTTGACAAAAAATTTTTTTTTTTCAATTTCTGAGTTCACAGAGTGAAAGGTGGAAGTTTTACGATTCCGAATCACTAGTGGAAAGCATCTGTATGACTGCTCAAACCAAAGTTACGTACGCTTAAAGATCGTCCGGTGCGTTCGAAAACAGATTTTTTCATATTTTAAACATCGAATAACTTTTGAACCAGTTGATACCAAGGCGAATGGCTCTAGATTTCTTGTTAGGGGTCGGTGAAGAGTCAAAATCTCGCGTGGCACCAAAATCGGTGACCTATACGCAGAAAAGTGTCCCGGGTGAGGGAGACTACCCCATATATATGGGGTAGTCCATGCCGTTTCGACCAACCCATGACCCCGACCTCCTCCGATTTTGAAATAAATTTTTTATATGATTTGCCGGTTTTCAAAATGCAACGTCAATTCTTTTCAGATTTTTATTATTCTTGGTTATTTTTTTTCAAATTTCCAAAGTCAAAAAAACGCCATGTTTTAAAAATCTGAAAAAATTCAATAAAATTCTACGAACTAAGATAATTTTTTTTATATTAATTTTATAGTGGTGTTCTCGAGGGGACACCCGGGGCAGGACTAAGCCAAGGAAAAAAGTCCAAGACGGATACCGTCTTATTTTTTCCAGACGTCAATTTATGTGCCCAAAATAGTACCGCATAGTTGAAAATAAAATCCTTTTTTTTTACGTTCATTCAGCAAAAAATTAAAAAAAAAAGTGAAAAAAAAAATAGAAAAACTAAAAAAAAAAATTAATTTCATTTTCAACTATGCGGTATTATTTTAGGCACCAAAATTGACGTCTGAAAAAAAAAAGACAGCACCCGACTTGGACTTTTTCCCTTGGCTTAGTCCCGTCCCGGGTGTCCCCTCGAGAACACCAATATAAAATTAATATGGAAAAAATTATCTTATTTCGTAGAATTTTATTGAATTTTTTCAGATTTTTAAAACATGGCGTGTTTTTTGGACTTTGGAAATTTAAAAAAAAATAACCAAAAATAATAAAAATCTGAAAAAAAAAAAAAATATATACATATATATTCCACGTCAAATCGACCTGACAAAAAGCCTGACCCTTTCAGAATTAGTTTAAACTTTGTGAAAACTTTCTGTTACTTGTCGAGAATATTTGTGATTTTTTTTAGATTTTTATTCGACTACGTTTAGACGTTAGCATTCGACATAATATATGCGGAAATCGAGAAGGTCCGAAGTTCAATTGAGTATAACTCGAAAACTATTGATTATATAAAGAAAAGTTGCGTATAAAATAGTTTCAGTTTTGAGTGAACTTTAACGCGAAAATATGCAAAATTTTATCGAGGCCGCTGAAAGTTCTTAAAAACTCAAAAAATATTAGTTTTGGGGATTTTTCAAAAATGGTTTGATTTTTTTCGCTGAAAATTTTAGAGGATATTTCTCTCTTACTCTTCGAAAACTTGTGTAAATTTCATCATGGGCCGGGATTTGGTTTCTTAGCTATATGCTATTTTTCTGAATTCTTTTCTAAAGAAAAAAAAAAACTTTTTCAGCACATGAAGTGTGGAATCAAAGAAAACATAATACAAATGATGAGATTCCGGTTATTTGTTTTGTTTTTTAAAGATTTTGAGAACCTAGAAAAAAAATTTTTTTTTGACGATCTTTAAAAAAAAAAAAAATCAGGAAACCGGTTGACCTGTCGGCCAACCCTAAAACTTCCCGCCATGTCTTAAATACGTTACAATAAATTGATAATATTGTGTCTATAATCCAGTAAAGAAGGTTATAAGTATAATTAGTTTTCCATATACAAATTTTTTTCCGTCTGATTTTCAAAAATCGAGTTTTTGTCAAATATCAACATTTCTAGGTTTTAGGGAGTTTTATTTAATGTCAGAAGATATCGTTCAGTCTCAATTAGATTTAAGTCCTGGTATACCTTTTCGATCGCCGCAAGAATCATTCAAATCGGTTAACTCGTTCCAAAGGTATCGTAAGACAAAAAAAGAAATTTTTGTCGTGCAATATCTTTTGAACTTGTCGTTCAATTTTGATGAATCTTGCTGCAATCAAGAGGGCTATCCAAGACTTAAATCTGATTAAGTTTTGAGACTAATCGCACGAACAGTTTAGGAGTTATGCGCTAAAAACCTGAGAATTTTTTTTTTTTTCAATTTTTATTTTTCGAATAACTTTGGAACTACTCGACCGATCGACTCCAAAATCTAATCAGATCTAAGTCTCGATAAACCCTTTCGATCGCTACAAGAACTATTCCAATCGGTCAATTCGTTCTAAAGATATCGTACGACAAAAAATTAGTTACACACACACACACACATACGGACGTCCATCCAAAAATAGTCGGAATAGCTTCCTAGGACTTCAAAACGTCGACATCTGATGAAAACTCGGTTTTCGAAAATCGGACCGAAACCAGTAACTTCCCTTCTTTTATGAAAATTTTCAATTTTCATAGCGGGAAGTTAAAAATAGCATAGATTCGAAACCAATTCCCGGCCCATGATGAAATTCACACAAGTTTTCGAACAGCAAGAGAGAAACATCCTCTGAAATTTTTAGCGGAGAATATTGAACCGTTTCTGAAAAATCTCAAAAACTAATATTTTTTGAGTTTTTGAGAACTTTCAGCGGCCTCGATAAATTTTTGCATATTCTGGCTTTGAAGTTCACTCAAAACTGAAACTTTTTTATATGCAACTTTTATTTCTATAATCAATAGTTTTCAAGTTATACTTAATTGAACTTCTAGTCCAGCCGCCAGATACACTTTAACATGCACTGCAAGGTCCCCGAAATAACTTTTATGGAAACTGTCGGAAAAAGTCCCTCCATTGTGAATATGTCGGGTACTTTTTCGAAAATTCGGTTTTCCAATTGTTCATTTAATTTTTACCAACAAATTAACTATTTTTAGGAAAACCATTTTTCTCGATTTTTTTTCAGAAAGTCCCTCACTGAAGAAACATCTTTGGTCTCTTGATTTTTTTTATACGCTCAATACTTTTTTTGTTACCGCCGTTTAAACAATTGAATTTTCTACAATATTCTGAACTTTGGATAATCATATGTTCGGATCTAGTGGCGTGAAAAATCTGAAAAAATTTGAGTATGCTCCTCGAGGATTTTTTCAGATTTTTCACGGCCCGATTATTCGGACATTCGCGATTTCCGCATGTATTATATCGAATGCTAACGTCTAAACGTCGTCGAATAAAAATCTGAAAAAAATCGCAAATATTCCCGACTAGTAGCGGAAAGTTTTCACAAAGATTAAACAAATTCTGAGAGGGACAGGCTTTTGGTCAGGTCGGTCTGACGTGGGATTCCCCATATACTATATTAGGGTGCTCCAAAAAAAAAAGTTTTATTCCTATCATCTCAAAAGTTTCTAGTAGGTATAAAAAAAATCCTCCAACAAGGACCGCTCGATATTTTGATTCTTCTTGACGCTCAACGGTTTTCCGTTTTCCCATATAAATAACACGTAAAAAAAATTTTTTCTTGTATGTTTCAAATAAAACTACTAGAAATTTTTTTTTTATAATTTTGATGGACATACTCATATGTAGGAAATTTAATTCTCTATAAAAAAAGCTCTGATATGATTCTCTCGTAAACCTAACGGGTTAAACGTTATCAGACTTTAAATACTCGCAACTAAGTGAGTATAAAAAAAATTTTTAACCCGTGGGTATAAAAAAATCGTTTAACCCGTTAGGTTTACGAGAAAATCATATCAGAGCTTTTTTGTAGAGAATTAAATTTCCTACAAGAGTATGTCCATCAAAATTGTAAAACAAATTTTTTAGTAGTTTTATTTGAAAAATACAAAAAAAAAATTTTTTACGTGTTATTTATATGGGAAAATGGAAAACCGTTGAGCGTCAAGTAGAATCGAAATATCGAGCTGTCCTTGTGGGAGGATTTTTTTATACCTACTAGAAACTTTTGAAATAATAGAAAAAAAACTTTTTTTTTTTTGGAGCATCCTAATATATATAATTTCGTTTGATTCGAAAGAAATTTCACTTCTAGCGTGCGTATTATGCTACACACACACTTTTTGTTTAATAATTTCAAAAACGAAAAAATCGGTTTTATCAAAATTTTACCGAAGTCACCCCTCAAGTAAAAACAATATCATGCTTATTTTGGAGTATTGTGAAATAAAATAATAACGTCGAGTTCGATGACCTGCGCGCGACAATGTATTATCATTGTGCTGTAGATATATATATGATTTCTTTTGTATCGTTCTTATTTTGCACTCGATCCCCTCCACGTCTTCAAATGGGAATAGAAAAAAAGGGAGAACAAAAGTCAGTTCATTAGTAAACGTTTATGTGATCGGACGTAGAATTTTCGAAATGATTCGACGTCCAGGAAGGGCACCGAAAGCCACGAGAGACGAAATTATTACTGCAATTCAGAAAAGGAAGTTCGATATAATTCACAAAGATGGAAAATTGCCATCTAAGACGAATCCAGTATGGGAAGCGATATCAGCGGACCTCAATAACCGTATAACTGGACGAACAATATATTCGTTGTTATGCGATAAAAATTTTCGCGACCAAGCGATTGGGTTACCACCTAAAAATCCCACCGACGTCAGCGATTCTAGTTTAGAACAGAATTTAGAAGCTTCCACAGATGATTTGGATGCCACTGATTCCGAAATGAAGACGTCTTTCACAATATTCGCTGATAAGGACGAATTCAAAAAACTCTGCGAAGAGAAAATATATATCAGACGGGAAAGTGCCAGGAGAAAGATCTATGACCGGCGATGCATTGTTCTCAAACCTGGTCTTTGGCAGCAGTGGATCACGAACGAAATTTGGCGGGAAAAGCGTATGAAATGTGCATTCAATTTTCGAAAGCACAGCGTAACACAAAATGCCACTAGTGGCATAATGATTGGTATGTTTGATTATTTATATCCTTCATTTTTGCCTATCATTACCGTCTCATATGCATCTAGATGCGAGGTCCAATTCAATTTATTGTAGATATTCTCTGAAATAATAAAAATATGTACAAGCAATCAGCAAAGGATCATCAAAAATCCTCCCCTCCCTCCCCCCGCCTTTTCAATTTGGAGTTAGCGAAACAATGTGCGCGAAGAAAAGATTATAGAGTTATAGAACCTCGATTATCCGAACCAACTGGCACCGGGCCTAGTTCGGATAATCGAAAACTCAGATAATGGAACAGTAATGTTAGGTGACACGATGTTTAGCGCTGGGAAATATTCAAGATATATGTAACACACTTACACATATATTTGTTATAATATTTATATAAATATATTATTTAATAACATTTATAAACATTCAACATTTGGTTTAAAGTTTTTTTTTGAAGTATCAAATGTTTAAATAACAAATATGTATGTAATAGAACACGAAAAACGCGCGCATAACAAAACAAAAAAAACAACAGTAAGTTGAGGTTCGGATAATAGAGGGTTCGGTTAAAGCGATCGTGGTTCGGATAACAGAGGGTTCGGATAACAGAGATTCGGATAATTGAGGTTCTACTGTAGTAAAATTTCCCATGATAACTATGGGAATTTCCCATTTCCTATAGGAAAGTCGATTCTTTTATACTGATCATCAAAAGCGATACTGATATTCTTTTAATCTTTTCTCCGTGTGTAACTACCCAATTTCAAAGTAATGCCTGGGAGTTTGTAGGGTAAATATTTCTTGCTGCCTTGCACCTCTAGCTATAAGACTTCCATAAAACTGTATAGAATTCTATTTCATTCTATTTAAAATCTATTTGAAGGCGGTCCGAGTTTTGTGATATCACGTTTTTTCTCTACTACTTGCTTTTATTAGTATTCATTCTGAAAGTACTGTCACTTATTCTTGGTAACAGTAGAAGAAGAGGTAGTCATGTGGAATATGTCAGTATAATATATCGCGTTACTAATACCATAAGGTCGTAAGCGACACTATACGACCTTCTGGTTCTATTAAAACCATTTTTTTTTTTTTTTTTTGTAATCGTCCTGAAATTGACGGATTTCAGGGCAAATTTAGAAAAAACAAATTTTGGCTGAAAATTTTTCCATATTCCGTCACCTATTATTTTATTCAAATACATTGTTTTTGTCGACTTTCAATGAATCTACGTATTGTTATCGATTTCATGGCGAATCCGACAGCGAAAAAGGCAGATACGACCTTCTGACTGTAATTTTCTCGATTTTTCCCTGAAAATAAAGCCAGAGGCTCGTATGTGTTCAGCACATACGTTCTGCTTTTAATTTTCCAATTTTAAGTGATTCAAACGTAATTGTCGATTCTAAAGCGAATCAAAAAATAAAAAAAAAAATTATACGCCCTTCTGGCGATAAAATCGCACTTTTGGCGTTTACAAACTTATGGCATTAGTAACGCGATATGACCCCTCCACTTAAGGGTAGGGTACAGCTAAATGCTTAGAGACATATTGCATTGTGATGCGGAGGATGAAAAATATGTTCCTATGTTTCTGTTTCGCGGGGAATTCAACGATCAATAAAAAAAATAAAAAAAATGCCATTTTTGTTTGACGACATTTTGGTTTTTATTTTCGAACAAATTAGAAGGCTCCGGAATCTATCAGTCATTGTCCGAAGAATATAATTCTACGTCTGGCACAAAAGGGTATA
Organism: Macrophya alboannulata; assembly: GCA_949628255.1. NCBI lineage: Eukaryota > Metazoa > Arthropoda > Insecta > Hymenoptera > Tenthredinidae > Macrophya > Macrophya alboannulata. Next base: position 40,126,107 of record OX451206.1, on the reverse strand, counting down.
GCCGCGTAAGCATGCCAAAACTGCCCCCGAGGCGTTTTTTTTTATACTTGGGGGATCATTTCGGTACTAAAGAAAAAAAAATTCATGCAAATTTCTAGGTCTTTATCTAGATTATTTATCGAGATATCGAATAAAACCATTATTTTCGGTTTTTATTCATTTTTTATTCATAAAGATGAATATTAATGAATGGTGATTTTTTTCCAAGTACTAATGGATAAAATACACACAAGAACAATCTTTTTTTTACAGATATTGTAACAGTTCTTAAAATACAGTAATACCCCGACTTACGCTATCCCGTCTTACGCGAATCCGGAGTTACGCGAATTTTTAATCTTGCCACCGATTCACTCTGAGCGCCGCGCAACTCTCCATTCCCCACTCCGCCCACACTAGTGTTCGGCTTATGACGTGTTCGAACCATATTTGAACGTGTGATTTTTGATTTTGAAGGCCGTAAGTTTTCATACTTTTTACGTCATAATCGGTTTGGGCATTTTCGAGATAGGTTTTGTGGCTCATAGGCGAAAAAGGGTCGATGAAAAAAAGGAGGATGCTTTTTTATGTTTCAAGTGTCATACTATCACCCAAAAAAGTTTCAATGAAATTATAAATGGCGCGGCCAAACTCAGGTCAAGTTCACGTGGAATTCCCCATATATAAATAAGCAAAACCAGGTGTTGCGGAACATTTTCAAGTCATTTTTATTTTCCAAAGTAATACATCAGGAATAGCAAAAATCGATTTTTTGACTCTTAATTTTTTTTGACAGATGTAAAATTATATTTTTCAAACTACTACAGTTGAATTTCGCAATACTCTATTTCATCTGGAAAGGTTCATAAAATGGTGAAAAGCAATGTTTAATTTAATTCAATTTTATAATCATCAAATCCCTCAAGAAATCTAAACAAAGGAGTGAATTTTTCGTCCTCACCACAATAAGTCATGTATCTAAGGTGTATCTACCCTTCTTGCATTCCAATGACTAAACGGATGTTGACATTCCAAAATTATTACTAGGGCCAAAAATAATCTGTCATTTGAATAATTCGTCAAAGCTGGTCTGGTATGTTTTAGCGCATAGCTTTCCAACATCGCGTATTTGTAACAATTCTCTTAAATATTTTTAAATTCCAGTAAAATTCGATGGCTTTTTATTTTTTACGTTCAAAATTCCATATCTCATTTTAACAACTTTCATTTGTACAAACCTATGTAGGTGCGTGCTCCTGTGGGAGCAAAATAGACTGTAAAATAGATAACTCCGGTGAACGTAATGTCAAAATCAGATGCACTGTGCTGAAAGGTACTGGGGTATGTGGTAAACGTTACCTGAGAGATCCCATCAGAGATCAAATTGGAGCGGAATTGTGTCAGAAGTCTGCCGTGATATGGCGCACAGAAACAGCGAATCATCTGATGTCTCCCGGGGATGTAGAACCACCGCATTTGTATAAGTCGAGTGTGTTGAGAGTAGCCAAAAATGAGCACCTCATGCGCCAATTCCTCGATCCTGATCCATTGCGAGCCTTGGACATCATGATGATGACATCCATGAAAGCTATCTTTCATAATATAGGGCTCAACCCATTTGTTTTGCACTATTGGACAAATCACCAGCTTCATGTATATCGTTCGTACGCAAAGCGATGTCCAGCTTCGGTGTGTATCGATGCTACAGGTAGTATCATCAGGCGTATAGAACGATGTGATGGCTCAAAATCAAAGCACATCTTTCTATACATTTGCGTCGTCAACGATAAGGGAAAGCAATATTCTGTTGCACAGATGTTGAGCGAGAGCCACAACACGAATACGATAATGTATTGGCTTTCAGAGTGGGCTCGATCAGGTGCTCCACATCCACGCGAGGTGATTTGCGACTCCTCGAAAGCTCTGCTCGCAGGTGTAATAAAAGCTTTCACAGGTACAGATTGCATATTTTTTGAAATTTGATCTTATAGAAGTTGCATTGAAGTTTTTATAAAACGCGTTAGGGTATCCGTCATTTTGCCAAAACAAAAAAATAAAAAATTTTTTTCGACACCCTCTAAATCATAAGTATATACCCTTAGGGTATGTCAGTTTGACTTCTTTTTTTTAATTTTCATGGTGCTACTTCTCAAGTCACTAGGTCTTATCAAGAAGAATCCCACATAGTAAAATTTTTCTCCGTCAAGCTTAAGTGGTTCTATTTTCGTGTCAATTCACATAGTTTTGTAGTTAATCAATATTTTTCAAGAAGATGTTGACTTGTAAACAATTTTTGAACTTCTGTATCCGAAAAAAATTAATAAATTAAAATTATAAAAATAATAAAATATGATATTTACTCTAAAACCAAAAAACTAAAAAAAAGTTTCGGAACCACTTAGCCTTGACATACGAAATTCTTCGAGCGGGGAATCTCTTTGTGTTGACGAGAACTATCCGTTACAAACGTAGCCAGAAATCGTTTTTTTTTTGTGACACACCCTAATATACCCTAAAGCTGAAATGAGCACAAAAAAAAAATTCCGATGCCTTTAAACCGTGCCAAAATCACTTTACATTTCCCATTTATTTAATACGGGTTTTCTTCGTTTAATGTAACAAGTTTATATATATGGGGCATTCCATGACATCTCGATCAAGATTCGGCGTCGATGTCTCAGATTGGTTTGATAATTTTTTACATCAAAGTACATGACGAAAAACGCAATCCTAATTTTTTCCAGAATTTTTTGATCCAGCGTCTCTGAAGTATGATTTAAAAACTTGAAAAAAAACACCCACTTTGTAAAATCTGAAGTAATTTAGAAAAATCTTATGAAATATAACAAAATTTTTGACACCTATTAGAAGATGGAGATTTCATAACTTCAAAAGATAAATAAGGAAAATAAAAAATTAAAAAATTATTATTATTCCATTGCATTTTTGACATCAGAATAAACAGAAAAATGGCTATTTAGAGAGTTACAGGAAATCAAATATATCAATATAATATTTACATTCGCAAATTTATATTTATAAATATTATCCTGATATTTTTGATTCCCTGTAACTCTCTAAATAGACATTTTTCGGCCCATATTATAGGGAGCTTTGATGTTCATTCTGATGTCAAAAATGCAATGGAATCATAATATTTTTTGAATTTTTAATTTTCCTTATTTATCTTTTGAAGTTATGAAATCTCCATCTTCTAATAGGTGTAAAAAATTTTGTTATATTTCATAAGATTTTTCTGAATTTTTTCAGATTTTACAAAGTGGGTGTTTTTTTTTTCAAGTTTTTAAATCATACTTCAGAGACGCTGGATCAAAAAATTCTGAAAAAAATTAGGATTGCGTTTTTCGTCATGTACTTTTATGCAAAAAATTATCAAACCAATCTGAGACATCGACGCCGAATCTTGATCGAGATGTCATGGAATGACATATGACATGACATATATATACATATATATATATATATATATATATATATATATATATATATATATATATAACCAGAAGTTTATTAAGCTTAGGCAACCGTGGTACAAGTAAAATACAAATCAATTAGATGCGATAATACAGTAGAATGAGTGAGCTAGAAACGAAAACAAAATGTTGTACAGATCGCCGACACTTCGGAAAAAATTCATCAAAATGTTACGTATGGAGAAAAATATCCTCTCAATATGTTAATTCAATAACAGCTTTATTCTCATGTCACTTTCCAATGATACTCTCTCGGAGCTGTTGCAGCATTATTTTGTCGTAATAAGGAGCCAAGAATCAAATCACCTTGATTATTTTTTTACTAAGTTTTCAATTCTAATAACTATTTACAGACTATTCGACGATCGAGCAGTATGCTAATTCTTTTAGTACTGATGGTGAACAATTCCCATCGTGTCACGTAAGAATCGACGTCGCGCACTTTCTTCACATGTACGCAAATTTTCTAAAAACAGTCCCGAACTTAGTTCGCACCTTACTGCTTGGAGCAATTGGCCAGCTAATATTGGCACGCGACATTCAAAGTGCCGAAAATATTTTGCGGTCATTATTGATAATTTCACGTTGCCAAACTAATGGTGAACTTGTTTCCGGAGAACCGTCGAGTTGTGATGTAAATTACACTCGTTTAAAGAACATGCTTAATCCAAATACTCCGGATGTCGACGTATCCGACAACGAACATGCCGACAAGCCTGAATGTCCGTCGTCATCTTCGATATTCGATGATTGTCACAACTCCGATACCAGCACATGGAAAGGATGGGTCAGTCCATTAGATGACGAGGCCAAAAGAATTGCAGCTTCCGAAAAGGGTGATCGAGTTAACGCTCACTATCTGCCGAAGTTCGCTGATCGGCTCGTAAACGACGTTCGTTGGCTGCCGCTGTGGGGGAATTTATTCTTCACGCATTTTCAACATGGCCGCGTTCCCGCCTCAAGTGCTCCTGTTGAGAGTGAATTCAACATTATTAAAAGCCACCTACTGAAAAACGCAGCCACGCCAATCAGAGCAGATGATTTTGCGGAAAAGCACGTGACTCGCCTTATCAATGGTCGTACAAAACTTGCAGATACTGGCAACTCCTCATCAGCCATACCGACGACGAACGCTTCCAGTGATGTCAGCGTCATTGATGAGAGGTCTTTAAATGGGGATGTTTCTGTCGATAAAAGTAATTGGTTAGACATCGATGTTTTGGAACAAAATACAAGTTTCGAAACACAAGACACCGACCTGATCAACAGTCAAACAAAGCTAGCTGATGCTTGGAACTCTTCGTTTGCTTCACCGACGATGAATTCCCCTGGGGACGTCAGCATAGATGAGAGGGTCTCAGATGGAGACGAAAGTAGTCCGTTACCCACTAATGTTTCGGAACACAACCACATTCCCGAAACACAAGATCACGACTCAAAAACTGAGGAATTTGTAGTCCAGTCCCATTCTTGTGCTATGTGCTTGGCACCTATTGAGGTGTTAGAAAAATCTGGTCTGTCGGAGTGCGGAGACGAACGATTCCTTTGCTCTGAATGTATCTCAGAATCCAGTGCGCCAAAAATTTTAGCTGCACGACAAGCCGAGGATTGGCGAGGTTTAATATCGAAAAGTGCAGTGACCAAACCCTCACGATATTTGCACAAAAGCCATCAAACCTATGATGCCATTGCACATCGAAAACTCACGAAAATTCCTATTATGAAAAATGGGCACAGTCTAAAAGTTCAGGTACATTGCACTTTATTGTGAAGACTTCAGCGATACTCTTGCAATTCACAAACTTAAGAAAAAATAATTGATGTGGTTAATCTATAGTATTTTGTGAGGGCAACGTCTACCTTGAACAGATGATCTGTTTATTTTCTGACAGCAAAAACGTCAAAATACTTCTTTGACCTTGAATTTTTATTTTTTAAGAGACTTTTGACTTTTTCATTAAATTATATTCGGTAATTAATATTTTTATTTTATTCGGGGATTAATATTTGATAAGATGTGAACCAGTGTTTAGGAGACGATGAGTTGCAGAAATTGAATTGCAGTTGGTCAACAATCTATCTTTTAACTTGCATTTATCTTCGCTCAGCATTCTCACTCACTTCATCTTCGACTTCAGCAATCGACTTCTACTATTGAATTCAATCCAATTTTGTGGTGATGTTTATCCAAATGTACTTGACATGTTTCTTAACTTTCGTATTCACAGGCCGTTAAATTCGGAACAGAAGAGTATTCTTTTTCGAATACTTGTGGCTTCGACAGCATTATGACTGTTTTGTTAGTAGCCGCATGTGACTATCCGGAGGTCGAGAAACAATTAATCAGCATGCAGAAGGATGTTCCTCTGTTTGGACTGATTTTGTCCATAATGCAAAAGGGCTTGCGTACACATGCCTATCGACAAAGGGCAGTGATTTTGAAAGCAAACTTTGAAGATGCTATCGAACAGAAGACCGAGAACTGCTATTTAGTTGACTGTCGCGTCAACGTAGGCTCCTTAGTCGGCAAAATCCTAAGAAATAGCCCCAGCGTGGAAGAAATTTCTCTGTGTGACGGCGGATGCTCGCCCCGTCAAAAAAAATTGCGTATTGTTGCGCTGCAACGTCAAGGGCTATATGACCGAAATTTCAAAGCACTTTTGACTGAACAGGTTGCATTGAAAGGCAGCCGGAAGTGCTGCAGAAAAGGCTGTTCAGGTTTCGAATCCACGTCGTTTTCAAAAACTGGTGATTTTTATGCCATGGCTAATTTTGCAAAATTCTGAGAAGACTTATAATGACTGAACATGCGTGATCGTGTACCATTTTGCATACTTCATACTTCAACTTTGGTTTTCTTTACTATACGTCCATATTCAACGTTGCAATAATAAAAATAACAATTATTCGCAGGACCGTTCATATTTGTCGAACTTGACGATGGAGTTAATCTTCCAGTAAATCAAATACCAAAACTATTTGATGATCCACTGGGATCCGGCTTCACGCAATATTCCCTGATCGGAATATGTCGGTTTCAAGGCCCGGCGATGAGGACTCGTCACTCAGGTGACGAAACAATGTCCGATCCACTCGGCCATTACACTGCCCTAACTTTGCGACCTCCGGGTACTTGGATCGAGTATGACGACACTGATGATAAACAGAAACCACGTGCACAGACGTTCCAAACACAAGCTCACTTGTTAATTTACGCAAAAGTAACTGTCACGTAGCTGATACTACTGTACCTGTGTGCGCTGTCTATGTAATATATGGTGAATCCACACAACCCCCTGCTGAGGCTAAACCAACACAGGCACGCACCGCATGCGTGAGGCTCGTTCGGGAGGGAATAGGCTACTAGTGGCATTGCCCATCCCCTCCCGAACGAGCCTCACTGCGGTGCGTGCCTGTGTTGATTTAGCTGCAGAAGGGAGTTGTGCGGATCCATCGAAAACGCTCGGTATATATGTATTACTTTTTATTACTTTTCTTTTTGTATTATTTTTCTTTCGGAGTTTATTATTTCAGAATTCTAAGAGTGATGAGACTGCCGTACTATATATAATTATTAATTGTGTAATTGTTCAAATAAACTTTGCACGTTTTCTTGTTTCACCTATATCAAACAATTGGCAAGTGAAGATTTTGCAACAGCCCTTTCCAATTCATCAGTGACATCGAAAATATCGCGTGACTAATGCTAGAAAGGCGTATCCGCCAAAACATTTTTTTCCTGGAATTTCAATGGATATACGCGTTTCAATCACTTTCGAGGCGATTCCAATAGGAAACAAAAAAACGAAAAAAAAAAAAAAAAAAATGGCGCTTACGCCCTCATGGCATTAGTCACGCGATATAATTATGACTTTTATATGTAATGCACTTTGTTGGCCACTGAACAAATAACTGCAGAGTGATCTACTCGTCTGAATATTTTCCCGAAAGTTACAGGTGCATTTTCGGAAGCGCAAAGAAGCGTGCTTGATAAGCTTCCACGTCCACTTTTCACTTCATATTCACACGTAGTACTTGCTCGTCTAGTTGCGAAGAGTTTGTCTTACATATTGCTCGATCCTGTCGGTTTTGCTTCGTCAGTTGTTGATAATACTGATCCGGACCTTGAGCCTTATTGAATTGCCCAACACAGGGTCGAATTTAACGTATAAGGGGCCTGGAGTTACACACGTTTTTCAGGGCCCTGCGTGGGGATAATGTCTTTGTAAATAGAGGAAGATTATATGAATACATCTAACAAGCATAAGAATTAAACATGGTATTATAGACATTGAAAGAATAGAGAGTACTTGTGAGATAGAACTATTTACGCAATTTTATTTATAGCACATTTTTTTATATTATATATAATAGTATTTGACTGACCAGAACATCAAAGATCGGAGGTCATAAGAATAACGATAAAATTATCCAATGACCAAATTGGTAGCAATGGTCGCAGAAAACTGCCATTAGCTATCAGCCATTAGCTATCAGCGCGAACGGAAAAAGCTAAAACTAATCCCCAAAGAAAAATACCTAGCTGTGAGCGTCAACGTCAAAGAGATTCGCGGCAGTGAATCGAGAGAAGTACTATATCAATCAATAATAAAATTAATATTTTGATAATAATATTGATATCACATTTTAAATTATTTCGATTGTTTTCTGTAGATGCTGATTTATCTTTAAAACAGCATCACCACGGTTTTTTCGTTTTTTTTTTTTGAATTTGAAAAATCGGGGTTGTGGCATACAGAGAGCCTGGAATGAGCCTAAAATTCTTGTAGAACCGGTTTTCCGAAAATCATTCTCCCACATATTTTTTCAGGTGTGGTGGTGCTGATTTATCTTTAAAACAGCACCACCACGGTTTTTTCGGGTTTTTTCTGAATTTGAAAAATCGGGGTTGTGGCATACAAAGAGCCTGGAATGAGCCGAAGATTCTTGTACAACTGGTTTTCCAAAAATCATTCTCCCACATATTTTTTTCGGTGTGGTGGTGCTGATTCATCTTTAAAACAGACCTACCACGGTTTTTTCGGGTTTTTTCTGAATTTGAAAAATCGGGGTTGTGGCATACAAAGAGCCTGGAATGAGCCTAAAATTCTTGTACAACCGGTTTTCCGAAAATCATTCTCCCACATATTTTTGTAGGTGTGGTGGTGCTGATTTAACGTTAAGCCGGCACCACCACAGATTTTTCGGGTTTTTTCAAATGTTGGAAAATCGGGCAGGTGGCATTCAAAGAGCCTGAATTGAGCCTAAAATTCTCGTAGAATCGGTTTTCCGAAAATCATTTTCCTACATATTTTTTTCGGTGTGGTGGTGCTGATTTAACGTTAAGCCAGCACCACCACGGGTTTTTCGGGTTTTTTCAAAGGCTGAAAATTCGGGGTTGTGGCATTTAATTAGCCTGAAATGAGCCCTAAATTATGGCATGGTTCATTTTTTGATTTTTCGTTGTGGTGGTGCCAGCTTAACAGAGGTATCATAATGAAATGAGCAAGATAAAGGACTAAAGACTAAAAAATAAATAAAAATAAAAATTAATAAGAATGTCATTTTGCTATGTAATTGTGATTATTTTGCTAGTTCAAGATAATTTGATCAGTATTGGAGCCTTCAACAATGAAATTATAGTCCTAAGTAGCCTATGATTTTGTCTTCGACAGTTGACTGCAGAGTATAAACTTGACAGTACCGATTGGAAATGATGTTTAAAAGGCATCAACATAGCGTAATCTGAAGAAGAGTTTCCACTTTTATTTTTCGATTATTCAGCAACAAAAAATTACACTAAATTGTTGTAAATTATTTTTAAATTTATTAGACAAATTCAGGAAATACTCAGTAGTACCAGAACTTTGAGCTCAAGGAGGAGACACAAGCTCGTTGGAATGAATGGAACAGCATGGTTTTAATGTTTTTATCCGAAGAAGAACCTCTAGAAGTTTGATCCAAATCTACGACCACGAGGTCTAACACTCTCCTTGTTAGTGTCTATCAATTACATAATTACATTAACATGACGTTACATCTTTATCGAAAGCAAGTCTACGATATCTACGATAGAACCTAATGCTAACGGGGGTCGAGGCTTCTCATCACAGTTCATTTTTCAGTTATCGATAACAACACACCTTTGTCAGTAAAACACTTTCAATAGAACTAACAGTTAGATTTATAGAAATGAATCGTTTCGTGAAATATACCATTTAACAAAAACGGTTAAGAAAATAAAGACTGGTTCAAAAAGTTATGAAATCCCCCAAAAGCACCTCGGGTGCAAAAACCTTGCGCCAAGTACATTAAAACGTAGTAGCTATCAACAAAAATTTATTAAAAAAAATAATCAAAGAAGAAGCATTTGATTATACATTTGATCTACAAAAGAATTGAAATCAATGGCCGTTGCCAAGAACAATTTGGTTGATATTTACATCTCAATATACCTAATATGCGTTACACATAATGAGATGCAACATACATACTCACAAGAAAAGATCAATTGAACTTAAAATTGAGAAAAAAAGAAACGAAAAAAAAAAATTTGGAGGTAGTGGTACTTGGCGGGCATTTTTGTAGAAATTACAAGAAAATATATATTGAACTATTAATATATTCTTATAATAATTTAAACATCAGCCCGCCAAGTACCACGTACTCCAAATTTTTTTTTTTCGTTTCTTTTTTTCTCAATTTTAAGTTCAATTGATCTTTTCTTGTGAGTATGTATTGTAACGGCAATTTCCGACGCTCGGGTGACCCCGGAAAAGTAATCCGCACACAAACCTGGCTCCAACGATGGTAAGGGGATGTTGCTGGGCGCCAGACTCCGGGGCAGGAGTCCTCTCTCTCGCTCTCACACGTGACTAGCTCTAGGAACTCGATAGAGGGATATGGTGGGGGCGAAGAATAAAGACACCAAAGCAGATTTAAGTTTAGGGAAATTGTTTATTTAAAAAAAAGAAAAAAAGAAAAAGTTCGCGAATTACCGCCCGCTACCTGGCGTATAGAATATAAAAATACAATAATCACGCGTGGCTCTACTCTACTACTAAATACTAAATAACAATAAAAGAAATAATTGACTCTACTCTGCTAATGACTCTACACAAATTAACTAAAAGACTCGACTAGATAAACTCTACGCTTTACGCTTATAAAATACTGTACGTGGCTGTAGCTGTGTAGCTCAGCTGTCAGTCTTCTCTCTCTCTCACACTACTGGGGGAGACGGTGCTGTGGCTCGCTCACGCACACAGAGTGGACGTCGCTCGCGCGACGACAGCTCGGCTGCGGAACAGCTGTGGCTGGGAAGGGGTGGGGGACGGTACTCACTCGGGACTCGGGGAAGCGACAAGTCTCTGCCTCGCTGCAGCACTCTGCGTCGCGTGACAGCAGCAGACTCGATGCAAGATGGCGGTCGCGACTACCTAGACGTTAGGCGCGCAGCGGCAACGCGACTGGCGCCCTAACTCGCAGCACGACGAACCACGTGGTACACGGAACTTTTGAATCGGGACTCTAACGGACAGGGATTCTCTCGCACGGGTATAGGGACTCTCTGGGACACTCTCGAGACTCGGGGGGGGGGTTTAGGGGTAAAATTGCGGGACTGAATTACTAGCGGGGGGTGATCAGAACGATCCTACCTTGTACTCGGCGACGGTTCGGCGAAGGTGTATGCGGCAGTGATAGTCCGTAAAACCTCGTGTCCTGGGAATAAGCCGGGTCGTCGTATTTCCGATACCAAGTCCAGTCGTCCGTAATCCAACTCACCAAGATCCAGGGGAAGAGCAGGGGTCGAAATATGGCACAAACTCTCACTCGCACTAACTCTCACAAAGAAAAACACTCGTATCTACTATACTCGCTCGACACACACGTGTTGCTCGTGGCTTCGCAAAAATATGGATGACAATTCTTTTTCCGCTATCCTGATTCTCACTTTGGCCACCCGCCTCGTGGGCGCTGCACGCTACCGGTGAGCGGAGCGCCGCGCCAGGTAACCAAGATGGCGCCTGGGGACGAGGGCGGTGAGAATTCGAATAGCGAAATCGGTACTCTGAACTCTCGCGGGACTGGGAACGTACACCAGTCTGGTTAGGAGGAGGTCATAACGTTTGCCACGTTACAGTATGTTGCATCTCATTATGTGTAACGCATATTAGGTATATTGAGATGTAAATATCAACCAAATTGTTCTTGGCAACGGCCATTGATTTCAATTCTTTTGTAGATCAAATGTATAATCAAATGCTTCTTCTTTGATTATTTTTTTTAATAAATTTTTGTTGATAGCTACTACGTTTTAATGTACTTGGCGCAAGGTTTTTGCACCCGAGGTGCTTTTGGGGTATCATTATTACTGATCAGTTTTACATTTCGTCGATGCTTCTGGATTAAAATTAATCAACAACAGGTTGCGACACGTCTGTCTTTTACCACGGTCAGGAGTCGAGAGAGCGAGCCTTCTTCTCTTCCGGCTAACCGGTTTATTAGTACTAAAAATCGACTGTGGTGTCGCGTAGCGCACCACATGAGTCAAGTATTAGGCGCTAGCTTTGAATGCACTATATCGTTACAATACATGGCCACTCCTCCACATCCTTTGCTCGTCCTGTCATTCCGATAAATCCTGTACCCTGGAAAACTAACATAATCATCAGACATATACGGTTTAAGCCAAGATTCAGTGATGCCAATGATGTGATAACCGCTGGATTCTACTAGAATAATTAGATCTGCAAGATGTGCAGGAAGAGACTCACAGTTAAGGTGACAAATTTTCAAAAAATTATTAATCCTACTGGTTACCACATCATTGGTCATTGTTGATTGCTATGCTTTAGAATTTGTAGGAGCTTGGCCATGAGCGCGAGTGATACGCTTCTTGAGATGTTGATTCAGTTGAATCTCTGCAGTTTTTCCTTCATTCCGTTTCTTCTTTTTTGAAAGAGGAAGAGGGAGAGAGACGGGAGATGGAATACGAGGAAATTGAAAGAAAGGATAGTGAGAAGCAGAAAGAAGAAAGATGGGAAAAAATAAGAAGCTCCAGATACAATAAGTGGTATAAGCACATAAAGCACGATGGAGTACAAGCGTATTTGAAAAAGGGGTGGGGTGAAAGTAGGTGGGCAAGAGTAGCGAGATTCAGACTAGGGGGAGAGGTAAAAGAATCGAAGTACTGGGAAAAAGAGGAGAAAAAGAAGTGCAGGTTATGTGAATGGGAAGAGGAGACATGGGAGCACGTATGGGACGGGTGCATAAGGGGGGAAGATAAAAAAGAAAGTTGGCAGGAGAAGGTGGGACAGGTACTAGGAGAGGAGGGAGAAGGAGAGGCGTGGATGAGAGAGATTGAGCGCAGGAGAGAGGAGAGAGAGAATAATGAGAGGGAAGAACAGGAAACGGAAATAGAAAGAGAGTGAGTGAAAATGAGGAGCGAGTGAGGAGAATAGGGGAAGCAAAGAGGGTGTAAGAGGAGAGAGCGAGAATAGAATAGGGACGTAGGATAAGTAGAATAAGTAGTGTAAGTAGAATAAGAAAAGTGTTATACGAAAAGGACATGTAACCCCAAGGGGAACCATTAAATAAACATACATACTTATTCTGTACCAAAAAGCACAGTACATGATTATCTTAAGAAAGAAACTATTAAGACTCCAAAAACTGGAAGAAAGGCTATATTTTCTCAAGAACAAGAAGTAGAACTAGAGAACCATTTTTGAAATGCTGTAAACAATTTTATGGTTTAACTATTGAGATGGTCCGCAGAATAGCCTTCAAATTTGCCGAAGTTAATCATTTAAAGCACAATTTCGACAAAAAGACCCAAATGGCAGGAAAGGAGTGGTTCTATGAGTTCAAGAAAAGGCATCCTAATATTTCGCTTCGTAGACCTGAGTCTACTTCTATCAATAGAATTACAGCCTTTAACGAAACGGAAGTGAAAATGTTTTTCAATAACTTGGAATCACTCCAAATAAAATATCAGTTTGATGCTAATCGCATATATAATGTTGATGAAACCGGCATTTCTAATGTGCAGAGAAATTCCAGGATACTAGCTCCAAAAGGCCAGAAGCAAGTAGGTATGATAACTAGTGGTGAAAGAGGAACTACAACAACAGTTGTTTGCGCATTTAGTGCCTCAGGAAATTATGTTTCTCCGTTTTTCATTTTTAAGAGGAAAAGAATGAATGCTCAATTGTTGCGTGGAGGCAATTCTGATATGATGGCAGCAGTTAGCGATTCGGGTTGGATAAACGAAAACCTATTTGTAGATTGGTTACATCATTTTATCTCATATGCAAAGCCATCTGTTGAAAAACCAATTCTACTTGTTTTGGATAACCACGAAAGCCATGTTAGCCTTGCTTGCTATCTGCTGTATCGCCAGAATGGAATAGTACTGATATCTCTTCCACCGCATACGTCACATCGAATGCAACCTCTGGATTTAACATATTTTGGACCCCTCAAGACTGCATATAAACGCGAATGTGACTCATACATGGCTTCCAACGTAGGCCAAAGAATTACTCAGTACGAAGTCGCTGAACTTTTCACTAAAGCTTTCAATTGGATCAGTAATATTGAGAAAGCAGCAAATGGATTCCGGGCAGCTGGTATTTGGCCATTGGATACAACAAAATTTGATGAACAGTTCTTAGAGGCGACATTGTCTGATACTCAATCAATACTCTCGTCAAATGTTCAAACACCAGAGGCTCAGGAAACACAAGCATCAAAGGAGAAAGGACCTATAACACCTGAGGCTCAGATGATAAAGCCAATCAGCCAAATAGCTCAGATGGACGAATCAATTCCACTTCAGGAAATTGTTACTGTTCCCCAAATATCACAACTCAAAACAAGGCGGCAAACTTCCAGAAGAAGACATTCAATTATAATAACCAGCACCCCCATGAAACATGCCTTAGAAGAAAAAGAACAAAAAAGGAAGAAACAAGAGCAGATTGTAGTCAATAAAAAGATTGACAATAAAAATAAAAGTAAAAAAGGCGTGAAGAATCTGAAAGCATTTGAGGATGATACATGCAAGAAAAAGCAAAAGAACAAAAAAGTTAAATCGAAGAATCAAGAAGAGTATTATTGTCTGATTTGTAACGAAAAATATGTACAACCAATCACCGAAGATTGGATAATGTGTTATGAGTGTAGATTATGGGCCCATGAGAAGTGCACGAATGGGGAAAGCACTTCGAAGGGCTTTTTATGTGAGTTTTGCGCTAATTAGAGTGTGTCCGGGATTACCCCACTCAGTATCCGTAATTACCCCACATGCTGTGGGGTAATTCCGGACACCAGATGTTTTGTTTTTTTATTATAACTTGATTATATTCAAAAATTTATCATTGTTGATTATAAAAACATAAGGTTGATTAGTTTAACTAAAGATCGATTAATAAATAGCTTTGATAACTTGATTTGGTCTCGTTTTATTTTACTTTTCCCTTAGGTGTTCGCAATTACCCCACTCTCCCCTACAGGAAAAATTGTTCAATACGACGGAAAGTATGTTGAGATACAAAATACTCCTTCTAAAGAAGAATATGTGATATAGAATATGAAACACGTTCAAATATTTCTAATATA
Source organism: Macrophya alboannulata (assembly GCA_949628255.1). Lineage (NCBI taxonomy): Eukaryota > Metazoa > Arthropoda > Insecta > Hymenoptera > Tenthredinidae > Macrophya > Macrophya alboannulata. Next base: position 40,111,009 of record OX451206.1, on the reverse strand, counting down.
GGTATAGGTATAAAAAAATTGTTTACACGACAGAAAATATGTTTGATATAAAAAAATGCTCATTTTAAAGACGGAAATGTGATATAGAATATGAAAAAAATTATTCTTGATTAAAAAAAAGAGGTGGGTATGATGTAAAATGAGTTTAATATTAGATATTTAAAATGTTCACACGTTTTATCGTATATCCTGCAATAAAGACATTCGTATTCTCTATAATTTTGCGCAATTTTCTCATAATCGATTAAATGATTATTGCGAAAATCGATTAAATTTTCCCGATTAATCGATTATTATAATCGGGACGTGTCCGATTAGCCGATACATAATAATCGATTAATTACCACTCGATTTCCATCTCTACTTTGAAATGAAGCTCGGACCCTCTTTCTTTGGTCGTTCTAGAATCTTTTGGCACTTTAAGAAATTGATTTGTTCTGACATCTCCAGAGATGTCCTTGTTATAAATCTGGAGTGTCTCTAATTGTTTATGAGAGGTGGTTTCGATATTAAGGGAATTCTTGTACCTGTTATTAGTTTTAGTATAAGAGGAGCTTCCAGGAGGAGCTTCCAGTTTCCTCCATCTTTCCTGGAAGCCAGCTAGCTGACGTCCCGTGAACTCTTGTAGCGATCGATAGTCATTTCCCCTGCTTCTTGCGGAAGGAATCCTCGGTCTTGCCTTTAAAGTCCCTCTTTCCTCCGCCTCTGGCTTTGAAGTTGTTTTGGTGTGTGTTGAAATTCTCTTTAGAATTCTGGTCTGTTCTGTTTGGGGTTCGAAAGGAGTCTCTGCTTGACCTTGCTGGCGTGAAGTCCTTCTTGATAGTAGGTGTCTTAGACGGTATGTACGATGGCATATTCAACCATGTCTGAGAGCCTCCTAATGACTGAATTAGGGGCTGTAGTCTTTCCTTGCTGAACAGGTACTCGGTGCTGGGTGGAACCTGTTGCAGTGCAGCCCGGACAGTTTTGATGGGTACCTCATCGAGTAGGCGCTCTCTTCTATTCTCGATACACTCGGCCCTCTTTCCACACATGACCTGGAGGATTTGGTCGAAGTTCTTGGACATTTGCGACCCTGCGCCAAATGTCGGTGTTAGTTTTTCGAATAGCGATTCAGGGGTGAGTTCAGAGGAGTTTGTGAAAGCCCAGTCCACAATACCCTGAAGGCTGTTCTTTAGCAACTCCTTTTGCACAAGCACTGCGTTGCAAAGACCACCCAGAGCCCGGTCTGTTGGGAGCAATGGATCCTTCTTCTTATTGAAGTGACATAGTTCTTCGTTGACTCTGAGTTCTGTAAAACCTGGTGAGGCTGAAAAACTTTTGAGAGTATTAGCGTATCTAACCTTCTTCCATTCTACTGTCCCAAAACGTTGCAAGTTGTCTAGGACCGTGAGTCGTCCTTCATTAGCTGGACGTAGTCTCCTGCTCTCGTCAACGTCTGTCTTAAAGTCACCTAGACTCAAGACCCTGGCGTTTACCGTGGGTTTTAAAAGGAAGGATGGGTCGACTGTAGATGTAGCTGCCGGAACATTCATCTGTCCTGGGGGGAGGGGGGGTTCGTTGTAATAGCAGAGATGTTACGGCCTCGACCTGACTCTGTAGTCCCTGTAGTCGGGAGTCTGTTGACTGCGTACGGTGTCTTTTAAGTGGGGGTGGTCTGTAATCTTCATCCGATTCACCGTAGTCCACGAGGTTGAAATAGTCTGTCTCTCTCCTACGGATACATGCGAACGTGTTCGTCTCGTCGCTGCTGCCACTTATAATGCTGTCTTCTGGTCGGTCTGTAGCCGAAAAAGTCTGAATCTGACATTCTTTTCTCTTGATGTACGTCAGGCCCTTAAAGCTGCCTTTCGGATGCGTCTTGCCGCTTTTTTCTTTATTCTTTTGCAAAACTGCATTTTTGGCGTGTTAAATATGGCGAATATACTCATATACTCAACGCTATGACGATAGACGCAGTCTTCGCTGCGCAGCAGGTGACCACGCATGCGCCACATACACCTGAAGGAAGCAACATGGCGGCGTGAAGGGGAACTTAAGGTGAAGTGAAACGTTTGTCAACACCTCGAAAACGGGAATGGTCAATTCTCCGAAACGACTGAATCAATCGCAATGAAATTCTGGTGGATCACGCATTATTTAGGTAGAAAGGGCCTGCTTATTTCACTTTTTCGAAATATAACAAAAATTTTTACAAATTCAGATACCACCACATAAATTGTGCGATTATTCACTATTGCCGTACATAAGCGCATTTTCGAAATAATCAGGCCCTCCGCAATGGAAAACTACACATTTTGAGCATAATCCCGTTTCATTTGATATTGAAATGGCTGAGAATTGACGAATCTCCATTATTCAAAACATGGTGACACTTTGCACCGACATTTCACCGAGTATGCGTGTAAACTGAGCGGTGGGACGCTTTGCTTTACCGCGGCGAAGGGGACTCGGCAGTGGCCTTGAAACGTTTCACTTTGCCTTAAGGCCATAGACTTACAGAGATAGACTGCGCGTCATGTGAGAGCGTTTGAAGGTAAGACTAGAAAGAGAGAGCAATAGCGTTCGTAATGCTATCTCTTTCCAACGTATGAATTGGTGGGGACGAAAAGCACAGGAGGAGAGTAGTGGAGAGTAGTGTGCAACTCCTACTTTACAATCATTATCAAGATGTGAGCATTTTTTTTTTTTTTTTACCAAAATGGTCGGATATTGTTGCCTCTGTAAAATAGAACAAGGAGCTATTGAAGATGTCTCTTTCCACTGGTGAGTAACATTTATATGATAGTGTAACGTCCCAACGAGTCAATCTTTTATTAAACCGGGGAAATAAAATATATACATATATAACGCGAGCTAAGGAATTCGGGACTCTCGTTATACCTGCCACCCAGTGTGAAAAGAGTTTACTTCGCACGTTACCGGTAAAGTAGACTCCCTTTTGAATACACTTGTATCGGGATACGGGGAGTATTAAAGAAAGTTCTTAATCGGGAAAAACAGTTGGTATAGTAGGAAAATTTAGTTAAATAGAATTACTTTTGTTTACCTTGTATATCCGGATTTATTCCGTTGAGGGTGTTGATTGTATGTTGCTGTTGCTGTTGCTGCTCCCAATGATCCACGTCCGTCAGGATATCGTCAGTAAGTATAGGCAGTGCGTAATTAGGGTCTAGAATTGATTTGGCAATCTCCAAATAATAATCTATGTCTTCAAGGGGTGACTGTTCAGGAATAATTGGAGAAAACTTCGCGTCGGATGGTTCTTGGTAATTTATAAGAGATATAGGATTTGTATCTGGATTCTCTTGTCTAGAAAAGGGTAGATAAGGATGGAGAAAGAGAGGATCTTGTTCTTCGGGAGCAGAGTCAAGCGGGTGGTTGAACGGTGTTAAGGGCGTAGCGGGCTGTGCTGGGAGATGATTTTTGTTTGTGATGGTAGATTGAATAGGAAGGTTGATCGTTTCGAGGGGAGCTTGGATGATTTGAGGAGGTGAATTTGGGTCTGAAGGAAGGATCTGAGGGGTTAGTGTTAAGGTTAAGGTATGTGGACTTGTAAATGGTGGTAGTTCAGTACTTATTCGTGAAACTCCGGACTGGGATGATGATAAGGATCCCGGAACGAATATAATAGGATCCCCGTCTGTTTTAGTATCGGTTGATAGAGTGGGGAAAGATTCTTTAGTGAATTGAATTAATCGGGTTAATACTTGAGACGCTTTTTCCAACCCGGTGAGGAGTTGATTTAGGGTTGTTCTGATCTCTATGGGTAAACCAATTTTCTTAGGTTTATTTACTCTACCTCCAGTTACCGATGATTTTCTAGGCATTAACGAAGGGTATTGTCAGGAAAAGGAAAGGAATATGTTAGTACACTTCAGGTGACAACTTGAGGTCAAATCTAGGATATTCTCCTGGATTTTTACCCCGTGACCAGAGATATTGTCTCTAGGTGTCAAGGCTGAAGGCTTGAAGGTTTGGAATATTAATAAATTGATAGGATTTGCTCAGTAAGAAAATCGTCAGTAAGTGGATGAGTTAAAGTTTTACTTACGGGTGAGAATAATGAGTCTATGCTTGTTTATTATAATATGAATGATTTATTGAAAGTTGTTGATCTACACTTTTCAAGATTTTAAAATATTCGTGTATTCGACCAAGGAAATTTTAGACTTTTCCGAGAAATGAATTTAAGTAATCACGTCTAATATATGGCATACGACTAATATTCAGAAAAAGGGTCGTAGAGTGGTAATATGATTAATGTACTTGAGTCGAGAGTGCTAAAAAAAAAAACGGATGAGTGAGAGAGATTATTCCTCCGGCACCCTCTTTTATAGGAACTTTTCCCAAGGGTGGGGTTTCCATCTCTAAATTTCATTGGTCAAATACTGTATTTTTAGTAAGGAGAAAACTAGTTCAGCTAATAGGAGCACTTTTCCCCCCTTTTACATTTCTTTCTGATTTTTGGTTGGTGCATATATGTAAATTAGGGGAGGTTAGCTTCTCCACCACAGATGGTTTTCCTCTTATTCTGAGTCTTAGCTGATATATATATATATATATATATATATATATATATATATATATATATATATATATATATATATATATATATATATATATATATATATATATATATATATATATATATATATATATATATATATATATATATATATATATATATATATATATATATATATATATATATATATATATATATATATATATATATATATATATATATATATATATATATATATATATATATATATATATATATATATATATATATATATATATATATATATATATATATATATATATATATATATATATATATACATCTCTTGTAAGAGATTCCCTCCTCAAGTGTCTCTACGCTTTACCCCCCTTACTCGTTGTTGCATGTATATATATATTTTAGTTTCTGTCTGTTCCTATGTGGCCACCACCTGTTTTCTCCTTATTTCCCTTAACGTGGTAGGATATATCTATATATCTATTTGTTAGCTACTTGTAGCTTTGGTTTGATGAGATATGTATTATAATAATTGTTAGAAGAATATGATTAACTCCAATTAGATTATAATTTTTACTTGTAAAATTAATGTTGGTGATCATTGGTTCACTAGGAGGACTGGTAATGTCTCTAGGTTCCCCAATATCCTAGATATTATTGACTAGTTAACTCATCTATGCTAATACGTCTATGACCCTTCAGCATTGGTTATACGAATTCAGTTTAACTAAAATATCAATTAATAATATTGTTTTGGTTATGATACTGACATTATAATATTGATTATAGTACTGAATATAGTATTGGTTGTAATGTAAATTATAATATTAATGGTCGTTGGTTTACCAAGGGGACTTATGTTTATATATATATATATATATATATATATATATATATATATATATATATATATATATATATATATATATATATATATATATATATATATATATATATATATATATGGGGCTGTCCACGTCAGGACGACACGGCTCCAGACCTCAAAGTTTTTGATTTCATTTTTGATTTCATATGTTGTTACTCTATGTCTGGAGAATCTGTCAAATTTTTTTTTGAATTTTTTCAATCAACCCTTTCGGAGCTACGAATTTTTTCATCCTTAAAAAAGGGACCTTTTTTAAAATTCTGAAAAAATTCACAAAAATTCTGTCGATAATATAGAACAACCTCCCACTTCCACAAACGTGGGCAGAATTTTTCTTACATTTTTTTTTTCAATTTTTCTAAAACTTTATTCGAAAAAATGCTTCACCAATGACTTTTATCCTACCAAAAATCTTTCAAATTTACCCCACTCAGATTTTTTGGAGTTCTTGATCTTATATTGTGTTATGTTGGTAAGGAGGTGAGTAGGTGATTTTATGAAAGTCATTTATGAAGCATCTTATGAAATAAAATTTTTGAAAAATGAGAAGAAAAAAATATAACAAAAATTCTGCCCACGTTTCTGAAAGTGGGAGGTTGTTCTACATTAGTAACAGAATTTTTGTGAATTTTTTCAGAATTTTAAAAAAGGTCCTTTTTTTAAGGATGAAAAAATTCATAGCTCCGAAAAGGTTGACTGAAAAAATTCAAAAAAAATTTGACAGCTTCTCCAGACATAGAGTAACAACATATGAAATCAAAAATGAAATCAAAAACTTTGAGGTCTGGAGCCGTGTCGTCCTGACGTGGACAGCCCCATATATATATATATATATATATATATATATATATATATATATATATATATATATATATATATATATATATATATATATATATATATATATATATATATATATATATATATATAAAGGTGTGTTTGTGTGCGTTTATGCGTGGTCTAATAGCGTCCTCCTGGTTCCCCAACACCTTTAAACTTATTATTTATTAAAATTCACTTATCTAATATGACTTAAAAACTATGGTTACCGATGTTTGATATTGGTTGCCTTGGTAGTCAGTGGTTGTATGCATTACCCTTACTTATTATGTACTAATTTATAATATCGGGCCCTACGTATGATAAAGGAAAGAAAGGTTAGTCGGGATACTAATGCGGTTGTAGGTAATACAGGTTTCTAACTGCCTATAGATCGTTGGAGTTACGTGGGTATGGGGCGCTAGGTCCAGAGGACGTGACAATAGACCTACATATATCAAATACAAACTTTCAATTCTATTTTTATACAAGGTTATGTTCAATACCACAATTTCCATGATATTTTTATACAGTCCGACCTCCGAATAAGAAACCCGGCAATAAGAAACTTTCCCCTATTTCTCACTCGACCGCTTCCCCCACTCCAACTCGAACTCCGAGCTCGAGGCTCGCGTGCGGAAAAAAGTGAGAGAGAGTGAGAGAGACGGACAGAGGTAGTGAGCGTGGAGCGCGCGCTTGGTGGGGGTATGCGATATATAGGAAAAACTCTTCCCCTTGGGGGCTTTTGGTTTCTTATTCGGAGGTCGGACTGTATTTCTAGTACATACATAGCTCGTAAAATATCACATAATATTCGTACTAATTGAAATAGGATGGATTGATTCATTGGAAAAATATTTCGGTTTTATGCAAAAAATAATCTGTAAATGAATTTATTTACAAAAGTTGACAGTGTGCTTATTGAATTGATAGCATGATTGAACAGTATTTCTAATATATTATACCTGAAATATAATATAATCAATTTTTCTACAGCATTCTAAAAGATGATGCAGTTAAAAAACAGTGGTTTGCAAAAATAGGTAGAACAGTTAGTCAACGCAGTTCAGTGTGCAGCAGACATTTTGTTGAAAGTGATTTTACTTACAAGCCTTTTGGTAACAGAGTAAGAAGATTCATATCATCATCAGCCATTCCAACTTTGCTATTGTCCGGAAGAATCAGGTTGAGAATTTTTTTATGTCAAAAATTATACTTAGTGTTGAATTATTATCTTGAACATAACACATTTGTTATCTATTGCAGTGAGAATGTAAGCTGTGAAAGTAATAATGATGATGTGCCAATTGATGAACCTTCAGTCTTCAAAGATATCAGTAATGACGACAAATCTCATAACACTTCAATAAATGTCTCACCTCACACAGAAAGTTCTGATTTGCAAACAACAGCACAAGTTCATCATGTCAAAGACTCGATCTCGGTTGAAAAGAAGTGACTATTTTTTAACCTGAATTCTATTTTGATTAATTAAAATATTGATTCAATATAATATTACTTTTAATTTGCAGTGATGATACATTTAAACACAGTACGAATTCAGATACTGATACCACTTTGTGTGCTGAAAACAATACCTTCATTGATTCAAGTTCATGTTCATCAAGTTTTCAGGATGAAAATAGCATAGCAACTTCTAAAAAATCTCAAACATCGACTTTCAAAAGGTCAATATCAAAATAGTACTATACAATTATTATTTAATTCGATATTGACATAATTGAAACTGATTTCGTAACACTCAATTTGAATGAATATAATAAAAATAATACCATCTGTTCTTAGGAGAATGTCTGAATCAAACGTAATCTCCAAAAAGCTATGTAATGCACGCTATGCAGGTGATTTGAGAAGAGAGCATTTCACTTCCGAACGATATTGGCAATTTTTTTATGATTTTGTGCAAAACACGAGAAGTAAACAAAAAGTCTTATCACAAAAAGTTTATCGTTTGAGTAACAAAATCAAGAGTATAGATTCATTATTGCATCATTTGAAAGAAAAAGGAATTCTCACAAGTGATGGCTGCGTTGCATTAGAAGTGTTAGAAATATCACTGCATTTGATTAGTGAGTCGTCTGAGGGCGCTCTTGAATAGCTAGACAGTAGGACTGAGTCCACCTTTCTTATTACTCTTGTCATACTCTATGACTATATAGTCGCGTGAGCTTGGCATCGTTTTGCTATTGCCTCGAGTCCAAAGGATTATATTTGTTAACCTGACATCAGCATATAATAAATAAAGTTTATTCTGTTCCTTTCATAAGAAAATCCGCTGCGTAATTATTTATTCAGACAAGAAGTAAGATCTCACACACAATAGTTAATTAATGCTGACAGAATTACGATTTATAATACACTACACGTAGTCATACATACAACAAAACCATGTTTTACAATTTTATATATGAAATTACTTTATTTATACATTTATACATAAAAAAATAATTGATTTCAACTAAGATTTATATATGTATACAATAAACACACCGAAAAAATCAAATCAACTACATTCTGATTTTACACGTATACAATTTATAATATTGTACATTTCATAGTATACCATAGTATACATTTTATAAGTATGATTATTTAAATGATTGCTAATTATTGTAAACTTTTGTTTCTTGTTATTCTTTTATGTCTCACGAATCAAATAAAATATTAATAATTTTCGAGGGAAAAAGAAATCAATTAGTTTTTTTATTCTTCGAAAACACGTTGAAACGTCCTATGTTTATTATTATTATTATTTTTTTTTACATCTTTTTTTCAGTTGAGTACGAGTCCTGCCTTTTATCAATTAACTCTCAATTCCCTTTCCACAAAAAAAACGACTATCCTAAAGCCTTGAAAGAGTTTTCTTCGACTTTACTGTTTGATTCAACATCTGCTTATGAATATGTTAGGAATGATTTTTTGAAAGCTTTACCTCATCCTCAAACTGTGAGAAAATGGTTCTCAAAAATTGATTTCTCTCCAGGCATCAGCAAACTTGTTTTAATAAATATAAAAAAAATGACTGACGAGTATCAAGCTGGAGGCATTAGTTTACAGTTTGGTTTCCAGGTAGACGAGATGTCTATAAAGAAAGGAATAGAGTGGGATCGAAAAAATTATCATGGATATGTAGATTTAGGTTCGGAAAACGATAACGAATCAGAAGAAGTAACGTATGCGTTAGTAATGATGCTTGTTATCTTGAATTCTCACTTCAAAACACCAATATCTTATTATTTCATCAAAGGTTTGACAGCAGAAGCAACAGCAAATACAGTAGAACCTCGATTATCCGAACCTCTGTTATCCGAACCCTCCGTTATCCGAACCACGATCGCTTTAACCGAACCTTCTATTATCCGAACCTCGACTTGCTGTTGTTTTTTTTTGTTTTGTTATGCGCGCGTTTTTCGTGTTTTATTACATACATATTTGTTACTTAGACATTTGATACTTAGAAAAAAAACTTTAAACCAAATGTTAAATGTTTATAAATGTTATTAAATAATATATTTATGTAAATATTATAACATATATATCAGGGTGATTTTTTTTTCGACTATTTTTATTTTTTCAGTCCCCACCTAAAACTTTGTTGGACATGTCAAACAAAAAATTCCCTGAAAGTTATAGCCCTTAATATTAAGTACTTCCCCAGAGCGTGAAAAGATTTTCCATCTAAAATACACGTGAAGCAAAAATTTTTTTTTTCAATCTTCTATAACTCAGCGGCATTTTATGCTATCACATTGGTCTTGGTCTCAATTTACACAGAATTGAACGATCTTCAAGAGTGTCTATGACGGCGTAAGTGCAACGTACACTGGTGAGATGGTACGGGTCACTCAAGTTGATTTTTACCCAAAATTCTCGTTTTTTCGCTGTTATCTCCGAAATGATTAATTTTACCGGAAAAATGTACAGGATAATTTTGTTGGAAATTTAATTTCCTACAAAAAAGGCCCTTTAGACTTAAATGCTCAGATTAATATTTCTTGAAATATTGAACTTTGACTTACTTGATATAAAATTTTACCTTAACTTGGTATAAAATTTTTATGGTTTATTGTTTACATAATTATGATAAATATCATGAATATGATATGATATCATAAATTATGATATGGAATATCAACAATTTGAAACGTTTGATTCAATAAACCATAAAAATTTTAACCACAAGTAAGTCAAAGTTCAATATCTTAAGAAATATTAATCTGAGCATTTAGGTCTAGAGGACCTTTTTTTTGTAGGAAATTGAATCACCAACAAAATTATCCTCTACATTTTTTCGGTAAAGTTAATCATTTCGGAGATAACAGCGAAAAAACGAGAATTTTGGGTAAAAATCAACTTTAGTGACCCGTACCATCTCACCAGTGTAAGTTGCACCTACGCCGTCATAGACACTTTTGAAGATCGTTCAATTCTGCGTAAATTGAGACCAAGACCAATGTGATAGCATGAAATGCCGCTGAGTTATAGAAGTTTGAAAAAAAAAATTTTTGCTTTACGTGTATTTTAGATGGAAAATCTTTTCACGCTCTGGGGAAGTACTTAATATTAATATTAAGGGCTACAACTTTCAGGGAATTTTTTGTTCGACACGTCCAACAAAATTTTAGGTGGGGAGTGAAAAAATGAAAATAGTCGAAAAAAAAAATCACCCTAATATATACAGGGTGAGTTTTCTCCGGGGTCCTGAGAGGGGGTGGCCTAAATCGGCTGAGACGCCGCCTGCTTTTATTCATACTTGTTATTGTCAATTGTCAGGATGATATAGTCTTCATTTAGATACAGGTACCTTTGTCTCTAAATCGATTGATTATTCTGAGCAAGCTAGCTCATGGTAGACAATCTATTCGGAAATTGAGGTAAATAATATTATCTCATTGTTTTGACAAGGCTACACACATTTCCGTATATTGTAGATACACGGCAAGAGCCAAATAAATAGTAATCACAATCAGTCTTCTTCGGATAATGACGAGTACGAATAGGAAGAAAGAGAGAGAGAGAGAGAAATCGGTTTATTACATCCTGGGACTGGGTCCCGTAGGGATGAAAGTTACAGCCAAGTATTCGAATGCACAGTAAAAAACAATATAAAGGTAGAAAAATAAAAATACAATTAAAAATAAAAATAACTACAAATACATACAAAAATAAAAATAAATAAAAATACGAATAACAATGGTAGTAAATAAAGATAAGATAGAAATAACAGTGATAGTACAGTAAGAAAAATAAAAAAAGAGAAAAGAAGGTCACAGTGAGACTAGATGGCATCGTGTATAATAGATAGAGAGTATAAGCGAAAGGCAGGAATAGAAAAATGGGAAACAAAAATAAGACACAAAATAGTGGATGCCATCTAAACTCATTGGGACGTACAAAAACAAAAAAGAAGTGAAAGTGGAAACACAGAATAGAAAATAATTAAACAAACGTAAAAAAAAAGAAAGAATAAGCCACTTAATGCTAGAACGGAAACTACGCACAAATGAGGGAGAGAAGCACAACGACGCTAGATACGGGAGGGGGCCTCGGAGGACCGCAAGAGAAAAGCGTAAAGCCTAGACTTAAAACTGGGCAGCGAGGGGGCGGACCGGATGTCAGATGGGAGCGAATTCCACAAGTAGCATGCAGTCACCGTAAAGGCCTTTCGGTAGGCAGCAGTACGGCACGGCGGAACGTAGAGTTCACGCTCAGAAGTACGCGTTGCGCGAAGGGCGAGGTCAGCTCTGAAAGTGAAGTTACAACGGAGGTAACCAGGCTGAGAAGTCGACAATAGGATAAATAACAGACAGCCTATGAATCAACGCCCACGATCACTAACGGTAAGCCAACCGAGGCGCAGACGGTAGGGAGTGATATGTGCATCTCTCCTCAGATCGTAAATAAAACGGATACAAGCATTGATTGCACGCTGAAGCTTAGTAATAAGAGTCCCGGGTAGATCGCAGAGGACACCACAGCAGTAGTCGAGCTGAGGAAAAACAAGAGCAGTAATAAGCCATTTTCGAAGAGGAAAGGAGAGAAGCTCCTTACAAGCTTTCAACTGATGCAACGTAGCAAAGATCCGATTAGAGATGGTAAGCACTTGCGCATTCCATGACAGCGTTTGGTTCATCATGAGCCCGAGGTTACGGAAAGAGTCAACAAAGGGAATAGCATGAGACCCGGACACGATCGGCGGAATGTCGGCATAGTCCAGTCGGCGGATAAAAGGAGAGCTACCGATAATAGCCGCACAGGTTTTTGTGAGATTAAGACGTAGAAGATTGTCAGAGGACCATCGGCTAATAGCAGAGACATCGTCAGACACAAGTTGGAGGCCAGCAGCCAGATTTTGAGGAAGGCAGTGGTAATAAATTTGTAGGTCGTCGGCGTATAGCATGTAGTGGCAGTGAGTGATAGCAGACGGCAAGTCTCTGACAAAGATGGAAAAAAGCAGAGGACCGAGCACGGAGCCCTGGGGAACGACAGACGTAACCGGCAGGCTAGACGATACGGCACCATCAGAGCCCAAGACTGACTGACTCCTACCATGAAGGTAGGAATCAAACCAGCGCAGGGCAGATTCCGAGAGTCTACAGTTTCTTAGCTTGCGGAGAAGAAGGCGATGGTCAACCAGGTCAAAAGCTTTACTGTAGTCAAAAAGTACTATAATCGTGACCAGTCCTTTATCAACGCCTGCCCTGATGTCGTCCGTGACTTTAATAAGCGCAGTATGGGTGCTGAAACCTTCGCGGAAGCCAGACTGGAAGGGATCGAATTGATTGGTAGACGCAAGAAAGCAGGAAAGTTGCGAGAACACCAACTTCTCCAAGAGCTTCGACAAGCAGCAGAGAATGGAGATAGGCCTGAAGTCCCCAGGGGACTTCGGATGTTTAGTCTTCGGAAGTGGTCGGATGAGGGAGTGCTTCCAGGAGGAAGGGAAGACAGCTGAAGTTAGAGAAGCATTGAAGACATCCACAAGTATCGGGAGCAACACCGGGATACCAAGGTGAATATAATCAATGCAAATATCATCAACTCCCTTAGACTTCTTGCGGAGCAAAGCAAGAAACTTGAGGAGGTGTCGGGCAAGATGTGCGCAAAAAAGAAATTCTGGTCGTTGAAGGGCACATCAAGGATCTCTGAGAGCGCATCAGGCGATGGTGGCATAGGACTTTGTGTGTGAGCGGACAGGAAAGCTCGATTCAGCTCATCTAGCGCGAAGCCGATATCCGGGGTATCATCGGAAGACCTACACAGACCGAGACGGCGAAAGACAGCCCAGACAGATCGAGCGTCACGAAGCGTAGGAAACAAATTAGAATAGTACTCGATCTTTGCCGATCGGACGAGTGCCTGGGTACGGTTCCTAGCCTGCTTGTATTCCCGATAGTGAGACTGCAGCTGCGAATGCTTATAGAGCCTAAATAGTGCGTCGCGATCAGCCATACAGCTCCTGATAAGTAACGTGAGCCAGGGAGCAGATGGGCGTTTGATAGTGCGAGTACAGACAGGAGCATGTGAGTCTACAACACTCATCAACCGAGCCGTAACATCCGACACTTTCTCGTCCACAGTAGAGGTTTCAGAAAGAGCGCTGGACCAGTCAGAGCACGCGAGGTCGTTCAGATATGCGTCAGAATCGACGTTCCTAAAGTCGCGGTAGGAAGTGACTCTGCGGGCGAAGCGGGGGGCCCGTAAGGCATACGTGATAAAAATTAGGTCATGCCCCGACAGGAAGGGTGAGCCAGATTGCCCGTGCCAGAGAACTTTAGATGCCTGGTCTACCGCAAATAAATCCAGCCAGGTATCGGAGGTCTCGGTGTGATGCGTAGGATTAAGCGAAACTAGATCAAGATTTTGGCTGAAGAGGAACTCCTTTAGATGTAGTGAGTCAAACGACTGAGAGCAAAGATCCGCGTTGAAATCACCCGTGATCACGACATGTCGGTACTGATGGATGAGGCTGGTAAGTGCATCCTCAAATTCGTGCATGAACCCAACTTTGGGGGGACAGTAGACGACCGCAAGCAACAGCGGGTGAACGTTAGCCTGTGAAATCTCGATAATGAGGTACTCCGGTTTGGCACAGTAGAAATCATGAGAAGTAGCGAGAACACGAGTACGCAGACCGCAATAAACAAAGATGCCAACACCACCGCCTCGGACACCCAGTCGATCCCGTCTTACTAAGCGGTAATTGGGAAGCGAAACTGCATGATCGAAGATAAAATCAGTGAGCCACGTTTCAGATACAGCTATAATATGGTAGAACGCTGATTCGAAGAAATCCCGAAATTCGTCAATATGGGCAGGTAGAGATTGTGCATTAAGGTGACATATCTTGAGGAGCGAATCCGGTAGTACTGTCGCGCCGCCACCCGGGATACCAGCAGTTGAGCCAACCGAGTGAGAACAGGCGCGAGGGTGCCTTTATGAGGACGATGGTCCGGCGATAGCGTTGTCTCCACTGGTACTGTTGTTGAGAGCGAGGGCGAGATCCTGTTCAGACCGAATAATAACCGGCACGGAGTCAATATCTTTTTTCACGCGTATGACCCCATCACGAACCCAGGCAAACTTAAAACCTTTAGACTTAGCCTCGGTTTTGACCGTTTTAAGAAGTTTGGCAACGCCGGGAGCCAGATATTCATTAATATAAACACGGACATGCGGCAACACGTCAGAAAGCTCGGAGGCGGTCAAGGTTTTCGCGGCCCGGAACGCGGCTAGAATATTGTTACGTAGAATGTTTGTGCTGAGACGCACAAAGATCATCCTAGCGTTATCAGTGACCCGAGTACTCCTTATGCGCGAGATTTCAACAATATCCGATATTGATAGGACAACTCCGAGACGGTTACAGATCTGCATGAACACGGTAGACAAGACTTCACTGGCATCCTCCGGCATACCCGAGATAGTGAGCTCGCGATCAAAAGTAACCTTTTCAATACGCTCGAGACGGGCAGAGAGTGCGGAGTTAACCTGGACCTGCGCAGCCAAGTCGTTGCGAAGTTGGATGTTCGCCGCTTCAAAGCTATCAACCTTGGATCCAAGAGCTAACTGATTCTCCTTTAGTACCTTATTTTCATCAGCAAGACTGGAGATTTGTGCTGCGAAGTCAGCATGCGCGGCAGTAAGAGCAGCAACTTGAGCGGTGCACGCGTCAACTTTACCGGGCAATGAAGAAATCTCATTTAACTTAGAATTAATATCAGCGTTATGTTTAGTCTGTGATGCAATAAAGTTGTTCATAACAGAGGTACTTTCCTTGATGGCATTCAAGATGGAAGCAAGTGACGGCGCATCGGATTCAGAGCGCTCCGACGGCGAAGCAGCTGCTGTGGCAGCGTCGGGCTGACGGAGAGACGGGCCGGAGGAAAGAGAAGCATCTGAGATGCAAGGCTTACATACAGGCTTGGTATGATTGCGTACACGGGCCTTGACGAATTGGGTGCAGCTGGGGTGATAGAAAGAAAGACAGTTACCACACTGCGTCGGGTTCCTCACATCCTTCTTACATCCTCTGCAAAGTTTACGGGATTCAGATTGTACAGCAGGTTGCGAGGCATCAGGCGCAGAGTCAGCCATAGTGGTTGATAAGGAAGAGCCCACGTCACGTAAGACAGGTAGAACGTCGCTAGATGGTGACACAGCAGCACACAGAGAGGCGAGGCAAGGCAGATGACAGCAAGAATAGCACTCCGGTGAAATAGGTTAGGTTATAAAATGCACCAGAAAATGAGCTTCCATCTGCGACTCGAAAAAGAGGAGCCCGTCGTTATATGCTCAAACAAGCCAGAGCCGACAGGGGAAGCACCTCGATCTGAAAAAGCCCGGCGAAGGGCAGACAAGCAGCAGAAAAGAGGCAAAAATAGCAGAGCAGAGAAGAAAGACGTGTGTTGGTACTTACAGACAGAAAGAGAGAGGAGAAGAGGCGGAGTCTCAGCCGTTTTAAGCCACACCCTCTCAGGACCCCGGAGAAAACTCACCCTGTATATGGGTGGTTCTACGAAAGTTGGGTAACTTGATGTCTCCAAACAATAATTCATCTAAAAATGTACATTATCGGATATTTTTCATCATGAAATGAAAGATCATTATTTTCCCTTCTTAGCCATTCAACCTAAGTGACATTATCATAAGATAATATTGTCAAAAATGCCCACTTTCTACTCAAAATATCAGTCCCCTGGCGTGTAACCACTGCAAAAATCAGCAAACTAACGCTTGTATTTTCGAAATTAATTTGAATTATGTACTTCATTCATCATCAAATGAAGTATGAGTATTTGAAATACATTATTAAACAGAATGTTGAGTGAAAATTGCTGAATTACTCGCCTAAATTTGTAAATAATATAGCGTACTCAGTTTTAATCGTCAGGCCCTTGTCGTTACTGAAGTTAAAAGAATAAGACAGTCAAATTTCGTGCCAATCTCGACGCCGATTCAGTTCTTAGCGTCAGTTGTTAGATCAGATGTAGAAAAGACTTGTTTGCATGCGGGAATTCTGGGATCAGTGCAAGCAGCGTGCTTGTGGCGAAAACACGTGCGGAGCCGGACACATTTTCAGTCCCCTGGTACGTAATTTTTCGATTATTTACAACGAAACTATTTTTAATTTATCATGTCTCAAAAGATGTATAGATGTGTGTTAATATGACAAAACAACCAAGTGAATATTCATGCTAGTTTCACAAATATCTTCATTTTTCACAAAGTTCATCAGTCCCTTGTCGTCAGTCCCTTGTCTGTAGAGGCGACAGGGGACTGACGACGATACCAGTAGACTGACGTTTTTCTGTCCATCTATCGATGAGCTGTTTCTACATAAAAATAAACAATACGTGGCCAACTAAAGTCATAAAATACCGTAATTATAGAGATATACTGCTGTTCACCATTTATCCTTTTATCCTAGAAATTGAGTGTATCGGCAGTTTTTATGCTAGTCCACACCCCTCCGCATTTTTGATTTCTTACAGATCTAGTCATTATGGCGCCTAAAAACAAAAAGGTATTGAGCAGAGAAGAAGTTTTAAGAAACAAAAGAGAAGCCGAAAAGGCCCGGTTACTCAGAATAAAAAATGATCCAATAAAGTTAGCACAACAGAAAGAAAAAGAAAGATTAAAATACCTAAACAAGAAAGCTAAGGGTCAAAGGAAAAGCATAAAAGAAATGACGGCTCGTGAGCAACGAATGACGCGAAAGAAATGGAAAGTGTCCTCATCTACCTACCGAAGGAAGCAAGCTTTGGAAAACATTACTAACACCTATGCGATTCAGAATACACCCCCTGGCTCCGATGATGAGGCTGTTCAAATAGCTCCTGAAGAACATAGACGGAATATTAACAGAAACCTGAGGGCTGAAGAAGCCAGAAGAAGGAGCCAAAAACTTAGAAAAATGCGACTCAAAGAACTGAAACAAAAGGATAAGAAAATCTCTAAACTTAAGGCAAAACTCAATGCACAACGTCAAAAATATCGAAGACTGAAGACTGAAATAAAAATTTCTGAAAAGCTTAGTCAATTAACGCCAAAATCTAAAATTGAACAGATGGCTGAAGACATTAACAAAAAAAAAGGAATTAGTAAAAAAAGCGCTATTTGGTGAAGTAATGAAAACTCAACTAGAGGAAAACTATTCTCAAATGAAAACTTATCAAGACAGGTTGAGGTTCAAGCGTGCTGTTTCTGGAAAAATAGTAGATAAGTACGAACTATGGAGAGTAAAGAATAGAGCTATAACATTCAAAAAATGTGGTCATAATCGCACTAAGAAAACAAAAACTAAGAGTACGATAAAATTACAAGAAATGATTGAACAATTTTTTGAGGATGACAGCAATAGTCGCCAATCGGCCGGAAAGAAGGAATTTGTAACCCGAAACAATATAAAAAAACAAAAACGTTACCTGATGGATACATTGAAAAATCTTCATAGCAAATTTTTGAAATCTGAAGCTATAAAAATCAGTTATTCGATATTCTGTCGTTCACGACCATTCTGGGTTGTGTCACCTACACTTTCGGGCCGCGATACATGTTTGTGCATCGTGCACGAAAACATTGATTTGAAACTTGTTGCTCTGAAGAGTGCGAAAATCTTGACCTTCAGCAATCATCAAACAATGCTGCAAATTTTTTGTTGCGACCGTTATTCTGAAAGATGCTTGGGACGAACTTGTACCGAGTGTTGCTCAAAAACGTTACCATATGAGGAATTTGATAACAATAAAGCAATTTTATACAAACAATGGGTAAACAAAAAAGAAGTAATAATAGATCATAAAACAAAAAAAGAGCGCTTTGTTACTAAGTATAAAAAAGAAGAAAATGAAATTCTCCCTCGAGATCTGATCCTAAAACTAGAGAACGATGTCCAGAAGTTTTTTCAACACGAACTGAACATTGTTCACCAATACAACGCGATCAAATCACTTAAAAAATCGCTAATTGAGAAAGATGCTATTATACACATGGACTTTTCGGAAAATTTTGCTACAAAATATAACCAGGAAATTCAAGCTGTTCATTTTGGTGGGTCACGGACGCAAATTACTCTGCATACCGTAGTCGTCTATCTCAAAGACTCTACCAATTCTCACTGCACAATTTCAACGAATTTGTCCCACAATGTTGGGGCAATTTGGGCACATTTGAGACCGGTGCTGGCATCTTTACCGCTGAGTGTTGAACATTTAAACTTTCTGAGTGACGGCCCTGTAACTCAGTACAGGAATAAGGCAATGTTTTTTATACTGTGCTGCAAATTGAGTGAACTTTATCCGCGATCCATGAAGTTCTCCTGGAATTACCATGAAGCCGGACATGGCAAAGGAGCGCCGGATGGCATAGGTGCGACTTGTAAAAGAACGGCTGATAAGGTAATAGCGACAGGAGGTGACATCACTAACTTGAAGGAATTTGTCGATGTTATTAGTGAGAGATGTCCTACAATTCGAACTGCTGTTATTGAGGGAAGTGACATTGAAAGAATGAACAATGTAATTAACGAAAACCAATCTAATTTGGTTGCTTTTAAAGGAACGCTTTTGGTTCATCAGGTAACTGGCAACACTTATTGTCCAAACCGACTTGTAATGAAGTCGCTTAGTTGCTTCTGCACTCCTGATGGGTGTGATCATTATAAGCTGGGCATTATAAATTACAAGCAAGATACTCGTCTGAGCGTTTCGGTTGTGTTTACTGATTCTGAAGAAGATATGCCCGTTCAGGGAGTCAGTGATATTTTGAAGGATAAACAGCAAAACAGCTACAGTAGCGGAGAATATGTTTTAGTCAAGTTTGTTGGAACAAAAACTGAATACCATTATGCTGCGGTATGTTCTGGTTTTGATGAAGAAGATGGGGAACTGACCGTGACTTTTCTGAAACTATGTAATAGCGATGGTACTCTATTTAAATTAGACGAAAAAGATGTTGCAGACGTGTCCGTTGATCAAGTGATTAAAAAATTGCCAATTCCCAACCTGCAGATGAAGGGAAAAAGGGTATTTTATAAGTTTAATGAGACTATTGATGTTTTTGAAAAGTAATCCTTACTTCAAACAAGAACTGCTGATTTGTGTTCCAATTTCATTGCATAGATTGAGAAAATGTCTAATCGATAAAATATCTAACGTTGGCCGTATTAGAAGAATTTTATGTTTACTTAGTATAGGAGCTATTTGAGAACATTCAAAAGCTATATTTATCGTACAAAAATGACTGTTTTCGTTATAATATCTTAGTTATAAGCATTTAAAGATTCCAACATGTGGACATATTTTTGTTACAGCGCATAAAAAAAGGTTGATCTACGCTAAAATTTTATTAAGATATTTTTTTTAAATTTAAACTTTAAACGTTAAACAATATTGTTTGTTTGATCAGACTGTTAATGCTACGTACTACACAATTATAAGCATAGACATCAAAATATGTATTCAAGCATTGTATAACAGCACATAAGATAGGCTGTCTTTTTTTTTTTAAATCCATCAAAACATTCTTTTTAATGATTGATATTCATGTTGTTCGTCTTATACTGTAATCCCACTGTGCAATTCATAATAAAACGTTAGTATTTCTGAGTAAATTGTATTCTTTCATCAGTCCCTTGGTCGACCTGTCAGTCCCCTGAAGAGAATTTCCAGAAAACCTCGAATAATTTCGGTAATACTGAATAAAGTGACTGTCCCTTTATGGTACTATACAATCATCATATGTTCTGCCAAGGCTTTGTTAAAACACATTATTTTACCGTCATAAAGCATTGGTGCAATATCCTCCAAAAAGTTACCCAACTTTCGTAGAACCACCCATATGTGTATGTGTGTTACATATATATTGAATATTTCCCAGCGCTGAACATCGTGTCACCTAACATTACTGTTCGATTATCCGAATTTTCGATTATTCGAACTAGGCCCGGTCCCAATTGGTTCGGCTAATCGAGGTTCTACTGTATTGTAGAACAGGTTTTGATCAATTTGCACGCAAATAGTATTGAAAATATTCGATCAATTACATTTGATGGAGCCGCTACAAATTTAAGTATGGTTCAGCAATTAGGTGCAAATATATGGGGCTGTCCACGTCAATTCACCTAGCCTCCAGACCGCACCATCTCCGAATTGCCCCGTAATTTTTTATATCGTTGTCCTTGCTCTAAAACATTTTCCTGAATTTTTAAAAAATTTTCAGACCAAGCCTTTCTGAGTTGTAATTTTTTTTAACCAAAAAAGAAGGAGCATTTTTTAAAATCTGAAAAAATTCACAAAAATTGTATAAATGACGTAGAACAATTCCCCACTGGTGAGAATGTGGAACACATTTTTCTTATATTTTTTTTTACTCAATCAAAAATTGTTTTTTTCAAGAAAACTAAAAAAAAATCCGCTGTGGACAGAGACGTGGTTTGGGAGGTATAAAAGAATGTGGAACATAATCTTTAGATAGATCTTCATAATTTCATTTTGTTGATTGCTTACGAACATTTTTTTTTTTTAATGAGGTGTGTGTTTTGTACTTTTCTGCACTCGAGTATTCTTTAGTAAAAACGACTCCATTGCATTGGGGGATTATGTTCCACATTATTTTATGTCTCCCAAACCACGTCTCTGTCTGCACTGGAATTTTTTTTGTTTTCTTGAAAAAAAAAATTTCTTGATTTAGTACAAAAAAATATAAGAAAAATGTGTTCCACATTCTCACTAGCGGGAAACTGTCCTACGTCAGTCATACAGTTTTTGTGAATTTTTTCAGATTTTTAAAAATGGTCCTTCGTTTTTGGTTAAAAAAAATTATAACTCAGAAAGGCCTGGTCTGAAAAATTTAAAAAAATTCAGGAAAACGTTTTAGAGCAAGGACAACAACATAAAAATTCACAGGGCAAATCGGAGATGGTGCGGTCTGGAGGCTAGGTGAATTGACGTGGACAGCCCCATATACAACAGTGGGGAAGATGTATTCTTTAGCCATCCAGTAACAAATCCCCCCATTGTTGTTGTACCTGATGCCTCTCACATGATAAAACTGGTACGAAATGCATTTTCGAAATTTGATTTTATTGATGAACTGGGTAGACGTATTCAGTGGTCATACTTAACGAAACTTGTTAATCGACAAGAAAAAGAAATCTTACATCCAGCTACTAAAAGTCGACGTAAACATATAGATTTTCAAAATGAAAAAATGAAGGTTAAACTTGCTGTGCAAGTTTTTAGTAATAGTACTGCGAACGGACTTCTTTTCATGAAAAAACACTTTGAAGGAGATTTCATTGGAGTCGAGGCGACGTCAAATTTTTGCCAAAAACAAACGATATATTTGATTTCTTAAATTCAAAAAGTAAATTTTCAAAAAGTCCTTCGCAAACATGTTTGTCAGTAGAAAATCTTGAAGAAATGGAGAGTAAAGTTATTGAATTCATTCCTTATATAAAAAATTTAAAATTTGTTGAAAGTAATAATTCAAATGGCTCTATACCCATTTTACGAAGCAAAAGAAAAGTAGGATTTTTGGGTCTCATTATTGCTATGCGAAGTATTTTGAAACTTGCTCGAATTGTGTTTGAAAAAAAATATATGACATACTTTTTAACATACAAATTATCACAGAATCATCTTGAAACGTTTTTTTCCTGCATGAGGAAAAGAGGTGGATTCAATAATAATCCGACTTGTCGACAATTCAGGATCAGTTATAAGAAAGTGGTCACACACGTACACTCAATTGTGCCCGAAGGAGCGAATTGTCTATTGCAGGATAATACTTCTATATTCAAATGTGATCTTACTCAACAGCCTATTCATGATGATCCTGTCATTGATAATAATGTGTTCAACATAACGTTTGAACACGACTATGTAGGAGCTAATGGTTGGTCATGGAATGAATACAGTTCAGAAATCGTTATCTACATCGCAGGTGCTATTGTAAGATCCATAAAAAAACAAATACACTGTGAATTGTGCCTTGACCAATTAGAAAGTGATGACATTTCATCGGAACTAATCGTTTAAAAAAATCGATTTTCTAAACAAAGTACATCTGAGAGTACCTTGAAACAAAAAAAAGGTCTTGTATCACCGAGTGCAGATGTAATTACGATATGTAAGACTGCAGAAAGAACTATGAGAAGTACAATGAATTTATTTTCTGAAAATATTTTACATAAATTGATGATCTGTGCTGAAAGGCTTTTACTCGATTTAGATTTATTCAAGGAATTAGATATGTTCATGGAACATTCAACTTTTTCTAATCACAAGATAGAACTAGTCAATCTCATTTTAAGAAAATACTTTAGTATAAGACTTCATCACGAAGCTAAGTCTTCACAAGATTGTCCACAGCGCATTAGGCAAAAACACAACAAACTAATCTTATTTAAAAATCAATGATTTTATTAAGGCTATTGTTATCAGTGAAAATGTTTTGCATGTTGGGATGTTTTTCTACCTTATTTGAAAATGTTGCAATATAGAAGTTAAGTGTTACTGTCGATGATATATTTATTTCAATTCAGTATAATTTTTTGTTGCTATGTATTTGTTTTTTTTTGATTTGACATTTTCCCAAATTATTTCCAATTTTATCAATTTTTCGTGATTATAATTTTACTATTTTTGTATTGAAAATTAGAAAAAAGAAACAAGCGGGCTCAGATTGAATCTAAGCTGCAGTTCCTTGTAAGTATATAAACTTACTCAAAAATATCTCTATGGCTTTATTTACTAGAATTTTTGATAATTAAGCATGCATACTCTGTAACGTATCGAGCCTGCTCCGAAGACACTGCGTGCGCAACCTCGAGGAGTAGGGATACGGAGTAGGGAGACAGGTATAAAAAAGGCGTAAACGCGCTGCTCAGCAGCATTTTCTACCTGTCGAAGAAATGACTCACTAATTTCTAAAATCTCTAGCTATTCCGCCTGTCGGGGAATAAGCACTTTGCTTTTAATCTCAAACAATTGCTGATCGTAATATAGAATTGTTTCGAATCATAAAATTCACAAAATCAATTTAAATGATATAATCAAGTCATCTGTCGAGTCTTGAAAGCAATTCATAGCTTGCCAAACGCGGTACAATTAAAAACACAACACGGTAGAATCACCTGTCGGGAATCTAGCCACAACACAAACGCGTTAAGTCGTTAGAATTACGAAACAAAGGGAAACAAACACGTAGAATTAAGTTTAATTTTTGTATTTGATTTTTGTAAAACTCAATTTTTTGAATCTTATTAAATTTTAAGTTAGATAAAATCTCACTTAGTTCTGGATTCTTGTCTAACTACTAAAATTTAACCATTCACATCACATCCTTTTAAATCAGGGAAATTGCCAGCCTTAAAGTATTACAGTTTAGCACTGGTAAACTATTATCCGTGTCTGAATTTGTAAACGTTTCAGGTCTGGAGAACAGGTTCGACTTTTGGAGTCCAACTCTGTCTAATAAGATTTAAATCAGGGCGATAGGCTTGATATTGTATCCAGCTCTATCAAATTAGGGTGCAGGCTTGATTATTTATTAATCCAGCTCTGCGATTGCAGCTCTAGTCGGAAACGATTCGAGTCTGTCAGTTAGTAACTCGGTCAGGTCTTGTAAGCTTTGGGCGAGGCTCAGAACAAATTAAATTTTTAATGCAACAACCACGGCCTCTGTCTTTTATTGAATTGATTAAATAATCAATTCAATCCCAAACGTTGCAACTCATATGGTTCAACTTAGAATTATATGTATACACAGTATTTATTCATTTATTTATTTATATATTTTTATTCATTCGCGCAATAAATACGAAACATCGAAAGATATCGAATCTACATTAAAAAAATTGGCAAAAAATGGACATATTCTCAATTTACAGAAGATTTTCATTCAATTCACCCGTATCATCTTTTTTTTGCTTTTTTCCATCGATTATACCAATATAGATATAACAGGTTATATCAGTGTATCGGTATATTTTTTGTTTGTTTATGTACTTCATACAGCTTAAAGATGACTGTTGTAAACAATTTATACATCTGCATTAAGTTATAAGCCGTTGAAAAATTAAAAAATGATATCGATGAAGCAGTCGCGTTGCCTTCCCCTCACGTTCGAATGAACGCGTATCTCCTCGACACTTTTCTAGCGTGTGAGAGAGATAGTATGACGTTCTGACTATTTCCGGCCTTTAGATCTTTTCTTCAACAGCGCGGTAAGAACGCGCCCTGCAGTCTACCTCTGTAAGTCTATGCTTAAGGCGAATACGCAACAGCTTCTGTCATGAGGATGCCGAATCCCTTGTTTCCGTTGCTCAATCCCGTGTATCGGCCGATATCATATAATAACCTATTACATGATTAGCCATATTTGTTGAGCTGATGCGCGCGACAAAAAAAAATGAATTTAAAGGCTCCAGCCACGCGTACCCTCTGGGAGAGCGGCTGGGCACCTCACCGAGCGCTAGCGCCATCCTACTGCGCGATGAGACAACCTCACGGCTTACCACCAAGACGGGTCCCTCTTAAAATCTCTCTCGCTATTAAAGTAAATAAAGAAATCGAATATGAAACCGGGGGAAAATTAGTCGTATGAGAGATTATTACTGAGCTTCGACCTTCGTGCCTGTACGGTGTATTCCGATATACAGAGTGAATTGCTAATAATTGGGTAGACAGGTTATAGCAGACGTAAGTCACGAAAGTCCAAATGCGCATGTAGTATAGTCAATCCAGACTTTAAGGTTGAAATTAATCCTATGGCGCTGAAAAGGTATCAATCGATTCCAGAAATTGTTCCGAACAATACGTCAAAAGATGCCCTCTCAAAGTCAACCGCAAATTATTTGAATTAATGAAAAAATATGTATAATTCGTATTTCAACGCCAAAATCACGCACAGTTTTAATTCTACTTATCAAAAAAAAAAAAAAAAAAATACCCTCCTATAGCGGCGAAAATTCTCTACAAAATCAAAGCGAGAACTCACGTTCGAGGATTCCCAGTTTTTGCGAAACTAATTGTTAAAGTGTTTTATACGCCAAATACGCCAACGATCAACTGGTGGCTAAGTCGGTCCGCGCGTGCGCACGCGGCGAAACCTAGTCAGCTCTTTTTCTCCGTTGCTCAATCCCTTCTCCTCCAAAATGTATAACTGTGTACGATTTAAAATCATAAGGACCAAGTTGATCATCTTGGAACAATCTCATCGCCACAGGCTAACCAGTGAGAGGGTTTGTGATGTCTCGACCCGTTCAATGTTTGTATTGCAACAAATCGAAGTTATAAATCAGCTAAAATATTATGAGAAACAAAGAATATGATTATTTGTCTCGCTTCGTGTCTTATTTTCGGTTTCTTTGAAGCCCAAATGTAGCGGTAGAATATATAACGATTGACCAGCTACTGAGATAACATTAAACGAATAGTTTCACCTGCAATAGTCCCTTCCTCGGTAACAAGAGAATACTGTTACAAAGGGTCGAATCACCCTTACATTCAAACCACTCGATCTAGTAGCTCTTAGGAACATTAGACTTATAAATTATCGAATGTCAATTAACAACCGAATGCTGTTACTAACCATATTCATGTTTTTATTACAGTCTTACTCCAGACTTTAAAGGTCCGCGCACACTATTGCCGCCCGGCGACGCGCGGCGAAGCACGGCGAAGCACGGTGACGCACGGTGACGCACGGTGACGCTCGTTGCGGCATAATTTTGGTGTACGTTGGTAATAATACCGCCAGGCGCAAAATAAATACGGTACAATGATAACGCTGTATTCAAATCTCACAAATCTGTGATCGAATACGTTTCACGATGACTATGTGCAGCTAATATTTGAAAAAAAAAAAAATTGAATACAAAAAACGGTGGCAGATAGTATTTAGCAATAGTCTAATTACAAACTCCAATTGTAATTTATATATTACATCAGCGTCGAATTACAAATTACAATCGCCAAATATAATTCGCGTTCATTTGCCTGCTAATTACGATTTTTCAGAATACCTAGTAGTGGCTGTATATCAAATCGTCGTTTTTTTTTAATCTACTTTTATTTTGACTGCCATCTCGTCATTTTCGTGATCCGGGAATATCACTGTATAACTTTCTGTAGGTATCTGCGGCTACGGGCTGGGTGAGCTTCGCACGAACCAAAACCAGTCCCTCAATTGATATTCTTTTTCCTGTATTACCGCGCCACCGCGGTATTCATTAATCCAGAATCTGTGTAAGCAGGTGTCCGAGCAGAAGTAGTCCGTAATTCTTATTTCACCACGCTTCAGTTGTCCGGTATTCCGATAATAGGTAGTAAGTACTCATTAGGGCGGACGTTGAATATCATCTTGAGGAGTGAAGCCCCACAGTTTGTTGACAAAAAATAGAAAAAAATTTTGGCCCCAGACCGAGGTTTTTAAAATGAAACTAACCCGTGCCGGTAAGGTCCCAAAGTTTCCCATGTAAAACACATGCATTTTTACCGATCTCAATTCAAAAATTCACTGTGAGGCTAATTTTAATTCAAAGAATTCTGAACTATATGAAAGTATCAGGTATGCGTACTACCACGTGGCGAAAAATCGAGGATATCATACCGTTGAATCTGCTCATGATTCCACTCTTAACTGAAATTCGCTCTTTACGATCTTACGGCCTAAAATTCTAATTTTCAGTAAGTATCCTTCGGATGAAAATTCTATGATAATTTGAATATCATTTCTGGAGTAAAATTTCACGAGGAATTAATGTTCAAGTCATCTGTTCAGTCTTCCTGAGTGAGGAACACATCGAAAAATTTAATTTTCACCAGTTTTTTTCCCATAATAATCGATATATCTCAGAAAATCTCAAGATCGGAGTTTGTTTATTGATTTCACCGAATGTTTCGAGAAATTTTACTTCAGAAATGATATTCAAATCATCATAGAATTTTCATCCGAAGGATACTTACTGAAAATTAGAATTTTTGGCCGTGAAATCGATAAAGAGAATTTTAGTTTAGAGTGGAATCGTGAGCACATTCAACGGTATGATATCCTCGATTTTTCTCCACGTAGTAGTACACATACCTGATACTTTCATATAGTTTAGAATTTTTTGAATTAAAATTAGCCTTACAGTGAATTTTTGAATTGAGACCCGTAAAAATGCATATGATTCACATGGGAAACTTTGAGACCTTGCCGGCACGGGTTAATTTAATTTCGAAAACCTCGCTCTGCGGCCAAATTTTTTTTCTATTTTTTGTTTATAAACTGTGGGGCTTCACTCCTCAGGATGGTATATAACGTCCACCCTAGTACTCATAGTCCAAAATATCCATAACTCAGTTTGCATAGCGCCGCGAATCAACGTAGAAAAATTGTACGACTGTAAATTTAACGATCGGATCTACTAAAATGAAACATAATCAAAAAATCAGGAAACCGGTTGACCTGTCGGCCAACCCTAAAACTTCCCGCCATGTGTTAAATACGTTACAATAAATTGATAATATTGTGTTTATAATCAATTAAAGAAGGTTATAAGTATAGTTAGTTTTCCATGTACAAATTTTTTTCCGTCTGATTTTCAAAAATCGAGTTTTTGTCAAATGTCAACATTTCTAGGTTTTAGGGAGTTTTATTTAATGTCAGAAGATATCGCTCAGTCTCAATTAGATTTAAGTCCTGGTATACCTTTTCGATCGCCGCAAGAATCATTCAAATCAGTTAACTCGTTCCAAAGATATCGTACGACAAAAAAATAAATTTTTGTCGTGCAATATCTTTTGAACTTGTCGTTCGATTTTGATGAATCTTGCTGCAATCAAGAGGGGTATCCAAGACTTAGAATCTTAAATCTTAAAGACTTAAATCTGATTAAGTTTTGAGACTAATCGCACGAACAGTTTAGGAGTTACGCGCCAAAAACCTGAAAAAATTATTTTTAAAAATTTTAATTTTTCTTTAGCGAAAATTTTCAATTTTCATAGCGAAATTTTTCAATTTTCATAGCGGGAAGTTAAAAATGGCCATACATTCGACTTGTATCTGTACGATTGCGCGCAACACATGAATCCGTTTGGATACCTGTGGTAGAAGCATACACAGAATTTTTTTGCACGAGCATCCCGATGCATTTAGATTAGTAGTGGCATGACAGCCTTCGAACCGGCGATGGAAACCATCCAGGTGAGTTCATAACAGATATTCTTCCATTTAACGGTAAGACTATGATTGCAGTGAAGACTGAAAGTTCATCTTTTCAAAAATTTGTGTCACATACATCTAAATCACGTGTATCACAGTTTACTGAACTCCCATCACAGGATATTTCTTAGTTGACTGATTATTGTGGAATACAATAATGCTCTAAAATGAATCAGTACTGGCAATTCGTTTCAATTCAGATGCCTACTGCCGAGTATGTAGACCATGTTTAAAATTTCCAAAACACATTATGTACTTTGAACACATTGCCATGGCAATCATACAGCAAGCAGTAAGATATACTTCTATAGATTGCTATCTTCACATATAGTGAATAACATTTCAAATATTGCAATAGGTATAAATCTTGCATGCATTTTTCTGTATGACACATGCGAAAATTGCGTAACTACAGCACACATGGAAGACGACCTGCAATAAGAAGTAATCGCGTTTGAAATCCGGCAAATATGTTCCGAAAATCGACTGACATTATTTGGAAGGTAAGTATTTAAAGCATCCATTCAAACAATAGCATATCAATTTGTGTATGCAGTTTCGAAATTGTGTACGCAATAAAATTACAACTACGAATAATCAAAACTCGAAAGGGGTTGTTACTAGAAAGCTTACAAGAATCTGAAAAATGTTCCAGTAGTACGTGCTAGCGCAATTACACAAATTATCACGGCTTAAATAGATGAATTGAGGCTAGGTGAATTGACGTAGATCACAGACCCACATATGTATACATGCTGGCATGTAGAAGAGCTCACATATACTACTGAAGCATCTGATTAGTAATTTTTCATAAATTTTTTAATATAATTCAACTAACATTTAATAAAAATTGTTTAATTTTTCAAGCTTTCAGTTTTATTCCTCTATATCAGATATCTAAAAGTACAAATGATAGGTTTTTTATTTGCGATTTGCATCTAGAATTTGAATTTGAATTTACACAATTTTATTAAAACTTATCTAAGAGTTTGCGATAATTGTTGAATACCTCCCGAAAAGCCGATCTGCGAAATCGTGTATGAATTGTACGGCTAAACGGCGAGATAGCGCTTTTCCAACCAGCTCGGCGAGATAGCGTTCTTCTAACCAGTACAGCGAAATAGCGCTTCTCTAACCAGCACGGCGATACAGCGTTCTTCTAACCAGCACAGCGAAATAGCGCTATTCTAACCAGCACGGCGAGATAGCGCTGTTTCATTGGGACCCGTCGATGTTTTGACTCAATATCACGTGTCACACTGTGTTGAGAATAAAAATTTACGTTACAGATTTTCGAGCACGGGTGATTCTTTTGGGAGCATTGCCCTTAGCTATCGTATGGGAGAGTCAACAGTGCGCGGAATCGTACACGAGACCTGCGAAGCTATATGGAGGAGATTATCTCCAAAGGTTCTCGAAATTCCGGACAAAGAGAAGTGGCGGACGATTGCACAGCGTTTTGAGGAGATATGGGATTTCCCGAATTGCATCGGAGCGCTCGACGGGAAACATGTTGTTATCCAAGCTCCTGCGAATAGTGGATCCATGTATTACAATTATAAAAAAAACATTTAGTGTAGTGCTTATGGCACTTGTAGACGCCGATTATCGTTTTATCGCCGTAGATGTAGGCGCGTATGGTAAGAATAGCGACGGTGGAATATTTTCGCCGGGCGGCAATAGTGTGCGCGGACCTTTAAAGTCTGGAGTAAGACTGTAATAAAAACATGAATATGGTTAGTAACAGCATTCGGTTGTTAATTGACATTCGATAATTTATAAGTCTAATGTTCCTAAGAGCTACTAGATCGAGTGGTTTGAATGTAAGGGTGATTCGACCCTTTGTAACAGTATTCTCTTGTTACCGAGGAAGGGACTATTGCAGGTGAAACTATTCGTTTAATGTTATCTCAGTAGCTGGTCAATCGTTATATATTCTACCGCTACATTTGGGCTTCAAAGAAACCGAAAATAAGACACGAAGCGAGACAAATAATCATATTCTTTGTTTCTCATAATATTTTAGCTGATTTATAACTTCGATTTGTTGCAATACAAACATTGAACGGGTCGAGACATCACAAACCCTCTCACTGGTTAGCCTGTGGCGATGAGATTGTTCCAAGATGATCAACTTGGTCCTTATGATTTTAAATCGTACACAGTTATACATTTTGGAGGAGAAGGGATTGAGCAACGGAGAAAAAGAGCTGACTAGGTTTCGCCGCGTGCGCACGCGCGGACCGACTTAGCCACCAGTTGATCGTTGGCGTATTTGGCGTATAAAACACTTTAACAATTAGTTTCGCAAAAACTGGGAATCCTCGAACGTGAGTTCTCGCTTTGATTTTGTAGAGAATTTTCGCCGCTATAGGAGGGTATTTTTTTTTTTTTTTTTTTGATAAGTAGAATTAAAACTGTGCGTGATTTTGGCGTTGAAATACGAATTATACATATTTTTTCATTAATTCAAATAATTTGCGGTTGACTTTGAGAGGGCATCTTTTGACGTATTGTTCGGAACAATTTCTGGAATCGATTGATACCTTTTGCTTATGGCACTTGTAGACGCCGATTATCGTTTTATCGCCGTAGATGTAGGCGCGTATGGTAAGAATAGCGACGGTGGAATATTTTCGCATTCAAATTTGGGCAAAAAGATTTGTAATGGTACTATGAATTTTCCGGAAGACAAGCCATTGCCTCGGACAGACCATCCTGCGTTAACCCACGTCATTGTTGGTGACGAAGCGTTTCCCCTGACTAACAACATAATGAGACCTTACCCTGGTGCGCATTTGCACGACGACGAATCAAACAAAATTTTTAACTATAGACTGTCGCGTGCAAGGAGAGTTTCTGAAAATGCCTTTGGCATTCTTACGCAGAAATTTCGAGTATATCAACGACGGATCAATTTGAAGCCAGAGCATGTAGATAACGTTATCCTAGCAACTTGTTGTCTACACAATTTTTTGAGAGAAGACGTTCTACGAAATTCAGTACACGCACCTCCTGTCCCATGCACTATTTCCAATCTGTTGGTACAACCATCTAATCAAAACTGTGGTGGAAATGCGGTGAACGGTGCGATTGCGATTTGCGAATCATTCAAAGAGTATTTCAACTCAGCGGATGGTTCGCTCGAATGGCAGCAAGAGATGGTCAGACTTGGTAGGAGGGATGTGTAAATGTTGAACCACCGGAGTGACAATTATCGCAAACTTTTAGATAAGTTTTAATAAAATTGTGTAAATTCAAATTCAAATTCTAGATGCAAATCGCAAATAAAAAACCTATCATTAGTACTTTTAGATATCTGATATAGAGGAATAAAACTGAAAACTTGAAAAATTAAACAATTTTTATTAAATGTTAGTTGAATTATATTAAAAAATTTATGAAAAATTACTAATCAGATGCTTCAGTAGTATATGTGAGCTCTTCTACATGCCAGCATGTATACATATGTGGGTCTGTGATCTACGTCAATTCACCTAGCCTCAATTCATCTATTTAAGCCGTGATAATTTGTGTAATTGCGCTAGCACGTACTACTGGAACATTTTTCAGATTCTTGTAAGCTTTCTAGTAACAACCCCTTTCGAGTTTTGATTATTCGTAGTTGTAATTTTATTGCGTACACAATTTCGAAACTGCATACACAAATTGATATGCTATTGTTTGAATGGATGCTTTAAATACTTACCTTACAAATAATGTCAGTCGATTTTCGGAACATATTTGCCGGATTTCAAACGCGATTACTTCTTATTGCAGGTCGTCTTCCATGTGTGCTGTAGTTACGCAATTTTCGCATGTGTCATACAGAAAAATGCATGCAAGATTTATACCTATTGCAATATTTGAAATGTTATTCACTATATGTGAAGATAGCAATCTGTAGAAGTATATCTTACTGCTTGCTGTATGATTGCCATGGCAATGTGTTCAAAGTACATAATGTGTTTTGGAAATTTTAAACATGGTCTACATACTCGGCAGTAGGCATCTGAATTGAAACGAATTGCCAGTACTGATTCATTTTAGAGCATTATTGTATTCCACAATAATCAGTCAACTAAGAAATATCCTGCGATGGGAGTTCAGTAAACTGTGATACACGTGATTTAGATGTATGTGACACAAATTTTTGAAAAGATGAACTTTCAGTCTTCACTGCAATCATAGTCTTACCGTTAAATGGAAGAATATCTGTTATGAACTCACCTGGATGGTTTCCATCGCCGGTTCGAAGGCTGTCATGCCACTACTAATCTAAATGCATCGGGATGCTCGTGCAAAAAAATTCTGTGTATGCTTCTACCACAGGTATCCAAACGGATTCATGTGTTGCGCGCAATCGTACAGATACAAGTCGAATGTATGGCCATTTTTAACTTCCCGCTATGAAAATTGAAAAATTTCGCTATGAAAATTGAAAATTTTCGCTAAAGAAAAATTAAAATTTTAAAAAATAATTTTTTCAGGTTTTTAGCGCGTAACTCCTAAACTGTTCGTGCGATTAGTCTCAAAACTTAATCAGATTTAAGTCTTTAAGATTTAAGATTCTAAGTCTTGGATACCCCTCTTGATTGCAGCAAGATTCATCAAAATCGAACGACAAGTTCAAAAGATATTGCACGACAAAAATTTATTTTTTTGTCGTACGATATCTTTGGAACGAGTTAACTGATTTAAAGGTATACCAGGACTTAAATCTAATTGAGACTGAGCGATATCTTCTGACATTAAATAAAACTCCCTAAAACCTAGAAATGTTGACATTTGACAAAAACTCGATTTTTGAAAATCAGACGGAAAAAAATTTGTACATGGAAAACTAACTATACTTATAACCTTCTTTAATTGATTATAAACACAATATTATCAATTTATTGTAACGTATTTAACACATGGCGGGAAGTTTTAGGGTTGGCCGACAGGTCAACCGGTTTCCTGATTTTTTGATTATGTTTCATTTTAGTAGATCCGATCGTTAAATTTACAGTCGTACAATTTTTCTACGTTGATTCGCGGCGCTATGCAAACTGAGTTATGGATATTTTGGACTATGAGTACTAGGGTGGACGTTATATACCATCCTGAGGAGTGAAGCCCCACAGTTTATAAACAAAAAATAGAAAAAAAATTTGGCCGCAGAGCGAGGTTTTCGAAATTAAATTAACCCGTGCCGGCAAGGTCTCAAAGTTTCCCATGTGAATCATATGCATTTTTACGGGTCTCAATTCAAAAATTCACTGTAAGGCTAATTTTAATTCAAAAAATTCTAAACTATATGAAAGTATCAGGTATGTGTACTACTACGTGGAGAAAAATCGAGGATATCATACCGTTGAATGTGCTCACGATTCCACTCTAAACTAAAATTCTCTTTATCGATTTCACGGCCAAAAATTCTAATTTTCAGTAAGTATCCTTCGGATGAAAATTCTATGATGATTTGAATATCATTTCTGAAGTAAAATTTCTCGAAACATTCGGTGAAATCAATAAACAAACTCCGATCTTGAGATTTTCTGAGATATATCGATTATTATGGGAAAAAAACTGGTGAAAATTAAATTTTTCGATGTGTTCCTCACTCAGGAAGACTGAACAGATGACTTGAACATTAATTCCTCGTGAAATTTTACTCCAGAAATGATATTCAAATTATCATAGAATTTTCATCCGAAGGATACTTACTGAAAATTAGAATTTTAGGCCGTAAGATCGTAAAGAGCGAATTTCAGTTAAGAGTGGAATCATGAGCAGATTCAACGGTATGATATCCTCGATTTTTCGCCACGTGGTAGTACGCATACCTGATACTTTCATATAGTTCAGAATTTTTTGAATTAAAATTAGCCTCACAGTGAATTTTTGAATTGAGATCGGTAAAAATGCATGTGTTTTACATGGAAAACTTTGAGACCTTACCGGCACGGGTTAGTTTCATTTTAAAAACCTCGGTCTGGGGCCAAAATTTTTTTCTATTTTTTGTCAACAAACTGTGGGGCTTCACTCCTCAAGATGATATTCAACGTCCGCCCTAATGAGTACTTACTACCCATTATCGGAATACCGGACAACTGAAGCGTGGTGAAATAAGAATTACGGACTACTTCTGCTCGGACACCTGCTTACACAGATTCTGGATTGATGAATACCGCGGTGGCGCGGTTATACAGGAAAAAGAATATCAATTGAGGGACTGGTTTTGGTTCGTGCGAAGCTCACCCAGCCCGTAGCCGCAGATACCTACAGAAAGTTATACAGTGATATTCCCGGATCACGAAAATGACGAGATGGCAGTCAAAATAAAAGTAGATTAAAAAAAAACAACGATTTGATATACAGCCACTACTAGGTATTCTGAAAAATCGTAATTAGCAGGCAAATGAACGCGAATTATATTTGGCGATTGTAATTTGTAATTCGACGCTGATTTAATATATGAATTACAATTGGAGTTTGTAATTAGACTATTGCTAAATACTATCTGCCACCGTTTTTTGTATTCAATTTTTTTTTTTTTTCAAATATTAGCTGCACATATAGTGATTGTGAAACGTATTCGATCTCAGATTTGTGAGATTTGTGAGATTTGAATACAGCGTTATCATTGTACCGTATTTATGTTGCGCCTGGCGGTATTATTACCAACGTAAACCAAAATTATGCCGCAACGAGCGTCACCGTGCGTCACCGTGCGTCACCGTGCTTCGCCGTGCCACAATAGTGTGCGCGGACCTCAACTCGAGTACTTGTATCTCCAAATACAATCAATTCTCTGCAATCGATTTATTTGTGTCTCTAAAAGTCTTCTCATTTTGCTTGAGAACTCACAGTTTTCGAGTTTGCAGTCACTCATTTAGTAACATTTGGTGTCAGAAGTGCGATCTTTTCGAGCCCGATAAGTTGATTCGTTTTGACACTTTTCTCTTGGTTCCTTCTGATTGATTCGATTTGGATTTATTGAGCTTCAATCGCTTTTCCTTGAGAATTTCCCCTTTCCTGAAGAATTTACCCGACAAGAAATTCTTGCACGGCATGCCTAAGTTATATAACGGCCCGATCAGGCAGTTGCAAGGCATGCCAAGGTGCGGTATGCCTGATAAAATCCAGATCGGGACTGACGTCGGGTACCCTCATAGTATGAAATTCGTAGTTTTATGAGGTTTGTATCACTAGGTCCGGATCAGAAATGCACAATTTGCCCTATATCAAGAATTCCTGATGCAAAAAATGTTCATAGATGCTGGTGTTTGGTACACCGAGAGAAAGGGTTTCTTGAACCAATTAAATATATTCAGGATGTCCAGCCACCGGGAATTCCTGGAATACCAGGAATTATACGGGAATTCGAAAGTGCCCTTGAAAATGCGGGAAATATACGGGAATTTCCTATGGCAACCGGGAATTTTTTTTATCAAATGGAACTTGCGTAACATTTCGACCTCGGTCTAATAAAGAGGGCCCCTACTCAATTCATTCCGCCTTCAAACCATATTTTCAAAATATTATATAATAACTCAGATGCAATGTACACAGACATATGTTCAGAATGAACGTAGATATCCGTAAAAAACAGTTATCCCAGGTACTTTGGAATTTCACTAAAAGAACATTCTTAGTCGAGAAATATTTCATACATTGTATGATTGGCGGTCGACAACATTCGAGCGTGACCAAACGTGCATAAGCTCGCTCGGCATACGGCGCGACAGCTAGCGTTGAGAACGCTATTTAGTTTTAGTCTGAGCCTATGTTGTGAATAGAAAAGTATTACGAGAAAAATCGTAAGACCAAAAGGAAGAAGAAAAAGAATAAATAGCAAATTACAAGGTAAGTATTGTTTAATTACAATTATAGAATCTTGTGACCGTACATACATTGGTATAATAATATTTATTTTTCTCTAGATAATGGTTGAATAGCATTTGTCCGAATTTCTATATAACGCTCCATCCTAAAAATTTCCGATCCGCTTCCAGGTCGCATATCCTCAAATTTTTTCCCACAATGCTAATACCTAAATGCTAGGGGTTGATTATGCAGATTTTTTATTGGTTATTTCAAATGGACCTGATCTGTCACCAACTACGTGGTTTTGATGTGTTTCTCAATTTCCGTATTTTTATTAAATGTTCAGTGACCAGTGTTTTGATACAATCTGGCGGTCAAAAAAAAGAACTTCGTTTTTCCCAGGATATTTCTGTCATGCCGAAAAGAGGGGTGACAAAGTTTCAGCCTGCATGGAATACCGAATTTCCGTGGGTACATTCGGTAGAAAAAAACCCATATCAGGCACATTGTGAATTGTGTAAGAAGTTTTTCTCCATTGATAGCATGGGTAGACAAGCAGTAGTGAGTCATTCTGCATCCAAAAAGCACCAGCAGGCCTTGCGCGATACATCCGCTAAAGCGGCTCCTCTGGAAACTTTTTTCACACCTGCCATCTCATCATCTGAACCTGCAGCTTCCAGTACAGTTTCGGCGTCTAAAATATCTGAGGACTCTACTGATCGGTCAGAACCTGCTGTGTCCTCTGCTCATCAGTCTAGTAGCAATACTTCGACAAGCGTACAAGAACGTTCTCACTCTACGTTGAAAGAACGAGTGATGGATCAGTATCTTACCAAAGATAGAATATCGAAAAGAGAGATCATCTGGTATATGGGAGCTGTAGTCAATCATGACGCGACGCGTAATTCAGCAGAAAAAGTGTCTCTATTCAAATACATTGTAACTAATCTATTAATTTAATGCTTCTTTAAAGTCTAATATTAATTAAGCAAGATTTCTTTTTCTCAGGGAGCTAGGAATACACCTCAGGAGAGCGATTCTGTAACTCTAGCGTTAACTTAGAGCAAGCGTTAACTTTTTCCCCGGTTCTACGCCACTGCATTGCCCCGCTTGTACCCGCTCAGCCCCGCGAGCGCCCATATGCTTTGTTTTGGGGCGCCAACTGTCGGAGATTGCCCCGTTTATTAACGCTAATAAACAATCGAACCCACGGAAATCCCGACTCCGTGATAACGCTAACTACGGATCTTGCTCTATCGAATCGAATTTTTTAACGCCAGCCGTGACGAGACTCTCAGAGCGTTAACTTTTAACGCTTGCCGTATAACGAACTGTCTGAATAGAGCTGCGCGCTACCGAAGAGATT
Organism: Macrophya alboannulata; assembly: GCA_949628255.1. Taxonomy (NCBI): domain Eukaryota; kingdom Metazoa; phylum Arthropoda; class Insecta; order Hymenoptera; family Tenthredinidae; genus Macrophya; species Macrophya alboannulata. The sequence goes on along the minus strand of OX451206.1, from coordinate 40,072,870 downwards.
TCTAAACGAATGCTTCTAACGAAATGTCACGCCAAGCTGACCAAAAAAGTTTACATCGATGTCGTGGATTTTTTTAATTTTCGAATAGGCTCTAGTACCATCGGAATCGGCAACTTCTGTGTATATAATTCATATCTATTATATGTATAGATAAAAGTTGCTTCTTGAGCTATATACTAGAACATATTCGAAAATGAAAAACATCCGTAACATCGAGGTCTTTTTTTTGTCCGACGGATTCCCGCCGTGCCAATCATTCGTATAATAAGAATGTTATATATAATCCGTCCACAAAGACACCCTTATTTATATCGATTTTGGTTTCCTAGCGAAGTTATAATCATTTTAATTTATAATGAAAAGTCCTTCGATCACTTTCTCGAATATCTATGCTTCGGCAACGTTGAAATTAACGTCGTCATGTATATGAGTAATTTTATAAATTTTATATTCGTAAATTTTATATACATAAATAGAAATATCTTCGGTATAGCGCCCGAACGCTCTATTCAGCGGTTCGTTACGGCAAGCGCTAAGTTAGCGTTATCTCATCTGCTGAGATGGTGAGGGTGTTGATCGATTGGCACAGAATCCCTCATGTCTGTGTTGTTAATTTATAAAAACTATGAATAAAGTATATCATGAGGAGTGAACACGTAAATTCCACAAAACGCTTGTGAAACTATTTTTGCAAGCACCAATTTTATTTAAAAGGAGTTTTATAATTTGAATTTGAATTTTAACGTTGCCGAAGCATAGATATTCGAGAAAGTGATCGAAGGACTTTTCATTATAAATTAAAATAATTATAACTTCGCTAGGAAACCAAAATCGATATGAATAAGGGTGTCTTTGTGGACGGATTATATATAACACTCTTATTATCGAATGATTGGCACGGCGGGAATCCGTCGGACAAAAAAAAGATCTCGATGTTAAGGATGTTTTTTTCATTTTCGAATATGTTCTAGTATATAGCATCAGAAGCAACTTTTATCTATAATATAATAGATATGAATTATATACGCAGAAGTTGCCGATTCCGATGGTACTAGAGCATATTCGAAAATTAAAAAAATCCACGACATCGATGTCTTTTTTGGTCAGCTTGGCGTGGAGTCCATCATATACGTATTTATAATTAAGTAATATATATGAAAATGAACGAATACCTATGTCTATATTAAAGTACATTTCGTTAGAAGCATGCGTTTAGAAATCTCTTCGGTAGCGCGCGAACGCTCTATTCAGACAGTTCGTTATATGGCAAGCGTTAAAAGTTAGCGTTGTCTCTGAGAGCCTCGTCACGGCTAGCGTTAAAAAATTCGATTCGATAGAGCAAGATCCCTAGTTAGCGTTATCACGGAGTCGGGATTTCCGTGGGTTCGATTGTTTATTAGCGTTAATAAACGGGGCGATCTCCGACAGTTGGCGCCCCAAAACAAAGCATATGGGCGCTCGCGGGGCTGAGCAGGTACAAGCGGGGCAATGCAGTGGCGTAGAACCGGGGAAAAAGTTAACGCTTGCTCTAAGTTAACGCTAGAGTTACAGAATCGCTCTCCAGGGGAGCGATTCTGTAACTCGAGCGTTAACTTAGAGCAAGCGTTAACTTTTTCCCCGATTCTACGCCACTGCATTGCCCCGCTTGTACCCGCTCAGCCCCGCGAGCGCCCATATGCTTTGTTTTGGGGCGCCAACTGTCGGAGATTGCCCCGTTTATTAACGCTAATAAACAATCGAACCCACGGAAATCCCGACTCCGTGATAACGCTAACTACGGATCTTGCTCTATCGAATCGAATTTTTTAACGCCAGCCGTGACGAGACTCTCAGAGCGTTAACTTTTAACGCTTGCCGTATAACGAACTGTCTGAATAGAGCCGCGCGCTACCGAAGAGATTTCTAAACGAATGCTTCTAACGAAATGTATTTTAATATGGACATATTCGTTCATTTTCATATATATTATTTAATTATAAATACGTATAATTATATGATGGACTCCACGCCAAGCTGACCAAAAAAGTTTACATCGATGTCGTGGATTTTTTTAATTTTCGAATAGGCTCTAGTACCATCGGAATCGGCAACTTCTGTGTATATAATTCATATCTATTATATGTATAGATAAAAGTTGCTTCTTGAGCTATATACTAGAACATATTCGAAAATGAAAAACATCCGTAACATCGAGGTCTTTTTTTTGTCCGACGGATTCCCGCCGTGCCAATCATTCGTATAATAAGAATGTTATATATAATCCGTCCACAAAGACACCCTTATTTATATCGATTTTGGTTTCCTAGCGAAGTTATAATCATTTTAATTTATAATGAAAAGTCCTTCGATCACTTTCTCGAATATCTATGCTTCGGCAACGTTGAAATTGAAATTCAAATTATAAAACTCCTTTTAAATGAAATTGGTGCTTGCAAAAATAGTTTCACAAGCGTTTTGTGGAATTTACGTGTCCACTCCTCGTAATATACTTTATTGATAGTTTTTATAAATTAACAACACAGACACGAGGGATTCTGTGCCAATCGATCAAAACCCTCAGCAGATGAGATAACGCTAACTTAGCGCTTGCCGTAACGAACCGCTGAATAGAGCGTTCGGGCGCTATACCGAAGATATTTCTTGAATAGACATTAGACTGGGCCAAAAAAATCGCCAATTTTTTTTTTCAAGTATATCGTAAATATTGTTTGGGTCGACAAAAAAAAATTATTGTGAGAATTTGAGTCCTTAATATTAATATTAAGAGGTCTATCGTCGCAATTTTAGACTTTTTTTTGCTGAGCGTGTTTTTGTCTCAGAACTCCCAAACCATTGAGTGAAACAAAATTGACTTAAAGATATTTTTTGAAGGAAATTGAATGCTCTACGAAAAAGGTCTGATTGAAATTTTCCGTCAGATGAACCGTTTCCGTACAATCATGCCTGAAAAATTGGTATAGTTTTACAATTTGATCTTTCAACTTTTGAATTTTGTAATTCATGTAAAAATCAGTACCCTGACAAAACCGATAAATATTCTTATGGGAAATCAAATGCTCTACAGAAAAAGTCTCATAACATTTTTGGATAAATTCACTCCATCAAAAGTTATGCAAGGTTAAAGTTGCAGTCAAAACGAAATTCTTGTTTTTTCCGCTGTAGATTTTTTTTTTTTGAGGTCAGTTAAGAACTTAAATTCTTTATCGACGATAATCTTTATATTTTTGACAAAATTACTGAAAATTAAAAAAAATTATAACATATTCGAATTTGTTCGCTTTAAGAAGCTATTTTCTTTAAGAAATATCATTTTCACTGTTATTTAATCGTTTAAATAATAACAATCATGTCGTTTTTTTATTGGAAATTGTTCATTTTTGATCTCATATAAATTTATGTATATAAATTTTATAAATTTTATATACGTAAAGTTTATGTATATAAATTTTATATACGTAAATTTTATATATATAAATTTACATGAACAATTTGCGATAAAAAAACGGCATGATTGTTATTATGAATTATATACACAGAAGTTGCCGATTCCGATGGTACTAGAGCCTATTCGAAAATTAAAAAAATCCACGACATCGATGTAAACTTTTTTGGTCAGCTTGGCGTGGAGTCCATCATATAATTATACGTATTTATAATTAAATAATATACCGTGAGGATCTCTTGAAACTATAAGGCTGAAAAGCATGGGCGCAGAATAATACAAATTTTATGGGGATAGCCAACTCGCCGAAAATCTCCCTAGAGTCACTGGTCTAGCCACCCGAATACCCTAGGGTTTTTTTAGTGTGACGAGTTGGCTGTCCCCATAAAATTCGTATTATTCACGTATTATTCTGCGCCCATGCTTCTCGGCCTTATAGTTTCAAGAGATCCTCACGGTATATGAAAATGAACGAATATGTCTATATTAAAGTACATTTCGTTAGAAGCATGCGTTTAGAAATCTCTTCGGTAGCGCGCGGCTCTATTCAGACAGTTCGTTATACGGCAAGCGTTAAAAGTTAACGCTCTGAGAGTCTCGTCACGGCTGGCGTTAAAAAATTCGATTCGATAGAGCAAGATCCGTAGTTAGCGTTATCACGGAGTCGGGATTTCCGTGGGTTCGATTGTTTATTAGCGTTAATAAACGGGGCGATCTCCGACAGTTGGCGCCCCAAAACAAAGCATATGGGCGCTCGCGGGGCTGAGCGGGTACAAGCGGGGCAATGCAGTGGCGTAGAATCGGGGAAAAAGTTAACGCCTGCTCTAAGTTAACGCTCGAGTTACAGAATCGCTCCCCAGGCCTACTTTATAATTTAAGTAAAATAATAATACTGAAATGTGAAATTACGAAACAAGGGAGGTAATTCAGGTCAGACACTTTAATACAAATGATAAGTTTATTCAGGATATTGGAAATGGTTAATATGACGTGACAAATGTTTTCCTTAATTCTATTTAGTGTGTTGATATGATTTGACAAATGTTTTCCTTAATTCTATCAAGTGTGCTGATATGATTTGACAAATGTTTTCCTTAATTCTATCAAGTGTATTTGTAATATTTAATAAAAAGATATTATATGATTAATAATGGTTTTTCTTACTGCGAGAAATGATATTATAATTCTAAGGTTAATACACCCTAACGATTCGTAATATTTCTTATTGAAAGTAAAGTGTGAACGGACAAATATTATTTAATAGATAATTATTCTTATTATCGCGAACAGTTTAATTCTAAGGTTAATACACCCTAACGATTCGTACCGTAATATTTCTTATTGAGTGTTTGGCAAAGCGTAAATGATCTTAAATCTAATTGAGAAACTATGAATTTTGAGTTTAATATGAATGGGATAATTCTTTACTACACCGAGTAATTAGAGTCTCTTAGTGCTTGTAGAAAGCAATACCAAAGACGAGCGATGGCCGAAGCGTCCCGCTAGCTCAAGTATTGAATCAGAAGCGTAATATATCTTATTGAAAATATGGCCAAGCGTAAATGATTTTTTTGATTGAGAAACTATGAATTTTGAGTTTTAATATGAGTTGAATAATTCTTTACTACACCGAGTAATTAGAATCTTTTAATGCTTGTAGAAAGCAATACCAAAGACGAGCGATGGCCGAAGCGTCCCGCTAGCTCAAGTATTGAATCAGAAGCGTAATATTTCTTATTGAAAGTATGGTCAAGCGTAAATGATTTCTGATTGAGAAACTATGAATTTTGAGTTTAATATGAATTGAATAATTCTTTACTACACAGAGTAATTAGAATCTTTTAATGCTCGTAGAAAGCAATACCCAAGACGAGCGATGGCCGAAGCGTCCCGCTAGCTCAAGTATTGAATTAAAAGCGATTAAATGATAAAAATGAAATACATGTATCGGAGTGCACCAGACAAGCGATGGCCGAAGCGTCCCGCTAGCTTCTCACTCAGATACACAAAATGATTTTCTCCCGGTTTGATATTTAACTTCTTTATGTACTTTAAGAGTGAGAGAGATTTGACGAGGGACCTGTTGTAGTGGTTAGCCGTGAGGCTATGTCCCCGCGCCGTGGGATGGCGCTAACGCTTAGTGAGGTACCCAGCCGCGCTCACTGAGGGTGCGCGCGGATGGGGCCTTTAAATTAATAAATTTTATGTTTTTATTTTGCCACGTTACAAATCATCCCCACGGGAAAGTATCTTAGAAATGTTTTTATTTCAAGGACTTTATCGTTAACTTTATAATGTTTCTTTTATTGTTATTATATGTATACCGTGAGGTTACGGTCGCGGGAATCCACCTAGAGGTAGGCAACCCAATAGTCATTATATTTTCAATGAATTCGGCGCCAATGTGGTCTGCCGTACCGGCAAACGACGAATCTATGCAGACGACGCGACGTAACGGTAGCTGTGACGTTGTGAGGTTGGAAACAGCTGTCAGAGTGAAATTGAATAATCAGATCGAAATAAAGTTGATGAGCCTCGTAAAAAAGTCATAACAAGTCATGAATTGATTGAAGGTATTGAATTCAGTTTATGCACAACATTATTACTCTTCGCAACGACAATTAATGTACTGCATAGATTTGTACTATACGGTACGGCAGGTGCATTGGCGCCGAGTTCATTGAAAATATAATGACTATTGGTTGCCTACCTCTAGGTGGATTCCCGCGACCGTAACCTCACGGTATATATATATTAGGGTGTCCGTTATTTACCAAGTTGACTGTTTTCACTTGGGTATCGTTTAAATTGTTAGTCTATAGCCTGAAAACAAATTTGAAAAAAGAAAAAAATTTTTTTGATGCCGCCTAACCCTGCCTAAATGACGATACTTTTCCCATTCATTTAACACGGGGTTTTTGCACTTTTTGGAAATTAATTTTTTTCTTGTTTATTATATTCAATAACTTACCAAATATTGTTGATTCTGCTTCTATTATGATCCCTTTGGATGAAGAAATTTTGATATCGGCGTCAAAAATTTATCCTGTAAATTTTGATAAGGTCAAAATTCATTTCATTGTCATCAGTGACATATTGGTTGAAAAAAATATTTTTGTGTATTTTTGATAAAAATGAGTATTTTTGGGATTCGAGAAATGTCCAAAAAAATTTTTCAGAAAATTGATTCAAAACTGCAACTCTTTTATCTCATAAATTTTCTTGTACGATCTTATACTTTTGACATACGGAGGTTCGTAGAAAGAAATTGGAATTTGGAAAAACTCAAAAAATGTGATCCAAAAATTCTGAAAAAATTCACATAAATTCTTTCGATATATTTGTGTGATAAAACAAAATTATGATTTTTTTGGAATCTGTCAACTTTTCGACTATTCGAAACGGCGTGGAATACCTCATATATTTATACTCGAACTTTTCGAGTTTTTCCAAATTCCAACTTTTTTCTACGAATCTCCGTATCTCAAAATTATGAGATCATACAAGAAAATTCATAAGACCACAAAGTTGCAGTTTCAATCTTTCTGAAAAATTTTTTTTGGGAATTTCTCGAATCCCAAAAACTAATTTTCATCAAAAATACACAAAAATATTCTATTCAACCAATATGTCACTAACGATAATGAAATGAATTTTGACCTTATTAAAATTTACAGGATAAATTTTTGACGCCAATATCAAAATTTCTTTATCCAGAGGGATCATAATAGAAGCAGAATCAACAATATTTGGTAAGTTATTGAATATAATAAACAAGAAAAAAATTAATTTCCAAAAAGTGCAAAAACTCCATGTTAAATGAATGGGGAAAGTATCGTCATTTAGGCAGGGTTAGGCGGCATGGAAAAAAATCTTTTCTTCTCTCAAAATTGTTTTTAGGCTATAAGCTAACAATTTAAACGATACCCAAGTGAAAACAGCCAACTTGGTAAATAACGGACACCCTAATATATATATATATATATATGTTTTTTTTTTTTTTTCTTATTTTTCTTAATATCTAAATTTACAATTATAAAATAAGGCACATGTATATAAATGCAGTGTATGTGAATTATTACAGTTAAGTGTGTGTGTGTGTTTTTTTTTTTTTTTTTTTTTATATTTTTCTTATGTTTTTCTTAATGACTATCTTGGTATTTACCTATATATATAAAAACGAGAAATATAAAAATATATGCACATAGGTATGTGAGTAAGGTTAATTGAGCTTACGTTTTCTTAAGCGCTGTCTGTGCATTTAATTACATATAATATAAAAGCGACGTTAATTAGAAAAATTTGAACAGTGGCACTCAGGTAGGTATATATAATTGTTCACACTATGTTGTTCATTCAGTCTTTTGATTAGAAAAATATTATTTTTTTTATATGAGTATATATTAAAAGAGAATATAAAAATTCTTTTTCCGCTTTTTCTTTTTATTTATTACGTGTTTTTTTTTTAGATAGGAGTTTGTGGGGTACCGGGATCGAGGGGTTCACAGGGATTTGGGGTACGGGTGCGAACTGCAGAGGCCCATCCTTCTCCCGGCATCCATCCCTTTATGTTGTCATCTGTGAGGACGACGAGACTCCAATCGGTCGGGAAGTAGGGGGTGACTGACCTGACACGGAGTCGACATCGTGTTGGGATTTTGAATTTTGACCAGTCCCCTGGGGTTAGCCTCCAGTCCATGGGGGTCTCCCCCGTGGTATTGACTCCGTGATGGGTTTTCAACACCTTTGGAGGCTGACAGCCTTTGGCTATCAGCTGACAGCCTCCTTCCTGCTTGATCCAGGATCCCGGAGTGATGATCTTCCCGGCCTCGTCACATGAGGGTTGGACCCAGACCTCGTCGTAGTCCGTTTGGAGACAGACATGTCTCATGCCGGGGTAGAAGGCCTCGTTCGCTTTGTTCATCATCGTGTATATATATATTTTTAACTTCCCGCTATGAAAATTGAAAATTTTCATAAAAGAAGGGAAGTTACTGGTTTCGGTCCGATTTTCGAAAACCGAGTTTTCATCAGATGTCGACGTTTTGAGGTCCTAGGAAGCTATTCCGACTATTTTTGGATGGACGTCCGTATGTGTGTGTGTGTGTGTGTGTGTGTGTGTGTGTGTGTGTAACTAATTTTTTGTCGTACGATATCTTTAGAACGAATTGACCGATTGGAATAGTTCTTGTAGCGATCGAAAGGGTTTATCGAGACTTAGATCTGATTGGATTTTGGAGTCGAACGGTCGAGTAGTTCCAAAGTTATTCGAAAAATAAAAATTAAAAAAAAAAAAATTTTCAGGTTTTTAGCGCATAACTCCTAAACCGTTCGTGCGATTAGTCTCAAAACTTAATCAGGTTTAAGTCTTGGATAGCCCTTTCGATTGCAGCAACATTCATCAAAATCGAACGACTAGTTTAAAAGATATTGCACGACAAAAATTTCTTTTTTTGTCGTACGATACCTATGGAACGAGTTAACCGATTTGAATGATTCTTGCGGCGATCGAAAAGGTATACCAGGACTTAAATTTAATTGAGACTGAACGATATCTTCTGACATCAAATATAACTCCCTGAAACCTAGGTTGATATTTGAAAAAACTCGATTTTTGATTAAACATCAGACGGAAAAAAATTTGTATATGGAAAACTAACTATACTTATAACCTGCTTTAATGTATTATAAACACAATAGTATCAATTTATTGTAACGTATATTTAACATATAGCGGGAAGTTTTAGGGTTGGCCCACAGGTCAACCGGTTTCCTGAATTTTTTTTCTTTAATTTTTGGCATGTACTGGCTGCTAGTTTGCTTGTCTATCGATGAATGACCCAAATATCGGGTGACTGGGACCTGTTGTCGTTTTGTGGTGGTAGCAGGAAGGGGAAGTGTTTTCGCATTGCCTGGAGTTCGTTGCTCTTTCCAGTTGTTGGGGATTCGCGGGGAGAGGGGTGTTGGGGGGCAATAGGGGCGTAGTTTTATTTTCTTACTTTGTTAGTTGTTTATGAATTTATTTGGTTATTATTATTGTATTTTTTTTCTATTATTGAGGAATAAATATGATTTGAACAATTGTGCTTGGCTGTATATGCCACCTGAGTTTATCTTAACTGTATGTATGTGTTATTAAACAGAAATAATAGTTTATAGTATATGAAATAATTATAACTAGAACAGACTGGGCTGCATGAGGACGTCGTGATTCGGAACCTATACGTGGCTATGTATTTACCTTTATATCTATATACAGGGTTAGTCAGTTCAAACTCCGAGAATGGGAGGAGCTTGGTTGATGAATTAGGCCCTACCCCTCAGCCAATCCGGCGAATATTTGGTATTAACGTCGAGGAGTCATGAGTGTTGATATCAAATTGATTGTGAGATTCGAAGTCTACACGTAGGTAACCGCTGTTAATAAGAAACAATAATGAAGATATGACAACAAAGAAAGTCGACATCACGAAATGTAAACAATGAGGTTTGTCTTAGCATGTGAGAGTCATGTTTACTCATAGAGTAGTATCATAGTTTATAGTATTGAATGAGCTGGTCAGTATTATTACTTGTTATATCGTGAATTTATTTCTTATTCCCACTGTTTACCAGTACGTAGACTTGAATTCGTACGTCGATAACAACATGACTCCTCGACGTAAATACCAAATATTCGCCGGATTGGCTGAGGGGTAGGGCCTAATTCATCAACCAAGCTCCTCCCATTCTCGGAGTTTGAACTGACTAACCCTGTATATATATATGTTTTTTTTTTTTTTTTTTTTTTTTTTTTTTATACACTTATTCTAGAGCTATTTTATATTTTCTAAGACTAGCACGGTGGTACACACCAACGACCTTACGGGGTAAATCGGGATCTACCAATTGATATGAGTTGGCGAACGGACAATCATTTATCCGATACGGCCCTTGATATAAGTGGAGGAACTTTCCGACGCGTTTGTCCACAAGTGTGGATATTTGGGGTACTCGCAACAAGACTAGCTCGCCAATATTCAGCGGGATTTGATTTTTAGTTATTTCGCGATTGTTTCGCCGGTAGGCACTACGTGTCATTCTATCATACGCTAATCGAATCTGGGTCTCGCGAGGAGCAGGGGCGTGCAACGGATATTTTACTAATTTTTCTATCTCGCCCAGGTAGAAATTGTGACCTGGCTCCGACTAGTTACCGTCTAGCTGGCCTAGGTTATTTCTATGAGCTGTGTAGGAAAACTGTCTTGCGCCCATCCCGATTTGAAACGGTTCGAACGGCTAGCGCCTACATTAGTTATCTGGTTAGGCGCTAACCATCTATTCTTACTATTGCCTGTTTTCGTATCGTGGCCCAGCCTACTGTCTGGTTAGCCCCGGTATGCCCCCCCCCCCCCCCCCCCCGCCAAGAGGACACTGGTTCTTACAGAGGAAAATTCACATAAGATAGTGTGTTAATTATTATCATTTATTAGTTATTTTTTTGAACTTTATTTCAAAACCAAGTAACAAATTAATTAAGTATAAGATCGATATAAAAACAAATAAATTTTTTTTTTTTTTTTTTTTTTTTAAGAAGCGCAATAATTTTGATATGTAAAATTTTCTGTATCGCTTTTTTTTTCTTATTATACGGGACTCGGATTTATAAATTAAAAATAAAAATTATGAAAAAATACAAAAATCGAAGGAAAATAAAATAGCCATGTCAGCTGGTCGGATAGGTATATATAATACCTATAATATATGGGGCATTCCAAGTGAAACCGGCGAGCTATCTTCCTCACCCCCTACGATTTTTGTCGCTTATTTTTTTTGGGCTTCTATGTCACCCCAAATAAGCCCCAATTTTTTTTTCAGATTTTTCCCCCCTTCCTTGTCGTCGCGCCATGTGTTTTTTTTGTTGATGCAAGAGGAAACATCAAAAACGACCCTTTTTAAAATAATGATTTTTTTTTTACAAATCCCGCACCTAAAAACAGTAACTTTTTTCATGATTTGAAAGTGGGCCGAAGCCTGCCAGTATTTTTTTTCATCAATTTTGATTTTTCGAAAAATCGAAATTTTTTTAAATTTTGAATTACAATCATCACATCTTGTATTAAAAAAAAAAAAAAAAAAGAAACACCTCCTGCGAAAATGTCATATCTTGCTTAGTTTCATATTAAATTTTAAAAAATCACGGAATTTCGCCGCCAGAGGACACAAGTAATATGAAACTAAGCGAGATATGACATTTTTTCGAGAGATGCTTCTTTTTTCTTTTTTTTTTTTTTAATACAAGATATATATAGGTCAGCTGATTGTATACCTTATGATATACATATATATATATATATATATATAAGTCGGGGATGTCGAGGATGGCGGATATATATTGAGATTATTCAATAAAACGACTCGATCAAGGACAACCTTATATTTCATTCATTAATCTTCACAAATCTTTATCAATCACACTGCTTCTTCATCGGAACGTAAATCAACAACTCTATCTTCTGTTTCAAAACTCTTCTGTTAATCATTTGCCGATCTGGTAACCACTCTCCGACTCGGCCATACTGACTTTCACACGCCCTCGTGTGATGTTGGCTTCTTGACCAAAACATAGGGGAAATGTCTGTATTTCATCGTACTGTCATGGACCCTGTTTCATCTCACTGTTCTGGCATTTGCCTATCGTCTCAAGGGAAACCATGACTCAAAAACCTTGAGTAGAACAGACCAATCATCACTCATGGAAGAATCTCGCGAATCACGTTGCAGCTTGGAACACTTCACGCTCATGTTCTTTAACATTTTCAGTAAGACAACGGTCCAGACTTGTAACACGGCTTCGAATGCACTTTCTATTTATCTGTAACAACGAATCATTTTCCGCAAAATAATCCAACTCATTTCATTTGATCTTCCTGACCAATATGCAGTGTTTCATGCATTTATCTCAGAGGTCTGTTCATGGCTACGACCACACCAGGGTCAGTCACACGTCCTCGTGTGCATATGCAATCAATCTGTTGAACAAACGAATTTTAAAAGTATTTCAAATCGTTCGGCCTACCTGACCACAGATTTATAAAATGATAAAACGACATCAATGCTCTGTTCCCATATCAGTTCTGTCAATAAGTTGTCAATAGAATGCAGTTCTTGTAACTTTTCTCGAGTGAACACCATCATCACAGAGTACACAAACTCTCCATGGCAGAACTACATTCCCAAATGTGACTTGCTACCAAAGCAATCACCAGTCGTCCATGCGACTCTCGTCACCACTGTGACTGGACCCGATCACCTATGTGATTTCTCCAGTCCAACAACAACCACCACACCATCAGCCGTTCCATTGCACCATCTCCGTCCACAAAGTGGGTTAGGGTCTTTATGACTTGCAACTATTAAGCCTGATGAGTGTGTACCAAATGAGAATTACGTCACAGTAATCTCACCACTTATCTCAGAGTTACATCACAGTAAACTTCTTCAATACTCAATTCTGCCAATTCCAAAATTCAACCCAAACAAAATTCAATGTTCACTCAACATTTATTCAGAACCGCCGACTACGGCACTATCCGACACCTCGGAAACGTCATCATTCAAGACATCCAATTCTATGGGAACAGAACACTCAGGCATTGCTCGTAAACGATCGTGTGCATATTTGTACGTTCGATTACAATTCAATGCTTTTAAAAGATACCTATCACCAATCAATACTTTAATAATTTTAAAAGGACCTCTGAATTTCGAATCTAATTTTGATTGATTTCGTTCATGATTTTTAATTAAAACAAAGTCTCCAAGAGAAAATCTAACAACTGTAGCTTTATTTTTGTCAAACCTAACCTTTTCTAATTGTGCATTGTTCTTAATTAGGTTAGCTGTATGTTCTCTAATCTTAGGCAAATCTACTTGAACTTTCCCAGAATTTGATTTTGACACTCTACAAGTGATACAATTGTCAACAAATCTACAAACATACTTAGACATCTTGGGAAACCAAAAATGTTCGTATGCCTTTTCTAAAGTCTTGTTCCAGCCTAAATGCATTATCAATTCATGCAAATGGTTAATAACAGACCATTGAAAAGCTTTCGGAATGATAGGTAAAGAATAAGTTTGATTATGTCTTTGTATTTTTTTCGATACAAGATTCCAGACCTGAGTTCATATGTGTCATCCATACTGAATTCATTACTCATCATCAAAATAAGAAGAAAATGAAAACTGCTCACCAGATTATAACAACTGTCCTAACAAGCATCTTCACACAGCGTTGTTACCGTGAGGATAGTCTCAATTTGTGATTGTAGCTCTATTCAGCTTGTCATACATTGTGTTTGTAGGCCCATCAGTACATATATATATATATATATATATATATATATATATATATATATATATATATATATATATATATATATATATATATATATATATATATATATATATATATATATATATATATATATATATATATATATATATATATATATATATATATATATATATATATATATATATATATATATATATATATATATATATATATATATATACATACATATATATATACATACATACATATATACATATATACATATATACATATATACATATATACATATATACATATATACATATATACATATATACATATATACATATATACATATATACATATATACATATATACATATATACATATATACATATATACATATATACATATATACATATATACATATATACATATATACATATATACATATATACATATATACATATATACATATATACATATATACATATATACATATATACATATATACATATATACATATATACATATATACATATATACATATATACATATATACATATATACATATATACATATATACATATATATATATATATATATATATATATATATATATATATATATATATATATATATATATATATATATATATATATATATATATATATATATATATATATATATATATATATATATATATATATATATATATCATAAGGTATACAATCAGCTGACCTATACTTAGGTATGTATTTACATATATTTAAGGCGTCTTCCGTAACTTCACCAAGCTAACCAAGATCGAGGTTGGGCGTTCCGTAACTGGAACTTACTAGATCGCGGTGAGATTTCGGAACGTGGTCACGGGTAACCGCAGTTAAAATTTGCTCACCCCGTCAACCGCAGGAAAAGCGCGGTTGCACGGTGCGGTTAACTTTCGGAACTTGCCCTAAAGTCGTGGTTATCTAGTAATTTTGATTTTTCGTAAACATTACTGTTTTTCGCGGGGTTTTCGTCATCGCTTTCGCATTTGTGACTGATTGCGGTTGTGTAGACCAAAGGTGTAGACAGTTATTTACAGAATGGAGAAGGTATGTACAGATTTAAGGCATGTATATACAATATGACCAGCGAAATTGATTCAAGAAGTATGCATTCCATGTGCAAGATTCAGATTAATTTATAATATGCTTATAGGAACTCGTGTTAGCTGATCATAATTCTAAACATTTGCGATTCTCAACAGAAAATTCTCAGGTGTGGCCTGTGCAGACAAAAAATTTGCACAATTGAAGACCGTGATTTGGCATTCGCTCACAATTGTCTGATGAGAAGCCAGAATTTAAAAATCAAGCACGGTTATGTGTATAATATGGATGAAAATGCCAATGCTCATGACGAGTCTGATTACAACGTGAATATGGATCAACAAATTGATGGTGCAGCTGAAGCAGTAAGTGAATACTATGTCCCTGCCAAGCCCAGCAGTCACACTAGCAAAGATGTTGATGAAGCTGTTGAAAATGAAGAAACCCAAAGTGTATCGAATAAGTGGTCATCCAAGAGTATTGAGCTGCTTATCGCAACATACAAGGATTTTTGCCCTAAATTCAAATCACCTCAATACAATGCAAAGCAAGTATGGGAGCTGATAAGTGCAGCAATGCAAAAGTCTCAAGTCACAAAAGATGCTGATAAATGTTCAGAGAAATGGCGAAACTTGAAAAAAACGTATGAAAAAGTAAAAAAACATAATTCGCACTGGGAAATAACAGAAAAGTATGGGAGTACTATGCGGTAAGGAATACAAAATTTTTACAAATGATATCGTAGTTGTAAGAAAATACTAGCACAATATATACCTGTAAAGTAATTATTGATTTTAGCTCCTTCACGATATTCATTTCAAGGATCCAACAATAAATCCAGTGTTGACAATGTCCAGCACTGGAAAAATCACAAAAAGAGTAACGGAAACTGATGACCCAAATCTTGCTCTAAATGTAAAGCAGGATTATGGTAAGTCTTGCTCTACCTTAGATATTGGTAATATTCATTGCACCTGTTTTTACATTACGGCGAATAGACGAGACTGCCC
The DNA here is from genome assembly GCA_949628255.1 of Macrophya alboannulata. NCBI lineage: Eukaryota > Metazoa > Arthropoda > Insecta > Hymenoptera > Tenthredinidae > Macrophya > Macrophya alboannulata. The sequence goes on along the minus strand of OX451206.1, from coordinate 40,057,006 downwards.
AGCCACGGACAACCACAAATAAAAGAAAAGCAGCACACACAGATGATTCGAAGGAAAGACGACACCGAGAACGATTGGAACAAAAAGAGCAAATGTTTAATTGGTTCAAGAACCATCTCACTAAGAAGGGTGATGAAAATGCATAAGTTCATGGACCATCAGCTACATTTTATATAACTTTACCAAAAAGTACCTACCTATTAGGATTATTCCCTCTTTATAATAACAGAAGAAAGAAGATTTTTAGTTTCATTTTGCCTCATTTTATTTGCTCAAAGCAAGCACGCCGGTGGTGCAGTGAATAATTCATTACACACTTTACCGTGGCTTGCGATGGAACTAAAACTATATTTGTATGTCAAAAATATGAGTAAACGTGCACTAGAGTGCATCGAAAAAACACAATGTTTTAGATTCGAATTGGAATATCGATAAACTACTACTACTTGTGCAATAAATGCACACAGTAATTTCATAAGTAGTCATTGCGGAGAGCAAGACATTTCAAGCATTGCATTGTAGAGATATTTGTTCAAATGCTATTTTCGAATGCAATCCCGAAACCTTATCCATGTTTTTCCAGTCCACTCTCATGCAACGAAAATTACACATCCAACTCATAGTCTAAAATAGTTTTGCTACAATAAGTTTTGCTCCTAAGAATTTTAAAATATATCGTACTATGATACTCATTAGCCATTGTACCTGAAGGACTCAAATGATACAGATAGCGACTTCAGAAGTACCTGTTATACTGTAGCTTAGATATAAGTTTTATATTAGCAACATGCATACTGTCAAGATGACATTTATATTATATCGTTACATAAAGTCTGATGACAGATAATTGCTGTGACTTTTACTGTGATATGGTAAGGGAAAGTACAAAATTATCGTAAACATTTTCGAATGTATGTTTGTTTAATTCAAATATATATTTTATAAAACATACAGTTCGTTTGCAATTCTATTTCTTTTAAAGTTTCCTATAATTAATCTCTCTCTTTGCTCTGCACGTCCCTGTTGGTTGAAAATCATCTCATCACATTCCTCTCTATCGGCTGGTTCGCATGCTTCCAGGCCGATCATGTCGTTTCGAGCTATGCACATGTTATGGAGGATACAGCATGCAATTATGTATTTCGGTATCCATTCCAAGTCTCTGACATCCAAGTACTTCAGACATCTCCATCTGTTCTTGAGTAAAGCAAAGGCTCTTTCTATAGTGGATCGCGCTGTACTGAGTTTGAAGTTGTAATTAATTCGCATTGGAGTAAGGTGCCCAGTGTTCTTGTATGGCGTCAGAAGTGTTTCGGATAATGGATATGCTTTATCCCCCAATAAATGTGTGCCGTTACGAAACCTATCCCTCGCCTGCACTGTCATGTACGAAAAAACCTCACTGTTTGCCAATACCTTAGCATCATGGACACTGCCTGCTTCGCCAGCATGACAGTGTGTGAACTGTAGTGTGTGATCACATACTCCCTGCAAGCAAAAGTAGGATCATACAATTACTGAAATAATTTTATTTTAAATGATACTTGTTCAATTGACAAATCATGATATGAACAAGATCCAGGGATAATCAATTTTTAAGCTAGCGGCTCATCTTTTTCTAAACTTGATTATTTTAATTCGAGAACTTACCTGAAGGTGTATGCAAGAAAACCCTTTCCTACATATATATTGAAGTCCGTGTTCGGTTGGCATTGGAATTGGTATATATGATCCATCAATACACCCGATGGTATTTGGAAATCCTATCCTCAAATATCCATTTATTGTAGACTCTAATGCAGGTCCAGTAGGCCAGACAATCACTGTGTGAGATATGGATAAAAGAGCTTCTGTCACACGATGTACACTTCTGAATCCTGTCGCATTACCAATGTCGAATTTGTTACATATCGATCTAGAAATAAGTAAAAGGCTTTATTGTATTTTGGACCCAAATAAAAGTATAGTTTTGATTGTCGCAGCAGATTGTGAGCTAAATGCATGATCTATAGATTATACTACCATTTCAGCACCGTAGAATAATGTTCAGTCCGCTGAAATTTACATGAGCTTCATAAAAAAATTCGTTTCATTGCTCTCTACAAGTATTACCTGTACGAATCCGGCGTCGCAAAGTACCACATTGCCATGTGCAGCTGTTTTTCTGCTGAAATTGTATTTCGACCTGATTCTCCAAAACTGGACTCAATTTCATTTCCGACTTTTGACAGTATATATGTAAATGTGGCCCTCGAAACCCTGAAATTCCGTTTAAATTCTTCTTCCACATATTGGGCAATTATGTGTTCAAAGTTTTGAAGTCTTGGCCTACGATCTGAAAGAACGCAATATTAAATAGAATCAGCACAATGGCATCATATAACTTACCGTGTCGCATATTTTCCTCGTCGCTACTGCTGCTGCTATCAGTCAGAATATTATTCATGAAGAAATATATTTCGTCCATACTTTTTATCAGTAATACTAGTCCAGAGTCCTGACAGATTTTGGATTCTGACACTAGGTTTGGAGGTTACGTTGATAGTTCAAAAAAGACTGCAAACGGCGCGAGAATCACGGTTGTGGTCAGGCGTTCCGTAACTTTTGCAACCACAGCATAACTGCCTAGACAACATAACGTAACCATAACCGCACTAACCGTAACCAAGATTAAGTTACGGAAGACGCCTTTAATGATGGGGTCCCAGCGACTCACTATTTTTCTTGGACCAAAACTAAAACGAGTTTTCACTCTCGCGAATTTCATGTGCCTATTGGCAATGAAACAGTAGCCAACAAACAATCAGGTTCAATGGTTTGTCGGCAACTACTTCGTGGGGCATAGGCACATGAAATTCGCGAAAGTGGAAACTCGCTATCGTTTCGGTCCAGAAAAAATAGTGAGCTACTGGGACCCCATCATCGAACATTACAAAAGAATGAAGCAAAAAAGAAAAGAGAAAGGGAAAGAAAAAAAAAATGAGAGAAAAATGAACCGCGATCAACTCGATTGAGGTCATGGATATGTATGTGTGTTTAAATTTAGTCAAGTATACGTATGTGTTAGTGTGTGCATGTTTGAATGTAACTACAAACTAATCAACATAATATACATATAAATATACATATATTCAATTAATACTGAGTTCTCTGGTATTTTTTCGTTGTACTCCATTCGTCAAAAGTAAATAAAAAAGCAATGCAAGAACTATTATTGGCTGCTTTCGCTGTCGGACATGTCTCCTTCGGAGGATGACCTGTTATTGTCAGTTATCAGTCTCTCACAGCTTGCCAACTTGTTGTCAAGCTGCATCTTCCTGTTTCGTGACTTTGCCTCGTCCTTTTTCATTCGTTCAGCTCTATGACCATCCCAGTCTTTAGCGTTTGTTAGAGCAGCACCCAGAGCAGAAATGACAGTTTGCTCTGTTACACACGCTCCAGTCCGATCAGTGTGAGTGCTAGTCAGTACATCTAAAGTAAAATCAAATTGAAATTTATTATATGGTTCTTACCACTACAATCTGGAAATTCAATGAATTAAAATGACAAGACCGATGATAAATATACCCACCAATGAGGATTTTGATGATCCTTGTACCTTTCAGTACTTCTTTGCCAGCAGTTTTTTTCACAGCCGTGAAATTCATGGTTAGTTCTCGGCTCATATATTTTTTCAGCATGTTTGTGACACTCTTAGAAACTATGTTATTTCGATCAATTAGAAAATGTAAAGAAGCGGTCTAGAAACAAAATTTCCCACATGAGTATGAACTGACTTGCGTAGTGGTCAATATGATAATGGTCAAACTCACGAAATCTTGTTTACAATCCTTGTCATGTAGTTTTTGGTTGAAAGTTTCAAAGTCCTGCAGACTTTTTATGGGTAACTCAACATCGTACTTTTCAGCAAAAGGCTTATTGCTGGCTTTGATACCCTGCTGCAATATATTGCAAGCTTCTAGAGTAGAAGTAAGTTTACGCTGATCGGCACTAAGCTCCTTCACCGTAATGGTTAACTCTATTAGAGTACGTGTGAAATGTTGATATTCTGCAAAATGATATATCCAACATGGAGAAGCTTTGCTAAGAGATCCAGAGATCTTCGAATTATAGACGTATAACTTTCAATCAGAGTATTCACCACTGCTGTCTAACATAAAAGACTTAGGTTTGTTGGATGAAGCATAATCATCGCTGCATATTTCTTTCAATCTTCTCTCTTTTCTTGGCAGAGTCCCAGTATTGTTGTTGACATCTGCTGATCTCATTTGTTGATTCATTGGCTCAACTTATGAGAAAAAAATGAATTACATACAGGAAAAGATCTGGTTTAGTCAAACAAATGGCCAGACAACATAGCTCTTGTCCTTCAAAAGCTCTTCAAAAACTCTTATTCTTTCATTGATGTACCTGTTGTGTTTTTATCTGTGCTGGTAATAGTAGTTGTTTTTGCATTTTTTTTTTTTTTAATTGTCATTGTCCCTCGGTCAATCTCAGGATCTGATCCAAGGATTTCTCTTGAATCTATTTGAATAGGACATCCATGTTAGATTATCGAAAATCAATATACAGGGTGTTTTTTTTTTCAACGCCCCAGGCTCATGTCTCCCAAACCAAGCAAGGTACGGGAAAACACTTTAAACAAAACTTATAGGATATCAAGGGGAAAAGAATATGGTGCAATCATATCTTTTATAGGTGAAGGCGCTGAGCTGCGGTGAAGGTCAAATTGGTTTTTTTAAATGAAATGGTATAATTTGTTTTTCACAGAATCTTAAAGAGCATCAGATTCTGCATTAAAAACACCTGAACAGATATTGTTTAAAGTTGATGACTTATGAGACAAGAGCTGGGCAAGTGGGGTCAAAAGAGGAAGTTCAAATTACCTGAATACTGTTCTTAAGTTTTCTCAAAAGTGTCTGATATACTTTTATACTTGGAGTTGTCAAGATTACGTATCAGGGTCAAATAGGTTGAGGTCAATAAATTTGATCAATAATGTTATTATCATTACTGTCATTTCTGGGTTCAATCAGTTTGTAACAACTTGTGGTTTTTATTTTTCATTGGGTGATACATTTCGGTTTCGTCTTCGAGATGTAGACAGTGAAGAATGTATCACCCAATGAAAAATAAAAATCACAAGTTGGTACAGATTGATTAAACCCAAAAATGACAGTAATGATAATATTAGGTATTGATCAAATTTATTGATCAACTTATTTGACCCTGCTACCTAATCTTGACAACTCCAAGTATAAAAGTATCTCAGACAGTTTCAAGAAAACTTAAAAACAGTATTCAGGTAATTTGAACTTCCTCTTTTGACCCAACTTGCCCAGCTCTTATCTCATAAACCACCAACTTTAAAAAATATCTGTTCAGATGTTCTTAATGCAGAATCTGTTGCTCTTCCAGATTCTGTGAAAAAAAAGTATACCATTCTATTTGAAAAAGCCAAGTTGATCTTCACCGCAGCTTAGCGCCTCCACCCATAGAAGATTTGATTAGAGCATATTCTGTCCCACTCGATTCCTATAAGTTCTGTCTGAGGTGTTTTCCCGTATCTTGCTTGGTTTCGGAGATATCAGCCTGGGGAGATTAAAAAAAAAAACACCCTGTATGTGAGGTTTGGAATCAACTGATGATGTATGCTGAGCTTTCAGTGGAAGAATTATTGTAAATACAGAAAGTTATGAAAATTTAAACGCAAGCAAGTCAATTCTAAGATATTGAGGCATATGTGATAAGAAAATGTTCACCTTCTTACACGAACTTACACGAAATGTGAGATAGGTTCCCAGATGAAGACCTTGGAAGTTCATTAGGGAAGGTATTTATGAATAGTTTATGCGATTATACTTCTATAAATGGGATGTAGAAACGAAACACTCACCATAACTTATCAAAGAACGAGGCACGTTCTTTAAGCTTTTCTCAGCACCGCTTAACTGCGGTACGCTCATGATTTCTGTCATGGCATCCAGATCTTTTGCTAATTTCTTTGTCCGGAAAGACTTTTCTATAGCAGCTGCTTTCTTATCTGGTCGACTTTCTGTATCCGTACTGAAAGCGTAGAGTTCACTTTCGAGTTTGTTTAATCTTCTTTGTGCGTCTGTATATGTTTCTGTGAAACGTATCACAAATTTAATTTCCATAGAATGATAATTTAGTAAAGAATACCATAGGTTTAATATGAGAATTGCATTTAGTGGCGATGCACGTACTTGCGTGCCCATGACTGTGTAAACTGGCCAATCTTCTGGGGCATCACAAAGATTTTCTATAAAACTATGCAGGAGTTCTAGGTCTTCTTTTTCATAAGGTGGCGCCAAGAATGAACAGACACATTTTCCTCGAGATTTATCAAACGTAATCCACTTTGCCGGTACAATGTCAATCGCACGTAATTTTTTTGGCCTTCCTCTCGAAATAAATTGCACCAGTTGATACGGGTAGACCTCGTCCAAATAATCATTTTCTCCTGCTAAATCTTTTTAATGTGAGTTTGATCCTGATACGTCTGAATACCATTTCAAGAAAATGCAAGTTACATAATCTGAATACGATGAGATTTATATCCGTATGTTGAATTGAACTGTTGGATAGTTATTGAATAGAAGAAACAGAAGACATTGAGAAAACTGATTGTATTTGCACTCCCTTTGTTGCTGCCATGCAAAAATCTACACTTTACATAATTAGGCACAGATCAAGCGGTAAAGTTTCAACACAGGGCGTTCGATGCATTCATATGCAAGTCTTAATTTATTTATAGTAATGAAAGGCAAAGAAAATAATTATAGATGTCCAGATTAAAGTAAATGAAATCAGCGGAAAAATCTTAACCTCGCAGCGCGTGCCGACCGGCGTCTTTTTATTTCAACGTGTTTAAATTATGCCTATTCTTCGTTCTTTTACTATGAAAGCAAGTTAAGTCCATATTTACTAATATCTCACCTGATTCCTTGTCCAACATTGCTTGGGCCATTTTGGTGAAGCACAAGTACCGATACACGTTACTTCGTAGCGTGGAAGATTTTTGAGGTTATATCGATCGAAGTATTGATTTCATGGCGTGCTCCCGCGCATGCGCAATAGACCGAGCAGGGATGAGCCAAGAAAAGGCGCAATATACCGAGAGTTTTCTGTGAATCCGCACGACCCCCCCCCCAAGGCTAAACCAACACAGGCACGAACCGCGTGTATGAGGCTCGTTCAGGAGGGGATATGCTACTAGAAGCATTACTTATCCCCTCCCGAACGAGTCTCACGCATACGGTGAGTGTCTGTGTTGGGTTGGCCTTAGAAAGGGGTCGTGCGGATCACCGAAAACTCTCGGTATATGTATGGTACATACACACATTATATATATATATATATATATATATATATATATATATATATATATATATATATATATATAATTTTTACACGTGGAGAAGAGGCATAACGAAGACTCTTTTCTCGGTGACTGGCGTAAATTGTAAGCTAAGCATCACAAGTTTGCTATTCATGTCATTTCCAGATACAGTTGTAGTTCTTCTGGACGGATCTCTAACAATTTCCCATGATTTGAGAATCTCTGAATTAGTGGGATAGGAGTAAACAGATTGCTTGATCTTGCACAGCCTACCTTCCATGTGCAGAGTTTCGTTCACCAGGAACAGTCGATCGATTTTTAAAATTCTGTTGTCATTAAGAATGATCATGTCGTTGGGAGCATTCGTGGTCAATAGCACCTGTTTGAACTTAGCTCTCGTTATATTATCCTCATTGTCTTTCCAAGTTTCAAGATAATTTGGGACCTTCACTTCATGTTTCGTTGCTTCATTGTGTTCGTGTAGTCTCCGGCGAAACTGGGCTAAAGGATTGTTCGGTGATCGCAAAAGACGTTTTATTTTCCCAAGATGATTCTCAAACGGAAATGAAGTTAGAAAGGACAAATTGCAACCCATGTTCGTCACATCATCCGCAACATGAATCAAATTATGCATATTCATAACTGAAGCATTTGGTCCATACAATAATTTTAAGGCCTCGAAAAAACTTTTCAAATAATTCTTGGCAAAGTCTGTATACTTCAGAGCGTCTTTACTCGACAGAATTCTGAAGGCCGTGTGTAGCAGCAAAAAGTGGTCATATAGGACTGGATCCAAAATCCCCTTAAGAACGATAGGACCGCAGTATAGCAGGAAAAATCTGTATTCCGTTGCCTTCCACTTTGCAAGAATATTTAGCGATCGTGGTTTTCTCTGAAATTCGGCGGGGACCTGGGCTTTCAAATTTTCCATTCGTCTGGATACCTCAATTTTGCTTTGTTGACTCAGCTTCACATTCGAATCACTTGAAACCAAAGATTCAAGCGATCGTTTCATTGCTCCGATGCACCCTAAGTGCAAGAAATCTAGTATGTAGAACTGTATATTATCTATTGGTGGTTCGATGGGCAATAGAGGCGATACACCAACATGGTAATCTGGATCTGCAAAACTTCTAAATGCCACGTCAGTTCTTTCTTGGCTGTCTGTCGATATGAATACGATAGATTTATCAATTTTCTCCCCATGGACCTCACACCTCTCGCACGAATGAAAGCCTGTATGACCCTTTATGCATTTCAAGAATGCTCGTGCAGGCGTATCACAAATAATACACTTCAATCGAACCTCTAAGTGTTTTCCAGATACTAATATACCCTGTGCTTGAAGTTTGTTCATCTCTTCAATGAAGTTCCTCAGATATTTAAGCACACTTTTAGGCTTTGAATTACCGCAGTACATGGCAACTGTGAAAGGCTCGTAGAGCATTGGATCGCAGTGAATCTGACATAAAATAGGCCAGAATTGCTTATTACTTGACTTGAAGAGTGGCAATCCATCGACGTTAATTTTTAGCTCAATCAAGTTATTGTCATGTAAGTTAACATTTACAGAAGCAAGTAATCCTTGTTCAATACCAAAGTAAACAAATTTTCCACTACCATCATCTAGAGCATCATCCATTTCCAGAATAGTATAGCGAGCAGAAGATGTTCCTAAAAACGTCTTCGACGATTGTGGAAGAGTTGGTAGCAATCTGTTTCTGAGAATACCGAGTAGCTTATCCAGATGTGTTTGACAGATTCTTGATTCTACAGCCCAGTTTTTCAGTTGCTTAATTTCTGGCACTTCTTCTTCGCGAATATCAAAGCTGACATCTAGCTGCTCATCTGCTGCTTCTTCGCTGCTTAATTCACTGACTCTGTTACTTGATATGCCTGCATCTTCGGAATCACTACTATCTGACTCGAATACTTCACACAAAGGGTCAATATCAACCGAGTTATTGAGCCGGAGCTCCACATGATTTGGTGATTCAATTCCACTAGACGCAAGGATTTCTTGGCTATTGTCATGTTCACTCGCGTTTCGCGCACAGTCGGAACTTTCAGAGGAATTCCGGAGTTTTCTCTTTCGCGCCTCTAATTCGCGTCCACTTTTTACAACTGCTCGATGCTTACGCAAGCGAGCTCTCGCCATATTGTTTTTCGTACTATCCATATTCAGGACAAAATTACGCTTGTGTGCAAAAAAATGAATGTAAATAACAAAATCTGTGCGTCAGGAGGTTGAATACATAAATTTAAAGTCCTTGGTGGGTCGATATATTTCCAGCGATTAATTGAAATCTATTGTTCTATTTTTTTTATTTTTTTTCCTTTCTTTGAATTACGAGCACACGAGTGGCTTTGTTTCACACAGCGGTTAATTTTAGGTTATGTTCATGAGTGAAACCTCTCCCCCTCCCACATCCTCAATGACACTTTCGCCAACCCTGTACGGCTGAGATGTAAGGGCCCTAGCCGGCCCCAGCTCAGCAAGCTAGTCCGGTATTAGATAGTTTTTTTCATCGGGTTCTGTCCGCGCATGCCTTGATTTCGCCTGTTTTCTGTATTTGCTGGCTCGCACCAGGCTGGGGCCACAATAAATTATTTCTAACCCGGAATGCCTGAATATTCCCAGTTAGGCGCTAGCCAAGTACTTGGTAATGCTAGATTGTTTTCTACCTGGGCGGTTTTGGGATTTTTTCCGAAATGAAGTTCGAATGGGGTGAAGCCCGTACTATCGTGGTGTGTGAGATTTATCCACTTCTCAACCTGGGGTATACCATAGTGGTCCAGCCCGTATGTTTTTCGCTACAGTAGGTGCGAAAGTATCGGCCTAATTCGCGCATTACGCGTTCCGACGGATTGCTCTGCGGATGGCGAATGGGAGAAAATAGTATTTCGACGTTGTTATCCGTCGCGAATTTCTTCCAACTTCGAGCTGTGAATTGACTACCGTGATCTGACAGTATCCTCTTCGGCTTTCCTACGTTCGCAAAATGACTATCCCGTAATTTTCTAATGCAGCTAAGCGCTGTGGCTTTTTTTATGGGGTATAGAGAAACTAGTTTAGAAAAAGTATCAATGGTTACTAGAATATATTTAACACTCCCGACAGATGTGGGTAGCGGTCCGTAAATGTCTATCGCTAATAATTCGTTGATATCTCTAGGGATGAAACTCGCGCTTTGAGCATTCATTGAAATGTTTAGAGGTTCAACGCGTTGGCATAGATCGCAGGAGGCGACGTATTGCCTTATAGTACGTTGGTACCCGGGCCATATGAAGAACCTATCTGTGGCATTTATGCACTTTTTGATTCCCGCGTGCCCTGTGCTATCGTGTACGTATTTAACGACCTTTTCCACCATCTCTTTGGGTACGCAGATCCTCCATGAAGGATTGTCGGCCGAACTTTTAAATAGGACTCCGTTGAATCGGAGGTATCGAGGATACGTAATATTGGGGTTTTCTTCGTAATTTCTTATTATTCTGAGAAGGCGCGAGTCCCGTCTTTGTAAATTTTCAATCTCCCTCATACTCCGTAAGAAATCTTGGTCCATTCGGACCTGAAATGCCGCCAGGTAAACTATTTTTTTTTCGGGGATCTAGTTGATCAAGGCTGGCGGGACAAGTAGAAGGGTTGCGACTAAATAAATCGGCAACGAGGTTATCTCGTCCCTTGCAATGTGAAATGTCAAAGTCATACTCTTGTAAGAAAAGTATCCATCGAGTTAAACGGCTGTTATTGAATTTAGTTTGCATCAAGAATGACAACGCCTTGTGATCCGATATTACATGAAATTTGGTCCCTGATAGATAAGTGCGAAATTTGGCTATTGAGTATACTACGGCTAATAATTCTAATTCCGTGACGGTGTAATTTTTTTCTGCACTATTCAAACCTCGGCTCACTAAAGAGATTATTCTATGATTTTGTTCATCGTCTATTTGATGTAAAACTCCGCTTATTCCACGGTCGCTAGCGTCGGTTTGTACGTAAAAGACTTGATTGGGAATATGGTGACCTAAAGTGACCGTGTCAATAAATTTATCCTTCAATTCCCCGAGGGCCTCGTCGTGCTTTAGTGTCCATAAAAATTTCTTTTTTACGCTTAGTAAGTCTCGGAAGGGATCTGAATAATTCGCGTATCGACTCATGAACCTTCGATAATAATTGCAAAGTCCCAAAAATTGTCGCAGTTGTTTTAAATTCCTAGGCTTAGGAAATTCTTGAATAGAAGCTATTTTTTCGGGATTTGGCCTAACCCCCGTCGTTGATAGAATGTAACCTACAAATGCGACCTCTGATCTACAAAAAATACTTTTAGATAATTTTAGTGTGAATCCGTGTTCAATTATTTTTTTAAATACGCGATCTAAATGCAGCAAATGCTCGGAAAAGGTTTTGGACGTTATCAACACATCGTCAACGTAAATTGTAGTGAAGCTATCGAATTCGTGACCGAAAGCGAGGTTCACGGCGCGTATGAACCCGCTACCTGCTGTCTTAATCCCGAAAGGAATCCGGCGAAATTGATAAAGAGAGCTATCGTGTAGAAAGGCTGTGTATTTGCGTGAATTTTTCTCGAGTGGTACTTGCCAATACCCGTGAACAAAATCCGTAGAAGTTATGTACTTGACTTCGTTGAACTTTTGAATTATTTCGTCAATGGGCTTTGGTCGTTCATTGTCAGCGACCATGTGGTTATTTAATCTGCGCGCGTCTAGGCAGATACGTACGGAATTGTCTTTCTTGACCACGGTAGTAATTGGATTTAGGTATGGCGATGCGCTTCTTTCGATGATTTTAGAATCTAACATTTTGCTTATCGCGTCGCTAACTGCGGCGCGGCGTGCGTAGGGCACCGGATATGAGAGCGCGGTGAAAGGTTTATCCGTGGTTAACGTAATTTTATGTTCGTATACATCCGTACACCCCGGTTTATTACTAAAAGCTTGTTTGTTAATTATAATTACTTCTTCTAATGATTTCTTTTGAAAATCGTCTAGGGTATCAATCTGATTGATTATCTCGCGAACCTCCTGGAAAAATTCGTCATCGGCGCTTTGGTATATTTCATTGGTTGTATTGAGGGCGTGTTCGTCATCCACGTCCTGAGTTATCGCGTTTAAAAAAGAAATCTCCGGGCGAGTTGGCTCCTCGTCGTTAGCAATTCGCGTTAGTCCCTCGAGTGAGGATTCAATTTTGCTGTCGATCTCTATTAGTTCGATACTTTGACTCTTGGAGCCGCGTTCCAATTTTCTGAAGCTAACTATTGGCTCATGCAATGTGACGTTATCAATTCTGATTGTGCGAACGTTTAGATGGATCGCGGCGCGGTGTTCGTGAATCCAGTCGATCCCTAGAATTAATTCTTCGAACGCGATAGGTAGGACGTAACACGGAGTCGGTACTCGCAATGATTCCAATTCGAGTTCTATTAAGACTTGTTTCTTTATCGCTGGGGATTTATGAATGAATGGTCCGCGGACCTGCATATGTTGAACGGGTAAGGTTGGAACGCCTTGTTTTTTAATAATTCGCTGGTAGAGTGCTTCCGATATCCCGGTGACTTGAGTTCCTGTGTCTAACAGGGCTATGGTTGGAATTCCATGAATTTTAATATGTAATCGAGGGCAATCTATCGAATTGTTGCTAGAATTGGATTCTTCCTGATCGGGGATACTTTCAACTTCCTTTATGAGGTCTTTTGACATGCTATTCATGTTAACGGAAGCTAGGTATCGACCTCTGTCTAAGTTCGCCGTTGGTTTAAAGGTTGCTCTAAATTCGTGTTATTGCTTGGCCTACGATATGAATGTGGAGGATTATCCCCGCGTGTTGGGTTTGCAGGAGCTAAATCTTTACTTTGACCCGTGGTTCGCTTATCGTAGCCCAGTGTTTCGTTATATCTTGGTTGTTCGTTGTATCTATGTTGTTCGTTGTATCTATGTTGTTCGTTGTATATAGGCTGTTCAGTATATCTAGGCTGTTCATTATATCTAGGTTGTTCGTTATATCTAGGCTGTTCGTTATATCTAGGCTGTTCATTATATTTAGGCTGTTCGTTATATCTAGGCTGGTAGGACCAAACGCGTAACTCGGGGTGATCGAGGAGCATAGGATTCTCCATTATGCTAAGTCTTTCGAGCACAGAATTGATATTATTGCAATCAACGGTTCCGATTAGAGAGTGTACGCAATCCGGGGGAAACTGTCGGATTATGTGGTACGTGATTTCAAAAGTAGACATTTTTTCGTCTATTCGCGTCGCACGGTGTAATTGATCATAAAAGTATTCGGTTAGTGATATCCCCATTCTCCTATCAAACCTTCTGTTCGCCCATTCGCCCCGTTTTCGCAATCGCGTCGACTCACTCCAATGCGCGCGTAGGAACTCATCCTTGAATTGTGAATAAGTCTTTAAGTTGGCTTTTATAGCACCAAACCAAAATTTGGCGCTCCCTTAGAATATGTTGTGACTAGTTTTTAATTCATTTAACTGTTCGCTTGGTTGCACGCTCCATTTTTTAAACCAGTTTTCTAATTCTTCTAAGAACTCTAATGGAAAAATTAAGTCGTTATTCAAGAAGGTAGGGGGTTTTTCCTTAATTAATTGCGTAAGCCGATCGGAGGTGCGCTACAGCCGATTCGATTCTGTCTACCTGTTCACACTAGACGCGACAGACTTCTTTTGATTGGTCTATAACGCCGTTGATGAACTGCTACAAGGCTAATTAAAGAATTGCAGCTGGTTTGAGGTTGCTTCAGAATAAAATTAAACAAATGCTATTTACATATGTATATTTTAACTGAATTATGATGATATTGGGTTTACACTGATGTTATTTAATGTTAACGATTTAAATTGTAGTAGAGTTTAAATTGTGTTTTAAAAAATTGTGAATTTAAATTGTGTATTGTGAGGTGAGATGGATTGACGAGAATATAAGTTAGAATAATAGTGAAGATTCCCGGAGTACAAGTTGAATAGAGATGTCGGAGTGGCTGTGCACAACCGTGCGGATGGTACTTGACTGATTTTACTTTTTTGAGGAAAATTGGTCGTGGGTGAGAAACAGAAATAGTGGGGTTTTGGAATAAGGGTAGGAGTTTGTTAATTCTTAGTGATTGGTTGAGGAAGTTAAGTGGGGAAATTGTTTAATTGTTGGGATTGGTCAAACGTTAGAGGAGGAGGTCATAGGGGTTGGCGTTGGATTTTGTTTACACATTAGAATTCTCGAAAGGATAGGTGTAGGTATGAAGAGGTCGGTTTTTCCGTCGGACATGGGACGTGTGGAAAACAATAGAATAAAACTCTTGAAGTCGGGTAAAAAGGTCATAAATGTTAGTGGGAATTTTGGAGTTTGCACATTTGGTCGCCAAATGTCTGGTTCGACCGTGAGAGATTAGGAGAGGAATTAGGAAAGGAAAGGTTTTATTACTTTTATACCTAAGTCACTCAAGACGTACATAGTGTAGATTCAGGGATGACCAAATATAGCGAAAATAATATATAAAAATTGTTATTACTTAAAGTTACTAGTTAGGTTTGCTTCATGCGTCGCAACACTACCGTTGGTATGGGTATGTGCGATTGCTCGGTACTTGTGGTGTGTACTTCGATGATTTTAATCCTATTGTCTAGTTTTTCGACCGCCTGTTGGATCTGAGTTGCCGTTTCTGAACGTAATTCATTTTTCGCTTTATCTAAGTTTTCTGTTAACTCTGAACGATTTTTTTCCATTAGTTCGCGATATTTTCTAAATTCATTTCTGATTTCTAATTGATAATTTATCATTGTTTCTTGTAAAGTTTTTAAGCTAATATTCTGTTCTCTTTCTCTATTGTAATTTCTTTCATCTACTACGTGGCTATCGCCATCCCCGACGTCCTCGTGTGTCTGACTCATCTCTCCCTCTATTATTTCTGTTTGGATTTTTCTGTTAGGTTTCTTTACGCTACAGGTGAGAACCATCCCCAATTTATTATGATTTTGTTTTTGTCTGAATGAATTTATTTTATTTTATAAAGTAGAAACTGCCCTCACGTTGGGCGCCATTTGTAACTAATCTATTAATTTAATGCTTCTTTAAAGTCTAATAATAATTAAGCAAGATTTCTTTTTCTCAGGGAGCTAGGAATACACCTCAGGCCTACTTTATAATTTAAGTAAAATAATAATACTGAAATGTGAAATTACGAAACAAGGGAGGTAGTTCAGGTCAGACACTTTAATACAAATGATAAGTTTATTCAGGATATTGGAAATGGTTAATATGACGTGACAAATGTTTTCCTTAATTCTATTTAGTGTGCTGATATGATTTGACAAATGTTTTCCTTAATTCTATCAAGTGTGCTGATATGATTTGACAAATGTTTTCCCTAATTCTATCAAGTGTATTTGTAATATTTAATAAACAGATATTATATGACTGATAATGGTTTTTCTTACTGCGAGAAATGATATTATAATTCTAAGGTTATTACACCCTAACGATTCGTAATATTTCTTATTGATGGTGAGTCCACAATAAGCATTGGGAACGTCGACGTATACGCGACGTGTACGAGCTGACGTCATAAACGTGCTGTTGCTAACTGTCTCAGTTGCTTCGGGTTCGCGTTCCAGCATTTCTTGTCCAAGTCAGAAACAGCCATAAAGAATGTCGTATTTGAGCGGGACTCGTTTGAAAACTGAAATTAATCAGTAACTACAGCTAATTGCCAGTATTCTCTGAATCGTGAATTTTGATAGCTGTGCGAAATTAATGAAGTTACCTTTTGTGTTCATTGATTCTATTGAATTTTTTTATTTAAATTTTCTAAATTCAATAATTAGGAACAAATAAATCGACGACAGAAGCAATTGCTTACAGAATAGATTCAATAATTTATTGCTTATAGAATAAATCGTATAATTTATTGCTTATAAAATAAATTGAATAGTTTAAGAACGTATAATATAAAGACTGGATTATTCAAATAAGTATATTAAATATTCTAACAGCAGTAATGAATGTCTTTATGACATTACATCTTCTTGGAAGTACCTTATACAGTATAGTTTATTATTGATGATAATAAATGATTTTGTTTTTGTTGTTATAGACATTATTACATGTCATAGACAGTAGCATTAGCTTTGCTCATATTTTATGGTATCATTTTCTTTTATTTTTCATGTTTATTTTTATTGCTTGATTATTTTTGTTGCTGAATTAGATAGTTGAGTGTATGAAAAGCAAACAGAGAAGAAGATAGAGGAAGAACTGTGGAAGAAATTAAATAAGCAGCAGTTAAGAGGTGTACGACTGTTGTAAAACCAGTTAGTATACAATAAAATATATATATATTAGGGGTGTGCGAGTACCCGATTCACTCGGGTACTCGATGTTTGGGTCGGGTCGGGTACTCGTCGAGTCGGGATTCCTTTATTAGTCGATATAATCGGGTACTCGATACAGTCGGGTACCTGATGTACAAATCGGGTACCGACGCAGTCTCGGGTACTCGAACGTTTTCGGGTACTCGAATGTTTTCGAGTACTCGAATGTTTCGAAGTACTCGCATGTTTGCCGGTACTTAGCTCGGGTACCCGTCGGATTTTCAGAAAAATGTCTCTATGCATCCATGTTGTTGAGTAATTCAAATTTAGTTGAGTATCGGCTATGACTCCTCATTTCAATTTTCATGTAATGTACTAATTTAGCAGTACGGTTAGTAGCTAACAATAAGAACCAAGATGCGGGATGTATTTAGAAAACGTATTAATCTAATCATAAATTTATTAAATTATATGACTATTGACTACTGACCAGTACAACGTAAATAATAAGATTTAAGATTATATTGAAAGATTATTAGAAGATTATATCTTGAGGTTGGCGTGGAGGAAACAGAGCTCCTCAACATGTTCGGTAAGCAGTTTGGAGCGATTAGGCGTAACAACGTTACCCGCTGTCGAGAAACTCGATTCACTGCTTACTTGAGTAGCAGGAATCGAAATATAAATTGCCGCAACTCTAGCGATTCCCGGATACCGATGCTGGGTTGTTTTCCACCATGGACCAGTTTTTGTATTTGGTGGAGCTACTCGGTCACAAAAGTACCGCCGTACTTCTGTAGTTGACGTACTCTCGGCGTTTGCGTCATCTTCTTCGTCAATTGCAGAGAGAAACTTCATCAATTTTGATGGTGGTTCGTCTGAAATGTACATTTCATAATATTTTTCATCGGGTATGGTGATGCCAATTTCAAAATACAAATTAGTGATTGCCGTGTCATATCAAACTTCAATTTCCAATGAGCTAAAAAATTCCTGAAAAAAAAAAAATGTTTCGGAAATAATCACCAAGTGTAGATACTAGTTAACATAACAAATATGTAGTTAACATAACAACATAAAAAATAAGGTTTCATGAAAATTCGTACGGCAAGTTAAATTTCATCAATAACTGTTTGGCATTCTTCAAAATCAATGTTTTTAATATCTTGAATGACGATGATTTTTCTTTCGGATAGTTCTCTTATACCGAAATACTGGAATTCTAATTAAATTGAATTTTCAGTTACGAATCTATGTATGAACTATGAGTAGATATGGGCGACTTTGGGCAGACACAACAAACCCCCCTCTCCCCCCTCCTTCCTCGCTCCCCCTAAGGCAACTCTGGAGAAACTCCCCCTCTCCCCGCTCCCCCCTGCCCCTTGGGCGACTTTGGAAAAATCTAGAGATTCTAACCTAACCCTCCCCCCTCCCCTGCCCCCTCTGCCCTAACAGACTTCTCGGCCGGGGTGCACAAGTGTTTTTTCCCCCGTCCCTTCCCCCTGCCTGCCCTTGCCTAATATTGGGACGGTTTGGGGGGCCGCGTGACGTCATCTGAGACTCTGCCTCTCTCCCCCGACGCCTCCACACCGGGCCCTACCCTGTCGATCTTACATATACCTATGTGCTTGTGGAAATACATGTGTGTGGACTTGGAAAAAATTAGGTTGTGTGGGAGACCTGCTGCTTATTATGTACTTATTTTAAGAATGGGAAGGGTAGGGTTGTATAATTGAATGACACGTTAAATACGAAAAAATCCAATTATTTCATTTATTCATATAACTTATGCTAGGATAACATACAGAATCTTACCACTACGAGTACAATTTTCATATTTTCTCTGAATTGGAGTATAGGAAAACAAAATCTTATGACTATAACGGTTACAAATTACATAGGTATACGTATAATATAAATTATATAGATATATAAAATGTGTGAATACCTATTCTACAAGTCATTCTCCGATTACAATTATACATTTATTTCTTCTAATTCTTATTTCTATTTCTATTTCTATTTGAACCCGAGAGATTACATTTTTTCTTTGGTGTACAATACTGAACGCTGGTACCGTGACAAGGGCAAGCAGAATTGACGGTTCCGCTTTTAGACTCGACGGAAATTAGCCTGTTGTAGAATGATTTTACTATGTGATCGTTTTTCTCATGATTATCAGTAAATATATCGAGAAACCGGCGCAAAGACATACCAGCAGCCATATAATACACAAACATAATACAAAAGTGTCCACATACGTTTGAGGAAAAGCTCTGTAGTTGTCGATCGTTCCAGATGTATCGTCGGCAATTTCTGCGTAGACATCGTTTGTGGTGAGGGATAAGCGGGGGTAGTCCGAAGCTGTCAAAGTAGGTCCCGTGTCCGGACGATGTGACGTAAAACGCCACCCAGTGCGTGCCAGGTCTGGTGTGATCATCGGTGTTTGAGACAGCAGCTGCCGGGTGTGTCCACACCAGGGGAACCTGGTCGGCCGGGAAAACCCGCCTCAAGTTGTTCGGGAATAATGTTGACAATGCATGCTGAATCTGAAGGCTGTTCATCTTTCTCAATTTGGGAAACAGTCGTACTAGTTGTCTCTTCTGAAGAATCAGAGTCCGATGTAACTGAGAGGTCGAGCGGTTCTAGTTGACCGAATGCAGGGGTGACTTTTGCGGACTCTTTTTCCTTGCGAGGTGACTTGGTCGGACTAGGTGGCGGCGTAGGCAATAGCGTTGAAAATGACTGCGTCGTTGAATTTCTCGCAGGAATCGGCAGAGATCGCTGATGCTGTTGACGTACCCGTGATGATTCCTTGCGATCGTTTTTACTGTCGTCGGGTGTCGGATGGGTACAGCTGAGTTCCCATTTGCCACTGACTGATTCGACGTGCGCAGGATAGTCGTACTCACTGAGAAGTTTGCTCGATTTTATCCATTTTTTCAACCTGACGACGTTGTTTAGCGCACATGTATAAAATTCCTCCTTTTTAACTCAGTGAAAGAAACAATATTCTCTGGTCACGTCCAACTTGCCGAATGGTGGGCACCCAGAGTGCTCCAGATTTATAATTCTTCTCGATGTCACGGCCTCCAGATATTTTGACTTCTCATGTCCCCTCGTTAGAATGCGGTAGGCCGAGCAAGCGATCTCTTGAAGATTGCTGTGCAGCTTCTTCAGCGAGATGTCACCCTGGAACCAGTCGATTCCATGGTGGTAGCACGTCACGTAGTTGTTCGCAACGCGCTCTCCCTCGCTAAATTCCGAAAATGCGTACGGGGCCTGAATCATCCAATGCGCGAAGAAGCGATGGTCGACGGTAGCCACAGCCACCTCTTTCGGTAGAAATTGTTTGTTCGCAGCACGAAACCCTTGGATGTCTATTACGGAGTCCATGTTTGCTCAAAATGTGGCACCGGCCCCGATCAGTCAATCTTGATCGGGGACGGTGCGGTCCTTCTTATGCCAGAATATGTGTCTTACCCCTTCCAGAGTCATATGTTCCCTCCCTCCCTCGGCAGAGACGAAGGCTTGCAGGTTTCAACTTGTCGGCGTGTCGAGATATGTAAGATCGTTGGCTCCGTCCCTTCCACACCCTTGGGCACCCCCTCCACACCCTTGGGTACCCTGCGGGAGTACAAAAAAAAATGACACCGTGTCCTCTTGAGATTTCGGGTATGCGGGTCTGAACTTGTTTCTTCGCCGGATGTCTGTGTATATGAGTGGTATAGGTCTTTTCGCAGCAGGGAGTCTCGCCTAGCCACCGAAATCTGTAATGACCTGTCGCGCGGCGTCTATCTCTATAAGGTTGTCGAACTCTGCGTAAACGATGCAATTTATGGTTTCTTTGAGCGCCTCGTCAAATCGTGCCTCTATCCTCAGAGTCCCGTGCTTGACGAGTGACCAGTGAGATGGACAGTTGGCTGATAGATCGGGTGTCAGGTCGAAGGCCATCAGACAGTTTCCTTTAGCGTATTGCAGTCTATTGATACCGGTTCCCTCGTTGAGAAAATGTATACCGGTTCCCGAGAAGAGCGTGTGATATGCGTCGACGTACATATGATCTTTGGAGAAATTCGGTAACAGAGGTTTCGCAGGAACTTGCACACCGTCCACGTACAACGACAGATAGTTGATCATAAAGTGTTGGAAGTTGAACGGGTTTTTCTTTCTGTCACCGTTGAAGGCTTTGTTACTGACCATTCCGAGTATCACACGTTTTGGTAGCTGTCCGAGAATCACGTTGTCTAGCATCTCCGACTGCACGCCCGCGTGAATGGTGAAGGCTTTCACCTCAACTCTCGTGACGGGATAGTTAGCTGTACCTTTTGCCAGTGTTCGTGCGTGAGCTAGTAGAATGCCGGGGCTAATCTTGACGCGACGTACCAACAACGAAGTCTCGACTATGTGTAGTCCGTGCAGAGGTGTAGCTTCCAATATGCAAAAATTGTCCCTGGATCTCACCAGTCGCAGACGCAACTCAACACCATTGAGCAGAAACTTATCCTGATTGAATACGTCACAGTGTAAATGTCCAATCAGATCGACTATTCGCCCCTTCTTCGTAATACGCTGTCGCTTGATAAATCCGTCGTTGTCGGCTGCCTCGGCGGTGGCTGTGTCGTAGACATCCGATTCTCCGTTCTCGCTGCCGTACCAAAGTCCGGCCGAAAGATGCGATTGCTTGGCGTGTGGTGCAATATCAGTAGTGTCTCTATGTAGGCTCTGTAGGCATAAGAATTGTTCGCCGGTGATACTAGCTTCTGATTAAAGAATATGTCCACCTGATTGAACATCGAGTGAAGAAGATTATTCACAGGTGCTATGGATGGCTCGGGTACAGGGCCCGCCCCGGCTACAGGAGGATTCGATACGGTTTGAAGCGGCTGAATGCGTATGCGAACACTTAGCATGGTGTGTGCCAAGTCTATGTACTCGTCACCGTGACCCGGTACAACGAATTCGATGGGTGAATCATCGGTCAAAGAGGATACTGGTTTATAGTGTATCCACTGCCCGGCTTCGATGGATGTCTGTGTCGGCGGTAGAGTGAACAGGTCTAGTTCCGACTTCATGCATTCTCCGGAGTGTGCGTGTAGAAAAGCCATTGTTATTTGGTTGCTTGGGGGTCATTAGCGAGGTCCAAAAATATCGGTGATAGCTCGTTTCTTGCCACCTTTCTTACCCTTGCCGCTCTTTCCACCCGTGGTCTTCACAGCTTCCGTAGTCTTCTTTTTGGTTTTCTTGCTTTCAGTTTTCTTCTTCTTCTTCTGGGTTTTTCTCTTGGTAACTTTCCCTCTTCCAGCGGACTGTCGAGCGGCGATGAGTCTGTTTACACGCGCGAGCAACAACTGTCGACCCCGCTCCCCCGTCACCCCTTTATAGCCGGACCCCTTCATGAGCTCGACGACTTTGTCTTTAGCCTTTTGCTGCAGGTTGCGACCCGACTCCATAGCTCGCGCTTTCAACGATTCCTTGAACGGTACGTCGCTCTGCATGTCTGATATAACGTTAGCCCCCGTACGTAAGACCTCTTTTCCAACGGCTTTGGCCCCGCTGGTCAATAGTGGCAATACCTTGCGAAATAATCCCCCCAAGAAACTTCCGATGCCGTGTCCGCGTTGGTACGGTGCCCCGCGATAAACGCTCTCGATACCGCTGCCCCCGAGCTGCGCCTCGTAATGTTCGGTGTATTGCGCCATAGTCCGTGTAAGCTTTTCTCACTTTATTGGATACGTCTGAAGTGAAGCGTAACCGTCAAGGTCCCAGACTCGAATGGTATCGGGTTCCCCAGATGATCTCTTATATTGATTTCAATGGTGCGAAAGTTTGTCAGCAAGAGCGGTATGTAGTGCGGAGGTGACAGAGTCTTCATCGCCATCTCTCCAGGAACCGAGTTCGTTTTCCCACATGCTTGAACAACACGCAACAACGGTGTGTAGACGTCTCCGACGATGCGTGGCTCTACGATATCGCAGTGAACAAACATTAGACACGGTGGAATTCTTGGAACTATCATGCTCTCCGTTTGGGTGTCTCTGGTAATTGTCGCCGTTCGAGTGATTTTATCATATTCCATTCCTGGCAAAGGTTTCGGGCCCGTATGATCCTTAGAGCTGGATTTATCCACGATGCCTTCGAACCGCAGTGACGACAACGACGGCGATGCAAAAGTTAATGGATAATGAATCTCGGCAAGTCCTACCTCCCATTCTCCGGTCAGTTGGATCGAGCGCGGTAACTGGGTGATGTAGCAACAGGTTCGATTATCGGGGAAAAACTGCATCGAGCTGTTGCTCGGTAACGTTATGTAAAACTGGTCCTTCTCCATGACGCACGTACGTTTCGAGATGTTCCCCCGTGTGGCTCAAAAGCTAGGTGCCGACTGACTGCCCAGTGTCCGAGTGTATGAATACTGGCCGGTCCGTGCGCGCGCACAAAAATGTTACCAATCTCATAATATTCCGAGCTTCAATCTGTTTCGTATTTCCCGTTTCAATCCAGAGTGGTATTACCCTCGTCGGTTTGTCCTTCCGCTTTCTTGATTCGTTGAAGTTCAGCCTCGTAGAGCACTCCGTCAATTTCTTCACCAGACATGTCCACCAATACATAGACGACAGGTACGCGCGCGAGCACCCTATGAATCTTGAAAAGTTCCTCGCTCCAATTGGCCTCGTAACCCTTCTGGAACGTTCCCTTCGTCTTGCTGATTCGTACGATGTCATCTTTACGAAATCTCGGCTTGCCGGCGACACGCAGTGGATATCGTCTTTGCAAGTTCGCCCGTGCTTGCACTGTTGGAAAAATTGTGTATTCCTGTCAAAAAAATTCGTAGTTAACGATATTATGTTAAATTCAATACATATTCGAATGTTAATTTAACGAATTCGATTTAAGTTAAGCTGGTATTTCATGTTGAAAATTATTATTAACATAATTAC
Organism: Macrophya alboannulata; assembly: GCA_949628255.1. Classification (NCBI taxonomy): domain Eukaryota; kingdom Metazoa; phylum Arthropoda; class Insecta; order Hymenoptera; family Tenthredinidae; genus Macrophya; species Macrophya alboannulata. The sequence goes on along the minus strand of OX451206.1, from coordinate 40,033,364 downwards.
ACAGAACTTGACACATCTATTATGTTAACTTCAGAATAATAAAGAAATAACTTTATGTTTATGTTAAATCTTTCAAATAACATATGGTTTATGTATATAAAAACTAAAAATATCAATTCCAACTGTATTTTCAGTTGATTTGACTTAGCTATCATTCGTTATGAACATTCAATCATTTTCAATTTAACAGATTGATTACGTATTATTGACTCATGGAATGGAACTACAAATATCAACTTAAATCCCATGTTGAGGGTTTACATATCATGTTTCTGTAAAATAACTAAAAAAAGTTAGTGGACCTAATGGGACATGCGAAATGAGTTAAAATTGACATATTTTTTCCAACAGTGTGGGCGGCATTTTCCAGTGTCACCTCGGACGGTGCCATTCTTATGCTCGAGTGACGCGCCGCATTATAGGCCTCTACGATTTGCGGCAAAACATCAACGTAGCGTTTTGTGTTTCTGTGTGTGAAGTACCGCCACAATCTCTCCTTGAGAGTGCGATTGAATCTTTCGGCGATAGCCGCTTTTATTTCAGGGTTACGTGTGACGCGATATCGTATATCATTGGTTGCGAGCAGTTTTTGAAATTCACTCCCCACGAATTCTTTTCCTTTGTCCGTTTGCAGCAGAACTGGTCTACGCTGAGTCATGCTCAACACTTGTTGAAATCCTTAGGCCGTTGTACCAGCTGTTTTACGCTTCAGAGGTACGACCCATGCGTATTTACTCAAAACGTCGATGACAACCAGTAGATAGCGATAATCGTTGTTGTGTCTTTTCATCGAACTCAGGTCGGCCAGATCGGCCTCCCAAACGTCGTCGATGTTGGAAACGTTGTATCTGGCACGTGGAAACTTTCTTCGTACGGATTTGTGCAGGGTGTAGGTATCCTGCGCTGCGAGCCATTTTCTCACCGCTTCCCTGGATTTGTCCCCGCGCGCGACCCTCTCCAGGTTCCGTGCCCCCGCGTAACCCGCCGGATGGGACGGATCGTAGTAGATTTTTTCGAGCGTCGTCATCATTTTAGCAAGCGCAGTCTTTTCCAATTGCGTCTCTTTTCGCTGTCTTTGGCGTACGGTGTGTTTCTCAAGATCCGTCTGTTACCCGTGAGCGGTGTACCGAGTGTACTGAGGTCCGTGTCATCGATACCGGATTTACTGCTCTCCCCGCGCGACCATTTTCCCCGACCCGAACGCGAATCGCTGAGCTCCGCTGACGCCGACAGCGAGGCACTCGTTGACGCGACGTCTGCGACTTTATCGGTGTCGAACTTACGAATATTTTGCCAAAACGTCTCGTTTCCCACGCACTCGTGTGGTACGTTGATCGCGTGGAGAAATCGAGCAAATTGTAATTGTCCCGTTGGATTGAAATTTTTCCTCGAACGCGCGGTATGGTTGACCAGATCGACGATGTTTGTGCCCGGCACCGGTACACCGTCGATAGAAACTACTCCACCTCTGTCCCAGGCTAGTCGCGACGGCATCCCGGACAGCAAACGCATCAAAAGGTCGGCCTTGGTGATGAATCTGGTAGGCACGGCCGCCAATACGTTCTTCGCCTGTGACGACAACTCGCCAGTGTTCATCGCATCCGTATCCTCGGGTTCTGCGATGCCCGTCGTTTTTTCCGTGCTTTCTACAGATTTTGCAGCGGATCCGTTGCTCCCCTCGCGAATCTCCAGTTGCAGAGGCTTTCGTGCATCGTTCGAAAAGTACAAATAACGCTGCAGTGCCTGCTGATAGAGTTTCCACTTTTCTGCGCTATCATTGGTCCCCTCGTTCAAGATGTCGCTCATTTCACGGTCGAGTCGTGAAACAGGGTCCCCGTGAACAGCATCTAGACCCGATGACGCACTTACAACGTCGCTCATCTGTCGTTGAAACCTCTTCAGACCCTCCGCAGGTATCAGTACCATTTTTTTGGCACGGTCCATCTCGACCCTCTCTCTCTGTCTCTTTGTCTCTCTCTCTCCCTTTCTTCCTTTAGTTGGGGAACAGTGCCGAGGCCAGACCTCCCAGAATCGAAGCTAGTAGTAGACCCAAAAAGCCGTCCCCCCGTTGGACGAGAATCTTCTTCTTAGTTTTCCAACTTCCGCGTTTACAGGCTAATTGACGGAGCGTCTGCTTGTGTCGTGCAAGCCGCGATTTATGCGTTCGAGACAGGACCACGTTACCTTCCAAGGTGTTCAGAGCACACTCACAAATATCCCTCACCAGGGAGTCGTCGGCGGTACGTAGCAAGGCGCGTCTCTGCGATTTGTTCAATTTGTGCAACGCGTGCAGGGCAAGGGCGTTTGTCTTACCGAACGCAGCGTGACACCCGTGACGTACCTTTCGCGGCATTACAGCGGAACTACTGGTACTCTCTGCGCAGTGCTTCGTTTTATATACTTCTTCGGCACGTAGACGTACTGATGTCCGTCGCAGGGGAAAATGTTTGTGCGGAAACGGCAGTTTTCCGGCGTTGATTGCTTCAGATCCAACAGCAAATAACCGTGTGGAACACCAGTAGCATCATGGTATGCCTCCTGAAGAAATCGTGGATCCTCGGGATATACTTGACGCGCGAGGTGTTGTATCTGAGCGCGATCTCGCGGGTTTTTGAAGAAAACGATATAGTTCGCGTTGAGAGATATATCTCGTTGCCCGTGTCCTTGATGAAACAGATTCTGCGTAATGTAGAGAACGCTCACATTCTTGTGATGGCAGACTTTGGTAAATAGATCGACGACAACGTTACTCGACGCCTCACGCATCAAGTCGTCAATCACCAACAGTTTCGGGGTCTTGTCGCCGTCGTAGTCGGTGGACTGCGGTAATCCTTCTCGGTACTCTATTCCTCTGCTCGATTCGTACAACGGCTGCCACTCGTCGTAGTACCAGATGACGCGAGCGAATTTCGTCTCGCACATGACGTTGCTGTACCGTAGAAATTTTTTCACAAAATTTGACTTTTCGCAACCCGACGGTCCAGCGACGATGGCGGAGAACGGGTGTTTCCAGCGCGTGTCCATCGTTGTCCTCTGCCGCAATATTCTGTCAAATATGAAAAATTGTCTCTGAATACGGTAAGCGGAGAAAGTACACAAAGGGGTTATTTTTAGCTCTCCACCCCGATTAGCTCGTATCGGCGGCGGCGGCGGCGGCGGCGGCGGGGTCCGGGGCGCGCTGACTACGAGCTAACATCAGCGCGCGCGCGCGCGCATGCGTGGTGACCGTTGCTACCAGCTAGTACCTCAACGGTCGCCACCCCGCGGTCGCCCTCCGGGCGAGCCGATCCCCGCGGCGAGCGTACGTAACTAGCTGGTTCGTACGCTCTGACCGACACGCTGACCGACATGAGCTCAACGTCAGCGTGTCGCGCTCCCGAGACGAGCTGCTTGGCCTGTCACGGATGTAGGCAATTTTTAGATTTTACAAAATTTCATCATTGGACTTACCTCTGCAACGAACTGAACGACGCTAACGTAGAATCGTCTTTACCAGTGCGTGCGTGTGGACGGATGGCGGGTATCTCTGCGGCTGCGCTGCGTCGGGTTGTAACGTGTCACTGCGTGAACGTTGAATCTTATACGCCAAGGTCCCAAGATCCCGAGGAGTCTTATAGTACGGCTCGTGTCATTTGACTTACTTCTGCAACGATCCGAACGATGCTAACGTAGAATCGTCTATACTGATATGTATGCGTGTGTGTGTGTGTGGACGACTGGTCGGCGTCTCTGTAGATGTGTCGCGGTAGACTTCTTACGCCTCGTGTCAGGAGAGAGAGAGAGCGAGATAGAAAGGGGCATGAGTCAGGAGAGAGCTAGACCGGAGGAGTTCAAGGGTCTCCCGTCAGGGACGTGGCCGAGCGATAGCCGTATGGTAGGGTGTCAAAACTATCGGTGCAGCATCGTCTCTTGACGAACACGGGACGGCAGGTTTTTGATTCGGAGCGCGTCACCACCTCGTGCAGCTTGTTTCGTCGAATAGCGCGGTACTGCAGCCGAATCGGACCCTCACCATCTACTACCATTCCGCGAATCGAATCATAGTTCACTCTGCTAGCGGCAGAGTGATTCAACGTGACCCCCTTCACTTTGCAAATTTCAACTTCGCTGCCGTCCGGACGTCTAACGATGTAAGCGTAAAATTTCGCCCCTCCCGAAACAAACGCCCGAATATAACTACCGCGACCGTACGCCTCGAGCTCGTTGGTTAAATCACCCAAAAAGTTCCCCGTCGGTGGTACGTAATCCTGCGGGCGAGTCGAGTCGTGGACAAATATGACGGAGTCTGTGTCGTAATAAAGCACGCGCCGATCCAACTTCTCTAGATATTCGTACAATTTTAATCGTGCCTGCGCGGTGGTATACGCAGCTATCACAACGTTCGCCAGTGGTGAGGACGTGACACTGTGCTCGGCGTACGACCATCTTGCATACATCACTTGGTCGTTGACAGGCATCAACTCTGTCACCTCGACCTCGGGGTTGGTCAGTAGCTCCAACAGCTGTTGACGCGTCTTTACCACGGTGGTTTTAGCCTTATTTTTCCGCTGTCCGAACTTACCCCAAAACGAATTGAGACAGAGCTTAGAGACCGAACGAAGTCCAGGATTTTTGGCAATTTTGGTCTTATCTAATTTTATACCCTTCACTCTCTCGTACTCTGCAAGATAGCGGTCTCGCGAGGCATCGTCAATGCACTCGCCGGGCCAACCGCTGGCCTCCTGCCTTAAGGAACGTATCTATATATGCCGCAAAGAGCCCCCCTTGACGAGTAGAGGGGTCGTACTTTGTCACCTCGTATTGCCAAATTTCCTGCACTTTGACTGTCTCGTAACCCTTCTCGACCGCTTTTTTCAGTTCGCACGATACCCAGGTACCCTCGAACTGACGATCTCTCGCATCGTCGTGAGGACACTCGTGTTGTTCCAGCTGCTCGCAACAGGAACGGCACAGTACAAACATCAATTTTCCGTGCATACGCAACGGAAGCACGGGATGATAAAGATTTTGCGGTGGCAGTACGCTACACCTGACCAACCCCTCAACTCGAGCGATGTCCTTACCGCTCGCACCCGTTAACGTCTTACACTCGTCCCCCACGAGGACCTTTGGGTGGCCGTATGGGAAACGTGAGAGTTTACAAATATACGGATACAATGAGCAAACATCCACGAATTGAATTTTTTCGGAAACGGTCCCGTCGTCCCTTTGACGAACCTCGTAGCAGCGCGAGGTGTTACCCGTTCGTCCGCCGTAAAACGCGTCGCGCGGATCCAACGGGGCGCTGATCCCAATGCCAGCCGTTAACGGGTGCTGCAACAAGTATTCACGCATTTCTACGTTTTGTTGAGGAAGTCGATCGAACGCACACTCCCATATCTCCGTGACGACGTAACCCGATTCTCTCATACGCGCTGTCTTCGAGCGCGTTTCTTCGGCACGCTTGTCCATAGTGTCACCGTTCACGGTACGTCTGTCGCGGTTAACACTAAAGCATTGCCTGCAACCGTGCCAGAAGCAGCCATGGAATTCGAGGATATTACGGGTTCCGTCATGCGCTACATAATACCCGTCCACAACCCGACCTGTCTCCGGAATTCGGAATTCACGAGAACGACCGGCATGCGCGATCACGACCCCCAATTCCCTCTCTTTCCAGACGAGCCACTCTATCGCCTTTCTGGACTGCCGATCAGCCAGCCTACAGCCCTCCGGTGGAATAATACCTATACGGTCAGCCTGTAGAAAATTTTTTCGAAACACCGCTGAGCAGGCTGACGCAATCGTTGTGCTCTCGGTGAAAGGACATACTTTTCCGCACTCGAGGAAGATATCTCGAAACGCGAGGCATGCACGACGTAAAATATCCACATCGGATTTACAGTAGGCCACCAATTCCGCGTCGAAATCAAACAGGTGTTTTCTTGCCACGGCGGCGTTATACCAATCGTAAAATTCCGTTCGTGCGGCGGTACTCATGGTATCTGGCGAGTAGAAATTCGCCGCGGGTAGCGGACCTATGTAACCCGTGTTCTCCGGGGTGTTAAACAAGTGCGGGAAGACTCGCTTCACCGAAGCGGCTGGCAACCCGAAGGCCTTTGACAGGGCTGATAACGCCATCGGCATGTAAGCCAACGAATCTAAAAATCTAGTATGCCCGGTTTCTAACATGATGATTTTGCGACCGTTTAGAATGACCTGCGGTGGCTCGGTATTCTGCTCGACCAAGTGACGTAAAATAAACTGCGCGTCGAAACCTCTGGCATTATGCGCGATACAAATTATTTTGTTAAAATCGCGAAGAGGTCTCGTGGCGAACTCGATCAATTGTCTGACAGGATCTTTTCCAAACACGTACTCGCGCACGAATCCGCAGGCCGGGCAACCGTTCGTAATATCCAGGTCGTGCATACATTGACTGCAAACCTGATGCGCCACGCACAAATTAGGGACGTGAATGTTTGTCGTCCTATCACCGGGGATCGTCACGTTTTGTTGGGTTTCGAAATCATAAAATATGTATACGTATTTTCCGTTGTTTGTTTCGCGAGTTTTAAGAGGTGCCATGAAACATTGGTGGTTATACGGTCGAAGGGTGTTACACGTCTTGCAATATCGGGTATCACACGAGTGAGCACCCAACGAGAGATTTGTGAGACGCGTGCAGTTCGTACAGATGCGAAGCGTCGCACAGACGGTACGACACGGGCTAAAGGAGCCAACCCTACGATGCTTTTCCATGCAGGCTGCACCACGAAACGCACGTTTGCAGTCAACGCACTCCAATTCCATCGTCCGGTAGTCGCACGCAGGGGATCCCAGACACTGTGGACATCGGCCCGAGCAGCGGTGCTCATGGCTGTTTTTATATTTTTTGTTACAGGTCTCGCAAAAAAACCTACCCGCCGCAGCACCCGTAAGGTTCGTTATTGTACAATAGTGATGCTCGTCTGGAAAGTACAAAAGATTCAAACGATGAGTCACGTTTCTCCCGCTATCGGTCACCACGCTGCTCCCATTGTAAAACGTCGCATCACCAGTCCCCAATTTGCCTGCCTCGTATACCACGATTGCCATCCCCTCGTGGGCCAGATATCGTTGAAATTGTAATATTTGACGTACCCCGCAACCCGTCGCCGGTATCTCGACTCCTGCATTTTCGGTCAACCCTAGCGCCGCTTCGCGCTGTAACCGCGATCCCGATCCGCGGATCGCGTTATACGCCTCGTGTAACTCACCGCTACGGATTGTACCCCTCTCGGCGTGTGCTCTTGCAACGACAAGAGCTCGCGGTAAACAAAGACCGTCAGTGTTAATGATTTGTATAATGGATTTCTTGGCTACGCCCGCGTGCGTGATGGGGCGAACTTTTCCACGACCGGACGGCGCTTTGACGCAGTGCACCGTGACCGAGAATACCTTGTCAATCCCAAACTCCGCGGCACTCTGTGTCACACTAGAGACTAGCTTCCACAGATCTGCGTATTGAGAATCACGGACCGGTCGAAAAGATAGCCATGCGGAACCCCGATTGAAACTTTCAGCGTGAAAAACGAAACCGATATAGTCACTCGAATGACATGTGGACGTAACGTAGGTGTGCAGATCTCTGAAAGCTCCTTCCAGCCACTCCACGGGGTTGACACCCGACTCAGGTATTTTAATTTTAACATCAAGTTCTCGTGCATGAACTTCGAATCGCCGAATGTATTTCGTCGACTCTCCGAGTATCGCGAAACGGTTTCCAGGCGTAAACACCTGAGAATCATTTTCCCTGTCTGCCTCTTCCTCGCTCTCAATCTCATCGGCCGTTTGCGTCTCTCTGGAGACTAAATTACTATCGTCAGGTTCGGAATAGTCGTCGCTGTCATAGTCATATTCGTCGTTATGGATAGAGTCCACGCTAGACCCCATACGCCCGATTCCCGAGGTACCGGCACCCTCGTTTACACGTGCTATGCGTCTATGACCACCGGTCTGTACACCGGAACTACAGGCATCTCCGGTGACGCGTGGTAGTTTTCCATGTCCCCGGATGTCGAGAATCACTGGTTTCTCTGATATACGCGAAAAACGAAAGAAAAATATAGTCTATAAAATTATCGTATGTCGTTCAAGCATATTTACAAACGCACGCACGCCTGTACGAGTACTCGTGAACCCGTCCCCCCCCTCTAACTCTTTTTTATATGTATTTTAATATTCGGGTGATGAGACTACCTCTTCAACGCTGCTAGCCAGCGAGAATATACCGCTATCAGGCGAGGGTGGAGACGCGCTACGCTGTGACCATATGGCACTATCGGCTGAGGATACAGTCGCGATTTCTTCTTCTTCCTCCACCTCCTCTGTCTCATACTCGTCCTCCTCATCCCCACTTTCAATCTCATCCTCCTCCTCATCATAACTCGTCTCTTCTTCCTCCTCCTCCTCCACCTCGTGCTCTTCTTCATCGTTATAATATTCACCCGTATTCACAGAAGAAACGGGCGAAATTTCTAATGAGAGATAAAAGACTTAATTCTAGCGAATAAACCTAGGTCCGGGAAAGATAATTGGTAACCGCCTGCATAAACACTATATTTATAGACTCGAACGGGTACTCCACGGCGTGCGTATATCACGCAATACGGCAGATATTGAACATTTGCGACTTACCAACAAGGCTGCCACGTGATGTCGACGCAATCGATGGATCAGCAACCGGAAATCCATTCTCCGTAACTGGCACTGCACGCTCACTATTTTCAATGATTACAACGTCACTGTCACAGGTCACACTTTTGTCACCAACATCACTGACGACTTCGAGGCAATTTTCTGCACCGTTAGGGGTAGTTTCCGTGTTGTCGGTTACTACTTCTAGCCCCTGGGTTAATTTCTCCTCGTTGCAAATCAGTATAACCTCATCGGGATCCACGACCATCAGCATGGCATCGTTGACCTCGGTATCCTCCAACAGTGCGAGTAGTTCTGACACGAATGAAAAAATTCCCTGTCGATTAATCCATCACCTTTCCGGATACTTTTGATTCACAATTTTCAACGAAAACCCTTTACTTACCACAGTGTGAGTCGTATTCCCGGATGAGCGGTGCCAATACGGCGAAATGCGACCTTCCACGTCTGATAACTGTCTCCGCAGCGATGCACAGACACTCCCGTAAATTTCGAAACGCATCGTTCGCGAACATTGAACCGATCGCACGCTCGCTGCACGCGGCGATTAAACGTCTGAATTGTCGTAGCAAATCTGCTTCCGACATACGCGTGAGCGATCTTCGCCATCGAGTATCACATTCGCGATCTATCACAGTATTGTTCTGCCTTGCGTAAAACAAAGCCTTCAACACTGCAACACGGTACAAATTCTTAACTCCCGTCATAATTACTTTAAAATTTCAGTAAGAGATGTAAAAGAGTAAAGTATTGCAAAGTGCGACGGAGCGTGAATGAGAGTACGTTCTTACGTGTGGGTGACCGTAACGGACCTGAGAAAATCGGTGGAAGAAGGGGTGCTGCTGTGGGAAGACGAGTACGATTCCCACGAATTTTTCTCAATTCGTGAGAAAGTGTCATCTCGCGGTAACCATAATTCCGCGATAACGGTAGCGGACCTACTCTGCGTAAGAGCAGGGGGTCCGTTCTTCCCGATATCTCAGAAGGAGTCGAGGCGTACCCCCGACTATCCTTTTACGCACAAGTGCAAACAGATGTGAAATGTACGGCGGTTACAGCTCCCTCCGTTCCCACAATGGTTGTGGTCAAACCCTTGTTGGGGCACCGCGTGGGGTAGACCGCTAGGTGATGACAGGTCCCATTAGTCGTACCCCTTTAAGTCATAAATATTAATAATGACAACACTTGGTTCTCGTCAGTCAAAACACTTATCGTAAATTAGCGTAATAGCCCCAACCCATTAGCAGTACCCCCCTTTTGAACTTCCCGCTATGAAAATTGAAAATTTTCATAAAAGAAGGGAAGTTACTGGTTTCGGTCCGATTTTCGAAAACCGAGTTTTCATCAGATGTCGACGTTTTGAGGTTCTAGGAAGCTATTCCGACTATTTTTGGATGGACGTCCGTATGTGTGTGTGTGTAACTAATTTTTTGTCGTACGATATCTTTAGAACGAATTGACCGATTGGAATAGTTCTTGTAGCGATCGAAAGGGTTTATCGAGACTTAGATCTGATTAGATTTTGGAGTCGATCGGTCGAGTAGTTCCAAAGTTATTCGAGAAATGAAAATTAAAAAAAAAAAAAAATTTCAGGTTTTTAGCGCATAACTCCTAAACCGTTCGTGCGATTAGTCTCAAAACTTAATCAGGTTTAAGTCTTGGATAGCCCTTTCGATTGCAGCAACATTCATCAAAATCGAACGACTAGTTTAAAAGATATTGCACGACAAAAATTTCTTTTTTTGTCGTACGATACCTTTGGAACGAGTTAACCGATTTGAATGATTCTTGCGGCGATCGAAAAGGTATACCAGGACTTAAATTTAATTGAGACTGAACGATATCTTCTGACATCAAATATAACTCCCTAAAACCTAGAAATGTTGATATTTGAAAAAACTCGATTTTTGATTAAACATCAGACGGAAAAAAATTTGTATATGGAAAACTAACTATACTTATAACCTGCTTTAATGTATTATAAACACAATAGTATCAATTTATTGTAACGTATATTTAACATATAGCGGGAAGTTTTAGGGTTGGCCCACAGGTCAACCGGTTTCCTAATTTTTTTGTTTAATTCGGAACGGCGTCAAGGCGTGATACAAAGGATGCATTTTTCAAGTCCTGTTGCAACCTGTTGTAGTGACGGTTAAACTATCTAGCCGTATGATCCCTACCAAACTAGACAAAAAATGCGAGGGAAACTGTGTGGGGGGTGTGAAAAAATTGATGGGAATTATTTTGTAACGGTCAAAATCATATTCCATGTACAAAGAAGAGATGTCGTCGTGAGACGCGTCAGTCTTCCGTTAGTCGCGCGAGAACCAGTATCTAGCAATGGCAACCACTCCCACATCAACCGGTAGAACGATGGGAAACGCGAGCAGAGTATTCAAATCGTTCGCAAGTGTAATGAAAAAGTCTGACAAAAATCTATTACTCGCCACTACATACGGATTGAATACATCGTTTACAAAGAAGATTGTCGTCGGGCTCGGTTTGCGAAATGACGAAGAATTTGAACCAGTGATCAGATTGACCGGCAATTCACCGGACGGCCTCTGTCTAGGATTGAGTGCCTGGACCGAACTGTCTAACTTATTGGAAACCATATCAGACTACTACGAGTTTGACGTGTACGCCGACGCACAATGGTATCTCGACGAAATTGAACTTGGTAGTGACTGCATTATACGATTCACAACCGCACATGGGGCGAGAGCCATCAGATTTGATGCCCAGCAGAGCGGCGTCAGATACCTCGAACCCCGACGCAGTGCGGGCAACGCAACGGAGCAAGTATTCGGCGAAGCGGACGGAAAAATTCGTGAAGGTTGTGCTCCGCTCTTGAAGCGGCCGAAAATTCATAATCCGTCGGTTGTGATGCAGGAGACCACATTTGACGGATTAAAAACTGTATTTGTCTGTGTTGACGAGCAACTTCGAAGACTCCAAAGACTGGCAGCTAGTGTAAACCAGTGCAAAAAGCAATACGTCGAATACATGGTGTCAAGAATCAAGCGTTTTTCGGCCAGAGATCCTTCTCTTCAGACCATCGCGCAGATGACCAAGAACGAATACGGGACTGTTAAGGAGACCATAAAGCTACAGGTCGATCCAGTTTTCGGTGAACATTATCTCGATATTGTTCTACTCGAATTGACCATACTATTTTCTAATTTCATCGCTGTTGAAGTCAAACAACAGCTTGAGGCCGAGCCAAGTCCCGATTTACGAACGAATTTGGAACCCACCTACACAATATTATAATTACTAATTACCACGAACAAATACGAAACTGTTGAAGAGAGGGAGATCGTTGGAAAATGTGTTCATCAAACTTCATCCAAAACCACGAGGCCCACGGACCCTACGAAGTAGGAATACCTAATGGTATGATACGCTTTCGACACAACGATATGGTGGACAGCTTGGATAATCCTCCTCCTTGGTTCAAAATAGCTTTACTTTTAATATTCGCAGTAACTGTCATTTATACAATTGGGGCATTGAGAGTGATCATGACAATGCCAACACGCCACAATGCTACTTGCGAGGGTGTCTTAACCGAACACTTGTGAAATAAACAAACAATTTTGTATAATTATAATCATATAGTGGTAAGATTCACAAAGACAATTGAACTCCTAGTGGTAATATTCCGCATTTTATCGTAGCATAAGTTCGTTCCTTGCGTGTATTAGCGAATAAGTTATATGAATAAATGAAATAATTGGATTTTTTCGTATTTAACGTGTCATTCAATTATACAACCCTACCCTTCCCATTCTTAAAATAAGTACATAATAAGCAGCAGGTCTCCCACACAACCTAATTTTTTCCAAGTCCACAAGCACATAGGTATATGTAAGATCGAGAGGGTAGGGCCCGGTGTGGAGGCGCCGGGGGAGAGAGGCAGAGTCTCAGATGACGTCACACGGCCCCCCCAAACCGTCCCAATATTAGGCAAGGGTAGGCTGCGGAGGAGGGGCGGCGGGGGGAAAACAGTTGTGCACCCCGGCCGAGAAGTCTGTTAGGGCAGAGGGGGCAGGGGAGGGGGGAGGGTTAGGTTAGAATCTCTAGATTTTTCCAAAGTCGCCCAAGGGGCAGGGGGGAGCGGGGAGAAGGGGAGTTTCTCCAGAGTTGCCCTAGGGGGGAGCGAGGGGGGAGGGGCGGTTTGTTGTGTCTGCCCAAAGTCGCCCATATCTACTACTATGTATTGAATCTATGTAATAATTTTTAACCTTTCAGTGAAGAATACGGTGCGTCTTGCTTCCTTTGCAGATACATCCTCCTCGGCTTTCTGGACTTGTTTCATTTTGTTGACAAGGTAGTCTTCTGCGTTAGTTTTTTCTTCACAAGTTAGCAGACGATTTTTATATCGGGGATCGACAATCATTGCCAAGATCAGGGTTTCATTTACGCAAACGTTCTTGAAGCGTTCATTTACGGCGGTCAACAGCTTCTTCCCAAGGCTACTACACTTTTGTTCAGTGCTTTCTTTGATAAAATCCTCTGTAGCGTTTATCAAACCCTTGACGATTGGTATGTACAACGGTAGCGTCGGGTACTTTTCGGCGGACATAAGAACGGTAGCTTCTTTAAAGGGTCCAAGGGCATTTGCGTAAGATTGTATCAAATCCCATTCTGTGTTTGTTAAATTGTAGGGCATTTTCGGCAACGATAGTACTGCTCCAAGGGCCGTTCGCAACTCTAGTAGGCGCTGAAACATTGCATACTCCGAGTTCCATCTTGTTTCGACATCTTGTATAAGTTTTAGTGGTGTGGCGTCAGGATTCAACGACGTTTGCATTTCATCCAACTTAGCATGGGCCGTCGAACTTCTCGCGAAAAAACCAACGAGCGATCTGCATTTCTTTCGCGCACGATCGAAACCCGCCGCGTCGTTTACAGCGTCTTTGATAGCTAATTGTAACGTATGAGCGAAACAGGGTATTCTTTGCCATGCGTCATTCATACTTACAGCTTTAACAATATTTGGGGCATTATCTGTAATTACGAAAATAGGACGAGTCTCAGCGACCAAGTTCCACTCTAGAAGTGCGTCTTCGATGCAGCCATGAAGGTTTTCAGCGATGTGACTTTCCGGAAAATAGCGCATGTTGAGTAAAAAGTAGCGATGTTCAAAATCAAATGTCGTGTAATGACCGGTGAGTATCATGTAGCTTTCCACACTTCGAGACGTCCAACCATCAGTTGTGACAGCGATAGAAGCAATACCTGATGGGTAATATAGATGGAATTCAATTCTTCTCAAGTTGCTTTCCGGAATATGATTTCAGAATTTAAGTGCAGATCAATGATACAACCGAAAGAATTTTCAACTTGCAGCAAGAGTTGAACAAGTAATTGTTTCTTCAGAAAGGTAAAATTAAGCTTGCAAATATAACGACAAAAATCTGAATTCTATACAAATTCAAAATTGTTGTATTAACAGTTTATATCGATTAGGGATTTTTTTTCAAAATTGATATGGGACATAAACGCTTTAAAAGCAATAATAAAAATTGTAGATTGGAAAATCGGATGATACCTTTAGCCATATCGTGTTCAATTATATTGGTGATCCTTGTGCGTTCTTCTTTGTACATTTTTGGAATTATGGTTCGTGAAAACGTTGTCCTGCATGGCAGATGGTGCCGCGGCTCAAGAACTTTCATCAAATTTTTGAAGCCTTCGTCATCAACCATGCTGTAGGGTTGCAGATCACACGCTATCATTTGAGCAATAGCCTTTGTTATAATTTTCGCTCGTACGGAATCCGGTTCGAGACTCTTCTGCCTAGAAAATGCTTTCTCGATCTTCGATTCGCTCCTGTCGTTTGCTGCTACACTGGCCCCCCGTTTCGCCAGCAGTGCTCTAGCTGCTTCAGGATGCTTCTCCAAATGACGGTTCGTTGCAGAAGTATTTCCGGACTTCCTCTGCAACTTTGCTTTGCAGTAGTTGCATTGTGCGTCTGTAATCAATGTAGCTCAACGGAAACTCTTGAATGGATTAACGTAAAGAAATAACTTTTTCATGTACAGCGTTTGTCAGAAGAGACAATGAAATAGTCGAATGTCGTGGTACAACATATGCACAGTTTTTGAATAACTGATAGTTGGAATGCAAGAAAAGAGAATGAGCACGTTATACAGGGTGTAACAGAACTCCAGACGACCATGTTACAAGGTTAATCTCGGTGAAAAATGGAATCGAAATTTCCTTTGCCAATTTTTCTCAAAATGCCTAGATTTTTTGTGAAAATTAATTGAATAATAGCCAATGAGGCACGACCTATAGACGAGTGCCTGTCGGTGTGACGCGCTTGCTTGCGTGCCTACGTGCCCCCTCAGCTCCGCGCTCTCTGCAACAATTCGTTCTCATTCTAAAACATGTAGAATATGAACGAATTCAGGGATCGCAGAGCCGAGACGACATGCGCGCACACAAGCAGGCGCGTCACAGCGACAGGCACTCGTTCATAGGTCGTGCCTCATTGGCTATTATTCAAGTCATTTTTACAAAAAATCTAGGCATTTTGAGAAAAATTGGCGAAGGAAATTTTGATTCTAATTCTGACCGAGATCGACCCTGTCCTTTTTATGCTCGACTGTTTATTTTAGTAAGATATTTTTAGTAACATAAACTATGGTTTTCATCTTTTAGAAAAAATGTAGTGAAGAATTATTATATTTGCATTTAATTTTATATTCAAATGCTAAATTATTTTTTATTACGGATACTATCTGTTTCATAAAGGTAGAGCCTGCATGTTGAAATTCATTCACTGTTTTTATTCATTGTTTACGATCGTGTCTGATCGCTATTGCACGAGTAATATTTTTAAAAAGTGTTCATTATCACGATATGATCTCGAAAATCTCGAAGTCTTGCATGTCCGTGGTCTACTTTAGTATATCAGATAATATTGACGTTTGATATCAAATTGAAATTAATAAATAAGTCAACTATTCTACTTACGCTGACTATCAATGGCAACAAAAAAATCCCACACGGAACTTCTTTTCCTCGATTTTGTCGACACCTGTGTTGAATCGTCTGTACCGCTATCACATTCGGTGTGATCACTATCACTACGACTAGGAACAGTATTACACTATGCGGGTGCCGACATCGCGAATATTAGAAACGAAAGTCGCTTAGAATGTTCTCTTCGTCTCCTGAACAACGAAATCGGCAGCAGCGAAAGAAATAGTGTAAGCACCGCACTCACACACTCACGTTCGCTTATGCTAAGCGACGTACCGATGGCAAGCAGGGCTGAACGCGTTGAAACGTGCGCGTAGTGAAAGAGATACGGACTCCCCGACTTAAAAAGAACTGAGAACCCTACAATGTTGTACCGCTATGTTTACAAATAGCTAATTGAGTGCAGAACCAACCCACATACGAGAAACTTTTCGCATCTGCAGTGAAGTTCCCTCGTATGTATGTATGTACGTCATTGATCAAATATCAAATATGAAATGTAAATTAAATTTATACATCTCTTCTTCTCTTTTTTTTCTTCTTGTTCTTCTTCTCTTCTCTCTTCCCTTCTGTTACAGACAAAAGAAAGTTATGTGCCAGAGTTTTCATGATCTCAACAAGCTCTACAAAAAAGTCCGCGAGGGCATATTGCTATGTTTAATAGTTTTGCCACAAGAAGCATTGGAATCTTGAAATTCAATGGCGTTATCTTGAATTGAAATTTACCGTGTTTATTTTCTAGATATGTATCATAATTATTCATTAAAATATTAACTGTGTTTTACCTGAATAGAATTTCGATTTTATTAGATTAAGTTTAGATGCGTAATTGAAAAGTTATTACGGTGAGAAGATGAAAAACAAATGCGTGCTGCCGATTATGGGATGGGGCACATCGAGTCGAGACAACAATCGCAATAAACTAGCAAATAGACGATTGCTTTTTGCCTTTTCAATTTTCATACATATGAGATCTAAAAGTTCTGCGAATTCTAAACGAGAATATTCGCGGGCCGAGCCACAACGGGCTGCTAGCACTATTAGATAACTAACGAAGAAGACAACATTTTCTAAATACATCTCGTATCTTGGTTCTTATTGTTAGCTACTAACCGTACTGCTAAATTAGCAAATTATATAAAAATTGAAATGAGGAGTCATAGCCGATACTTGACTAAATTTGAATTACTCAACGACATGGATGCATGGAGACATTCTTCTGAAAATTCGACGGGTACCCGAGCTGAGTACCGGCAAACATGGGAGTACTTCGAAACATTCGAATACCCGAAAACATTCAAGTACCCGCACACCCCTAATATATATATATATATATATATATATATATATATATATATATATATATATATATATATATATATATATATATATATATATATTGTGACGTTGCAGTTCTACTGCCGTCACAGTAGTACGTAAATAAGAGAAATGCGAGAGAGAGTAAGGATACCGCGACACGTCTGGCGATAACTAAAGCCCTCGGGAAAAATTAGGCGACACAGCTAGGTAGGAATTTATAGAGTTTAACTAATTTGAGGTCATTTTTTGTTAATGTCATCCGATAACTGTGAGAGAGAGAGAGTGAGGAAAAGGTAGACGAAGACTCAAGTACTGCTGCACCACTACCGAGAGGACCCTGAAAACATCAAAACCTCGAGGTACGCAGCCCAGGACATGCACCTTAGAAAGTGCCAAGGGTAGTACCGCTGCAAGAGAGGGAAGGTCGCTGACTCTGGGTAAAACGACGCAGTTAAAGATGAAAAGGGCCTGCATACGGCCTCTCTACCGCTGACGTCTCTTACCGCTACGCACCAAACTGGCAAAACGGCGTATAGGGCTGTACGGTAACAACGTCACAGCCTCCCGTACCGCAAGGAGTAACATCTGCTGATCCTGTTGCTATTATCGACACCAAGGACGGCGTAACGTTACCGCTGAAGGACGAGCCACGTGAGAGTGGGTGAGGATAGCACCCCGCGGAGCTTCTGGTGGACCGAAGAGGGGTCTATCCTGTTGGGGAACCCCTGGGCGTCTATCCTGTTGGGGAACGCTTAGGTGTCTATCCTGTTGGGGAACACCTAAGTCCATCCAGAAGGCTACGGCGCTGTAGACTTCTAGTAAGCTTACCGCTGTAGAGCAAGTCTGAAGGAGGTTAGCAACGCAGGGACGGTAACGCACGTAAGACCAGAGAACGCCTTCCGCCAGGCATCCTGCAAGGAGTTCGGTACCGCTGGATAAGGGAGAGTCCTACACATATGAGGCTCTCGCATCCCGCTACCCCGCACGCGACGGCTGACGAGTCGTCCGTGCGGAACGACGAAACGACGTAGCCAAATTCGAAAATCACCAATCAGCTAATGAGATGCACCTCATAGGTTCCCCACCCCTAGGGTGTAAGGAACAACGAGAAGACGACCGAGGAACAGGACTAGACTCGTCACTTCTACGTTCAGCTTTGAGCAATCAAGACGTGTCACAGAAAATACCGCTAAATAAAATCTAACGCACTACCGCTCTCTCGCACAATTGTTCGCAAAGTTTAAGTAAATTCTATCGCTAAGTATTTGTGTTATTATCGCTAAGTTTCTTAATAATTGTAGTCAGTTAAAATAGTTTAAGTGTGTGCTTCGAGCAGTTATTTTGTAAGGTAAGACCTTTTGTTTCTGTAAGCCACGAACTTGCTGGAAAAAGACCTATAGAATTTTGCAGTTTGTTAGATATCGCTTGTGTAGCGTGAAGCCTTCGGGCCACGTGATTTGTTCATTTTCGTAGTTATTGAGAAACGGGTCAAGAACAGTAATTTCGTGACTGGCTACGGCCATTTTGTCTTGCTAATTTTTGGTAGATTGATTGAATAATTTAGTAGCCTGCTTAAAAATATTTGATAGCTTGTTTCTATAATTTTCCGCTTCTCTGATTTCTTGATTTTCTTTGTAATTTTTGGCATGATATAACTTATGTGATTTTCGCTATATTTGACATGTATTTCTGATATCGCTTATATCTCTTATATTACCGCATGGTGTGTCGCTAATTAATTTCCAACCTCCCGAGGGTTGGCTGAACGTAGGAGTCAATAGATTAAGTTGTTTAGTTATAAGCTTTATTTAATTAGTTCCTTCATGTGATAATTTTGGTCAATTTCTGCGTAATTTGCCGCTTCGCTAATAATTTCGAATCTTTATAAATCTAGACCGTTTTCTGATTAAATTTAGTACAACACTGCTGAATTCTTTATATCGCAAAATAATATTTAATACCGCTAGCGTGTCGCCTATAGTAGTTACTTGCTCGAGTATCGTATCGCTCGGTGATACGCAGTCTAAACTGTAGTATAATAGTTTGTATTATATCGCTTCACTCGGCGCTCGCTAGTAAGGTCATGCATTATTTTTCTCTCTAATACCGCTGCGTAGAGAATTAGAATTCTGAGTATCTTGCCTTTGTGGAATATTTATTTTATATTACGCTTCACATTGGTTGCTTTTGAAAATATTATATGTTGTCGCTGAATAGTTTTATACCTTAAAACGTCATAATAAAAGGAATAATAATTCCATTGAAGGATTTATCTGGTGTTCAAAACGTTATTTTATGAAATAGGTGAACCCTCGCACTCTACCATTACCGCTTATTAAAATATCGCTGAGCTAATCGTGCTTTAAGGCCGCCGTTCCGCTTAGTTCTCTTGTAAATCTTCTCTTTGCTAATTAATGTGTATTTGTTATCTTCGATATCTTTGATCGACGCATTCAGCGTCTGGCGCCCAACAAAATTTCTATTTAATAATCTAGTTGTATCTGTTCTGTTTGAGTAATATTATATTTTGGTAAAAATTCGGTAGTAAAAATTAGGAAGGGCGTAGGGCGCGGTGTTAGCCTAGTAACACCGTTGCAATATATATATATATATATATATATATATATATATATATATATATATATATATATATATATATATATATATATATATATATATATATATATATATATATATGTATATATAGGTATATTGCAACGTTTGGTATTAAATTGATTAATTAATTAATTTAATAAAAGACAGAGGCCGTGGTTGTTGCATTAAAATTGAATTTGTTCAGAGCCTCGCTCAATGCTTACAAGACCTGACCAAGTTTCTAACTGTCTGACTCGAATCGTTGCCGACTAGAGCTGCAATCGCAGAGCTGGATTAATAAATAATCAAGCCTGCACCCTGATTTGATAGAGCTGGATACAATTATCAAGCCTGTCGCCCTGAGTGAAATCTTATTAGACAGAGTTGGACTCCAAAAGTCGAACCTGTTCTCCAGACCTGAAACGTTTACTAATTCAGACACGGATAAAGATTTACCAGTGCTAAACAGTAATTCTTTAAGGCTGGCAATTTCCCTGACTTAAAAAGGATGTGATGTTAAAGGTTAAATTTTAGTAACTAGACAAAAATCCAGAACTAAACGATTTTATCTAACATAAAATTTAATTCGATGAAAAATTGAGTGTTACAAAAATAAAAATACAAAATTTAAATACAGAAATTAAACTTAATTCTATGTGTTTGGTTTTTCTCCATTTTTGTGATTCTAACGACTTAGCGTGTTGTGTTGTGGCTAGACTCCCGACAGGTGATTCTACCGTATTGTGGATTAGTTTGTACCGCGTTTGGTAAGCTCTGATTTTATCTCAAGACTCGACCGATGACTTGAATTTCTTTTAAATTTGATTTTATGATTCGAGACAATTCTATTAATTTAATCAGCAATTGTTCGACAGCGAAAGAAGCTTATTTCCCGACAGGCGAAATAGCGAATGAGTTTAGAGATTCAATTGGCCTATTCCCCGACAGGCGGAATAGCTAACGAATCGAGAATTTAGTGAGTCATTTCTCCGACAGGTAGAAAATGCTGCGGAGCAGCGCGTTTACGCCATTTTTATACCTGTTCCCTTACTCCGTATCCCTACTCCTCGAGGTTGCGCACGCAGTGTCTTCGGAGCAGGCGTGATACGTTATATATATATATATATATATATATATATATATATATATATATATATATATATATATATATATATATATATATATATATATATATATATATATATATATATATATATATATATATATATATATATATATATATATATATATATATATATATATATATATATATATTTATATATATATATATATATTGTAACGTATCAAGCCTGCTCCGAAGCCGCAGCGCGCGCACCCGAGAGGAGTAGGGATAGTAGTAGGGATACGGAGAAGGGAACAGGTATAAAAATGGCGTCAACGCGCTGCTCAGCAGCATTTTCTACCTGTCGGAGAAATGACTCAATAGCCACTAGCCATCGCTATCAGCTAAACACTTGTATTTGGGATAATTATTCATACTGTCATAGGAGGATAACTACCATAGAGTCAATATTCTCAAAGTCCATTAAATCGTAAAAATTATCAAAGCAAAATTCATATCAAATTTAAAAGAAATTCAAGACATCGGTCGAGTCTTGGGATAAAATCAAAGCTTACCAAACGCGGTACATACTTATACACAGCACGGTAGAATCACCTGTCGGGAGTCTAGCCACAACACAAACACGCTAAGTCGTTAGAATTACGAAAATAGAGAAAACCAAACACGTAGAATTGAGTTTCATATCTGTATCTAAATTTTGTATTTTTTTGTTACTTTTTTTATTTTGTGAAATTTCTTTTCTGTTTGAAAACTCATTAAATTTTATGTTAGATAAAATTCGACTAGTTTCTGGATTTTTATCTAACGGCAAAATTAACCTTCATCATCACATCCTTTTAAGTCAGGGAAATTGCCAGCCTTAAATAATTACTGTTCAGCACTGGTAAATCTTTATCCGTGTCTGAATTAGTAAACGTTTCAGGTCTGGAGAACAGGTTCGACTCTTGGAGTCCAACTCTGTCTAGAAAGATTTAAATCAGGGCGATGGGCTTGATAATTGTATCCAGCTCTATCAAACTAGGGTGCAGGCTTGATTATTTAATAATCCAGCTCTGCGATTGCAGCTCTAGTCGGCAACGATTCGAGTCTGCCAGTTAGGTACTTGGTCAGGTCTTATAAACTTTGAGCGAGGCTCTGAACAAACTAAATTTTTTTAATGCAACAACCACGGCCTCTGTCTTATATTAAATTAATTAATTATTCAATTTAATACCAAACGTTGCATTTGGCGCCCAACGTGGGGCCTCGCTAAATAAATAAAATTGTTTAAAACAAAGTCTTATAAGCATTAGCTTCGAGACTGAGTTACCTTACCTCAAAATTTCACGTCAAAATTCAACACTTAGCACTTCAAATCTCGGCCTGTTTTCCAGACTTGGATTCTTCAAATCTAAGAAAATGCCAAATAAAAATCCAGAAACTAGTTCGGAAAAGGAATTAGGATCTAAGACAGTAGGTTTTAATGATAGAGACACTGGTTATGTTGAGAGAGATTCGTCTTTATTAACCGACAACAGTATGCTTAGTCATGATGGTAGTCCAAAAACCGACACTCGTAATCCGTTGGCAATGCTGGCAGCGTCGATAGAAAGCCTGCAAAAACAAAGCGAAAGATTTGAAAAGAAAATGGAAAGTAGATTCGAGACTATGGAGAGAACGTTATTACAATTTCAAGCAACTAATATTGACGAATGTCAGAAATTAGAGACTCAGGTTAACAAAAAACTAGATGAACAAAATGATGTGGTTAAGAAAAAGCTAGATTACCTAGAAACTACTGTGCAGGTAGCCGTAGGAAGAATAGATAATGATCTTCTAACTTGCGAAAATAAAATAGCTCAATGTGAAGAAAAATTTAAAAATGAGTCTATAGGTAATTTTGGTTTGCTCAAAAGTAAAATTAATGAATGTCATAAATCTAGTAGTGATCGGATGCAAGAAATTGAACATAGGCACGAGAGCTTTAAACTCGGTGTAGAGGCAGATCTTAGGCGTTTGCGAACGACTAGAGTGACAGGAAACACTGTAGAAAATAATAGCACTAGAATCTTGTCAAAACAGATAAAAATGCCTACTTACAGCGGAAAGGTCTGGCAGAAACCAGCAAATTATATCCGTGAGCTCGAGGAATATTTTGAGTTTCTTGAAATCCATGAAGATCAAACTTGTCTTAAATTTATTAATCAGAGCTTAAGCAATGAAGCAAAAGACTGGTGGATTGCACGTCGTGATATCGTCGGCACTTGGGGAGAATTTAAAAAGAAATTTTTACGTCGGTTCTGGGGAGAATCAACACAACGCGAAGTCCGTAAGGAAATCGAATTCGGTTATTATTCACCCGATTTGAAGGTAGCGTGGTCGGAATATGCAAATCGAAAATTTGCAGCAGCATCTGGATTAGATCCGCGAATGCCAGAAAACGAGATAGTTCGCAACTTGATCCGACATTTTGACGAATCGGTTGTCGAAGCCGCGAGATGTCGTGATATCAGTGAGATAGATCACTTGCTCGAATTCTTAGATGAAATGCAATTTGGCGGAAGATCAAATGCACCGCGACCGCACGTTTCGAATCACCATGCGAATAAAGTTAGCACAAATAATACCCGTATGTCTGATGACAGACCGAAAACCACGTCATGGCGTAGCTCTACACCAAACACAAGCTTGACTAAACCAATACATAGTCGCGACGATAACAACACGTTAGACGTTAGCGAAAATAGACGCAAATCTAGTTTTCATGAGAACACGTCCAGGTCGAACTGGACAACCAGCAAAATAAGTGCGATCGTTGAGGATCAGGTCGATGAACCTCTGGAGACAACAATAGACTCGGGAAACTAGAGAGCGCTGTGTCAACCATACCGCAACAAAACATGGCACAGCGTGAAAACATAATATCCGCGGTAACATTCAAAGCCAGTTGCGCTGAGAAATTGTTTGAAAGTCCGGTCGATTTTCTAACAAAAGAAAAAGATTTAGAAAATAAAGAAAACGTACAATGTCCGAAAATGATTATTTATTTGGAAAAAGTACAGGTATCCGCTCTCGTTGATACGGGGAGTCAAGTGACTTGCATGTCAGGCGAGTGGTACAAACAGAATCAGGAACAGTTTAGAGATTGCGAGCGTTTACCAGTCTGTAATTTTCAGGTAACGGGTGTCACCGGAGGTAAACCTACGAAGGTGAAAGAGCAAATTTACCTTAGCGTTAGAGTAGGGTGTTTAGTGGATTCGGTTAGTTTTTTGGTAATACCAAAGCTAGGTCACGAAGTAATAATCGGGATAGACACTTTGCAGCACTAGAAAGCGGACTTAGATCTTCGAACAAATTTATTAAACATAACGATTAATCAGAAAAATGCATCGATAGGTTTGGTAGAGATTAATAATATCATCGATCAAGACAGAACTAAAATCTGTAACCTAGAGTCAATTAGTAAGACAGTAGATCAGGTTCCAGACAAAGATTCAGCTTTTGAACTTACCGATGATGAGATAATGAGTAAGATCTCTGATTGCCAGATACTCAATAAAAACCAACTAGAAGCTTTTACCAACTTAATTAAAAACTATCGAGACGTATTTTGCAAATTACCCGGTAAAGTCACTGTGTATGAACACAAAATAAAAATTTATGAGGATAAACCGTTTGTGAGACGATCATATCCAATCCCTATAATGCATCGGGATAAAGTAGAATTAGAAATTGAAAAAATGTTAAAGTATGGGATCATAGAACGATCATACAGCGAATATATCAATCCTATAGTCGTAGTTGCGAAAAAATCAGGTGATATTCGACTGGTTCTAGATGCACGTTTCATAAACAAGCTGATGGTACCAGATCGTGATTGTGCTCAGTCTACTGAGGTGCTATTTCAAAAGTGCAGTAACACCAATGTAATGTCTAGTCTGGACGTGACTGCTAGTTTTTGGCAAGTTCCTTTGCATAAAGATTCAAGAAAGTACACAGCATTCATGCATGAGGGAAAGACTTATCAGTTTATGGTTACACCATATGGCTTAAATACTAGTCTAGCGAGTCTGATTAGAGCTTTAGATTTAATTCTCAAAGAGGTAGACGAGTTCACTATCAACTTCGTCGATGATATTTTGTGCCTGTCAAAGACTATAGAAACGCATTTAAGTCATTTAGGAGTATTATTTAAACTTTTTCGAGTTCATAATTTGACATTAAACTTCAAGAAATCATGTTTTTTCCGAGAAGAAATAAATTTCTTAGGTCATAAAATCACGCGAGAAGGAGTGAGACCACAGCCTGAAAAGATTGAAGCAATAAGTCGCTTTCCAGTGCCAAAGAATCCTAAACAATTAAAAGGTTTTCTAGGTCTTACAAATTATTATAACAAATTTACGAACAAGTACTCAGACGCGACATTTCCACTACTAGCTTTGCTACGGAAAGATAAAAAATGGGAACGGACGGAGGAAATGAACAATAGCTTCAATGAAGTCAAACAATTGTTTTGTGAGTCAATGATAGTTCATCACCCGGATCCGAGTAAAAGGTATTACTTGCAATGTGACGCGAGCAACTATGCAATAGGTGCAGTACTTTATCAAATATCCGAACAAAAAGAGGAAGTTGTTGTAGGCTTTGCAAGCAGGACAATGAAAGGTGCTGAACTCAACTACTTCACTACGGAGAAAGAGTTGTTAGCAATCGTTTTTGAATTGGAAAAATTCAGAACATTTATCTTAGGAGCGAAATTGACAATTAGAACAGACCATAAAGCTCTAACATTCGTGCTGACATGCAAGCTCATGAGCTCCAGGTTAGCGAGATGGGTGTTGTTTATCCAAACGTATGATTTTGACATCGAGTACGTTAAGGGTAGTGAGAACGTTGTTGCAGACATTCTAAGTCGTCATCCGCCTGAAAAAGAAAGAAAGATTGCGTTAATAAATAGAAATGAAATAATTGCACCGCTAGTTAGAGAACCTAGTGTCAAGCTGATTAAAGATTTAGAGTCAGTATCGAATTTCCAACGGGAAGACCCGGATATTAAAGAATTGTTGAAATCAAACATATCAGAGAATCGATACTTTACCTTGAAAGATGGATTGTTGTATCATCAACTGCCAGGGGGCAGATTGCGCATTTATTTGCCAAGTAGTCTGGTAAAAAGTCTAGTTAAGGAATGCCATGAGGTGTACGGGCATATAGGAGCATACAAATGTTATAAAACGTTAGGAGAAACATTTTATCATCCTAAATTTGCGAAAGTGATTCGAGACGTGTTGTCAAGATGCGATCGATGCCAAAGATGCAAGGTACCAAACTTGTACAGTTATGCTAACATGCAAAACATAGTGCCAAAAGGAGTCGGAGATCTAGTTTCGATTGATTTTTTCGGTCCGCTACCTTCAAGCAAGGGAAATTATAAATGGCTACTCGTAACAATCGATGCTTTTAGCAAATATGTCAAACTTTACCCGATGAAATTAGCGAACGCGCAATCTACCATAAATTGTATGTTTAATCATTATATTCCGGAATTAGGAAAACCGAGGCGAATGCAATTTGATCATGGGACTCAGTTCACTTCTAAATTATGGATAGATAAAATCAAAAAAGAGGGCATTATCCCCATTTTTTCGTCGATACGACACCCACAAGGGAATATTGTAGAACGAATTAACAGAGAGATCGGTAGGTTTTTTAGAACTTTATTAAATGAAAAACACACCGCGTGGATAAACTGGGTGAGCATTATAGAATGCTGCATGAACGAAGTGTACCATGACACGATTGAATTCGCGCCTTGCGAAATCCAGTTGAACCAGAAGCCAACTAGATTTTGGGAAGGCTACTTTACAACTAGGAATAAGATAGATTTAAGTTACGAAAAAAAACTGTGTTTGGTTACTGAAAGAATAAAACGAAAAGGTAGACTACGCGCAGACAGATTCAATGCATCACATAAGATGACTAAATTCAAGGAAAACGATTTAGTGTTAGTTAAAGCATTAAACGTATCCGACACGCAAAATAAACGCATGGCTAAATTTTTTACGCTATATGAAGGGCCGTATCGAATTAAAAGACAGGTTGGCGAAGCAACATTTGTACTGAAACATCCTGAAACAAAAATAGAACGGGGAAGATTCCATTTAAACATGTTCAAGTTATATCTAACTGATAGCGGTTAGATTCACAAGTAAACAGCTGATCATAGGTCACTTAGAATAGGTAGCAAAAGCCGTTTTAAAGCTAGCAGCAAAGCGTTTAAACTTACCAAAACAATAGGCGAGCTTCACTCGACACAGGAGCTGTTGGAGGTCGTTGAAAAAGGCATAAATTAGCGTGCAAGCATGAAGAGGTATCAGACGCTAATTTGTCAGTCAAAATGTACGGATATAGAAGTGTGCAAGATAAAGAAACTCAGACGGTAGAAGTTGGGATACAGGTAGAAGATTCCAACATCGACGAGGTCGTCGTTACTCCAAGGCGAAGATTTAGTCGACACCCTGGTACACCGAAGAACGGAAGAGGTTTCCAGACGCCGAAAGACATCCCTAAAAAGATATGGGAAAGTAAAAAAATTTCTGATCGGAAGGATACCTAAAAGAAGAGCTGAGGAAACGGTGGACGAGGAGCACCGACGAAACTTGAAGATGCTCACTTTGTTCGGTCCGGATAACACACCAACATCATCGGGGACAGTGGCACTCACACCAACTTCATCGGGGTCAGTGGCACTCAAACGAAAAACATCATCGGGGTCAATGGCAGCCAAACAACAGGCTACACCGATGAACAAGCCCGAGAAAACACCGGATTATATCAGGGAATATGATCCAACCGATCCTTTGGGACTGAGAAGAATCTAATTTCGAACAAACAACTCACCCGAAACACCAAAGAACCAAGGATACGTCGCAGTTTGATTCACCGTAACGAAGAATTACTTACATTGATCAAAATTACAACAACTTGATCAGCTGCAAGTAATTAGGGGGCAATGTAACGTATCAAGCCTGCTCCGAAGCCGCAGCGCGCGCACCCGAGCGGAGTAGGGATAGTAGTAGGGATACGGAGAAGGGAACA
This sequence comes from Macrophya alboannulata, assembly GCA_949628255.1. NCBI lineage: Eukaryota > Metazoa > Arthropoda > Insecta > Hymenoptera > Tenthredinidae > Macrophya > Macrophya alboannulata. The sequence goes on along the minus strand of OX451206.1, from coordinate 40,005,610 downwards.
GGTATAAAAATGGCGTCAACGCGCTGCTCAGCAGCATTTTCTACCTGTCGGAGAAATGACTCAATAGCCACTAGCCATCGCTATCAGCTAAACACTTGTATTTGGGATAATTATTCATACTGTCATAGGAGGATAACTACCATAGAGTCAATATTCTCAAAGTCCATTAAATCGTAAAAATTATCAAAGCAAAATTCATATCAAATTTAAAAGAAATTCAAGACATCGGTCGAGTCTTGGGATAAAATCAAAGCTTACCAAACGCGGTACATACTTATACACAGCACGGTAGAATCACCTGTCGGGAGTCTAGCCACAACACAAACACGCTAAGTCGTTAGAATTACGAAAATAGAGAAAACCAAACACGTAGAATTAAGTTTCATATCTGTATCTAAATTTTGTATTTTTTTGTTACTTTTTTTATTTTGTGAAATTTCTTTTCTGTTTGAAAACTCATTAAATTTTATGTTAGATAAAATTCGACTAGTTTCTGGATTTTTATCCAACAGCAAAATTAACCTTCAACATCACATCCTTTTAAGTCAGGGAAATTGCCAGCCTTAAATAATTACTGTTCAGCACTGGTAAATCTTTATCCGTGTCTGAATTAGTAAACGTTTCAGGTCTGGAGAACAGGTTCGACTCTTGGAGTCCAACTCTGTCTAGAAAGATTTAAATCAGGGCGATAGGCTTGATAATTGTATCCAGCTCTATCAAACTAGGGTGCAGGCTTGATTATTTAATAATCCAGCTCTGCGATTGCAGCTCTAGTCGGCAACGATTCGAGTCTGCCAGTTAGGTACTTGGTCAGGTCTTATAAACTTTGAGCGAGGCTCTGATCAAACTAAATTTTTTTAATGCAACAACCACGGCCTCTGTCTTATATTAAATTAATTTTTTCATCTAATGTATATTTTGAGGACATCCACTTGTTGATACGATGTTGGGGCACCTCAACCAAACCCACACAACCCAACAACGTGATAGTACGCACCCGCTGCTACGACAAAAGGAGTATAGGCAGGATTGTAACTAGGGACCCAAAAGTGGTAGGTCTCCAATCTAAACGTTCCACACATTTATATATGTATATATTGCGACGGTGGTTTCGATTTTAGATGTTTAATCTCAAAAACCGTGCCCTTCGGCGTTTACTCTAATTCAACGAGAAATATAACAGAAATGATTTTATTGGGCGCCAGACGTTTTCACGTCACTCAAGACAAATATACTAAGAAATATACTAAATAATTAGAGATTGCGGCGGAAATTGCCAGTTAGCTCAGACTATACTCGACTAAAAATGGTAGAGTGGCTGGATTCACCAAATAATTAGCAACAAATGATATTTAACAACTGTAACACCAATTTATTAATATTTTCCGGGATAAGCCTCAGATCAAAAGTAACAATGCGGGAATGGTTTTAATTAACAAATCATATATCAGAAAAGAAGCTATACAATACAAAATATAAGTCAAACAAATTCAGATAAATTTCGGGAGAGAAATAAATCGTTTACGAAAAATCGGATTCATAAAAAAATACGATCAAATACGACATAGAATTTATAGCTGTTAGGCTCGATATAATATTAACGTGAATTTACGGGATATAGACTAGTTAAAGTCTAGGAAATTAATTCCCCGCAAGAAAAATACAGAAAAATATATCAAACATGGAATCGTAACTAAATAAATTACAAACTAAATAACAAAGGCTTGCTTCTACGCTCGCTAGCTCCGGGAGTTACGTTCGACAGATCAATCGATACCAAAAATGATAGAACTTAACTAAAGATTACTAAATCACATGCTCAAATTAGAGAAATTTACGCAGTTTACTACAAAGAAAAATAAGCAAAGAAAAGATTCTAGAAGAATTTATACCATAATCAAGCAAGAAAAACCCACAAAGAATTCGCTAACCGTGAGTCAATCCAGAATTTCCGTTTTTAATCAGACTAAAAACTATACAAAAATACCGGGACGAAGTCTAAGGACTTAACGTTCCATAATCGTGACCTACGTCACACCAAATATTAACTAGAATAAACTAAACGGGAATCGGGATCGACTCGTGGTCGTACAAGAAAAAGGTCTTACCTTAAAGATTAAAAATACGCTGAATCGCACACAATTTACAAATAAATGTTCAAAACTGATTCTATACAAAATTAACAATAGTCCAAAAATAACAAAGCACAATACAATATACTCTCGGGAACTTTCGGGACGATGAGTTCGTTCGGGAAGTTTTCGGGATCACAATTTCAAGCTTGTTGTCGTGTAGACTGACGAGCGTAGAAGTAGGTCGAGCCGAGCGTCGTCCTCGCTTTTATAGGTTCGCTAATCCTTTGGTTTTTGAATTTGGTTGAGGCCTCGTTCGGTGGTTAGAAGTTCCAATTTTGGTTGACTGATGGCAGAGGGTGTCAGCTTGGCATTACTTGGCGCTCGGGATTTTGCGGGAAGATTCGAACGCTGTTGGCTCGACTTATTCGACGTATTTCTCGGTTTCTCGTAATTCCTGGTTCTCGTCGGAGGACTCCCCGGGAACATCATCTGGCGAAGTGCACCCTGGCTGCGTTTCAACGGGAAAAACGGACCAGTCAGAGGATCTGGCGAAATCTTGATGCTCCAGGTACCGGATCTGCATCCAAAGATTCCCCATTTACGGTGTGGAAAGCTTACAGGCAGGCTTGCATCACACGACTGCAGTTCTACTATCGGGACTTTTCGGGAGTAACACCGATAGCGGGACGATGCCGGGAAAGCCGATGGTGTAGTCTGGCTCGACACCAGGTCGCTAAGTCATCGGCGGTGGGAAGCATTTACGAGCTACTTAGTTCACCCTGCTTTATTCATCCATCGCCGAGACGTCCAGAAATTGATGACGGAAGTGGTCCAGCACCAGGCTGGTGAGTCTTCGGGAACGGGAGGATTGTCTTCGGGAGATGTCCTTATTCCACCGCTCCGGTAACATCCACAACCGGAAGTACAGAGAAGCAATACCCAGAAAATAATGAATAACGGGATGATCTGTCATACAGCTTGGTTCTTCGGGAAGAATTTCTTCCTCAGACGTCGAAATCCCTCGACGTCCTGGCGTTGTCTTCTTCCCAAGTTCCGAGATTTATAATTACATGAAAGAAACTCGACAAAAGAAAAATAATAATAAATATTCTACTAATTGAGCCTTAATTTTAACCTATGATCTGTCGCATACTCTCCGGAACTTCCGACTCCACGACTTTCAGCCGCGAATCATGTCCCTTGTGACGAGTTGCGAAAATGCAACGTCACAATATATATGTATATATATATATATATATATATATATATATATATATATATATATATATATATATATATATATATATATATATATATATATATATATATATATATATATATATATAGATATATATATATATATATATATATATATATATATATATATATATATATATATATATATATATATATATATATATATATATATATATATATATATATATATATATATATCTATATATATATATGGGTGGTTCTACGAAAGTTGGGTAACTTGATGTCTCCAAACAATAATTCATCTAAAAATGTACATTATCGGATATTTTTCATCATGAAATGAAAGATCATTATTTTCCCTTTTTAGCCATTCAACCTAAGTGACATTATCATAAGATAATATTGTCAAAAATGCCCACTTTCTACTCAAAATATCAGTCCCCTGGCGTGTAACCACTGCAAAAATCAGCAAACTAACGCTTGTACTTTCGAAATTAATTTGAATTATGTACTTCATTCATCATCAAATGAAGTATGAGTATTTGAAATACATTATTAAACAGAATGTTGAGTGAAAATTGCTGAATTACTCGCCTAAATTTGTAAATAATATAGCGTACTCAGTTTTAATCGTCAGGCCCTTGTCGTTACTGAAGTTAAAAGAATAAGACAGTCAAATTTCGTGCCAATCTCGACGCCGATTCAGTTCTTAGCGTCAGTTGTTAGATCAGATGTAGAAAAGACTTGTTTGCATGCGGGAATTCTGGGATCAGTGCAAGCAGCGTGCTTGTGGCGAAAACACGTGCGGAGCCGGACACATTTTCAGTCCCCTGGTACGTAATTTTTCGATTATTTACAACGAAACTATTTTTAATTTATCATGTCTTAAAAGATGTATAGATGTGTGTTAATATGACAAAACAACCAAGTGAATATTCATGCTAGTTTCACAAATATCTTCATTTTTCACAAAGTTCATCAGTCCCTTGTCGTCAGTCCCTTGTCTGTAGAGGCGACAGGGGACTGACGACGATACCAGTAGACTGACGTTTTTCTGTCCATCTATCGATGAGCTGTTTCTACATAAAAATAAACAATACGTGGCCAACTAAAGTCATAAAATACCGTAATTATAGAGATATACTGCTGTTCACCATTTATCCTTTTATCCTAGAAATTGAGTGTATCGGCAGTTTTTATGCTAGTCCACACCCCTCCGCATTTTTGATTTCTTACAGATCTAGTCATTATGGCGCCTAAAAACAAAAAGGTATTGAGCAGAGAAGAAGTTTTAAGAAACAAAAGAGAAGCCGAAAAGGCCCGGTTACTCAGAATAAAAAATGATCCAATAAAGTTAGCACAACAGAAAGAAAAAGAAAGATTAAAATACCTAAACAAGAAAGCTAAGGGTCAAAGGAAAAGCATAAAAGAAATGACGGCTCGTGAGCAACGAATGACGCGAAAGAAATGGAAAGTGTCCTTATCTACCTACCGAAGGAAGCAAGCTTTGGAAAACATTACTAACACCTATGCGATTCAGAATACACCCCCTGGCTCCGATGATGAGGCTGTTCAAATAGCTCCTGAAGAACATAGACGGAATATTAACAGAAACCTGAGGGCTGAAGAAGCCGGAAGAAGGAGCCAAAAACTTAGAAAAATGCGACTCAAAGAACTGAAACAAAAGGATAAGAAAATCTCTAAACTTAAGGCAAAACTCAATGCACAACGTCAAAAATATCGAAGACTGAAGACTGAAATAAAAATTTCTGAAAAGCTTAGTCAATTAACGCCAAAATCTAAAATTGAACAGATGGCTGAAGACATTAACAAAAAAAAAGGAATTAGTAAAAAAAGCGCTATTTGGTGAAGTAATGAAAACTCAACTAGAGGAAAACTATTCTCAAATGAAAACTTATCAAGACAGGTTGAGGTTCAAGCGTGCTGTTTCTGGAAAAATAGTAGATAAGTACAAACTATGGAGAGTAAAGAATAGAGCTATAACATTCAAAAAATGTGGTCATAATCGCACTAAGAAAACAAAAACTAAGAGTACGATAAAATTACAAGAAATGATTGAACAATTTTTTGAGGATGACAGCAATAGTCGCCAATCGGCCGGAAAGAAGGAATTTGTAACCCGAAACAATATAAAAAAACAAAAACGTTACCTGATGGATACATTGAAAAATCTTCATAGCAAATTTTTGAAATCTGAAGCTATAAAAATCAGTTATTCGATATTCTGTCGTTCACGACCATTCTGGCTTGTGTCACCTACACTTTCGGGTCGCGATACATGTTTGTGCATCGTGCACGAAAACATTGATTTGAAACTTGTTGCTCTGAAGAGTGCGAAAATCTTGACCTTCAGCAATCATCAAACAATGCTGCAAATTTTTTGTTGCGACCGTTATTCTGAAAGATGCTTGGGACGAACTTGTACCGAGTGTTGCTCAAAAACGTTACCATATGAGGAATTTGATAACAATAAAGCAATTTTATACAAACAATGGGTAAACAAAAAAGAAGTAATAATAGATCATAAAACAAAAAAAGAGCGCTTTGTTACTAAGTATAAAAAAGAAGAAAATGAAATTCTCCCTCGAGATCTGATCCTAAAACTAGAGAACGATGTCCAGAAGTTTTTTCAACACGAACTGAACATTGTTCACCAATACAACGCGATCAAATCACTTAAAAAATCGCTAATTGAGAAAGATGCTATTATACACATGGACTTTTCGGAAAATTTTGCTACAAAATATAACCAGGAAATTCAAGCTGTTCATTTTGGTGGGTCACGGACGCAAATTACTCTGCATACCGTAGTCGTCTATCTCAAAGACTCTACCAATTCTCACTGCACAATTTCAACGAATTTGTCCCACAATGTTGGGGCAATTTGGGCACATTTGAGACCGGTGCTGGCATCTTTACCGCTGAGTGTTGAACATTTAAACTTTCTGAGTGACGGCCCTGTAACTCAGTACAGGAATAAGGCAATGTTTTTTATACTGTGCTGCAAATTGAGTGAACTTTATCCGCGATCCATGAAGTTCTCCTGGAATTACCATGAAGCCGGACATGGCAAAGGAGCGCCGGATGGCATAGGTGCGACTTGTAAAAGAACGGCTGATAAGGTAATAGCGACAGGAGGTGACATCACTAACTTGAAGGAATTTGTCGATGTTATTAGTGAGAGATGTCCTACAATTCGAACTGCTGTTATTGAGGGAAGTGACATTGAAAGAATGAACAATGTAATTAACGAAAACCAATCTAATTTGGTTGCTTTTAAAGGAACGCTTTTGGTTCATCAGGTAACTGGCAACACTTATTGTCCAAACCGACTTGTAATGAAGTCGCTTAGTTGCTTCTGCACTCCTGATGGGTGTGATCATTATAAGCTGGGCATTATAAATTACAAGCAAGATACTCGTCTGAGCGTTTCGGTTGTGTTTACTGATTCTGAAGAAGATATGCCCGTTCAGGGAGTCAGTGATATTTTGAAGGATAAACAGCAAAACAGCTACAGTAGCGGAGAATATGTTTTAGTCAAGTTTGTTGGAACAAAAACTGAATACCATTATGCTGCGGTATGTTCTGGTTTTGATGAAGAAGATGGGGAACTGACCGTGACTTTTCTGAAACTATGTAATAGCGATGGTACTCTATTTAAATTAGACGAAAAAGATGTTGCAGACGTGTCCGTTGATCAAGTGATTAAAAAATTGCCAATTCCCAACCTGCAGATGAAGGGAAAAAGGGTATTTTATAAGTTTAATGAGACTATTGATGTTTTTGAAAAGTAATCCTTACTTCAAACAAGAACTGCTGATTTGTGTTCCAATTTCATTGCATAGATTGAGAAAATGTCTAATCGATAAAATATCTAACGTTGGCCGTATTAGAAGAATTTTATGTTTACTTAGTATAGGAGCTATTTGAGAACATTCAAAAGCTATATTTATCGTACAAAAATGACTGTTTTCGTTATAATATCTTAGTTATAAGCATTTGAAGATTCCAACATGTGGACATATTTTTGTTACAGCGCATAAAAAAAGGTTGATCTACGCTAAAATTTTATTAAGATATTTTTTTTAAATTTAAACTTTAAACGCTAAACAATATTGTTTGTTTGATCAGACTGTTAATGCTACGTACTACACAATTATAAGCATAGACATCAAAATATGTATTCAAGCATTGTATAACAGCACATAAGATAGGCTGTCTTTTTTTTTTAAATCCATCAAAACATTCTTTTTAATGATTGATATTCATGTTGTTCGTCTTATACTGTAATCCCACTGTGCAATTCATAATAAAACGTTAGTATTTCTGAGTAAATTGTATTCTTTCATCAGTCCCTTGGTCGACCTGTCAGTCCCCTGAAGAGAATTTCCAGAAAACCTCGAATAATTTCGGTAATACTGAATAAAGTGACTGTCCCTTTATGGTACTATACAATCATCATATGTTCTGCCAAGGCTTTGTTAAAACACATTATTTTACCGTCATAAAGCATTGGTGCAATATCCTCCAAAAAGTTACCCAACTTTCGTAGAACCATCCATATATATTATGCCCGGTTGCATAAACGTGGGGTACCCCTCGATCACGGGGCAAATTCTGCCCCGAGAGTTATCTGTCAAATGTTTCATAGCAATTGTGTCCACTCTATGGCAGTAGAACTGCGCCTATGATCAATTGTTCACACGTCTGACAATCACCGCGCGAATTTTGTAGAAACAACGCTGAATTAACATATGAGGCTTTCCATCCATTCTCGCTCACATTTGACCTCGACATTTTTTTTTTCGCTTAATTTCTTAATATGTTGTAGTACTATGATAAAAGATCGTCTATGATTTTTTTTTCATTTTTCAGCGAACGATTTTTTTTTTAATAAATAATAACACCTACGAATAAAATATATCCTTCGAAAATTTTGAAAAAATTCACCTATATTCTACGTCCAAAACTTGAATTTTTATGACCCATCTGATCGTGAACGGTGGAGATTTTCTATTTTTGTTTTCCCAGTAAAATGTGTTAATTCAGCGTTGTTTTCACAAAATCGGCGCGGAGATTGTCAGACGTGTGGACAATTGAACATAGGCGCAGTTCTGCTGCCATAGAGCGGACACAATTACTATGAAACATTTGACAGATAACTCTCGGGGCAGAATTTGCCCCGTGATCGAGGGGCACCCCACGTTTATGCAACCGGGCATTAGGGTGGGTCAAAAAAATGGATTATTTTTTTTTTCAGTTCTGACACCGAAAAATTGGTTGCTAGGCACCTTCAGAAATCACTCACCAAATATGAGCTCTTAATATTAATAGGAAGATCCTCCGCATCAGAGTTTTCCATTTTTACTTCAGTCTCATATAAAAAAAACCAAATCTCATTATGTATCAATTGTTCAGCAAATGTCTATACATATTTTTGTAGGAAATTGAACGCTCTACGAAAAAGGTCTCATATACTTTTTTCCTAAATCTAACCATTCGAAAGATAATCGAGGTCAAAGTTCGAGGAATTTTCGAAGATTTTTTTTTTTTTTTATTAATTTTGTAACTTCCTGAAAATTAATCACTGTCAAATGAGCAAGACATATTTTTGTAGGAAATTGAACGCTCTACAAAAAAGGTCTCCTGGTATTTTTCGATAAATCTAACTATTTCCAAGTTGGTTATTGGTTATCAATGGTAATTACCAATAATCAACTTGGAAATAGTCAGATTTATCGAAAAATACCAAGAGACCTTTTTTGTAGAGCGCTCAATTTCCTACAAAAATATGTCTTGCTCATTTGACAATGATTACTTTTCAGGAAGTTACAAAATTATTAAAAAAAAAAAAAAAAAAATCTACGAAAATTCTTCAAACTTTGACCTCAATTATCTTTCGAATGGTTAGATTTATGAAAAAAGTATATGAGACCTTTTTCGTAGAACGTTCAATTTCCTACAAAAATATGTATAGACATTTGCTGAACAATTGATACATAATGAGATTTGGTTTTTTTTATATGAGACTGAAGTAAAAATGGAAAACTCTGATGCGGAGGATCTTCCTATTAATATTAAGAGCTCATATTTGGTGAGTACTTTCTAGAGGTGCCTAGCAACCAATTTTTCTGTGTCAGAACTAAGAAAAAAAATAATCAATTTTTTTGACCCACCCTAATATATATATACATATATTGATTCACTTCCACCGGGCCATATTAACTAGGCAGGTACCTGAGATAATCCTAAGACTGAAAGTCCTTACCAAAACTCCGAGAGACCCCTAGTTTCCGAGCTACGGAGGATCTAGGTTAACCAATCACAGAGCTGATACGTAAGTCAGGCAGGGCCGCTAAACATCTTGAATTAATAAAAATTGAGTTTTATTTCATCATAAGTAATTTCGTCATCACTTGTGACAAAAACGTTTACGATGTCCTGAAATTGCTGCTGGCGTCGGTTTCGTTGTCCAGGTCGTGGGCTTCGTAGTTTGCGTCGTTCAGGTCGTTCGCTTCGTGGCTCACGTCGTCCAGGTCGTGCGCTTCGTAGTTTTCGTCGTCCAGGTTGTACGCATCGTGGTTTGCGTCGTCCAGGTCGTGCGCTGCGTAGTTTTCATTCGTTCGCTTCGTCGTTTTCATCGTCCAAGTCGTCGGCTTCGTGGTTTCCGTCATCCAGGTCGTTCGCTTCGTGGTTTTCTTCGTCCAGGTCGTGTGATTCGTAGTTTCCGTCGCCCAGGTCGTTCGCAACGTGGTTTCCGTCGTACAGGTCGTTCGCTTCGTGGCTCACGTCGTACAGGTCGTTCGCTTCGTGGCTCACGTCGTCCGGGTCGTGCACTTCGTAGTTTTCGTCGTTCAGGTCGTACGCATCGTGGCTTGCGTCGTCCGGGTCGTGCGCTTTGTACTCTTCGTCGTCCAGGTCGTGCGCTTCGTAGATTTCGTTGCCTAGGTCGGTCGCAACGTGGTTTCCGTCGTCCAGGTCGTGCGCGTCGTAGTCTTCGTCGCCCAGGTCGTTCGCCACGTGGTTCACGCCGTCCAGGTCGTGCGCTTCGTAGTTTTCGTCGTCCAGGTCTTGCGCTTCGTAGTTTCTGTCGTCCAGGTAGTGCGCTTCATAGTTTTCGTAGCCCAGCTCGTTTGCAACGTGGTTTCCGTCGGCCAGATCGTGCGCTTCGTATTTTTCGTAGCCCAGGTCACTTGCCTTGTAGTTATCGATGCACGAATGTTCCCTCTAAATGCTATTCTCCTAAATCAATTCTTCAACTCTGACGAAGTCGGTATTTATTTGTTTTTCTGTATTCGAATTTTTCTTTGGTCATCTACCACCCACTTGATATTTCCTGTTCCATCAGCTACTGTATTGTAAACTTTCATTAACGGGATCCCGCCGCTTCACTTTTTTCGATAGCATTTAGAGGGAACATTCGTGCATCGACAACTACGAGGCGAGTGACCTGGGCTACGAAAAATACGAAGCGCAGGACCTGGACAGCGTGAACCACGTTGCGAACGACCTAGGCGACGAAAACTACGACGTGCACGACCTGGACGACGGAAACCACGTTGCGACCGACCTAGGCAACGAAATCTACGAAGCGCACGACCTGGACGACGCAGAGTACAAAGCGCACGACCCGAACGACGCAAGCCACAATGCTTACGATCTGGACGACGAAAACTACGAAGTGCACGACCCGGATGACGTGAGCCACGAAGCAAACGACCTGGACGACGTAAACCATGAAGCGCACGACCTGGACGACGTGAGCCACGAAGCGAACGACCTGTACGACGGAAACTACGTTGCGAACGACCTGGGCGACGGAAACTACGAATCACACGACCTAGACGAAGAAAACCACGAAGCGAACGACCTGGACGACGGAAACCACGAAGCCGACGACTTGGACATTGAAAACGACGAAGCGAACGAATGAAAACTACGTAGCGCACGACGTGGAAGACGAAAACCACGATGCGTACAACCTGGACGACAAAAAGTACAAAGCGCACGACCTGGACGACGCAAGCCACGATGGGTATGACCTGGACGACGAAAACTACGAAGCGCACGACCTGGACGACGTGAGCCACGAAGCGAACGACCTGAACGACGCAAACTACGAAGCCCACGACCTGGACGTTGGAAGCCACGCTGCGAATGACCTGGACGACAAAAACCACGAAGCCAACGATCTGAATCACGAGGAGAATGATGTTTACGACCTGGACAACGAAACCGACGCCAGCAGCAATTTCAGGACATCGTAAACGTTTTTGTCACAAGTGATGACGAAATTACTTATGATGAAATAAAACTCAATTTTTATTAATTCAAGATGTTTAGCGGCCCTGCCTGACTTACGTATCAGCTCTGTGATTGGTTAACCTAGATCCTCCGTAGCTCGGAAACTAGGGGTCTCTCGGAGTTTTGGTGAGGACTTTCAGTCTTAGGATTATCTCAGGTACCTGCCTAGTTAATATGGGCCGGTGGAAGTGAATCACCCTGTATATACAGGGTGATTCAGTTTGACCGGGCCATTTTAGCTAGGTGGACTCCTCGCGGAATTCTAAAACTAAATTTCCTTTACTAAAAATTCGAGGGACTAATAATTTACGAGCTACGGAAGATCTTAGTTGACCAATCACAGAGCCTACAGCTGCTTGAGTTAGTGCCGGGTCAAAAGTATAAAATAAGCAGTGCCCGTAGCGAATCGAATTTCATTAAAATGAGAATAAATTTTTGAAACATTACTAAAATTTTTCATGCTTCGTGGTTTTCGTCCGCCAGGTCCACTGCTACGCAATTCTCGTCGTCCAGGTCCACCGCTTTGTAGTTTTGGTCTTCCAGCTTCACCGCTACATAGTTCTCATCGTCCCGGTCGTCCGCTTCGTCATTTTCGTCCTCCAGGTCCACTGCTACGTAGTTTTCGTCGTCCAGGTCCTCCGCTTCGTGATTTTCGTCCTCCAGGTCCTCCGCTTCGTGATTTTCGTCCTCCAGGTCCTCCGCTTCCTGGTTTTCGTCCTCCAGGTCCACCGCTGCGCAGTTCTCGTCGTCCAGGTTTACTGCTTTGTAGTTTTCGTCCTCCTGGTCCACCGCTACGTATTTCTCATCGTCCCGGTCGTCCGCTTCGTGATTTTCGTCCACCAAGCGAACGAAAACCACGTAGCGGAGGACCTGGACGACGAAAACTTCGTAGAGGTGGACCTGGAAAACGAAAATCACGAAGCGGACGACCGGGAGACTAAAACTACGTAGCGGTGGACTTTGAGGACGAAAACTACCAAGCAATAGACCTGGACGACGAGAACTGCGCAGCGGTGGATCTGGAGGACGAAAATCACGAAGCGGAGGACCTGGAGGACGAAAATCACGAAGCGGAGGACCTGGACGACGAAAACTACGTAGCAGTGGATCTGGAGGACGAAAATCACGAAGCGGACGACCGGGACGATGAGAACTATGTAGCGGTGGACCTGGAGGACCAAAACTACAAAGCGGTGGACCTGGACGACGACCAACTGCGTGGACCTGGAGGACGAAAACCACGGAGCACGAAACATTTTAGTAATGTTTCAAAAAATTATTTTCATATTAATGAAATTCGATTCGCTACGGGCACTGCTTATTTTATACTTTTGACCCGGCACTAACTCGAGCAGCTGTAGGCTCTGTGATTGGTCAACTAAGGTCTTCCGTAGCGCGGAAATTATTAGTCCCTCGAATTTTTGGTAAAGGAAATTTAGTCTTAGAATTTCGAGAGGAGTCGACCCAGCTAAAATGGCCCGGTCAAACTGAATCACCCATATATATATATATATATATATATATATATATAAATGTGTAACCGGTATAGATTGCGGACCTTGACTTTTTGGGCGCCTAGTTACACTCCTGTCTATACTCCGTTTGTCGTAGCACCCGGGTGCGTACTAGCACGTTGTTGGGTTGGGTTGGGTTGGTATATGCCAAATTGTCGGGGGCCCCAACATTGTATCAAGAGGTTGAGGTCCTCGAAATATACATTAAATCTTAAAATTTTTTGAGGACCGTCCTCAAAGTATTCACCGGTCCCCGAAATAGTCATTACATTATATATTTCTATACCCTTGGACTTCAAAGTGTCCCAAAAACATATTTATATATATATATATATATATATATATATATATATATATATATATATATATATATATATATATATATATATATATATATATATATATATATATATATATATATATATATATATGTATATATATATATATATACATATATATATATATATATATACATATATATATATATATATATATATATATATATATATATATATATATATATATACATATTGTGACGTTGCATTTTCGCAACTCGTCACAAGGGACATGATTCGCGGCTGAAAGTCGTGGAGTCGGAAGTTCCGGAGAGTATGCGACAGATCATAGGTTAAAAGTAAGGCTCAATTAGTAGAATATTTATTATTATTTTTCTTTTGTCGAGTTTCTTTCATGTAATTATAAACGCAAAAAACATCCTCCTGCCAAAAAACCCTCTGCAAAACAATATATACAATTATTTTATTATGCAAAAGTTACTTATTCGTTAGAATCAAAAAAATTAATCGTTCATCGACAAATGTATGGAAATCACTAACTATTGCCAAGTACATGCCTCGCGACTTATTTATACAATATCAAGATACTCGGTAGAGTCTCGCGAAGAGTACATTAAAAAGAATTACATCGAACTCATGAAATAAGATCAATTAAAATTAAAATTAGGAAAAAACAAAGAAAAGAAAAAAAAAATTTGGAGTACGTGGTACTTGGCGGGCATTTATATTTTCTTGTAATTTCTACAAAAATGCCCGCCAAGTACCACGTACTCCAAATTTTTTTTTTCTTTTCTTTGTTTTTCCCTAATTTTAATTTTAATTGATCTTATTTCATGAGTTCGATGTAATTCTTTTTAATGTACTCTTCGCGAGACTCTACCGAGTATCTTGATATTGTATAAATAAGTCGCGAGGCATGTACTTGGCAATAGTTAGTGATTTCCATACATTTGTCGATGAACGATTAATTTTTTTGATTCTAACGAATAAGTAACTTTTGCATAATAAAATAATTGTATATATTGTTTTGCAGAGGGTTTTTTGGCAGGAGGATGTTTTTTGCGGGTAATGATTGCATTAATGTACTTGGCGAAAGGTTTTTGCACCAGAGGTGCTTTTTGGGGAGATCTCACGACTTTTTGTACAATATTGTTTATTTCTTATCCTGTTCGTAATGAATTGTACAAATTGCCGTGCTATTCTCAATGTGGAAGGTACGGCTAAATCTGTTTTGGCGTACTATTATCTACTAGATTATAACGTATCACAAGACTATATAAATGCTATGAAAAATTTTTTTGAGGCCTGATTATTGATAATTCAAAATAAAGTAAATGTCATTTTCTCAAATTCATATCACCTACTTGGCAATAAAATCTGATTTCAATATTCTTTTGTATGAAAACGACATTTTTGTGTAATGTACTTGGCGAGAGGTTTTTGCACGAGAGGTGCTTTTGGGGGGATTTCATTACTTTTTGTACCATCTAGATTCGTTCCAAGTCTTGTTCATGATGAATTGTATAAAGAATTGTAGAATTTATACTTTTGAAAAATTATACATTTTGAATTTGAAAAGCGCAGACGGTCATATGATGGCGCTTAGGACGTTATGCCAGCTACAAACCTGGGCTTGTCAGTTTCATTGCCATGCGTTTTGATAAGCCACGTGTCAATATGAATAAGAAAATCACCATAGTGACAGTTATAATGCGGTACTGGCTAACAGTAGCTTTTCTTTATGAAAAATATGCACTATACTTTTGAACTCTGTGGATTCGAACTCCAGGTAGAATCAATCACTCTGTAACTATGACGTAGGGAAAATTTGAAGATCAGCCTTATATGAATGTAGAATTGAAAGGAAATTTGACCAAAGATTAATTTGAACATGAAGAAACTACGGCAACGATTCTATATGAAATCAGAAATTGTAATGTGGTTAATAGTCTTTATAAATTCACTCATAAATCTTGGTCTACTGGTAACAATGACAAATTATCTATACTTTTGACATTCATTACATCAAAATATTAGAGACAAAAGATAGTTGATCGCTGGCTTCAATGGAAATAAATAGCACTGAGGATAGCCCCTAGAACCTTGTCTTACTATCGGATCCTAATTCACATTCTTGGATTCTTCTAAACTATTCTTGTCACTGGATATGAACGGTTCACCTACCACGGTGATGTTATAATAATAGTACAAAGTGATGTGATTGTAACAGGATCAAACAGTATTATTTTCTGTTTCCTCATTTACTTATGAGTTCTGAATTGTGACTTGTGAAGGGACAATATATCTGTAAACTCAGCAGTCGCAAGCGCAGTGTTCATTGTGTGTCTCATTGATCGGAAGGCAACGTAGACTACAACGGCTCTAGAATTTCGTTACTGAAAAATTACAAAGAACATGCAGTGAAAACGAGAGAATGATCAATATAGATCCACAGAAATCTGAACTCATATCAGACCAAGCATCATTAAGCTAAAATGTACTACCTACAACTGAAACGTGAGAAACGGTCTGAAAATAGTGTTTCTTTGATTTGAAGATATAAACATTCCTATCCCAACTCAATTGAATTTTGTGTAGAATATAATTTGGAAAAAATTCTGCTACAACAAATCTATTCATAATCTCTAAATAAATACACAAATATGTCAGCCCGGTCATCCATCAAAATGCCCTTGTTATAAAACTTGGTCAGGTGATAATAACTTATGCCGGCGAAATTATCTTCATCCCATTGCTGTGATCTAGACACATTGAAACGGTATTCACAAATCTTGAGGTATGATTTTAGCTGTCTGAAAAACATAAACGCATTCTACGAGGCACGACGTTTGGCACTGTATGTATACATAATGCGATTGTTAACATTTGTGTAAGAGTTAGCTTATAGAGAGAAATAAAAATTAGGAGCAAGTCTACGAAAAGTATCCTACGACACAAGCCGGACTTGTTCATCTGCGTCGTTAATAATCGTGACCAATGTGACAGATAATTCTCATAACCTCGAAAACTCGACGTCGTAAAATAAACATGTAGAAATATTTATTAAGCATTACTATAGAAAATACCGGTGCTGATCTCAACAATTTCTGCTTCACAAATCATATCGAAGTTTGCATTAATAATTATTTGAAAAGTTTTCAGCTACTCTAATTATTCTTCTCTTCTACCGAGCTGTCATCACAAAATATAGGTTATTATTCTTCGCATCGCGCATGCACGATGCGCATAGGACTCGTGCCCATGAACCATAGAATAATAAAAACACGTTACAGTATAGGGTAGACCGGCAACTCTGTCTGATTTCATACCCGTGTATTCTCCCCTGTCCCAATGTCCTCTCTATGTCCCTACATACCCAGGCAACTTTACACTTATGTTGACGGAGACGTAGACGAAAATTCTTGATCGAACCGAGTGCTTGTAATTTAATGAAAACAGAAAATAATCAGTTTCCGTGCACCGATCGCACTGATCTTGGTGTTGAATAAAAGCTGCTTAGACCCTCATTCTAAAGATAAATTGATAGTTTACAGGATGATATAGAATACGGTGAAACATTAAAAATATCATACGATTATTACCCCCACTCCGCCGAATCGCAGTCTCTCCGGTATAGAGACTCGGGTCGAGTCTCACGCCGTGCGTTTAAAAATCCTTTTAAATGTACTTGGCGCGAGACTCTACCGAGTCTCTTGATCTCGGAACTTGGGAAGAAGACAACGCCAGGACGTCGAGGGATTTCGACGTCTGGGGAAGAAACTCTTCCCGAAGAACCAAGCTGTATGACAGATCATCCCGTTATTTATTATTTTCTGGGTATGGCTTCTCTGTACTTCCGGTTGTGGATGTTACCGGAGCGGTGGAATAAGGACATCTCCCGAAGACAATCCTCCCGTTCCCGAAGACTCACCAGCCTGGTGCTGGACCACTCCCGTCATCAATTTCTGGACGTCTCGGCGATGGATGAATAAAGCAGGGTGAACTAAGTAGCTCGTAAATGCTTCCCACCGCCGATGACTTAGCGACCTGGTGTCGAGCCAGACTACACCATCGGCTTTCCCGGCATCGTCCCGCTATCGGTGTTACTCCCGAAAAGTCCCGATAGTAGAACTGCAGTCGTGTGATGCAAGCCTGCCTGTAAGCTTTCCACACCGTAAATGGGGAATCTTTGGATGCAGATCCGGTACCTGGAGCATCAAGATTTCGCCAGATCCTCTGACTGGTCCGTTTTTCCCGTTGAAACGCAGCCAGGGTGCACTTCGCCAGATGATGTTCCCGGGGAGTCCTCCGACGAGAACCAGGAATTACGAGAAACCGAGAAATACGTCGAATAAGTCGAGCCAACAGCGTTCGAATCTTCCCGCAAAATCCCGAGCGCCAAGTAATGCCAAGCTGACACCCTCTGCCATCAGTCAACCAAAATTGGAACTTCTAACCACCGAACGAGGCCTCAACCAAATTCAAAAACCAAAGGATTAGCGAACCTATAAAAGCGAGGACGACGCTCGGCTCGACCTACTTCTACGCTCGTCCGTCTTCACGACAGCAGCCTGAAATTGTGTTCCCGAAAGCTTCCCGAACGAAATCATCGTCCCGAAAGTTCCCGAGAGTTATATTATATTGTGCTTTGTTATTTTGATTATTGCTATTAGTTTTGTATAGAATCAGTTTTGAACATTTATTTGTAAATTGTGTGCGATTCAGCGTATTTTTCATCTTTAAGGTAAGACCTTTTTCTTGTACGACCACGAGTCGATCCCGATTCCCGTTTAGTTTATTCTAGTTAATATTTGGTGTGACGTAGGTCACGATTATGGAACGTTAAGCCCTTAGACTTCGTCCCGGTATTTTTGTATAGTTTTTAGTCTGATTAAAAACGGAAATTCTGGATTGACTCACGGTTAGCGAATTCTTTGTGGGTTTTTCTTGCTTGATTATGGTATAAATTCTTCTAGAATCTTTTCTTTGCTTATTTTTCTTTGTAGTAAACTGCGTAAATTTCTCTAATTTGAGCATGTGATTTAGTAATCTTTAGTTAAGTTCTATCATTTTTGGTATCGATTGATCTGTCGAGCGTAACTCCCGGAGCTAGCGAGCGTAGAAGCAAGCCTTTGTTATTTAGTTTGTAATTTATTTAGTTACGATTCCATGTTTGATATATTTTTCTGTATTTTTCTTGCGGGGAATTAATTTCCTAGACTTTAACTAGTCTATATCCCGTAAATTCACGTTAATATTATATCGAGCCTAACAGCTATAAATTCTATGTCGTATTTGATTGTATTTTTTTATGAATCCGATTTTTCGTAAACGATTTATTTCTCTCCCGAAATTTATCTGAATTTGTTTGACTTATATTTTGTATTGTATAGCTTCTTTTCTGATATATGATTTGTTAATTAAAACCATTCCCGCATTGTTACTTTTGATCTGAGGCTTATCCCGAAAAATATTAATAAATTGGTGTTACAGTTGTTAAATATCATTTGTTGCTAATTATTTGGTGAATCCAGCCACTCTACCATTTTTAGTCGAGTATAGTCTGAGCTAACTGGCAATTTCCGCCGCAATCTCTAATTATTTAGTATATTTCTTAGTATATTTGTCTTGAGTGACGTGAAAACGTCTGGCGCCCAATAAAATCATTTCTGTTATATTTCTCGTTGAATTAGAGTAAACGCCGAAGGGCACGGTTTTTGAGATTAAACATCTAAAATCGAAACCACCGTCGCAAATGGCGCCCAACGTGGGGCCACGCCAAAATAAGTTTGCCTAAAAATTTAAAATAAAAAGCATCATCAGTAACAATCCTGGAAAAATCTAAAAATCAGCGATTCAGATAATTCGCGAAAATTTATTCCAGTTTAGAAATTATAGCAGTCTCGATATTTAGAACAAAAGAACCCCCCCCCCCCCCAAATCCGTTGAGAATAAAGTTTCGAAAAAAAAATTATTTATCCGAGATTTTCACTAAGGTTCACAATAGTTTCAATAGTCCGTAATATTGAACAATAGACAGCATACCATACTGCGCTGTGGTGAACGACAAATAAAGCATTAACTATCCGAGAAAGGATTAGCGAATAACAACAAAGTTAATCCTACGATCGAACGTTGGTTTTTCCCGTGTGTTGTGGTATCGTGTTGTCGAGTCAGCTAACGCTCGATTCAAATTTGAAGCTAACTATTATATGGAACGCATTTCTTCTGAATACGCGTGGATTTATTTACTTTCGGCGACACAGCTACGTTTTGAACTAAGCGAACGTTTACTCTCGCAAACAGGAACAGTACCTACGTTAAGAGATCGGTTATTACGTTGTCTCATGTCTCAACGCGGAGAAAATATGGAAAAACCTCCAACTCCAACCGGAGATAATCCCGAAAGCGATAATATTTCGCCTATGATAGAAAATCCCGTTGTACCGACAGGTTCTAACCGAATTCAAATTAACGACGTTACGTACGATAGTCCGCAGTCGACCAATAATATCCCGCCTGGTAACAGAGAAAATAATACAACGCACCCAGAAGAAGTAAATATCCCGAGACCTCCCGAAGGTCAACCGCTGCTCAACGAGAGTCGACAACATGTCAACAATACTTCCCGATTTAATAATACTGTGCAAACACCTAACAACAATAACGGTTCGCAATTCGAAAATACTGGTTCTCAACCGATTCATGCTAACTATCAACCGATTAATCCGGGATATCAGAACTTCAATCCCGATTCTCATCAACGTTTTAGTAATATTAATCCCGAGTTCCCGAATCATCCGGAACCTATTCCCGAATTTAGACATCACGAACAACAAAGATTTAATTTTCGTCAGCAAAACTTCGCACGCGATGGCTTTAATCCGCACGCCGCACCCTTTCATTTTTCGCCGCGGCCAAACCAAAACAATAACACCTCGCCTCATGCCGTCTACGAAGTAATGCGTCGATGGAATTTAAAATTTTCCGGTTCCCGTACAGAAGATTCGGAAGCTTTCCTTCTTCGATTACAGGAAGGTCAACAATTATTTAATATTCGAGATAATGATCTTCTTAATTGTATTACTTTCTTTTTGTCTGGTGTTGCTCTATATTGGTTCAGATCTAAACGTAATACGTGGTTCACTTTTCGCGATTTCGAATTTGCTTGGCGTGATAGATTCGGTAACCCCAATCTTCAATTCGCTTTACGCGAGGAGATTAGAAGACGTACGCAAGGCGAACATGAACTTGTCGCCGACTATCTCACTTACATGCGAGCGTATTTCGATCGTTTAAGTCCCGTCTGGCCTGAAGAGGAGCAGCTAGATTACGCGTATCGTAATTTACTTCCTCGATACCAAGTATTGATTAATCGAGACGATGTTACGACAATAGATGAGCTAGAACATCTCGCCCGCCGGCTAGAAATTAGTTTTCAAGCCGCTAACAATTATCAGGCACCCCCTACTCCCGAACGGTCGTTGATGCCGGAGCTTGCATACCGCGGTCAGCGTACTGCAGCCCGACAAAACCGTATCGCCTTAGCTCACCTACAATTAAACGATGATAATTCGTCCGATGAATCTCCCGAACAACTAAACGCGGTACAAGCAACAAACGATAAAAGGAAAAACGCATCGAAAGAGAAGTCCCGAAATACGTCCCGTAAAGATAAGAATAAAACCAAATCTCCTAGCGATCAACAGGCTACCGCTGCTATCACTAATCCCGAGATACCATCTACATCCCGTGCGACTTTGGAAACCGCGAGTAATCCGTTTCTGCCGACTCCCGAAAGAAGAGTACCTGAGCGTAATAATTCTTGCTATAACTGCCGAAAACCCGGTCATCGTTGGCCTGAGTGCACTGAGCCTCTACGCATCTTCTGCTATAGATGTGGTAGAGATGATGTCACAAAACTAACGTGTCCGCGTTGTTCGGGAAACGCTTAGAGGAGCCGTTAACGCGGGCTATCGCGGACTCCCAAGAAATGCCCGGAAAAAGAAACAGCGACAATAACAACTTCGCACAGTCGCAGCATTCTGACCTTTTGTTCTGTAGTCCGGTACATTCGCGTAATAAAATTTCGCTCTTATTCCTAACTCTAAAAATTCACGGCACTCCCGTAAAATCTTTATTTGACTGTGGCTCTTCCCGCACCTTTTTAAACGCGGAAACCGAAAGTCTATTAAAAAGACTGGGCTTCACCATCACGAGATCCCGTTCTATTCCCGTATTAATGGCTGCAGGTCAAGAAGCCGAAGTCACCGGTGAGGTGATAATTCCCGTAGAATTGCAAGGAATAACTCGCGAGATTTCCGCGCGGATCATTCCCGATTTAAGTTTCCCGTGTATTCTCGGATTAGATTTTATTAAACTCTTTCAAATAATAGTCGATTTCACTACTCCAACTTGGCATTTTCGAGATAATCCCGTTAATCAATTTAAATTTGAAACTTCTTTGTCCACGTCTATTTCACATTGCCACGGTATCGTAACCTTGACAGATGACCAGTCAGTCAAATTAAAATTTCTATTGACTAAAGAAATCCCGCCTGCTACTGACGTTATTGGAGTTACTCCTTTAACCACTCACAGTATCGACGTGAATAATCATCCTCCGATTAGACAGCGTTCGTACCGTGTATCACCTGCAATTCAAACTGCAATCGATCAGGAAGTAGATAAAATGCTTAAAGCTGGAATAATTGAACCATCGCGAAGCGCGTGGGCTAGTCCCATTGTCATGGTGAAAAAGTCCAATGGATCGTACCGATTCTGCATTGACTTTCGTAAAGTCAATAGCGTATCTAAAAAAGACGCGTATCCTCTCCCGCGGATGGATAATATTCTAGATAAACTTAGATTAGCTCGATATATCTCAACCATTGATTTAAGCCAAGCCTATTTTCAAATTCCTCTTGATGAAAATAGTAGAGAAGTAACTGCCTTTATCGTTCCCGCTAAAGGTCTTTTTCAATTTACACGTATGCCTTATGGATTAACTGGAGCACCTGCTACCTTCCAAAGGTTATTAGATCAATTGATTGGACCAGCCATGGATCCTTATGCTTTCGCCTATTTAGACGATATAATCATTGCTACTCGAACGTTCGATGAACACCTTCATTGGCTACGGCATGTCTTGCGTGTTATTCATCAAGCAGGTTTGACCATTAATCCCGATAAATGTGAATTTTGTTGTTCTGAGGTAAAATATTTAGGCTTTGTTGTAAATCAAAATGGCTTACAGGTAGATCCCCACAAAGTAGCTCCCGTTATAACTTATCCAGTCCCGAAGACTGTTAAACAGATACGGAGATTTCTAGGTATGGCTTCCTGGTATCGTAGATTCATCCCGAGTTTTGCAACTACTACCGAACCATTAAATCGTTTATTACGTAAAAATCAAGCATGGATGTGGGAAGAAGAGCAGGCCGACGCTTTTAACGAAATGCGTCGTTGCCTATCATCAGCTCCGACTCTCGCGTGTCCCGATTTTTCACTGAAGTTCGTGTTGCAAACCGATGCAAGTATCGTTGGTCTAGGTGCCGTATTGACACAATCTCCCGATAATATAGAACACGTGATAGCTTACGCGAGTAGAACTTTGACAGATGCAGAGCGCAAGTATTCAGTTACCGAACTCGAATGTCTTGCTGTCATCTGGTCGATTCAAAAATTTAGACCGTATATCGAAGGTTATCACTTTACCGTTATTACTGATCACAATAGTCTAAGGTGGCTTCATAATCAGAAAAATCCCACTGGCCGATTAGCCAGATGGTCGCTTGAACTACTTGGGTACGATTTCGACATAGTTTATCGGAAAGGTGCACTTAATCATGTACCAGACGCTTTATCCCGTATTCCCGAGCACGATATCGAAACTAGTGCAGCCATAGTTCCACAACGTATCCCGTGGTACGACAAAAGGAAACGCGATGTAGAAAATTTTCCAAAACGCTTCCCGGATTGGAAAATCGAAGATGACCGACTATATTTTTATCGACCGAATCCCGTTATCGGAACCACAATAAATGATTTAAACGCATGGAAATTAGTTATCCCGAATGATCAACGCACACCAGTCTTAAATGAAGCGCACGATGAACCTCAATCAGGACATTTAGGCATTGATAAAACGTATAAAAGAATCGCTCTCACGTATTATTGGCCAGGAATGTTTCGTGATGTTTCCCGTTATGTTAGATCCTGTGACGTTTGCCAACGTAGTAAAGTCGAGCAAGCAGCTCCCGCTGGTCTCATGGGCAGACGCGTTGTCGAAGAACCCTGGTTAGTTGTAGCCATGGACATTATGGGTCCTTTACCGTCGAGTAAATCAGGTTTTACGTATATCCTTGTCATTCAGGATTTATTCACCAAATGGATTGAATGTTGCGCTCTTAGAAAAGCCACAGGTAAAAATATTCGTGATGCGTTCGAGGAAAATATCATTAATCGATGGGGTGTCCCGCGAGTTTTATTAACGGATAACGGTACGGAATTCAATAATAAAACAATTAAAGAATTATGCGAAACCTTTCACATCACGCATACCACAACACCGCCGTATCATCCGCAGGCCAATCCCGTTGAAAGAGTCAATCGTGTATTAAAAACAATGATAATCGCTTTTCTTGAATTCGATCATCGCGACTGGGATTTACATTTATCCGACTTCCGGTTTGCTTATAATACTGCGCATCATTCGTCTTTGGAGACCAGTCCCGCTTTCTTAAATCTAGGTCGAGTCCCGCGAGCTGTGAACTCTTTGAGAACACAACTCGAAGGTAATCCCGAAATCGAACCGCAGCCTCCGAAACTATGGGCTGAGCGAATGCAACGAATGCAATTGCTTCGCGAGTGGGTCACCGAAAATCTCGAAAATGCTCACACGAGACAAGCTGGCTACTACAACCTCTGCAAAAGACCCGAACGCTTCGCAGAAGGTGATATCGTTCTGAAACGACAACATACGATGTCATCCGCGACACAACATGTTGCCGCGAAACTGGCTAAAAAGTTTCATGGGCCGTTCCAGATCATTCGACTATTATCTCCCGTTGTCTGTGAACTTGGTGAATTGGAAAGTAGAAAGGTAGTTGGGATCACGCATGTTAAAGATCTGAAATATTATCATGACTCTGCTTAATTTTCCCGAATAGGCATTTCTTTTATCGCCTTATTCCCGAGATTAAGCTGAACATTTTGCGTATTTTTCATGTTATTCCCGTACTCACTATTATCTTCTCTTATTCCCGTCAACAACAAGTTGAAAATTTACTGCGTTTAGTATTCAAAATTCTATTTCGGCCAATATTTCAAAATTCCGTTACTTTAGAGTCACTCCGTTAACAGAACATCGTTCACTACAACGAAACAATCGTTCTATGACCGTCTATTTATAAGACATAACTCCCGTGAACCAGTGTGAAAATCTAGAAACTCATTCGTTTAATTTATATTTTATTGTCAGCTTCACCTTGTTACTTAGGTAACTTTGTCAAATTAATTTTTGCGAAATGGTGTCAAAGGATTTTTCAAATCCAGATTAAAATAATTAATACGAAGACAAAACACTTCGATATCCCGTACGCTAGAAAAATCTAAGCCAAACTTAATTCTCAACTCCGTAGATAAAAACCCTAGCATTAAATTTAGCAGCTTACTTTCAGTTATTGCCTACCTCACCTGCTCCTAGGAAATCTTATTATTTTCGAGTTTACTCCGTCATGTATTCTATAAAAATCTGTTCTCAAACTTATTGAAGTTACGCACAATAACGAAAACCACAGATAGATCGCTACGGTCTGTCACGAAATAAGTCTTAACCAACCTCGGGAAGGAGAGTCTACCACTCCCTCTCCTGTAGGAGGGTAGGGTTGTGACGTTGCATTTTCGCAACTCGTCACAAGGGACATGATTCGCGGCTGAAAGTCGTGGAGTCGGAAGTTCCGGAGAGTATGCGACAGATCATAGGTTAAAAGTAAGGCTCAATTAGTAGAATATTTATTATTATTTTTCTTTTGTCGAGTTTCTTTCATGTAATTATAAATCTCGGAACTTGGGAAGAAGACAACGCCAGGACGTCGAGGGATTTCGACGTCTGGGGAAGAAACTCTTCCCGAAGAACCAAGCTGTATGACAGATCATCCCGTTATTTATTATTTTCTGGGTATGGCTTCTCTGTACTTCCGGTTGTGGATGTTACCGGAGCGGTGGAATAAGGACATCTCCCGAAGACAATCCTCCCGTTCCCGAAGACTCACCAGCCTGGTGCTGGACCACTCCCGTCATCAATTTCTGGACGTCTCGGCGATGGATGAATAAAGCAGGGTGAACTAAGTAGCTCGTAAATGCTTCCCACCGCCGATGACTTAGCGACCTGGTGTCGAGCCAGACTACACCATCGGCTTTCCCGGCATCGTCCCGCTATCGGTGTTACTCCCGAAAAGTCCCGATAGTAGAACTGCAGTCGTGTGATGCAAGCCTGCCTGTAAGCTTTCCACACCGTAAATGGGGAATCTTTGGATGCAGATCCGGTACCTGGAGCATCAAGATTTCGCCAGATCCTCTGACTGGTCCGTTTTTCCCGTTGAAACGCAGCCAGGGTGCACTTCGCCAGATGATGTTCCCGGGGAGTCCTCCGACGAGAACCAGGAATTACGAGAAACCGAGAAATACGTCGAATAAGTCGAGCCAACAGCGTTCGAATCTTCCCGCAAAATCCCGAGCGCCAAGTAATGCCAAGCTGACACCCTCTGCCATCAGTCAACCAAAATTGGAACTTCTAACCACCGAACGAGGCCTCAACCAAATTCAAAAACCAAAGGATTAGCGAACCTATAAAAGCGAGGACGACGCTCGGCTCGACCTACTTCTACGCTCGTCCGTCTTCACGACAGCAGCCTGAAATTGTGTTCCCGAAAGCTTCCCGAACGAAATCATCGTCCCGAAAGTTCCCGAGAGTTATATTATATTGTGCTTTGTTATTTTGATTATTGCTATTAGTTTTGTATAGAATCAGTTTTGAACATTTATTTGTAAATTGTGTGCGATTCAGCGTATTTTTCATCTTTAAGGTAAGACCTTTTTCTTGTACGACCACGAGTCGATCCCGATTCCCGTTTAGTTTATTCTAGTTAATATTTGGTGTGACGTAGGTCACGATTATGGAACGTTAAGTCCTTAGACTTCGTCCCGGTATTTTTGTATAGTTTTTAGTCTGATTAAAAACGGAAATTCTGGATTGACTCACGGTTAGCGAATTCTTTGTGGGTTTTTCTTGCTTGATTATGGTATAAATTCTTCTAGAATCTTTTCTTTGCTTATTTTTCTTTGTAGTAAACTGCGTAAATTTCTCTAATTTGAGCATGTGATTTAGTAATCTTTAGTTAAGTTCTATCATTTTTGGTATCGATTGATCTGTCGAGCGTAACTCCCGGAGCTAGCGAGCGTAGAAGCAAGCCTTTGTTATTTAGTTTGTAATTTATTTAGTTACGATTCCATGTTTGATATATTTTTCTGTATTTTTCTTGCGGGGAATTAATTTCCTAGACTTTAACTAGTCTATATCCCGTAAATTCACGTTAATATTATATCGAGCCTAACAGCTATAAATTCTATGTCGTATTTGATTGTATTTTTTTATGAATCCGATTTTTCGTAAACGATTTATTTCTCTCCCGAAATTTATCTGAATTTGTTTGACTTATATTTTGTATTGTATAGCTTCTTTTCTGATATATGATTTGTTAATTAAAACCATTCCCGCATTGTTACTTTTGATCTGAGGCTTATCCCGAAAAATATTAATAAATTGGTGTTACAGTTGTTAAATATCATTTGTTGCTAATTATTTGGTGAATCCAGCCACTCTACCATTTTTAGTCGAGTATAGTCTGAGCTAACTGGCAATTTCCGCCGCAATCTCTAATTATTTAGTATATTTCGTAGTATATTTGTCTTGAGTGACGTGAAAACGTCTGGCGCCCAATAAAATCATTTCTGTTATATTTCTCGTTGAATTAGAGTAAACGCCGAAGGGCACGGTTTTTGAGATTAAACATCTAAAATCGAAACCACCGTCGCAATATATATATACATATATATATATATATATATATATATATATATATATATATATATATATATATATATATATATATATATATATATATATGTATACGGCTCCAGACCTCGAAGTTTTTAATTTCATTTTTAATTTCATATGTTGTTACTCTATGTCTGGAGAATCTGTCAAATTTTTTTTGAATTTTTTCAATCAACCCTTTTGG